>CM055975.1:26383333-27690000 GCA_029531755.1 Holothuria leucospilota | reverse complement strand
TCATGCAAATATGCAAATTGTGACTTTTAAACTTTTCCCAACCTCTCTTCTTTATTCTTCTGTTACGTTGACTGAAGGGCTTTGTTGTATCAGACAAGGAGGAACCTACATGGGTGTGGAATCGCTACTATTACCCAATGGAAAACGCAGTTTTGTTTGTTCTTTCGCAGACCTATTGGTGACTTTATCAGCCTGAAATGTTTTTCATATTTCATTTAGCAGTCTAGCAGCGCTTTTTAGCGACCGCTTTGTACCTAATAACCAGATTATATAATTCCGCTGTAAAAAGTTTGGCTCATCGGTTGCTTAATTAATTAATGAAATATATAACGGATTCATGAGATCAGGGCTTCCCATAGGAGTTGGGGCTCAGGGACCCACCGTAGACCCCCCAGTGAGGTCCAGGGACAACGCTCCAGTGAAGGTCCAGAGGGAGAAGCTTTCGGAGGCTCTGGGGTATTTAAAGACTTAGAATGAATCATTTAACTATCTCCAAATGGCATTGGATGCGCACTAAGCAGACCACAATAGAAATCACAATTTGACCATTTTTGTTGGCCTTTCTCGCACTAACAATTTAATGTTTCCAGGGGTGACATGAGCATGCAACTTTATAAGAATTAATGTTGGGATAACTACCTTCCAGGTACAGAGGTAACGGTAATCCACGGAGGGAAAGCCTTCGCATTAGAGCATCGAAGGTGGATCTACGGCTGGGGATCCGGGAACAGCTGGGAAAATTTAGAAGAAGAAGCCCTTGAATGTGTTTCATTGGGTTTTGCGTGCCATAAAATTATAAAAAAAAAAAAAAATAATAAAAAATATAATTCCTGGATTTTCTTCAGCAATTAATGAAAAAAGGGTGGCTAGTACCCGCCGAGACCCCCCCCCTGGTACACGCGCGAAGCTATCAGAAAATTCTGGTATGCAGTGTCTACGAAAATTTTGTGCAATTACTTAAGTATATTCCTTTTGGAGTTATCACCACTTTATGATCCCTGTATGGTGTGGTGCTTGGCTCCCCCTCGGCAAGGATTCAGGAGAGCAAAGTTCCCCTTTCAAACTTGCAGTGTTTAAAATTAAAGGAAATTAGCCTATGGGAGTGATCCTATAGGATGATCCTCATATTTATTGGATAAGCGTCGAAAAAGGCGTCAAAAAATTGCAGTTCTTACATTTTTCGAACATAAAATTCTGACAACGAGAAAATCAATGTGGGAACTGTATTGATGGAAGAGGACTCAGAAACGGCCACAGTAGTCCCATACAGGGCCGGATTATCGTTGTGTCGGGCCCCCGGCACTTTCTATAGCGGGGCCCCTTTTACAAGTTTAACCTCCTTCCCCCTCGCCCACTCGCTTACACAAAATTAATAACACTCAACCGATTAAATTTTAGCTTTTAACCGCTAATAACTAATAGTTGCTTTTACACATTATACAGTGATGCATGACAGTTATTATACATTATATATGCCAGATAGTGTTAAGGCATGGCAAAAGTGCACACACATGAAAACGTAAGCCCGACAACCAGTAAATCAAAATAATGTGGGTCTCAATTCCCGCGGGGGCCCCAAAAGCGCCGGGCCCCCGGCATATGCCGGTTCTGCCATGGGGTTAATCCGGCACTGGTCCCATAGCTGCTGAAAATAGATGTTGCAACGATAACTGTGGGTATATCTCCCAATAAGGCAGTGTTTTACGAAACTGCCGAAAAGGGATGGGTGCAAAGCGCGCCGCAAAGTTGTAGTTTTGAAAACATTCTGTTCAATTTTAGCCGCATGATTGACTGAAAAAGTGACAGTGAGTTCTCGTGTTCATATCGACATGTAAACGGTGTGTTTGTGCATAATATTTCTCCACCCAAAATTTCATTGGGGAACACGGGGTCACAGTTAACGTTCGGGGAGCACGTGCCCTGCCCCCCCCCACCCTTGGCGGCACAACTGCTTATCCCGGGAGGGTACTCTCTTTGCTCAGCCCTATTTAAGCACTGAACAACTTGAAAGAATATGGTATGGTATGGTATGGTATATTTGTTAGATGAAATTTAACGACACACCAACACGAATGTGTTATATAGTGTTAGCTAGAATGGGGAGTTAAAATTCAACTGAAAAAAGTAACGAAGGAGTAAAATTCAACAAAAAGTCTTTATGTAAATGCAAATGCAGGAGTCATGTCAAAATTTCTATACAGGCTACTTTCCTTCAGAAAGCCCAGAATGAGAGAAGGGTCTGTGTGATCAAATAATGTCTTCAGTTTTGGTACAGTGTAGTACTTCTGACGATATGGGAGTATTCATAATAGTGGTATGGTATGGTGTGGTATGAATTTATTTAGTCAACCAATAATAAAAGTGACATTGGAAATGTAATCAGACAAGCTCCATGAACAGTAACAAAACAATAAAACACTAGCCTAGATGTCCCAATACAAATTTAAGCATGTAAAAAAGGCATGAAAGCAAAAAATCAAAACGCTTAAAAATGCAAAAAAAGAGTACAACTTCATAAAGACAGGTGCAGTAGGTCAAACATCCAAATTATTTAAATCACAAAAACACCAAACCTGTTATCTGGTGTGGTGCAAATTAAAAAGCTTTGTCACAGAAGGGCCAAAACGAAGTCGAATATGCCGTACAGCCAGCTACGTAGGCAAGAAGTCGTTTTTCGAAGAGGCTCATAGCAATGTCCCTTCTACCCTTCGTTATTGTAAGTAATCGATGGTGCCGCGGTAATGGGCCCGCAGGCATGAGCTGCTACAGTCTGGTGGGACCAACGATATGTATAGATGGGAACAGTATGGATCATCATTATTAGCATCTGTAATTCGAATCATAGCACGGTGGAAAATATTAAAAGGCGTAGGTCTGTTAAAACCTGGAAATTGAAGGATTTAATGTCACTTCCCCCTCCTCGTGACTACAGTCTCATGGTGGATGCTATTGTTCCTTATCTTTTCCGTGGAAGCATTACTGGTATCAATTTAGAAGGCGTCTGCACCGTGTACTCCGGTTACCAGGGGTGCCAAAATAATTATCTCATCTCCGTACATTTAATGTATGGGGAGATGAGATATTGTACTTCACCTAAAATCAGAAATGTTAGTGATTGTCTAAGTGTCTGTGTGTCTGTGGGTGTGTGTGGTCAAAGGTCAAATTTGCTGAAAATTGGGTTTTTGTCATTATTTGCCCATCAATATGTTAGAAAAAGTCATAAAACCACATGATAAGCTAGGACTGATGAGATGATCTTTAAGGAAATGCTTTTTGGTTGCCTAGGGTGTTGGGCTGTAAAAGGTCAAAATGTAGGTAAGTAGTCAAATTTGCCTAAATTTTGCGAAAAAGTTGGCAGGGGCGAAATACTTCAAAAACCATACCTTCGATCAAGTTCAAGCTCGGTGGGTAGGTACTTGACCATGACAACTTGTGCATGCGTAATTGATGGCGTCATAGGTCAGAGGTCAAATCAGCCAAAATAGGGGTTTTGCCATAATTTCCTATCAGTATGTTAGGAAAAGGAATAAAACTACGTGACATACTGGGACAGAAAAGATAACATTTAAAATAGTACTTTTTTTATTGCTAGGGGTGGGTCAAAGGTCAAAATGTAGGTTAAAGGTCAAATTTGCCTAAATTTGAGGAAAACTGTGTCGCGAACCTTTTTGCTTAGGGTGGGATTAGAGGACAAAATGTAGGTCAAAGGTCAAATTTACAAAAAATGTGTGTCGTTAACTCATCCATAACAGTGCGTCCGATGAACTTCAAATTGGAGGAGGTGAGATCTGTAACTCCATGGATTGCTCTCTTGTTACATATTTAAGACGTCGTCTAGACTGTATGCATGGCAAAAAAGAAAAATAAAATTTACCCAGGCTCCGAGTCAAAATCCGAACTGTGGGGCCCGAGTCTGTGTCTACAGGTCTAAGTCACTTGTAAGTTCTTCCCGATTCTGAGTCGAGAATTTCCTGTAACTTTCCATGCAAAAGCTTTCCATGGGGTTTTCAAAACCATGTACTGGATTAGTGCAGAAAATGTTAAGGTGTTGAATAAATGATTGCATGTTCTTCGAAATTCTCCCCAGAGAAGCATGTTTCACCCAATCAAAAATTTAAATTTCTCTAAATTATGAGCATTTTCCAGCCATATATGATCAGTTTCAAAAATATACTGAAGACATCACCATTTTGCGTCTAAGCAATCTTAAATTAACAAAAATTTTCTTAAAGGGGAGGGGACACCCCTCCCCTTAGACCCCTCCCCAGAAAAGCATCTTCCACCCAACCAAAAATTAAAATTGACTGAACACTTTCCAGCCATGTATGATCAGTTCAAAAAATATACAAAAGACATCACCATTTTGCATCTGAGCAACCTTAAATTAACAAAAATTTCTCAAAAGGACGAGGGACACCCCCTCCCCTTAGACCCCTCCCCAGGACGGTGATCACTCATAACATACTTAACCTCCTATCAAAATACCCTGGCACCACCCCTGGTGCACCACCTCCCCCTTAGATCCCTCTCCCAGATCGGACTTTTATACAAACCACTATGACCCCCCCCCCCTTCTGACAAATCCTGGATCCGCCACTGAAAAGAGTCATTTTTGACTGGAGAATTGAGCCCAGTCTAACATGAAGACGAAGTCTGAGTTTTAAAGTTCATGTCCCCAGTCCACTTCTGTCTTACATATGTTGTCACGGTGCAGCTTTTGTTTCTCAATATCCGTTACCCTGCAATGAACTTACAATAATAGGGAAGAATATGCAGCGGACAGCATCATGCATACTCATCGGCTTGGGATCCCTATCCAATAAAAAAATTTGAAAGTAAGATGAGGTTGAGAGCTGGTCATCGCCAAGTGAAATATTGGCGCACATTTTAAAAGTTCTTTTTCTTGTTATTATTGTGACCTCTTCTGTATTCAGATTGTGCATCGCAGTCATATTGCTCTAGGCTGTAGCTATAATTATTGTTCGCAATATAAAGATGAATGATATATGATATCAACCCGTATGCTATATTAAGTATTCCACAAATGTTGATTTTACCATTTTGCTTTCCTAAACATATGTTTTCTTTGCTTTGTGTGTCCGTTTGTTTACTCATGTGTCGTAGCTTTGTTAAATCATGTGATCGTCTGGGAGAGAGATCTGTACTACCTAAATTCCGACTGTACTCAGATTAATATTGCTATAGGCTACCAGTATATACTTAATGTCCGCATTGCGAAGAAGAATATTAAATAAAACCAATCCGTGCGCTGTATTTAGTTTTCTACAATTGTTTGTGTCTGAGTAATGCTTTGTTTCCGGAAAATTTTTTCGATGCTTAGTGTCGATTTGTTTACTCATGTGGAGGTCTGGGAGCATGATCTTGCCCAAGCAGACAGAATTCAATGCCGATAAAACTAATGATCGCTAGTCGGCTGTACAAACAGTGTAACTCCCACGTCGCTGAACATTTGACTATCAAGTTGGCAAATTTAGGATACGTTACTAAATTTCTTTCTCCTCGTGGAGAATGCTGCCGTTCTAATATGAAGAATCTAGCGGGCTTTGCAGGCGAGGATCCAGAAATTTTGAGGGGGCCCAAGGTGGAAAATCTCATGTGCACCGAAGGTGCACCACGAGCGCGAAGCGCGAGTTCCTACGCGTGGGGTCCAGGGGCCCGCGTTATGGCCCCTGGCGGGGTCCAGGGGGCGAAGCCCCCGGAAGCTCTAGCAATATTGCATTTTAAGAGCACAGAAATCGCCTTCAGTTCTTATGTCAGTGAGATTTTATACCTTTTCATGTTGCGTGGAATTTGATGTGTATGGCTCAGTATAAGTTACTATATGTACCTGCCGAAGTTCCGGAGAATCTAAGTTATCTTAAAACTTACACGCCAACATCATGAGCCCGTGTAGGTAACTTGAAATGATTTTTGCCATAATGAGTGCTTTATTTTCGTTATACAGTATTCGGGTATAGGTCGTCAGATGAAACAATTGGGCGCGAAGCGCGCCGAAAATTTGAATTTACATTTAAAACCATTGCTATGACTAACGGTGTCAATTCCCTTTATGTGTGTCTATCAATTAGAAGTTGGGTTCGATACTAAGTTTTCAGTTCTCATAAGAAGAGGAGTGTGAAAAAATGAATATCAGTTGCTTTAAATCCTTACAATGCTGGCTCCTCTGAAATCACGTTTATGCACACGAATAATTGGCTTGTGGTAGAAACCCTACCGATGAGTAATGCGAATGCGTTTGGGACCTTATTGATAGTAAAAGGAGCAATTCAAGGCTAAAAGTGAGCAGATCAAGCGAAAATCAAGAAATATTGAGAAGACTGTGCAAAAATGGTGAAAGATTTCAAATGAATTTTGGTAAAAAGGGATAAAAATAAATCCATCACTCAATAAAAACTTACCTCTCTCCGTGAGCGTAAACAATTGCGCGCGAAGCGCGCCGGAAATTTTCGGTATAGAGCCTCCCGGGAGCTCTGCATTAATTGTACACTGAGAAGGGTACCGACAGGACTCTCACAACCTGACATCCATATGGGAGGAGAGTTGGTTTCCAACCGATTGGTTCAAGTCGAGACGACTACGGCCTTTTTTCCAGTTGTGGCCCACTGGCTTGTTTTCCCTACTCCATTGCTTATGCTGAGCACAAGTCTTTGGTATGACCCGGCCAGGATTTGAACCCTAGACCTTCCGGCTGCAAGTCAGATGCTCTAACCACTTGGCCGCTGCAGTCGTGGTAGCCAGAATTTGCGTCACGGGGAGGCAATAAGTTTTGTGATCGTCGACATGGGGGAAGGGTCCAAGGGAAATTTTTCTAGAACTGAATGCCCTCATATGCGATTTGGTGCAACAAAAGTGTAGGATTTTTGGGTTATTTTTCTTCTCAAAATTTCGTTTTCCTAGGCAGAATTGCAGTCTGTTCCATCATTTTTTGAAAAAGTGAGGGGGACTTTTTGACGATGTCCCCCCTTCCAAAAAGTGAGGGGAACGCGTCCTCCCATGATCCACGCCCATGAGAAAATTGTACACACAATTACACCTGCGTGGAGTCCACAAAAATATTCTTGGACTATAATAAAATTTTTCCTTTACATTTTAAAAGGATATCCAAGGTTGACAGAGAACAGTATAGAGCCTCTCGGGAGCTCTGAATTAGTTACAGTATGCAAGAGACGGACCAACAGGATTCTCACTACCCGACATTCATATGGGAGGAGATATGATATATCACCTTCATTTTAGGTATAGCAAGAGGGATGGTGGACAGGTAAAATTCGTTTCAGAAAAGATTTTCGTCGTTATTGAACGTCGCGGTAAAATGTTTGGAAAATAAGCAGAATGAGATGTACTTTTTAGAAAAATGTTTGCACTGGAATATTTTTTTGCTTCATAGCTTTGTCAATGGTATATGAAATTTGGTGTAAACCCTGTCGTATGCGCGCGAAGCGCGCCGAAATTTTGAATAAAATATTAGTCCATGACAAAACCTGCATTCAGAACCTGCATCGGACACTGTCACTTTCCCATCAACCTATGCTATTCAGAAACGAATCTTCTGACTAAGAATTCTTAAAAAGCACTTTTGCTCCTTTGTTCCCCCGTCAGTAGTTACCGAAAGCTATTGATAATAAGGACAACTCTGACACAAGGCTTGACGCTAGCGGAGCGTGCGAAAATTTGGAATTTGTCAAGAATTTCCAAAACTTATGATAGTTTGAGAATAGTTTGTGAAAGAAAATGGTTAGAACAAACAAACCAATCATCAAAAATATATCTCATCCTACACCCTCCACGGAAATCTGTAGCTTAAACGACTTTTGGGACCGTTTTAAAAAATTTCCAAGAATCGATGGGGGAGGGGGACACACATCACCCATTACCCACTGTGTCAACGCCACTCTCTGTAGCTTAAACGCCTTTTGAGTTCATTTTAAAACTTTTCAGACAGTTTCGAAATCGAATAGGGTATGCACGGGGCTACTTTGCCTGCAACAGCTGGTGCCACTGTGCACAATAGCACGTCACCTGACAGCCTGTCTTCTGTATTCGTTCTTCAAGGTCTGTATGGCGAAAACTTTGCCTCTCAATCCCTCTAGATTACAAAAAATGTCACTCTTTAACACAAAATTTTTACTAAATTTCAGTTCAGCTAGCCGGACCCATGCTGCATATGTCACGATGTTTACTTATTTAGATCTTAAGTCAATGATCTTACTCAGTTATTCACCTATTTTCGAACATTGTAGCTCTCCTTTCGTCGCCAACCACTTTGAAAGGTGTCTAAAGAGATAATCCAGCTATAGCTCCACCCAATCCCTACAGAAATATATACTTTGAATACGTTCTTAGACACTTTTATTCATTTTTTCTTTTAATTTTTCTTTCTCCTTTTCTTTTTTTTTCTTCTTTTTTTCTCCTTTCTTTTTTTTTCGTGGCGGGGGGGGGCGGGCCCCCAGGCCCCCTGGATCCGCCCCTGGGCTTTGTCTCAGTGAGTGTTACCGTGACCTTTACTGGACAATTCCCCCTGCACAACCCCGTGACATTTCGCTCTTGGGCAATTCTTACCCTGGACAATATTACCCGGGGAAATTCCTACCCATGACAATTCCCTCAGGTAATTTCCCCATCAGAAAATTTGGAGTCGTCCTTGGTGACAATTGTGGCAGTGGGAAATCATTCGGGTGGGAATTGCCCGGATGGGAATTGTCCAGGGGAGTTGTCCATGGGAATTTATCTCGGGAGGGGTGAATTGTTCGGGAACCTGATCTTTCACAACAATAAATCATCATCTGATCTTTCAATAATAAATCACATCCCTTTTCAGCATGTTGAACCCATACACTGTTTTAAAGGAAGGTAGGCCGGTGACTCGTGCCAGGGAAGGTTGTCAAACTTCGCGAAACTGGAGTCGTATCTTGAGCTGGGTTCCAGATCTGCGGGATAGTAACCACTGAATGCAGACGCACCAAAGCATAGGCGTTAGAAGCGGTGGGGGCTGGGAGGGCTTTAGCCCCCAGTCAAAAATGTGGTGAGCTGAAGTGTGCTTCTACCCCCCCCCCCCCAGATCCAAGGGCAAAAACCCCTAGTTTGTCTCTTCTGTAAGAAATGTCAAGAATTTGCAGTAATTTTTCTTAAAGTTTGTCCAAAATGTTGCACCAAATTGCATCTGAGGACCCTCAAATACCCAAAAATTTTCCAAAGGGGAGGGGGACACCACCTCCCCATGACCCCTCCCCAGGACTGCGATCCGAAACAAGGTTCCGGCCCCCAGTCTCGAAAAGCTTCCTACGCCTATGCACCGAAGCCAGGCTGGCTGGGGATGCAGCCCCCTATGCTAAAGTTAAACTTATTTATCTGGCAGATTTTTGAAAAAGGGGCAATTTTCTCTTGTAACACAAGTGGCCTATTTCTCAGGCAAAACGGCCTATAGTCCGCCTCCCCCAGAAGAAACCCCGTACGCCCATGCCACTTAATGTGTTAACGAAAGGCTATAATGCAATGGATAGTAATATTTTCCTTCATTAAACATTGAAAAATTTAATTATTACAGGCTATTGGAAATTCTCCTATAATTTCTCTGGTCTCGCTTACTTTCTCTCATTTTTTTTTATTATTATTTTTAGTTTTTAAGCCCTGGAAAAAAGTGGGGGAAAGCACCCCCTCTTGCCCTTGTAATCCCGCCTATGATATGTACTATTACTAACCATGTCTGCGGCAAAGTATGCAATAATTTCAATAATTAAGGTTATCACCAAACCCATTGTTTTATCTGTACCAGGGTCATCCTCCCCATAGAATGCAAACTTTCAGTACCGGGCGGTATGTTCCTGTACCGTACCCGCATATTTGCAGAAATGTTATCTATTTTACTGTTTCTTAAATTATATTAGGAACAGAAGAAAACGTCCGTATTAATTGCAAAAGTCTAGCCTTTTGTCTCATACAATAGAAAGTTGTTTTGAAAACCAGTAGGCCTAGGCCCACTACTTAATAATTGACTTATGTCTCAGTCCTCAGTAGGGTCCACGAGTGATAGAGAGGTCTATTCCAGCTGCTGTGTTTCACAAGTGCGCGGGGTTCAGTCCCGCTCCTTCGAGGTTCGTGGGTTTTTCTCCGGGTAATGCTTTCCTCCTGGCACTTGGCAAGGGCTTGCCATCAAGATCGGTTACCCAGTCGACGAAGTCGGTTGCGCGAGGGTCTAAAGCGCCATTGGACGGAAATTGACAGTTAGGCCTATAACTATCCTACTTTGCTTTTTCTTTGCTTGTTCTGGGTCTGGGACCTTTTGTGCCTGGTCTCGGTTTCCAGCTAGACGGTCAAGGTTTTTCAGTCGGTTCATAGGTCCCAGATGTGGTGGTCTCAACTATCACACTGAAGTTTGCTGCGCTTTCTTGAAAAGCCTCAACCGCCTCATACACAACCAACGCAATTTTGACCATTTTTGCACAAAGTATTCTTCTCTCCAGTTAAGATCAACAAAATCATACTTCTAAACTGGGGCGGCGATCTGTTAAAATTATTGGGGGGACACTTACTTGGGTGAACACTTTGGGCCTCCGGCCAGGGGTACAGGGTAGTGACATAGCCAGGATTTCTCTCACGGGGGGCCATGCAGTATGTTGTGTGATCGCTGTTCTGGGGGAGGGGTTTCCTTTGAAAATTTTTGAAAAATTAGGTGTCCTTACATGCAATCTGGTGCTTTACATGCTACCTTTTGAAGTAAAATTTGTGTTAAAAACTACGTATTTTTAGGAACTAAAAAAAAATAGGCATCAGTGATGGGGGACCATGGCCCAATTATGTGGGTGTTCCCCTCCCCTGTGAAAATTTTTGACAAATTTATGTCCTTACATGCAATTTGGTGCCACATATGCCACCTTTTGAACTAATATTTGTGTTAAAAAATTACCGTTTTTTAGGAACTAAAAAAGTAAGCATCAGTGAGGTCATGACCAAATGGGATGTCCCCCTTCCCTTTGAAAATTTTTGAAAAATTAGGTGTCCTTACATGCAATCTGGTGCCACATATGTTGCCTTTTGAACTAAAATTTGTGTTAAAAACTTTCCGAATATTATTAAGAACTTAAAAAAAAAAAAAAAAAAAATCGGGATTAGTGATAGGGGACCATGGCCCAATGGGGTGTCGCCCTCTCCTTTGAAATTTTTGAAAAATTAGGCCTAGGTGTCCTTACATGCAATCTGGTGCCACATAGTGCTACCGTTTGAAGTAAAATTTGTGTTAAAAAATTTACGTATTTTTAGGATCTAAAAAAAGCGGCATCAGTGAGGGTCATGGCCCAAGGGCCTCCCCTTAATACGCCACTGGTACAGGGGACCACCATAGGTCCCCTGTTGGGGTCCAGGAGCGAAGCCCCTGGGAGCCAAGCAATTTCGTGCATTCTAGAGGACACATATCACATAATTCTGATCTGAATTTCTCCCCAGCTGCCATGAATAGGCTAATATCACAATTATTCACATCGAAAATGTGTGTTACAACATTTATTTTTTCTGTTTACCTCTAAATATGGGGGGGGGACATTTGATATTATGTCCCCCACTAAAATATTGAGGGGGACATGTCCCCTCCCTGTCCCCCTCCCTGTCCCCCTCCCTGTCCCCCTCCCTGTTCCCCGTTATCGCCGCCCATGCTTCTAAAAAACGGTGGCACTGCTCTTCAAGAAGTTAAATTATTATAGTTTCACCTTTTTGTACAATGTGGTGTGCCTCTAAAAAGCATTTGCTCACCACGTTTTAGTTCAGAGTAAGATATCAATGATCTCCCAAGTGGGACCATCTAACAACCTATCCCCCATTTGTCCATCTTTTGCTTACTTTGCTACTTTCCGTGTAAATATTTTTTCGGGATATGAATAACCATACTAAATTGTGGGTGTGTACAGGGTGTGACGATATGACTGGCTACTTTATTGAACAACTTGTCTGACGTCACAGATCGACTTGCCACATGTGTTTTCATGTCTAACTGAGTTGGTGCGTTACCTGCACAGACAGGATGTCCTCGGAATTGTTTGTGTCGACGGTGTACATAAACTAAGTAAATTTGGGTTTTTGCTAGACTACTCCTACAGTTAGTATTGTAAACTACTGACCTAATTCTGGTGTAAGACCTAGGCTGCATTGTACCGTTCATTATGATCATCGGTAACACATTTTAAGTTCTCTAGGCCTAAGTTAGGTCAACCAAAACGTTTGATTGCTGAAACGTTTACCCAAACTGTGTGTGTAATGTGTAGCCTAGCCTAGCCTAACTTACAGTAAGTGTACCAAAACTAGCGTGAAACATATAAATGTGTGTTCACCGAGATCTTAATAACATTTGCGAGGTTATTTCAATGCTGTATGAACGACTTGGTCTTTGTACTGAGTATAAGAGACTTGATATACAATCTGAAGAATACAATCCCGAAAACGGGCTACACATATTAATGTAGGTCTTGAACTACAGTATGTGTACCAATAGCGTGAAACACATTTTTTGGTTGTATTTTTCACAACTTATCAAACTGTACATCGAGTATCATCCATATTCAGTACAAAGACAAAGTCTTTCATACAGCATTAAAATAATCTTGCAAAGTTTATTAAGATATCGGTAAACACAGTTTTATTGGTTTCACGCTATTGGTACACATACTGTAGGTCGGCCAGCTGCCAGACTGCATAATTTGTAAGTCGCGCGGAAGAAGTTCCGCACGCATTTTCAGTTTACATACTGATATTACCACGAATTTGGCGCGCAATAATTCAGTTTAGTGTGCGGCGCGCAGAGCAAGACTCCATCTTGGCATAGCGGTGGCAAAACGGTTACAGTACCTCGGTCTGTCGGCGTACTGTGCAATGCAAACAAGCCTTATCCAATACACACACGGCAGCCATGCAATTTTGTGTTGTAATGTGCCTCCACTTAATTCCCACTGAGTACCACACAAAATATGATTATTTCCTGCCAAATAGGAAGAATGTACATAAATTTTGGCAGTAGTATGATCTGTATAACTTTCGTACACGTACGTACAGTATACGTACGTATAGTATGTAGTATACATAAATATAGTATATGCGTTTATGTATATATACGTACACATGTAGTTAAATGTATTGTGTGTATTCAGTTTGTAGCGGTATTGGTGCGCAATTTCGAACTTTAAAATTACATTCCGCGTGCAAACTAACTAGGCCTATGCAGTCTGGGCCAGCTGGGGGCGATGGGTATTGCCACAGGCAGTTCTAACGTTATATAGTGCATACATATATAAATAGACAAGGTAGCGCACTTCTTCCACACCACCGCGTTCAGTAGCCAGATTTGGCTAATATGCACTAATACGGCCAAAGCGCCAAATACTATGGCCAAACTGGCAAAGCGTTTACTAACTTGGCCATGTATTCGTGCATATATGGCCAAATAGGCCAAATTTGGCTACTGAACGCGGTGGTGTGGAAGAAGTGCGCTACCTTGTCTATTTATATATGTGTATGCACTATATAACGTTAGAACTGCCTGTGGGTATTGCTAAGTCAGCAGCAGCGGTATCAAGCCTCATACTTCAAAGCGGGAAGCTTGATAACATCTTCATCTTAATCAACGTAAGGGGAATACATTGAAATTGTATAGCCTCATCAATATCACTAGGGGATCATGTACTGTTCACAACATCCCTCAAATCTTGTCACTATAGCCTGGAGCTAGGCTGTGTAACAGTGTAACTAGTGATCACCAGTCCAATGTTAAGCCTAGCTCTTGGCCTAGCTGATGTGTAGTTTGCAGTTAGCTAGTTAGTTACTGTAGTTAGATGGGATTTGCAGTTAGCCTACAGATTAGGGCTGTGATCGTTTAGCAAAATTACTAAACGTTTAATCGCAAAATTTTGCGATCGTTTAGCGATTAATCGCAAGTACCTATGATCAACATAGAGACTTTAAACGTGCTCTTGAACACGATGAATATGTAAAACACGTTAGTGATGTCCGGGGGGCACAGTTTCCATGAACCGCAAACAGGGAATCCTCATAGAAGCTCAACTTTGATGTCATTTGTTTACGTGTGTGCCATTTGTATGTATTTCACTTTTTCAAAAAAAGTTAAAGTGCACATCTAATTTTCTGTAATGACTGGCAGAAAAACGGGTTTTGCGATTAATCCCTGGTAGCTTTGTACTAAACGTTTATTACACATGCGATCGTTTAGCGATTAATCGCTAAACGATCACAGCCCTACTACAGATGATCTGAGGTTGGGCCATTCAGTCCTGATATGTTCATAGAAAGAAAGCTTGTAGACTATCTGAACTTGCACATCACTGCAACTGTCAAATGATGCAGTTAGGCCATCACATAGGAACTTAGCCTCACAGTTACTGAGCCACAGTTGGGCAGAATTAGAAAGTTTGTCAACCAACAAGGTACAGTTATTGCACGCTTTTGTAACCTCCTGGCTCGAGAATGCCCTCTTGTTCAAACTTCCAACGATTTCATTTGTGAGCTTCAAAGGAACAAAATACTGCTACCCTTGTTGTTGCTTGCACTAAGCCGTCAGTGCACTTAGGCCTAAATCCCCTGTTGTGTGTGATCTGGTTTGGCTCCCTGTTCATTTTAGAATTCAGTAAACAGATTCTGCTCATTACTTACGTGGCCATGATAAACAACCTAGCTCCACCATACATTACAGAACTTTTTACAAAGTCCCCTTGACTCTGTGGAGAAGGGTGAAATGTTTTTTTGTTCATTAGATATCTGGCCTTCATCAGTCCTCATCTTAAAGGCAATAGGCAGTTGCCCCAAAATTTGCTTTGAAAAATCAGCAAACTCTTGCAAATCTCCTCTTATTGCATTACAAGCACCTCTGATTGACGTTTTGAACATAACTGTTATGAATGATATGATGGTAAAGTAAGGAGAAATACTCCTTGAATTTCACAGTTCGCTAACAAGAACATTGACACATGATCAAAATAGGCCATTCATGGACTAGAGTGGCGGGGCATACTAACTTTGATTAGGGTGACTGCATTTTCCTATTTATTGTTCAGTTGCTTGGTCTAATACAAGTCATTCTCTTTTGATAAGTTAAGTATCTTACAAAAGAGAGCTATTGAACATATCACTTGCTCCATGTGACTATACTAGTTCCTGGTTCACTTCACTGAACCTTCTGAATCTTACTGATATGTAAACACCAGCATTGCCAAATTCACATACCCATCGTTACAAGACCTGCTGCCCAGTCAATTTTCATACTATTTTTCATACAACTTTTCAGGTCATGATCATAACACTTGACAATCTGCATCCCAACATCTGGACTCTATTCAAAGTTCTTTGCAACACACCTCTCTTTGTAATTGTGCCATTCCGCTCTGGAATTCCCTCCCATCTTCTGTCATAGCTAAAGAAAGCACCAAATCCTTCAGGAAAAGCATTTCACGAAATTATATTCAAGACTACTAGGATTAATCTTACTGGTACTTCACTGAACTCATTCTGTAGACTTCTGATTATCACGTTTTGCTTCTCTTAATTGTCTTGAGTATCATCTTCTCTGTCAACGTTGCTGGGGTGGGGTGGATGGTGATGAGTTTTTTGTTGGGGTAGTTCTGTCTCTTCTTTTGATCTTTTTTCTGTGTTTTTGGTCACTTGTTTTTTTGCTACTGTCGAAGCAGTTTTTTTGCTTGCATGTTTGTTGTTTTGTTTCCTCTTTCTGTGTGTAGGGAGTGCACGTTCTCAAGTCCTCTGGGGTTTTTGTGTACATCCTTTCACTTATGTATGTACATAAATTCCTACAATTATGTAAAGTTATATTATTTATTTGTTTACATAAATATGTAAAGTGAAAAAACAACGAAATGATCAAAAACGAAATGTTCATCCCAAAGGAGTTCTGCTGCCCAAAGGGACTATGCCCCAAGTGACAACACAGACTGGACATAACTCTTGACCCTCACACCTCTGTCATGCACCCATGTGCATTTCGTACACTATACCTTGAACATCTTTTGCGTAGAGATCTTCGGCGTAGATGGAGGGAATCGCTTGGCATGGCAGCATGAGGCTCACTCATTTGGTGTACAACTTACCTATTGACTATATAATTGTACTGCAAACTAGCTCTGAGTCAAAACCGCTGCTATAAAATTTTCTGCTGTGGTGTGTTTCCACTTTAATAATTTACTTTGAGTCCCATCAAATGATTATGCAAAATAGTTCTTTTCTTGTGTTACATCAATGATATTGTTCTTCTGAATTTAGGCTGTTTGCTGATGACTGCATTTTTATAGGGTCATCCAAGATCCCAGTGACTGCAGTGAGCTGCAGAGGGATGACACCAACCTGAGCCAGTGGGCCAAAACTTGGGGTATGAGATTTCACCCGACTACTTGTAATGTTATGTCTGTTACTAGGAAACACAACCCAAGAATTTTTAAGTATTACTCTCAGTGGGGCTAATCTGACAAGGGTTGACTCTGTTAAGTATTTGCGGTGACCATCACCAAGAATCTCAACTGGGGTAAACATATCAGTCTGTTTGTAATAAAGGAAACAAGATTCTTGGCTTATTATGCAGACCCAAATCAGACTTCTCTTTGAGAAAGATTGGAAGGAGTGCAAAGAAGACCTGCTAGGTTTATAGCCAGTTAGTACTCCCATGAAGTTGGCTGGATGACTGCTCTCTTGAAAGATCTTGGTCTAAGTACTTTGTCTGACTGCCGTAAGCATTGTAGGCTTTTAATCTTTGCTAAAGGTACTTACGGTCAAGCTAACATCCCTTTGTTTGATCTTTGTAAACCTACACGTATTACTCATAATATGCATGATTTGCATTACTGCCCCCCCCCCCCCCCTGCCCTGCTAGGACTATTTGATATAAGTACAGTTTTGTTCCCAATACAATTTGGGATTGGAGTAACCTCCCTGACAGTCTTATTGAGGGGGCTATTAGTCACTCTGAGTTAATGGAATTTTTTGCCAATTCACTTAGGGCCTGACTGACCACATGGCATGTACATGGTGTAATAGTGTCCTCCTGGATGTATTATCCAAAAGAAGAAGAGAAAAGAATGTGTGTATCTTTGTGCTTCAAGTATAATGAATGATCATCATACAGCAGGCAATGCTATGCTATGTTGTGTGGTATAAATCACACTTGTGACTTGTTGGCATGTTAAAGCTGACACCTCGGTGTAACTTGGGTGTTGTTTCTACATGGAATACACCCTAGGTCATTCATGGCCCCATTCTAGACTGGCTGAAAAGAACAGATATATACTAGGCCTACACATGATCTTAGCTAAAAGGCCATACACTACAGTACTGCTTGATTTCGTTGCAGAATAAATTTCAGTCTGAGTTTGAATCTTTCCCTAGTGTTCTCTCCTTCAAGCTTGCTTTGAAATGCTTTATCTAATCAGGACGAAGAGTGGCCACACATGTCAACAGTCTCATGAGCCATTGGTATGGATATCCATTAAAGGAATTTGCCAAGGGCTAATTTCAATGATTTCTAGAATTGCAAAGTTTAACACCTATTTTAACATAAAAAATTGCATGATCAGAATGTTTTGATCATCCTTCAGGAGTCAAGAGGTTGGTCATGTTCAGTCTAAGTTGTCCCATGGGTATTTAGCTCCTTTGAGGAGCAAAACTCAGTCCTTCAGGAGTAAATGTTTGGTTTCGCCCTTTGGCTCTTCGCCAGAGCATCAAGGGGAAGTTGGAAACAGTAGCTTTATGTTACCAATACTGGACTGATGTGATGACACCATCTGTCCACTGATAATACTGATAAATTGCCCCATTATATCATAGTTATGTTGTGTTCCATATTCTTATATAGAGATGGGCTTTCAAGGGCCATAAATAGCTACTGGGGCACCAATTATCATATATTAGATGAAAAGATTAGCAGCAAACCACTTCCAGAAACCTGCCTGATGAGTGATGTAACACTTATTGGCTAAACCACTATGTGTGAGAAAATTGCTTTATGCTCATTTCTCACTTTAAAACTTAAGAAGGTCATTTTATTGTCACCTGTGACCCCTTTTATAAGGTTTCTGTACAGTACTTAACAATACACAGTACTTTAACATAACACAGCACCTATGGCTTCTTTTTCACATTCTTAGATTTGTAAGGTGGTTCCATTCCAAGAAGTTTTTTGGATAGCCCTAAAATTGAACTGATTGAAACTTATTGGAGGTTGTGCTACAATGTCAGAGGTCAAGGAGTTGGATGTTTTAGCTGCAGCCCATGCTAAGGCTCGAGCAACTGGACTGTCTACTGGCTACCAGGCTGCTATAGATTTCACCGCTGGTGCTGTTGGTAAGATATTTCAACTTTTGGATTCAAACTTAGTAAATTTACTTTTGTCTTTTAACTTGAAGATGACAGCTATTCCACAGTAATTTAACCACTATAGGAAAGCAGTGATCACCTGATGAGACGTGTGATATACATTTTGAAGCAAACCATGTTAGTACTGCAGTTTGAAATTTGACATTTATCCCAGAAGTCCATTCCAAAGCTATTGATAGATGCTAACAAAACAGTGCATAGGAAAAACAAAGAATCCATCAATAAACAGGTAATACTCCAAATTAATAACATAAATAACAGATTTTAATAAGGAACCAGAAGTATGGTGAAAGTAATACTATGAAAGGGTTGCATCTAATGTTGGAGTTTAGTACAAATTAGGTGAACTTCAGAGAAAATGAATATTGAGTACTTATCTCATCCATGCCTCCCCTCCAGTTTTAACCCCCCCCCCCCCAAATATTTTGACGTACAGCTACATGATTTCCGTTAACACCAGTGATGAATGATTTCCATACAAGTGCCCCCAAACATTGAATTTATGTGTACTAAAACCTTATCTGGACAGCTGGCCACTCACTCTGTCACATCTCTTCAGCAATATAATTTCACAGCTTTTCTTTTCTTTTGTGTGGTACTTCATATTGTCATTTGCATTGACGGACCACTCACCAGCTTCAGTGAAGCTATCATCAGCTAGGCCAGCCATCATCATTATGACTCTGTACTGTACAATTTAACTTGGTAACTCTGAAAGCTTACTGTCATGAAATTTTTTGAAGAGCTGCAAAGGTGTTACTAACAGTTCAGTAAAGATGTTTAACTGGGAGGTAGAGGTATATGCATAATTGTATTGGAAGGCCAATCACAGAAGCAGGGAGAAGGTGTGTGCCCTGAAAATTTTTCCTGCTTGGCAAAAGGTGTGGTGTAAATTTGTACCTTAATATTGAGTGCCAGTAACCTGAAATCAGCACTTTTGGGGAGGCGAATGGAAATCCATAAAAGAGAAAGTCAGGCAGACAATTCCACTTAGTTGGATGTAGAACAGTTATATTAAGGAACACTGGCATTGTCACAGTGTTCTCTGCAGGTCCAAACTCTGTCCAGGTACTTGTCTCTGATCTGGCAGATGACACTGATCGTCTTCTTGGGGGAGGGGTCTAATGGGAGGGGTGCCCCTCTCCCCTTTGGAAAATTTTTGCCCACATCAGGTGGGGTAGATGCAAAATGGTGCTACATTTGATGCTAAATTTGAATTGAGTGTATCACCAAGAATAAAGTAACATTGGGTAGTCAAGTGTCTTATGTACATAATTTTTGACCCTCATGTAAAAATTTCATATGGATGTTCAAGACAACTTGAACAGTGTACCTCAAAGATGATTGAAATCATGAGGAGACTGAATTTATAAATCTAGTTTTGTTTTCAATCTGATTCTTTCTGTCAGGTGGGATTGCTTGTACCATCACCGGTCAACCATTTGATACCATTAAGGTGAAGCTTCAGACATACCCACACTTATACAATGGTACCCTCCAGTGTACAAAGAGCATACTAAAGAATGAAGGTATAACAGGACTCTTTCAAGGTACAACTCCAGCTCTTGCTGCCATCATGGGGGAAACAGCCGTCCTGTTTTTAGCATATGGCTGTTGTCAGAGGGTGGTGGCTCGCATCAGTGGGAAAGCAAACGTTTCCCAGTTGAACACTCTTGAAAGAGCATGCTCGGGATCTAGTGCAGCTGTATTTTCCTCTCTAGTATTGTGCCCAACAGAATTAATCAAGTGTAGGTTACAAGCCCTGACAGAGGTGATGGCAACTAGTGACGCCATTCAGAAGAGGATGTAAGTATATATGTTGGATCCTTTTTGGATTTAAGGAAGGAGGAACTGCTAATGAATTCATGCAGATGTTTAAATGTGCATGTGTGTGGGACTATTTTTTTTTGTAAACACAATATCTTAGGAAGGGTGAACCTTGAGGGATTCTATGTTTGGCATGTGGATGACTTGTGTTAGATCAAAAACCTGTTACTTTTGTAGTCAAAGATCATTTGATGTCACCCTTTAATGTCACCAGAGATCAAACTATTCACAAATATGCTAAAAAATATTAACCCGTCAAGTTCCTTACATAAACAAATCCTTGAGACCACAGTACATACATGCGATCTGGATTTTCATGTAGAGTACCACTGATGAAAGGGAAGTCCCCTGCGGAAGGTGTATTACCCTACACATTTTACACCCTAAAAATGTTTTGTGGCACAGTATAGACTGTGTTGCTGAATTAATGTGAATTTGTGATGTACATGTTTATATGAGATTTGTGTGCATGATTTCCTGTCCTCTCTCTGTGTCCACTCCACCTCTCTGTCTCTGTCCTCATCTGTCTGTCTGTCTGCCCATCTGTTGGTTTGTGCCCATCAGTATTTTCAAATACCCCAGATTGTTCGTACCATGATTAACTAGTTATATTCTAATACAATCACAACATGTGAAGTCCAGTCCAAATACTTCACACTGTAGTTGTTTCCTCTGAAGTACCTCAGTTGCCTCCACCCAACAGTGAAACAACTCTTATCTTTAGTGTTACTTTATGTTAATAAAGAACATGCATTATAGTTTAGTATCAAGGCAAAGAATTCAAGTGCTCTGTACAGTACCACATGTCTCTGTTTCAGGTTAACACAAACATTTGCATTGTCTCAATCAATAGCAGAGCCATGTTAAAATAATGAAGGACCAACATTACACAGTTGATATTTGTCCTTTGATCTCAGACAGAGGCCTTGGTAAGGGTTTGTGGAGTGTTTGTTGTGGCATGCATGCAATTTCCAATGAACTATCACATGTGGATAAATGAAATTTAGTGTCAAATTAGTGAACTCCCTTCAAATTTAGGTCACTACTCTTTTGAAAGTTTTTTCCTAAAGTGTTGCAAAAGTTGATCTTAGCATCTGTTATGTTCTTTGTTTCCTTAGAATTTGCGGTTTGAAGGATTGGCGGTGTAACTTCACTTATATGTGTTATTAAGGTTTTGATTGGGTGTGGGCAACTCTGATGATTTTGAAGTGGAGTACCTTTGGCCTTAGGACTCTTGACTGTCGTGACTCTAACTTCAGTGCATTCTTTACAATAATGTCATAACTGGTATATGGTATATGCAACAGAATGCAACAGCAGCTGTAAAATGTCTAGTATAAGCCTACCAGTCAGTGATAATATACTCACTACTGGGCCTCCACAAATGCAAACCTTCTGGAACACGTATATATATGTAATTTGTGTGCATACAGTACTTCTGATGGCACTCTTTGGCTGTTACAACTCTGAGAAAAGCAGGTTCGTAGCTAGAATAAAATTTTTAGGGGGGGGGGGGGGCTAGGTACCAAGTGGGGAGTCACAGCATTGATCACGGTCCTTAATTCTTACAAATTTTGTTAGGACACACACAATTCTGGGGGTGCCTAGCAAACATCTTGGGGCCCAGGCCCCCCCCCTGTAGCTATGCGCCTGGAGAAAAGTAAAGTAGCTACCCGACCCCCAGCTTAGTGCTACAATTATGAAGTAATAGAGTCAGTATTTCAGCCTATGTCTACCTTAGTTTTAGTTTCTAAAGGTAGAACATAATTCTCTGTGATGACAGCTAGACTTCTGGCCTATAATTTGTCCAGACAGCAGACCACCTTAAGTTGTTCCAGTGATATTACTTTATAAAAGCTAGGAGGGGGAGGGGAGGGACTTGGTATGACCATAAAAAAAAGAGTTCTGTGTACCACTTTCTTCCTTTAGCACCCATATAACACACTGTATCAGAGAACACACAGATATATCTTCCTCATCACGTAACTTCCCATAAAACTCTGTAAAATTAAAAGAAATTCCAGTCCCCCAAACCTCACAGCCAAGTAAATCTTTTGGCTGATGACTGTGGGCCCAGTTCAGGAATATATTCCTTCACATTGGTTGAGAATACACCTATAGGATTTATGGAAACAATGATCAATGATTGCACTCTTAGAATTTTTCAAATTGCAGTCTGATTCTGAATAGTCTCCACTGTACTGTGTCCTTTATCTGAGTTTATAGCACTGCATTATAAATATTGCAAAACGAATATTGCTTTCAACCTTTATAAAGTGCTTTGGCTGATGGACTCTTACAGAATTTTGTGTGAGCAGTAAAATTTTCTGAGGGTGGTAGTTGTATCAGTAGCCTGCCTACATCACAGGTCTTCTGTCACAGCATTGTAAGTCAGTTTGAAAGTTCTTTTACACAGGTGTAAGAAAAATTTTGAACTTTCTGGAAGAGGTCAAATGTACTCTTAACACATGCATTTAGTGCCTTGCTCATACATGTACTTCTTCTGCCTGGCAATGTGGCCTTGCCATAAGAGATGTTACCCAGGGGTGCATGTGTAGTATGGTGTGTGTATCTGAGATGCACTCCCTGCAGGCAGTCACAGTTATAAACTGTTTAGCGGCTTGCCTGAATTTTATGTTGAGTGATATATCACTTCGGGAACCATTGTGTTTGATTTATGTGTGACCTTTCAACATTTCATGGCAGTGGTATGCAAGCCCACAAAGACTATCTTTATCCATAGAGACTGTATCTTCAGTTAGATTTATACCACCAGATCAGAGTGTAAAAGTAGGAAATGGGAGAGATTTGACAGTGTCAATAGTGCAAAGATACCTCAATCTGCAAAATACTGATAGAGGGTACACAAATTACAGGCAAGACAGCAGTGCCAATTTGAATAATCATACAACCTATGCTAATTCATGTATTGTTCTTTATCATGTGACATTTTTGTAACTGAATTGTTAAATTATGACAGATTACTCTATGGTTTATTATTAATACTGTATGTTTGTCTTCTGAAACAACATGGAATTTACTTTAAAGGGAACTTAAAGGACATTTGAAAGATTTAGCTGGTCTTTCAAAGTAAGTTTGGGGAACCTGCTTCAGCGTCAACAATTCCATAAGTAAATATTGTGACATGATTAAAAGGAACCATTCGTAAAGAAGAACAGATGTTGTTTTTAAATCACAATTCAAGCCATATCATTTATACAATTCAGAGAGTTTTCATTTGCCATTGTAACTACTTTGGAAAATTTGAAACAAAAGTTATTTATTTGTTATTTTTGTTTTGTAAAGCTAAATTAACAAGTTAATTATCAATTTCTGATGCAGGTGCAGAAGATTCTGTAACTGGGGACAGTAAGACAGTACCACTGTACCTCTATTTAGGCAAAGCTGTAGGAGTGTCTGGCGCAGCTAAATTATTACTTAAACTTTCAAAAAAGTCCAAGCCAGGCCTGCTGTATTAGCAAAATCAATAAGTATTATCACTATCTGGGTAGTCTACATTTCTTTGAAATTTGGATCTTCAGGTAGCTTAGATTTATGATCATTGAAAACTGCTGTTTATCTTATTGAAGCCTGTTGCTTTTGACCCAGTGACCTGGAATTAACTCTTAGATGGGGTATGTTTGTTTTTGCCATATATATTTTAAACACTGCTATGACCAAGTGGATAGAAGCTGGAGTATCAACAGGTAGTGCAACTCTAGTTATTCATACAGTGTACATTAACGTACACACTAAATTTGATTGGTTTCCTGTCTTTTGGACCCTTGTAGAAGTTCTCAGTAGGTTCAAGCTACCCGTATGAAAACTCATAAGTAAACCTTCACATTGTTTTCAGATTTGTGTAATGTGGCCCCATTGGAATTTTTAGCTTTAGCAACTCCTGTTAAAGGGTGGTGGCCTGGGTGGAAAGAGTTAGGAAGCTGGGAGGCTCCTTCTCGGAAAATTTGGGTATTTGAAGGGAAATTTTGGTCATTGGAGGGAAATTTACACCTTTTATGTATATGAATTTAAGTATAGGAGGAAAAATTTGACTCCCTTCCCAGGAAATTAACATTTTTTCCAGCCCTGGGTGGTGGTTTTCCACTCTCCCCTCTCTTAAAATGTCATTTTCTATAGCAGATTGACATGAAGCCCAAAAAACAAAAACAAAAACGAAAACAAAAAATGCACATAAAATATGATACCTTCAATTTTCTGTATTCTTGCATTATGAGTACGTCAATTCACTTGCCAGGCTACAATATCCACATCAAAGATTGAGTCCATTCTTTCACTTCAGCCACATATGGTTTACACTGTATCACAAAATCTTTTAGGGATTATATTTGTAAGTCAGCATTTTTTGTGTGGAGGAAATTTCTTGAATTGGAGGCATTCTATGTAAAACAATGAAGCTTTATAGCAATGAGGAGGTTCAAGATCAAATTCCTTCCACGTCATAGTAAGGTGGGCTTCCTTCCAAGACTAATCAACAGTTTTCCCATCTCAAATAGTGGTGTATAGTGACTGCATTGTGATCTTCTCAGCTCATAAGGAATACCACCCGATTCCCCTGTTTTTGGCCAAAACATGTCTACCGAGTTTGTAACATTAGCCCCATTGGACACTGCACTGGACAAGCTGGTTCTTAAATAACTACCAATTACCTTCCAAGAGTAAGTAGAGACTTGTCTACAACAGTACATAATGGAACATACAGAATGCACATTGCATAGCTGGTACAGTATTAGAGGAGGGGTGTCTACAATCATATGGTGGTTGAGTCAATGAATTCAGTGCACTCAAGGGTGAATCCCACTACTGACAGTACTTTTGATCGTTTGTACACTATCAAGTGACAAATTATTACTCTTCCAGTGAATTTGAGGACTGTTCTTCAATGGGCTGGATTGGCCATCACATGTTTAGTGTATTATTCTCCCCAATAATTATCCAAATGGAGTGTTTTAAGACAGTTTTGTTCCCTGCATGCGGTACAAGAGAATGGTTTATCTGCAAGTTTGCAAAATATTGGATGATTGTGAATGTGATCCCCAGTGGGGCTCTTTGGTTTTGATGACAAATGGAACCAAAGCAGTGATGTGTGAGTGTGTGTGTGCATGTTACAACCAGCTTGTAATGTATCTCAAGATAGGAATCATAGACACATTTCATACTTGGTCATTAGTGTCAAGTTGGGCAAAGAACCCTATTGTTTTTACATAGGTCAAAGGTCATTTGAGACTCGAAGGACAGTGTCAAAGCCTTGTTAATGGATATATTTTAAACATGGGTACTTTTTAAACTTTACCTTATATAGTGCTATTTTACATTGAGTAAAGAACTTTTTTTTGATGGAGCTTAAGGGTCAACAGTAAGTCAGATTTTGAAAACCTTGTTAACATGGTACCTCAAGAAGGTTAACAGATCTCATAGATCAGATCAGTGCAGGTATATCTTGTAATGAGAACATAACAAGCAGGCTTCATGATAATAATGTTATAGTTCACTCTGCTTGTGCATACAGCTATAGTTTTATTGAACAAAATATTCTTCCTCCTTCAGGGGATAAAATTGTTAGAGAGAATTGGTTAGCAGTAATTAATTGCTAATCAATATTTGAATTGATTAGCAATTCCCAGATCTCTATAAGCGACTATTGAAGTCAACATTTTTTATTTCAAATGAGCTTTATTTTTCAACTCATTTGTATCACAAATGTTTTAGCTTCAAACAATAAATAGGGCAATTATTACATGCTGCACTTAACAGAATGGTTAGAACTTAGGCAGAGCCTGAAAAATATTGGTTTGCAATATTTGTGTAGCCGAAATGGAATTGCTTTGCAACTGGAATTTGTTGGGTCGCAATTTGAGATGCGTACCTGACTATTTCCTCCCTTGTCCTTGTTTCCATGTTGTCTAGCTACCTGTACTGTATGATTAGTATGAAGCGGTTTAATTTTTGTCCATTAATACAAGCTGTATGTGCCTTACCTCTTTATCATAAATTTCAATAATTTGTACTAATTCTGTTTTGCAGAGGACCCTGGCAGGTTACTAAAGATTTGATTAGAAATGATGGTCCATTAGGTCTCTTCCAAGGTCTGACTAGTACATGGCTTCGAGAAGTACCAGGATACTTTTTCTTCTTTTTTGGTTATGAAATAACAAAGGGTCTCCTTACTCCTGCTGGCAAAACAAAGGATGATTTAGGTAAGTGGTGCATTTAAAATCAGTGCTATGCAAACCATGGGTCACAGCCTGTGCAGGAATTAAGCAGGGGCAATGGAAAATTTGCCCTTGAAGTCTTTCCTCCCCCCTCCCATAAAAAAAATAAAAGTATATACAAAAGAGAACAATCGTGACATTTAATTTTTGATAATAGCCAGGTTTTTTCAGTGAAATTCAAATAAATGACTTCCTGGGAAGAGTAAATCCCACCCCAGGTGGCAGTCCATTAATGAGTCACAAAACAATTTTAGATGGGTCACAAAGCAAGGGTGGAGTTGAATTTTTGGACTTTCACTAAAAAATTGCCCCAATCTGAATACATTAAAGGTCAGTGAAGTTACTTTTCTGGGGGGAATTTGGTAGACTTATGGTGCATATTACTGTTACCCATACTCGATTCCAGCACTGGTCACTCCCATCATCCTCTCTAACATGCTATTTGGCTAGATGTATTACTGATAGAAAAAAAATCATGGCGAGAAATGCTAAGAGCAGTTGAATTGAAATTCTTCAGAGCATATTTTGCAATGGCTTTTTGCCAGTAATTTAATTGAGATGCAAACAGTTTCATGAAAGCTGCACATTGTTATGTGTTTATACAAAAGAATTTGTACATGGTTTTATGGGGCACAATCTTCTGTGTCACTCTCGTAGTTTTGTTGGCTTTGATTTTTCAGGTCCATTGAAGTTGGTATGTAGTGGTGGGATAGCAGGAGCATCTTTATGGATCAGTATTTACCCAATAGATGTTGTCAAATCACGAATCCAGGTGCAGAGTCTGGTTGGCAAGATGCCAGGTTTTCTCCCAACTTTCATTCAGGTTGTCAGAGCCGAAGGTACTGTAAAGTTTTGGTTAGTTTCATTATTAGTTTAAAAAATTTGTAATTTGTTTTAAAGAGAAGTAGGAGTGAGGGCAGAAGCCTTGTCAGCTAAGTCATGGCTAGACTGGTTTATAATAATTTGGGCACTAAATTACTGGTTTAGTAATGATGTTTTCAGTGGCTCATAGGGGTTTCAGGATTGATGAAATCAAAAGGGTTTGAGTGCCTGCCTGCTTTGAGGCAGGGCCTGCCTTCATGATCTCTAAGAATACTATTAAATACACTTGTCATAGTTCTTAGCTTAGTGCAGGTAAAAGGACTTTTCTTCAGAGTTGTAACTCTTGGCTAGGGATCTGTCGTGTTTGACACATGACTTCTTGAGATCTTTTGGAACGTCAAAAATATGCACAGTGGTCTTATTCGTGTGTTCCAAACATTCTGTGTCTGTGTTGTTTTGTAAGTTTAAGTGAAGTTTTGTAACAAAACTGGATCTTTAAGTCTGTTTCTTTATTTGGTCACTAATTTTCTTCAGTTAACTGCTTTAACATCAACAGTTGAGTGAGGATTTAGAGCTAGTGCTGCATTAATACTCATGGGATGTTATTGGGCACACATGGTATTGGACACATGTACATTCAGCAGTACTGACATCATTGTAGGAGTGGGTTTCCATTCAGAGTCATAACACCTAAGGCCGCAGGTGCCTGCCTTAAAATAGATTGGAGAGAGTCCACCAAGCCTAGTTCCCAGATAGGCTCAATATTTTTAGGCATATTTATGAGATATAAATGATAATACCATACCCTTTTCCCATTACTTCTCTTTCGGCTCCAACCCCTACCCCATAAAAGAGAAAAAATCGAAGATGATCATAGGCAGAACACTTAATGCCAAGCACAGGAAGACCAGACAACCCCCCCCCCCTTTCCTCCCCAGTAACCTCCATTTCCTGGACACCTCCCTATAACAATTTCCACCAGGACAATTTCTCTGCAAACAATTTTCACCTGGACCCTTCCTACCCATGACAATTACCCCTCACCTTTGTTCACTAGGAAGTTTAGAATGTTGTGCAAAGGGAAATTGTCTAGGTAGGGATTTGTCCTGGAGGAGCTGGTGGAATCGTTTGAGGTGAGTTGGATGGGAACTGCATAGTAATCCAGGTTTACAGTCAATGTGACAGACCACAGGAGAGATAGATCCAGAAATATGTTGTAGTATGGTTGACCTGATCTCAGCACTACATTTTCATTTTTTAAAAATTGGCTGTTTTATCTTTTTCAGGTGTTCGTGCATTATATAATGGGTTGGTGGCGTGTGTGCTACGATCATTTCCTGCAAATGCTGCCCTCTTTATGGCATATGAATACAGTCGTAAGTGGATGATGGATCACGCTCCAGAGAGGGCGTATGAAAAAAGTTAACATTCCACCAGTCTTCTGGCTTTAGTGTGGCATATCAGGCCTGGTTCCACTTGAGTGCAAATTTCTGCACACAGAGACTATTGCCAAAGAATGACTGCTCATGCTACTGTTTATTGGTTGTGTGAAGCATCTTTGGAACCAGAAGATGAGAGGGAGATGGCAACATCAAGATGGTAAGAAACACAAAGAGATGGGTGTTAAATTGCTGTGAGTGCTTTTAGAAAAGAAAGGTGTTAGTGACACAGAAATATCTGATAGTGATCTTAACCAAAGCATAATTTCATCATTGATATCATATGATTGATCAAACAATTGGTGCACAAGGAGGTTTTCAGTTAAGCTCAATTACATTTCAGCTTTTAAAAGGCTTTTATCAGATGTTGCTAGGCAACTACAATAAGTGGAACCTCGTAAGAACTGGAAAATTACATCTTCATGTCGGATGGCTTTCATCTAGACATTTTAGCTCAAATTTTAAATCTTTTTAACTTCAGAAGGTTGCATCAAATTGGGTAATGTTGATTGTACTTGTATGCAAAACCCCATCTTACTATGAACTTGAAGTGACCAGCGATTAAACCCATTACCTCCTTTTTACAATTAAAACCTTGCGTGAAATGCTACCTCCTAGTGTATAAACATTTTGCTGTTGGACTGATGTTGGGTTTCGGTACACATGGTCAGATTGAAGTCTGGTAATATTTGGAGATTTGTCCAAGGTCAGACTGACATCTCTTCAAGGAACATCCCTCTTGCAACTTCAATTCAAGGTTGGATGGATGTTGGAAAAGGTTTTAGCCCTTTTGCTGAAGTCTGTATGAAGTTGGATAGACACTTCTCAATCAGATGAGTCCAAACAAGGTCTGATGGGTGTCTTTGCCAAAGTCGATTTGATGTAAAACCTATTGGCAAACAGAAACAAAGCAGAAGTTGAGCCAGAATGGAACTTGACCGTTATCTCAAGTGGATCAAACAGCAAAAAGTTTACAAGGTATACTGACTTGGCATTATGACTAGTCTGAATGGGTGGGTAGACACAAGACGGCTCTGATAATAAGAGCAGATTATATGAAAAGCCAGTGAGCAGTTGTTCGTTATGTGATTTATAAACTTTGTGATCAAACAAGTTACATCTTGTCTTCCAAGTAAACATTTATTCTTCTATTATAGAGCGTTCATTGCTCACTGACCATTTTGTAGATGGACACTTACGTTCTTATGTAAATCTGTGTATAAAATGAAGTATTATTGATTGACCGGTGCTCAGTTTGGCGATCATGCAAATGAAATAATATGTGAAAGCAAATTAAACATGCTCATCTTTATGTCTCATTATGAACAACTATTCTCTTGTTTTGTAACCCTCTTAATTTGCATATTGTGATGGAGTATTCTGAAACCTTACATTTGATAATTTCATTCCAGATCATAATTTTCATTTGTCATGAAATTATTCACAAGTTGTTGTGATACATACTTCTAATAATTGATAATTAGTTAAACGTGAAGTCCTAGTTTCAGGGTCATGTCAATACGGTAAAAATTTGTGTTTCCCTGTATTCATTTTCTCCAAACTCTATATTTTTCTTCTCTCAAGGTGGAAAATATCAGTTCCATTGAGTAGAACTTGATACAAACGATATTCTAGTGTTTTTATAAGTGAATATGTTTAAACACAAAGTTTTGATCATGATAAGAAATACATAGAAATATTTTATCTGTTGATATTTTGATAAGTAAAAAAGTCAAGGAAATAAGTATTGTGTGGCTAGGGAGAATTTGTCATTGATCAGAAAAGAAGGTAGTAAAAGAATTTTGTAGGGAATGAGCATTATGTGAAATGAAAATGTAACATTTTTGTGATAATTATTATATGTGCTGGAAAATTGTTGTTTCTGGCAACCTGAGCTTTATGCATTCTTGAAAAATTGCTCAAGATTATATGAAATAATTTATGAATGGGAGTTCAGGAATAGTGGTGAGCCTTACATTGTTTGTGTGATTTTCTTTTTTTCATCTTTCAAGAAGTGACAAGTTTTTCTTTTTTAATGAGAGGCTAAAGTTTTCCTTTTCTGGTAATGAAATATTGTTAAAGCAGAGGGTAGATACAATTGACAGTTTTCTGTCAGTTCAAAAAAGGTTTCAAAACTGCAAAACTGTCTTTTGAAAGAATTGTTTGAGAGAGATCTTTCAGTGTGATTGTGGAATATCTTGTATTTTGGACTTAATTTCAGTCTGAAGGGCTCTCATCTCTCCCACCCGTCCTCCTCCTCCACTTATCTTATGCCTCCCTTTTTTGTCGTAATTCATAAGTAAGAGGATAGGCACCATAATATGTAAAATATGTAAAAGAATGTGCAAGTTTAACCCTTGTGTGTGTATTGAATAAAGTAAAAGGTTAAGAATCTTCAAAAATTTTAAAAAGCTTTTAAATGTTAGTAATTGGTTGCTCCTCCCCCCCCCTTCCCCCCTCCCCCCCCCCCCATCACCATTAAGAGATGTTGTATGTCACAGCAAGTATTTGTGGAAATACTGACTTAAACAAGGAAACCATTTTATTTATAAATATTTGAAATGCAATATTTTAGTCTGAAAAAAAGCCTTTTAAAAGAGAAGTATGGATTTAAATTCTGAAATGGTTTCATGTGACTTTACACATCTAGCTTTATTGTTCTATTCTGCTTTGCCTTTTATTTCTGTTATCTTTTTTATCATATGTAAATCATCAGTAAGTTCAAGGAGAAATTATTACTATGATGTATAGTTTTCCTTTGATGATTAACTATATTTTATTTTTTTTTTTTTGTCTGCAGTACAATTTCTTATGCCATGGAGTCCATTATGAGTTATTTTTGATTGCAGTGTGAGCTTTTCTTTGCCAAAAGTTATGTTTTTGCTTTTTGCTAATATTCACTCAAACAGAAATGCTTTAATATCATGATTTCTTAATTTAGCTGAAATCTAAGCTTTTATTTACCCTCTTCACTTCTTCAAAAGTGGTGTTTCTTTGAACAAAGTGACAATTTCTGTGATTCTTTCTCTCAGTTACATAGTACTGTAGCTGATTTGTTGTGTGCTTCAAGTGTCAGTCTGTTCTCAACTGTGCCAGTTAAGTAATTAAGCTTTGTTAAAAGTCTGCAGCATATTCCTAAATCATGCAGCTTGATTGCAAATTCACATTCTTCAGTAATTGTTGCTGGGCTACCAAAACTTTTTGGTAGCTAAATGCTGAGTGCTCTCATAAATTTGATCACACATGTCAGAAACATTCTGTATTGTGGACACTAGTATTGAACAATTTCCTTTCATCCTCTTTGAGTAGGTTTGCTATTTGTCTCATGAAACATAACAGATACACCAATCATGCCCTGTAGAGGATACAGTAGGACATGTCCTTTTGAAAGTGTACCCTAGTCATGTTTTTCAGATAATCAGGGTGTTGCCATGGCAACATTCTAGTCTAATCATGAACAATGCGTTTTTCCTGAAAAGAAGCATACTTGTACCTAAGTGTTTATTCACCTTCAGCTATGCCCAAATGCAGTGCCTTGAAATATTTTGTGGGCACCCAAGTGATTTTCATTTGTCATTTAGTCCTGTACATACTCCTAGTGTAATTACCAAAATGGTTCCCAGAGGGCACATTGCTAACTCATTCTATTGTGTGGTCAGCATAAAGTAAGATCGGCCCAAAAAGTGGCCCTGTGGAACTGAAGTTCTAGGGGTGTATATTTACAGGTGGTAATGGTTATGAGAGATTCTTTTCTTCCTGTGCTTCTATTGACCTATGACCTGCATTTGAATTTTTTAATCAGCTTTCTACACAAGGTTTCAAATAAGAAAGGTCTTCAACAGTATGTGCTGCTGTTTTCTTCCGGTAAATGAAACTCAACGTTTAAATATCTCATGGTACCTCACGAGCTTGTTCATTCTCATCATGCTGAATATATATGTTGCACAATTCACCAGCAGCTGACTGTGTATAACTTCATGCATGCATATTGAGGAGGGCTGGTTCTTTCATTCAAATAATGTGACAGTCAGATGTTTTCATATTTATGTCTCAGAAATATTCAAGATGCATAAATGGCTAATGGATATAAAAAAAAGAACCTTGGTAATGTCAGAGGATACTGTGTTCCGTTTTTTTTTTTTTTTTGAGTTCTAATACATTTAGATGTACTATTGTTCTTCTTGTGATATTGATAATGCCACACCAGAAAGAATGCACATAGAAAATATTGTCCAATAAGAAAGGGTGTTCAATAAGGTTGAGGGGATAAGTATGGGCCAAGTCACTTCACAGGTTGTGGCCAAATCCGTAAGCTGTTATGGATGCCCAGCTAGTAAGCACTCTTCACACCTACCTATTTTGGGGTTTGAAGATGACGTCCTCTCTCTCACTTGATGTTGCTGCAACTTCTCCTAAAAAATCAGTTTCAGACACCCACCAGATCAAATAGCTATTATGGTGATGAGGAAGGCTACCACACATTCTGATTTCACCATATCCCCCCCTTTCCATGAGGCAAAGGCCATGTTTCCTTTTAGAAGTCGAGAAAAACCTTGAAGCCTGAAACAGGCCAGCTACATGTAAGCTGATATGATTAACATAACAATATAGGCCATGCAAAGTCTAATCATGTGTTTGTTCAATCCTGTATAACTTGGTTTGGTTTGGCTGTTCGGTTTAGAGCTTTAGGCCAAGGGTCAAGAAGTCACTTGGGCTCTTCAAGGACCATGCACCAGGTTGATCTTGTATGAGAACTCTCAAGGTTAACCTTCTCTTTCATGCTCATACTGTAACAAGGTAAGAGTGTAACACTAGATTCCAATCCTGCTCCTAGGACCAGTATTTAATGTTCCCATTTGATAAAAGAGAGCGTATCCCCCATATTCGGCCAATTTCTCAAAGGCTGGGTGGATACATGGAAGACCCTTGCTCGACAACCAAGCCAAGCAAAGACCTGATGCAAATGACTTCCTGAAAAGGACAACTTTCTGAATTGGGCTACTAGAAACTCACATAAATCCCCAAAGTGAAAAACCCTCGGCATCATTGTGCTCAACAAGCAATTTTGAATGACCAGAAAATTTCCAGGTGATTCCACCATGATTTCATCCAGGGATCTCTCAAGAGCAAAACAGTAGGCTACCCTCTAGCTGGTAAACGAACCCGCATGGAGGGACACATGCGTAAACATCTGCAAATGGTAAAGTTCATTCTTTGAGGAAGAAACCTGCAATTTTGCATGAGATCTGTGGGAAAAAGGCCAGGTCAAATCAGACTCAAATTCAGCTAAATTCCAAAGCCAGTGAGCACAAGGACAATGCAACCTAGAGAAACGTTTACCTTTACCAAAATGAAAAGAGACAAGTTTAATCATTTTACACTATATCATCTATTTGTTTTTAAATACATCTTCAATTCTTGCAACTTGAAAGGCACATACAGTGATCATTAGAAGGTAATTTTGCAGAGACCATATCCTCTCCAGCGCCCCCCCCCCTCCCCTTCCAGAAAAAAAAAGGAGGAAGCCACAACTAGTGATAAAATTTTCCACCAGGATGAGGCATCTGCTTGCAGCACAAAGCTTTTAGATTTTTCTTTCCATAAAATTTTAACTAATGCTCAGTTGTCTTGTGAGTATTTTGAATGAAAAATAACATGTTATAGTCTATAGTCCACAGTTTTCCATGTGGACACGATAATTTGGAAATTTAACACAAACTGGTTCATCATTTCATTTCTTTGAAAGTGATAAACTTTCTAGTCCTTCAATAATAACACACAAGTACAAAAAAAAACACTGTTCATACTGGAAGTAATACAAAAAATATAGCAATGATATGCACCATTTGTTGGATTCACACACGATTTATACAAATCATTCTTGATAACCTTAGTTCTAAAAGAAATCTTTTAAGCACCAAAAATTTGGTCAATTGTGACAATTAGCAGGAAGTATAACTTATATGCTCTATGAAACCTTAACAAAATATAGTAATGGAGTTCATCTTTAACTAGAAATTTTTTAGTCCATTGTACAGTCTAAATACATTTCTAAATAGAAGACATGATTCAGTCAATTTTTTTGAAGGATTGTTAATACTTCAAAGGTTTGGATTGAGAAATGAAAGATACTGAAATTGCATGGTAATTCTTAAGTCACAATCACAGTACTGTGACTTAACAGTGTTTTACCAGTATAAGGAAGTATCCCAATAATTTCATAGATAGGTATGTCTTGGGGCACAAATTCTGAAACTTTAAATTTAAATGAGGAAATTGCACATAAACTCCACTACAGACTACCCAGATATTGCTTAAACCATGGTGGCATATACAAAATGCATTCTGCTTCCCATTTCTAGTAGGAAACCTTTAAAGGGAAAATGCAGTCCCCTGAAGTTACATTAGTATACCCTGGTATCCTAATTCATGAATGGCTCTTTTCAATCATGTGACATTTTCTTCACTGAATTGTTAAATTCCTGTAGACATAACTCCTTGATTAAATGTGCAATATTTAACATTCTTCAAAATCATGAAAAGTATATGCACAAAAAATGAAAGAAACTTTGTGAGATGAAGCTGATGATTCCAATCGGGGTGCCCAATCATTCCGTTTAACATTCCTCCAGCGAGATCTTTTCATGCTCTTTCCTCATACAATTCAACCAGAGACAAATGTGAGATGTCAAACTGAAATGGTGGATAGACACATTTTCACAACATCAAATTAACTTTATGAGTTTCAACTGGTCCACAGCAACAAGAAAAGCATGACTAATCTTTAATATCAGCTGGTATACACTATGTTTCAGCAGGTTGTCCAATTGCAACCCACCTTTGTGACTCTACACCATAACTCCTGAAGCCTGGTTCATAAAAAGTTTATGCTTGATCTTAACTCCAATTTCAATAAGACTGTTGCATGATAGAATTTCAGTCTATATGTGATTCATTGTAGCATTAAAAAAGATTAAAGACAAATACCATAATGTTTTTCTTATGGTATTTCCAGATCAAGCTTTACAAAAGGCCATACAGTCAACCAAAGGTTACTTTGAGAAACAAAAAGCGCTTGTCAGAATTATTGAGCTCTCTATGCCAGGCACCTTTCCTAGGGTCTACAAATAATATTTGTAGACAAAGGGGAGGGGAATCTGAGACAATCCTCAAATTTGGATTATGCCCTCCCCCTTTCATTTTTCAAGTGCATACTCCCCTCTACCGCCTCCTAATGCATGATGGTAGAACAATGCCATTAGATAATTTTTTTTATATTATACAGAGACAATCATATTATAAGCCCTGAGTACCAGAGACAGGTCAACAGAAAATGTGGGAAAACAACACTTAAAAGCATTGTCTGGTGACCAAATTTGATGCTTTCAAAAAAAGCAGAAAAATTTTCTGTGTTAGGCAGTGAAAACCCCATTTCAATAGCATCTTGCATTCGGAAGATACAAATTTTGAAGAAATGCTACATTTTCAATTTCCCTAGTGCATGATGGGAGATCTGTGATGTCATCTGGGCAAATGGACTTGATGTAGCTTTTGTATTTCTTTATAATGTTGATATCAGTATATTGAATGTTCCATAACTTTATTTGCTGTACCATAAGTATGGAACAGTTTTTCACTATATCTACACGGAAAAACACCTTAACATTCCAATGGTGTCAAATTTCAAGGACAAACAAGGTAGCCAATTATAAAGAATAACAAAAGGAATCTGAGGCAATTTGCCCACTTTGGATCACGTTTTGTGACCTTGAGGAAACTTGGAGGTATTTCTTATTAAAAGCAACCAATCTTTAGGAAGAGATATCTTGAGTTAGGAATGGAGTTTTGATATGGGGTTTGGATGACATGCAATGAAAAATTTTTATCCTTCATATAAGACCCCTACAAAATGCCATCAGACAATGCCTTTAATATTTTGCTATCGCTCCAAAAAAAAAAAAAAAAAAAAAAAAAAACACAATGCCTGTAAACAATTCAAACACTTGCACAATAATGAAAGCACAAAGTGGTTATAAACGCTGTAATAATATCTTCTTAAGTACCAGAAAGCAATGAACAAAAAGTGCATGCTAAACCCTGTGGGAAAAATCATTAGTGCAGTTATTGCATAGGACAGATTTTTTTTAACACATTTAATATAAAAAAAGAAGTGTCAACACCCTTTTCAATTTTTCAAAACATGAACAGGAGTCGAAGGGTAGAAATGTACCATTTTTTGGGGGGCAACAAAATATTTCTTGGGTCAATTCTCACTTTACCAATAATTACTCATTTTGTGCTACATATCCAATTTTTGACACTTCATGTATGGAAGAAGCAATACCACTGATTAATGTGTGCTTCCACTTCAACACAGTATTTTTATAAACTGATAGGATTGGGGAATATATAAAAAATTGAAAACAGGTTTCCTCAGTTTTAAACTGGCAAAAATCACCATTATTACAATCATTGTACTCTCAGGCCACATGCTTCACATATAACAGGTCATTTGGGGATATGATCTGTTCCAATAAAATTTGGGCCAATTTGATGCATTCTTCAAATTACTGAATGATTGTCAGCATGATATTATTTAAAAATGCAGTAATTACTACTAAAGTTAAACTATGCATGTCACATCCTTTGTTCTCAACAAAAATCCTCAAATATTTAAGTTTGGAAAAACAGATTTCTAAAAATATTACTCTGTAAATCTTTCTTACTTTGAAAAATACCATAGCAATATGTATTCATGTTATAGATTTTCTATTATTATTTTGTAACATTTTCTGATTCTGCTATGAGAAAGAATATGGTGAAAGAACTCTGCAAGTGTGAGGTCTGTTTGGTGAACAGCAATGATATGATACACTGTCCTTCTTGATGATTGATGGTTGCTCATCTCCCATCCAAATAAAACATCCTTTAATATCCTGAAATAACCTGGTATAAAGTAAACCATGGTGAGACCAACAAGTATTCAGTGTCAGTTTATGACAAGATTCAACATATTGGTAAAAATTGGTATAAGTGTACCAGAACAACTGACAGTAAGGCACCCAACTTCTTTAGGACAAGAGTAAATAGTCTATTTCAATTTATTAAAATGACGTAAATATCACCAATGATTGGAAATAATGGTCCAACACTTCAATGAGTTTAATATATACATGATGTAGGTGGCTTACAAACCCAGCAAGTATTCTTCATGTTATACCTTTACAAGCAACAAGAACATCAGTTTCAATATAATTTTATGACGAAGTGGTATAAGAAGGAGCATATGGGAATAATAAGTCATATGCAGTCATGACAAGACTGCTTTGAAATAACTTAGAGGGATCACTTAAACCATTCTGTGTCCTCTCTAAGTATCTCTTAACCCCACCTTCCCAAACCCCCTCCCTTATCCCCACGTCCCCTCCCACTCCCATGGATCAAATCAAGTACGTAAGAGACAAGCAAGCAACACTCAAATTCCATATCAAAAGTTAAACGACAAACATTTCATATTATATAACACCTTTAATTCCTCTACATCTGATTGGAGGATTGGTGGTCACAAGCCATTTGTTATTTGGCACTATCACACCGTTCTGTGTTATCCATCGTGGGTTAGTCTAGGATAACACAGGGTGTTTGGTCCTATCTGCTCCTTAAATCAAATTCTGACCAAAATCTGGCCTATTTAGGAAGTTAGGTGTTATATAAAACAAATAATGAATGCTTTCCATTTGTGTGATAGTATGAATAATTTCATTCGTTGAGAGATGAATGTTCTATTCAACTCTGCTTCACCTTATTGAATACAACATTCAATCTTTCAACTCATGAAATTATTTATACTACCACACTCATAAATATTCATTATTTGTATACTATTTAATGTTTTACATTTGTAACTCAACCAAAATCATGAAAGTGAATCCTACCCAAAGGCTAGGTGTAGGGTCTATACCTGATTTAGAAATAATCTCTCTACACAGCAGTAGTTTATATTGTGCCCAACTGACAAGCTTCCTCACAGGTGCCCATTTCACACCTGAATAAAAGGAGGCAATTGAGATAAAAAGCATCTCATCCTTGGACACAACATATAAAACCAGGCAGGCATCACACCAGCAATCCTTGGATCACAAGTCAATGCCCTTAACCAGTTGCTCATTACACTTCAACAGAAGCACTGAGAAATAGGACTCATTAATACAAACTGAAGGAATATGTGTGTGTCCTTTAAAGATTTAAGCACTTACGCAACAAAACAGCAATTACCACTTAACACATGATAAGAATGAAAGACAGGAAAACATAAATACACACACGAAATATTAACTTTTGAGGATGTCATCATACAGTATTTATAACAAATTTTACAGTATTTTTGTTTCATTAATTTTTTATTTACTTTTTGCTACGATAGTTATACCTGTACATTTGGAGTTGTAAATCTCGTCTATAATAGAAGAATAATTACTCTGTCATAATAATTATCCCACTTTGAGTTTTGACGATCTTATATGAAACCTTTGAAACAAAGCGCCATCCTACTAATATGCAACTTTCCTTACATTAATACAGCCACACCCTGAGAGTAATAATACAGTTTAATTTTATAGATTCAACAAAATGTACATAAATGTGAAAGAAAAAAGCATGACTAGGGGGAAATTCTTAAGGTAAGTATCATAGCCTTTGCAGTGAAAGAGGCTTTTCACTGACCCTACCATATCATACCTTTCTCTGTTTGTTAGACACACTGACTTCAAGCATTCATCACATCACAAGTGTATCTATTGTCCTGCTTTGCACCTGTACTGGGAACACCCCTTCTGTGCATTAGCAGTGACCTGCAGGGCAGCAAGTGAACATCACTTGAAATCATGTGGAAGAGCTCTACAGTCACACTTGCCAAGTTTTGCAACTGCTGAAATCTCTTGACTTATAAAATCTTCCTTTGAGGTGATTTCTCAAGTCTCAAGAATCATCTCCTGAAACAAGTTGATTGTCAGTTGTTTCAAATCAAAAACATCTTGAAAAACAATGATGGAAACATTGATTCTGAAGTTGCTTCATATTAAATATGGAAGATGCTTCGAGTTTCGATTACGTTAAATCTCCCACCTCACTAAATCGGACTTCCAGAGCAAAGTTAGGAGAATAGACATGCTGGTTTCTGGGAAGATGTGGATTGTCAATTTCATCCCGAGTCAATCGCAGTCTGAAGAAATAACGATGAATTCAAATTATAAGCATAGCATGTATCAATTATGCAATATTTATTACTGAGTGTAAATCATGTATGATCTGTTTAATGTAGCATGGCATTACAACTTTTTGGAAGAAAAGTTCTGCAAAATGTCAGGACATGAGCAATTTAAATAAATATGCAAATTATTCAAAATGATCAAAGTTTTCACCTATCTCTCACTTACCTGTCTCCTTTGAAAAATGATGAATGAAGCCAGAAGAAGAATGCACATTTATTGTAACTTTTTGGTACTTTCTGAAAAGACGACAAAAATGAGGATTAAAAGGTTTGCTATGTAACACTTGAAGCAAGTTTAGGCTTCCTCCTTGTCTTGTCATAGGTAAACTGTCTACATTTCTAAAAGGTGACCTGTGAATAATCATTCTTCTCAGCAGATGAGCCAGGGATCTGATTTATCAACCTGCCAGTTATAATACACATGCTTCAAATCAGGTAAATACAAGACTATTAAAGTGACAACTTACATCCAGTATCACAGCATTCACATGACAGAGCACACCAATTCAACATTTATGCTCAAATTTCCATATTAAATGACACTACCTGGAGAGGTTTTTTTATTGTTTGTTTCTTGAAAAGCTTAGTTTGCACAAAATCATGTGAAGATAAATAAGCAACAATGAATCCAGAGAGTTACTTAAGCAGGGAAAAAAATATCATGGATAACTACTAAGAGATTTGATTGAGATATCATATTAACAAGATTTTCCAGACTTCCACTTCTGGCAGCCACAGATGACCTTTACCCTCCAAAAAAAAACAAGAGTTTCCTACTCAATATATATGATTCAAATACAGGCCAACTATGGAAAGAATCTAAACTTCCTCTCTTGACATATTGAGTTAACAAGGTTTGCAGAGTTGAAGCTCCACTGAGCTTAGATGACTTTTTACCTCCACCAAAACAGTATGGTTCATCTACTCAGTAACCTGGATCTACAGGCCAAGTATGAAAAATATCCATACTTCCTATCTTGAGATATTGTGCTATCAATATTTTGAGTTTGACCTCTGGTGACCTCAGAGGACCTTTCACTCCCAGCAAAACTATGGGGTTCTTCCTCACAAGATGGGACATCTATATACCATGTATGAGAACTGTCAGTGATTTATTTCTTGAGATATTGTGTTAACATGGTTTCAGGTTTGCCTATGGTGACCTCAGATGACCTTTAAACCTCCACCAAAAACAACAAGGTTCTTCCTCTCAATAAGGGACATCTATTTACCAAGTATAACAACTGCCAGGATTTCCCTTTTTGAGGTATCATGTTAACAAGGTTAGTGTCACAAACACACATACCATCACGAATGCATAGGTTTCTCATATCATTGTAACCAATAATAAAGAAAACTTGGGAGAGAAATTACACATCACCTGCAAAAGCCTACAGGGGTAATCACCCCAACCCTTTTCAATTCTAGTTCACAGCAAGCACACCATTTAAACACTGAATTTAAAACTAATTGCTAATCAAATCTTTGTCTCTCCATAAATTAGGTTGGTGTAAATCTTTGAACAACAGCACAAAGAAAGCAGACAATGTGTAAATTAACAACTTTTCTAGTGCATCTTTGTTACCTCAAAATTTAGACCAATACAAAATCAGATCTTGAAGTATGTGAATAGAGATGAAAAAAAAGCAGGCAACACGTCAGTTATGTCACTAAATTTCTGGCTCCCTATCAGCAAGGTGGTTAATGTATACTATCCTATTTTGTCTGGAAATTTAAGATGTCTTGCCTCTTCCCTCCCCTCCCTCTCTGCCTGTAACTCTGCTTCCATCAAAGCTACTAAATAACTGTATACACTGTTATCATGTGATTGTCAAATGATAGTCACATGATACTAATATCATCTCACCTTTGAGGTGGACTCAAATTTAATCTTGATGTTACCAGACAGAACTGGACAGTTGATGACAGTGCATGACAATACATCTGTCCCATGGTCATATATGGCCTGGAAAGACAAGCAATTGATTTTGTCAATTTGTAGTTAATATTCAAGAAAAAAAAACCGGACGAAAAATATTTTAAAGTATCTCTTGCACCACCCCAAACACATTTTGTAATACCTGGGTATATGATACTGTTGGTGTAGCTTCTATCAGACTAAGTACATGTACCCCGCAGAATGTGGTCTTGGACAATTAAGATGACATGTCTACAGGCCCTAGGTCTTAATCTAGTTATATGAGGTTTAACGTCCCAGTTTCAAACCAACTGGTTCAAGTCCAGACGACCACGGCCTTTTTTCCAGTTGTGGCTCACTGGCTTGTTTTCCCTACTCCATTGCTTATGCTGAGCACCAAGCACAAAGGCAGTAGGTTCCATTTTAAAGTCTTTGGAATGACCCGGCCAGGATTTGAACCCTAAACCTTCCAGCTGCAAGTCAGATGCTCTAACAACTTGGCCACTGCAGGTCTTCATCTTGGAGGTGTCAAAGACTGTTATTTTTCAAGTTGGACGAGGGTTAAAAGTAAGCTTAGTTGGGAAAATTCTAACTGTCTAGAAAGAAGAAAAAGTGCCTTAAAAACCCAACTTACAAAAACATTAGGCAACTCAAGTTATGATATCTGCAGTTAGTGTGGCAAAAACTCTTAGCAGGTGTACAAGTTAACATGGAAAGCTCCCTCTATTTTGTATAAATGTTGGATATTAAAGACATATTTAATACAGTCAAAGTATGAATGTTCTTATCAGATATGTTTATGCTTTGACATCCTTCTTTTATTAGTTATTTTCCAAAATGTAATTTTGAGACATAATTCACGGATCAAAGGCAATTTTATTTTACCACCCTACGTGATCAAGTATTAAAGTGGATAAAACTTGTCAAAGGTTCTGAATAAGAAATCTGTGTACTGGGCATTAAACCATATCCTCTAATTCAATGCTAGCCAAAGCATACAGTTTGATGCAAGAAAGTAAACCCGAACAGCTATATTGCAAATTATGTCATAAAAGCTCCTACATCATACATTTTTTTTTTTCAATTTGATAAAAAGTAAATCTTGCTTGCAATTATAAACAACTGTTTCTTACCTTACAGTTCAGGTTACCGTCAAACTTTACAGTATGTACCTTCTGTTTGTCACAGTACACCTTGAAGCTCATATCTCTCCCATCTCCTTTTCCTATTCCTAAAATGCAAAAATAAAATTGATTGCTATTATTTTTGGATATATTCTTGAAAATGAAAACTTAGGCTACTCTTTAATCTGGCAATAAGTGAAAGCTTCTCTTGAAACAGAGAGAAAAGGGTTTGCTGATTAATTTATGAATATTAAGTACCCAATGAAATTGAAAAACATTCCACAAACTTTTAATATAAACCATTCCTTTGTAACAGATTTACAGAAAATTATCAACAACATAGGCAAACACACCTAAATTATCCAGTGGAATTATAATCAAAGATTTATAGCGACAAGGCAAGAGGGGCTGCAGCTCTTTTTTGGACAAACTTATGGTGTCAAAACCACAAACACTGTTCAGAGCCCCCTGTGCCCACCCTAAAATTCAAAGTAGTCCTGTAATCATACGATAATTGTAATCAACTTGAAAATTTTTATCTTTTATAGATCAACAAAACATTGTTAACGTTGTATTAACTGCTCTCTCTTATTAAATGGTAATTGTGCCACTTATATTTCATGCAGATACCTGAACGTAGTCATTGACACATCTCTTAATGGGAGACAAGGACATGTAAAATCACAAGTTTTTAATGGAATCAGTCTCATTACTTCATTGTCTCAAGATGGAGGGACCAAATTTGTCTTTTAATGAAATTTCTGTTTGAATGAGCTGAGCACAAAAAGAATGTTAGTTACCTGAGAGATGTTCCAGTTTGATACTTTCCAGCTTCAATTTTCTTGGTTTTGGAATGACACCACCATAATTATGTTTGAGTTGTTCATAATAATGCACGAACCGACCCTGTCACAAAATTGAGACAAATCTCAATTATTCAAAAGAGAATAGAGAATTGCTTGGTACAAGGAGAGTTGTGTATCCACACCCTTGGACATGGTAAGAGAATGGATTACTTCTTTTTGACAAATAGTTTAAACTTCAAACTTAAAGGAAATCACAAAGAATAGAATGCATTGTGCCAAACAGATTTCCAGAATTCCCCCACCCCTCCATAGTAAGAATTTATTTTCCTCTCCCTTTATCCCTACCCCCAGTGGTAATATTCTTTGAACCACAGTATAAATGTGTTTATCAACCCCTTATCACATTAACTCTCACCTGACTAGGTGTCTGCACACCCTGAAATTTGCTGCCTTCTTCGTAGTCTGTCCGTCTGTCGCCAAAGTGTTTCAAACATTCCTGAAATGAAACAAAAACAATAGATCTATGAAAACTAGGAACAGTAACACTTTTGAAGTAAAACAATAAGGAATGGAGACAGTGCAGACACAATTCTCAAGTGTCTGAATGTGTGTTCAATTACTGTTCCTTTGACAATATAGTAATTTTAGATTTTTATGGGGGACTTTGCTAAGACACTTCACAGATATTACCCCTGGTCAGCAACAACACGTTCAAGAGACCATTCTCAAGACAGCTGCAGCTACAAATAGAATTAGATGGCAAGCTGCCTCAAAGGCATCCATTAAGTGAAGAGGGCAACTGAGGTAAAGCATCTTGCCCAAGGACACAACATAATGAATCAAGAACTGAACCAGCAGTCCCCTTGGTTTCTAAAGCAAATGCCTGTCACCAATAGTCTACCATGCCCTCTCTTCTTATTAGATTCTCAAAAGGCCATGAAGTCATTCATCAGTAATCATTGCAAACATGAAAACCTAGGTACCACCAAAACTTGAAGCATTTTCAGTGACTATAATATTTAGACAGGGTTGTCAAGTTGAATTTTGCCCTGCCAAGTTTATGTAAATCCGGCATTAAAAATCTTGTTTGGCACTGCAAGTATTTCATTTTGCAGTAATACAGTAATCCCAACTGAAAGAAATGAATGCAATCAAATTTAAACATATTTTAGTGTTTTTGTCATCTTTTCTTAAAACCTGTGGAGAAACACATAACTTAGCATTTAAGTGTCAGAGTTGGCAACCCTCTGTTAAGCAATCCTTACCTCACACAGCGACATTACCACATGAGTGATACCCTGTAATAAGTCCAGTGCACAAAGAATATTCATGTATAACACTCAGAACTTTAAGTAAATCCTAAAAATTTTCAACCTTTAGAGTTTTTTGAGTAGAACCAATACTACTGCCAATAACATAACCAGCCGCCCCCCCCCCCTTACTTGGAGACTGTCTTTGCCTTTCAACACACTGTCTGTCCATGGGCTTGGTATAAAACAGGACACAAAATAAAAGCAATTAAAGCAACCTCGTCCTTTGTCTTAGACAAAGAAAAAATATACCACAATTCTCAGTTTTCTTTCTCTGTTGGCCAACCAGTGAGCATGTATCTTTATTTCAGTTCATGTGGACTGTACAGACCCATTGCACCTACATCCCATTACTTTAACCACAGAAACAACACTGGAGTATGCACTTGGAACGGGGTAAACGTACTCGCTCTTTAACTGACCAATTATTCAAAGTGTTGCAGTGTTGCACACACAACTCATTTTGTTTCTTGTATATGCGCGGCTGCAAGTGCACGTGTGCAGCAATCCTTACATACACAAACCCTCCACATATTTTTACACAAGGCAGTCTCAACCAAGCCTAACATCAGTCTACACGTACCTCTGCAGTATGATAATATCCACTCTCCAAAAGCCAGCAGCTTACCATTAACCCTGTTCTTCCTGCGAAAAGGCAAAATGTGACAAAACTAACAAAAAAGTGAAACCACAATAAAAAGTCTTTACCTAAATGTAAAGTTCAAGGAAAAATGCCACAATCACAGTCTTTTCTTTGGTGAAAGTCATCTTCAATCTTGATGAAGATGACTTCACTTAACATGAAACTCCTTCTATTACAAACGAAAGATTTTCCTCATAGGAATTATTATATTTGTGGTACATAAAAATTACATTGACAAAAAATAAGGCTTCTCACAGAAAAAATTAACTGCTTTGTTAACTTCTGGAAAATTAAAAGCAGCTTCTAAAGTTTCTTGGTGAAATGGAACGATTTATAGTACAAAGACATTGCCTATGTGTGCCATACTGAAGCAATGTAACCATAATATGCTCCTTAAAGGGCACTAGTGCAAAACTTTATACCATAAGCCTGGCACAAGTCTACACCTTTTCCATCAATACATGTAATGGTAGCTCACTTACTCTGAGTAATTCTAAAATGACACAGACTAAATCCCCCTACATGAACACTTACAGGATAGTGGATTGACTAAACAGAAATGTTACTTTTGTTTTCTTTTAGTTTTAATAATTTAAGTGAGTCTCTCACGTGAAAACTGATCATAAGTTATGATTATGTAGCTTCTCTACTTTGAAAGCCAGGCCTTAGCACAAGTACCAACCAGGTGTCACTTGAATGGCAACCCCACCCCTTTGATATAATGTTTTACAAGTTAGTAAGGCCACAAGTCCAGTAAAATAAACTTTACTTCATTCACCAATGTTGTTGAAAATGAGAAAACTGTGTACCATTTCACATTTAAGCAGGGTCAAAGTTGAATATTGTTTGGCACAGGGAAAGGAACACAACCTCCCAATCAACCCCCTTTCCAACCTTAAATGAAGGGTCTAGGCTCAAATCAAGTTTCAATACATTAGACGGGTACTAATTCTAAGCATTTGGGTGAAATTTGCATTGAAATCCAATGTGTGGTTCTCATGATATTAGGATATAATGTTGTCACATTTTCAACACAAAGTGAACTTGAAGCAAGCACATATGACATTATAGCCTCAAATTAATGAACAGTCTTTTGTTTTTCTTTAAAATTTACAACCAATTTTCTCCTCTACAATTCCATGTTAAAGGAATGTGATTGCATGAGAGGCATGGGAGTTTTACAACCTTCACATTCCCCATGGGGAGGTCCTATCCCTATTAACTTCAAGGTCAGCACAACAGACTGAAAAAACAAAGGATACAAAGCATTTCTCATCAATGTGAGTAAGTGATATAACCCTGGTTTGCCTCAAGCTCACTTTGGGTCACAAATGTAGAACTTTCATTTGCTGATATCTCGAGTGCTTCATGTTCAATTTGGAAGGAAGTTTCGCACAGATTTGGTTCCTCTTTTACATATGAAAAGACTTTTTTTGCTTAAACCCTTCCTTTAAATACTGGTTATTAAGCCCTGATTTAAAGACATCAGTGAATGTATTTTTCCAAAAGTTCCTTCAACTGGATGCCAAAGAGAGAAAAAACCAAACCATACTCATGAAGGGGTTCTGCTCCCCAAAAGAGCTATCTCCCTTGATGGGATATAAAGACTTGACATGACTGCACCTCAGCCATCAGACCCTTTCAGTGGATGCACCTACCTTTTCCTCCTTTACAATGTATAAATATTACAGTATTGGGATCTTCTGACATCCATTTCTGACACTGTGCAGTAAAGTTTTGAAGCTCACTGAAAAAAACAGAAACAACATTTTATGATGTAAGTTAATGCACAGTATTTCAGACTAGCTTTAACATCACCGCCAATGGTAGTCTTGAGAATGTCTCTGTAAAGCCCAGGTCCCATCTGCACAATTCAACACAAATTAAACTTGCATCAAAGTTGACAAATCATAGACCCTTTTCCAAATAGAAATTACAATGGATTATGGGATAGGGTTTTGGTGGGCATCATGTTTGATAATGGCAGTTACTCTACCCAAAAATGATGAGTACCAAAACTCTATCCCACAACCCTTTGTAACTGCTGTTTGAAAAGGTCCATTCATGTGGTGACAAACTAGAATCAACTTCAAATGCTAGCTTTCTTTGTGTTGATACTACACAACTTCACCTCTGTTATGTTTATTACATCAACATTATGCATAATTTGAAATTGTAAGTGAGGGAATGCTTACATTATTATGCCTAGATTTGCCACTACCATGCCTTGATTCAAAACATTGGTACTTAAGCAGTTATGCTTTAAAGCATCTCCTCTGTTTCTCCATGCAACCATGGGCATGTGAGAATGGGACTGCAGCTTCTTATACACCCTACCCCCCTCCCCCTAAGTTCGATCAAAACCCATTTCTTGGGGCAGGTTTTTGGCAAAAATTAGACAATTTGCTCGGGTGATAAGCACTCTTTTTTGTACAAAAACGGTTCACCCCCCTCCCCCCGAAAAAAGGCCTGTATGACTATGAATGCAACTCCCCACTCACTTCCACGTCCTCAAACTTACCCAAGCCCTAGCCAATCTTACCACCCCTACTGGAAACTCTAAATGTTAAAAGCTTGGTTATAAGCTTCCAAATTTATGCATGGACATGTGTGAATCTAATACAGATTTGTTTAAACCATGTTGCAGTCTGATGAAATTAAGGTTTGTAAGAATACAGTACAACCCCGTTTATCCGGAATCCCGTTTATCTGAACTAGCCGTCAGATTTACCAACAATAATATTCAACACAATTACAGAAGTACCCACTAAATTCTCAGTGATTTACAAGGCAAAATTCAACATAAATGTTTGCAGAAGCTCGAGACTTTAAAAGTCACGGAAAGATGTCATGATGGCTAAAACAGCCAACATGTGGGCATCGAAAACAATCTGTTATCCCTTTGTCATATTTGGAAGAAAAATCGTACATGTTTTGAAATTCTCGTTAGGAGCTATGAGTCGGTATAGGCTCAATATCCTCTAATACTAAAATACGTAGGCTAGCGTTAAGTCCTAGTTTCACTAAATCTGAAAAGTTAGCATTGTAGTGAGCTTCATAAATAGAAATAACGAAAGAAGACCTTACAAAAACATTGCGAATTCCTCTTTGAGAGTCTCCTACACATGTGTCTCTAACATTTTTGGAAATTTATGCCAAATTACTCTAGATACCTCTCCAGATTGTTAAAGCTTATCTTCAGCCCATACACTCATTTAGTGTGTAGAAAGCATTGGTCATTCAGAATAGTGTACATAGGCTCGAATTTTAGGAATAAAATCTCTCTGCTTTAGAAGTCTTGAAATTTATTTGTCATATCATTGGTCACAAATAATAGTAACCAAATATTTTTGGGAATTTTGTCTGCAATTTTGCTAGCCTTTCAGAATTATTTTGGAAATGTATTGACATTTTTTCTTATGGACCCAGTGTACCGTACTTGATGCAAAAACTTGAAACCCTGTTTATCCGTGTTTTTTCGTTATCCGAACTACCTTTGGTCCCGATGTGTTGGGATAAATGGGGTTTTACTGTGCACCACTTTTTCAATTACAACAGGTCTAAAGAAATGCTAACCCAACTTAGGTGGATCCCTTTAATGCTGTAAAATAAAAAGATAATATTTCTCTTTACACATAAACACATGATGAGATCAAGACAATTACTAGAGAGAAAGAAGAATTTTAAAACTATTTGGCTGTCTTAGGGCCTTAGGAATGTTACATACTTACTGAAGTAAAGGTACATTGTGATCATCAATGGGAAACCTAGCAACCCTGTTGTTAAAGAAGGACTCGTCATAGTGTCTTTCACCTGCACATGGTAGAAAAAAAAGGAAAATTAAAACTGCTCCTGGTTAAATGAAAACTAAAAAAAATATTTCTGAATGAAGTAATGAAACCACCAATCAGGGGCAGAGGAGGTGTTTTTGACAGTTTAAATTGAAACTGTTTCACAAATTACAATGCATGATGGGAGAGGTGCAATGTAATCTGGGTAACTGACTAGGCACTACTTTAATGTTTTTTATAATGTTGACATCTCTGAAAAGAATATTTTTAAGCTTTGCATGTTGTACCCTTTCTTTTGGAGAGAACACTGATGAGGAACATAGCACGCCAATTTGAAACAAGACTGAAAAAGATGTCCGTACATAAGTGCACCTTTCACATCATGCCATAAGAGGAAAACTGGAGGTATTTCTTGACAAAAAAAAAAAACAATTTATCTCCAGAAGAGGGAATCTATGATCTAGAAGCAGAATATTATTAAGACATTTTGAAGAACTGGAGATGAAATTTTTTGCCATCATACACAATATGACTATCAAATGGCACCAGGAAATGCATCCAAGTCTATAAGGCTACAGGCAATTTACCAAAACCATTTACACAAATATTGGCACGTCATCCCCCTTACATGGTATGACATTTAAGAGAATTATGAAATATAAGCTATTTAAGATAATCAGGGTTCTCGCTATTCAGGTCAGCAGCAGTCAGAAGCAACCAAAGCTCCCATTGCTGGGCAGGTAATCCATCTGAATTTGCAGTTTGACAACCCACAATACTGAATAATAAGGCCCTGATATGGGCATGCAAAAATGCTTGTAAAAGTACAGGTTTGCCCCAAAATATACAATTCCAGAAAGCCAACATGATTCAGAAGAGATTTTACAGAAAACTTTCACCTGAGGCCTAGACTCCTGCTGCTAAACATTCTACACTATTTGGATACTACATTAGCCATCAACAAACTTGGCCTAGCTAGAACCCTAAAAACAATCTTCAAAATGTTTGTGAGTTTCAGTAATGATCAACCAAAAAGTGTTGATCCACTGTTGAACAAAGTTGAAACCCCTTTGGTTACAGAAACAAGTATTCATAACTCACTGCAAAGATTACAGACTCTGTAATGACCAGCATGCTTTGTGTTTAAGAACCTGGATACTTCACTTATAGGATTACGGTAAAATGACTGGCTTCCTGAGGATGGGAATGATGACGCTATTATGTTGTCTGGAGGCAGAATGAGAGAAATACAGTCAAGCATACAATCATATACAATCGTAGATGAAATCTGATTCAATGGATAAGACAATACAAAGAAGTCACCTGCTGGTCTTAAAGTTGTATAAAACATCTCTATACATTGTATGTCTTTATTCAGATGTCAGTGTGAATGTAAAAGCAAGCCTATCCTTGACACATACAGCCTATATACATATACAGCCTATATACATATACAGCCTATATACATATACAGCCTATATACATATACAGCCTATATACATATACAGCCTATATACATACACAGCCTATATACATATACAGCCTATATACATATACAGCCTATATACATAGGGCCACCGATTTTCCGCGATCACGGAAATTGTCACGGAATCGCGGAATTTTAATTTTTTCACGGAAAATCACGGAACTTCAAAAATCTCTCAGAAAGCTAAAGAAGTCTGCAATCAAGAGGGCAAAATGAAAAAAAAAAGTTTAAAAGTCTGTACGTAACAACACTGGATGGCTCTAGCGGCTACAATCTGATAGAAAACTTGAAATTCACCCCCTCTGCTGCTTACTGTATGTGGGACCAGGTGCGAGCTGCGCATTTACTAGCCTTCGGTAGGTCAAAATGTTGCTCAGTCTTGCAAAGTTTTCCCGCGATCCTGTTGCCTGTAGCTGATTCTTGTTTATACTGTATCATGTACTGTATGTATGGTATACTTTGCATGAGTGCGTCATAACAAACTGTTGCGCACGTTACTCAAGTTTCATGTTTTGCTCGGTTGTTACGTTCATGATCGAACGACCATAACGTTCTGACTGACAAGTTACACTTTCAATTGTGGAATAATTATCGGATTTAGTACCTACATATCATTTGGATATAATTTTGTACATATCTTTTACTATGTAAGAAGAACAAGAGACCCACACTCAAAGAATCGTAAGTCAAGTTGTTTAGGTTGTTTTTTGTCCATTACATATAGGCCTATGTGTAGACGTTAGGCTGGTGATTGGATTTTAGTCTGGTTAGGCTGCACTGGCCTAACACACTAATCAATTCAAAACAGAAAGTCACAGATTTGGCAAACTGCTTCCACGGATTTTCACGGAATTTGGAATTGCTGTAACGGAAATTGACTCTTTTTTTCACGGAAAATCGGTGGCCCTATATACATATACAGCCTATATACATATACAGCCTATATCCATATACAGCCTATATACATATACAGCCTATACACATATACAGCCTATATACATATACAGCCTATATATGAAAACTCAAAAGCACAAACAGGTTTGGGGACAACATCACAATGTTTGAGATTCAAGATGCACATCAAAGTATGAAAGCTTATAGTAGGCTGGCCAACACTGTAAAACATTCCAGATATGAAATCCTAAAACACTCACTGACCCACAGCTCAACTGGTATGGATATTGCAAAAGTGCTGTGACCTAAAATTTGTACAAAAGCGATGACTGGGGCAAAGGAAAGTTTTGGGCAAGCAAGACACAAACCAGTGAAGGGGAATATTGCCTAATATGGGATAGTCTTGAAAGGAGGTCAAATCTGAAGGGTTCAAGAAGCCTTATGTATACACAGAATTCATCAGTTTTTATGAATAAGCTTTTTTTAAAACTTGATGGTTTTGATGTAAACATTTTTACACGGTATGGTGTCCACCAGACTATTCTATATCTGAGATTGCCTGTCTACACAAACCTGATAGTTGAAGCTCATACATGGTAATGCCCTATCATGAATATTAATGTGATTAGACAAGACAACATACAGAAGTTAATACAGTTGCAACTATGAACTCACGCTACTGTAAGTATAAAACAAATCAAACTTACAAACAGGTGAAACCTTGCCTTTGGCTTAGTTTGTGAATTTTTCACAGATTTGTTGGTGTCAGAGCTATGGTGCTACATGTACTCACCAATGTTCAAAACAAGGGTGTACAAGGAGGTACAAGGGTGTTGGGTGATTCACATTTGTTGCAGTGGAAATCACCCCAGAAAGATGTTGAGGAAGGCAGAAATAATGCTTAATGTTACAAGACTTGGCCCCTTCCCTTCCAAATAATTGTCTATAATAGCAACAGAAACATTCCCTTTGAACCTGGGTACTTTTCCAAAAATTTCCAAAAGATCCCCCTGAAAAGAAATAAAATCTAGAACCTGGTATATATCTGTGCAGGGAATACAATAGTTCATCTGGTACCTGCACTGCATTTTGCTGTGAAAGCTCATCAATTAGGCACCATGTCAAATTGTCGGCCGCCGCGGCAGGCGGTCGGTCGCTGCGGCGGCTACACGGCGGCCGCCCGTTACTAAGGGCAAAAACTTGACAATAGCGGGCATAATCCACCTCTTCCCCTGCTGGAAAGTTAATGAGCACTCAGCACTTGAGCGGCTATTGTGACTGCTCACTGGAGCATAACACTAAGGTAGCAAGACTTTTGACACAGAAATCAATCGCGGCCACCGATGAACGGCCGGACAGTTCATCAACACGGGCAGGTATAATACAACTCATACCGAATGATGTGTCGTTGCAGTACACTATTGTAAGGCCTGTGTAACATACCACACAGTTCGATAATGATGTTACGTTGTAATGCTGCAGTTGCCAAAATCAACCCAACGTCAAGTTTCAATGATATTCTGATGCAAAAGATAGCCGATCAGCCAGGAGATTACGGCCTTCGTGAGATGCTTGCATTAGCGGCGAAAAATGCAACGGAACTAAAAAAAAAAATTCTTCTGTACATAGCCCGTGTTATCGTAACAACACTTTTTCACTTACAGACGCTTGACACGTAACTATAAAGTGTTAGTATTTTTGACATTGAAAATGTTTATTTAATTATAAAAAACGAAAAAACACACCATCTCATACCAAGTATACTTTGAAGTTAAGGTCAGTAATTGGAAACTGAAAACTTAAACACGCCTCGATCCGATTGCGGGAACTCGCACAACCGTAGACTAGGCTAGGTCTTAAAAACCCAGAGGCAGGTTACTAAGTTGAGAAACTGGGAAGATATTTTACCATATTATGTCTTTCATGGTTTCTCCTTACTGTTTTTCGTATTTGAACATCTATTACATCTTAACCGATGTTTCGCCAGTTTTTTGGCAATTTTTCGAAGGTGGTCTATACTCATTTATTTCCTTAATTTTAACGGCTCAGTAAGCTACTGTACACGCAGGCCTTTAAATGCACAAGGTTCAAACAATCGAAGTGCTACATTGGCGGTACGTTGCATGTTTGTGGCCATACTCGCTGGGTTATTTATTCATTTTTTCTTTCTCTTTGTTTTTGGTTTTTTTCGTTTAAAACACAAGAAAATGCGCAATGAAATTAGCCGAAATTTTTCTAAGTATGTTGCTATGAGCTTTTGTAGTCAGTGCCGCAATGAAAATTTCCTGAGTAGCAAACGATCATGACTCATGAGATTAACGTTGCAAAGAAGCGACATTTTTCGACCTGAATTTACCATTTTGTTGAGGAGGAAGGGTAAGGGTACCACCCACACAGACTAGAATGTACGCCTACATGTCAGATAGCCATTTTAGACTGGGGAAGCCGCACAGTATGATGTGAAAGGAAAGAAAATTAGTTGATAGCGTTTCGATGTGAGAAGCAGACTTCCCTTCCGTACAGAGATGTAAGAAGCCGGGGTGAGGGGTGGTGGGGGATTTAGTCCGTTTTGTCAAAATTGTGCGGGGACAAGAGTGTGCATATGCTCCAGATTTGTTCCGGCCAGGACTGACAAAAACTCCCTATTTGTTCCCTCTGTAAAAATAATGTTACACTCGATACAACAAATTACCCGTACCTTTTAAATTAGCTCATGGACCAAAGTTGCATCAAGTACTCAGTCAAGTGCTAAAAAATTCGCCAAGGGGAGGGGGACATCCAGGCCCGTAGCCAATCAAGGTGCTGAAGGAGGAAGAAACAGTTTCCTGGGGGGGGGTGATATTTTATTAGGAGAGAGACATTCAAACTGCGATGACACAATGGTTACATTGAATTTTGCAGGGGCGATTTTTTTTTCTAGGGCTCACCCTCGGGTACGGGCTTGGGGTAATTTTGCAAGAGATTTTCTAGGGATGATAACAATATTCAGGCTATTTTCCCGCAAGCAGTCAGTTTCTTCTAGCTTTAAACTGACATTCCAATCTGGTAACCTTAGCGACCATCGATACAACTTTAACAGCCATACTTTGTGTTTCAATGTTTGGTTTTTCACACTGTCGTACGCCCGCATGAGACTTGTTTAAAATCTTCAGGTTTGAGATGTGATTTACAGATTTTTATGCGAAAACCTCAAGGTTTGCTATTTTTTTGTTGGCAAGTCTGCAAATTTAACCTCCCCCCCCCCCCCCCTAAAAAAAAAACTACCGAGATTATCATTACGATCCCACAAATAGACAACGGCTGTAATTCCAAAATGGGGGGGGAACGTGTCCACGTGCCCCCCCCCCCCCCAGGATTGACGCCCATGGTCAGGAGGTTTCATTACTTGAGTCCCGCTACAAGCTTGTCATGAAAATGAACGTAAATGAGGCTTGCTGGTTAAGTGAGGCAATTGCTTTTGATAAGTCCAAACATATACGAAACGAAAATGTAAAAACTGACGCTTAAAAAAACTGGTAGGGCTTGAAAAAATTAGCTTTCCTGCTCTGGAAGCTAAAAAATCTTCTGACAAACCTTCTTTTTGGTGAAGTTTTCCCGGAGCTGTTTTACCGTTGTATGGAGGCTGTTTTTAATTTTTCAAAAGAAAAACTACTGTTCCCTGCATGTAGGCCTTACTTGTGCAATTAGTAAAAGAAATTCAAAAAATTTGTAAGAGACAGGAAGTAAGACGAAGAACATTTGGTGTAACACAACGCAAACAGGCGCGGATCCAGAGACATTTCAAGGGGGGGGGGGGGGGGCTGATATATACTAAATAGAGATATACATTATGCTAATTTTCGCGTATTCGGTAATTATTGATGTGGCAAGGGGTGGGGTGGGGCTGAAGGCCGGGAAAGCCCCCCCCCGAGTCCGCGCCTGACTCCCCCCCATATGGTATTAAGCACGATGTGGTCATTTTCCTATTTTATATCTCTGAAAAAACTTGGATGGGAATGGAGGGGGTGGGTGCATGTATACAGCAGCTCTTGGATTGCCCTCATGTCATTGGCCGTACGGGCCGGGGGCAGCAGGGGCGCCCCCCCCCCCCAATGTCAGAAACCTGACTGAATGGGGCAGATAATTTTGTCTCAGTCGGAGCGAAAAAATTGGACAGTTATATTAGGTCTGGACTCGGCCAAAAATCACACCTCGCCCTCCCAGAGGCAAAAAAACCAGTCCCGTACGGGCCCATGCACCTCATTGGCACCCTTTGAATTTTGGAGGAGGCGCAGGGGGGTTCATAAATTCCTATTCCCCTGCCCTATGGGCTATGAGACTCACCTTTAATTGAGATGGTGCGAGGCTCCAACTCCATTGGGTTTGTTTCAAATTAACTTGGAGACTAATGACCTGGGCTTATAGTAGCTTCTCGTAACAGTGATATATAGGGGGAAATTTGTGAATTTTTTTTAAGTTTTGACATGCAAGGATGCCACCACCCTGTCGATTAAATAAGACCCTGCATGCTTAGGAGCACGTTAAAGAACAAGCATAACTTTGGTAGACACTCATCAATAAAAAATAATTAGAAAAATATTAACCGTCTGAACAGCTCTTAAAGTAAGGAGATTATTGCAGATACACATGTGTAGGTTAGGTTCTCTTTGTAATATGTGCAGTTAGGCAACGGCAAACGTGCCAAGACAAGCTGAAGAAAATTAAAATAGTAGAGGAAAAAGTTCCATCTAAAAGCTTCCAAACGTATCACAGATGGTAATTAAGGGTCTTTTGCACATGCCATGTAAAATGTTTTCGGCATTCTTGACCATTTGGCGTATCGTCGACGGCTTTTCAATTATAGATTCTGCTTCCGTAAAAGTAAGGTAGTATTAGTTAGTACAAAAGTGTATGCAGACAGCAGCACCTCCCTTGTTTGATCCGAAGCATGCATTTCGGTGCTGAAATTTCTTCCGTGGGGGAGGGGTGGGGCTTAAAAACGTTGTAAAAATCGTTTGCCCATAGCCAAAAAACTAGTATATCACTATAATATCATTCACTGGGTTTATTCAAATTATTTTCATCAATCTAAATTGTTACGAGGAAAATTTTGATCAAGATCGTGTACTAGTGACTGAAGGGATGTCAAAGTGGAAGTACAGATGTTATAACGAAGTTGGCTAGTATCTATTCGAAACAAAAAAGCTCCCCTCCTATTGTCTGGGTTTTTGTTAGTTTTTTTTCTTTTTTTTATTTTACAATAACGCAAGCACCATGCATTTTTTCAAAAAATGCTGAAAAACTGTCTTTTGATATTAAATGTGCTTCATTTAATTTGAAAACTTCACCAGTAATGGAATCGTCTGAATGACGTCATCGAATCGTTCTAGAAGTTTCCTACGATGCTTACAAAGGCAGCCTGGCAATATAGGCTGTGTGCACTGGCATTGGGATCTAGTTCGCCGCACACAACCATCAGCGTGTGCACAGGACCAGAAACACTGACACAATTTCGTCAATTTCGAAAACAGTACGGCGTTTCCTAGTACAAATAAGCAAGGGCTGGGGTCCCCGGCCCAAACCAATATTCAGAAAATGGGCGTCTAAAAGGTGTTTTTCCAGTGTTTGAAATATTCCCTTCTTCAAATGAGGCGTCAGTATCGAGTTCATTCTACACATCCTTGTACTATAACGGAAATCGGGAAAGGACACCAGTACCCAGACCGTTTTTCTTTGTGTGTTAAAGTGTACTTGGGGGGGCGGGTCCCGCCATTAAATTGGTAAATATTCACGCGTTGCAGGCTTTGCCATTACTATGATCACAAAACAGTAACAGATATCAAAGTGCCACACCCATTAGTTTTTTTAAAACACGGGGAAGTCTCCAATTGCTGAGTATTAATAGAGTATTTTCTTCAGGGAATCTTACAACGTTCAAAGAAAAACTGCGGTTCAGCATGCCGTGGCATTATTACAACGTACCGTACGATGTTAATTGAGGGTCGTTCTAACATTCGGGTTCCACGTCCAAATTCCACCCTTAGCCTGTGGGGCTGATCGACGACCATTTACAGACCAAAACATGTAAACTGTTCATTACACCATTTTCTCGCGAACTTTAGTACTGCAGGCTATTTTTACTGTCTATTCGATATTTTCTGCTTCGTATAGAAGTCACAGCCGCCGTCAAGCGGCCGCGAACGGATTACCAGAGAGGACTATTGTTCGTTGACGAATATAACGGTAAGCAGTCTGCAGGAGGATTCTTGCGTCCGTTGCTAGGACAGTCTTTTGTTCACAAATTACATCGGCCATGGGTCGGCCACGCCGATATGGCCGCAGCATTATCGCGGCGGCTAGGGGGCGGCCGGTGCAAAAACTTTCGACATGGCGCCTTAGTATGCAAATGCAGAGGTACATAGCTATTGTTTGCATGCATAAGCTAAGTGTTTTCACTGATTATTCCATTATAAAGAAATCAATACTCTCAAAACTGCTGCACAAATCTGAACACTTAATTATTTCCCTTCATACAGTAAAATCCATAAACACTAACTGAAAAGCAAAAGGTTTCAACATAGACCAATGATTTATCTGGGCTAGGGTACCTCCTCAATACTTAATGTAAGGTGACACCACTGCAGTCTATAATATAGGCTCTGTCTAGTCCCCTGAGAGTCAGTGGCACTGTTCCAGAACTCAAGTACTGAAGTATTTTATTGATTACAAATATACTTATAAGCCAAAATTGATTCTCTTACCAGTTATATAGGTCAAATCCAGGTCAAACCCATCACTTCTGTATCTTCTTTTATTCTCTGATACCTTGTGATAAAAATAATATTTCTCACATTGTAGCGAAAACTTCCCTCTTCAGACTTTGCATCATCGTCATACAATCAAATAATTTTTCTGGAATAATGCCATCAATCACTGTGCCCATAGTAATGCTTTAATGATCATCTCTTCCAAAATTACACACAAGAATGACAATAGTATAACAAGGCTCTATCCTGAGTCTGGTCATATTAGCCCCCACCCCCTACCCACTTGCACACTCATAATTAAAGTGTACCTAAAGTCTAAAAATTCAAAAATATGTTTGAAAAATGCATCCAAATGATCCAACTCCTACCTTCACAGGACATTCCTGAGCTGAGATATAAAATGTTGAAGCTTTATATTCAATCAATTTAAAATGGTGGATTGCAAAATAATTTGTGATGTCATTCTTGTACAACTCAAATTACCGTCTTTATTTTTCTTTGTTTGTCGACAGCTACTCCACCTTGTGCCAAAATGTGATCACTGTCTTTCTGTTATAGGGTGACTTGGCTATATAAGCCCTCTCCGTACAACATGCTATGCATGTGAACAGTGAATGTTTTCAAGGTCACATATACATTTCAAAAGGAAACAAAAGCAGGTAATGTGAGTTGTACAAGAAGGATATCACAAATTATTGCACAATCGACTGTTTCAAATTACATGAATAAATTTCAACATTTACTTCAGTAACCGAGTAAGCTATGAAAATGGGCGTTAGGTGAATGAAATTCATTTTCTAACCTCTAAAATATATATTCTTGTAATTCTAGACTTTAGGTCCACTTTAAAAGAGATTAATGAAAATACAGTACAATGATATGGGAATCATGCAAAATTTCACAACGTGTATTCTAAGAACTGATATCTTACCATTCTCCTAGATGCTTTGGTTAGGTGTCGCCTCTCACTAATAAGTCTGGCTAACATTACGACTCTGATGAACCGACAGGCTAAGATTAATCTGCCAAGTAAAAGACAACATTAGATATTCTTCAAAATAAATTATTAAAGAATAGAGAATAAGCAGTCACCCTCCTTATTTTGGAATTTCAGCTTACAGTAACTTTAAGGACAAATTCTTATTTTTTTTGAAAGCACCCTTCATGATGTGTCAAAAGATAAATATTGTATGTTCAAAGGAAACCAGTGAGTAAAATATTGTCATATGATTCAAAAACCATACTTTGAGGCCTTGAGGGGCACTTGTACTACACACTAAGTGACCAAAAATGTGGAAATAGTCTACATGGCTTATGATTTACAACTTCACATCAGGAGGCTAACCAACTCAACAATTTTGATCAAATTTGGTATCTTATGAAAAGTCAGCTCAGATGGGAGAACCGTAGATTGCTCTTGGATGAAAAACCCACCTAACTTTGACCTGGCCAGGGATCGAAAATCAAACCTCCCGGTTGCCAAGCTTCATCGCTTCAAATGCCATCGCCTTTATCCACTCAGCCACAGCACTGTTACTGTACATGAAGTACAGCATTATAAATGAAGTAGAGTAGTAGGCTATACTTATCCAAACTAACCAAACTAAGGGGGGGGGGGGGGCGGGGGGGGGGAGCTTCGGAGCTTTAGTCCCTGCACTTTTTCTGCTGTGGGCATTTTGGGCTGCCTTAAACTGTGATGATAGGCTTTCATTTTCTTGAACATACTGGGCCGTTTCAATGATTAGAGCCCCACCCCACTTCAAAATTGGCTCCGCAGTCCCTGGAAAGTATGTTGAACCATACATGCAGTCGACCTTAAATAAATTGTAACACTGTACCATGGACACTTGTAACCCTGTACCATGGACACTTGTAACCACAGTAACCACTACTACAAAAAAATTGAAATTCACTCAACCAATATGATATTTCCTCATTTACTTACTTGCCATAATCAGAGTTCTGCCCAGAAAAATCTGCTATCACATATGTGAAAGTGACTACTCCTGTGATGACCACGATGCATAGATCCATTATGTCAGGAAATGGAGTACGGAAAAACATTTTCCTGGAAAAAGCACATGGGGGATATATAATATTAATAAGGCTCACTTGGGACTTTCCTGTTATTGAATTATAAGATACCAAACACACACATGAAACTGATTTTAACATATACTTATTGGAATTAAAGTTGCTTCAATTTATAAAGCAGTTCATTTTAGCAATGTGTAGTCAAAATCTAACTGGCAAATTCCGATCCTGAAAGCTGTTTTCTTTGTTTTTAAAGTATCTTTACACAATGTATCAGGTACTCATCTTGTTTACTGTACTACTGTATCAAAGAATAGTGTCAATTCCAGCTTTCATTATGCCTTATTTCTATTTATGCACATGTAATGTATGTACTGGTGCAAAGCACTAGTACCGGTACCATTTCTGGTCAAAATACAGATACCAGCTGCAAATGTAATTGGGGAGGGGGGAGGAGGAGCACCCATCCCTCCATTCCCATGAACCCTGATCAGGGGGCTCCTTTCCAGTTTCCAGCATATAGGCACCCCATGCATGGTAGACATGGGACTGTAGTGATCAATTTATTTTTAAGTCTTATTTCCTGCAATCTGTTTGTTTGAAATGCCAGATTCTCTGACCTCAGCCCCACCTGCAGTAAGGCTGAGGTCAGTTTTGGTCTCATCTTGTAACCCTCTGTGCTACACACCAAATCCCCCTCCCCCTTGAAAACTTCATTGATTCTAACTAACAGAGGCCTGACATAAAGCACAAAATGTCAACTGTTTGAAGAAGGTATTTGAATATCTATTTCATCATACATGAATTAAATTTTTTTTTGTTTTTTTTTTTGTTTTGTTTTTTAAATACATCACATGAAACAAAGGACATACCAAAGTTAATTAAAGTATTTACAAGAGTTTAAAACCTTGTAAAGAATTTTTGCAGTAAACAAAATACAGAGCTTCATATAACATTTGACAAGACACATGTCTAAATCAGGTTACAGTACTAGGCGAATTCCAACAAATGGACACTGAACCTACCGTCCATGAAACATTTTACATTTTTAAATATTTGACTTCTTCCAGTTTAAACATTTGTTTAACACTGCGCACACAAACACTCACAATCATGCCCTACATGATGCTCATTAAAAATTAACAAAAAATGTATACTAGATCTTTTGTAGTAAAACTGCTCTGTAGAAATTGGGAACAGATGGAAGGATTTACTGCTTTCTGAAGAAGTGAAGAAACTTTTACTCTATGTTATTGGCTGGATTGAATTTTTGAACTCATCAACTGACATCCATCAAAGGGCATTGCAACATTGTCATATCATCCTTTAACATATGTCAAACCTGCTTACAGTGCAATGCACTAAAATGCAGCTACAAACTAAACTAATCAATTAAGCATATGATGGCATCCACCTTTATCTAAGGTGACTAATGTGTAATAAAGTAAGCCGTATAATTAGTTAGTGAACTTTGCTATTACAAAACTTTGATCTCTTAGTAGTAAACAAATCTTGTCTGTACAACAGACAATGAACAGAACCACATTATACAAAATCAATGCAACAATGTGTATACACCTACAGAACCTGTGATGAATTAGAGTTAGATGAGGTTTTGTGGCTCAGTTTCTAACCACCTGGTTTAAGTCGGGCCGGCCACGGCCTGTTTTCCAGTTGTGGCTCACTGGCTTGTTTTCCCTACTCCACTGCTTATGCTGAGCACCAAGCACAACGGCAGTAGGTTCCATTTTTAAAGTCTTTGGTATGACCCGACCTGTGATGAAAATGAAACCCCTGCCATCAAATTTCTAACACAATTTTTTTGGAGGTGGGGTGACTGTCACCTTCTTTATTACTGGCCAGGTGGCCACAACTTCCATTTATAAATGAAATATGTCACTGTCAATTTTGTGGTCTGAGGGTTAGCACTGGAGGCAGCCTCACCTTACAGATATTTTTGTCTACTGACTAGACTGCAAAATTTTCAAGTAAGGTTTAAACCTACTATGTCCTTTTTCGAAGTTACAGTACGTACATGGCATATTTTTTTCCTTCTGTTCAAGGACTGCAGATTTTCTCTGACAGAGCATTTCCTTATAAACAAAAAAGTGTCTTTTTAGCAAAGAATGAGGGAACACTGAAACAAATGCTTCCTGCAATAGTATCATTTGATACATTTGCAATTCTTCACAGTGACTTTTTCCTTACTGCATATTCCTTTATCTGAGTTGCTTGTACCAGCTATCAGTAACATTTAACATGTAAACTAATGAATTTCAGTCAAGAGCATTAATTTCAAACAGCCTGGTGAAATATTTTTCACATCAAGAAGTATCAAAATATTAAATATTCCCACTTCAACTCATAAAAAATTCAGACCCAAACCCAGAGATCTCAGCTTGGACCCAAAAACTTTGGTAAAAAGGGATCCTTCAAGGTATGAAGTTTTCTATTCAGTGAGAACTGCATGATTTGCTGATAAAGCCTTTCTTCCAACTTACCCATTGGCAAATATGCGAAGACTTATTTCCACCAGGAAATAGCACCAGATGGTTAGAGAAATAGCATCGTAAACTTCAACTGCTTTATGGTTTTCCACGTCGACACATATATCAGCAATGACAATTGATATATCCACAATAACAATGACAACACCAAGGATTCTAAAGTAAGACAGAAAATTGTTGAAACACTTCTTTACACTGGATGTATACCTTTTCAAACTTCAAGCTCTAAAGTAATTATATTCTGTTTAAATGCTACATGGACAACCTTGCTCATCCATCTGTAACATAAGATCTTTAACATGTCATCACCAAAAGGGCATCACATTACTATTACTTTACATGATCTGAATTTCTAACTGATTTAGTTTTTACAATTTTTAAGTATTAAACATTTTCAAAAAGTAATTTGATGCTTTCCGTTTTACCACAATGCTTTTTCGAAGCAATTTTGTGCAAATGGATGCTTTTCAGGTAAACCTCCAGTACAGGATGTTGTTCATGTATGCAAGGTGGAAAATACAGGCTTTTTTGATAAAATATTTAAGTTCTACAATAACCTTTCACACTTGTAAATGGGATGATACAATTTCAACTACAACATATCATAACAAATTTAACAGAAATATCCCATACGACCACTACAAAAACATAGCATTAAACCTCCAAAGACATCTTGAACTTTCACAAGGACACAAATTTGTGAAATTTAGCCTTAAGGCCTAGCCTGTTTACTTCATCAGAACTTATTCTAGTGCCACAGAGGTGAATTTGGACAGAGTGGTTTGCACTGCCATCCATATATTTCAAAAATACCTGGCAGACTTACTTGGTTGCACAATGGACTAAAAACACACCTTAGGGCTTCCCAAAGGACCATTTGACTAGGTGACTTGACATCGGTTTTTCTGTATTGCAAGATTACGGCAAAAGTGTTACAGTAAATCCTTTTGAAAACAACTAACCTTATATAAAGGTGTTCTACAAATCTTTTTACAGCTAACCTTCTTTTCCTGCAGTAGAAGAAAACAACTTTGTAACATAAAAGGAAAGTAATATCATCACTGTTAAAGAGATACTCTTTATCATATACAGTAATTTATGGTTTCCAGAAAGGGGGAGCTTTGGAGTCACCTTTGAATGCACCACTGCATAACGATGGTATCTTCACGGAACACTCTCTAGAAAATTCAGTAACATAACCCTACAGTACATGAGGCCTAGGACACTAGAGATCACTACTTAGAATTGCTGTTTCAATCTCTTGGTGTCTTGTTTCATTTCAAAAAGCCTTCACAGATTATTACATAACAGGTGCTATATTTTGGCAGGTTCCCCAAAGGTACTGTATTAAAGTACAGTAGGAGTGAAGTAGATACCTGACTCTGCTTCTACACCGCAACTCCTGGCACGGAGTGGAGTAGTGATTCCACTTTTGTCTCAAGTTGTGACTCCTAGGATTTTCACTATTGTCAAAAGCATACACAAAAATCATCAGTTTGGTTTTGCATTTGTGTTCCTTTGCAAGTTTTAATCAGAGCATTGTGACAAAACTCTCTCTTTTTGTTCTTTTCTGCACTCAATCACATGTTCTCCCTTCAGTTGACTAGTACAATTCTCTGTCATTCTACCAATGCAAAAGCTGAGCCGCTGAAAAACCTGCCACGTGTTTTGTGGGCCTACTCATTAGTACAGTAAGCTTGTATGTACAGTACAGTACTCCCTGCTGCTGTAAAATATATGTTCAGTACCTGTAGTACCTGAGTCATGACTCCTCAAGCCCTTCAGTCTTCCCTGCTGCTATATATGTTCAGTACCTGTGGTACCTGAGTCATGACTCCTCAAGCCCTTCAGTCTTCCCTGCTGCTGTATATGTTCAGTACCTGTAGTACCTGAGTCATGACTCCTCAAGCCCTTCAGTCTTCCCTGCTGCTATATATGTTCAGTACCTGTGGTACCTGAGTCATGACTCCTCAAGCCCTTCAGTCTTCCCTGCTGCTGTATATGTTCAGTACCTGTGGTACCTGAGTCATGACTCCTCAAGCCCTTCAGTCTTCCCTGCTGCTGTATATGTTCAGTACCTGTGGTACCTGAGTCATGACTCCTCAAGCCCTTCAGTCTTCCCTGCCGCTGTATATGTTCAGTACCTGTGGTACCTGAGTCATGACTCCTCAAGCCCTTCAGTCTTCCCTGCCGCTGTATATGTTCAGTACCTGTGGTACCTGAGTCATGACTCCTCAAGCCCTTCAGTCTTCCCTGCTGCTGTATATGTTCAGTACCTGTGGTACCTGAGTCATGACTCCTCAAGCCCTTCAGTCTTCCCTGCTGCTGTATATGTTCAGTACCTGTGGTACCTGAGTCATGACTCCTCAGGCCCTTCAGTCTTCCCTGCTGCTGTATATGTTCAGTACCTGTGGTACCTGAGTCATGACTCCTCAGGCCCTTCAGTCTTCCCTGCTGCTATATATGTTCAGTACCTGGTGGTACCTGAGTCATGACTCCTCAAGCCCTTCAGTCTTCCCTGCTGCTGTATATGTTCAGTACCTGTGGTACCTGAGTCATGACTCCTCAAGCCCTTCAGTCTTCCCTGCTGCTGTATATGTTCAGTACCTGTGGTACCTGAGTCATGATTCCTCAAGCCCTTCAGTCTTCCCTGCTACTGTATATGTTCAGTACCTGTGGTACCTGAGTCATGACTCCTCAAGCCCTTCAGTCTTCCCTGCTACTGTATATGTTCAGTACCTGTGGTACCTGAGTCATGACTCCTCAGGCCCTTCAGTCTTCCCTGCTGCTGTATATGTTCAGTACATGTGGTACCTGAGTCATGACTCCTCAAGCCCCTCAGTCTTCCCTGCTGCTGTATATATGTTCAGTACCTGTGGTACCTGAGTCATGACTCCTCAGGCCCTTCAGTCTTCCCTGCTGCTGTATATGTTCAGTACCTGTGTTAACTGAGTTTCGACTCCTCAGGCCCTTCAGACTCCCAAAGTTCAAAATCAGTGCAACTCACTTTTCAGTGAAGGAATGACAATGCCTCATAGCAGCTGGCTTTCTTTCAACTCTACTGTATATTTTCATTCATTCCCATACTCTGCACCTGCTACCCTTTCAATTAGAAGTTTAAGGCAGAGTATTACGGTATGTGGATATTCAAAGAACAAGGAAAGATAACATTACCCTTAAATTCCACACATCTGAACTTCAAAGACAGCATATGCGAATCAGATGAAACCTTCACTAATGACAAAACACTTTGCAAATACTATTAAAGTAATGACGCCACCACATCATGACAGATATTACTATCCCTGTAAATTTTGTCCAGGATAATGCTGTCTAAATGCTTCATTCACAAAGTGCATCGCATAATACACTGCAAACCTTACTACCATATCGTACCCCTTCAACAAGCCCACCCCAACTATAAATATCACTACTTTTCAAGTGAAAGTTCCTTAGCTTAAGGTTATAATCCAAAGAAGGTTTTAACTTACGTCAGTTTGCTCAGTTCCAAATCTTTGCCATCTGGGATGTACTGGATTTGCCCATTGCTAGCGATTTCAACCTCAACAAGGGTATCATCGAGGCTGCTAGTATCTGCATGTATATTAGCATTTCCATTGACTTCCCTTGTTCTCACGGCAACAAACTTAGAATCGTCACCTGTTGCAGGCAGTTGACTCTCTTCCTCTGGAGATATGCTGATGTCACCCATGGTCCACTCTGGATCGTCCTTGGATCCATTGCGATCACCCACCTTTTCTTCCTCTGGGGTTTCACCAAACTCATCAAACCTCTCATACTTGGACGTCATCGCAATTCATGGAGACACTGCTGATACAAAAAGAATGGTATTTAGATCGACTGTTTACTTATCATCAACATAACATACAGTACTTTAGAGCTGACAGGCAACCCTTGCTCTCATACAGTAGTTTTTATGTGGTTCTGCAAATCTGGAGTACACTGCTGTATGAATCATGTGTTGGTTATTTACTACAGTTCCTCACAGGAGTGCAATTTCAGAATGAAAGCACTCAGCTAAATTTAAATTCACCTGTCTACTAAAACAGGTATTGAACATGACCATGCCTTCTCAGCAATCTTTCCCTAAGTATATAAAATTTCACACTTTTCACATAGGTGATTGCTGATGAAATGTGGTAACTAACAGTCACTACTCTGCCTTCCCCCAAACTCCCTACCCCCAACCAAAACCTAGGGACATTTGACACTGTATCAGCACTCTTCAAAAAATGCCACAAAGTCTAAGCCCATTATTCTCACGTAACTGTCATTAAAATCTCCAGATACAGTACTGTACAATGCTATTGCATGGTAATGGCATACGTACTTCATACAGGGAAGTGCTGTATATACTAAGTCTATTAAAGGAAGTACTTCCATGTTTTAAATAGATCCTGTAACAATTCCTTGATGAAAGGTCCCAATTTTTCGATGGTAATTCTTGCAGAGTTGTAATCGAGTCACTAGATTTGTGACTCAAGTCACCAGTTGTCAAACTTTTAAGTGACTCGAGTCAAGTCATTGACTCAAGTCACTGTACTATTTCAATGGGGAAATTACTCCTGAATTCTCTCGAGTCACTATCATTTTGAGAAGAAGTGACTTGAGTCTTGACTCTTTACAACACTGAATTCTTGACTCTTCAAAGTAAAAATGAAAATGCCCTTTATGGAGTAAGTGCATCACATGCTAATAGATATCATGTTCTCATTATACTTATCCTGAACTATTTCCTCATAATGCAGGATTGCCAATAAAGGCTCTTTATGACTTTCACTCTTTTGAATAAATTGCACTTTAAGAATTAAAACAGGAAGAATAAACTATTCAAGTATTCTCTAACTACAGTTTCTAAAAATAAATGTACAACCAAGGATATGTGAGTCAAAGGTCACAGGATAAAATCTTACAAAGGGTTGTATGGTAGACCTTGTTTTAGTTCTTTAGCAGTGTTAGCCTAAGGTCAAAACCACTTGCAAAACTTTCAAACGGGCTCTAAGTGAATAAGTCCAAACCATGTGGGAGCCCAGTTTGCCATAAATGGACTGTTAGAGTCCTGATAATGAAAGTGAACTTTAATTTCAGGCAAATCTAATTGTTCTGAATGGGTACTACCAGTACTTAGGTCAGAAAGATTCCATGCTTGCAAATTCTTTAACAGTTTTCTAAAGCTGTACATACCAATATATTCAGACATGCAATACAGTATAAACAGGTCATGTTTGAGGTAAACACCAGGTCTGTCATTTGACGTAAGTTTGAAAGACTGTATAGTACCTGTCAGCTCCAAAGAACAGTGGTTTGAAACTTGATACTCTGTCTCTCACCCACCGGGGGGTGGGGTGAGTGGGGGTAGCAGGGAAGGGGGCAGAAAAGTCATTGTGTGGAAAACAGAACTTAAAAGAAGGAGCAGGGCTAGAAGCAAGCTTTGGAGAATTTTAACTGTCAGGGAAGAATTAATTTAGGCCTTTAAACATCATTTGGTAAAACATAAATGGCAAGGATTCAAAGTGGGTTTCCTGCTTGACTATGAGATTGTAATGCATTGGTGTTAATTAACCCTCAACATCACACCAAAATACAATGAACCACTGATACAATGGCTTGTACAATTTTGACTACTTTTGCCCTACACAACAGTGCTGCACAGTGCAGTATCCACTAAGAGTTTCTTTTTGATGCACTTCAGTACTGTGTATTTGAATTGCCTCTAATAATTTCCTGTCTCTTGTTTCAGATTACAAATGAAACCATTTCCTGTCTTTATGAATAAAACCACAACCTTGCAGAATATGATGAGCACTGATTTCTTCCTGGTAGTACATAATCCCTCTGTACTGCACACACGTTACTGTATACATGAAGCCATTTTCTCGTGGTTGGAGGTTTCCCGGACAACTTCCACCTGGATGATTTCTCCCGGACAACCCCCGGGACAATTTTCCCCCAGAAAATTCCCACCCATGACCATTCAAAATTTCCTGGTGGGTATACCTACTGGTGGGATGCAGAATGCTGTCCGAGTAATACTGTAACTACTGTGAGTGAGAATTGTCCGGGGTGAAAATTACCTGGGGTAGAATTGTCCTGGGAAAAATTGTCCTGGGGAGTTGTCTGGTCACAGATTGGAGCACATTACAGTATAATTTAAATTAACAAAGAAGTAGCTTAAAGGGAGAATGCAGTCAACCCAAGTTAATTTTTAAAAATCCACTAAATCTTACAGATCTCCTCCGATTTTGCTCACAAGTATCTTTCATTATGTTTCTGTATAAAAAGTTACATTTGACTACTGAAAGTAAAGGGAGGAGTTACCGTATTCTGGATGAATTTAACAAATAAAAAACAAAAATATTGTCACACGATTTAAAAAACAAAAATATTGTCACACGATTGACAGGAGCCATTCCTGAATTAAGATGACAGGGTACACTAATTCAAATTGGGGGGAATGCATTTTCCCTTTAAAACAACTATTTGAACAATTTGTCCATATAATTGAAATTAACTTTTACAATAGAAACTAAAGCAACAAGGAACACATTATACTCTGAAAAAAAGTTGCACAATTTACTCACAGCACTTGAAAATGTTAAATCAAGAACAAGAAACAATTTTTTGAGCCAAAATTACCGTGAAATTTCCATGACGTTAATTTCTCCCGATTCTGTACCTTGTACACATATTCGCAGAGTGAAGAATTTGTGGTAATTGCACCTGTGTGGATCAACTAACATAGTCCTATATGTACTGAAGTATTTTCGCAGGTCTTAAATTTTGATTAGTTATTTAGCCCCGATAAACACGAAAATACCCCCCCCCCCCCCCGAAATTTCCCATTATACAGTACTAAAGACCTGTGTAGTCCCAACAAGGGAGGCTACTGTACATAGGTAAAATTTACAATTTGCCCATGTTGTCTATCACACACTCCCCACTTAAGGTGTGCTTTGGTCTGGGGTTTGGATGACAAGACCACCCCACCCTTGGTCTAGACATGAAAGAGACCACCCCAGATGGACAACGCTTCATACTCCACCTGATACCAAACCTGCATACTGTACTTTTTGAGGTGAATCAAACCACCTAAAACCAAAGAAGTTCTTACATCAGACCACCAGATCCCAAATAAAGCCCAAGTAAAGTTTCATGGAAGTATACATGTATAATAGTGGATAGGTTTTTCTCAGTGATACGCAAATCGAGTCGACACGACAGTCACACCACCCAACCTCCAGTCCAAGATCAGTAAGATCTTGCAGTATTCAATGTCAGGATCAGGTGTTTAAAGTGGTGTGTGGGCACCTCTGCTCCACTTTACTGTGCCTGCCTGAAAGACCCTTTGTGGCCCACAATCTGCATTACACTGGCCTGGAGAATATTCAAGGAGACAAACAAAAACTGTTACAGTACTTATTGAATGGTTACAGATTCTAGCTACTATTACAAACTCAACTGAAGTCCTTCACCTATAACACTTGGAAGCCCTGACCAGTCTGCAGAATAATTTTCAGAACAAAATCTGTACATTTGAAACAGACTCTCAGAATCAATGTTACATCAAGTTCTGTGACCTTGTACATCTTTTAGACTTAAACAGCAACATTCCTAGGAAAAGTAGACACACAGTAAGACAAATGACCGTAATTCAAAATAGGGGAAGGAGAAGTCAATTGGATCATGATATCTGTTACAGTAATAAGTATTCAAACATTCTGTAAAATTACAAAAACTCATTGAAGGTACAGTGATAAACTTCCACCTCCCTTATCTGACATAAGCCACAGTTCTATTCAATGAGCTGTATGTTCAGTATGTACTGTGGCAACAAAGTTGTTCATTTGTGAACCAGTTTTCCACCCCCTCCCTCTTACCCCCACTATGTAATTGGTAAATTTTGCATCTATACTGTACAGTAAAGGAGACAAGCAATCTGTAATTCCAAGAAGTGTCCAGGTTTGGTTAATCTATGTTGCATTGACATCCCCTGTACTTGTACATGTGTTTGTGCATTGTATTAGATAAGTTTTAGTAGATAGTGTGCTTTATTAATTCTATATCAATAATTACATACATGATCCATCAAATTCTGTGTGTTGGGATTGTCATAAAGGGTGTCCACTGCATGAATCAGTGCATAATCCACAGAAAAACATTTCAATCTGGAGGTCAGCTACCGTACATCAATAAAATTGCTCATGATTTTAAACTGGTTTCAAGCTGCAGGAAGGAGAGAGAACACTATCCTTACTGTTGGTCCATACAGCTGTAAGTAACACTTGCGGAGATACAGTATGCACTGACTTTATGAAGAGCTACCAAAATTCACCAGTTTACTTAAAATTCATTTTATAAAGTTTTCCTTCCGTAAAACAAATTACCCCATTGCTGCGTGCAAAATAAAGAAACCATTCAACCTACCCACCATCCCCCTCCTTCCCCTGCTCCCACTGCCCCTCCCCTGCATCTACTCACTGTTATCTCAAGGTATCTCCCATCAGGGGGTTGGACAGTTCAACTTCACAATTTCCTTATTTTCCATGATAATTTTGGACATACCAGGTATTAACACAAAAACCCTTCAAACTAAAAATTAAAGGGGGGTGGGGGACTTTTGTACCCCAACCTTCCCTCTCCCTGTTCCTAGAGCTCTTTTACTTTTAAATTACCATCAGCATTCTGGTTTGCTGTTGCAACGTACTGTGCACCATGAGCATTAAATTGTAAGGTAAAAACTGCATATGGAGGTTGATGAATTGGGTTTTGCATAACATTACAGTATGTAAATACTGTATGCTGTGATGAACACACCATTCCATGAGATCTGACTGTTTTCTGTGTCCCTTTCATGATACATTGTAAGCCCCCTGCTTATTTCCTGATTTTAGTCAGTGGTATTTTCCATTTTTCATAATGCTGAAAACCTAAAAATGTGCTTATACTGTGTTGAAAATAGAGTAAGGGTTGGAAAATTTGTTGGGGAGGGGATTCCCAGAAAACTCAGGAATACTTTCATAGAAAAGATATGAATCATGATTAAACTTTTTTTTCTAAAATTTGTTTAAAAATTCTTGCATGATGGGTAAAGATAGCCCCTGGCACCCACCTTCGAAAAAGTTTAGGTACATTTATGTTAATCCATGCCACCCCTCATCCATATGATTCACAATTTTTATAAAACCTGAAAGTTTGGTATTTATGGGAAATGGGCTGAGCTTTGAACAAGAATCAAAAGAGAAGAAGTTTTACATCTCTCATAAAAATTACATCAACAGTATGACTGGTGATATCCAGGCTGACACCAAGCTCTTCTGGAAGTAACAACTTTTGAAAGAAAGATAAGCATAGCATCCTCCCCTCCCTCCCCCCCACTTTAGACAAACAACAGATGGTTGTTAACAATATGAATAAGGCTCTTGCTCTAAACTACCAGTTTTCTAGTGTTTTCACTAAAACTGTATTCAATAGCATTCCATTCGGCAGACCCATTTGTAATAGAATGGCAGATATCACAATATCTACTCATGGGGTTGAAAAGTTGCTATGAGGTCTTGAAACTAATTAAGGCGACGCGGCCTGATAATATCCATTTGTGGGTGCTGTGCATACTGGAAGAAATTGCCTCTGAGCTTGCTCCTGTTTTAAGCCATCGCTTTCAGCAATCCCTTACAAATGAATTCATTGTAGAAGACTGGAAATTAGCTGATGTCTGTACTATTTACAACCAGGGTTGGCAGTTTTTGCCACGGGGGTTTTACCAGTGGTTTTCACTGGTAAAAACTGTCCCAGTAAAAACAGGTTTTTGCCAAAAAAATGGAAAAAATGGTAAAAATCTATTCTGCTACATTGAATGTTGTTAACAAGTACTATTTATGCTTTTTTTCAAAGTCTAAAGAAGAAAATCATTCTGTTACATCAAGATTAATCATTTTAGGCAACAATATATACATATATACCATATTATTAGAGTTTGAATGTGATTTGTTTAGTGATTTTGGCCACTTTCTGTTCGATTTTCACTGTTTTGTGTTAAGTATACATACACTAGGTATATTTAATGCAGGAAAATGGGAAGGAAAATCATGGAATAATTTGAGGATTTATTTTCAGTTTGATGGGAAGTTGGTAACTCCACTCTTGGGTATACCCTTTCAAGGGTAACCTGCAGCTGTGTAGGTCCTACAATAACTCAGTGTCTTACAGAACAATGACCTCCAGTAGTGAATGTCTCATTTACTGTATAATTGAACCATTGACCTTCCTTCAACATTTCCACTTTCTTTATAAAATAAAGTGCTGGATATCCACTTAAGTTTCTTTCATTCTAACATTACTATTTGTGGTTTATCAATTTTTTTCAATGAAGATTACTTAGTCAAAAAATAGACTCTTCGTATTTGTTTGGTTGTTGATAAATTCTTACTTACAGTGTAGTTATCTCTTAGTATGGTGGACTTGAAATACCCAGAGAAGCTCCCTTGATGGAACTCATTTACTTCAAGTTGCTGCTTAGTCAGCATGTACAGTATGGCACTGTAATTTGCTCCTCTGCTGTGTCAAACTTTAGTTTCTGACATGAAAAAGGAAGTTGCTCGTCCACTTCATTCTGCTAATGTGTAACAGATCTATATGCCCTGCCAAATTTGTGACTGAACTTATATTGAGATCTTTCAGAACTTTACACATAATTTTATTAATCCTCGTTTTGAAAAACTTTGCTTGATAAATCTAGTCATTTTGCAAACCAACTGTAATATTCAGACTATTTCTGTTGGCATGTAGTTGCTTTGTTTGTGGTTACACTTAACATGTTAGGGCTTACAGTACTATTGTAATAACTGAGTATATTTTACTCTTTATTATGTGTTTGACAAGTTTTAGTGCTCACTTTTTAGGCAAAATAGAAAGCATAAATGAATGTAAATAATTTTATCTCAACTGGTTTATCCATCATGTGCAATAGGGTACAACAACTGCACTCTTCTAATTGCCAGAGAGGTTTTTTCCATTTTCTCCCAGTTTTTACCAGTAATAACCAGTTATTACCATTTATTACCAGTTTCTACCGCTGTCCCGGTAAAAACAGGTTTTTTTTTCCAGCAAAAACCCAACCCTGTTTACAACCAGAAAGCCCAAAGGCTTACGCAGTGATTCCTGGCCGAGAGGGGATGCTTTGTTGTACTGTACTGAAGTTTATCCCTCAAATTATCTTTCTTGAATACTTGTACAAGTATATACAGTACATATTTTTTACGATGTTTTAACAATTTGACTTCTGCTGACCTCAAATGACCTTTGAATCCCACCAAATATAACAATAAGAACCCAATGGGCACTATTTTTCCTTGCTGAATGTAATGAAACTGAGCCATGCACATACAAAAAATATTAATAGCTAAATTTCAAGTTTCCCTGTGACAATTGGTTGGAAACTGGGACGTTAAACCTCATCTAACCTAACCCTGTGACTCTGGTGACCACTACATGACCTTCAAAGTTGTTGCCAACTGGTGAATGTTGACTACAAAATGAGCATGCTTTGCAAAGATTTGATCTTTGACCTTTTGACCTCATGGTCAGATGTAGTTTGACACACTGATTCAAAAAGCAACATGTGACAAATCTGTACAACTATCCTAATTGTACTTATTAAAACAGTAAACCTTGACCTCTGGTATAAACTTTGCACACAAAGGTCGCACATCGTCAACCCTGGATAATTTCAATCAGAAAGTACCTTTGCGATCCAAATATGACCACAAAAATTCAAATCACCATAGAAACTAATACAGGTCACCAGAGGCTAACCTGACGTCAAAGGTAACCAAGATGTGGGTCAACTACACTGTATTTATTACAACAGCATAACTCAGTGTTCTCCACTGGCTGTTTTGTTCGGGGGATCTGCCCGTACAAAATCTTCCACACTACTTTAGCGCCCGGACAAAACTTTAGCGCCCGGACAGAAATTGACCCGCCCGGTCAAGAAGTTGTCTGTACTCTCAATCACAAACATTACAACTTACAGTAGTCATTTAACTGTCTTTTATATTTGATTTGAAATACTCATGGCAAGCAATGTATACTAAAACATCGGAGATGCAAACCCAGCTCACTTGCGCCTGAGCTCTTATATAATTCAATATGCACTTAGGCTACATTTCTTTCATATGTTTCCACAGTAGGAATCCGTTACCATCAAACTCATACACTAAACGAAACCATTCAATTGAACTGTCCCCTAGGTTTCCCGATTTTCACCAAAAATTTCCATTAAAGTGAACTACTTCATTCTTAAATACGTCCAAGTGGAAACTGGAGCTTCAGATAGATCTGCAAGTCAAAGATATTTAAAATACTGTATGCAATTTGCAAAAAAATGACCTCAAAATGCCCAGATTTGAACACATACGGAAGGCTAAGAACAAGGCCGTAGATTGCACCATTTGAGATCTAAGCCCTCCTAAATTTTCAAAATTTTCCCAAAGAGGGCAGGATGTCCCCCTCTCCTTAGACCCCTCCCCCAGGACGGCGATCACAAGAGCCCCCGGACAGAAAACAGACCAGTGGAGAACCCTGATAACTCCCAACCTTGACAGACATTTTGTTCTCACATTATTGCCATTTGATACTAGAGTTTGACCCCAATTTCACTTTGTTGACCTTGGATCACATGACCATTCTGTTTGATTCGAACATGGGCTGTCTGTACAGTATGAGAAACTAAGCCCTTTCCACTACGTCATCAATGAACTTGTATGAATGGTATTTCTAATCATGCTATTGTCACTGCATCCTTTACACATGTAAATAGTGATTAAAATTGGCATAATTACTGTAACAGTAATGTTTGAGAAAAAGTAAATGTTGTTTTCTATAATTATATCTTTGAAATGGTACAAAAATTCCGCCATAACATTTCGTTGGTAACAAAATGCCAGACGAAATTTGGGGTTACCCCCACTGTCTATTTAGTTTATGAAGTTTTCGGAGTTTCACCTCTGATGACCACAGATGACCTTCGACCCCCAACAAACCCATAGGGCTCTCTCTCTCTTAAAGTGACAAAATTTGTTCCAAGTATTAAAAGTGTCCATCAGCCCTATCTTGGAAATACTGTTTTTTCAATGTTTTTGTTCTTTGACCTCTGATGACCTCAAATGACCTCTGACCTCCAGTGGAAACAATTATGGGTCTTCCTCTTAATATGATAAACTCATATACCAAGTATGAAAAGTTTCCATCATTGCTATCTTGAGATACCATGTTTACAAGTACATAGTATTTTAAGAATGTATTTTCATCTACAGTGACCTTAGATAACCTTTGACCTCTACCAAACCCCAAAACTTCCTATCTTTTGACTATGTGGCATCCACATGTCAAGTATGAAAAGAATCCATGTTTCAGACCTACAGGTATCATGTTTACAAAGTTTTAAGTTTATGACCTCTGGTGACCTCACATGACCTTTGACCTCCACCAAAAATAATACAGTTCTTTCTCTTAATATAATAATTCTATATACCAAGTATGAGAAGTATCCATCATTGCTATCTTGAACTTACTGTATTGTGTTTACAAGCCAAGCATCACAAGCACACATGGCATACACACACCATGGAAGTGCATACTTCCATGCAAACACATGCGTACAGGGGGACACTCACCAGTGTGATTGCATAGATTCATTTTGCCTTCAGCAAGGAATAAAAAAGGTGGCAGTGACTATAAACCAGTTTCTTTAACTTGTGTTTGCTGTAAATTGTAAATTTTTAGAGCATATTATAACTTTAAATTTCTCATATCTTTTTAGAACCAATAACTGTCTTCCAACCGGCACGCTTGTAGAAAGTCCCACAGCTGTAAAACATGACGTGCAGGGGTTGAAATTTAATTTTTTGCTACTGTTCCACGGAACAGCGCTTTTTCCAAAATTACTGTTCCGGATCAGATTTTACTGTTCCGGAGCACAGTACCTCGGCATACGTACAGTTCGTGCACACGTGCAAACTGCAAAGGTGCAAATTGCTGTCTACTGTATTCGAGTGGTATATGACTGCACGACTTGACCGTAACGTGGGGAGGGTGAATTTTCACCTGCAGCGAGGATTAGCCAGTGGGATATCCTGATTTTCTTTTGGTTCTTATTTTTTAAGCACAAATTTATCGCCAATAAACTTGCATTGTCCCGAGACCTAGCATTGCAGCGTCTCAAAACCTTCTTTAGGATGAAATACACTCAAAATTGATGCAGAAGGCACAGCAAGCAAGGCAAGTGGGATTTGAGTGAGAGCAAAAAAGTTCCACGGTAAAGAAATATTTTTGCTTGATTCATCCTTTGCATTGCGGTTTATTGCTATAGCAAAGCAATGAGTGGGTTCTCCAACATATGAGTGCACATACTGTTTTTATTTTCTCGCAGCAAAAATACATGAAATCGTCCTAGTCGTATCCTTCGCCATAACCTTGATTCAAGTATCATTCCACACAGAGTAAGTCAATGGGAAGATCTTGTGAGGAAAAGCAAACACTTAGGACCCATTGACTTTGGTTGCAAGATATCAGCAGTCAGAATTGTTTTTAGTCGTTTCAAGTTTGCTTAGTTGCTAGATTGAAGGGAATATTAATGCAAAACCCCCTAAAAACACAATAAAGTTGGTGGAAATATCAATGAATAGTTAAGAGGTCATTTGGAACATACCACGCAAGACAAGGGGTGATGCAAGATGACCTTCGCTTGCTTGGCAATAAATGGCATACTGTACTAAAAGTTTTTCTGCATTTGGTAGTAAAACTTCAGTATGTGCGTTTACACAGTACTGTACCATGCAGCATAGGGAATAACACGTGCAATTGTAACTGACTTTAATTGATAACGGTGGAACGAGATTGCAATTCATACTTAAGCCAAAATTTACTGGGATTTTTTATATTCACGGCACTATTACTTTATCAGAGATTAGCATGTGCATATATGCACTTTGCTTCTTGTGGAAAAACACTATTCCACGGAACAGTGGCTTTTGAAAAGTTACTGTTCCGGAACTAAAAGCACTGTTCTCAGAACAGTGGAGCACGGTGAAAATGCCAGATCTCACGGTGAAACTCTCTTTGAGGCAATGCCAGATAAGTTTCCTTCCATTGCTGGTTAAGTTATTATTGAATCGCAAATGTATCATTGTCACAAAAGTGACTTAAGTGTGACAGCCCTTCTGTACAGTACATGTCAAACAAAACCTCCCACAATTTTCAACAGTCTGCTTAGCAGATGGTATCATGATCTTGACCAGTTATTAATTTATTAGACTAAGAGGGTGAACAAAAAATCTTAGCCTAATTAAATCTTCCTAGCCTACTGTAGGCCACAGGCACCCCTTACATTGTATAGTACACCATATACTATGTACTATATAGACGGACTCCGTCTATATAATACATAGTAATTAGTATATGGTGTACTATAGGGTCCTACTATTACGAATAACATGCGAATAACCATACATTAGTGTACAAACAAAGGGAATAACCATTGACTTAGTGTTAGCAGCACTTCACATATGGAAGAGCTGAAGTGTCATACATGTAGTAAAAATCTGTTTGCACTGTTTTACAATACAATATAGGACATACTGTACATAAAATACTGTTTTATGCACACAGTCAGCTGATCAACAAGTACAAGTAAAAAAAAAAGCAAGAAACCATGTCCACTGCTAGTATCGAACAACTAGAGTGCAACTTTTACAAGGTCAGTCATCGCCACCAACAGACTTCATAACAAAGTCCTTCACAATCCATCAAACTTGCCTTTAGGCCCTAGGGTAGGCTATATTAACTCATCTCCTACAGTAACTGGACAAAGTCACCCAAATAAAAGAAAGTGACATAACAAAGTTGTTCCAAAGTGCAGCAAACTTGTCCAAAAACAAACTATCCATGCCTTTGGCAGTGTTTCTTTGTTGCCTTTCCTGCGAATGATGTTCCGATAACATCATACTTTGGCCATTTCTGTAAATTCCATGAAATTTGATGGCTTCAATAGGCAACTATACGGCCCTTAACTGTTCATTCAATGGTTATTCGCTGGGATCACGCAATGTAGGTATTGTTATTCTTTTGTTATTTGCCTATTTTTAATGTAAACGTAGTTATTCATTTGTTATTCGTTTCAGTTTCTGCCGTACTATACAACGTAAGGGGGGCCTGTGGCCTAGGCCACAGGCGCCCCTTAACATTGTATAGTATACCATATACTATGTATTATATAGACGGAAAGGTATGTCATAAATCTCCTAGCTCGAACAAACAACTTATGTTCTGGCACAATTACTGCACTTTCCTCGCCAAATTTGTCTGTGTCGAGACTTTTGATCATAAGGTACTGTACCTCAAGGCAGCTCTTTTTCCCGAATAATTTCACTTGGCATTGTCTGAAGGATGAAATTTCGATGGAGTAACAGTATGAGGATGGTAGCTGCTGATAGAGAGCATTCAGCACTTCCACACTATATAATGCAGTACTCCTAAAATATTCTCTAAAGTTCTCTTAACTTTCTGAATTTCTTCCAAAATTTGTCAGTTATGTTTTGCTGTGATTATTACAAATCTTACAGATACATATCAGCATTAATATGCAAGATTTTTGAACACAGAAATTCATAAAATTTGAAAACCTTTTGAAAAGTGGAAGGGCTTGCATTTACTATGAGCATTTGTGGCAGTTGAAGACTGTACAACAGTTACAGTTCAACTGTCACAAGCAAAGACACTATAGCGCCGTAGGCGCAAGACCGGTTACTCTGCCTCTTAAACCAAAGTACGTCATGGGGCGAAGTATCCGCCATTTTAGTAAGCAAACGCCGGGACGCTGATATGTACGTAACGTACCGAGACAGTGTGTACGAGTAAGTCATAGACGACTGATTGGTCAAAATTGCAAAAATGGAAGAAAAATTAGTCACCTAAATGTAATGAAAATTAAAAGCTATTGTTGACGAATGTTTAACCGTGATGTCAGAGAGTTGATGCTAAACATTGTTTATTTGGTACGTTGATAACTAATCAAAGGGAGATAACTCCAAAACCAGTAGCATAGCCAGGATTGTGTCATGGGGAGGGTTCTGGAGTAAGACACGAGGGAAAGGTCTAAGGGGAGGGAGAAAAACGGCTATTTTAGGTCTCCAGATGCAAAATGGTGCAATGTTTGTGCCTCAAATGTAATAAAGTTTATAGTGATCATGTGTTTTTTGCAATTATTTTTTTTCAAGGTTGGGTACGTCATGGGGGGGGGGGTTCAACCCCCAAAACCCTCCCCGTGGTTACGCCACTGTCCAAAACTACCGAACGGATTCATGTGCGGTTTTCAGCTACTGGTAGTGGAAATTTGCTCCATAATAGGTACAGGCCATGGGCCAGAGGCACCCACGGGCAACCTCCCCCCCCCCGCACAAATCTTTGACCCAATATTTTTTGGAAACCTTATGGGTCCCCTGAACACGAAATCAAGAAGTACTGTAACAGCAAACACTTTCGATTTCACTCATCAAAATGGCTCAAAAAAATGGCGGCAAAAATTATATTTTGTATTAAATAATAATAAGTAAATATTCCTTAAAATATTTTTAAGGCATCGAATGTTAAAACTTGGTCATATTTTATGACAAAAATTCCAAAATTAATTTTTGAGACTATTTTGGTGAGGTTTCGGTTAACCAAGATGGCGGAAAAACCAAATAGCGGCCAATGCAATAATTATGCCAATATAACATAATAATAGTAAAAATATTCATTAAAAATACTTCTGAACAGAGGTAAAGTTAATCTGTGTCCATTTCCTGTTGTAAATATGCAAAAAGTTTTTCTGGACATTTATTTAGGATCTGAGTCAACCAAGATGGCGGATATAGCAAAATGACCTCTAATGTTAAAATTTCTATATGGGCTTGTCTACAATAAAGGTGTTATAAAAGTGTTACAAAGGTGGTGAAATTTGAAGACCTCTAAGAATAAATTTTTGTTGTGTTATTTTCTTTGATTGGTAGTCTCAATTTTTTCCTGAGAGCAGGAACATAGTTCTTTTCACCTATCACCACTTTTTAAGTGGTAAGTGTTACTGGTTACGTATGTAACGGGGACAGACATGGAAACTCTTTGCTCCAGAAATCTTTAAGGAGGACAATATGTATAAATAAACCCTGTATTTAATAGAATGATAAACAACAAACACTTTTTCACTGAAACTGCATTACCATTAGTTAAACATGGACTAGTATGGAGATCAATGGTTACGTTGGTAACAAGGACGGACATGTCCGTCCTCGTTACCAACGTAACCAAACTATGTTCGAGAAAATTAAGCACTTTAAACACTTGAATGCATTGTGACACAAGTTTTGCTCTTTCCTGAAGTGTAAACTGATGACATGTGAAACATTCCTCAAAACCCAATGTCCCCATGTGCCTACGTTATACGACCGACAAGGACATGGTTACGTTGGTAACATCTAGACGGACATCGCCTTGAAGGCTCTCATACCCTTGTTGTAAGCAAAAAGATGGAGGAAAGCACACAAACCAGTGACAAATATGGCCATCTGCAAACAGATGCAGTTTTATCAAATTCTCTGGTAATTTGTGTCCTACAGGCCTGTTAATATGATAGTTACCAACATAACCATTAGGGGACAGACATGTTACCAACGTAACCATCATGTGCTCCGCAATTGACTATGATGCATTTACTGCTGGATTATTTTATTTGTGGTACTGCACATGATCAAGGTTAAGTGTTACATCATAACCTTAGCTCTGGAAATCTTTTCTTTCAGTTAAAATATCAACTATTAAGATTTGTTATCCTGATGGACTGACAAATCTCAAAATTTTACTCCAAATTGCTGATAAAATTTTGCGGTGTTTGTGCACCTAAAAATATTCATTTATCATTTACCATTTATTTTGTACATTACATTTATGAATGAAGACAAAGAACCTGCATCAGTCACATCTGCAAAGGTCCCACTCACATCATAAATTTATTCCATATCCTATGTAACACTTATAGGTGGTAAAAGAGGCCAAAATAGCCCCAAATTCTGCCCAAAACATCCTTTATATAAGTTGGACATTGATAAAATTGTCTTTATTATCTCTCTATAGTCCTCCAAGTATGGTGAACTGTAAAATCACCAAACCATTGTGACATCTTTCAAAATATCATCAAAGCAAAAAACACACACAGACACTGAATATTTTCCTTTACTGTAGACAAGCCCATATATCACAATCATAGGGAAAATCATCCTTCAAATTATATTTGTGACAGTTGCTCTTTATATTTGGCCATATTTTGTGCCAATTAATTTGAACGTATTTTTCAAAACATTTTCTTGGAATTTAGGTCAATCAAAATGGAGGAAAAAGCAAAATGGCGACCAGTGATATTTTATAAATATAAGGCAAATCATCCTTAAAAAATATTTGTAACACCTTTAAACCTAAAATCTATCCATAAACTTTCTGAATAGTTATTACAGAAAATGGACAGAGTTTAGATGTAAATGTGTTGAAAATATTTTTAATGATTACAAGTTATTATCTATTATTATGCTACATTGGTACTATACCATAAGCGGCCATTTTGCTTTTTCCGCCATCTTGGTTGACCTGAATTCCAACAAAAATGTTCTCAAAAATATTTAATTATTTGGCATGAACCATGACCATATTTTAAGAGTCGGTGCGTCCAACATATTTTTCATGAATATTTTTCACATTATTTCAATATATTATAATAATCACATGGACAGCCATTTTGGAAATTCTGCCATCTTGGTTAACTGCATCTCACTAAAACAGTCTCAAAAATTAATTTTGGAATTTTTGTCATAAAATATGACCAAATTTTAATAGTCGATGCCTCAAAATATTTTCAGGAATATATTTAGTTTTAATATATTTTGATACAAAATATTCATAAATTTTGCCACCATTTTGTTTTTGGCAGTAATTTTGAATAAGTGAGACCCAAAATATTTACTGTTACCACTTGATTCTGCGTTCAGGGGACCCTAAGGTTTCAAAAAAATATTGGGTCGGAGAGTTGCGGGTTGGGGTGCCTTGAGGTGCTTCTTGCCCATGGCCTATAATATATGTAGTTTTCATTTAGTGTTGGACTGTTCTTTGAATTAGTATTTAAAAGAAAAGTCTAACACTAAATGAAAATATCAAACCCAACAGTGAAGCTCCCATTGACGTAGCATCGTTGGTTATCGAGATATTGATTTTATGAACGTCAGGTCAACGCATTTACAACAAGCACCGTTTTTCGCGTTCCATACGATGCATCAAAGCTGCTTACTAAAATGGCGGACGATCTGCTCCATTGCATACTATGAAAATTTGTGTGCACTTTCGTGTGAGTAACCGGTCTTGCGCCTTACGGTGCTATGCTGTCTTTGGTCACAAGTGCTTGTAGAAAATGCTAGCCCTTCCACTTTTCAAAAGGTTTTCAAATTTTATGAAATTTAATGTTCAAAAATTGTTCATATTGATGCTAATATATATCTGCAAGATTTGCAGTAATAAAAAGTGAACCATAATTAAACAAATTTTGGAAGAAATTTTGAAAGTTAAGAGAACTTTAGAGAATATTTTAGTGAGTATTTCATTATATAGTGTGGAAGTGCTGAATGCTCTCTATCAGCAGCTACCATCCTCATACTGTTACTCCATTGAAATTTCATCCTTCAGACAATGCCATGTGAAATTATTCGGGAAAAAGAGCTGCCTTGAGGTACCTTATGATCAAAAGTCCCGACACAGACAAATTTGGCAAGAAACGTGCAGTAATTGTGCCAGAAACGTAAGTTGTTTGTTCGAGCTAGGAGATTTATGACATACCTTTCCGTCTATATATACTATAGTGAGTGTACCTTGAGTCGGTCGGTATCTTGAGTCGGTCACTGCATACAATATGTAAGACAGGCATACTATGGCCAACAAATAAATATATGACAGTGAAGAAACTCCAGCACGACATGACAACAACTCAAGTCTCTCAAAAATAAGTATTTACTCCCATTATTAGAAGAAATTTACCCAGCTTAGCCTACATCTAGTGTTTCCTAAAGGTGGCCTGAGACCTTCTTTAAATGGCCTAAAAAATTATGTAAAAATATTCTCCAGATCACTGTGGACGGTCTCCTTCCATCATCTTATGATTTGTTTCTATAATGGTGATATCATTCATTGAATATATTTTGATATCACTCTTATGGGCTTTCATAATGTTTGGGTGACCGACTCAAGGTACCGTTCTTGAACCTAAGGCATCTGAAACTTGTGATGGAAATTTCTCTGTCTCTTGAAAGTTTGCCAACGAAATTCACTCTTACTTTCAGGATTTAGAGAAAACATGTTCATGAGAATAATGGATAAGTTTAAATTACATACTACTACCCTTTGTGTATGTTTTTAGTGAAAATTTCCTTAATTGACCGACTCATGGTACCACCATGCAACATAGTAGGCTATATGGTATACTATACAATGTTAAGGGGTGCCTGTGGCCTAGGCTAGGCCTAGGCCTAGTTTAGAAAACATTTTTCATAAGAATGTAGCCTAGGCTATAGGCCTAAGACTTGTTTACATCACCAGATCTGAGATAAGATTTCCTGGTTTTCAATCGAGAACCTCAAGGTTTGCTATTTTTGAGGTTGGCAAGTCTGCTAGATGGCCAATTTATTTGCAGCATAGACTTCATGAATCATCGTGGAACTAGGTCCTACACTCCTGTTTAAAGATAGGCCGGTTTAGAAAACTAACGTTACCGTCGAAAATAGTTTGAATTCAAGAGACATAGCCTACGCTAAGTTAGATATGAACACTGCAACAGAGGGCCAACAGAGTAATGAGCTCATAGAAAGTGATTCTTTGTAACTACATTTTCTGCAATTCAATATTATAAACTTTCCTCACCTTGACCGATTGCAAAGTTCGCGTGGTCGCTCACTGACATTTCCTGTAGGCTAGTTGACTGTCGCAGTTGTTAAACACACACTCACACTGATTATACCGAAATAAGTTTAAGTCGTAACACCCCCGTTAGAGTGATGTTATTGAGCGTCAAATTGCCACCTCAAACAGTAGTACTTTTAACTCCGGTTTAGACCAATTTTGTCACAATAACTTGCCCAGTGGGTAACAAAAACTCCATGAATCTCAAAGAAAACGTGTCAAAAAGTGAATGTTGAAAATTTTGAGCGGATTGAAGGTGATTTAGACTGTTTTTAAAACTCATATCAAAAAGTGACATTTCCTGTTCAACATCAAAACGGTCATGGTACAGAAATTATGTAGTGACTGTAGTGACTGGCAAACTTCTCAGCTTTCATGTGAGGGGTAGCTCGAAATAGCTGTGGACTTTGACAAGGCTGCAGGGGCTTCGAAACAAAGCTAATTTGGTGTGTAAGTCAGTGGGGAAATTATTAGGCCTATATATGTTTATTTTTCAGCAATGCGAAATGGCATTTTGAGTAAGGTAGAAAAGCAGGGAACACAAGCTCTCGGCGCTCAAAATCTCAACGGTCATGGTACACAAATTTGAAATCATTGTGAAAGGCCTACCCGTGAGCTTTCATATGTGTTGTAGCTTAATTGTGCCCGTTGAAAACTGACCAAAATTAGTTTGTAAGACAAGGCATTAATTGAAGAAATTTCCTCCGCGCCAAAATATTGACTGACAAATTTAGTCCCTGAAATTTTTGTAGGGTGCAGTGTATAGTACCATTTTGTTGAAGGGATCAGATCGACCTGTGATGTGAATGTTGTGGCAAATGAATTCAAGTACTCATTACACGAAAATAGTTTTGTCTTATATCCTTTCGCTATGGAAAAATGCATTCGATCAGTGACGTGTCAAACGGAAACACACTATACTTTTATCGACGCTCTCGATGCTCCAAATTCCACTGGTCACGATGTTACAGACATTTGAAAACACTATGGACAACCGACTCGGTATGACGGCAGGGAAGCTTGTGCCCGTTGAAAACTTTTACAATTATCCAGAGGCCACAAAACGGATTAAATTTTATGTGTTTTAGTTAATAAGAAAGGAATTGTTTCGGCTTCTTTAAATACAGACTCGTTCATCCGCGTATGCAGCTCTTTTTAATTGAGGGGAGCAGGTGAATTCAGGTTTGACAAATGCCAAGTACAGCGACCTATGGAAGAGTGATGTGAAGAATATTCAACCGGGACGCTCCCAACGCCCCCACCCTCCCATCCACCTCTTTCTCTTGATTCGCGCTGGAATGCAAAAAATTTCGTCTGGTAAAAGATACCAACGACAGAACAACTTGAACCAAGCTGGACGTCAGTAAATATTTAGTTCACCATATCATGACGGTGAAGCTTTTGGAAAGAAGTCTTAGAATTTATTTAAACATCAGAAAGAGCGTGTACCAGCAATCGTTCTTATATTGATTTGCTCTCTTGTTCTGGCTTAGGTTTCTAGCTAGTGGTGGGGCGGGTGGTTGGGTACTCAATTTATTTTTCTTTTTCTTAGTACTTCACTCTATTATTTTTCAGGGGAGTGTTTCTGCCTTTTATGTCAAGCCCAACAGGGTTTTGCAGTTCACTTCCTTCCGCTACTACTACGACAAATTGCCTCCGTAACTGTATAATATGTAATTTTTTGTCATAATTGTATATTGTAGTGGAGAAACAAATAAATGAATGAATGAATGAATGGGTTCGTTTCAAGGCCTTTGAAAAGTCTTAGCATGTTAAAGTCACGAGAAAGTGAACTGTTTGAGGATTTGTACTCTTGAGACCAAGGAGAGTCAGGAAGGCTGATCGTCGTCTGGAAATTGGCACCTGACACCGGATGAGGATAATGGGACATGTCCCTTACGAGGAAGGACCCCCACGGTCGGGCAAATTTTCCAATGTAGTCACGGGATACGATAAAATATGAAGTAGAACCCAACAGCCATTCGTCTCTGTCATTTATTTGATATTTTGATTCAAATTTTGATTCAAATCAGAGTCCCCCAAATTTTCAGTTTGACGAATAAAGACCCCTAAAAGCAGACCGAAAATTTTGAATTTGCTAACCTTTCGGCAACCCTTTGCCCTTTGTCGCGGCTTGAGGCCGCAGTCCCACGAAGGGAAGTTTGGACCCCTGTTGAACAAATTCTGGCCGGCGCTACGTACTCCAGCGTCGGGATCCCCAGAAGACCACGACTTCCTGCGCGTCCGCTCTTTACTGTCCCCTCCCCCAACCCCTCCCCTCCCCGCACCAGTCATTTACAGAGCAAACTACCAAACATTTACAGACCATGCTATAAACCGAGGAAAATGTATGACATTCAAGGATATTGAAGCAACATCATTTAGGGTGTTTCAGGCAATATAAAGTACGGTACTACTAATAATTAAGAATAGGGGTGAAAGGGTTGTTCGATTCCAGCTCCCCACCCCGCCCTCCACTAGGCACTTCTTCTTGTATGTCATACAGCTTCACACAAGAGTATAACTATTGAATATAACTCCACTGCGCCCAGTATTGTCGATGGTCAGACGGTACAGCGCTCCACTCCGACTACTAAGTTCGTGAGTTCGAGTCCTTTTGCGGTTTCAAAGTTTTGGAACGGTCTAGTTTTGCATTTTCTTTCTCTTTCATATCTTGCTTTTTCTAGCTTTTGTCGATTTCTGTGAGTTCCCACTTTTTATTTTTGTTTAATAAGACTATCGTTTTGTTAATCATATCTTATTGTATATTTCCGAATCAGGTCACTACACACTGTTGCACGTGGCCAATATCATCAAGTCGTGTAGCTCCCCCCCCCCCTTAAACAAAGATTTTTTCGGTTGAAATCGGTAACATGCAGTTTTATGTATATTTTCCCATTAGGAGATAAAACCGATTCTATATTTCATGTAAGTAGCATTTGCCTACCTTCCCAAAGGAACTCTTGTTTTTAGAAAAAGCCACCTTTGGGATGAATATTCATAAATTATCGACTTTAAAATACTTTTTTCTATTTCAAGTATCGATTAATCCTCTTAGGGGTAGGTGTAAGCTTCTGCTAACAATAGGTGCCCATTGTCCTTGTTTGATGGTGCGCTGATTTGTCAAAGAAAGCCAGCGGTTCCCTTAAACTTGACCAAGTCTCTCTCCGCGTTTTTCCTACTATCTCGATCGATCACATCACTGATTCGAGGGGAATCCCCGCGGAGGATATTACCTTACGAATTAACACTTTGGAAAACAATTTTGGGGGACAGTGTAGACCATTATTCTGAAATGATGTGTTCAATTTGTGGTGTGTATGCGGTAGGAAAGGAGTTGGAGTACTCATCGGACAAAAATGAAGAAAACTGAAGGTATTTCAGACACCTTTTTGCAATATATCCTTCGGAGATGCAAAATGGTATTTTGAGTGAAACAGAAAAGCAGGACACACCTTCTCGGCGCTCAAAATCTCAACGGTCATGGTACACAAATTTGAAATTATTGTAAAAGGCCTACCCGTGAGCTTTCATATGTGTTGTAGCTTAATTGTGCCCGTTGAAAACTTCTACAAAGGTCCTGAAACCACGAAACGGACCAAAATTAGTTTGTAAGACAATGCATTAATTGAAGAAATTCCCGCCGCGCCAAAATATTGACTGACAAATTTAGTCCCTAAAATTTTTGTAGGGTGCAGTGTATACCAGTTTGTTGAAGGGATCAGATCAACCTGTGATGTGAATATTATGGCAAATGAATTCAAGTACTCATTACGCGAAAATAGTTTTGTCTTATATCCTTGTGCTATGGAAAAATGCATTTGATCAGTGACGTGTCAAACGGAAACACACTATACTTTTATCCGACTCTCTCGATGCTCTAAATTCCACTGGTCACGATGTTACAGGCATTTGAAAACACTATGGACAACCGACTCGGAAGCTTTGGTATGACGTCAGGGAAGCTTGTGCCCGTTAAAAACTCTACAAGGATCCCGAGACCGCGAAACAGATTAAACGTTTCGTCTTACAGTTAATAAGAAAGAGGTTGTTTAATCGTTTTGAATCCGTTAAATACAGACTTAATCATCCGCGTATTTCAGGACCTTCAAGTTTTGATTGAGGGGGGGGGGGGGCAGGTGACTTCAAGTTTGACAAATGCCGCGTATAGCGAAGTATGGAAGAGTGATGTGAAGAATTTTCAACCGGGCGCCCCAACCCTCCCCCCCCCCCGCCCCACCCTCCTCGCCTCCCATCCTCTTTCTCTTGATTCGCGCTGGAATGCAAAAACTCGTCCGATGAAAGCTACCAACCATGCTGGCCGTCAGTAAATATTTAATTCACCATATCATGACGGTGAAGTTTTTGGAAAGAAGTTTTAGCATTTCTTTAAACATCAGAAAGCGCGTGTACCAGTAATTATTTTTTCCAATGATTTGGGTACTTGATTTTGGGTCGTTTCAAGGCCTTCGAAAAGTTGTAGCATGTTTAAATCACAAATAAGTAAACTATTTGAGGATTTGTGCTCTTGAGACCAAGTAAAGTCAGGAAGGCTGATCGTCGTCTGGAAAGTGGTACGTGACACCAGATGAGGGGGGGGGGTCCCTTTAGGCCCCCGCATCCGTCATCTATAGAGCACACTACGAAACATTTACAGACCATGTTATAAACATTAAAACGAAAATGTATGACATTCCAGGATATTGAAGCAACATCATTTGCGGTGTTTCAAACAATATAAAGTACGGTACTAAGACTTAAGAATACGGGTGAAAAGGGTTGTTCGATCCAGCTCCCCCACCCCCATTCTCCACTAGGCACTTCTTGTATGGAGTCATACAGCTTCACACGAGAGTATAACTATTGATAATAATGCCACTACGCCCAGTGTTGTCTTTGGTCAAGACGGTAAAGCGCTCGACTCCCACTACCAAGTTCGTGTTAGTATTTGATACGAAAGGTATCAATATAATGACAGTCAATGGGGAAATTATTAGGGGTGTGAGGCCTTATGCCAAGTAAGGGAAATAAGGAGGGTCCACGCCCGGACACGCCTGGATACGCTTTGCGTACCGTGCCACGCGCGGAGCTCTGCAGGACGCGGACGATGAGGTTACACCGGACTCCGGTCCAATACCTCCGGAAGAATACCCTTGGACAAATATCCCGGACATTCACTCTCCGGTATTATACCACCCGGTCAAATACCATCAGGACAACTTCCCTAGGACAAAACACCCCTAGGACGAATGCCGTACCTCCGAGGACAAGTACCCGTCGGACAATTACCCCTCGGACAAGTAACCTCTGGACAATTACCCCCGAGTACAATTACCCCCTCACGAGAATTACCTCCGGGAAGGAAAACTTCGCCCGCCGCACTACACCCTGCACAAATACCTCACCCGGTTACTACCCGAACTGTGCCAGAATACGTCCTCCCCGAGTCTGTGAACCCAGCGAACTCAGCGGCTCGGGCCAATCTTTTAGCTGGTGAATCAACAGCATATAGGCCATGGAGGCCTGGAAAGACTAGTGCCATTTCCTGCAATGTAGAAGTCATGTTTAGGCAGGGGCGGCGCCACAGGGGGGCCAGGGCAGGCATTTGCCCCCCTATGGTTTTTGACCCCAAAAATAAAATCGTCTAAATAACGTTTTAAGACACATAATTTTTGTAGGGGGTGGGGTGAGGTGTAACAATATCATGGAATAAAGTATTGTGATACATTATCCGTCGCATATAGGACATTTTCGGTGTAAATCCTCGAAAATTTTGCGCGCTTCTCGCGCGTTGTCTTCTCTGTGTAACTCATTGTACATCCTCCCCATACTGCAGTAGTCCTTCGTGCAAATATTTGGAATGTTCGAGTATACACGCATTCATCATTTGCTATATAGCCTATCTTCATCCACCTCAGAGCTTACACTTAGGCCTCTTCTACATCCCAGAAGACCCATGATTGATTTTCTCTCTGAGTTTTTTTTTTAAGGGTTAATACCTAGTAGCGTAAACAATAGGGGACCAAAATAAGTATATCCCCTGGCGAGATTCTGTGAAAATTGCTGTCTATTTGAAAACAAGCAAAACATAGTATTCAACACTAAACTGACTGATTTGAGTGATTAAAAGTTAATTCAAATCCGTATTTGACCGACGTATTTATCAATATTCTGTAAATTCTCGGACTATACCCGCGAATGTGGTATCTATTACGAATTCCATGGCTACCTTCACGACCGTGGCTCACGGAGAAGTAGGCCTACATCATATTTTAGTGTGTAAATCCAGTACGCATGGACCTACCAGCTCTAGTTGTACACTTGCCCTATACATGCAGTGACATGTCTGTAGTGCAGTATCGTATCCAACCAGGGGAGGGGGGGGGTAGGATTTTCACTTCCGTGTACATTGTTCAATCATGTCACAACAAACACAAAATGGTTAAATTGGTACGCAGGGAAGGTAATACCAGAGGAAGAGTAACAGTTCCGTGAAAGTGGGAAAATATATATAAGGCATGTAACATATCAAGATGTCTTCAGTGCAATTTGAAAGATCTGGAAAGGACCATTTCTTGCGATCTGGGAGCTGTTTTGGCAAAAATTTTATCGGCGCAGTCAGCGCCAGCCAATAGAAATCATGCAACATATCAAGATGGCTTCAGTGCAATTTGAAAGATCTGAGAAGGACCATTTAATTGCGATATAGATGTTATTTTGGCAACATTTTAAACGGTACGCTCCGTGCCAACCGTTAGTGGCGCTCCGCTTCTATACCAACGCAACCAAACGCCGGTCACACGCTCATGCCTGTCAGTCGTCACGTATCAAGTATCGTACGGTTCAAAACTACCGCCAAGATCCCGAGAAGTGCCATTTCATGCAGTCTGGGGGTCTGTAGGGCGAAAATTCTCTTGTACGCTTCGCACCAAACTATGATGCCGCTCCGCTTCGATGGCAACTTCCATTCTGCGCCCCTCCCCCAATAGCCAACACAAATCGCCGCCCTTGCCCATTTGTTATGTAATCGTCGACAATAAGTGCAACAAAATTGGAAAACAGTAGTCGGCCAAAAGCAAAGAACGTTGGATTACTTACCTAGAAACTAGATTTCTCGAGAGAAAATATGACTTTAAAAGATGCAAAATATTGTACCAGATTGCGTCTGAAGCTTTCCGGTAGTCGAAAAATCTTTCACACCTTCTCCCCTTAACCCCTCCCTCAGAACCGCGATCACTCATCTCATGCCTGGGGCGGATGCAGGGGGAAGGATGCAGTCGCACCCAAAAAATTCAAGAAAAAACGGCAAAAACGTTTGTTAAGCTATAGTATGAGGAGGGGACAGGATGCAAGTACGCTGCATCTTCGGTCTATGTCCGTCCCCTATACGTTTCTTTGCCTGTGTTTTTTCGTTTCTTCAGTTAAACGTACGTTACCTATCCGTTCATTGTCAGTTCTATTCCTTTACGCTTCCGTTACTTATGCGTTAGTGTCCGTCGAACATTCGGTACAGGTACTGTACTTCTACGTTTCATCCGTTTGTTGTCCGGTAATGATCCGGTGAGCAAATAGCAATCACCGGAGACGAACGGATACTAACGGAGAAGTCCAGTATGAGAAACGCACGAGAAAATGATAAAACGGAAGCTTAACGGATAAGTAACGAATACGTAAGGGGGACCTTTTTCGGTCGACGTCCGGTCCAAGTTTTGTGCATGTTCAAAGTCTCTCACCGTTCATACCGGACGTTCCCGGTCATGAAACGAAGTCGGCGGAGGAGAACAGGAGACTAAACAGATACTTACGTACATAAACGGAGTGCCATTTTGGGTCTTCGTTTCCTCTCCGTTATTGCAATCCGGTGAGGTGTGACAGGCACTTAAAGACTGACGTGTGTTATGGTACGGTATCTCCCTCCCTCCTCCCTTTCCCTCACTGGTGACGCCATCCCAACCAATTATTTATTGGATTAATTTTTTCTCATTAATTAAGAAATTGCAGACATTAGATCCATATTTCAAGGACGAATACATACAGTTTAGAACACTCGGGAAGTACCGTCTCCGGCCATCTGGAGGGTTTGCAAAGTCAAACATTTTCTTGAACGCTCCGCGCCAACCGATGGTGGCGATCCGCTTAGAAATATGTATTACCATTTTCCATAGATTTATTTTTTTTTTCTCCTTAATTGAGAAATTGCAGACATATGATCCATATTTCAAGGCTGGGTACATGCAGCTTAGAACACTCGGGAAGTGCCATTTCCTGCCATCTGGAGGGTTTGTGAAGCCAAAAATTTTCTTGTACGCTCCGCGCCAACTGATGGTGGCGCTCCGCTTAGATAGTCTTGCTGCACTCAGCCCCCCCCCCCAATATTTTTTCGTTCCGCCGCGCCTGCTGCATAGTTGAAGCGTCTCATTCAGTGAGGGGCGTTCGTATTTATTTTAGAAAAAAAGTTTTTTGACAGAGAAAAATAAAGTCCAAGAAAATGAAAACGCCAAAAAATGCAGGTTTTGACACGGGGGGGGGGGGGGTAGGTGAGGCTCGGAAGTCTTCAATGCCTGCACCCCCAAACAATAAAGCTGGGTCCGACCTAGCATGCTTTGCCCCCCCCCCCCACCCCCATCGAAAAACCCTGGCGCCGCCCCTGTGTTTAGGGAAAATCTCTACGCTCCGCCGGAACCAATAGTACCGCTCCGCCGCTTATTCTGAACAGAACTGGCTTACTTCAAACATTCTCTTAAACGTGAAAGCCTAAAATGATGATGTGTCTCTTTAATACGGGGACTCCAAAACACATCTGGCAATTTCTCGTTTTGCTTACAATCGAAGATAGAATATTTTGCATGTTGTAAGTAGAAATTGACCGGATATTCCAATCTTCTGTATCATAACAAACTTTAATAGTAAAATAACTTAGCTGTCAAAAGCTACGGTACTTACCCACAAAATCACCAGGGTTGAAGAATAAGGTGTACGAAATAGGCCAGACGTTTCGATTGTAGGACAGTCTTCTTCAGAGGGAGATGTAGTTCATATTTAATAGTATCAAAATACGTGGGATCAGTCTCAGGATTGGTAGGTGGATACCCCACTTAATGTCCCCATCCGACAGACGTGAGTCAACTGAGTCAACTCTCAGCCTTTTACCACTTCCGGAATGCTGAAAGAGTGGGTAGCAACCTGTGAGCCGCTATTGCAGGACAGCCTTGTCGAACCTAACCAATTAACACAATCAACCCGGACCAATTGCTTACTACTACAATGAAATCAACAACTGCAGTACAGCTGTTGGACTACACCGGAAATTACAAAACCCTCACCATACACTGCAGCTTTTAACAGCCAGACTGGAGATTGGAATTGAACCTGGTGGGTCAGAGCCTCAAACACACACAATGGAGGCGTGAAGATGCGAGGACCTTATGAGACATATTTTTGTAGGGGGTGGGGTGAGGTGTAGTTTTTTGTTACCTCAAAATAAAAATACACGCGCAATGCTGATTGTGTATATGTGACATCACCATGAATTTGGATTCCCCCTCCTCGTATCCTGGACATCTGACAGCGCCAATGACATGGGCGTCCGCAGAAAAAAATTCAGGGGGGCAAAAATTTCTAGGGGTGGGCAAAAGGTCCGCGACACCATGAGTTTGCGCAAAGCGCAAGAAAATTTCGCCCAAAATGCCTCCCAGATTGCTGGAAATGCCATTTTTAAAGCCTATTTACCACATATAAACAGGGAAAACACGTTTTGTTAGTTTTTTTTCTTATTTTTATACGTTTTTTCAAATTTTTGATTTTCCGGGGGGGGGGGCAAGTGCCCCCCCCCTTGACCATGCCTGCGGACGCCCATGGCCAATGATGTAACTTTAGTCTTGCCTAAGAATGGCAAATTATTGCATCAGTTTGCATCTTAAAAATCTCTCAAAGGTGAGGGGGACATCCCATGAAATATCCCGGGTAAGGGCTTGACACTACCGGCCTTTGTGAAAAATATTACAGGGAGAACCTATTATTCTACATGGTGGGCAATTTGTGGGCAATGTACCAATCACTAATTTGTATATAGTTGGCATAGATAATTATTATATCTAGGGAAAATTACAAGTTAGATTGTCATCATTCTTATTACAAAAGAATGACTAGACAAAGAGAATAGGTTTTCTTTCAAATAATAGTGACGACGTGATCTCAAGCCTCTTTCTTTCTTATATTTCATAAAATCATACATACTGTTATGAAACTATACAATGTAACCCGGAAATGGATTGCCGGCTGACTTTTTGACGGGGGGGGGGGGGGTATGGATTGTGATGGCACACCAAACTAGAGGGGTGGACCGTGGTTGTGCTTGCCCCGCCTTTCCCTCTGCTCATCTCGTCTTTAAGTGGCTTAAAATCGTCCAGAATAGCAAAACAAAACAAGTAAAATTACCCAAAAAAACTTGAAAATGATGAACAGAAATTAGCCGGAATTGTTCGGGGATTATTTAATACAGAATAGTGTCACAAAATTAGTAGTAACTACCATCAGTTACCACAGGTACCCACCCTTTGCTTTTTCAACCGCCGTCCCCACCTACCTTGCCCCAGAACTCGAAACATTGTACAACCCTATCCATGATCTTTGTGGGCTTATGTGATGAAAACTCCGTTTCCGGGACTTTTTAAAATGTCAAGGGGGGGGGGGGGTTTACAAGGGCCAGTAATCTGGTACGTGGCATTTGGATAGCTCAGTGAGACAGAGAGCAATGTCATAAATTCATAACCTCAGCTGATCGATCAGATGTAAGCGTCAAGGGGCAGCTGAGTTGTTCTGTGAAAAGAAACAGTGACTACTAGTGAATGAATCACTTCCTCCGTTATGGCAATACCGAATTCGAATAACCAGTTCTTTATCATATAGTGGCTGTCCAAAAGAAAAAGATTTATCAGGAAGGTACTATTGGCTTAATTGTACTAAGAGACTGTAACCGCAACTATTAAATTGGCGGTGTGATCGACCCATTTGTCCACCAACTAATTTTGGTATTTATCGGTATATAGCTCCAGGATTTGCCTGAGGGTGGATGGTGGCTCCTCGAAAGGGGGCCATCAACCCGAAGCCCGGACAAACAAGGTGGTTTTATTCTAGAAAATTTGTTGAAAAAGTTTAGGATTCTATTGGAGAAAATGAAATTTTGGGTTTGTTGATATGCTCTGCCTTCATAGAGAGCAAAATTACCGTATGTTAACCATCTAGGCTTTATCGTACCCATCAAGCTCCCGACAAAGTTGGAAAATTTCCCCGAAATGGGGGAAGCCTCGCTTGCTGGGCACCAGGCCCCCTGTCCACCACCTGGCACCATGACCCCTAGTAATTATCCAAACTGTGTAGTCTGTACGGAACTACAGAGCAATTTGCCCTCAATCATTATTGTTAATTACCCCAGGCCAGATCGTTAATTCTGTGGCTTCGGTCCTTCTTTTCTACCGGAAAATTACCCTGGGGTCCATATGGGCTCCACTGGAGCGCTGAGTGGGCTCAATAACCCCACCCTTAAGGGAATTACTTTCTATTCCCAGGGGCGCATTCAAGCCATACGGCCATTCCTATTCATTCCCATGATTACCCCAATAATTTCCCTCCCTGCCGCCGGACTCTTTGTCCACTTACATAACTATAACACAATACAATTATACATTTAAACAGCGGTAGACCTATAACTAGCATGAAAAAACCTTAAGGCAACCACCCAAGCCCGACAAAGCTCTTCCGTCGGACCACCTGGTAACAACCGGCAAATAAAACCGAATCAATCTTTCGTGGAATCAAAGTAAGGTCGTATTTTCTTCATGATATGCAAATTACAAAATCATTAATATGCACAAAAATGATCTGAAGATTCATGTGAAGCTATCGCAGAGCTTACTCCGACACATAGAGACTAGAACCTTCAAATTATCTGTGATATGAGTTAAAAGGTATGATTTTGGGTTTTAGTCGTGAAATTGGAAAATATGGAGAAACCTATTACAGGATCTGCCCTCATTTAAATCAGAATATCAAGTAAATCCCAGAGGTGAATGGCTGTTGTGGGCTGCTCCATATTTTGTCGTTTTCCGGCGTTACTTTGGAAAAATTACCCGACCGTGGGACATGGTCCCTAACCCCCATCTGACGTCACCACGGTCCCGACGACGATCAGTTTTTCTGCCTTTCTGACGGCTTCCTTGGTCTCAAACCGGAGCACAAATCCTCCAACTCAAATACCAAATTTACAGGCACTGTACTTCGGGCGCTGTAGAGTATCCTGCTTTACTTACTTGTGACTTTAACAAAGGCCTTCAAACGGACCAAAATCAGGTATACAGGCCTACGCGAATCAATGGAAGGGTGATTGCTGGTATGTACACGCGCTTTCTGAAGTTTAAATAAATGCTAAGACTTCTTTCCAATTTCTTAACCGTCATGATATGGTAATTTAAATATCTACTGCATGACGGCCACCTTGTCGGCTGGTTTTGGTAGCTTTAACCAAACGAAACTTTTTACATTCAAGCGCAAATTAAGGGAGGTGGTGGGGATGCCCCGGACTGAATATACTTTACTACACTCTTCCATAAGCTGCTGTACTCGACATTTGTCACACTCGAAATCACCCCCCCCCCCCAATTAAAAATCCTGCATACGCGGATGTACAGGTAGCGTACCACTAAATTATTGCCTCTTTGACTTACATAGGCTACTTCCCCGCCCCCTAGATCCTTGTAAAAGTTTTCAACCTGGACATGCCACTCCTTTGATTAAAGCTCACAATGTGGGCTCTTATGGCACTTTCAGATTTTTATACCATGACCATTGAAACTTTGAGCTGAAAGGGTCTGAATGATAGGTACATGTTTCCAGCCCTGATCTCTACTAAAGACGGCACTTCACAGAGTGGGGTAATACAATAAAAATTGCACTAAACTTGAATAAATTGCCTTGAATTTTGTACAGTCTGTATTTCATTTCACAACCTACAAAAACCATATGAAAAATTGATCACATTTTATAAATAACACTGTCAGAAACAAGCTCTCATAACGTTTTTAATGGACTAAATTTGTCAGTCAATATTTTTCGACGTAGGAACGTTCATATTAGTGGTTCGCTACCTACCTGACTGTATTTGCCCACCCGAAACCATTCCTTTATTATTAACTTAAAGACTTAAAATTTAGTCCGTTTCGTGGTCTCTGGACCCTTGTAGAAGTTTTCAACGGGCACAAGCTACCCCGTATATAAAAGCTCACTAGTAGGCCTTTCACAACGGTTTCAAATTTGTGTACCATGACTGTTGAGATTTTGAGCTTGTATAATTGGGTGCATGGTGGTTCCTGCTTTTTAACTTCATTCAAAATGAATTTTGCATCGTGGAAGGATTTATTGCACAAAAGTGCCTGAAATACCTTCAATTTTCTTCATTTTTGCATGATGAGTGCTTTAACTCCTTTCCTACCGCATACACGTCACAAATTGAACACATCAGTTCAGCAACATGGTCTAAACTGTACGCCCAAATGTTTTTTCAAAGTGTAAAACCCCTTATAGGGTAACATAGTCCCGAGGGGATTCCCCTTGAACTAGTGCTGTCTGATTCCCGACAAAACGAAGAGGGAGACTTGGTCAAGTTTAAGGGAAAAGCTGTCTTCCTTTGACAAATCAACGCACCTTCAAACAAGGACAATGGTCACCTATTGTTAGCAGATGCTTACACCTACACCCCTAAGAGGCTTAATGCATAGTTGCAATAAAAGAAAAGTTTTTTGAAGTCGGTAATTTATGAATATTCATTCCAGACTAGTTTTAAACTAGAAACAAGAGTTGCTTTGGGAAGGTAGGTAAATTCGGTATCAATAAAGACAGGTCTCTCGGCTACATACCTTTCGTATCAAATGCCTTTTACATGAAATATAGAATCGGTTTCATCTCATAAATGGAAAGATATTCATAAAACTATATCAATTGCAACCGAAAAAAAGAAGCTTTGTGGAAGGGGTAGGCTTACGCGACTTGAGAATGTAGGCCACGTGCAACAGCGAGTAGTGAACTGATTTGGAACTTTAAATTTCCAGTAAAAAAGATTAACATCTATAGCAAAGCCTAATGAAGAAAAGAAAAAAACTGAGAACGCGAGGAGACGATAGAAGCTAGAACAAGGAAGATATGAAAGAGAAACCAGCTCAAAAACTCGACAGTTCCACAAATTTAAAAACGAGAAAACGAGAAATGTCTGCATGAGGACTCGAACTCACCGCCTACTACGTAGAAGTCGGAGTAGAGCGCCCTTTTTTTTTTTTTTTTCTTTTATTGGTAGGCGAACCCACTGGTTCACCCATAAAAACTCAGGCAATAAGAACAATATTTACAATAATAACAATTTTATTTAATTGATAAAACACTGATTCATTTGATTCCTTGGTAAACGCACTTGAGTAACTATGGTGTAAGGATTGGCCCAAAAATACATACAAACAAATACATACAAACTCATAAGGACCCAAATTAGAATTTCACATAGGACACGAACTTAAACCGTACTCCTTTTGGTTAGTGAACTCATATAAACAATGTACAAACAAAGCACCTTTGGAATTTGTAGCCAGAAAGACTCATTAGTAAAAGTTATGAGAAACCATAGCAAACCAAATTACCAGTCAAATACATAAGTATAATTGCCCCCATCGTGGCGTAAAAGAATAATCGGGGATTCCCCTTGGTCAAAAATACCCCAGAATTTGCTAAGTTCGTGGCGCTTACTGTAGTAATGATAAATTAGATTAATTTTCTTCTTTAAACTAGTATGTTAATACAAGGGGATATCAATATTGTAGTGGCGGTTGACGCTCTTGGCAATAGCAATACGTGTGCTCCAAATTACACTCTTGTAAGAATTAAGTAGAAAGTCAATTAGGACACGTTCGTAATTTTGCCTTGGGAGGTCAAGCCCGAGCAGCGTAGTTTCCTCCCAGCAGTGAACATTAGAAATTGGTCTAATCTTGGAAGTCAACCAAATCCATAAATCGTGGATCAGTGGACAATGAATAAAAAGGTGATGGACAGTTTCAACTTCAAGGTTACATAGGGAACACAAAGGAGAATCAATCATTTTATACTTGTAAAGTCGATCGTTGGTGTAGAGAATATTGTGGAGAATTTTAAAGTCAAGATCAGCATCGATATTGGCCTTAATACCACCGTACACGCCGTTCCATCTGTTCTTGAAACTAATTTTGGGGTACATATTCTGCCAGTACTGCTGACCTTTGGGGGCACAACGTAAGAATAGTGACGCACGCTTTGCAGTCAGCGTGCGAACATCAATCCAGGAATCCCCCGACTTCAATCTTAACAGTAGGTTCTCAACGGGCTCAGTACTTACAATTTTATCCTGAGAAATTATCATATCACACCAGGATTGAGGAATACAATGTAAGACATGACTTAAGTAATTGCCGATATCGCCTAGCTTAACTTTTGAGTGGGGGTTTAACGCAATAATAATGTCATAAATTTGTTGAGCCGGAAAACAGTATGGTATCATTTCGTAGCAAATATCACCAACATAAATAAATTCACCCTCTATAAAGTCCTTGTTGTAAAGAACCGACTGATTCTCATCCAGGAGTAGAGCGCCTTACCAACTGGCCAACGACAACGATGCGAATGAGCAGTAATATAATTAATAGAAATACAATATTTAGTGTGAAGCTGTGTGACACGTGTCAAGTTAAAGTGCCAGGTGGGGGAGGGGGTTGGGGTGAGGGAGCTGGAGCAAACACCCCTTTCACCCGCATCCTTACGTATTAGTACCGTACTCTGTATTGCCTGAAACATGCCCAAATGATGTTGTTTCAATACGCTTGAAATGTGTACTTTTCCTGTTAATGTTTATAGCATGAATGGCCTGTAAATGTTTCGTAGTTTGCCCTATAAATGACATCAATGTGGGTGGGGTTGGGGCGGGGACAGTCAGGGGAAGCGCAGGAAGCCGTGGTCTTCCCGGTCGAAGGATTTTCCAATTTCTTCGGAAAACATGTAGTCAGGATAGTAGGTACGATAAAATGTGCAATCAGAACGCTCAGGTAGCGCAAAAAGTCGTGCGACATTGGTCCAAACTTCCCCCTACATGGAACTGTAGCCTGGAGCTCCGAAAGGGCGACCGGTTGCCGAAAGGTTGTCGACAGCAAAATTCAAAATTTTCGGCCCCATGATGCTACAAGAGTTCCAAGAACCTATCATTTTGCATTTGATACTGTGGGAAGGTAAATTTATGCCTTAAAATAAGGCATTTAATTTCACCGTGACAAATTGTAACGTTGGTTTGTGGGTTGTTATTACACCATCGCTATCGCCATCGCCACCGTCATCATCATTTGCCTTTTACAACAACTTTAGAAGTGGCCAAATTAAAAAAAATAATATTATTCAAATTCACCTTAAACAGCTAAAACGGACACACCACCCAAGGCCACCCAGCCGTCCGTTTGAGATCACCGTATCCACCCAAAGTCGACTTCGGTTTTCGGGTGGTCTCGATTTGGTTGGTCTGCGCAAACGTTTAGTGCACAGGCTATACAGAGCTATTACGTAATAGAGAAGGACCAAAGCTAGCCTGAGGAAGACACTGTGTGGAACACATCCCGTTTTCTATGGAGGATGCATGGTAATCTTATATATTGCTATATCAGGTTGAAAGAATGCATTTACCGGCATCGTCGTGCAGTATCTCTTAAGTCTAATACACAGTTACAGAGACCTGCATCATTTGATAACGTTCAAAGTTGAAAGCTAGCAATTCAAGTGTATAGTCTTTTGCTTTTAGTACCAACACTACGAGGGTCCAGAAGATAATCTTTAATGCACATTCTTACTTCTGCTTTAGCTACGACATTGCAATCTGGCTGTATGTGTCGGCTTGCACGTTTGTCTGTAAGCCTATCATCTTTACGTCTGTCTTGTCTGTCTGTCTGTCCGCCCATTGGTGTGTCTAGATGTCTATAATGGTGTCCACAGTCCACATGAACTTCAAATGTGTACTGAGGCTCACTTCTACCAAAGTTGGACAATAGCAAATTGTGATAAATGATTACGACTTTGAAAATCTCCATTGAAGGCAGGGCCAAAACAGTGAGTGGCGTAAATAAACAATTTTTGTGTGGACCAAAGACCAAAGTTTCCCGACAAAATACTTTCGAAATAGCAATTTTGCTATTAATTATGTTGTAACCGGGGCGTCGATTTTGTTTTGACAGGAGACCTTTTTGCTTGAAACTTAAGTGCTTTCCTGGGAGAAGGGTATATGTAGAGGGGGACCTGCCTTTTAGAATAAATTAAGAACAACGAAGCGTTTGAGGACGCAATGGTGCTACATGTATCAATATTTATGGTAACTATGAGCCTGTCAAAAAAATGTAGTTTCGAAAATAAAAGTTGCCTACGTAGCAGGCTGTACAGCATATTCCTTGTTCAGTCATATCCCCGGTTTGGGAAGCTGAGGAGCTGAGCAAAAAGAGTCCGCTCCGCGGGGTAAAATAAAGGTTATATCTAGGGCACGGGTATTTGGGAGATGCCCCCCGGTGGTTGGCTAACCGCTGGTGTTGTGGTAGGTTCCGGTAAGAAGTAGAGCCATATTTTATTTTTTTTTTCTTGTTATGTAGATAATAACATCAGAAACAGCTATTTGTTATGTAGGCCTAAGTTATAGAATCATTCCTGACATTATCTATAGTGCTGTTGGCAACCCCGCCTTGCAAAAATATTGGTGGCGTTTGTCACTTGTTCTTTTTTACACTGCCTTCGTTCATCTGAGCTGTACATGCATGAATTATGTGTTGCAAGAGCAGGCGACACTCTGAGGCTTTGTTTAGAGATTAGTAATGGATTCTTAAGGGTATTACTACTATATTGCTGTGTGCCAAGCCATCCTAGAGGATAAAGTAAGGCAAAGGCGTGGTTGTTAGTTGGAAGTTGTCCTCCAAGTTCGCAAGAAGACTGAGGTATTTCAAGAATTACAACCATTAGAATGAAGCATTTGGTTATCTTAAAACTCGTCGGATGTGTACTAAACAGGTGAGAAGAATGACATTTTGACCATTTTAACAGTAGCCTCAATCAGAATACCAGGTCATTTTAGTGATGAAGTTAGAGTTAGATGAGGTTTTACGGCTCAGTTTCTAACCTTGAATTGGTTTAAGTCGGCCGGCCATGGCCTTTTTCCAGTTGTAGCTCACTGGCTTGTCTTCCCTACCCCATTGCTTATGCTGAGCACCAAGCACAATGGCAGTAAGTTCCATTTTTAAAGTCTTTGGTATGACGAGGAATCGAACCCCAGACCCTTAGTGATGAAGGGCGTTTAGCTTTGGGTAGTTACTACGATGGTAGAAAAGTTTGTACGAACTATGCAACAGGCAAGAAGTTGTACAGGACGTAATCACGAAACAAAATTAAAAATACAACATTTTATTGCCATTATTTTCTTTATTCTTTGAATGCAGTATTAACCATTATATCAAAGACTCCCCTACTTTCCCCGGGCCACCTCTTCTTTCTTTTATGTTTCATTTCTGTCTATGGTCCAGGACAAGGTACCCCTCACGTTTGTCATTACTGTGAAAAATGAGATTAGTTTGAACATATAGATTAAAGCAGAAGTTTGTAAGAAAGATGAAAGGTTGAGGGTGATGGTGTGTAATACTTTCCAAAATAAATGACTCAGATGTTATAAAGGGGCAGTTCTTAACAGAGGCATGGCCACGGACGTCCGCAGTAAAAAATGACAGGGAAGCAAGTTTTATCAGTTTATTGAAGGCTGCATCTTCGTAAGGTGTAGTTGGCAAAGCCTTTATGATTTATCGCGAGTGCCGAAGGCGCGAGCCCGGAGGCTGAGGGTCCTCCGTGAGAATTTTCCTTAAATATGATGGCTTTTGCGGCCATTCTGGACCATTTCTAGAAAACTCCCCTGTCACTAGGCATAACTTGAAATTCTAGTTAAACCGTTTACTTATCATGGTTGTAATTTTCAGGTAATAATCGTCACTCAATTTTATGAGGTTGGTGGTCAGTTGGTGGAAAAGGTGAAGAGCAGGAGGAGTTACAAGGGTTTGCAATAGCAATTTACTTAAGCACTGATCCCACAAGAAGTAATAACGAGGAAATTCCACAAAAGTTTACTAAGGACACGTACTTCTATTAAGCTCACACGAAGCAAGCTGAGAAAATTTATTGAGAATCGCGAGTCCAAATACACCCGGGTAGACTTCTGAATTGAGCATGCAAGGATTAGGCCTATGCATGGTGAGCGTAATGACGTAACAAATAACATTTGCCCCATGCCTCCTCATCTTTGAGTTCCGTCGTCGTATTTGTTAGTATTTAGTACGGTTGCGCACGAAGGGTGCCCACAAAAATATTTCTGGCATTGTTATGATATTCAAAAGTTAACGTTTTTCCTTCATTTAACATTGCAAAATTTATCAAATTCCCTCCTGATTTCTCTGACCTCTCTTCCTTCCTTTTATCTTTCTTATAATTTTATTTCATCTTAAGGTCTGGAAAAAAGTGGGGTTGGCTGGCAAGTGCCCCCGCCCCCTGTAATTCCCGCCTATGTTGGTATCTGTGCACTCCAACGAAAGTGTTTCTAAATTTTTGTACGAGCTGTGTGCTCTATTGAAAAGTTTTAGAGTGCACACTTATGAGCTGTGTGCTCAAAACTATCTTTAGATCTGCGGTCTCAAAGTATAAAAGTTTTCTTGCTGTGTGCTCCGTTAAAGTGTGCCCAAGAGTAAGTTCGATGTGGCAGAATTAATAGAAAGGCTGACGCCTCCTGTTAATTAAGTTTCTTATAAAGTGTAATTTGCCATGTTAATGTTCTCTCTGTACTAAGATAAAGGGCTAAGTAATTAAAAGGAATAATTCATGCAAATGTGATATAGGTCGTTAAAATAACGGTTCAACCACTAGAGGTTGAAGAGATGTGTAAATAATGCTTTAAAAGCATGTTCAGTTTAGCAATTTAAACTTTACAAGGAAGCTTGCAAGATTTCCTGATGAGGTTTTGAGAACGTTCATGATTTGACATGGTCGAGGTTATTGAGTTTTCCTACTTAAAGGCTAAAACGTTTGCGGCAAAGAGGTTTGACTGGAACACTTTTGTAAATAGGTCAGGTCGTATATACTTTAAGCAGGAATGTCTTACTTGATTTACTACAGGGGTTCTTTCTTGTATGTTGAACGTCCGCCCTGACGTCTCGATGTCCGAATATTCTTCCGCTTGGATCTGAGTCTGGTGTTCGGAGAGTTAGCTCCATTTTTCGCGTTATAAGAAGATCACTGAACAATTCCTGTCGCTCACAGTGATGGAACCGGTGCCTATTTTATATCGCGATTTGCGTAGTATCCCTTCTTTTCTTAGCTTTAAGGCAACTTTTCTACTTGGAAGTCAAGGACGCTGCGCTCAGCCTACCACTGACTGAAGTCACCATACAAGTAAGTCTTTTCCGTTTTGCATGTATATTGACGATTTATATGTTTAAGTGTAATACTTCCAGAAAATACGTATAGTTGTAATAGCCTCTTCTTGTGTTTTCAAGTCGGGTAGCAACAGACCAAATTAGTTTTGCTGACAAGTGGGACTTACCTTTCCCTGGGAGATTCTCTTTGTGAGAGCGTTCTGTCAGGTGTAAGCCGGTTGTGTTAGTTTACATATATATGGACATGCACATGATATGCTGAGAAGTGTTTGTTGTTATTTTCTTGCTTTGTCTCGATTCATCTTGTGTTTGTACAAGCTATTTGCTTTTTCAGTCCTTCCCCACCTCCATATTTAAGTTATTGTTTCATTTTGTACAGATTGCATTATGTGTAATTAAACTCAGACAAACACAAACTCAAGTGTAGCAGGGCGAAATGAGTGTGCACACTCAGCCATTAATATCGATCATACCACAAAATTTGTGGAATGAGTTAAATCTCCTCAACAAAGAAACTGGGACCACTTTGCTACCTCCTAACATTGTGAGCCTGCCGAAAAGCTTCCAGGGGCTTTGGGTCCCTCGATCTCACCTAAGCTTCGTCCCTGGGCCCCGCCAGAGCCCTGTACGCGGGTCCCTGAAACCCAGCACCTGGGATCCACCATAGATGGTGTGCCTGTTAGAAATAGTGATCTGCGTGGGCGCCAACTCTCTTAAACGTGACCCTTGTACACTCAAGTAAGCAGCACAGTTACGGTTAATGGACAAGCAGAGGTGGAGATTGACCGGGCTGGTTTTCAGATTCAGTCCCCTCTCCCGCCCTGAGCAAATTTTGTAAGTCAAGTGTTACAATCAACTCGACCCAGCGTTTGTACAGGTTGTATCAGGGCATGGGGCAAGCTGCAACGCCTTTTATTTCTCAAAGACAAGAACGATTTAAAAACGTTCTTTTTCAAAAGCACCAAATTTGGGTGCACTATCATCTCTGAGCGTTTTTTTTTTCAGTGTAAATTATGCCAGAAAGGTGATATTAGAAGGAAGCTTTAGGTGTTCGGTGCTACCCGTATTTTAATCATGTGCCCAGTCCAAGCACAGCCTACTGATACAGCCAGACTTATGTCATTTGAAAAGAAGCTCCCACATGTAAAATGCGTCACGGACTCACGAAAGGTCTAGGCACGACTGGTAGGCCTACTAAAATTTAGTGACTGAGTCGAATTTTTGTTACCAACGTCCACAAAGGTTTATGTAAATTGATCCTATTAGCCTGTGACAATTTAATGATGACGTAAAGGCATAGACATTAAAGTAAGGGAGAACTCTGACACATTGGCTACGTCTTTAGCCAGTGAAGCCACGAATATTGTAAGGTCGCTTCCGCTATACGGCAAAAAGCTGTTTGATTAGCGTGTCTTCGCTGTACGTACAGTGTACAATCAACTTCAGAAGTTAAATCTCACTATATCAATTATTCGAAAGATTAGGAGTAATTAATTAGGCCCGTAGCCAGGCGGGGGCACGGGGGCCGTGCCCCCCGTGGGGACAACTGTACCCCAATTTGGAAAATCGATCGAAAAAATTTTACTTAGTGTGAGTACTGGCACCGGCATGCCTCCAAGCAATTATTGACCAAAATTTAAAACGATCCCAAAAGGCGTTTAACATGGAAGTATTTTGTTTTCTGTAACACTTTTTATTATATCTACAAAATTTTAGCGCGCTTCGGCTTTTTCATCTACGTTTGTGTTTTGCTTAAACACCCGCCGTCTCAAACAGGTTGGCTTCATTCATCGGTAAAGGTTCCACCGTGTAGGCGTGATTCTGGAGAAAGAGAAAATTTCATCGATGCATACTTCTATCCTCTTTTCTGTACCTGTTAGACTCGCCATCGTGGCAACCATATTTTGTAAGAAAAGTAAAAGTGTCTCAATGCTGAGGTCAGAAGTTCCTCCAAGTGGGGGGGGGGGGGGGAGGGGCTATGGTCCCTCATCTGTGAAGGTTGAAGACGACCAGTCACCATGAAGAAGTTCTTGCTTTTGCTCTAAGGAGAACAGATTCTTCATTAAAAACCCAAAATTATCCAACTTTTCTTCATAAAAACCATTTTTTTTTTAATTTTTGATTCCTTGCCGTAGGCAGGCAAGGAATCTATGCGATGGTGATGTCGTGTGTGTGTGTATGGGTGTGTGTATGTGTGTATGTGTGTTTGTGACGCTGCTTGTAATCGCGATATCTCAGGATAGGATTGACCGAAACTTTTCATATTTGGTATATAGATTTGTCATGTTGAGAGGAAGAACCCTATTGTTTTTGGAGGAGGTCGAAGGTCATCAGAGGTCACCAGAGGTCAAAAACCGAAAACCTTGTAATCACGATATCTCAAGATAGGAGTGGCCTGTATGGATTTGTCGTGTTGAGAGGAAGAACTTTATTGTTTTTAGTAGAGGTCAAAGGTCATCTGGGGTCACCATAGGTCAAAAGCCAAAAACCTTGTAATCGCGATGTCTTGAGATAGGGATGACCGACACTTTTCATATGTGGTATGTAGATTTGTCATGTTGAGAGGAAGAACCCTATTGTTTTTGGTGAAGGTCAACGGTCATTTGGGGTCACCAGAGTTAAAAAGCCGAAAAGCTCGTTAATCACGGTATCTCAAGATAGGAATTACAGACACTTTTCATATTTGGTACATAGACTTGTCATGTTGAGAGAAGGAATCCTATTGTTTTTTGGTGGAGGTCAAAAGTCCTTTGAGGTCACTAGAGGTCAAAGACGGAAAACCTTGAAATCGCCATATGTCAAGATGGGAATGGCCTTTATAGATTTGTCATCTTGAGAGGAAGAATCCTATTGTTTTCGGTAGAGGTCAAAGGTCATCTGAGGTCACCAGAGGTTAAACTGCGAAAACCTCGTAAACGGCTTGTAAACACGATATCTCCAGATAGCAATGACTGACACTTTTCTTATTTGGTACATAGATTTGTCATGTTGACAGAAAGAAGCCTTTTGTTTTTGTTGAAGGTCAAAGGTCATTTGAGGTCACTGGAGGTAAAAATCTGAAAAGCTCGTAATCACGATATCTCAAGATAGGAATGACCGACACTTTTCATATGTGGTATATAGATTTGTCATGATGTAAGGAAGAACCCTATTGTTTTTGATGGAGGTCAAAGGTCATCTTGAGTTACCAAAGGTCAAAAGCAAAATTTCCCAAGAATTCCCAAGATTGTAATCTGGCATCACTGGGGTCAAAAAGCAACATTTCCCCAAAGTTTCCAAGATTGTTATATGGGGTCACCAGAGGTCAAAATGCAAAATATCCCAAGAATTCCCAAGACTGTAATCTGGTGTCACTGGGGTCAAAAATCAACATTTCCCAAGAATTCCCAAGATCATCATCTGGAGTTATCAGAGGCCAAAAAGCAAAAGCAAAATTTCCCAAGAATTCCCAAGATTGTTATATGGGGTCACCAGAGGTCAAAAAGCAAAATATCCCAAGAATTCCCAAGATCATGATATGGGGTCACCAGAGGTCAAAAAGTGATATTTCCCAAGAAATCCCAAGATAGTCATGAGGAGTCACCATTGGTCAAACAGCAAAATATCCCAAGTATTCCTGAGATCGTCATCTAGGGTCACCAGAGGTCAAAAAGCAAAATTTTCCAAGAATTTTCAAGATCCAAGATCCATTGGAGTTGAATTCCTTTCAAGACACTTCAGATTTTCTTTTTTGTTATATTTGGTGGGGTTCAAAGGTCATGTGAGGTCAGCAGAGGTCAAATTGTTAAAACATAAAATGATGTAGTCAAGAAAGATAAATTTGAGGGATAAACCTCAGTGCAACAAAGCATCTCCATTCGTCAAGGAATCACTAAGCCTTTGGGCTTTCTGGTTCTTTAACAGATCTTCCAAATTTTGGCACGTAATTCGTGCCACTAAACTTTCGCGTTCGCCATCTTTGGGCAACCCTTCAGGTTGCTGGCCCTTGCCAGAGCTTGACCTGTCGGGCAAATCCTGGCACTACCCCTGGCTGAGCATAAATGCAGGTTTTAACATGGTCAATAATTTTCATGTAAAATTTCGGCGCTCTTCGAGTGCTGTCCTCGCAATCGAAGTTGCATCACTTATGAACATTTTAGTACAATATAACTAGTGAAATATTCTGGCCCACAACTGTTTGTGCACCCAAAGTTAGAGGCCGAGCATTTTACCTTCCTAGCAGGTATCGCATATGAACGCCTCTTTTGACTACATACTTGGTATCACGAGTGCAGCTAGTGCAGGAACAATGCACATCCGCAGGGCGGGCAACCAGGCATCAAGGGGTTTTCATGTTGCAATTTAATGCCTTGAGTAACATTCGTAACGTGATGGCCATACGATCTAAAGTTACATATACTCGTACCACAAATTCATTTAAAAAAAGTCTTTTAGGGTCTGTCGTGACTCTACATTTTTATTTCTAAAGAATACTCATTCTAAATCATACTTATTTAATCATCTTCCCCTTTGATCCCCCCTCTTCCTCCTTGCTCATTCTGTTGCAAGCTGTTCTTGCAAGTTTTTGTTCCAAGTAAAATACGATAAGTGTGTGAATTATGAACTTTTCAGGAATTTCCCTTCTGGATCCCACCAAAATTATACTGGACCACGACATGGCCTTATGGCAGCCCATGGCCCCTCACCGTTCTGAAAGCACTCAGCTCTTCACTTTCGCTTGCGGAGCTCAAGCAGCATCACAACGACCATAGCCTTGTCCCGTTCACTTGTGGAGACTTTCCACGTCTCTCCATCGCAAGAGGAGAGTATAGTTGCCACCAGGGAAGGGAAATTTTCGCGCGCTTCGCGCTCAGGCATAGAACCGATGCCTTTAAGCTGTCTGTGATGGGCTTGAGATATCATCCCCTGTGGTTCCGGCAAAATGCCATCATCTCTGGTGGCACTACTGGCTACAAAAAATAATCTTCTTTGGTGCCCCCTTTGCGGTGCCGGTGCCCCCTTATATCACAATTCCTGCCTACGGGAATGAGTAATTTTCACAACAAGGATAAGCAATGGTGCCTTAAGTGTTTTGTTTCGTACTCGTTACTTGAAATCTTGTAGGCTGATGGCGTAAAGCCATAAGCAGGGCGTCTGTTAGTCCCTTCTCCGAGAATTCTTCTTACATAAAGATGACTTTCGCAACTATTCTGGATAATTTTGAGAGAACCTAACCCGCGTCCTCTATATGTAACTTGAAACGCTTTAAGGAAATATTTTGGCTGAAGATGATTGCAAATTAGGTGCTACCCGTAAATTTCCATTGCGATTATAAAGGCTCTCCTATGACAGCATGCTATCATGGGCGTCAAACAGGTGGGGGACGGGGGCATGTCCCCATACTTTTAAAAGTGGGTTTTACCATTTAGTTTGCCCCTCATTTTTTCCAGAACCCTGATAAAAATAGTAGGTACATGTCTCCGAAATTTGGTTCTCCATACGTTGGGGTGGCCTTCCCAGACAGAGGGGGAATGTCCCCTGCCCAAACCGGGCGTACCAATCGTAAAAAGTCCACTTGTTCCGTTATCACTTCCTGTAAAAACAACTCGAGTGGAATTATTGTTTCAAAGCCGCATGAAACCCTAACAACATCCACATTCCTTTCCATAAGCCCCCTATATCATCATATCTAGCGGAGTCGATTTTATCTCAGTTACGCTACGAAAAAAGTTCTTCAGTCCGAGATTTTTGTGGTCTGTCTCTTTATTACTCGTTGAGTGCCATTTCGAGTTAGTTATCTGTTCCTTTTATATAACCACAACTTGAAAATATTCCAGAAATTCCGTGGGCTATGCCCTGGCCCTCCACATGGGCGTCCCCCCTTATGGCTCTCATCGAATCTGTGGACCTCACACCCAGGAGAAGCACTTTGAGCTCCCGGATCATTTGAACCTGTAGGTCCCCACATGATAAAATCCAGGCTTTGCGGTTGATATGCCACCCTCCCCCACTTTCGAAAGCGCAAAGGCAATAGATATCCCAACAATCGCACCTGTTCCAACCCTCCAAATCCTCGATCCGCCCCTAGTGGCGTTACCGTTCTTGTTTAATGTACTTTTCACCAAGGATAAAAAAGACAGGTAGTGTTTTTTCATGCAGAGAAATCCTAAGCGTGGCATATCTATGACGTCAAAGTTTCATACAGAAGCTCATAGTGTCCATGTTGTAGATAGACCTGTATTTGCTCTGTCAGTTCGTTTCGTTACAACCACTTTGAATGCCACTACAACCCACTTAGAAGTACTGTCTTTCCTGGAACGAACAATCACGCAACCATTTGACGGAACTGTTTGTTCGGTTATACTTAAATCTGGAGGTTCAGTTCGAGAATAATAATGTAAGTTTTTACCAAAATGTCTCCACTGCGTGTTGTAACTAGCAGGCAATAAATTAAACCATGGTGAGTCACTTCCAGCTCCTAACTTGTTTTGGGGATTGCGAATACAAGATTTTAGCCAATTTGCTCTGAAAGTTTTGAACGTTTATGGTCATGAACGTATAGTTACTAATAAGAGTGGAGTATTCCGACACAGTAATATTGTGAGGGCCAAGATATCAATGGAGGATTTTGGTGTGGAATTTCCCTCTTAATCGTTTGGATTAAAAGACTATAATTCTCCCACAAAGGTTATTTTGAAAGCTATGAATGCACAGAAGTTGGATTAAATTATCGAACTCAATAGGTGTCAGCATCCCCTTTCGTTTCGATTCTTCACTGAGCAGCATTATTTTATTGGTTATTCAACCATTAGTTGCTCTTCTTGGTGCAGTAGGTAACTTGATCTTCATGTTAGTGTATGGAAGCTTTCGTCTATGAGAAACAGTATAAATCTCATTTTACTGAATCTTTCTTTCGCCGATCTACTTTATCTCTTGGTGGGGACGTCAGAGAAGTTTGTGAAGGCCATGGGCGTAAGCAGAAAAAAATTCGGGGGGGCAAAATTTTTTAGGGGGGCCAAACTTTTTTCATGGGAAATATTTTACTCCCAGAAAAGAGTTTAGATGCTACTTTTCACAGTGTTGACAAAAGGCCTGTCCAGGAATTTGTCAAGGGGAGGGGGGGGGGCGAAGCCCATAGACAGACTCTCAACGCTCCGCGCCACCATGGGTTGGCACGGAGCGCAAGAAAATTTTGGCCCAAAATGCTTCCCAGATCGCTGGAAATGGCACTTTCAAGACTCATTTACCGCATATAAACAGGGGAAACAATGTCGTAAATGTAAACTTTAAAAAATACCAAAAATATGCTCGGGGGGGGGGGTGCTGGGGCCTGAGTGTTGATGTTTTTATTCAATTCCTGTTTTGAGAGTAGAAATTCACACTGAGTGAACTGTTAAGAAATGTTGATGTTATATTCGTTTTTCTTTATTCTTTCTTCGTTTTTTCAAGTTTTTGATTTTCCGGGGGGGGGGGGGAGGACAAGTGGTGAAGGCTATGAACTCAACAGTTAGGGGGGACTCCTTACTTTTTGGCCTAATTGTCCAATGTTGTATCATCATTCCTTCTTTGCATACCGTGTCCTTTGCGTCACTTCTATTAGTGTCCTTAGTTTCTGTGGAAAGATATGTAGCAGTCTGTAAACCAATTCACTTTTTGTATCAAATGATCAGATATTCCCACTTATACTCATTTTCCCGTTAGGTGGCTTATTGTCAAGCAAGAAGTCGTCTGTGGGAGTTAAGAGTGAATGCATCAGATCATTTCCGTATTTCACTGCGCTATCGTTAAACGTCGTCTGCGCTGCAAAAATTGTTTTCAGATTGTACAAAAGGGGAGATTTCCCCTACGTCACTCGGGGGGATGCAAAATAATTATACAGCTACAAGTCACAAGGCTGTGGCGAATGCTGCAATAAGAATGCCCCTTACAAATGAGATAGCCAAATTTCTCCTAGCGACACCTTTCCACATAGTAAATATCATTCAGTTTACAGACTTTGTTTCGGCTGCTTAGTTATGTGGTTGTGCAGAATTCACGTTTGTTGCTGTACGTAAACTCTGCTGTTAATCCATTTATCTACGGCCTTATGGCAAGCCATTTTAACATTTACCTTCTAATTAGGAGGTAAATGTTAAAATGGCTTGCCATACGGCCTGACCAATCGGACCTACCGCCTTGCATACTTCAGAATATTTTGCCAGAGTCGATTCCAACCTCGTACAAGTCAAAACAAACACCTCTCCACAGTGGATAATGCGACGAGGACAGCAAATTCTGCCATTTAATTAGTTCTACAGGTTTCAAAACGTTCAAGTTCGGAAAAAGAGTTGCTTCAAAAAACTAGTCACGTATGTTAATGGATACAGGACCTACGTGATATTGAAAGGACACCAGTGTTATTGACAAATTCTACCAGCGATTGTGACTTATTTTTAATCTATTGCATTGTATCGTCTGTGAGTATATAGTTTCCACATTGTAACTGAGTTGAAATGTTTTCTGTTGAACTAACAAAGACTTTCCACTTTGCCAATTATAATCCAAATGAAATTGCCGGGCTGCTAGTTTTTTTTTCCTAGGATGAAAATGGAAAAATCGGTTTTTCAAAAATTTTGAAATTTGTTTCAAAATCATAGTTGGGATTAGAATTAAGGTTAGGGTTACGTGGACAAGGGATATTTGACCTCTTTTTTCATAATCCGGCGTCAGAATTGCAAAAAAATCAGTCGAAAAGCTGTTATTTTGGAATAAGGGGTGTGGCCAATTTCCAAGAAGCTCATTCGTCCATTGGCATGATTCTTCCATTTTCATCCTACGAAAAAAAAAAAAAAAAAACTCGCTGCCGGGCTGCACGGTCGTCTATATTTCTCCACGTCAGCAGTTAAAAGCACATGTACAATTTCCCGATGTATAAAAGGGTTGTTGTATCAGCCACACCATGCTAAGGAATATCCCCATATATCTATTAACAATTGGTGACTGCACTTTGATTGACATAACTTCACATCACAAACAATAGCATCACTGCTTGGTCAATGATGACCTGTGCAGTCAGAGGCGATAGCCAACAGTTTTCAAACAGTATTGTGCTAATATGGCCTTGAACAATAACATTGTACCTTTTTCCAGGAGGTTCACCGAACAGGTGTTTTTTTTTTTCTTTTTTTTTCTCTTCTTCTTCTTTCAAATTGGAGACAGGGTTAGAAATAAACTTGAAGGGACAGTATTTACTGTGTGGGGAGAGATTTGTTGTGCACTATTTTTCAGTCCATTCGTCTACAGCGTGCCAACCCAAATTATGAATGGGTATGCTGCAGAATATTCTGTCAGAGTTACTCCATGTTGCTAAGGTCGTACAGAGCCGCCATCTTCATATAAGAATCAAACGAAGCTAACTTCGAAAATAATTGGTATAACATTCGATTAGAAATGGAAAAGATATGGGTTTTGAAATTATAAGCAACAGAACTGTAACATGCTACATATTGTTTTCCTGATAGTTAAAGATCGTTGCATTTTGCATGCACTAGGTATATGTCCTATGTGTTGGGAAGAAAGTCATCTGAGAATTAAAACTCGTGACAAGAGTGAAAAAAATCACAGTTTGCACATGTCAGCGTGGGGGAAATATTTCGAGTACCTCAATATTTGCCATGTATAAAATGTGTATTTAATACATCAGCTCGCCAAAATCCATTGTTTAAAATTATTGGCAACCCATATAAAGTTGGCCTGCTCAGCCTATTGAACATGTCAGCTGAATATAGAAGTTACTAGCAGGTTTTTTTTATTGAAAAAAGTGTAGAATAACCTTTTGTTACATAACTATTTGATCTATCAAATCGGGACAACTTTTTATTAAAGTGTCAAGAAACTGTTGTGATAGTGCATGGTACCTAATTAGACAATTGTATGTAACGTACTATAGAGGGATTTCATGTGACGTCACGCGCAATGGATTCCCAGGCACTGAAGGGCAAAACACACACGCAGTAAGCGTATTTACAGCACACGCGCACGGCATAACCACAGATACTACTGTGACACAATGGACGCGTGCCCGTCAAAACCAAAGAGACGCGCGATCTTGCCCTTCAAAATTGCGTCTAGTTGGTTAAAGTCACGTGACTGAAATCCCTCTATAGGCTAATATACTAATCAAGGCTTATTTCCATCAAGCTTCTTTAAGATGGATATATCATCCCAGCTCACAAGACATTAGGTGCACTTAAAAGCTTGGCAGGTGACCCTCCTACCCCCCCCCCCACCATCCATGACTCAATTGTGAAAAGAAAATAATGCTCAAAATTACCTTTCGTGGCTTACCCGGTTCTCCACCAGGAATTTGTCCTTGCCTCCCACTAAGGAACCTGAGGCTGGCCCCTATAGGCCCCACGCCCAAGCTCATAAAGGGATTTGCCTTCCGGCCGTGCTCCTGGCTTCAATGGGTTGTTGTGGTCTGAAACCCCCACAAGGACAAAATCCTGGACAAATGCCTGGATCTGCAAATACCAGTTTCTGAAGTACAAGAATAACCTCGTAAAAGATAGCAGTTGTAATTAATATTTTTCATTTACTTGCTTTCGTGAGAGCCCTTGGTCTGTTAAAATATTAAAATGTTCTCTGATGTAACTGTTACCTACTTCAACATTGTGTGGTATAATGTTCCGATTGTGTATAATAGTGTTTATCCTTTATCTTTGGACTGTGCATATTTCATAAAAATAAAAGCTCCAATTTGTTGCATGTGAAGTTTTTTCCGTTCCAATGAAACAATCAATCGATTTAGATATGATTTCTTTCAGAAACTGATACTATGGAGCTATTTCGTAGTAGCCCCTTGATAATATATTTGCATTTTGCTTTGAAAAAGAGAAATACATTGAAAGACACTATTTATTTGCCCCCATTTTCCTGCCAATAAATTGCCTACTGAACGGTCCAGTCTGCTTAATGATTCCCTTAGTTTTTTATTTCATGAGTTCTGAGAAATTTGTAATAGACCTATTTTGTAACCTGCTGGTTGGGATTGCTAAAAGACGGTTATTAAAGTTGTTCGTCGAATAGTCATTAAAAAATGCTATGCTGGGATACTTGTCTACAAGCAGTAAGAAATTAGTGGGCATTGTGCTTCTATAGTGTTTGGAATTAGCAGCCGGCTTTTTTGCATATAACAGTTGCTGATTAAAATGTGGTTTGGCTGCTTTCCAGATCAAAGGTCTATTGTTTTACGTAGAGATGGCAGTTTTCATACTGAGTGTTCTAATTTAAGCAGGTCTCGAACCAACCACCCTTGGGTTGCAAGTACGACGCCTTAGTAAATAGTTTATCACGCTACCCAATTATTGAACACAATATGGGGGCATCCACATGACAACTATGAGATCAGTCAATGTTTACCTTTAATGATCTGTTGTTCAAGGTTTTCACCATACGACCTCTAGTGACTATAAATAAAATTTCACCTCCACCAAAAACAAAAGATTTCTTGTAGTTAGTATGTGGCATCCAAGTATAAGATACCTCAGTTTACAAGGTTTTCGTAGTTTCACCACCGGTGACCTCAGGTGACCTTTGAACTCCACCAAAAATAAGAGGGGTATTTTCTAAGCATACCGCATCTACATTTGAAGTATATGTAAAGCATGCAGGGTTCTTAACTTGAGTTATGGTGTTTAAGAGGTTTTCAGGTTTTAAACTCTGGTGACTTCAAATGACTTCTGACCTTCACCAAAACAATAAGGTTCTTCCTCTAGATATCAGCAATTTATACCCCAAGTATGACAAGCGACGGACGACAAAAACTGAACAATGAAAAACAAAACATTTGCTTGCATGTGATTCGAACTCGGGCCGTTAACATAGGAAACCGTGCACTTTCCAACACACCATCACCATCACCATACACAATAATTGTAAGCTGTTTAAATTATAACATGGTCCCAGCATCCTTCACACAAGTCCATCATTAGGTAAATAACATTGGAATTTCTTAAGAATTTACTAAAGTTGTGCTTGTCGAAAAGACAAATGTTGTTCTCTAAAATTTTATCCTTGCAATGGTACAAACTTTCAGTCGTAGCTTTTCGTTGGCCACGAAACGACATAACCCGGAGGTAAGTACCACTGCATATTCTTGAGACAGCGTGTAAACGAACAGTTTTAAAAGTTTTCGTAGTTTCACGCAGGGTTGGGAAGTAACGAGTTACAAGTAACGCCGTTACTGTAACGAGTTACATTTTGTGTAACGGAACCTTGTAACGAGTTACATTTGCATTTCAGTAACGGAGCAAGTAACTAGTCACAATTCTACGATAAAGTAACTGTAACAGCGTTACATTTTGGTCCCGTACCTTTCCCGTTAAAATAGTCAAAATGACCACAAATTGCACGCCTACATGCAGTTAAACACTTGGCTTACTTCGCATGTTTTAATCATTGCCTTTTGAGACTTGACAGCAGGACCAGCGTCCACCCGATCCAAGTTGGAACAAACTCCGGTTCCAGATACCCGGATTTTGAGACGGCCAGTTAATAGTCTGGTACGTACACTTCAAGTTCTTCACAGTTCTAATTCTAGTGGCACCGCCAATTCCGAGACCAATCTGTAATGCCAATGTATACCACGTGATACGTACGGATATTTTAACTGTATTGTACATTCCCATTATTAATAAGGTCATCGTTTGTATTCACTTCCAAAGTCTGACCTCCACAGAAATTTAGTTGATCGTGTGTGACAATACTTTACATCTGTACATTGTGCACAAGTAACAATGGAACTTTAACACTTTTAATGTAACTTACGTATTTGAGAACTGGGCTGGAATGAACTCCGAGTCCAAGACCAGTGACATCACATTCCGGAATAATTTCGATTGCCGGGAACCTTCTCTTTCGGGCCAATTCCAGTAAAACACACTCGAGGCCTGCACTGAGTCCGAGGAATCCGGACGCTTGCATTGAAGCCCAGTTTTGTTATACGGTGCGAAGCGTCAGTATACAAACGTGCCTGCCCATAGGCGTAGGAGACTGTTCTTGATTGGATGTGAACGTTTTTCTTTGGACCATCGTGGAGGAGGGGTCGTAGGGTAGGGGTGAATATTGAAAGTCCTTAGATGTAAGCTGGTGCGACATATTGGGCAAATTTGAAGGAAAATACTAGCGCAAATGTTTGACATTTTTACAGACGGAACAAATAAGAGGTTTTCGTCCAGTTGAATTCAGGGGACGGAAGCATACTTCTGGGACACCACATTTTAGCCTACCCCAGTCCGCCACTTCCCACACCTTTGCACCGTGAGTCCCTTCATGTATCTAATTTAAAATGTATGATATCCTTACTTGATGAATCAACTGTATGAATTCAGGCCATATCACATTCTTTGTAATGTCGGTTAACTCCATGCACTGGAATAATAGTAAGTTTAGTCCCCGGTTTAGTCTAAGGAAACCGCAGAATATTGAAATGGTCATATGACATTAAAACCGGACGTATTCTAAACAAAGCTAGTTGAAAGAGGAGAAAAGTGTTCGACTAGTAAAGCTGCAGCTATTGCGAAGGGAAAGTCAATATTATGAGCGCATGATCTGTATGTATAAACTACACAGTCTCATTATTTTAATGCATTGTTTTATATCGACACTACGTGGAACTTGAAATTTATGTTTTTCGGAATTATCACTAAGCCCACTTCAAACGGTGAGGTTTTAAACTTTATCGTTAACAAATATAGAACATCATATCACCACATTTACGCCCACGAGGGGTGAAACTTTTAATCACTTCGAAATCACCGCTCTTACACTTTAATAGCCGGTAACCTCTTTAAATTAGCCTACTGTGTAATAGGATCGAAAAGATCTCCAAAAAAAAAGTGCAGTAATTACTGTCGTAACTGGAAAAAATTTGGATATAACCAATATTCGTGTAAAAAATTGTTTGCGTAAGCTCCGACACAATATTCTGATTCTCTGTCGCATGATGAGCGTCAAGAACTTCTGTCTGGATCCCCAGTAAGATCATCTGCATCTGCATTGTCTTTCTTTGGGGGAACACCTCCGACTATTCAGCGTTAATTAGGTATCGGTCTCTCATGTGCCACCTTTTTACTGTTTGATTACCCCCCCCCCCCTTGGGACGAGGTACCGTATATTTACGTTAAAGTAACTAGTTACTTTTTCAACATTGTAGCTAGTTACTTCTTAATCAAAAGCAACTGTAACTAGTTACTTTTTCAACATTGTAGCTAGTAACCGTAACGAGTTACAAATTTATGGAAATAACTGTAATATAACGAGTTACTTTCAAAGTGTAACTGGAACAACCCTGCATAGGCCCCATCCCCCACCTATAATAACTAGCCAACTTGTTCCGTCATCACTTCCTGTAAAATAGCTTGAATGAAATTATTGTTTCAAAGGCGCATGAGGACCCCTAGCACCATCCATCTTCCTTCCTATAACCCCTCTACATCATCAAATCGAGTGGCGTAGACATAGATATCAGCTACCCCATGAAGAAAGTTCGTCAATTACGAAGAAAGTTCGTCAATTTTCGCCACAGGCTTACTGTGGTACGTCTGTTGAGGCTTACTGTGGTACGTCTGTTTAATATCAATCTATATCATCTCAAAATTAATTGACCACAACTTGAAAATATTCCAGAAACTGCGTGGGCTATGCTCCCTGGTCCCTAACATGGATGTTTTCCTCTCCATGGCCCTCATCGGACCTGTGGATCTCGCACCCTCAAGAGAAGTGCTTTGCGCTCCCAACTTGAACTTCTGGGGCCCCACACATGATAAAATTTAGGTCTTGCGCTTGACGTATTCCCCGCAGGGCCGTAGCGAGCGGGGGTATATGGGGGGTGGGGGTGTCACACCCCCAATATTTGGTCGTCCGTCGGCAAATTTTCGGTCTGTCGGCAAAATGAGGAGAGGGGAAGGAAAAGAAGAGGAAAAGAGGAGAGGAAGGAAAGAAGAGAGAAGAAGGAAAAAGAAAGGGAAAGGAAGGGAGGGGAAGGGAAGACGGAGCATAAAAAGAAAAAAGAGAAAGAGAGAACGGGCCAGTCTGTTATCGGCTATTTCGTTGAAGGCCCGTCGGCAAATTGATTATGCATGTGACGGCCTTATACGGACGTATCAACGGCCGTCGGTGTAATTGGACGAGTGACTGAGTCCGTCGGGAACTCGGGGAAAAGAAAGGGAATTAACGGCTTCCGTATATGTGCAAAATTTCGGGTCATATGACATTCTTGAAAAACCACTTTCTGCACATTATTCCTCACTTTTATCATCACCATGGGGAGCAGCACCCGATTAACCATGGAGAGGATATCCTTAGCCTGTCTTCTAAACCCTAAACTTGAATTCAAACACATTTTGCTAACTTCTAAGGATCCGGTTTACCCATGTACAAACATCCTGGGGAAAAAATAATGCGTGCCGCGCGTGTCTTCCCTTCACTGCAATCTCAGACTTTTAACTTTTGAACACCAAAATGAAACATACAGAACCCATCTTCAAATCCTGGCGTTCAAAGCATATTTTGAACGCTTGTGTTAAGATTCTGAACACTTTTTCTCCCTTTTTGAACGCCGGACGCCTATCCACTTATGGTATTTGAACACCCAACGCGTTTAGTGTTCACATGCTGAACACATGGTGTTCCATTTCTGAACGACAGGTTCAGCTCCTGAAGTATAGTGGCATGATGGGAGGAATAACCTAACACATTAGAATTAACCGGAATTTGCATTGGATAATGCATTATGAACCAAAATATACCAATCCTGCATAAGACTTAATTTTTTACCGAGAGATTATGCTAAAACCTCAGAGCTTCCGGGGGCAAAGCCCCCGGACCCCCACGAGGGGCCCTAAGGCCGGCCCAGTTTTAGCCAGCCCCTGTTTGTGGGACAATGTCGCATAAGCGGTGACAAATGTCGCACAAAAAAAATCTGACAGGCAAATTCTACCCGGGTGTAAATTTTGAGGTTCTCACTTAGGGCAGAAATCCACTCAAATATTGCACCATTTGCGATCTTGGCACCTTTCAAATTTCAAAAATTTCACCCCCTCCCCTTAGACCCCTCCCCCAGGCCACAGATCAGTAAATGTCGCATTGAGAAAACGTCCTAGCTAAAACACTGGCGGACTTGGGGATCCCAACCGCCTAAAACTATAGCGGCCTGATGAAAGGGATAGCCTAATACATTAAAATTAGTGGGGATCTAGTTTGTATTTAATGATGCATTATGAACCAAAATATATCCATCCTGAGACTTAATTTTTCACCCAGAGATATACTTCAACCTCAGAGCCTCGGGGTCTGCGCCCCTGGACCCCACCAGAGGTCCTTAGGCGGGGCCCTGGACCCCACCAGCTAAAGCTTATGTTCGCACTACGCATTACCAGATCCGTCGGCAAATCATAATTTCCACACCCCCCTAGAGATAACACCTTCGCTACGCCCCTGATTCCCCGCCCCCATTTTCGAAAGCAGGACGGCGCTTCGAACGCCTCTGCAATCGCACCTGTTCGAAGTTTGGAATTCCCCAAAATATTCTGGATCCACCCAAATTGGCGTCACCTGTCAAGTCTATGTACTATTTACAAAGGATAAATCAAATAGGATAGTAATCCCTCCGTTGGTGTAATATCTCGGTAGAATCTTAATCCTGTGGACTCGTTTAATTTGGAAATTTTATGGTGACTGGCGTTATAAATTGAAGCTCATAATGTCCATATTGTAGCTAACACTGTTTGCACTGTCAGTCTGTCTCATTGTAATCGCTGTGGTTGCCCGCCCGGCGGACGTGCATTACTCTTTGCATCTACATTGGCTGCACTCTAGAGTATGTACGCCTAAGATGAATACATACTCGACACCTGCTATGGAGGTAATCGCTGTGGATGCCACTGTAACAATCCAGTTTCTTTAAAAAGACGAACTCCTTTTGCTGGAACGAATAATTACAATACTATTAGACAATACTGTTTCATCCTTTACGTACGTTCATTGAACAGTTTGGCGGTTTCAGTTCGAGAAAAAAAGGGTTTTTTTATAAATGTATCTTTATTGAGAAGCCTATTGTGACTAACGGGAATAATTTAAGCCAGCAAGTCACAGTTGCCAACTTGTATTGCGGATTTCGAATAGACGATTTTAGCCAACTTACTCTAGAATTGCTCTTTTTGGTCATAAACGTATAGTTTCTTAAAAAAGCAGAGTATCCCGATACAGTAAAAGTTGTAGGTACCAACTTAGATATCAATGGAGGATTTTGGTGTGGAATTTCCCACTTATTCGTTTGGATTGGGAGACTACACGCCCTCATACTACGATTATATTCAAAGCTATGAATGCACAGGCTTTGGATTGAATTTAATTAACTCAACAGATATAAAAATTCACAATCATTTAAATTCCTTCCTGAGTAGAATTATTTTATTGGTCATTCAGCCGTTAGTTGCTGTTCTTGGTGCATTAGGTAACTTGATCTTTATCTTTAGTGTATGGAAGCTTCCGTCTACGAGAAACAGTATAAATCTCATTTTATTGAATCTTTCTTTCGCCGATCTACTTTATCTCTTGGTGGGAACGGCAGAGAAGTTTGTGAAGGCTATAAAGTCACCAGTTAGGGAGGACTCCTTAATTTTTGGCCAAATTTTCCAATGCTTTATCATCCTTCCTTTTTTGAATGCCGTGTCCTTTGCGTCACTTCTATTAGTGTCCTTGGTTTCTGTGGAAAGATATGTAGCAGTTTGTAAGCCAATTCAACATTTAAAAATTACAAGTCGTCGGCGAACTTCGGCCTATATAATTTTCATATGGGTTTGCTGCTTCTCGTTAGCCATTTGTCTCCTACCATCCTCAATGAACTTTGTCACTTTCTGCATCAAATGGCCAGATATTCCCACTTACACACATTTTCCCATTAAAGTGGGTTATTGTCAAGCAAGAAGTGACCTGTGGGCCTCGGCAAGGGAATCCACGCGAACATTTCCCTATTTCTTTGCGCTTTTGTTAAACGTCGTCTGCACTGCAAAAATTGTTTTTAGATTGTACAAAAGGAGAGATTTCCCCTCCTCACTAGGGGGGATGCAAAATAATCACACAGTAACAAGGCACAAGAATTCTGCAAATGCTGCAACAAAAATGCTTCTTATAAACGGGATAGCCTATTTTCTCCTAGCGACACCTTTTCACGTGGTAAATATCATTCAGTTTATGGAACTTGTTTTTCCTACTTAGTATTGTGATTGTGCGGAATTCAAGGGTATTTCTCGTTTGTTGCTGTACGTAAACTCTGCTGTAAATCCATTTATCTACGGCCTGACCAATCGGACACCTACCGCCTTGCATATGTCAGAATATTTTGCCAGAGCCGATTCCAATCTCGCACAAGTCAAAACAAACACATCTCCACAGTGGATAATGCGATAAGCACAGCAAATTCTGCCATTTAATTAGTCCTATAGGTTTCAAAACGGCTAAGTTCGTAAAAAGTGCTGCTTCAAAACATCGTCAAATGTACTATTGGGTACAGGACCTACGTGACATGGAAAGAAGGACACCAGCGTTGTTGACAAATTCTGCCAGTGACTGTGACTTATTTTTTATCTTTGGCATTGTATCGTCTGTGAGTTGCAGTTTCCACATTGTAACTGAGTTGAACTGTTTTCAGTTGACCTAACAATGACTTTCCACGTGCCAGTTTTTATCCAATGGAGTTGCCGGACGGTCGCCGATTTTTCTCCACGCCACGAGTTTAGGTACATGTTCAATTTTCTGATGTACTTAAAAGGGTTGTTGTATCAGCCATACCATGTTAAGGAATATCCCCATATGCCTATTAACAATTGGTGACTGCACTTTGATTGGCATAAGGTCACATGACAAATAATACCATCACTGATTTGTCAATGATGACTTGCGCAGTCAGAGGTGATAGTCAACAACTTACAAACAGTAATGTGCCGATATAGCCTTGAACAATTTAAGTTAGTACAGAGTACAGTAGCATTGTCAAGATGGGTGCCAGCACTGCAGACAGGCGTTTTTCTTTTAAATTGGAGACGGGGCTAGAAACAAACTTTGTAGGGAGAATTTTTACTGTCTGGGAAGAGTTTTGTTGCGCACTTCTTCAGTCCAGTCTTCAACAGCGTGGTCAACCTAAAACATGAAAGGGTGTACCGCAGAATATTCTTTTAATAAGATTGGATCCGTAATGCTAAGACCGTACAGCCAGCCATCTTCATATAAGAATAAAGCGAAGCTAACCTCGAAAAGATTTCTTTACTGAAAAGTTTGTGGAATCATTGATATAACATTTTATTTGAAATAGAAACGATATGGGTTTTGAAGTTATAAGCAACAGAAGTGTAACTAAGCGCCTGAATCTGCAAATAACAGTTTTTATTAACCACACGGGAAATCTCATAGAAGCAGTACATTTGTTATTAATATTTTTCATTCATATTGCCTTTATCTTCGGACTTTGTACACTGCGTAAAAAGCCTAAATTTCGTTGCATGGAGGTTGGTTTCGTTCTAATAAAGAAACAATTCGGTTAAGATATATGATTTCTTTCGGTGGCTAACTCTTCTTTAGGCCTTTGATATAAATTGTTGCTATGGAGAAGAGAAATACTTTGAAATATATTGCTTATTAGCCCCCATTTTGCTACCAGTACTTTTCATAAATCGTCTACTTGAGTAATCCAATTTGTTGTATGCTACCCTTAGCTTTTTATTTCGTGAGTGCCATGAAATGTTTAATAGACCTACTTCCCAATCTGATCGTTGAGGTTGACGAAAAATGATTATTAAAGTTGTTCGTCGAATAGTATTACCAACGATGCTATGCTGGGATACTCCTACAAACTGGAAGAAATTTGAATTGCGTAATGCTTCTATACGTTTGGAATGAGCAGCCGGCATTTTACATTTTTATCAAAAATGCTGGTTAAAAATGTCACTTACCTGATTTTCAAATCGAAGGACTATTTTTTTCTTACGTATAGATGGCAGTTTTGATACTGAGTATTCTAAATTTTCATGTTTTGAAATTAGACCATGTCGAGGGAACTAAGTTTACGAAGCATGTTAAAAGACCTTGCGAAGGTGCACATAAAACCCTAATTGACCCTATGCACAACGTCACAAGGCCATAAAAACCAAAGTACGCCTCTTTTGTACACCCAGTGCACTCACAAAAATATCCTTTAAAGTTTTAAGTAAAATAAGAACTCCAGAACTATTATGTATAAATTTACACAAAATTACTGTAAAAATTACACATATCTTTTACAAAAAAGTAAAATTACGAATAAATAATGTACAAATTATCTTTTTCTTGTGCAATTACACGAAATAAAGGCAATTTCTACATTAATTATGTTTAAAACTATGGTTCAAATTTCTGGAGTTCTTATTTAACTTAACTGTTCTGAGAGGGTACCGCATTTCCTCTGTAGATGGCAATAATCAAGTAGGTGATGACGTAATGCATAAGAACTTGAACTGAACGTCATATCGTTTCCTAGAAGGGAAGAGGGAAGTTACAGTTATAGTTATCACAAAACACTCAGAATTGTATTGCAGTTTTCAATAGGCTACTGTCAGATTTTCGTTTAACTAAATATTGACCTATATGGTTTCGTGGACACTGTTATGTTTTCGCTTTAATATTTTGAAAGTGATTATTGAGCCTAGTTTGATGTATCATAATGAAAACATACTTGTGGATAGAACTCTCTATCAAAAATCAATATCGTAATACGAGTTCACTAAATTGTTAATGTATAAATTGCAAATTGTAGAATAGATCCTCTTTTGGTACGTTGATATCTAAAGAAGAAAATGGTTAAGGTGTTTGTTTCATTTACTTGCTTGTGAAGAGATCCTTTGTTAAAGGACTTTTCCCTCCTTTACCTCATGTGACTTCTGCACAGTGCTTGATGACAAAAATCCTTTTGCAACAATTGTTAAAAATAAATTTTACTTCTGATCTTCGCGAACACTTTGGACTTAAAAATTTTTTATCACAGTGCCTTCATCTTCACTTGAACTGTATAAAACCATACTTTTTCTGCAAGGAAAATCGTTTTAAACAGATTTGCTTCAGTGGTTTGTAAATGGATTTTATTTGTCTCCGTAAACTTTTGTTTTGAAGTTGAAAGACACTTTGAAGGATATTTATTTTCTCCCCCTTTTTTACCTGTACTTATAAAACAAGAAGTAAGTTTTCGTAACATGCATGAAGTTTTATGCGAGAGAAATTTTGCCAGGTATGGCTAACCGTATTGGTTTTGTTGTCACAAACCTGTGTAAATATTAATGGCAAACTGAAACCCCTAACTCTATGGAGGATTTCATGTGACGTCACGCGCAATGGATTCCCAAGCACCGAAGGGCAAAATACACACGCAGTAAGCGTATTTACAGCCCACGCGCAGGCCATAACCATAGATACTACTGTGACACAATGAACGCGTGTCCTTTAAAATCAAAGAGATGGGCAATCTTGCCCAAGTTCAAAATCGCGTGAGACGCGCCATCACGTGACTCAGTGAAACCCCCACTGCATTGACATCACACCGACGTCATTTTGGGTGAAAACAATGCAGCACACGTGCACGAACGGCGTGGATTTCGCCGCACGCGTAGTAGACTTACGCGCGTATACGAATGGTTGACAAATCAGCTGCCTGCATTTATTGGTGTAACTTGCAATGATACGCGCTTTTCGCCATCTTCCTCCAAAGGAGGGCGCACTTTCTCCTTTGTGACAAAGATATTATAAGCATAGATTCCAAACTCCTATACCTACACTGTTATGCTCAGTGACTCCTCATGGAGACGTATATATCAGGGCGGAAGTGTTAATTTGACATGCGCGTTGTTCTATTCCGAGATCTGCGTACCGAAAACAAGAACGCGTCACAGAAAATTCCATTGTTCGGAGAGGTTAACGCCGGTGCACTTTTACAACGCGTTCTATACGCGCAGAATAAATTTCTCTGTGCATTATACGGAATATTTGACGCACAGTTCTGCGCGCTCTGGAAACAAACGCGCTAGTTGCTTTCCCGTTGTGAGCGCGTAAGTAATTGAACGCGCATATAAAAGTGCGTCACTTCAAGATACCATAGAAACTGAACAATGAATGTCCATGAACTTGCAATACCAGTCACTGTGCGTTCATGCTCAAGTGTAAATACGTGGAATGCCGCGTTGAAGAAAAAAGTTATTCTTGTTTAAGTGGAATTAATGGAGACGTAGTACTTCTTCAGGCAACAACATTCCGAAATAACAAGTATTAATACTTTTGTAAGACATCCATTTGCCTGTATGTTTTCAAAACGACTGAACAGTGATCAGCACTTCCGCCCCGATATATTGGCCTCCATGAGGAGTCAACGCGCCATTTTAAGTTTGGAATCTATGCTTGTAATATCTTTGCTTTGTGACAAAGATATTACAAGCATAGATTCCAAACTTAAAATGGCGCGTTGACTCCTCATGGAGGCCGAAATATCGGGGCGGAAGTGCTGATCACTGCTCAGTCGTTTTGAAATCAAACAGGCAAATGAATGTCTTACAAAAGTGTTAATAATTGTTACTTCGGAATGTTGTTGACTGAAGAAGTACTACGTCTCAATAAATTCCACTTAAACAAGAATAACTTATTTCTTCAACGCGGCATTCCACGTATTTACACTTTGCAACTAGCGCGTTTGTTTGCAGAGCGCGCAGAACTGTGCGTCAAGTATTCCGTATAATACACAGAGAAATGTATTCTGCGCGTATAGAACGCGTTGTAAAAGTGCACGCACGCTAACCTCTTTTAACAATGAAATTTTCCGTGACGCGTTCTTATTTTTGTACGCAGATGGCGGAATATAACGGCGCGCATGTCAAATTAACACTTCCGCCCCGATATATGCGTCTCCATGAGGAGTCACTGAGCGTAACAGTGTAGGTATAGGAGTTTGGAATCTATGCTTATAATATCTTTGCTTTGTGACATCATATGCATAAGGTCTATAGAAAATATATTAACATCAGAGGGTCATTAGTATTCATTAATGAGACATAGTGAATGTAGATGAATGTATGCTAATCTCAGTAAAATTGAACTTGCTGCAGTGGAAAATATTCATAAAACACAAAACTAACCATCAATTATAAAAGTTACTACAGATACTTGTAAAAATCTTATTTTTGTTGTTCATACAACAATAGATGATAATTGCCTATGGAGTAAAGTAATCATATTTTGCGACTTACGGTTGACAGAATAACAATTTGAAATGGTCCTATATGACAGCATGGAATATCAGTTTATAATTTAAAATATATAAATCTAAACGGATTGGGGCAGACATGACTGTACGAAGCTGTGCTCCAAAAGTAGCGCAATAATGCCAAAATATCTCCCAGGAGGAGAAAACAGATGTAAGCTTTATGGCGAGGGCAGAGAAAGCATTAAGTCACTAACCGTGTGCTGTATGTTGATTTGATATTTACCATCATTATTGGATGAATTAAGAAATCTTAACGTTTTATGTACATTACTAAACATGATGGTCTTACACTAATTAATCGGTCCAACAGAGGATTGAAGATGAGACTCATTTCCATATTTAGATGGATTTGGTAAACAACGAGCCCAAAAGAGTAAATGGTACCTGTTTGGTTTACCATACGCATACGAGCGGGGAGCATTAGCCAGTTTTGGCAAGATCAATTTCTCTGGGGAGATTACTCACAAGAAACTGGGGCGATTTTCTTGGATAATTCAGGTTTTTCTTGGTCAAAAGAGGCTTAGCTTCCAAAATGAATTACTGCGTTCGCTTATGTGATTCATGGGCTAAAATTTTAATTTTAACGGCAGTACATCTACTAGGCTGGCCTTATAGGGTTTATCCGGTTTTATGCTTCAAAATGAATCTCGGACGATGAAATTTTTGTTGACTTTGTACAGACTAACACTTTAGGAAACTAGTCTAATTTCAAAACAGGATGTTACAAATATATTATTAACTCTTTTTATCCTGTGAAAAACACACGATCTTAACATTTCCTTTAGTGATATTTGATAAACTTGTTTCTTAATTTTCCGCTAGTAGTTGTTTCAAGTTTTGAGACTGTGTGTGTGATACTGTGTGGTTGTCACGAAAATGGGTGCCATTTACTTAACATTTGATTTTGTTTCTTATAGTTTTTACCAAATGTTTTTTTAAGTTGTGAAATTACTTTTAAAGGGAATATGGCGTCCGCAAACCAGGGAGTTGTTGCCAACTCCCTGTCCAAACATAATTTAGGAATAGCCCTAGAGTTCTAAATGCAGTTGATGAATGCACTTTGATTGACATTCATTCAAACAATATAGCTTCACTCTGTTTGGTCAACGATGACTTGTACAGTCAGTTGTGTTCCCAATTAAGCTCATACACAGTCACTGTATGTCAGGCAAATTAAAATCAGTGTAGGATAGGCACTGTGGCTCTATCTTAGAGGTATACTAGACAGGTGGTTTGGATTAAATTGGAGGAGGGGCTGGAAGTAAACTTAGTAGAAAGAATTTTTCTGACTGGGTGAGATTAGAGAGCCTTTAAGGTACCGTTGGCTGCCAGGAGCAACTCTGCGTCACTCCAGATGAAATCGCGAATAGACTTAACCAACTGCAAACTTACACGTGTAAAGTTCTGAAAGATAGTTGGAATCCGTCTGTAAATAGATCGCGGCCTTTTGCAGTTAGTTATGAACGGCTATAATGTTTCTGCTTCCACACTTAACAGCACTCTATAACAGAACACGTGCTCTACCGACATTGTGGGGCAAAATTTAGTAAGTCACTCTTAAATAGGGAACTGTCTACTATGATAACTTTCACCGAAGTTGAACACTACAATTGTATTTTGCCTCAATAACTTCATCAAGAGAGTGTGGTTTCAAAATAACGGTAGTCTTCTTTCACATTATTTCTTTTGCTTAAAGTGAGACTTGCTATTGCAATACGCTATAACTTTTGTATTTGTGTGCACTTTTGTCTCTAAGTCTGTTGTCTGCCTGTCTATTGTCGACACTTATTTGAAATGTGAACTGAAGCTCACTCCTAATCAAAATGACATGCGTGTAGCCAAGGAGGGGGAAAAGGGGGCAACAGCACCCCTTGAGCATATTTTTGATATTCTTTAATGTTTATTTTTACAATATGGTCAGTGCTTCTCCTATTTATATGCGCTAAATAGGCCTGAGAAGTGCCATTTCCAGCGATCTGGGGGCATTTGGGGCCAAAATTCTCTTGCGCTTTGCGCCAAGCCATAATGGCGCGGAGCGTTGATAGTCTGTCTATGGACTTCGCCCCCCCCCCCCGACAAATTCCTGGCTAAGCCTGATTAGAGCTCGGTTTCTCACGCGGATGGTCCGGCGAACGAAGCCCTTCTAAGATATTTGTAGTTTTTCATTTCTCTTTTTTTTTTGTTATTCACTTTTTGGTGGGGTTCATACCGTGGCCCTGAAGGGACATTTCGAGATTTCGATATTTCGACATTTCGACATTTCGATATTTCCATATTTCGACTTTTTCGTTTCGATATTTCGACTTTTTCGTTTCGATATTTCGACTTTTTCGTTTCGATATTTCCATATTTCGACTTTTTTGTTTCGATATTTCGATGTTTCGACATTTCGATATTTCGACTTTTTCGTTTCGATATTTCGACTTTTTCGTTTCGATATTTCGACATTTCGATATTTCCATATTTCGACTTTTTCGTTTTGCTGGACAAGGCATACGCATGTAGAAATATAGGCCTATTATACAGCTGTTGTTCTTTTGCAGTGCACGAGAGTCATGTAGCAAACAACGTGCAGATGGCTGACATCAGGTTTCGGAATGGAAGGATGGCTAGGGAAAGATTAATTAAATCTTATTTTAATCAAGGGTATGCGTACAAGGAGATCGTGGCCATTCTCTATACCCGTTATAATATTCCACTATCTGTCAGACAGTTGAAGAGGATACTTCGAGAGCATGGACTTTATCGAAGAAAACACCTCGACAGGTATGTAACAGCAATTTTAAGAAATTTCACGTAAGCCTGTCTGTCAAGTGAAAGATAACTGGTGTGACAAAATGAATATATGCCTTTCACGTTGGATCTTGATCCTCTTAAAACTTCCAAATTACTTTAGCTTTTTCTCTTAGAAAATATTAGGGGCCTAATAGCTGTCTGCCAAACGCCTATTTCAATGAAATTGTAACCTTCGAAATCACGGAAGCATATATATGTGTGTGTATGGCTCAGTATGGGCTCGTTTTAAGCACGTATAGGGCGATGACGCAAGCACAGTGGTCACAATGACTGCCTATGACCCAAGGATGGACAGTATTTTTGTCGTATAGAAAACATTCGTATTAGCAAGTAAACGGTTAAGAAAGAAGGGGAGGGAGTGATGTTGACTTTCAAGTTTGGTAGGTATAAAGTGGGTGGGTAGTGCTGTGTTCTCAATACACGCTCCAGCCCAAGGCGCTCCAGCCCAAGCTGGTGTTCGACTGTCGCCTGTAAAAACAACATTTTATTAGTAACGGAATTGAGTATTCCTGCATACCTGTCGTGTACAAATGCAACACAATGTTTAAATGTTAAATACCGCAGTGTACATACTGACACTACCAATCTACCTGCAAAACGAAACAAGGTAGAATTAATTTATTTTGTGCCTTGATATGTTATCTAAGTTTTGATTATTTTTTTCTGGGATTTTTTCCTGAGGAAAAAAGGGGGTTCCGGAAACCATGAACCCCCCTAAATCCGCCCCTGCTTTACAGTTTGAATTTACAGGTTTATTTCAGCCAGAAATTCATTTGGCACTGCCTATTTAATGCGAAAGTGTATTGAGAACACAGCACTACCCACCCACTTTATACCTACCAAACTTGAAAGTCAACATCACTCCCTCCCCTCCCTTCTTAACCGTTTACTTGCTAATACGAATGTTTTCTACACGACAAAAATACTGTCCATCCTTGGGTCATAGGCAGTCATTGTGACCACTGTGCTTGCTTCATCGCCCTATACGTGCTTAAAACGAGCCCATACTGAGCCATACACACACATATATATGCTTCCGTGATTTCGAAGGTTACAATTTCATTGAAATAGGCGTTTGGCAGACAGCTATTAGGCCCCTAATATTTTCTAAGAGAAAAAGCTAAAGTAATTTGGAAGTTTTAAGAGGATCAAGATCCAACGTGAAAGGCATATATTCATTTTGTCACACCAGTTATCTTTCACTTGACAGATAGGCTTACGTGAAATTTCTTAAAATTGCTGTTACATACCTGTCGAGGTGTTTTCTTCGATAAAGTCCATGCTCTCGAAGTATCCTCTTCAACTGTCTGACAGATAGTGAAATATTATAACGGGTATAGAGAATGGCCACGATCTCCTTGTACGCATACCCTTGATTAAAATAAGATTTAATTAATCTTTCCCTAGCCATCCTTCCATTCCGAAACCTGATGTCAGCCATCTGCACGTTGTTTGCTACATGACTCTCGTGCACTGCAAAAGAACAACAGCTGTATAATAGGCCTATATTTCTACATGCGTATGCCTTGTCCAGCAAAACGAAAAAGTCGAAATATGGAAATATCGAAATGTCGAAATATCGAAACGAAAAAGTCGAAATATGGAAATATCGAAATGTCGAAATGTCGAAATGTCGAAATATCGAAACAAAAAAGTCGAAATATCGAAATATCGAAATGTCGAAACGTCGAAATATCGAAACGAAAAAGTCGAAATATCGAAATATCGAAACGAAAAAGTCGAAATATCGAAATGTCGAAACATCGAAATATCGAAACAAAAAAGTCGAAATATGGAAATATCGAAACGAAAAAGTCGAAATATCGAAACGAAAAAGTCGAAATATCGAAACGAAAAAGTCGAAATATCGAAATATTGAAACGAAAAAGTCGAAATATGGAAATATCGAAATGTCGAAATGTCGAAATATGGAAATATCGAAATGTCGAAATGTCGAAATATCGAAATCTCGAAATGTCCCTTCAGGGCCACGGTAGGTTCAAAGGTCATATGTTAAGTCAATTTTTCAATATGTTCAGTGTCAAATCAATTTGAAATAAATTCTTGTGAATAGCACGTCATTAACCATTGTAATATTGTGTAAATAACCTATGAAAAGAGATGGTAAATAAACTTAAAAACTGCAGTTGCTTATAAATAAAACTTAAAAACCGCAGTTGCTTATAACGTGAAAAACCTTTGTAAATAGTTTGTAAATAAACTTAAAAACCGCAGTTGCTTTGTAATTAAATTTAATTTAAAAATTCATATCAAACTGCGAATTCAAACTCATTTCATACTACGTCTATTACGGTCAAAGTAAATTTTTTAATTATTTGTAAAGATTTTGGAACTAAACTTAAAACTGCAGTTGTTTTCTCTCTGTTGAGTCTAACTCTATGCGTCAACTGTATATTGCTTTTGTAAATAACCAGGCGTTAATAAGTTATAAGTAAACTTTAAAAACCGCAGTTGCTTACAATATAAATAACCCTTGTAAATAGTTTGTAAATAAACTTTGAAACTGCAAAGGTCATATGAGGTCAGCAGAGGTCAACTTGTGGAACGTCGTAAAAATGATATAGTAAAAAAGTATAAATTTGAGGGATGAACCTCAGTGCAACAAATCACTCCCTCTCAGCAAGGAATCACTAAGTCTTTGGACTTTCTGGTTCTAACATGCTGCTATGCAAATAATGAAAAAAAAACAATTTTTAGCAAACCTGACCTTGAATATACGACGTCATCAGTTACGCATACACGTTTTCATTGTCAGGTACCTACCCACCAAGTTTGAACTTGATCGGACTTACGATTTACTGTAAGAGGAGTCAAGTTGCGACACCCTTTTTTGTTCACAACCACACACATTCACACACCCACACACTCACAGGCTCAGAAACGCAGATACTCAGACACTCATAAACTTTTCTAATGTTACGTAAAGTACAATATCTCATCTCCCCACACATTAGCCTACATGTACGGAGATGAGATAAAAATTACCTTCACAGGGTAATGCTTGTAACTGACTTTACCTTGAGACGAACAGTAATCTATCCTTTGCACAATTGGTTGCCGTTAATCGGCGCTCTCTGTACCCACATCGAACCTATTTCCATACCCCAATTACCATCCTCGGCTCTAGTCATGGTAACCTTGCCGCGAGGGGACGTGATTACGTTTGGTCTTTTCACTTACCTCGACGTCAGAGAGCATACTGATTTTCACTCGCAGTGAAGGTGGAGTTTCGAGTTTATACATAATTCATCAGAAGCGTGCTCTTTACGTGCTGAAAAACGGACACGACCAAAACAAAGTACAGAACAAAAACCGGTCTGACAGTTTTTTCTGTCCTATGTCCTAGGACAAATAGCTGTAACTAGCTGTATTTGTCCTAGGACCCAAAAAAAAAATAGTTTTTTCGGTCCGGTCGGACAATGGACAGAAAAAACTGCTACACCGGGACCACAAGTGAACGCAAGGGCAAAACTATTTAAACTGACTACTAGCAAAGAGAAAGGTCTTTCATGTAGGCCTAGTAGCAAATTCATCAGAAGCACGATCGCTACTGACCATTTGAAGAGTAAAACTAATCACGCTGACATGTCGTACAGGTAAGCTTAGCAGTGAACAGTGACGTCAAACTTCGGCCGTAGCATACTTAGCCGAACATTTTATTTCCATTGTTTACTCATGATGATGTTGGTTTGAGGTTTCATTAAGGTATTAAGCAAATTTTATGTTCCTTACAAGTACTTGGGATGTCAATAAGAAGAGTATTCAATGTAAACCCAGGAGAGCTAAGTTCCCCTTGCAAATTTTAAGACACCAGTAGTTAAGATAAAAAGACATTAGCCAATAAGATGAAGCTATTTAATTATCCTCATGCATTATTGGATGCGCGTAAGAAAAGCAACAAAACTCGAAAGCTATACAGTTCTCGAATATAAAATTGGACTAAAAGATCATCGATGTGGGAATTGTATTAATTGGAGAGGGTTCACTACCGCAGTGGTCCCAGAGTTATTGAAAAAAAGTTGTTGAAACAATAATTCTGGAATGTGTTTCCCACTAAGGCAGTACTTCACAAAGTTCACAAAAATAGATGCGCGTCAAGCGCGCCGCTAAAATGTAATTTTTAGAAATTTTGAGCAATAGTCCCTGATTGACTGATGAAGTAACAGTGGGTCCTCTTGTCCAAATCGATATGTAAACGGTGTACTTGTGCATGATTTTCTGATACCCCAAATCTCATCGGGGCGCATGAGGGGCATGCCCCGCCCCTTGGCGACGGCACTGATTGGTGAGCGTGTAATTGGTCAAATCAAATTAAATCTGCTAATAGAAAATATTGTAAAATAAAGAAACAAATCATTGATCAGAAAAATCACTACGAAGACTTTAAAACATATTTTTGTGGTTCATTCATCCAGTTTGGTGTGGTCTGATCAAGTTATGAGGAAATTTGTACCGTATCAGAAAGGGAAAATGTTTGAGACTTCTGTGTGTTTGATATTTACTTTCATTTCGATGTGATGCATTTTGGAACAACAAAGTAATTTTACGTGCATTACTGAAATAGTTGCCTCAATATCCAACGATAATTAGGGAAGAGACACATTCACATGTTTAGAAAGATATGATAAGCAACAAGCTCAAAAGAGTTAATGGTGGTTCACCATAGGCGAGCAAAGGTGCTTCAGCCCCTTCTAGCAAAACCAGCTTTTGGAGGAGATTACTGGAAAACTCGTGCCATTTTTTCGGATAGTGCGGGTGTCACTTACACAAAAGAGGCTCAGCTTCCCGAAAAACTTACCTAGTACCCCTATGTAGCTCACTGGCTAACTTTTATCATCAGTACTAGCTCTTATGGATAAAATTTTCACCGAGGCATAATTGAAAAAATAGTCTGGAATCAAATCTATTTTAAAGAGGTACAGGCATTCTGACAAACTTTCATTTAATTGCTTTGTTCGGTTTTCAAGACTTTTTAGTTGAAATATCACATATTCTAGCAAATGTGAACATAAAATAGTGATGCCAAGGCTTCATACTGATGACCAATATTGGTTTCTCCTTAAAATTTACACCCAATTTTATACTTCAGAAATCTGCTGTTTTCATTAGTATAAATGCTACCAGGGCAATGAACATTACTAAACTTTACATAGAGTAGTAAAATTAAGGAAACCTAGCCCTATGTCAAAACAATAAATTACATAATAAATTATTTCTTTTTGCTTTGTGGAGACAACACCATGCAAAAGGAATCTCTTGTGTGTGTGTGTGTTGTGCGTCGTGTATGTGACGCTTTGCTTGTAAACACAATATCTCAAGAAGGGTAACTCCGAGGAATCTCATACTTGGGGTGTGGATTGCCCATATTAAGTAAATGACCCCAACTGTTTTCGGTGAAAGTCAAAGGTCATTTGGGGACATCAGAGGTCAAAAGGTTAAAACCTTGTAAACACGATATCTCAAGAAGGGTAACTGTGAGGAATCTTGTACTTAGCATGTGGATTGTCCATATTAAGTAAATAATCCCTACCGTTTTTGGTGGAATCAAAGGTCATTTAAGGTCACCAGAGGCCAAATTGTAAATACCTTGGAAACTGCTTGTAAGCACGATATCTCCAGAAGGTAAATGTGAGGAAACTCATACTTAGCATGGGAAACACCCATATTGAGTAGGTGATCGATATTGTTTTGGAGGAGGTCAAAATTCACTTGGGGTCACCAGAGGCCAAAAGGTTAAAACCTTGAAAACACGTTAGCTCAAGAAGGATAACTGTGCGGGATCGCACACTTGACATGTGGATCGATCATGTTAAGGAAATACTTCCTTTTAGTTTTTGTGGAGTTCAAACGTCATTTAGGGTCACAAGAGGTCAAAAGTTCAAAACCTTGTGAACTCAATATCTTTAGAAGGATAACTGCAAAGCGTGTGGATTACTAATATTGAGTACATGGTTCCAATCATTTTATATTTAGGTCAAAGGTAATTTGGCGTTACCAGAGGTCAAAACCTTATAAACATGATATTTTAAGGAGGGTTGCTGTGAGGGATCTCGTACTTGGCTTGTGGATTGTTCATATAGCATGTTGATGACTATATAGGGTAGGTGATCCCTATTGTTTCAAGTGGAGGTGAAAGGTCATTTTGGGTCACAAGATGTGAAAAGGTTTGACCTTGTTAACATGATATCTCAAGTAGGATAACTGTGAGGGATCACATGCTTGTCATGTGGGTGATTCATGTTTGTAACAATATATCATATGGCAAGAAACCACTAAGTCTTTTGGCTTTCTGGTCATTTTCATTTTCCCATGTTAAAACAATAAACTACAAAATAAATTACTCCTTTTTGCTTTGTGGATACAACACCGTTTTCATGTTTTTTTTTTGCCAATAATCAATATTTGATTAGCCTCTTTTCAAATATTGAGATCTCTTTTATTATTCTATATCAATATATGACATTGTCAGGAAACTACTTGATCTCATCAAATTCTGGATCGCACCAATCTGAAACTTTCACGCCTGAAGGTCTAACAAACGGTGAGAATCCGTTTGTAGATCACGGCCGTGTGCTTTGACATATGAAAGGCTATAAAATATTTATACCTCTACGCTTAGGCTACAGCGTGGAAGTAAAAAGAGATCTCACTGTTTACCAGGTTCCTTGTGCAAAATCTGTCAAGTCATACTTCGGGCTCCTGCCTGTTTTGGTAGCTTTCATCGACGTAGAATGCGAATGCGACGTCAAATATAAGTGTTCTGTTTTTTAAATTTATTATAAAATGAGGATAGTTTTTCGTAAACATTAGGGTAGTTTGCTGGAGACAAGGCAAGCCAAACTCCACTGTGTTTTTGTATCTATCTGTCTGCAATGCTGTCTACACGTCTACGTATACGCTTGTTCGTGCCTGTCTAAATGACCGTTTGTCTGACTATCTGTCTGATTGTCTGTGTTGATGCGTATGCCTACCCGTAATGATGCATATGCCTACCCGTAATGATGTATGTTTACAGTAGGCACTTATATGAGATATGAAGCTTTCTCAAGTGTACCTTAAGTTTAAAATTTCAAAAATATATGTTACAAAGCTTGAAAAATGCATCCAGATAGTCCAACTCCTATCTTCACAGGACATTCCTGAGCTGTGATATAAGATGTTGAAGCTTATTCACTCAATTTGAAATAGTAGATTCCGCAATAATTTGTGATGTCATTCTTGTACTACTCAAATTACAGTCTTTGTTTTTCTTCGTCTTTTCGAAAGCTACTGCACCTTGTGCCAAAATGTGATCGCTGTCTTACTGTTATAGGGTGACTTGGCTGTAAAAGCCCTCTCCCTACAACATGCTATGCAAGGGAACAGTAAATGTTTCAAGGTCATATAAACTCATTAATTTCATAAGGAAACAAAAGCAGGTAATGTGAGTTGTGCAAGAAGTGAATAAATTTCAGCATTTTATATCTCAGCAACGGAATAAGCTATGAAGATGGGAGTCGGATAATGGAATTCATTTTCCAACCTCTAAAATATATATTCTTGTAATTCTAGACTTTAGGTCCACTTTAATAGGAACAAATTATGTTCAATTTGTGATATATATTTCGACTTTGAAGTTTGAAGCTTTGAAGATGTGTGTTAAAAGTAGGTCACCTTTGGTACTCTACTGACGACAATTTGTAAGGCACCAGAGACTTTACAGGAGCAACGGATTGTGGGGCTTGGTCATGTGACATACATTTATTCAAAATGATGGTGGCCGTCCCACTCAATTAACGTTAATTAACGGTTCCGTTCTCGTTAATTTTTTAAAATAAAAAAATAATAAAATATAAATAATAACAAAATAATTGCGAGATCGCTCGAATTCTTTCATTACTAAACTAATTCTACATCATGTGAAATTTTCAGACTCCCCCCCCCCCTTTCCTGAGGTGGGTGACAAAAGTCGAGTTTTAAAAGGCTTTTCGACTGCATGCCCAATAGTCTACACCACAAGTGAAGGTAACAAAACATGAGCAGTTCAAAGATGATGGTTCGTAATTTGATAATATGCGGCAATGGTAGTGGTGTAGGTCAAAGGGGTGTGAGGGGGCAAAGGGCTATTTCCCCCACTCCCACACAGCCTTTACGTCTCTGTTAGATATTTTGGTACCTTAACAAAATATATTAGGCCTACCATAGGATTAGTAGGCAAGTTGTTATAATGTAAGATTTACTAACCCAATCCCTAGATGATGTCATTTGGGACAATGTCTTCTCGAGACAAGAATTTGACACAATACAAAACAAAATGTGAGAATATGGTGGGACTTAGTTTTTTTTATAGTGAATATCTATGCCTAATTTGCATGATTTGTTGGAAACGTGTTTGAAATGTTAAAGGGAAAAGACAGTTCCCCCAATCTGAATTAGTGTACCCCGTCATCCTCATTCATGAATGGCTCCTATCAATCATGTGACAATATTTTTGTTAATTATTTGATAAATTCATGCAGAATAACTCTTGGTTTACCTTCAATATTCTAGGGTTCAAATCCTAGCCGGGTCATACCAAAGACTTTAAAAATGGAACCTACTGCCTTTGTGCTTGGTGCTCAGCATAAGCAATGGAGTAGGAAAAAAAGCCAGTGAGCCACAACTGGAAAAAAGGCCGTGGTCGTCTCGACTTGAACCAATTGGTTGGAAACTGGGACGTTAAACCTCAACTAACTAACTGACTAACTAACCTTCAATATTCAATGCTTTTTATACAGAAACATAATGAAAGATACCTGTGAGTAAAATCAGAGGAGAGCTGCAAGATTTAGCAGATTTTTGAAAATAAACTTGGGGCGACTGCTTTCTCTCTTTGAGGTTTCAAGCTCGAAAGCGTGTTCTGTTGAGGTTTAGTTCAGATTTTTTTCTGGGTTCGTTTCGAGCAGTTACGTGTACTTGTGTTCCTTGTTTATTTATGTTCCAGGCATTTCTCCAAGCCTTATAATACCGATACCTGTTAAATTAATCTTACGTTATAATTTGATTATTAGGGAAAACTTCTTTCCATAAGACCATGAGCTGAGTATCAAACAAGGTCACAAACCTTTTCAAGAATTAGAGGTTAAATATGAAAAGAAATAAATAACCGAACATGGTGAACAGTGCCAAAGTCGCGGCAAGAGCTAGAGCCCTCCCTCGGGGCGTGGGGTCCATCGGCTCGCCTTAGGAGGTCCATGAGCCACCCACCGATGGAGGTCGAGGGCGAAACTTACGGTAACTCTGAAGTAGTAGCAAAATGGTGGGTATTACAATAAGTGTGCATGTTACTACTAAAAATTGGGGCGCTATGTTTCCTTCTCCTGCTTACTCCCGCCCTATTCAATATTATTTTTACATTTATTTTCCTTAGCAGTGGTTAGGTGGTTTCCATAATTTCTGCTTCAGATGGTTTTTAAACTTACCCCTTATTACAACAATTCGTATTTCACAACTATGTACTTGAAGGTCACACGGTATCTGTCATCGAAGCCTACTTCAATGGAAAATGGCTGATTTGAAAAATTGTTCAATGTATTGCAAGGTTCTGGCGGATTTTAAGAAAAGGAGAGACCTGTTTTACTATCTTAAGAGTAAGAACTTTAAGCTTATCTATCTACAAGATGTTCGCTGAACCATCACTCACAGGAATGATTGTATGTAGAAGAGTGGGGAAGCAACATGCTTGTCAGAAGGGGCGGAATTTGATGTCTAAAAGTGGGGGGCGAACCCGGATGGATTGTCGAAAGGTACCTAAGGTGCCGTGGGAGTGCGAAACCCTTCCCCAGCGACGTGGGGGAGCGGGATTTATTTACGACATTGTAGACATTAAAATGATGCATTTTAGCTTCAACTTCAAATGACATTAAGGTGGGCACTTAACAGACCACAAAATCACAATTTGACTTTTTTTCAATTACATCCTTACTTCGTATGACTAACAGTCGGCCGGGATCGAAAATGCAAAGTGCGTGAGGAAGGATGGAAGAATTGATTATTTTGAGAGTTTCCGGGGCTTTGAAACGGTAATTTAAGAATGGGAGCTCTGGAATTCAGAGAGGTTGCCCGCAAAGCGAGCTGAAAAATAGCATTTTTCAGTCTTTTTAGCAATATGAATGATAGAAAAGCTAAGAAAAGTATCCTCAAGGAGAGACTTTTGCCCTCACTCCCTTTGCTAAGCGCCCGTCCCATATTACGATACAGGAAATGGCACTTTCCGTGCCTTACAACTTGCATCCAGACAATCTATAAAAAGTCGCTAAATTTATAAATATTTTGCTTTGAAAATTTCTAGGGGAATGGAGAACTATCCCCTCCGCTGCGTACGGCCATGTGGTATTGGTGGTTCCAATGATAATAGAAGAGTTTGTAAAAGCTATGACAAGCAAGATGTTCTGCAGAAAGTAGCCCCGAGTTCCGAAACAATATTTAAAACGGATGCGCGCCCGCCGAAGAAAACACCGTTGAGAGAGCGTTTGAGACATTTAATTTGTCGCCTATAGTTTTTCTTGAGTTTTAAATGCAGTATTGTTCCCTGCATAAACAATTTTCCTACTTTTCCCAGGTGCCTGTTCTTTCCATAGAGCAGGATATAGGAACCTATATCCTGCTCCATGGTTCTTTATTTCATGTTTCATTTTTGTCGCTGGTCTGGGACAAGTCTCAGTAATTTTCATTGGAGAATGCATCTTGGGAAGTTTTGGCCAGCGAAGCATTTAACCGACAGTGCCGAAGACACGAAGCCGGATGCTGGGGACTGAGGGTCCTCCCCGAGTAATTTTTCTTAAATTTGACGGCTTTTGTGGTCATTCTGGACCATTTCTTGAGAAAATTCTGCTTTCCCCAGGTGTAATTTAAAATGCTAATGAAATGTTTTTATGATGATCATAAAGTCAAGATAGTAACCGTCAGTCAATTTGCTGAGGATGGTGCCCTCTAAATTCCAAAGAGTGAAATTAGGGATGACTCCAAAATTAAGATTGAATATTCACTCTAAAAGAGTGAGAATGACTCTTTTTGGATTGAATTTTTTCACTCCAAATTTAGAGTGATCCCTAATTCACTCTAAAAGAGTGATTTTCACTCTAAAGATTTTAGAGAGTGGTATTTAGTGAGGAAAATAAACAGCAAAATGTGTAGCGAGGGCTTTGGAAATAGTAATTTACTCAAGCTGTCCTAACGGAAGTAATAACGAGGCAATACCACCAAAGTTTTCCTACACACAGCAGTACAACCGTGCTAATTAGACATCGATTAATATAAGGCTGATGCGAAGCACGCCGAAAAAATTATCAGGAATTGCGACTCCCTATACATGGGTAGGTTTGGGACTTCGCAAGGACCAAGGTGCATTTAATGACGTGCATTAGTACTTTCAGTGACCTTATTTCAGAGTTTCAAGTCACAATAGTGCGGCGTGTAGGAGGCGTTCATGATGTGAAAGAAATATTACGGTGCCAGACAACAGTTTCAATTGTATTGTGTGCGGGAAGTGCGCCGAGAAAAATTCCTAGCATTTTTGACTCCATGTCAAAGGCAGGCAAGGAATCTATACGATGGTGATGTCGTGTGTGTAGGTGTGTTTGTGACGCTTCTTGTAATCATGATATCTCAAGATAAGGATGGCTGACACTTTTCATATTTGGTATATTGATTTGTCATGGTGAAAAAGAACCCTATTGTTTTTGGTGGAGGTCAAAGGTCATTTGAGGTCACCAGAGGTCAAAAACCGAAAACCTTGTAATCACGATATCTCAAGACAGGAATGAAGAACACTTCATATTTGGAATATAGATTTGTAATGTTGAGAAAAAACCCTATTATTATGGTGGAGGTCAAAGGTCATTTGATGTCACCGGGCGTTAAACTGCGAAAACCTTGTAAATGGCTTGTAATCACGATATCACAAGACAGGAATGAAGGACACTTTTCATATTTGGTATATAGATTTTCATGTTAAGAGGAAGACATCCTATTGTTTTTGTAGAGGTTAAAGGTCATTTAAGGTCACCAGAAGTCAAAAAACAGAAACCGTAAAAACACGATATCTCAAGATAGCAATGACAGACACTTATCATATTTAGTGTATAGATTTGTCATGTTGAGAGAAAGAACCCTGTTGTCCTTGTGGAGGTCAAATGTCATCTGAGGAAACCAGAGGTCAAAACCGAAAACCTTATAAACACAATATCTCAAGATAGCAATGACGGACACTTTTTAAATTTAGTATATAGATTTGCCATGTTAATAGGAAGAACCCTATTATTTCTGGCGGAGGTCACAAGTCATTTGAGGTCACCAGAGGTCAAAAACCAAAAACCTTGTAAACACGATTTCTCAAGATATCAATATAAATACTTTTCATATTTGGTATATGGACTTGTCATGATAAAAGGAAGAACCTTGTGGTCTTTTGTGGTGGTCAAAGGTCATCTGAGGTCACCAAAGGTTCAACTGCGAAAACCTTGTAAATGACTTATAAACACGATATCTCAAGATAAAAATGACAGATACTTTTCATATTTGGTATATAGATTTGTAGTGTTGAGAGGAAGAACCCTATTGTTTTTGGTCATTTGAGTTCGCCAGAGGTCAAAAACTGAAAACCTTGTTAACACGATATGTGAAGATGGGAATGACAGACGCTTTTCATGCTTTGTGTATAGATTTGTCATGTTGAGAGGCGGAACCCTATTGTTTCTGGTGGAGTCATAAGCCATTTGAGGTCACCAGAAGTCAAAAATTGAAAGTTTGTAAACATGACACTACAAGGGAGGAAGCACAGACACTTGTCATGCTTACTGTGTAGATGGTTCATAGTGAGTAGAAGAACCCTATTGTGTTTAGTGGAGGTGAAAGGTCATCTGAGGTCAGTAGAGATTGTGACAACATTGCGAATGACTTTTAAACACGGTATCTCAAAACACGAATGACAGATAGCTTTTATGTTTGGTATATAGATTTGTCATTTTGAGAGAAAGAATCGTATTGTTTTTGATTGAGGTCAAAGGTCATTTGAGGTCACTACAGGTCCAAAACTAAAAACGTTGTAAACATGATGTCTCCTGTTACTTTTTTGTTACAAATGGCGCAGTGTATGGCTACGAAGCACACCTCCGATGGTCAAATATCAGAGAATTGTGAAGCTGAAAGCACTTCAAGTAAAAAAATCTGCAGTATTATGGTTTCTGAGTTTTGGCAGGTTCAAAGGTCATGTGAGGTCAGCAGGGGTCAAATTGTGAAAACATTGTAAAAGTGATGTAGCCAAGAAGTATACGTTTGAAGGATGAACCTCAGTGTAACAAAGCACCCCCTTTCGGCAAGGAATCACTAAGCCTGTGTACGTTCTGGTTTATATGCGGTATTTTGGGCTATATTAATGTTTTCCTTTATTAAACTTTGCAAAATTTAATCACAATAAGCTATTGAAAATTCTCTTACAATTTCTCTAGCTTAGTTTTCTTTCACTCTTTTTCTTTTATTATATGTATTATTTTTACGTTGGAAAAAATGGGTTTGCATGTGCCCTCCCCCCACGTAATCCCGCCTATGCTTGGTAGTTCTATACTTCAAATTCGAGAGGCATGCGATACCCTGTGACAAGAGTAACTTTGTCGTGGCTGACCAATCTGCAAATTTGTCATTACCAATATTTCCTTTCGTGATTATTGTTTCAATCTCATTAACGTTTATGGCCCAAGTGACGACAGGCCGAGTTTTTGCCATGGTGTTTTTATTGGCCTCTAAATTTGATTGTGAATTCTACATTATAGACCAGGTGAGGAGTCTGGAGATTTGGATATTAATAACTCATAATTCATTGTTAATAACGTTATTAATTCGTGTGTAAGACATTATGCACTTGCGTCATCTGCTGAATTGAAGTTTTAGTTTATTTACAATTGATGATGGCTTGTATTCAATTCGACACTTTGTTGTTGATGTTAAGGAGAGAAACGATCGAGTTTTCTGCCAACTAAAAAGGATTGATAAGTCGAGAGAGACTGAGCTTGAGAATGAAATCTCAGGGTAAGAATGAAACTTAAGTGACAGTTCTCCTAGAGATCTGGGTCGACCGCACAGAAGCGTTGATAGCTCTATCAATACCACTAACAGCTCTGACAGAAAATTTGGGGGCGCACAAAAGCTTACTGATAGGGGGATTAGCTATCAGCGCTAATTGGCTATCAGTAAAAGGTCGCACACGGCACAGAAACTATCCCTTTCAGCTCCCTGGTTATATCAACTCACTAACAGTGACCAAGGCATCGATAGTGACTTTGATAGCACAAAATTTAATTCCTAATGGAGGCAAATGTAGAGCACACTGGTTGACATCGACTCCGTAGATGACGGAACGATCCGAAAAGGCAAAGATGTGCAAACCTAAAACAGAACTAGTGAATGAGGTTGCTTATAACATGACTTTTCAAACAATTTTTCTTCAGCTTTTCGATATTGTAGGAACTGAATTAGAAAAACGGTACTTTGAGTTACAAATATGTTTCTGTGATAAGGGCTTGGTAGCAAGGGACATCAGTGGGGAAATTGTCCATAACTAAACTGAGTAATTTGCAGTAGTCTTAAGGCCTGTATACGGTACACGAGCAACATTTGCAAAACATTCCCAAAACACTTCCAAAACATCCACTGGCACAAATCCAAAAACATGCTTGTTTTCGATTTGTTGCACAGTGTAGACAGGGTATACAACATGTTTTGAAAATGTTTTGAATATGTTGCAGTAATAAATGCCCTTTCAATTCTTTTCAAAACATTTTCAAAATTTTTTCAAAATGTTGCTACCCTGTCTACACTGTGCAACAAACCGAAAACAAGTGTGTTTTGGGTTTGTTGCAAGTGAAGTGTTTTGAGAATGTTTTAAAAATGTTGCTCGTGTATAAAGGCCTTTAGGAAGAATTGGCTGCAGACTGACTGGGCTTGACAAAATTCCCACTTTTGTGAATGCAATTGTGATTTTTGTTTAGGAATGAACATTTTTAGGGATTTGTTTCTTTTGTTAGGGTGTAATTGGAGGGGATGTTGCCTCAGGGCAGAGATGACACCTCTACTCTTTGCTAAAGTTTTCGTGTTCTAAGTTTTCTTAGATCTAAAAAGTGGTGTTATCTTTAGTAAAGACATGATCTGAAATTTTAATTATTTACTGAATTTTTCGACGGTGACATGGCACCTCTGCAAGGCTGGAACCCGGTACGGGCTTCTCCCTAGTGCTCTTAGTGCGGTCACTGGGGGATCCACCAACGGTTGGCGAGTAGCCATAGCGTAGGACTGTAAGGAAATTTTTTGTCCAATGTGTCCCAGATGGGGCAAATGACACGTTTTAGACCTTAAAAATTGCCCCTAAGCATTCTTAACTTTTAGATTTCATGCTGAGTTAGTCTGTAACAAATTTAGATTTCTAGAAGAAAAATTAGATTTTATTTAAAGGAAAAATGCACTCACCCCAATTTGAATGAGTGTATCCGGGAATCCTATTTCATGAATGGCTTTTAAGGATCATGTCACAATACGCTTCTGAGTTGTAAAAGTCCCGTATTGAGTTACTCCTTTGTTTACCTTGAGTATGCAATATTTTTTAGTCTAACACATCACGAAAGATACTTTAAGTGAAACAATAGGACATTTATCTGTGTTTCAAAATAAGTTTGTGGCCTCAGCTTATGCCTTTTATATTCAGTTTCTTTACCAGCTCGTTAGGTATAGCTATTGATTAAAGGTAACCATATGCTATTTTATCTTTCGCCAACGTATATGCTGGTGAAGGTGTTTAAGCTGAGTATCTTGTAGGAGGAACACTATGGTTTATTCGTCAGGAGAAACCCGCATTAAGAACACATCCACGGTGGGGGACCCCCGGGAAAAATTGGGGAAAAGGAAACTTTATTATTCAATTTCCCAGGTTTGGGGGACATAGAAATCATAGTTTGGACATCGAAAGTTTTAGCATTTACGTATTTTTTCTCAAGAAGGTCAACTTTTATTTACGATTTAGGCTACAGGGCTGTCCACACAGGATGCGTTGCGTTGCGTATACGTCACGTCAGGTTTTTTTTCCGCATATTTCCGGATACATCAAGACGCATGCCTGTCTGTATAGGATGCGTCAATTTCGATGCGTCAGTTTGAGGTGCAGTGTGTAGTTTCCAATGACAAATATGCTGATTGACGAATAAAGTGTATGCAGGTCATAGAAAGGTTCACAGTACATATTCAACACATGGCTGCTGGTGACAACTCGGGAGTTGTCACCAGCAGGTTCATGCACACTTTATTCCCCAGTCTCCCTCTAGATGAATTTTTCAGACGTGACTTCTTAAATTTTCACTTTTATGCTGACGATACACAAAATTATGTCTCGTTTTCAAATTTTAAGTCACACGGCGTTAAATGCTCTCTTGAAGCTTTTATCCATGATTTGAGGGAATGGATGTCACTAAATTTTCTACTTCTAAATGACTCTAAAACGGAATATCTTCTATTCTCATCTCAAGGTCATCTGAGTAATTCATTCAATTGTGTAAAAGTCGGTAGTGAAGTTGTTAATGTCTCCTCAAATGTCTCCTCGAATACTCAGTTATCTATGGATCGTCACGTATCTAACATTTGTAAATCCGCCTACAGTCACTTAACATTAGTCATTTATACAAAGTTCCTGTCCAGTCTGACACTGTCAGTTGGGAGGGTTTAACACCGTTCGACCGGCTTAAGTCGCTCCTTCCGAATTGGCCTAACCAAATGTGGTGAGAGTAAGAAAACATGGACATAGCTTCCTAGCTACTGGCTGAACTATAAAGGAAGTTAAAAGTAGATGGAGGAGAATGATAAGATGCCAGGAAAGAACACAGCACATTGGAAAAATCAGAATACGTCTTTATATCATTTCGTTTGGACTCGGGTAATTCATTGCTTACTGGCCTACCGTTTATTAATTTACAACACATTGTTCGAGCTCAAAAAGCAGTCGCCCATCTTGTTGTAGGAATTAGTGGGGATGGGGGGGGGGGGGCGAAGCCCACAGACAGGCTCTCAGCGTTTCGCGCCACCATGGCTTGGCGCAAAGCGCAAGAAAATTTTGGCCCAAAATGCCTCCCAGATCGCTGGAAATGGCACTTCCCAGACCTATTTACCGCATATAAATAGGGGAAACAGGAGCAATATTGTTAAAAAAAATACATTAAAAAATACCAGAATATGCTCAAGTATATAAAAATATGTAATATATATATATATATATATATATATGCTTCACCCCCCCCCCCTTGGCTACGAGCCTGTGAGTGTCCGAAAATTTGACCACATATTTGATATTCTAATGCGTCTTTATTGACTTCCCATACCTCAAAGGATTAATTATAAAATTGTTTTGCTAATTTATTAATCTTTACATGGCTTAACACCTGTGTATTTGTGTGACCTTGTTCAATTGTATTTACCTTCTTAAAATCTTAGGTCTAGTCTTCTTTTATCGCTAAGCAAAAATCTACGAAAGAATTACGCACGAAAGGGAAATCTCAAGGGTGTTTGACAAGGACAGGCCTTTTAAGAATCTTGAGCCTAGGCTTTTAAATTTACTACTTCCTTTTAATGTACGCTCCAGTCCTTCCACTGGCGTTTTTTAAATCTCATCTTAACACTTACCATTTTCAGTTGGCTTTTAATCTCTTTATGGTTTCCTTCGTATGTTTACCTTAGATTCTTTTCACGTTGTTTTATTATTGTCCGTTTTTAATTCTTAATGCTTACCTTTGCGTTCTTTCATTTTAAAATTTTTCTTTTCTTTTAATTCGTACCTCCTTTTTCCTTCTTATCTCTTTTGTCAGGCATGTTTCTACTTTTATACACTGTATAGCACCTTTGATTATGTTCGTAGATGTTGTGCGCTTCATAAATTCATTCATTATTACCATTATTTATATTTAGAGCCTTCCTCAGTTCCAAGAATTGAGAATTTTCACCTGCTTTTACTTAGAAGATCAGATATAACAATAACGGAACTATCATCAGCACTTAAGAAACTTAAAATTGATAAATATCCGGGTATGGATGGGCTCACTGCCAAATTTGTTAAATGTTTTTCACCCCGTATTGGTACATTTTTAGTACAACGAACCCCGGCGTCACGTTGGAGGACAAAAAATGAAGGCAATGCATACTGTAGTTAGGTACAGTCTTACCATACCGAGGGCGCACTTCGATATTTATGGTCCTGTGCCCTCATATGTATAATAAACGGGTAGTCTTGTTTCCTTGGAGAAACAAATAAGCACTCTTGCACTCTCCAGTGCCCACTGAAGGGTAGCTCTTGTAACATCATGCAAGTACTTCTCACCCTCATTGTAGAATAAGTAGCAAGATAACACACATTTTTTCGTTTGAAAAACCGTCTTTGAAACTTTCTTAACAGGCGTTTGCCAGCAGGAATGAAAGACTTAGTGAAACCTGCAACAAGATCAATCTGAAATTGCAAAAACAAAAGAGTAATGACCTCGTTTAAGATACTACTATCATACACTATACAATTTTAGTAATAAATAATACATCTCAGTACAAAAGGGAACTCAACACTGTCTCATGACTATTCAGTGATAAGTCTTTGAGGACTGCTATTGGCTCTTCTACATTGCAAGCAAATCATCAAGTGCACCAAAGTCGTGTAAATCACAGCGTGAAGAATAAAATATGATTTCTTATAAAATGCTTCTTCTTTTGGTGCATACAGACAGTGTGACTCTCAACCTCGAAAGTCAAATTTGACGACACGTCTCCGTTGTTTGGACAGGTAAATTCAGCGTCTTCGGAAGTAAGCGATAAAAAGGTAGGATTTTTGTTTTGTTTTGTTTTTGCTTTTCCGTTTTAGAAGCTGATTTCACCAGTGTGGACTTTTGAGTCTAAATACTAACTGGATTCATTTTCACAAAATTAAAAGAACGTTACGCAGGTCCCTTAATATCTTCTTAATTAATAAGACTGATGACAGCTGTTCCCATAAATGAACGAATAAAGCAGTGGTCTCGATTGAGAGTGGTCATAATATCCCAATTTTCAGAAATATGTCATCGATCATTTTAGGACCTTGTAAGTACAACAATCATCACGAAATTGATTAAATCGATCGCTTTAATTACTTTATGCCACCTACTGTGTCACACAGTGACGGATCCGAAGGTGGTGGCGGTTGTTCTCACCAGGGAGTTTATTCCCCTGTAATTGCCAGGATAAAGTTTAAGAGTGCATTTAAGAAGTTGTTCGTGTCTGAAGAAAGAATACTGCCTGTTATTTTACACCCACTTTGCTTCAAGACTTTCTAATTTAGCTTCCACCAGTTTCAATAAATTACCCAATATTTTTCATTATTTCATCACAGAATACGCTCCAGTTTTGAAGTACCACTTTACTAGTAGCCTAGATTTCGTTTTAAATAGTACTTGATCTGCTTCTGAAATATTTTTTGAGATATTTGTTACGCTCGTTTGAGAAGTTGGTGCATTCAAAAATGTATTGAAATTCATCCTCAATTTGGTTGGTAGAACATAACTTGAAAACTCTTCATGTAATGTGATGTTTTGGTATCTTCTACAAACAGAAGGGATACTGGAATTACTACATCGATATTTACGTTAACTTAAAATTCCAGAAAATCTTAAACAAATTAAATTGTCTTCCAACTGAAGACTTTGTTTGAACAATAGGAATTGTTATTCACCTCAGTCAACCATTCTTGCTCGAAAGGAGTATTTGTAAATGTTATGCTGAATATCTTGCACGAATTATGTCAAATCCTTGAAATTTGGGACTTTGACGATACTTTAAATGTCGATCGATAATATTTTGAGACAACGGAACTGGATCTGCTAAATTTTTATTAGCTTCTTGACAATTAATATACGGGGCGAGATCAATAGCTTGTACTTTTGTCACACACAGGCCTAATACATCTTTTGGAGCAGGTTTCTTAAGAACATTTTTGTTTTCATCACAAACTGCACTGATTCAGGCAATAGTACGTTTACGAAGTTATTCGCATTACGACTGCTTTTTAGAGCAAGTTGCATCTTTTTCCTTCTATTTTTTGCAAAAATTCTTAAGTAATGTTTTGCTTCTCATTCGAAGCATGATGTTAGCATGGCTTCAATCGATTAAAATGAAACACATCACGTAAAATTTCACCAAGTTGGGACCTCATCCATCGACGTTGATTTTCCTTGAGTTCGACTGCACGGTCGAAGAAGTGGGCTTATACAAATAACCAATTGTCCTAAAGTATACTCTGGACTTTTACTACAACTGGTTACTCCCTTTAACATTCTGATTAGTTTGTTTGCTCTTTTGTGAGTTTAATATTGAGCGAGAAAGATGGTCAAAGCGTTGTTTAAAGGGGATATAGCATCCCCCAACCAGGGAGTTTCTAGCAATTCTCTGCCACATGGCATATTTAGGATTAGCCCTAGAGTTTTAAATACAGTTGATAACCGCACTTTGACGTTAATTCAAACAATACAGTTTCACTCTGATTGGCCAACAATGACTTGTACAGTCAGTTGTGTTCCCAATAAAGCTCACACACACTGTGTTTGACAATATTGTCTCGAGCAGTTTCAACTCAGTGCAGGCTACTGTGGCTCTGTCAGTCTGTCCTAGAGGTGTACTAGACAGGAGGTTTGGTTTAAATTGGAGGAGGGGCTAAAAGTTAACTTAGTAGAGAGAATTGTTACTGTCTGAGGTGAGATTAGAGAGCCTTTAAGCAAAGAGTCATACCCTTGGTAAGAGTGTACTAAACTTGAAACAAGGTCAACAGTTACCTTTGTTGGGTCTGCTGGATTTAGTCCAAAGACTGTTTTTAAATGAACTATGATCACAACTGTGAGAAGAACTAAAAGAAATGTAAGCATAACATACTGTTGGAACAAAACGCACCGAATCGTTACCGAATTGATTTAAATTAACTTTGAGAAAATTCGAACGTGTTCAAATGTGCCAGTCAACTTGAAGGCTACCGTGGTTACACACACTTACTGTTTTAGTCGAATTTTAACGTTTTACAAAGAAGCTCAAGCAATTTACCCGTAAGAGAAGTTGCAGCATCCGTTATAAGTAAAGACGGTGGGCCAAATAAGGCTACAACTTTTTGAATGAGGTGCTTCACAAACAGTCTCTGCATCAAACTTTTTGAAAGGAACACAAATAACAAATCTTGTGATTTCGTCATAAAGTACCGTACGATGAGATGCTTGAATCGTGATACTAGGCGTTGTCTTAAAATCCATACTCAGTCAATCGAATGGTCGATATGTATCAAGTATCCTTGGAAAATGTTGTCTAAGCTTATCTGTTTTACTACGAAATTTGCTGACAACGTAATCAAGCTTGAACATAACTTGATATTATTTGATATATATATATATATATATATATATATATATATATATATATATATATATATATATATATATATATTACGGAAACTTGTGAATGTGAATGTCTTGTGAATAGTTAAATAAGTGCACATTACACCTTAGTGAATACTTGGTTGTCATGATATTTAAAAATAATACTAGGCCTATATCAACCATTGTTTCTGGAATAACGAATTGAAGAGTGGATCTGTCAAACTTATTAGCATTTTCATTAATGCACAATCGAAATAAAAGACCAAGACAAAGGGCAGGGATATTCTGCGAGAAACTTAAAGAGATACTATGAAGGATAACTTTATACTACATAACTGTATGTATGTGTGTTTGAGACGCATAGCTTGTAAACACGATATCTCAAGAGAGGAACTGAATGATGGATGTTTGTCATACTTCGTATATAGATTTATCATATTAAGAGGAAGAACTCCACTGTTTTGGTGGAGGTTGAAGGTCAACTGAGGTCACCAGGCCCGAAACTACGGAAACCTTGCAAATTGCTCGTAAACACGATATCTCAATAATAGACAGTGGGTCGTATCCCCAAATGGTGTCGTTTTGTGACCAACGAAAAGGGAGGGCTGAATGCTTGTAACATCCAAGGAAAAACTTTTAGAGAACAATAAATATCTTTTTATTTTTTATTCCAATTTGTATTACCTAATGACAGACTTGTGTAAAGGATAATGTGACTATAAGATAATTCACAGTACTCTTCGCTTAATGTGTATGTTGATGGAGAAGTGGGAAATGCTCGGTTTCCCAGGCTGACGGCTGGGGTTTGTTTCCTAATCAAAGAACTTATTTTTTCAGTTTTTGTAATTCAGTGTTACTCTTCTCTTACTTATCTTACCGTTAACATATTTTGGATATAGGTTTTTAATATTGAGAGGAAGAACCCCTTTATTTTTGGTGGATGTCAAAATTTATTTAGAATCACTAGAGGTCGTTTGGTGAAACCTCGTAAACACTATAGTCTATCTCATAAAGTTTAATCTTGATGGAACTCATGGTTAGTATGTGGATGTCCCATATTGCGTTCAGTAATTTAAGTGTTTTTGGTGGTAGTCTTAGGTCATTCATTGGAGGTCAAAAGAAGTAAAACTGTGAAAACCTCGTATGTAACTGTGAGGGATCTAATACGTAGCATGTAGAAAACCTTTGTTTACAAGAACCCATATTGTTTTTTGGTGGAGGCCAAAGGTCATGTGAGGTCACTAAACTTTAAATTGTGAAAACATCGTAAAACATTATATCTCGAGAAGAATAACTTTGAAAGATGAACCGCGGTGCTACAAAGCATTCCTTTTCTGCAAGGAATCATCGTGGGTTCTGAGAAACTGTTATATCACAAAAGGCTTCTTTTGATATCAATTTAATACCAAACATTAATCACCCTTACCTCAATCGTTTTAATTATTTGTGATACAGCACCTGGGGATATTCTTATAAAGCTTCAGAATATACTAACATACTTTTGAAAGACTTCCAATTGATTTAATTCTTCAAAGCCGCAAATCTCACAGCCATTAGGTAAAACAGGTTCAAGTATAACTGATCAAAAAGTTTAAGCTTGAGTTCAAGGGGAAGACAAACAATGGCACGTTTGCTTGATCGACCATTTTTTCTTAGCGGTCTGGATGAATCTATTGTTGTAACTGAAGACTGTACCTAACAACAATAACTGCCAACAATTTTCACCGGGGCGTTTCCAAAAGTAAACTTTGGTCTATTCCTAGTTTTGACCCTAGAAAATATTACAACTTTACTTTTACTGGCATTTAACGTTATGTTCCATGTCTTACAGTGATCAAATGCATACACCATTCAAAGCTAATTGTAGATCCATTTCACTTTCTGCCAAAACAAAAGTATCATCGGCATAAAGGAGTGTAAAGAGCCGTAGAAAAATCTCCGCACTTGTTTGTACTTAATATTAATAGCCCATTCACTGGGAAGGATAGCTCGCTATTAAGACCATAATAGTAATTGTATATAAATCTTTCAAATTCTTTTAGAAATACTGCAAAAAATGGTGACAGGTTTTCCCCATGTCCTACACCAACATTGCAATAAAAAGAAATCTGAATTATTTTTCATCCTTACAACCAGCGGCGGCACCAAGGGGGGATGAGGAATTTTCCCCCAGTCAGAACCTTTGCCCCCGACGCCCCCACTCAGCTCCTGAAGTAAAGTGGTCTGACGGGAGGAAAAGCCTAATACATTGAAATTATTTGGAATTTTTGCATTGGATGATGTATTATAAATATACCTATCCTGAGATTTAATTTTTGGTTTCGATGAAAAGAGAAACCTAAGCGGTCATGATGGCGTGTGTATGTATGTGTGTATGTGCGTGTGTGTGTATGTGTGTATGTGTGGGTGGGTGTGTATGTGTGTGTGTGTGTTTGTGACACTTTGCTCGTTAACACGATATCTCAAGAAGGGAAACTCTGACAGTTTTCAAACTTGGTACATAGATGCCCCATATGGAGAGGAAGAACTCTATTGTTTTTGGTGGGGGTCAAAGGTCACCTGGGGTCACCGGGGGTCAAAACCTGAAAACCTTGTTAACACAATAGCTTGAGATAGGAAGCTTGGATGAATTTCATACTTTGTATGTAGATGCGTTACGGTAAGAGGAAGAACCCTATCATTTTTGGTGGAGGTCAAAGGTCATCTGGGGTCACCGGGGGTCAAACCCTAAAAACTTCGTTAACACGATATCTCAAGAAGGGAAGCTCTGACAGTTCTCAAACTTAGTACATAGATGCCCCATATTAAGAGAAAGAACCCTATTGTTTTTGGTGGAGGTCAAAGGTCACCTGGGGTCACCGGGGTCAAACTCTGAAAACCATGTTAACATGATATCTCAAGAAAGAAAGCTCTGGCAGTTCTCAAATGTAGTACATGGATGCCCCATATTGAGAGGAAGCACCCTATTGTTTTTGGTGGAGGTCAAAGGTCACCTGGGGTCACCTGGGGTCAAACCCTGAAAACATTGTTAACACAATATCTTGAGGTAGGAAGCTTGGATGAGTTTCATACTTTGTATGTAGATGCGTTACGGTAAGAGGAAGAACCCTATCATTTTTGGTGGAGGTCAAAGGTCATCTGGGGTCACCGGGGGTCAAACCCTAAAAACTTCGTTAACACGATATCTCAAGAAGTGAAGCTCTGACAGTTCTCAAACATAGATGCTCCATATTGAGAGAAAGAACCCTATTGTTTTTGGTGGAGGTCAAAGGTCACCTGGGGTCACCGGGGGTCAAACCCTGAAAACATTGTTAACACAATATCTTGAGGTAGGAAGCTTGGGTGAATTTCATACTTAGTATGTAGATGCGTTATGGTAAGAGGAAGAACCCTATCATTTTTGGTGGAGGTCAAAGGTCATCTGGGGTCACCGGGGGTCAAACCCTGAAAACTTTGTTAACACGATATCTCAAGAAGGGAAGCTCTTACAGTTCTCAAACTTGGTACATAGATGCCCCATATCAAGAGAAAGAACCCTTTCACTTTTGGTGGAGGTCAAAGGTCACCTGGGGTCACTGGGGTCAAACTCTGAAAACCATGTTAACATGATATCTCAAGAAAGAAAGCTCTGGCAGTTCTCAAATGTAGTACATGGATGCCCCATATTGAGAGGAAGCACCCTATTGTTTTTGGTGGAGGTCAAAGGTCACCTGGGGTCACCTGGGGTCAAACCCTGAAAACATTGTTAACACAATATCTTGAGGTAGGAAGCTTGGATGAGTTTCATACTTCGTATGTAGATGCGTTACGGTAAGAGGAAGAACCCTATCATTTTTGGTGGAGGTCAAAGGTCATCTGGGGTCACCGGGGGTCAAAGCCTGAAAACTTTGTTAACACGATATCTCAAGAAAGGAAGCCCTGACAGTTCTCAAACTTGGTACATGGATGCCCCATACTGAGGGAAAGAACCCTATTGTTTTTGGTGGAGGTCAAAGGTCACCTGGGGTCACCGGGGGTCAAACCCTGAAAACATTGTTAACACAATATCTTGAGGTAGGAAGCTTGGGTGAATTTCATACTTTGCATGTAGATGCGTTATGGTAAGAGGAAGAACCGTTTCACTTTTGGTGGAGGTCAAAGGTCATCTGGGGTCACCGGGGGTCAAACTCTGAAAACTTTGTTAACACGATATCTCAAGAAGTGAAGCTCTGACAGTTCTCAAACGTGGTACATGGATGCCCCATATTGAGAGGAAGAACCCTATTGTTTTGGTGGAGGTCAAAGGTCACCTCGGGTCACTGGGGGTCAAACCCTGAAAACATTGTTAACACAATATCTTGAGGTAGGAAGCTTGGATGAATTTCATACTTATTATGTAGATGCGTTATGGTATGAGAAAGAACCCTATTATTTTGGTGGAGGTCAACGGTCATCTGGGGTCACCGGGGGTCATACTCTGAAAACCTTGTTAACACGATATCTCGAGGTAGGAAGCTTGGATAAATTTCATACCTTGTATTTAGATGCCTTATAGTAAGAGGAAGAACTCTATCATTTTTGGTGGGGGTCAAAAGTCATCTGGGGTCACCAGGGGGGTCAAACCCTGATACAGAGCCCCCAACCAGCACGGACTTTCCATGTTCAGTACGGAAAATCATTGTAAATATGGGAATATGGATTTTTCCTTGATAATCCAAATTTTGAATGAGTAAATAGGTCCTTTCACGAACTTTATTATTCTTTAGCCAACATATCAAAAGACTGAGAATAGACTACAGTATTTCACTTTTCTGTACAGTACTGTAGTGTATTTATTTGAGCCCAGTAATCTATGCTGTTATGTTATTGGTTAAATTTTTGTCAACAAGTTGATGTTAAACCAATCAGTAGATAGTTTGCAGCAGATCCATGACATTCCATAAGCAACCATATCATTGGTTGATCAGTTGTAAACAGATCCACTTTCAACCAATCAAAAACTGTGTTAAAAGCTAGTTTCTGAGTGCAGTGTCAGAATCCTGCCAAGGTCTGTTGAGCTGGCTGAGTAGCCCAACGTTAATGTTAGATTTGACTGTAGGACTGAATTGGAAAACTAGCACCAAGAAATGGAATAATAAAAATTACAGCAGGAATATCACAGTATGTTGTAATATGGCTCCTCTTCAGAGTAGCAGAGTAGTATGAGTAACTTTAGTGGAAAATTTACCAGGCAGATCAAGTTTTAACGTAGGCCTAGGCCTAGGCCTAACAGTTAGGGCCTAACATTAGGCCTAAGTGTTGTTACAGAACCAACAACAAACATTAGCCTACACACACAATAACGTTAGACTCAGTACATAAATCTAATGCAGAGTTCCAGGTTTATGGGCTAGGCCTAGACAAAGTCCTAGTCCTGTGACTAAGCCCTAGCCTAACTGCCACAGTACAGGCTAGCCTAATTGTAGTACAGTATGTATGGGCTGATATTACTTATTAGAGGTAGGCCTAGGTTACTGTAATAGCTATGGCCTAGGCTAGGGCTAGTCAAAACAGTTATTGCCTGTCAAATGTTGGTACCCATCATCTAAGTTTGTAGTATTTACAGAGAGATTTCTGTGACCAGCTGTGCACAGGCCTAGGCTAGGTTTATACTTATAGCTGGGCCTAGGCTAGATCTAGGCTAATGTTACTTAGGGCCTTGCCAAGTATTTAGCATAGCCTCTAGGCTATACTGTAACGTTAGGCCTTGGGAATACTTGGGATATTTTGCATTTTGTCCTTTGGTGACCCTGATGACTATCTTGGGAATTCTTGGGAAATTTTGCTTTTTGACCTCTCGTAACCCCAGATGACGACCTTGGGAATTCTTGGGAAATTTTGACCAGTGACTGAAAGATATGGGACATCATGGCATTATTTGGAATAGAACATATATCATCGAAACCTCAATGCATTTTTGCATTCTGGTTTTACCCGCGAAAATTTTTTTGCCCCAGCATTTTCTTTTGCCCTCCATTTGCCCCTTTCCACTTTTAAATCCTGGTGCCGCCAGTGCTTACAAAACACGATGTGAAGTTTTTATACAGGGTGTAAATTACATTTATCATTTTCCCTTTATTACTGTTAGCTATTAATTTCGACCACAAGTGTTTCTTCTCAATTAAATCAAAGTCCTTTATAATCTATAAAGACACAGTAGATACGTTTTTCTTACTATAAGATAATAGTCAATTCAAGAAATACCAAGATCTCGTCAACAACATCATTGTTAAATGCATTAACAGAGTCACTCTTTTTTTTTTTCATTTTTCCATTTTAACTTCAATCCGTTTTCTCTTTGTGAGATATACGCTGGGGAAAATTAATTTCCTTGGTCTATAGGCAAGAAGCTTCTAAAGCAAACCGCCCTCTACCCGAATTGGACAGTATTTGTCAGACATAAACCTACCTAACAAGTCTACAGTAAAATCTGTAACTCGGCAAAAGCTCGGACGGTATTTGCTAATAACACCTCCCTGGTTAAACCAGAGAGCTGTTAGTTCGCAGGTATCTGGTAAACACTGTATTTCCCACACAAAGCTTGGGAAACTAAACTTGTAATACCATGAATCTCACCAATCTACAGGTGATTCGTGAACAGGCGCGTAGCCAAGGGGGCGAAGAGGGCACCGCCCCCAGCATATTTTTGGTATTTTTTAATGATTCTTTTTTAATATTGCTAATAACTCAAAATAAAAAAAATGTTTAGATGCAACTTACAAGACCTGAAAAGTGCCATTTCCAGCGATCTGGTAGGTATTTTCGGCCAAATTTTCTTGTACGCTTCGCGCCAACCTATGGTGGCACTACGTTTAGATAGTTTACCTACAGGCTTAGCTCCCCTTCCCCCCGGCAAATTTCTGGCTACGCGCCTGTTAGTGAAGTTTTTTCTGCACAATAAATGATCTAATTACCCGTGGGAACATGTCTTGATCAAGGTAATCAGTCTTCGTTTCTGTGAGGCATATATATATATATATTATCAAATCCTCAATATAAACAGGTACAATATACCATTCTCAACCCTCCGCTTGATAACATACGTTAATTTGTACTGCAAATTCTCAAAGATATCACCGTAAATTTTTGATGGTACGTATGATCATGTTTACTAATCGTATTTTAGTGCTCTACTGGGATATTACAATCATCAGCATAGACTGGTGCAAGCCTGACATTTACAAGGTAATGCACAGTTTCAAGCCTTTCACCCGATCACTGTCTCAACCTAACTTTTTTGATATCAGTAATCGGGTTAAGAACGATAGTAGAACAAGTTTGGCGACTCTGCCCTCTTTATCTATAATTCAAACTTGAATTTTCCCCATGGATTGTCTATACGTACTTCATATTCTCATCATTTCCCGTAGGTCCTACAAATTATTCCGAAGGTTAGTAAGATCGTCGTTTATAAAAGCATGTTTGCATTGCTCCTGTGTCTTCAAGTTCCCTTTGGTTTTCATGATGTTACTTTTAGTTGTCCTTCGTACACACATTTTATTATTACAGGTCGAAATGATTTACCATTTCCCTTGAGATGGTGGCACACGCTTATGCCCTCTCTACCTGTTTGTACAACAATGTCCGAAGCAAGATTCAAGATCTTTCCTTAATTCCAAATCTTCGCCATCACTTTCACTGAGACCGAACAATTTAATACTTTCTTTCTCGAGTATTATTCAAATTTTCAATTTCACTTTGTTTGCGACTGCATACTTTGCTTGAGTTTACTAATTTCTTCCCCTTTTGACCGTACTTTCTCCACATGATCACGTTGACACTGTAAGATGGTTTCTGTTGTCGCAGTCATTGCGGCTGCGCAGTCTCGATCAGCATAGGTTGCCGGGCAAAAATCTCACTACTTATAAAGTACTAACGTTTTTAAAACTTCTTCCTACAGTTAGGGTGGGCGTTGTCGTTTCCATAGTGTTACTGTGTGTAGGTGTTAGCTTAGGCTGTAGCTGCAGGCTAAATGCTTCACGTACAGCTCCTCCACAGATTCTTGAAGACTATAGTTTTAATCTCTTGCTTCTCCCTCTCATCTTCTACTTCAAGAGAATTGCTAGACCTATTACTAAGAACAGGGGTGGGGAACATTTTTTTCTCCGAAGGGCCGTTTTCATAGTCATAATCCAGTCGTGGGCCAATGGTGCGACAGACGGCGAGGGCGCAAAAACCTTTCCCCATAAGGCGCAGGCCCAGGTCTAAGGCAAGGGTGGTGAACCTACCGCTCGTGGGCCGATGCGGCCGGCGAAGCCATTTGATCCGGTCAGCGAGGCAAGTCATAATTACTTGAAATATAGTGGTTAATAATCTTCTAACTCACCATTTATCCTGCCTATACCATTTTTCGGATTTTATAAGTAAATGCGAAATAGCACTACCAGTATTTTACTTAAAGCTTAGCATTCAATGTAACATGTCTACCGTTTCGTTCAAGGGCGTAGGAAGCGGGGAGACTTAGGGGATAAATCCCCCAGTCAAAATATGGTGGGGTAGAAGTATACTTTCGCCCCTCCTCAATTCACGAACTAAAACCCGTTATTTGTTCCCTTTGTAAAATTGTCAAAAAGTTTGGAGTAATTTTACTTAACATTTGCTCAAATATCGCACCCCTCCCCTTAAACTCCTCCCCCGGGACGGCGGTCCGAAACAACGTTCAGCCCCCCCCCCCCCCAGTTGACAAGTTGAGAACAGCTTTCTACACCTATGGTTTCGTTAGACATAAAGTTGGTACAGAATCTCTGTATTAGTGGTGGTAAAGGAAGCTTTTCGTGGGGGAGAAGCTACATGGTATTGAAAAGAAGTTCATTATCACATGTAAAGGCCTGTCTATAATAATACGGCTTGCGTCCTCGCCTCCTGCGGTACCATTGGCCCGCGAGTGAATTAGGACTATTGGAATGCCCCTTTAGAAGAAAAAGGTTCCCCACGTCCGATCTACACAATAGTGGAGGTTCAGTTCTCCTTTAATATTCAAGAGGATACTATTGAGAAAAAATCTAATAGTTTTAATGGGTTAACATGGTGCCGAGATGGCGACCATGTGGCTGTGGCGGATTTATCATAGGTCTTACTATAATTCATTATTAGATATACACTGCATAAACAATTCAATGTTGATTAAAAGTGGGTTACTTTTCTTGTTCAGTCTCTGCCCTTATTTGCTTCCGTACTTACGGGGAAATCCAGATCTTATTGGTTCTTACCTTAGGACCTTATTCTAACATAATGCAGATGGTTATTTCAGTACTGTTTTGGATATCAAAAGTACGTCAATTCGTTGAGATAAGGGTGAGGATAGAAAGGGCGAACCAAGACCCAAGTACAAGTTCGTGTCATTGGCTGTCTGTGCAGCATGACCATACATGCGTTATGTATGACTATGCTGGCCCTATATGTACGAAGGGCACAGACCTATGAGAAAGGTAAGGGGTCGGGAGATGCCTTCCCCTTTCGGACATCAAATATGCCATTTTAGGGCGAAATATATGCTTATCTCGAGTAATGATGTATTGAATTTCAGGCAAATTGCTCTCTCCCCCGTATGAGAAGTAATCTCGTACCCTTATGGCGAAGCGCCTGGAAAAAGTGACTTGCTGTGATAATAAATAAAGTGATAGAAAAATCGTACCCTGCTCGTAAATCTCGGCAAAATATAATTCATTCAATTGCGTCCATTTATCAAATATTGTAGTGAGGGATCAGGATTTATTACTCTCCAAGAAAGTGACTGGGATAATCATATCATGCACTCTTCCCGTAATCGCCATCGTTAATATAAGTAAACGTTTCTGGCCTCATCAGACTCAATAAATGTTAAAAGAAAATTTGAAAAAGATTTTTTTTTCATCTTATGTGTATTTATTTATCCTTGTGAAAGACACGTCCCCACCATTATATTCGCTTTTGGCCTTTTAGCTTTTCATGAGATTTTAGGCCAACTTACAGCAGTCAACAAGCTGCCAAGACAGAACGAGGGGCATATTCTAAGAGGTGTATTTGATCACGAAAATTACTATTAACCCGCGCCTGACACATCGTCCTAGGTAGCCCAGAAAGAAGAGAATAAATAGAATGTAGTGCGAATGCAGGAGTTTAGACGGAGGGGGACAGAGAGTGCCGGAGGCACGAGTGAGACGCAAACCGGCAGTGGGAGGATGGCTCGAGAGCTCCCGGAATGAGGACTTTTCTAAAATTTCACATAAAATTGTGCTATTTGGTGACTCTTGCGACGTTAAACACAGTCATTAAAATGGCTGTAATTATTCTCGATTCAGAAACAGAATCAGTAACTTTTCATTTACACCCCCAGAGGGGCCGCCAGGATTTGATGATGGGGGGGGGGTGGCACCACAGAAGTTGTCGTAATCCCACCCCAGATAAACGCAGCTCGTGATTGTATTGTAAAGCCTATCGTATATAACGAATCGGCCTCCCTAAAACTAGTCAAGTGTTACTTTCCTAGGGTTTCCCTGTCACGTCCTGTACACTTCAGATGAAGAGCGACCTCGAAACGATTGACAAAATCATATCCCACAGAAATGCAATTCAGGAGCTCCTCGCATTTATAAGGGCCTGTGGCAATGGAAATGAGGTTGGTACATAGGCGGGATTACGGGGGCAAGGGGGCACTTTCCCGTATTCTTTTTAATAGAATGTGAGGATTATTTTTGCTATGTTAAATGAAGGAAAACATTTATATCAAATACCATGAAAATGCCAGGAAGATTTTTTCGGCGTGCTTCGCGCGCACCCTCAGAGAAAACATAGTGATACTGTTGAAAATTTGTCTATCACCGTAAAATTTCTTTCAAAGCATGGGCGTCTCCTACGCCCAGTTCTGACTTGAAGCTCTGAAATAAGGGTTATTGAGAGTATTAATGTACGTCATGAACTGTATCATGGTCCTTCCAAACGAAATCCAAAAACCTACCCATGAATATAGGGAATCGCAATTCTCGAGTTTTTCGTCGTGCTTCGCGTGAGCCGTATATAAATTGATATGTCATTAGTACTACTATGGAGGATTGAATGGTCCAGAATGACAGCAAAAAAGTCAAATCTGAGAGAATTTCCTCGGGGAGGACCTTCAGTTTACAGTCATAAGGCTTCGCACCTTCGGCGCTCTCGGTTGAAGTCTTCTCTGGCTACAACTTTCCAAGACCTCCAGTGAAAGTACTTCTCTGGCACTTTAACTGATAGCGCCTATGGCAACGTCCATGTAAAAACTACCCACAAAACATTTCATTGATTTTTAAAGTATTTTACTCTAAAACCTTCAAAATCTACACTACTTTTTTATTCACAATTATAAAAATCTTGATGGGGCACTTACCCCAGACCTTCGACAAAAATGAATCATGAAAGAAAGAACCATAAAGCAGGATATAGGTTCCTATAGCCAGCTATGGAAAGAACAGGCACCGGGGGAAGTAGCATTGTTTTATTAATGAACAATACGGGTTTAAAAATGAAGAAAAACAATAGGCTACAACTTAAAGTCTCAAAGAACGCTGTTTCTTCGCGCATACCCGTTTTCAACAGTAATTTGGAATTACTTCTTGTTGGACATCTCGCTCGGCACTGTAGCTTCTTACAAACTCTTCCATTATCATTGTAACCAACAAAATGTCCCATGGTCGTACACCACTGAGGGGGTAGTTTTTCCCCTCCCCAGAATTTTTAAAGCAACATTTTTATCACATCGATCTGCGTAATTTCCATGCCTTTTCCGTTACCGTAATGAGGGACAGGCCCTTAACGAAGAAGGAAGTAGGCAAGCGTCCCCTCCTTGAGGATACTTTTCTTAGCTTTTCTATTACTCATATCGCTAAAACGTCTAAACATGCCATTTTTCAGCATGCTTCGAGCGCATCCACTCAGGGTACTAGATTTCTCATTTTGAAAAACATCGTTCCAAAGCCGCGGAAAACCCTCAAAATAATGCCGCCCTCTTCAAGCTCTCTGTGTTAGCTATCTGTCAATCGTATGAAGTATCAATATGAAAAAGTCAAACTGTGATTGTCGTGATCTGTTATATGCCCACCCAGTGTGATATGAACTTGAAGCTAAACGCATCATTTACCTATACCATTTCGTAAATACCCCAGAGCTTCCGGGGGCTTCGACCCCTGGACCCCGGACCCCACCAGGTACCCGAGGTGGGCCCATGAAACCTACGCCGTAAGAGGAATCGCTTCGCTCCCTCCCGTGGGGACTTCGCTCCCGTTTGGCAGTCCGCTCCGATTTGGCCCCCCGCCACCGTCAGACATCAAATCCCATCCCTAATTAGTACCATGCTGATATTACCCACTTTTACATTAGAATGAAGGTGTAAAAACAGCTTTCATGTGCAGTCAATACAGCAAGTAAAAAATAAGAAAGATTTCCTTCTGCAACTGCAAGAAAGACAAGTTGTTATGTTTGTGCCAAAGGAAATGTTCTACGTTTAGCGAATTAAACTATGTAAGGGAAAAATAGGGGTTGCGCCTAAAATTTGATGCTTTCACTTGCAAAAGAAAAGTCTATGCCTTGATAAAACTCTAGGTTTCGTTGATGGGAAAAAATATTTAATTTTGTTCTATTCCTACACCAAAAACATATTTTGGATGCTCTTTTGCGTTCGTTCCTTTCTAATTACCAAAATAATATTTTTATTTCACAGATCAGTCCGTTCATCGTCATGACGTATGTTGTCCGATTCAAAAGAAGTCATCTCCTCTGTGACGTCAGCTTCTTTGGCGGTATCTACATGTATCACACTGTGTCTTGCTGTGCCCTAACACATGACCTCTTAACTTACGATTCCCGGATGCCAACAAGATCTGGACAAAAGTCAGAAATAAAAGTTGCTTTTTGCAATTGAAACGGAACGAAATTCAATTGAAATACGGTGTATGCACGCGATTTATCCGAATATATAGTGCAAGATGAAACTGCAAGTAAAAACAAGTGAAAAAGGCTTTGAGTTATGGATTTATTAAACAATGCCTAGCATCTATGGAGTAAAGGAAGGTCAACGTAACATTCAACAAATTCCGAAAGATATTCCCGAAGGACGCTCGGTGTCATTAAAATATATGCTACTTAACACCATAACGTCAAGATGGAGTCGAACCTTACCTATTACGATTTGTGTCTGTTTTCTGGCAAAACAGGGTCAAACCAAAGCATATTTTACATTTTTGGGTTGTCCATCATTTTTATTGTAGGACTGGTGGCCAACACATGGGTTACTGTACTTATAACGTTTGTTCGCGAACTTAGAAACGCTTGTAATGTTTTTATTTTAGTTCTCTGTGCTTCAAACAACGTGTTTCTTCTCATCTTCATACCCTTTGAAATTTTCCAACCAGATTTCCACCTAAATTCTTTGCTCTTCTCCCGGCTTATACAGTACATACTCCATCTGTTCTGTTCAGTTTCGATTATGTCTTTACTAATGATGAGTTTTGACCGCTGGCGTGCTGTGGTACGGCCTATGGACATAAAATCACACAAAGGAAAAACGACTGCGCTAAAGGTTGTGGCTGTCCTCATCCTGGCGGCCATTTTGGTTCTGCCCACGGGATTCGTACATGTAGTTCGTGAAGATGAATTGTGCAACACAACTTATGTAGCGATGGATCTAGACATGTTAGGTGGAGTAACGTTCTACTGCATGGTACTATTATACATTTGCCCGTTGTGTTTAATCTCTTTTCTATACTTGTCAATGGCAAAAAAGCTCCTGACACAAGGTAAGACGATCAGAGAAAGTTTGAGACACCATGTCAAACCAAGGGCGCAAAGGAGTAGGGTAGCGTGGGTTGTCGTGGGGCTTGTTGTGTCATTTGCAGTGTGTTGGTTCCCATATTACCTCTTATTAATAATATATGTGACCGACGATGCGTTTTACGAACGACCAATGTACTACTTGTTGCTTAATTGGCGTCCATTAATTTCCCTCCTCAACACGTGTATCGATCCTCTATCTATATTCCTCCTCGGTTCCAGGTTTAGGAAGCACCTTTGGAGCATCCTATGCAATTTGTCAAAAGTTGGCAAAACCAGGCCCTCTCGTTGGCATGGTGCTTTAACTGCACAGGTGCGCAGAACTCGAAGCAGTAATTCAAGCAGTACTAACACTACACGCACGGCGTTGAATCTACAGCCAGTTTTGCCACAAGATCGTCAATGCTAACATTTGAATGAGCCCAAGGGAAAGATCTCCCACATGTCTGAAACTGTTGCAATAATTTTGCACGGGGTTGTAGCTTTCCCTTTTGGAAGTGACCCTGTGGAATCTCAACACAGGGTTCTACAAAGCGGAAAAGGAGAAGAAATCCACGCGAAGATCCACTTGACTAACTTACGAGCGAACTTTACATCCAAACTGAGCGGATGTGCAGGTTGAGAAGTGCCAGCCATACTTGAGTATCGGCTACTGTAGAGATAAGTGTCAAGGGTCGTCCAGCTTTCCCTCATTTTTACAAAAGCACAAAAATATACACTTTCTTCGGACCTGCCACCCCTCCCAATAAGTATACTTTCAAAAGATTGAAAACTGATGACTTTTATTGACAACTCTTCAACACAGAGTAGGCCTATACCTTCGAAAAGTGTGCATTAGTCTTTGAACCCTTCTCGAAACGATGGTTTTTGAACGTGTGTAAATATGATAACAATGGATAATCACTCAATACCTAGTACTTCCACATTTTTGATCACGTCATTCACGTATAGTTGTCCGAAACTAAAAATTGGACAGCAAATCACGTGACCAAATGTGTCGTCATACTTCGACCGAATTCAAGGCCGACAAGCTACTGTCCTGCTGTGTATTGAGCGTTAAGGACAGAAGTGGGAACAACAAAAATTTGTCAACAAAGCAAAACATATACTGCTTCAGAAAAAAAGTTGTCGACTCTAGTATTTGCTCCACAAGTCGGTGCTGTCGAAAGATGTTCAAAATTTGATGGGCTGAACCATTCAACTCCCGAATATTGACATTTCCAAAGGTAACTTTGTAAGTTTTAAGTTGAAAGAAATCTTCAAACTGAAAGTTATTGCGGGACTGCAACCCTTCCTTCCGACGGTCTTTCATTGTGACCTGCTCTGTAAAAGGGTTTCTCTAAAATTTTAGAATTGTACAAAATACCAATTTAAAAACGCTTACACTGAAAAATAAATTTATATTTTACTTTTTATTGAATTTGTGATCAATTGAATGAAACACGTGACTGTACATATCATTGACAAAGCCTATTGAAGGCCTCTGTAGACTTTATGCATTGACGCCACGTAGCGTCATTTTGGCGGCAAAACACTGTTCAAGCACACTGTACGCACGACGTAACTTCTCACGCGCGCGTCGTAGATTTACGCGCATAACCCGACCAGTACACAAATTAGCTGTCTGCATTTGTTGGTGTAAGTTGCAATGATACTTGCTTGCCTCTAACGGGGACGCATTTTATGATCTGTGACGTCATATACATAAGGTCTATATATGGATATATTTTTTTTAGATTTTTCAAGTAAAAACGTGTAAAAAGGTGTTATTCGTCTTGTTTTTTTTTCTTTGGCAAAGTTGTTGTACCAGTATTCGAAGGTGCGTCAACAGGGTCAGGTGCAAGCGACTACTTTTTGTCGTTCAAAACCGTCAGTTAAATACGCCTTCTTTTGGCTTTGCTACTGCTTACTTTTTGTGAAAACGGACCCGTAGGCCCTATGATATTTTCTGGTGAACCCTGTGTTACCAAGTTCCATTTGGTTATTCCGAAGGGTCATCATTTCAAATCGAATGAAAGGATCGCGGAAACCAAAAGGTTTTTACACCAAATTGAATCAAGGAGCTATCCAAGTATCATCTCCCCGATTGAACATAAAGATCTCGGAATAACTACCCAACGTGAAAAAGACCCTTATCCTATATCGGGCCTTCATTCCGAAGAGTCGATCGGCACGGCATTCTTAATTGAACAACTAAGAATCGCGGGATAACGACTCCAATCGTCAGTCCGGAACAACGACCCTTCGGAATATGCATGAGCCTAACGTAACCTGAGCCTAACGTAACCTATATATATATATATATATATATTTCTCTAATTCGGCACTTAGGGGGAAAGTTGTTGTTGAAAAGTCGACCTTAAGGGGAAAAATATTTTGGGGTGAAATATAAGTTTCGCCTTAACGTTTCCACACACTTGTTCTATAGGAATACGTAAACTTACAAGGGCGCCCTCCTAGATTTACAAACTAGATGCCATTACTTCAAAGTTGTCAAATTTACGGACACCTAGCTGTTAACACGAACGGATGGCTGGCCATTGAAATAACGTTAATTATATGTTTAGACGTTAGGGCGAATTTATTTCTTATGTATTTTATTATCTTTTTTTCGCCCTATGTACAAGCAGATATAACAATTTCCCCTTAAGGTGGGAATTAGCGTTATATATATATATATATATATATATATATATATATTATATATATATATATATATATATATATATATATATATATATAATATATATATATATATATATATATATATATATATATATATAAATGTGTGTGTGTGTGTATAATATTTTTCAAATATTTTTCATTTAAGTCTTATTTATTTTGTTTGTCGATGTATAAGTTTAAACTGTGAAGTTTCACAAAAAATAAACTAATATGTAAACTTTTAGACAAGATTTGTCACAAGTCTTTAGCAGCATTTTCCATACGTTTTCTTATTGGAAACGATGTTTTGTCGAGGGTGGTGAATGAATGATCAGGCACGCAGGGGTACAATGTGGTTGGTCTAGTTATTCCAAACCCTGCTCCCATGCACAGTCGACAGAATAATAATATGAAAGGGTTTAGGAAGGGGGCTCACTTCTGCGAGTAACGAAGGAGCAAGGCCTTGACGAGGGTATGGAGGTCCTGAGGTAAACCCTTAACGCTAACAAAACCGACGCCAATCAAGCATACACACTCCTTCAAGTGCACTTTAGGGGTCATCTCTATAATTGGAAGCCACAGGAAAGTGCCAAGGGACTCTGTTAGAATAACCTTGTTACGACCCAATTTGTAACAACCTGACCAAAATGCAACAACTTGGTCCAAAATGTAACAACTTTCTGCCCAAAATGCAACAACTATGAAAGTTGGTCCAAAATGCAACAACTTTCTGCCAATCTGAAGATTCACATCAGACGGTATTGAAAAAATCCAAGATGGCCGCCACATTTTTAAAGTGCCATAAACAAGTTCGGATCGGACTGTGAGTTGCACCATTCAATTTCTCATGACATACTCGACACCTGAAATATATATTTTTGGCTGTCTTCTGTATGGTTATGAAAAATCAAAATGGCCTCCATAACGCTAAAACTTGCTCCGTTGAACTCAGCATGGACTAAAACATCTAGAAAGTCTATTTCCCGCCCACTGGGGTGCTTTGGGTGACTTCATAAAAATCCAAAATGGCCGACAAAATAACTTAACCTGCCGTAACTCCAGGCCGAGTCCGCCTGGGAGTTGCACACGTCGAATTCTCGTGCTTTAGTTTACTCGGGATACCCATTTTTGGGTGTCTCCTATGAGGTATAAAAAAAATATCCAAGATGGCGTACAAAATGACGGACCCGAAAATTTTGGGTGGAAACCGGGTAAATAGGATCCGTAGAGTCCAAATCTGAGGACCCCGTGATAAAATTCGCAACTCTTCGATTTGACATGCCCCGATCCGTATGTTCCGTATGTCAAATAAACAGTGCTCAAAAATGCTATTTTCAGGACTATTTGAGGCTCGGGAAGGCTTAAACCAGTGTTTTTTTCAGATTTACTTGAAGGGACTAACTAGGACCTACCCAAGTAAGACATATATGATGCATTGCAGTACGCCGGATCGAATGAGTCATGTCTTAAGTTCATAGCATATTGTGTTATTGAGTTATAGCTACCCAAAAATGCTAAATTTTCGATTATCATTGCCAGTATCTCAAAAACGGAACACTTTATGAAAAGACGGAATTCACCGCACTAAACTGCCCTAGATCCGCAAGTTTTCCAACGGATATGGAATCGGTCGGTTTGAAAAATCGAACTTTACCCTACCCATCTCAACTTATGGGCGTATGACATTTTCCACAATATCACTAATTACGCCCTTGGTAAGTCGATACTGGAAAAAAGCACACATACTTACCTTGGAGTCGACATCAGTAAAGTCTTAGATGGAACACATACACATTAATAGAATAACTCAAACTGGCAGTAAAACCCTCGGTTTTGTTCGCAGAAATCTTAACTCCTGCACAAAAGAAATCAAAGTGGACCCTTATTAAGCTCTTTTCTGTCCCACTGTTGAGTATGTTCGGCAGTTTGGGACCCCTATACTAAGGATCTCACCCAAAAAGTTGAAAAATCGAAGACGGGTAGCTAGAATGGTCTTCAATGGTTGTAAATGGGAGCACAGCGCCACTGACCTTATACTTGAACTTAAATGGGATAATCTAGCAACCAGGAGGGAGACCACTACATTGTTCATCTTTCATAAAGCCATAGGGGCATCTTGCCATTCTAGTGCAAAAATACCATCAGCCGACCCTTCATCGCACTAGTCGTTCCAACAGCACGGAACAACCTGACCACAGAGATCACTTCCATAAAAAATCCGGACTATTTTAAGACTGCCGTCCAGAAACATCTCACCACTCTGCACAGAAACTTAGACTAGACCCAGGCCCGTAGCCAGACAAGGTGCTGAAGGGGGGCTAAAAAGCTTCTGGGGGCGAAAAATTTTCCAGAGGGGGCGAAACATACTGAAATGCATTACGGCAGTAGTAATTTTTGATCGGGGGGGGGGGTAAATTTTCCAAGAGGGGCTTCGCCCCCTTGGTCCCCTTGACTACGGGCCTGACTAGACCCCTCCCTTTCTGATAGCACTGCCCACTCATCTCCCTGCTCGTTTTGTCCCACATGGAATGTTGCGCAGTATTTACGAAAAAGAAACAATACTCCAAACTCAAGTTTGTTTGAGTATATTAAAGAAGAATTTTAAGGGAAATTTTTTGTTTACATTGCATATGACGCAGACAGCAAATAGCTTTTATCAATATAAAACCATTCAGTATCACCAATGAGGTAGGCCTATGCCAATTCTGAAGTTCCTCCAATTATTGTTAATTGCTAGATGCTTCACTTGAAAATGAATTTTCTCCTGTTTAGAAATGACGTTACCAAGCTACCTACGTTTGACTTTCCTATCATTGTGTCTATAAATCATGGTTGTGAAAGATACAGCTTGTGTATACCTTGTATTACAAAGGTAATATTTTCCTTAAAAGTAAGCATTCTGGTGAAACTTGAATTCGATCCCTACGTTCTCTATGGGGACATGGGCGGGTAAACTTGTAAACTTTTCTTCCCAAACTTTTGAAAAATGTTACGGTTTTCTTTAACATTCTTATCCAAGTTTATTTCACGCAAAATCTGATGCATTCTTTGTGTGAATGCACCTGAACACTGGGATTCTGTGAATTTTACTCCCTTTTGGACAAATTAGGAATCCCTAATCAGTGCCGTCGGCAGATTTCTGAAGGCTGTTTCATCCTTCAGTATTGCGCTATAAAGCTATGAAGTTGTACACTGTTCAACCCTTATCTACTCTCTAAATCCAAAAAAGTGGAAATAGGGACGGATCTATAATTAAGACTGAGTATTCACTCTTAAAGAGTGAAAATGGATTGGTCCTTAATTTCACTCTAGAAGAGTGACTTTTCACTCTAAAGATTTACGTGGAAATTTGAAGTATGGACTGGGCTAAGACTGGGGGGGGGGGGGGGAGATGAATGGAGCACTCAAATCCAAAGTTTTGACATTTTCTCAGGTAATTTTTGACATTTCAAGACAAAAGAATCTCCAGGCTGTATATTATTGGGAGCTGGGGCGTTCCGATGTCCATGTTAATCGTATGGGTCTGTTGCAGTCTGTAGCGTAGTTGCTAGTTGAGATGCAAATCGTGCTGGGTATGTTCGGCGCTGAACGCAGTAGATAGCAGCATTGTTGCCGTAAATCGGCGAACTGACTGCAACTATTTGCAAGATATTTCGAGTTGCAACTTGCAAGCAGTTGCTTCATGTGCTCCGGTGGGCACCGGAGCACACGTAGCAACTGGCGACTCGGCCGCAACTGACGCAACTAGTCGCAAACCCAATGCAACTCGACGGAGTCTATGCGGAGATGTAACAAACATTTGTATTTTGACTCAGTTGCAAGGAGACGCAGTACGCGATTTACTATAGTGTGACTGGGGCATACCTTACCTACTAGCAGGTGTCGAATATGTACGCCTCTTCTGACGTGCATACTATTGGTATTACGTGCATCCAATGTAGGTGCAGGAGAAATACACGTCCGCAGGGCGGGCAATGCTAATCGATGCAAGGTCGAAAGGTTTAAATACAAAAATTGACAACGCGCAGGTTTATGCGTAGCGGTCACTGGATGGATAGTGTCCTTTTTATTTACGAATAGTCTCTAGATTCGTGCCTTTCGTTCTTACGATTGCAGTGCAGTGTTGATGTTGATTGCATGTGTTTCGTAATGCTGAGAGCAGTATTTTGTCCGAAGTATCTTTGTAGTCTACTAAAAGAAGAAGGTCAAACATGTAAAGGAAATTGCTTCTTTTGGTTACTACATAAAGAAATAAATACATAAATTAATACAAAAATAAAATATCTTTTCAGTATGGTATGTCTCATTGTCCACGCCATGTGCCAGTGGTTTTTAAGCTTTCGGGAATGAAAGCCATTTTTATGAAATTCTTCAGTTAAAATAGCTCCTTTGTAATAATTGTAGCTAAAACTTAATCCAGCAGTTTGACTTTTATTTAAATTGTGGGCCCCTAGAATCTTTTAAGTGCATAATCACGTGTACCATTTGAACACCTACAGAGCCCACTCCCTAGGATTTCAAGTGGCGGCCCGCCCCGAGCACGAAAATGGCCCGCTAAATACTCGTAAAGCTAAAATATGGGATAAGAAGTCAAACTATTTGATTGAGTTTTGTCTACAACACTTGGATTATTTTAAATTAAAATCTCAGGTAAAGGTGGCCGGCCCGTAGTCCAAACCACTTGAGAACCCTTGATGTACGATCACAATTGAATGTTGACCCAAGCTTGGCCTCTACAATCCCAGATCAGGCTGGATCAGTGTATGATTACCTGGATCATAACAAACCTTACTCTATGTTTTTAACAGATGCTTCTAGAACTGAAATTTTTGAAATTGTTAAAAATTGCAAGAGCAAAACTTCAGCTGATTACAATGGTTTGAGTACGTTGCTATTAAAAGAAATAATTATGTGATCAAGCCCTTCACACATATATGTGATTTACCATTTTCGACTGGTATATTTCCAAACAATATGAAAGTAGCCAAGGTAATACCTATCTTTAAGAATAGAGATATACATTCTTTTAGTAACTATAGACCAATATCATTATTACCCCAGTTTTGAAAGGTGCCAGAAAAGCTATTTGATAAGCGGATGGACACCTTCATTCGTAAATATAACTTACTTAATGATTCTCAATGCGTTTCGGATCTGGTAGGTCTACATCTATATGGCATTGCTACAACTTACTGAGGAGCTCACTTGTACCTTGTGCCTTGCATTCCTACAAATTTCTACAAACTCTGGAGGTTCCGGGGGCTTCGTCCACTGGTTTTTTACCTGGGCTTTTCCCCTAGACCCCACCAATAGCCTGTCTGGGGTCCCTTGGCGTGCGTCCCATGGGGAAATCTTGTAGCGCCCTTGCTGTCTGCGGCCCACGAGTGGATTATGGCTATCAAAACGGCCCGTCTGAAGAAAAAGGTTCCCCACCCCTGCTATAAAAATTTAAATAAGTATCCCAGTGGGGTATCCATAACTTTCTAAAAGAGGGAGAAAATGAATGGTGGACCTGGGTCAGGGGCATAATGGGGATTTCCCCAGCCGTGTTTGAGATATTTTGGCTCTTAGAAGAATAATAGATGCCACATGGTGTATCATTTCCATTTCCTTGTTTTGGGAGGTGCGAATGGGGGCGCGTCTATTACGCCCCCTATAACCGCCATTGATAATGACACTGACTTTGTGTGCATAACGTGAAATCTGATGGACCCACGCGGCTTTGAACCGGCATATGACATGTTAACCGTGATTTTATATTTTTTGGCGAATGAGGACCGTGTGTTTCATACACACATATATGAGTTTGGGATGCAGCTTCTGGGACTGGGGAGAAACCAACGTCTTGGGCAGTTTATGCTGTATTCGTTCACTGGAAAAGACCCAATCTAGATTTCTCTTGGGCAAAAACGACTTAGCCCAGAATACCCCTTCCGCCTATAGCCCTAAAAAGATAGGAAATTTAGTTTAGTTTTATTCCACGTCAGGGATCCCATTTCCCTCAGATCAAGGACCCAGTCGAGAAAATTGTGGACAAACACCGGTGAAATCGCCTTGGCTTTCGAATAGTGTTCAGATGGTAACAGCCTGCTACTTAGTTGCGCTCCTCCTGCTCACTGGACTGCACCATTTTAATGTCCACTTTCGGCAAACGAGAATGTATTTCCATTCTTGGTCACTTTCCCAAAGGATGGTTAAGGGTCTAGCATTCTGGCTCTGTATCTCACACTGACAGCTGTGCCGAATAGAGACCTGGAGGGGATGAGGTCTGAGTAGAAGGATTTAACACTCATTTTAATTTTCCCATTTTGAAACTATTTATACTTGATCCGACAACCTACAGGATACTTACTCCCTGTAGGTATCAAGCAACATCTCGGCCGAAAACATGCGACAGAATATGTCGGAGCCCCACGATTTGACAATTTCTTTGATGTTCAATTTTAATTCAACTGCTTGGTCCTCCCACAGAGGTAATACCAGCACTTTGCTCGATCACCCAACTCTCTAAATGTAAAAGAGTGAAACTCTACCAAAAGGATTGACTACAGTGACTCTCTGTTTCGAGTGACATTCCACTCTCCATCGAGTGGCATTTTCACTCATTAGGAGTTAATTACCATTCCTAGCAGAGTGGAATTTTAGTCGATTTCCACTCGGAAAAGAGTGGTCACTGTAGGCAATCGTCAAAGAGTGATTTTCACTCTTTTACATTTAGAGAGGTCTTTATACATATAGTATGTTGCTTCGTCAAGGAGGGCAATTTCTGTCTTTTTTTCTGCCTCTCTTCAGTAGTTATGTTGCGTGAAATACAATATGGGGTCATTCCTTCAAGTCACGCTTCCTCCATGATAGTTGACTCCGGGAGAAGTTACTCTAACAGTTTTCTGTTTATCGCTTGTAATCATGTAGCCCACGCAGGAGAAGAGCTTTTATTAGGGGCGATAATCCCTTGGGCAGAAGCAGGCCCGTAGCAGAAAAGGTACTGAAGGGAAGCGAAATAGCTAGGGGGTATTTTCTTGGGGCGGGTGGGGGAACTAAAGCAGTGGCGGATCCAGGATTTGGCAAAAGGGGGGCCCAGGTCATAATGGTTTGTATAAAAGTCCCGGGGAGAGGTCTAAGGGGAGGGATCTCCCCGGGGGTAGTGCCAGGGTATTTTGATAGGTGGCAAAGCATGTGATGAGTAATCGGCGTCCTGGGGGGAGGGGTCTAAGGGGAGGGGTTGTTAATTTAAGGTTGCTCAGATGTATAATGGTGATGTCTGTGGTGTATTTTTTGAACTGATCATATATGGCTGGAAAGCGTTCATAATTCAGTGGATTTTAATTTTTGGTTGGGTGAAAGATGCTTTTCTGGGGAGAGGGATCTAAGGGGAGGGGACACGTCCCCTCCCCTTTGAGAAATTTTTGTTAATTTAAGGTTGCTCAGATGAAAAATGGTGATGTCTGTTATATATTTTTTGAACCGATCATATATGGCTGGAAAGCGTTCATAATTCAATGAATTTTAATTTTTGATGGGTGAAAGATACTTTTCTGGGGAGGGGTCTAAGGGGAGGGGTATCCCCTCCCCTTTGAGAAATTTTTATTAATTTAAGATTGCTTAGATGCAAAATGGTGATGCCTTTAGTATATTTTTGAACTGATCATATATCGCTGGAAAATGTTCATAATTTAGTGAATTTTTAATTGTACACTAAATTCACAGTACATTCCATCAAAATAAATTACAATGCTTAAATGAGACAATACAGGGTAATATTGCAGCAAGTTGTAGTTAAAAGCCTGATGTTGTCGAAAATATTACTCTAAATATTAAAGAATTCTGAAATTCCCTTGAAATTAGAAGCAGTGCTCCCAATGCTGTGGGCCTGGCCGGTAATAGACTGAAGTTAGCAATCCATTAATACAGCGCTCATGAGTAACTCCTTGCTATGCCCAGAGAAAGTTACTGAGGCCAATACAAGCCAAAATGTTATCAGCTGAAAGTCAGTAGCAGAGTTATTGAAATAACACTTATTTTCTGAGGTAGAAAATAATGGACAAATTTGAGTTTCACTCTGACACATCTCATACTGTATGCCTATTTCATTGTAAATGGGCCTTGTCCTTTGTTTTATGTAGTTGAAAAAATCTTCAAAATTTTTTGGAAGGGGGGGGGGCCGGGCCCCCTGGGCCCCCCTAAATCCGCCCCTGTAAAATGCATTAAGGCAATGGTAATTTTGAATAGGGGGAGAAAATATTTTCTAGGGGGCTCCGGCCCGTGGCCATTCCCCCTTGACTACGGGCTTGGGTGAAAGCCAAAGAGACCCATTACGCTGGTTAGGCGTATACCTCCGATAATGATTCTACTGATGTTTGGTTTCCTGAACAGGCGCGATCTGCATCCACTCCCACATGACCTTTATATTTAACGATGGTAGATTTGTAATTGCGGATCGGCTACTTTGGAAAGATATGAAACGCAAAGCTTTTTTATTTATGCTAACTTATTTAAAGGGGAATTTTCATGATTCCAGACAGTTCCAGTTCTCCCAACTATGCATCTTCTAGCTCCTCCCATAACTGTATGAAGCTCTTCCTTGTGCAGGAATAAACCTGTTTTATTGCTTAAGGCCATGTCCTGTTGAGCATACAAGGCTATAAAATGTGATAAAAGCACTCTCTCTGCCTTGTGTGGAATGTAAGCTACTCTGCATCTTTCAAATTTTCAAACTTTGATGTCAATCAAAGAGCAGTCACCAACTGAGGATTTTGATATACCCATACTAAAAATATACTTTGGGGTGATGACTGTCTGTCTTTAACTACCCACTAAATCGCGAGACGATTATCAACGAAAAGCTGCATTTTCTTTAATTAAAGAGGGATTTCTTTCCTGTATTCAGTAGCTTCTATTTGATAGGAAACATCTGAAAACATCTTTCATGTCTACGTGTCTTGCGCAGAATAATGCGTTGATGTGTAGTGCGCGGTCGACAAAAACTCAAAACGACTGTTTAATTGAAATAAACGAATGCGCTTTGCCCGTTCTTTAACAACGGATCACGTGCACATGAACTGAAGAGGCAGAAGTCTAGCTTTTTGTCAACAATGTGGAATGTTTCCAGAAATTTCCTGAAATAACAAGACATAGATTCATGTTTATATTTTGACATAAAACCTAATCGGTATACTCTTTCCATTTTCTTTTCTAGGTGAAACTATATAACACATTCGTGTTGGTGTGTCGTAAAATCCCATCTAACTAACTAACTCATGCGCGTCACCAGGTGTCCAAAGGTGCAATATTCTTTTATTACCTGGACGAGTGGCAATGTTGTGGCAGTTTGGAAAAACTCTAGTCCTACTTTATATGCAGAGACAACAAATCCATTTTGTGTTAACTTTCTAATCCAGTGTAACTTTCTGCAGAAATGTCAAGAAAAATACAAGAGAAAGATATCTGCCTGACCTTGACTGTGCAACCTCATTTCTGCACTTCAAAGAGATGAATATTCGTGCAATATCATCTCCTAAACACAAGTGTCGTTTGCTTATCACACTCTATCGCACAGTGAGTTCGAGGCTTGTACGGTATCCTAAAGAAACCTCGGTATAATCGCACCTTGATAATCGTAATTCGTTAATTAACAGTTTTGTACATACTTTACATATTCATGTAAACATGGGTGCTAACAGTGCAACATTATACAATTTTCATGAAGTTGTGCACAAGTTTGCCTCAGGGAACATACGATGATTAGATGATTTATACGAATGTGTTAGGCTCATTTTAACACCATTTTCAATTGTAACGTCCCGTGTTATTTTTTTATTTGCAACGATTTTTAATTCTTAGTTTGTTTGCGCATTTATAATTTTTTTAATATTCATTTTTTTTTTACGGTTTTAACGATTTTCTTTTTGTAGGGGAAATAATCGTATCGCATCTAAATCGATAATAAGCGGTATCCGTATCACTCCTATAAACGGTATAACGGGCAAGCCTGGCAGTAACATTTCCAACTGCACACCAAGCTAAGGACACTATACCTACAAGTGGTCCTTCTTGTAGGTTTTTGCTAATTTGGTATCTTTAATCGTTTGTTATATCTCTGCAAGTCTGCGACGATGTTCTACGCGATAGTTGCACGTATGCTAATGCTAACAGCATTTTAGGGAACCTTTTCACATCGTGGGTTTGACTTTCAGAAAACTCTCACTATGCTTTCACTAGCCTTCACAGCAGAGCTGGTTTTGTTATCCATTCTCGGCTCCCCAAAGTCTCTCTTTACCTTCGGAAAAGACTGTACAGCTGTACTGTCAGCTAAGCAGACTATATGCTCTCACGCAACTTCCTCGAATATAGCCCATGTTGCATGGCGGAGATACAAGTTTGCTGTAGTTTTAAATTGTAAATGCTTCCCAAATTGCACTTCAGCCTATTTAGGTTTTAAACAAAATTTAAATCATAGAGGCAGAAACAGAGATATCAAATAATCTGAAATCGAGTTATTGCTTCTTTTCGTGACAGTGACCAAGCATATACAAAGTTTGGGGGTTGAATAATTTATCTCACTGACGAACATCACACGTCAATTTTCTCGTTATTCCTGTATTAACGATTATTTAGTATCCCAATCCACGCACGCACATTTCTACTTTATGAATTTAAAGCAGCTGTTTTTTTACAAGAAGTTAAGAAAAAGCGATTTTACTGAAACCTAACCAGTCAAACGATCGCATCGAGTCACTTCTTTTTCTCGCCAGAGCCTGTTTGCAAATATTAATCATTGAAACTATTACTGTTTTTCCAAGGTACGCATGTCATCCGATTAAAAATCTTGGACTATGGAAGGCCCATTAAATAATTAAAACTGTACCTTTTGGTTGTCATGGCTATAACACCTTACGTTGGCATGTGTACATCGTTGTATCAGTTCTTAGTAATATATGATTGTTACCACAGGTTCTGCGCTTCAAACTGACAAAAACGTTTCGACCAAATTTCCCGTGTATAATATATGCATGGGCAGCGAGAGTAAATGAAGTGTTGGTGTATAACGTGGAGGAAGGGAACCAGACGTGGAGCGGGAGTTATCAGTCATACGGGGAAATCACGAAATTATGGGTGAGGGAGCCTGGGGTGGGTGGAGGAGGGGAAAGGAGGGGACGGGACTGAGGGAGGAAATAACCCTTAGCATGCGAAATAATAACTAAGGCTTATATACTTAGAAATCTTTAGGGTGGGCAAATATTACTCAGGACGCTTCAGTAACCCCCCCCCCCCGGCCACGGCTCTGAATGGAGAAAAACCAAAGGTAAGAGTCACCAACACGTGCGCACATATGATAAATCACGTGATCAAAAAAGGAGTGCCAGGGTAAGGCGGGGAAGTCTTTCCAAGAAGCCCAGAGAAACTTTGTTCTTACAAATATGCCTTTGAAAAGGGTTGGTCGAGGCAAAAGGATTGGTCAATATGTCGCTTTATGTTGGATTACACATGTCAATGGCACTATCTGTGCCTGTATTGAAGAAAAAAAATTTCAAGCAAGTGTAAATTATGCGGACCAAAATTCTGACTTTTCACCGGGACGCTTAACTATTAACCTTCTATTTCATCACAAGAAAGCTGGCATATTTGGTGTACATGCTCCTGATTATTCAGTGGACAATACATGAGATGAGCATGGATGACCTTAACAAAAAGTATTGAAGGGATGATGTTACTTCCCACCTTTAAAATCTCCCTCTCATTTGCCCCGAATTATTATGCTTGCATGACGTCATCTGCAGGTTACTTTAGTATCAACCTTAACTTTTTCTCCTCAGCTCATATTGTCAGGCAAAGTTTAACGATACAGTCTAATGAAACTAACATTGTCCATGTACAGAGTTGCGCAATATAGACTGACGTGGCCAAGGGTGTATAGGGTATCCCCTGGACATTGTTACAAGCAAATGGATATTTCTTCAAGAACTTTCCTTTTTGCGCAAACTCAGAGAATAACTATTTCAATTTTCAATTTTCTACGGTTTTCTTTCATACGTCCAAAATTTCCTTAGAAATGTCCAACCTTTGGAATTGAATGGTTTAGCACCACACCCCACCCCCATCTCCAAAACTATCCGACAGCGTCCGGTTTGATGGTGTCAAACTAAATCAACTGAACAAATGCATTTATTCTCACAATGGGATTTTTTGTTACTGTTTTTCGGCTAATTAATAATACATGTGAGCGGTGTATCATTAAAAATGATGATGAATCTACTTTGCGCTAACAATGTCTGGCAGTCAACCTCACGAAGCTCAGCTATCGTCACTGGGTAGGTGTTATTTCCAAGAAGCAACGCCCTACCTTCGCCTTTAGAAAATAAAACGCCTATCAAACAGAAGATCTTGGATAACGGATATTTTGTTATCATATAAAAATTTTAAAGATGTATCGAGTGAGTTTATTGGGAGTTTTATAACACCTCTAAATTACATTATAGTAAAAACAACCATTTGATCACCCACGTAATGAGAAAAGTCACGTAACCGATGAAATGACACTTTCCAAAGTTATTCTGTTTTCTTTTAAGTAAAAACCAGAGGCGGTACCATAGTTTTGAACCTGGAGGATGGGGGCAGAAGAAGTTATTTGGCGGGATTAAAACGGAATAGCCAAACTGTGTCGTGGGAGCGCTAAGTGCGCTCTTTAACGGGGTCCTGGTAGGCTAGTAGCCCTAGGGCCCTGGTGGTGTCGAACAGCGATGTCCCGGAAGGCGACAAGGGGCGAAGCTCTGGAAAAGTGTGGGCATTAAAAAATGAAGCATTACCTATCTTCGTATGATGATTGATGCACACTACGCAGATCACCAGAATAACTGTTTAAACATTTGTTTTGATGAGAGGTAAATTTGATGACACAGAGGGATTGTGAAGTTAAGAAGGGGGATGGGGTGCATGATGGTTAAGGTTGCACGGTGCTTTAAAACAGTAACATAACACAAACACGCTTCCCAAAGACATTTCTAAGTGATTATGAAATAATTACGAAAATTACGAAAATGAAATACAACATTATTAAATTTAATTTAAATACGCTTGGCGTGTACACATTTTACATAATTGTCTCATCGTTACTCACAGGAAGACATTTCACAAGGGGGGAGGGGCGTTTGCCCTGCAATTTTTTCTAACTGGTTAAAAGACATGACACAGGTTTTGTCATTAAAAACGGAAATTGTTTGCCCTATGAGTGTAAACAGTTTGAGTGGAACAATTACTCCAAAATCCAATGCAACCCCAACCATCGTCTACCCTAGCTGTATAAAATTCTCCCCTGTATGTTTGAATCGACCGGCGTTTAGTCAGGATAAGGTTGTTATTTACACAAACAGTCAAAATATAATATTTTTGGTCTCTTCAGTGAGTACCCAAAGCAATTTGAACAAAGTTAAAAGCAGAGGCTTACGAGGTGGGAGACTAAGGCTGTAGTCAAACCCCTTTCGGGCAGAAAATTTTTTACTTTCCGGAAAATTATGCGCAATTTTTCTGTCAAGCGTGCTCAAAATTTCGAGCAAAAGTGTTCAGCCCCTCCCACCATCCCCTCCACTGGAAGCGATCTCGTACACTTATAGTTAAATCCTCAACCCAGTGCAGTTCAGTGACCATTTTCACTCCAGCGATATAGCGCACAATGGGTTATACCGGTAATGTGTGGTCACCTACTGAAACCTGTTTTTCGATCGACTCAATATATTGATGATAACTAGCGTTCACTAACTATATTTCTCTGGTATCTTTTGGATGATACGTCGGTCTGACTGTAGTCGATCGATTTTTGTCACCTTTTCTGTTTTAAATGTCGTCCGGAATCCGAGCGGTCTTGTTCAACCGCCAGCGGTCGTCTTCCTAAGATATGATTTAAAATAAAACCGAACTCATGCGTTTTGTTTCTCTTAAATATTTGTAAAGTTTTCAACCTTGAGGGTAGAAACTTACTTAACTAAAACCAGCGGCGTAGCTACGGGGGGCCGGGGGCCTAGCCCCCCCCAGATATTCGTCAGGCCCCCAGATTTTTGTCTCCTAATAAAATGTGTAAGAATTAACAAAAAATTAAATGTTTGAACGGAAATAAGGTTTGAAGTATTTCCTTCAAAAATAAATAAAATGTGTAAGGATTAAGAAAAAGTAAATGTGTGAAAAACACATTTTGCGCACGTAAGAAATCAACTTATGACTTTAAAATGCCTATACTTTCACTAAATTAGGTATATAATCTACACTGTCGTTTAGTTCGCATATAATTCACTTGGACGATGAAACGAACGTCCCGACGACAAACTCGGATGTGACATTGTCAGGTTTAGACCCTTTCTGCCTTTCGGATGGCTGGTTGATTTACTGAAAACATAGCAACCTACACTGAAGACCATTCTTACACGACCATTCCTATACGGTATCATACACAAAATATGCCGTATGGTAAGGTACTGCGTTCGAATAATTCTGCTATCCTTAACAAGTATGTCGTGTCTCTCTCCTTGCCCATGACAAGTGCACTGTAGAACGATTGTTTTCGATAAGTCCTCTTTTTAGTAGTTCGCACTGGCGTCACGGTCCGGACGGATTTGTAAATACCAACAAGGTCCGGGTTTCATGTGTTTCCCACATGATCCCTACTTCTGCTTTCCGGGATAAATAGTTTGAAAGATTTACTGGTGGTATTATAGGCCTGACCAAGTAATATACCGATGACTTGAGTCTGTGAACAAATACAGCACCATTTTGCATCTAGACACCATTGAAAACCGGAAAAATTTACAAAGGGAAGGGGACACCCTTAGACCCCTACATCAGGACAGTGATCTATGTCCTCCTTGCGAGAAAATAAATATGGAAACCCTAGGTTGGAGACAAATGGTATGATCTAGGGGATATGTAATTGAGTAGTGGACATGTAGCCTATGGATATGGTGATGGACAAATGCAACAAAGATATACTAGAAAGTGAATATGGGAGAATTGCAGGCAGAATAAATGAAAAAGGATGCATTATTCAGTATGATTCTTGTATTATTTCAGCTCATGTGATATCCACGGCGGTACACAGCGGAGGGGGGGGGGGACAATTACCCCCAGAAATTTTCAAAGTGCACCGTTTCCATCTCTGAGAATATACAGGGAAAACGCAGTAAAATATAAGAAATAGCTGTGATCGTAATGATAGAACAAAAAGGCAGATCAATATTTTCATGCCTATATCTGTACACATCACCAATGATTTACAGCTCTATTAGGATGTATTTCTAGTCTACTTTTCTAAAATTCTCGCGCTACGCGCGATTATGCATAGCTACAATGTTGCTGTTGTTGCTATAGGTAGCTTCAATCATCAATGGCTTAAAAACGTTTTTAAACCGTGCTAGTTTAGTCATAAAAACGTTTTATAACCAATAACACTCCCTCCCCTCCCTTCGACCTTCCCCCACAACGGAGTTCAATGGCTGAGATCATGCTTCATATCATAGGCCTATCCACCGCGCTCTCAAAAATGACTTTTGTCGCACTTATTCACTACTTTTCGTTTTCCTTTTAAAGCTGAAATCCCTCAGATATTGCACCATTTGCTATCTATACGTCCTCCTGAAATTACAAATTTTCGCCAAGTGGGAGGGAGACACCCGTTCCCTTTAGTCTCCTCCCCTAGGCCACAGATCAGTAATGCCCACTTTTTGCCCCCTAGCAAAAAAGTGTATGTGCGGCCTCGTGTATTACCATTTTTCATGGATTGATTTTATCCCATTATTTGAGAAATGACAGACATGAGATTCGAATTTCAAGGCTGGGTACATGCAGCTTAAAACACGTGGAAAGTGCCGTTTCCGGCCATCTGGAGGGTTTGTAAAGCCCAAAATTTTCTTGCACGCTCCGCGCCAACTGATGGTGGCGCTCCACTTAGATAGTCTTGACAAGCCTGAACCTCGGCGGTGCCGGCCCCCCTATTTGTTACCTGGGCCCCCCTAAAAATTCTCATCGTAGCTACGCCCCTGACTAAAACTCAGCTGGCAATGTTCTTTGAGCCTCAATTGCCAGCTCTGTATTGACTACCGTTATTTCAGTTGTTCTGCAGGGGGCTGTGTCGCTGCGTTTAGGTAGAAGACGTTAGGTATCCACCTAATATTTGATTAGTTATTTTGCAATCGCAAAGAGGGATTTTTCTGACCGATGTGCAAGATTGGGAAGTAGCCTACCCAGTGATCAGAAGTTGGTTCCAACGACTAGGTGATGGGCAAGACAAGTCATACCAGATACCGCTGAAGCAGGGAGCTGTTATTTAACAACAGTTCCCTGGTCGAAGATATCGACGTCAATCAGTAGCTAGTATTATCTCATGATGGGGTATCATGACGTCACGTTGATCAATAGGTTAATCTATTGTAACAAAGGAATCTTTTGATTAAAAGGGAGAAATAAATGAACACCATCTCTCAATTAATCAATGTATTAGCGTATCAAGATATTCGTAAGTAGGACGTTAAGAAGTAGTTCAATGACATGGGAAAGTGGGGCCGGGGGCATTTGGGGGGAAATGTCCCTTATTTTATTACTCTTCCCCAACCACATATAACCATGATATTTTTATTTTCAGAACCTCATGATGGATCCACCTTAGTATCTCTTTATCTTGTCCCTCCAATTTACATCGTCACCATGGTAACCAGTGCAAGCTAAAATGTATTTTTAATATGTAACAGTGGATTGTGGTGAAATGGGCACCCAATTCCTCCATTGTGTTGTTTTGATATATTATATTGCGATGGGAGTTATAAAATTCTGTACTCCCGCCCTCTCAATATCTAACCCTTTTACAATTTTGGCCCTAACATGCAAGCACATGGCTGCACCCTGTCAACGACCAAAATAGAAGCACAATGACCAGACAACTGCCCTCGTAGTGGGGTTACTATCCCATAAAGGACATTAAATTGCATGTGATCAACTGCTCAGCTTTCGAACCTTTACATCATTCCAGGGGGTTGCTAGGACGAAATTTGGGGGGGGGGGGAGAGACCTAGGTATCAAATTGGGGGGTCGCGGCATTGACCCCGTCTTAAATTCTTACAAAGTTTACTAGGATACACAAAATTTCTGGAAGGCCTAGCAAACATCTGTGGGCCCAGCTCCCCCTCCCCCGTAGCTACACGCCTGCATCATTCACCGTATCTGTTGTGGGTGTCCCCGCTCTAAACTGGCTGAAAAGAACAGATGCTACGCATAATCTTAAACGACAGGATGATCAGCGATCAATGTTTCCTATCCAGTATAGATTGCAAACACATCAGATACGGTACAACAATAGGTGTAAATTTTGCATTACAGAATATTTATCGACAGACGAAGGAGCCATCCCCTGGAATTCGGGCACATTCACCTATTTCTAGGGTACATTTTTGGACAATATTCGGCACGTTTTTCCTTTAGTACAGCAGACAAAAACGGCCGGCTCAGTCGTCTCAGACAAAGTTCTCGTATCAATGTGTATTGCATCAAGAGGTATACAGCGGCGAAGCCCATACCTACTCAAGAGGCAGGAAAACATCAGCATGGCTCACATCTGAACACTGGCGTAGACAGGGGGTACAAGGGGCCACCCCCTGTTCGTCCCTGTCTCCCCCCCCAAATAAATAAATTTCGACAGTAAGAAGTACCGGTACGTACATACGTCGGCCTGGCCTAGGCTAGCCGTAGGCACTTCGAGGGTTATACTGTATGAATAATTAACATTTTCCAGGGTACACTTCTGCATGCCTGGTGACGTCCAACGGTACACGTACGTGGCACGATGTGGAAGGTTGAAAGTACGTATTTTCCGTTATACATTTTTCAACATTTTTTACCGAGCGCTTCGCGCGCAGCCATTACCGGTGTAGATAGTGATTGTTAAAACCTTTTCGACGAAAAATACTCTGAAACGCGCTTTTTTAGTCCTCAAATTCTTTTGCTTTACCTATCAGGGAGGTTTAATATCAACTCCCTGCACATATACTGCCTTCCCATTCCCCATTGCTGGAAGCTGTTCGTATGGATTTTCGTTCAAACTTAGTAAACATACGGTAGTTGTTAAGTGCTCGGCATCATACTCTTTAGCAGTGGTTCCCAACCTTTTTCGGCTCACCGTCCCCTTTCACGGAATGGCGTTGGGCAAACGCCCCCTCCCCCGTCTATAGCATACTGTTGCCATGAATGAAACGACAATTATAATAAAAGACATGGTGAAATAAAGGGGAGCCATACACATATATTGTTTTTACGTACGGGTCCGACACAGGGAAGCAAAACAACAGTGTGGGATTCAAAAAGCTGACTCTCTTTTGTGATGGTGAATCACAAAGTTGAGGTTAGGGACAGAGAAACTTTTTTTGAATTTTACAGATGCCAAAGGCCCACCGAAGTGTGGACAGTTCCCACAAGGTTCCTAATGGGGCTCAGGGGCAATGTCCCAATGGGGGACCGGAGGCTAAGCCCCCAGAAGTTCTGGGGTATTACCGAAATTGTTGACACAAGAATGAGGCACTGTAAGTCAATTTTAACTGTCTTCCGATTACCTAATATTTAATAACCTTAAATGTTCACTAGAGATTACAGAAATCACCCATAGAGCTACTAACGAAGGTTCCCTTTGATGCTGCAAGGAGCTTTTCCTGTGGGTAGGAGGAAGAAGGATGGTAGGGGTCGCATGGGACTTTAAAAGACTTATGCCACTCAAGCTGTCCTACGGGCAAAAATAATGAGAAAGCCGAAATTGGCAAACCGTAAGATTGCATTTTTTAAAAACATTTTAACATTTTACTTGTGTTTTACTTCATACTACATTGCAAAAGTTGTTTATTATGTTACAGTTATCTGCAATTTTCACTTCTGTCAGTATGTCATGTTGATGGACAGCACGGAAAACCTACATTCAAGGTAAAAGTGGCCGGAGAATTTTTAGCCATGGCCCTTCGCTCACCGCTTTCACCAGGATGCCACAAATGGGAATATATGAGGATCCTCGCTGACAAAATTTTGAAATTAATTACTGTTAAATGCGATTTCGTGAAATCTAGCAATAAAGATAATTCACAAACTTTTAAGTGCACCGGAGGAGTGAATGTTTGACCTATTCGACTTGTTGACGTCATTTATCTCCTTTTAAGGGAATGAATTTGAGAGCTCAGCTAAGGAAAAAATTTTGGAATCTTGTAAGGCCCGGTTTAAACTTAGTATCACATTTTTTCAAAACGCCCCCTGCCGGCCCCTTAGAGCTCATCGCCCCCATGAGTTGCGAAAAAGCCCCCCAAGGACGATAACGCCCCCGGTGGGAACCACTGTCCCATAGTATCATTTGGATGTCAGGTAATAATCATCATATCAGTGCAACATTTTATATAATTAATTTAGAGCTTCCAGTAGGCACTATACCGGTGTCTGCCAGCCATAGATACCCTTTTATAATGCACAATGAAGCAAAGGAAAATCTTCGTAATAGTCCAAGAATGTTTCTGTGGGGTCCGCGCAAGTGTTTTAGGTAAAAACTTTCCCCGAATAGAAGGCATTTAAGTTACCAAAAGGTGGGGTGGAAGACTTCAGGAGGTTTGTTGACAACATACCCTTCTCTATAAGACAACATACTCTCCTCTTTCACCTAACCAAAAATTAGAATTCACTTAATTATGGATATTTTCCAGGCATTTATGATCAGTTCCAAAAATGTTTTATTTTCGTACAAACTCTTCCATTGTCATTGAAACCCTTGATTTCCCCATGGCCTTAGGCAGTGGAGGGGAAGTTTCCCTCCCCCAGAAATTTTCAAAGCAAAATTTTTATCACCATCGATCTGTGTAAATTTATCGACTTTTTGAAGATTGTTTAGATGCAAGTTGTAAGGGACAAGAAAGTGCCATTTCCGGTACTGTAATATGAGACAGGCGCTTAGCGAAGGGGGTGCAAGAGTCCTCTCCTTGAGGATACTTTTCTTAGCTTTTTTATTACTCATATCGTTAAAAGTCTAAAAAATGCGATTTTTCAGCGGGCTTCGCGCGCACCTCTCTTGAGTTGTAAATCTCACATTTATAAAGTGATTGCTATAAAGTCGCGGCCTTCGGCGCCGCTTGGCAGTCCACAAGGGTTTGCCCCCCACACACATTCAGACATCAAACCCCGTTCGTGGTGGCCATTTTTATTCATTATTGACAGAGAGAGTTTATTTCCGAGAGTTACACAGTGCTACTGCTAGGTCCTTGACTACTTCGTTCTATTAAAGCAGTGGTTACCAACCTTTTCCAGCTCATCGCCCCCTTTCACCATATAGGGGTGGGCAAACGCCCCCCCCCCTTCCATGTGACTTCCAAGTACTACTATAAATGAAACGAAAAAAGTTGAAGCACATGTTGAAATTAAAGGTGCGAATACATCCCTTGAAGGTGTGGGCCCAAGGTAGTACACACAGACAAAAGCGGTAACGAATCTTCCTCTTGTGATGGCAAGTTGAAAACCCGCGATTAATGTAATAAGGGTGTGAAGCCTTAATTGGAGTCAAGGGTGAAGAAACGTTTTCACTAAAAGAGAGAAAAATTTTGGAGATTCCACAGTTTGAAGTGTTCCCCATGGGCAGGGAGTCTAGAGGCCCTTCTTAGCTGTCCTGGGGCATTGTCCTAGTGGGGGACCAGGGACGAAGTCCCCTGAAGTTCTGCAGGGTTCACGAAATTGTCAGCACGAGAACTATGATAAATCATTTTAAATCACACTTTGACCATTTGTCCTTGAGTGGTAACTAATTTGCTTGTCTTGGGTGGGAAGAAGGATGATAGTGGCTGCATGGGGCTTTGAAAGACGTATGCTACTCAAGGTGTCCTACACCGGCAATTATTACAGATCCCCCAAATATCCACTCCAAAATAAAGCATTTTAAAAGACATTTTAATACCCTACTTCCTTTTGCATTGCCAACGTTTTCTGTTATTTTTCAATTATCTACAATTGTCGATTATGTCAGTATGTGCTTCTACGAACAGCAAGGCAAGAGTTACATTTGAGATTTAATTGGCACGACACCTTTGACCTATGGATCCCATAGCCCCCCCCCTTTTACCCCCACTGATAAAGACAATGGGGTCCTCACAAAGAATATTTTTGAATTTCAACACTGTTTGATGCGATCTCCTGGCAGCTAGCAGATGAGATAATTCACAACTTTGTAGTGAACCTAAAGAATGAATGTTAGAGATACCCGACTTGTTAACTCGAGCTATTTTATTGCATACTTATCTGAAAGTTCAACCAGAGGAAAACACTTGGTATCTTCTGCAACCCCGTTAAAATTTAGTTTAGTATGATCTCATTTTTTCAAATGCCCCCACTGCCGCCCCTTGGCTCTTATCCCCCTCAGTTGCGAAACAGCCTTCAGGGGCGAAACCACCTGATAGGAACAACTAATCTGTTGGTAAAGATACGAGTACAAAACTCATTAACACACACTTCCAGCTACTGTTTGCTAAATGAAGCTTACCTTTTACAATCCGTTTATCAAACTTTGTACGATTATGTCTTAATTACACATATTATATTGTGGAGAATAACTGGACGAGGGAACTATTTACGTAGCTGGGATTCATTCACGTAAAACAGCATGAAAAACAATCTGATGAATACTATTTCCAGAATTCGTGTTGAGGTTAGGAATGATAAAATCCCTGTCTTTCCTGATTTACTAATGAACGAAATAACAAAATTATTATTTCAAAACGTAATTAATAATTTTTGCAGGTTTTTAAAGGGATGCGGATAATCTCTGATTACAAATTTGTTACAACCTCCAAGTTGTTTCCTGCAAGCTAATACACATGATTAATTTGACAGCTGTTGCCACAAATCCATTTTGCCTTTTGCCTAGTAAGTTACATCGTGTCTTCAAGGAAAAGACAGTGAGTTTAATAGGGCAGACTTCCTCATTCTAAAGGCTAAGAGAGCAAAAGCAACATTTTAACATCTCCTCTTATTTCAATTTCTCCGACCCACAAAAAGCTTTCTACTGTATTTAGGCAGGAGCAATCTCCCATGGACTGCACTCCTTGGCTGATCAGTCACTTCAAAAATATTATCTGGTCTTAGCTCTAGTACTCAGCCGAGCTATTGTTATATTACTTATGCTGCTTTAGGCCATGTGTATGAAACAATGTTATAGTCCAAACCTCAGTATCCGAGACCGAGACTATCCCTTCTGGGACCAAGACACCGCTTCATAGACCGGGAACTTTTCAACGGAAGTTCTAATCGACTGTTAACACAACTATAGTTGTATCATAGAGCCTTGTTTTGCAACACAGGCCGTACGTAAATTCAAATCTCAAAATGTTGATATTGCATGAAGTGTTGCCTTCGACAATTTGCATTGTGATATCGTTCATGACCGTGTGGTAGCGTCCATAACTTCATCATGGGGTCTTCACAAGGAAAATTTTTGAAACGCAACACTGTTGAATGCGGTTTCCTGGCAGCTGGCTGATGAGATAATTCACCAACTTTGTAGTGAACCAAAAGAGGGAAAGTTAGACCGACCCGACTTGATGATTCCATTTTATCTCCAATTTTTTGCATACTAATTTGAAAGTTAAGTTAAAGGAAAATACTTGATATCTTTTAAAGCCTCGATTAAATTTAGTATCTCATTTTTGCAAACGCCCCCTGCCGCCCCTGGTCTATGATCGCCCCCTAAGTTGCAAAAATGACCCCCAGGGGGCGAAAACGCCCCCGTTGGGAAACACTGAATTAAAGTGCATTTTACTCCATGGCCTCGCCATTTGTGGACTCTAGATCGACGACATCTGACTTTACACAATAGCCTCCAGGACACCCTTGGGCAAGGTGCACCTGTATTTGCCCAGTGCTTTTTAAGTGTTGTTGCCTTTGGGTGTAGTGTTGCCATCGGGCGTAATGTTGCCTGTGGGCATGGTGTTGCCTTCGGGGTGTGGTTGCCTTGGGCGTGGAGTGGTCCTCGGGCGTGTGGTAGCCTTTAGGCGTGTGGTTGACGGGTGGGACTTTGTTTTGGGGTGGTTTGTGGTTGTTGGGCTAGGGTGTTGTTTTGGGGTTGGTTGCAGTGGCAGTTTCTGAATCTCAGTAGTAACAAAGACTCTTTTGTTCCCTGTTGTATGGTGTGTATAGTTTTTTGGCATTATTTTTGTGATCCGACAGGGTTTTTGTTTGGGTTTGGGATTCTCCTTTATATAGTTTCTCAGTGCCTGTTTCTACGTACTTAAAAAGCTCACTTTAGGACTTCGAAGCAAAAGCAAAATGTCACTGAGGTTGTGCCACGGCAGCAGATATACATTAAACATTATTTGCTTGAGTAGTTTTAGCATTCCTGTGTTGGGCGCAAGCTGCGTGTGGTACCGCATGTGCAGCGTACTCCTGGCAAATTGCATGCAAAGTTATGTGAAAACAATGTACCCTTAGCATACCATAGAAAAAGATTGCAGTCAGTGACAGGTACACTTCAGAAGAGGCAGAAAGCAGAAAGGAACCAGTTGTCTCAAGGTCATATCAAATGTGATTATATAGGCCTAGTGTGACTTGCGTTAACTTGTGGACAAATCAACTGACTCGAGTTGACTTGACCAAAATGTCTGACTTGACTTGACTTGGATTTTGTCTTGACTTGACTTGACTTGACTTGAAAATGTGCTTGACTTGACTTGACTTGACTTGACTGGAACGATGTGACGAATGACTTGACTTGACTTGCGACTCGACCACCTTTGACTTGACTTGACTTGCGACTCGACCTAAGGGTGACTCGTTACAACACTGGATTCACCACCTGCTCCCTCGTATGAAGTGGGGGTGGTGTGCGAGATAGGGTGGACAATACTGTAAAGCACGAAAAGATGCAAGGTTCTACCTACTAGTAGCCTGACAGAAGTTACGCGTAAAGTAACGGAAATCTACCCATCCCTGATTGGTTGAAGGGGTTACAACCTTGGTCAAAGGTCACTTTTTGCTTCATGAATGTTTCGTCACTCCCAGGGTCCTGGACACATGACACCTGTTCACTTACCATGTGCACATCATGACCCAAGCTTAAATAATAACATAAACAAGTGAAAGGGATGTGCGGAAGAGACCGCATGAGCGCCACAGGGGGTACCTCGTGTACAGGGCTGTCTAGCCAAACGACATTCCTGAACTTTGCAAAATAGATGGCGCTGTCTAGGAACAAAACTGACAAGTAAAATACATTTTCGTTACACTTTGCTCCATTGTGCATTATAAAAGGGCACCCAAGACTGGCAGACACCTATATAGGGCCCCTGGAAGCTCTGGATTAAATATATAAAATGGGCCACTGACATGATGCTTATTACCCGACATGCAAATGATACTACAGAGTATGAAGCCATGCAATTTACAAACGATCGTATTTTTACTAAATTCTGAATGAAAATCCAGATGAACAGTTTTCAATAATGGGGAATGGGAAGGAGGAAGAGTATAGGTGCAGGGACTGGTGATATTAGACCTCCCCGAAAGGTAAAGCAAAAGGTGTGGATGACTAACAAGCGCGTTTCAGAATGCTTTTTCGTTTATTAATATTTACCATCTATACCTATAATGGCTGCCCGCAAAGCGCTCGGTATTTTTTTTTTTGAAAAGGTACGATACGCACTTCCAACCCACATCATGCTACAAATTAGACTAAAAGATCCTATATCAATGAGAGGCCCCTACAGAGGTTGGAGATGTACCTCTGTTTTTGGAAAAGTGTTAAGATCAGAATAGTTCCATGTATCATTACCTTTATAACGGTCATGAGATAGAATGCAAACCGTGACGAATGCCCGCGAAGCGCACCGAATTTCCCATCAAATATGACTTCCATGACAAAACCTACATTTAGGCTCTGCATCGAGAAACTTTCAATTCCCCAACAAAACCTATCTGCCAATCAAAAAGCCAGTCTTTTACCTGGGAATTCGTAAAAAGCTTTCAACTTTGCTGCTGTGTTTCTCCGGGAGTTGTTATCGGAAGATATTAATAATATACATACATACATACATACATACATACATACATACATACATACATACATACATACATACATACATACATACATACATACATACATACATACATACATACATACATACATACATACATACATACATACATACATACATACATACATACATACATACATACATACATACATACATACATACATACATACATACATACATACATACATACATACATACATACATACATACATACATACATACATACATACATACATACATACATACATACATACATACATACATACATACATACATACATACATACATACATTGAAGATATTTATATAGCGCTTTCCCCACGAAGGCTCAAAGCGCATTACAAAAAACAATCTATATACAAACGAAAAAAATATATATAACGACAATGCTGAGGTAAGGTTTGAAGCGCGCGGAGCGCGCCAAACTTTTGGTAGTTTGAGAAGAATTTCTGAAAATTCTGATATTTTGAGAACCATTTGTCATAGAAATTGAATAAAGTAGATCCATCACTCGGTCGAAAACACACCTCAACGTACCCCCTACAGAATTCTATAGCTTAAACGCCTCTTGGGATCATTTTGAAATTCTCGCATTTTTTTTTCAAAAATAGATTGGCGCACGCGCCCCACATGCCCCCCTCTGCCGGCGCCACTGTGGAGTAAGTCGTACATGACCCAGTGTGACGGGTCTGAAAGGTTCCAGACACTCTATTACAAGAACACGCCGATAAGCCTCTTAACAGCTTGGATAAACATCATGTAAAAATAGCAGTTCCACCTATTGAAATTTCATTTCGCACTCCCAACCTTCGTTGACTGAAGGATGTTTGAACTCTTCATGAGCACAGCAAACCAAAACGCTCTTTGATTGTGTCGATATTAGCGATTGAAGATTTCCAAGTACCAAGATGGATATTTAAGCTGTTTTGTAATTCTTTGCTGTCTTATGTTAAAGTAATGGAACTATATGAAATGACTTTTATTTCTCGAAATTTACTGTGTTTTCAAGGTTTTCGGTTTTTGACCTCTGACATCCATCCAAGACGAAAATTCCTTGATCTCGATATTGCAAATTTATATACCTAGCATGAAACATATCCCTCGTTCCTATCTTGACATGCCGTATTTACAAGACAAGTATCATAAATGTACGCATGCACATATATGTAAACAAGTCATCGTAATTTCCTTTGACAAGAAATCAAAAGGTGCTGCAAATTGCAAAGAATAATAGGAAATGTCCAAGTTGTGGCTCAATGACAACATATGTGACAAAGTGTGTGAGCCATCATTTTTCAAAATGACAGGGCCGTAACCCCCGAGTCCAGACTGGGACTCGATTCCGTACTCGAGTCCCTTTTTTACTGGACTCAGAATTGTCCCGGAAGGAAGGTCCCCGGAATCGGATTTGGTCCGGAATGAGCTGCAGCTGGATTTGGACTCGGAACCGATTCCAGCCGAATCCACAAAAATGAAAGTATTTTATTTGCCTACAGTTTTATACATGAATGGTCACACACAGTTAACTAAATTACAGAGTTGAGGACTGTACGAAGCTGACCCCTGAATTGACCCTTTCAATCAAATGTGCTTGAATATGGTATTAAAAGTGTTTCTCGGCATGCTATATCAAATTAAATCCATTGTCAAGTGGTGGGAATCGGAATTGGCCTGGAATCGGAATTGGCTCGGAATCGGAAGGTACTGGACTCGGAATGGGCCAGGAATGAGTAACCACCGGAACCTGAATTGGGTCGGAATAGGGTTAGCTGGACTTTTTTAACAGCCCTGCAAAGTGGCTGTCCCTGTTAGAGTAATTCAATGTGTGAACTTCTTAGCAGCAGACCAAGATATGAATCCACGCTGCTAAATGTAACATGCATATAATGTGTGTTTTATGTTATTGCATCTTTGCTTTCCCTGTGAAAAAAACATAAGGCTGTGAACTGAATGTCAGTCCTAAGCTATCTATGTTAAAGGAAAAATGCACCCCCCCATTTGAATTAGTTTACCCCATCATCCTAATTCAAGAATGGCTCCGATCAATCATGTGACCGTATTTTGTTACTTATTTGTTAAATTTATGCAGAATAACGCCTTGGTTTACCGTACCTTTAATGTTCATTTTGTCTTTATACAGAAACATAACATTTTGTTTCTGTATAATGAAAGATACTTGTGAGCAAAATAAGAGGAGATCTATAAGATTTAGAAGATTTGTGAAAATAAACTTGGGACGAATGCCATCTCAGTCCCTGTAAGGAGACTGCTGTTTAAATAAATGTAACTGGAGTAATTGTAACAAAAAGACGTGTCGAATTGAAATGAAGGAATGAGATAGAGACAGGCAGAAGGAAACCAGAGCCCGGAAGTAAAAGACCAGACATTATGTCCCCACGCCCCATGCCGTTAACTTACGGTCACTAACATGACAGGCTCCGGTATCTCCTCAGTCCATGTGTAAGTACTATATGATAAATACTAAAGCAAGGAGACATGTTTTTCGTTTTGTTAATTGATTTAAGACATCGGGATTCTTTACTTATACCAAATTTCATCTCTAATACATTTTAGCAAAATTAATAGGATATAGGCACCAGACACAGTACACTTCATTGATTAAAAAATAAGTTAGACCGCAAGCCTAGTTTAGTCTGTACTATGGCCTCACAACTCCATTAGCGTAATGTTCGTGAGCGTCAAGTGTACCCCCTCAAAAAAGTAGTACTTCAAACTCCGGTTTATACCAAATTTTGTCATGATAACCCGCCCAGTGGTTAATGAAACTCCATGAATCTCGAAGACAACATTTGAAAGTGTGGATATTGAAAATTTGGGGTGGATTGAAGGTGATTTAGACTGTTTTAAAAATTCATATCCAAAAGTGACATTTTCTGTTATGTTGAAGAGAACTAGGGGTGGGTGTACCCTATAAAAACTTCAACTCCTTCTAGCTCAAAATCTAAACGGTCATGATATGGAAATTTTGTAATGCCATGATTGGCAAACTTCTCAGCTTTCATGTGAGGTGTAGCTTGAAATAGCTGTGAACTTTGACAAGGCTGCAGGGGCCTCGAAACAGAGCTAATTTAGTGTGTAAGTCAATGGGGAAATTATTGGGGGTGTGAAGCCCTATGTATAACTGTGTATTATATTCACTTAGGTCCTATTATACTTTTTGACAGAGCGCCATCTTTTATGTAGAAGCGTCCGACCACAGAGCCTGCATTGCAGGCTAAGCGCAGAGGCATGAAATAAGTGGCTCCTTCCCTGTAAGTCCAGGCCGGATACGCAGGAAGAAACCACGTCCCTCCTGCCCTACTCACGTTAGGGTCACCCTAGTCCTCAGTAAAGGACTGTGGTCGTTCGCCTTCAGCTCTCTATACACAGTCCTTACACCGACCATTGAAAATAGCGGGGGGATCGGCCGTCTGTATAATGGTTGAAATTTTCTGTCTTCTCACAGCAAATTCTGAAAGAAAAATCCTAATTTACAACCAGGAATTTTCTTCTCCAGATCTTGCAAGAGTATTGCAGCTGTTCTGGATCACCGAGAATTTTCGGAAAGTGCCAAAAATATGAAATGAAATCAGCAACTTTTTCGCTCTGTAAAATTTACTGTGTGACTTTGGAACTTTGTTTACAACAGTATGATAAGCTACGTCGTTACGTCAGTATAGAATACCTCCAGATGCAGTTGCCATGTGTATGCATAGGAACTACAGTAATCAAAATGTTGTGCGTGACGTCACAATGTTACGCACACGGCATTCAGATGTCAACAAATATTTCGAGCGCTACAGTAAATTGTTAAGAAGCGGCCAAGTTGATGATTTTATTTCAAATTTTCGGAACTTTTCCGAGGTTTAAAGTGATAAAAAACAACTGCAATATAAGTGTAAGACATCAGTGGAAAGGAAAAGTTATGGTAGTTTATTAAGACTTTAGGTCCTAACTTTGCAATAAGAAGAAAATCAATTTCGACCAGCACTGTGCTGGTCGAAGTTTTCAATGAGTCGGAGTAAGGACCGTGTATAGGGAGCTATCGGCGACCGGCTATACACGGGCCTTTACTGAGGACTAGGGTCACCCATGAAACAGCCTGCTGTAAGCAGGCTATTGTTGAGTTTTATCAGCTACAAGTACAGTATTATACAGACGAAGTTCAATACAATACAATATAGAGTATATACAGGGATGTATTATGATTTCTGGGAGAGCGCCATCTTTCAGAAGGCTGCTACAGCGTCTGCTCCGCAGGCTAACGAAAGGATCGTAACTAGACTAGACTGAACATGTGCATTATAATTTGAACCGGGTTAACCTTACTAGGCTAAGTTCTACTTCAAGTTGGGTTTGTCGTGAATGTGCATTTCAATTGATGCTAAATTTTAAGAAGCAGTAAGTATAGGGGACTCAGTATGACTAAAATCCTTTTGCCAAAAGCATGCAATTTTTTTGAGCTTGACCCATTTATTTCTGTCCATAATACAGATTCAGCTTAGTCCCATAGTAGTTTCGCACAACTAGGCCTTACGTTACTATTAGGCTAGGCCTTCAGGGTGCCGGGAGTTTCCGGACCAGTTAGTTTCCTCCCCTACAGAAATTATAAGTGAGGAAATTCGTGTTGTAATTGTTGTTAGTAAAGAATGAAAAATGTTTTAATTGTAAAACAGACTTGAAATTGTTGTAGGCCTATGACGTAGCACAGGCGTTCCGATTTATATGTACATATATATAATACACTATACATATATATACTAACAAGATACGACAATTTTCTGGACGAAGCTTACAACTTGGCCTATTTTTACACTCTTACGCTCACTATGAACCTCTCTGATTTCTTTCAATCACGCCATTCGATGAGAAAGAACATTCAACATCCCTTCGGGCACAACTGCAGGCATGAAATCACTTCTAATCAGAATTATTCGTAAAAAAAGGGACTCTCCGGACTTTGGAACTTTGTTTACAACAGTATGATAAGCTACGTCGTTACGTCAGTATAGAATACCTCCAGATGCAGTTGCCATGTGTATGCATAGGAACTACAGTAATCAAAATGTTGTGCGTGACGTCACAATGTTACGCACACGGCATTCAGATGTCAACAAATATTTCGAGCGCTACAGTAAATTGTTAAGAAGCGGCCAAGTTGATGATTTTATTTCAAATTTTCGGAACTTTTCCGAGGTTTAAAGTGATAAAAAACAACTGCAATATAAGTGTAAGACATCAGTGGAAAGGAAAAGTTATGGTAGTTTATTAAGACTTTAGGTCCTAACTTTGCAATAAGAAGAAAATCAATTTCGACCAGCACTGTGCTGGTCGAAGTTTTCAATGAGTCGGAGTAAGGACCGTGTATAGGGAGCTATCGGCGACCGGCTATACACGGGCCTTTACTGAGGACTAGGGTCACCCATGAAACAGCCTGCTGTAAGCAGGCTATTGTTGAGTTTTATCAGCTACAAGTACAGTATTATACAGACGAAGTTCAATACAATACAATATAGAGTATATACAGGGATGTATTATGATTTCTGGGAGAGCGCCATCTTTCAGAAGGCTGCTACAGCGTCTGCTCCGCAGGCTAACGAAAGGATCGTAACTAGACTAGACTGAACATGTGCATTATAATTTGAACCGGGTTAACCTTACTAGGCTAAGTTCTACTTCAAGTTGGGTTTGTCGTGAATGTGCATTTCAATTGATGCTAAATTTTAAGAAGCAGTAAGTATAGGGGACTCAGTATGACTAAAATCCTTTTGCCAAAAGCATGCAATTTTTTTGAGCTTGACCCATTTATTTCTGTCCATAATACAGATTCAGCTTAGTCCCATAGTAGTTTCGCACAACTAGGCCTTACGTTACTATTAGGCTAGGCCTTCAGGGTGCCGGGAGTTTCCGGACCAGTTAGTTTCCTCCCCTACAGAAATTATAAGTGAGGAAATTCGTGTTGTAATTGTTGTTAGTAAAGAATGAAAAATGTTTTAATTGTAAAACAGACTTGAAATTGTTGTAGGCCTATGACGTAGCACAGGCGTTCCGATTTATATGTAGCATGGTTGCCCCGAAATTGACGCACCCAAGAATTTCCAAGCCGATATTTAGAATAAAATAAATCCAAACACTCTCCTGTTTGCCTTTTCCAAATGTGTAGTAACTTACGGATGTATTGCTACCCACACTTTTCCTACTCCCATCCAGAAATTAGTAAAAGAAAGCTTGATTTGACTCTGAAATTTTCTTCGATGTCAGTCTTAACAACACCCAAAAGTGGCGCATTTTCCATATGTGTAGTGTGCAACAATTTTCATTGACTTTGTACAGTTACGTACAGATGCCTACGTAGCAAGCTGTATTGCATAGTCCTTGTAGTACAGGTGCTGAGCAACAGAGTTGGCTTCGCAGGGAAGGCGCTGAGTTGCCTCACATACAGTATCATGCAAAACTTGTATTAACTTGCTGACCTAACCTGCCTAAGAAAGACGGGAAATTTGGTCAAGTTACAAACAGAGTATAATTACCTTATAACCTAGGTTATAAAGTCAGCACACAGTGCAGGCATAAATACGTCAGTGAAGCAGTACTTTGGGACAGTGCACACCAGCGTAAGGTAATTTTCGTTGTTTTTAGCCGAGTATTATTTCTAGATATTAAAATTACACCCAAGTGTGGGATGCAATTATAAAATGCTTGAAAAATAATCATATTAAGGTATGCATGTACCTGAAATGGATTCATTATCGTGAAAAACAAAATACCTGATATGTTCAAAAACGTTAGGCTCGCTACAGTAACGTTGCTACAGTGATAGCTAGTAATTTTCAAAGGTGCGCCAATTTTGGGTGTGCGCCAATTTCGGGGTCTCTACTATACATATATATAATACACTATACATATATATACTAACAAGATACGACAATTTTCTGGACGAAGCTTACAACTTGGCCTATTTTTACACTCTTACGCTCACTATGAACCTCTCTGATTTCTTTCAATCACGCCATTCGATGAGAAAGAACATTCAACATCCCTTCGGGCACAACTGCAGGCATGAAATCACTTCCAATCAGAATTATTCGTAAAAAAAGGGACTCTCCGCAACTTGGTGGTTACACAGACTTATGACGTATGAATGATTATAACCTGCGCAACCATCTATGCCGTCTCATAAGCAAAAACACGCAGCGCAAGGTAAAGCAAATAAAAAAAAATGTACGTTCGCTATGCAGATAGATACGAGTAGCTCCTCATTTGACAAATCCTATGTAGGCCTAACGTGCGTTGTGATTGGCGTATAGCTAAGTCAAATTATTTCTACGCCAATCACAATGCATGTTACCTGGATTTGTCAAATAAGGTGCTACACGTATCTATCTGCATAGCAAACGTACGTTTTTTGATTTGCTTTACCTTGCGCTGCATGTTTTCCCTTACGAGACGACATAAATGGTTGCGCAGGTTATAATCTTTCATACGTCATAAGTCTGTGTAGCCACCAAGTTGCGGAGAGTCCCTTTTTTTACGAATAATTCTGATTAGAAGTGATTTTATGCCCGCAGTTGTGCCCGAAGGAATGTTGAATGTTTTTTCTCATCGAATGACGTGATTGAAAGAAATCAGAGAGGTTCACAGTGATCGTAAGAGTGTAAAAATAGGCCAAGTTGTAAGCTTTGTCCAGAAAATTGTCGTACCTTGTTAGTATATATATGTATAGTGTATTATATATATGTACATAAATCGGAACGCCTGTGGACGTAGTAAGGACTTGTGAATTTGTGTATAAGCCTAGGCCTACTGGGCTTATCATGAGTCGATCACTTATGGAACATTGTGACCATAAAAATATTAAAACATTTACAAAAATCAATGAAACTATGTTGTAACATTTGGTTGTATGTCTTCCTCATTGTGCTATATTTTGGTGTTGTTCGGAGTGTGTAATCCGTAGAAAATGAATTTTGAAATGTAACGTTACTACTAGGTGGCAGTACGTGCACCAATGAATGCTTATGAAGGCAATCGCTACGAAAAACTAGCGAATAAAATGCTATAAATTACCACATTTAAGAGCAGTTATACAAATAATTATAGAGAATAATGTCTTTTCTATCAAACTTTTTAATCAGAGCTTCATCAAAGACATTTTGATCACCATTTTTTGTAATTTTTGCAAATTTCTAGTTCATACTTAGGCCTAGGCCTATGCCGAAACTTGAAAATTTGGCTGTGAGTAACATTTTTGCTTTGGACTTCAAAAATAATAAGGCAAATAATTTTTTTTTTCTGTCTTTTGAAGAAAGTCCAATGCAGGTCATGCTTACAATGCAGTCACATCGCCCTTCACACTGTACTGGCGTGTAGAATGCAGTGATCGACTCATGATATAGGCTACTTACTATTGTCCTAACGTTCAACTGCAGGGCTCGAAAATAAGCTTTTCCTCTCTAGAGCTAAAAACAGCTGATGACAACCTTCATTTTGAAGCTTTTTTGGAGCTGTGTTCCTATTGTCTGGAGCTGTTTTCAATTTTTCAAAGAAAACACTGTTCCCTGCATGTAACATTCTCTGATCATCTCCCGAATGTTACTTGTGCATTTAGTAAAAGAAATTCAAAATAAAAGACCTGTTGGAAATAAGACAAAGAGCATTTATTTGGTGTAACACCAGGCAGTACTAAGCATGGTGTGGTCACTCTATCTGAAAACCTTGGAAGGGGCTGGAGGGGCTGGGTGCATGCTAGCCTACAGTATGGCAGGTTTAGATTGACCTCAATAGCACCTTGAATGTGGAGGTTGGGGGTGGGCACAGGAGTTCATAAATTCTATTGCCTCATGCATCTGGCGCTATTTTTAGCGCCAGACAAATACCCACTTTTCTGTTTTTCTGGCACAGTTGCGGCGGTCTCTGGCGCTTCTGCGGCAGAGTGCAAAAATAGACTGGCCAGTCTAACGTTAGGCCTTTGCCTCAAATTCTCAATAGGCCTATAAAGTATAATTGAGTAGGCCTTGGCCTAGACAGGATAGGCCACATGATTGCATATATGCTTGGCCTCTGAATAAAAAATGTCGGCTGGACTGCATTGACAAACTTTCTTCATTCTGAGCAGCCTAAAAATGTCAAAGGAATAATTATCAAAGGTGTACATCACATCACTCCAAAGTGAAAGGGAGTTAGTTTCCTCTTCAGTAACTTCGGGAGGAAACTAAAGTTTTTAGGGGAGGGAACTAACGTTTCATAGGGGAGGAAACTAACGGGTCCAGAAACTAACAGTAACCGGCCAACAGTATGTGTACCAATAGCGGGATACCCCTTAAGGGATTGTTTTCTTCAGAACTTATCAGATTGTACATTGAGTCTCCTCCATATTCAGTACAAAGACCAAGTCTTTCATACAGCATTGAAATAAACTCGCAAATGTTATTACAATTTCGGTGAACACACTTTTATGTGTTTCATGCTATTGGTACACATAATGTAGTCAACATAAACGTTAGGTAGGCGTTATGGAACTTAAAAATGTCTTCTCTGTTATGGCTATGGTACGTATGTATATACGTCATGCTTCATAGTTGCACACAGGCATTCAGTTTCGCCGTAGTTTCAACGTCTCTGATAAGTCAGTAATATCCGTGCCAATAGGACAAATAAAGATCTTTACTGGCACGGAATCCATGGCAATAATGACTTCGTAAATGTTAATGTTAGGCCAATAGAGCAACTCATCCACAGTACCAGCATGCGTTATGTGCAAAGTGGACTTGCCTTCTTCTGTGTCCCATCTTGCATTGGGCCTAGGCCCAGTGGCATAGCTACAGGGGGCATGAGGGAGAACGTGCACCCTACAACAAAGCTGTGCCACCCCAGGTGTCTGCCCCCCCATGGAAAATTTTGGAATGCACAGGTCTGTATGTAATCCCTATAGAGAAGGAGAAAATTCAGAAATTGTGTCCCCGCTAGGAAAGGTTTGTGACCCCCCAGTGCCCCCCTGCTCAAAAAATCCTGGCTATGCCACTGCTAGGGCCTATGTGTTTTGTGAGAGACAGCATGGATAGCTATGCAGGTAATTTCAATTGTTCTGGCTTTGCACATTTCTCTTGCTATGAGTGCAAGCAAAAACAATTCTTATTTAATGTCTACCTCATGTGATATCTTGCCATAGGGCCCTAAGTATCTCCTCCCAGTGGGCCAAATGGGTCATATTCATCCCATTTCCTGACCATGAAGGAGGTGCATAAGGTGTATAAAATTTTGTGAAATTAACATCAGGCTTGTCTTCGTCCATAAGGTAATTTCAAATCTGTGGATAAGTGCCCATGGGGTCAACAACCTCTCCGAAGGAGGGCCCCTTTTTTGAACATTTTTCCCTGGGACCAAGTTCAGACTGCTGCCAAATCTTTATAAATTTGTCTATCAATCTGGAAATGCATATAACCAAGTTGCCAAATAATACTTAGGTTAACATTATTATTTAGGTGCTGTGGACCATTGGTAGTGGGATCAGATGGCCCCCAAAATTGCACAAATTTCCTCATATGACACCAGCTTATGGTAATGTAGTTTCCATACACCACACACATCACATTTTGGCCTTATGCCTTTTTCCTGTGAAAAGTTATCAGCATTGAAAGTCTTGAAAAATCACAACGGCAACACTTGGCATGAAAATGTGGTACTGGGCAGTACTTTTTGGTTCCTTGTGTAATAAAGGAACCTATGTTTCCAAGTTTGGGTGTGTATGTGTGTGTGTGTGTATGTGACGCCATTGGAATTTGAGATATGTGATGTGATAACTCAAAAACCAAGTTGTCAATTTTTCTCAAACTTGGTGTGTACATGTATCATATTGAGTAGATGTGCTGTATTGTTTTTGTTGGAGGTCAAAGGTCACTAGGGATCACCAGAGGCAATAAAGTGAATTTCTTTTAGTAGCTATAACTCTGTGACCGTTTTTCAAACTGTGACATGATTTTGAGATAAGATAGATTGGTAGGAGATGCATGTACTGTAACATTTACCAAAATAATCTCAAAGGTCAAAAGGTCAAAAAGTAATGTTTTATTGATATCTCGCCAATGAAACATTTTAGGGGGATGGTGTAATGGAAAGTTGTGTTCTTCTCAGTGAAGTGCACATGATGACCTACTTTGACCTCCCTTGACCTCCCTTGACCTCATTTGACCTTTTGGCCTTTGTGACTTTTTTGTGACGCCTGGATTGGTCTTGTTGAGACGAACCAAAAAGGCAATTATACTACCCTCCTACGATGTTCCTAACTCGAGTTATTGACATTTAAGTGAGAGGTTAGGAGTGTGTGTGCCATATGCATTGGAATGTGAGGTATGCGGTGCAGTAACTCAATAACCAAGTGACATAGGAGGATGGCATAATGGAAAGTTGTGTTCTTCTAAGTGAAGTGCACCTGATGACCTTGTTTGACCTCATTTGACCTTCGCCTTGCACTACAGGCAATAAAGTGAATTCCTTTTAGTAGCCATAACTTGGTGTCTGTTGTTGAAACTGTGACATAATTTTTCCCTTGCCACTCCCTTCATACAAAATAATCTTTAACACAAGGAACCATAGTGCCCTTGGGCTCTTGTTAAAACCTTGCTAACACAATATCTCCAGATAGGAAGCAGGGATGTTCACCATACGGTATACATACATGAATTACATCATGAGGAAATACTGTGTCATTTTTTATGTAGGTCAAAGGTCATAAGGGGTCATTGGAGGTCAAACACTGAAAACATTGTTATCTCCAGATAGGAAGCATGGAAGCTCTTCGTACATAGCATGTTGATGCATTTTATTAAGAGGGAGAACCCTGTTGTTCTTAGTAGAGGTGAAAGGTCATCTGAGGTCACAAGAGGTCAAAATCTGAAAACCTTGTCAACATATGATATCTCAAAATAGGAAGTGTGAATACTCTCCATACTGAACATGTGGATGTATTTTATCAAGAGGAATGACTGTATTGTTCTTCGTGGAGGTACTGTAAAAGGTTGTAAGGGGTCCACAGAGGATGGACACTAAAAACTTGTTAACACATCATCTCCAGATAGGAAGCATGGAAAATCTTCATATGTAGCAAATAGATTCATTTATAGGTGAAAACCCTCTTGATTTTGGTGGAGGTCAAAGGTCCTCTGAGGCCACCAGAGGTCAAACTCTGAAACATTGTTTAATAACAGGATAACTTGAGATAGAAAGTATGGATACTCTGCATACGTACAGTAGCATGTGGGTGCATTTTATCAAGAGGAATGGCAGTATTGTTTTGGGTGGAGGTCAAAGGTCATCAGGGAGCTTCAGAGGTTAAAATCCGAAAACCTTGTTAACATGATATCTTAAGATAGGAAGCATGGATACTCCCCATGCTTAGCATGTGGATGTATTTTATCAAGAGGAAGGACTGTGTTGCTTTTGGTGGAGGTCTAGGTTGTCAGGGGTCTTCAGAGATTAAAATCCAAAAACCTTGTTAATATGATATTTCCAAATAGAAAGCATTGAAACTCTTCATATGTTGCAAGTAGATGCATTTTATAGTAGAAAAAACCATCTTGATTTGGTAGAAGTCAAAGGTCATCTGAGGTCACCAGAGTCAAACTCTGAAACCCAGGATAACTTGAGATATGAAGTGTGGATACTCACCATACTTAGCATGTGGGTGCATCTTGTCAAGAGGAATGACAGGATTGTTTTTGGTGGAGGTCATAGGTCATCAGGGGGCTTCAGAGGTTAAAATCCAAAAACCTTGTTAAAGATGTTTAAGATAGGAAGCACGGTTACTCTCCATACTTACCATGTGGATGTATTTTATGAAGAGGAAGGACTGTATTGTTTCTTGTAGAGGTCAGAGGTCATCAGGGATCATTGGAGGTCAAACTCTGAAAACTTTATTAGCACAATGTCTTGAGATAGGTAGCATGGATAATCTTTATATTCAGCATGTAGATGGATTATATCAAGAGGAAGAACCCTATTGTTGTGGTGAAGGTCAGAGGTCATTTAGGGATGACAAAAATGAGTTAATTAAAACATTTTTGCATTTTGGTATATGTCAAAATGATCTTCCTGTGATGTCCTGTAAAATACAGTGTTTTATGTTTTCTCCCTGGTATCTGGCATTGTTGTGTTTCACCTTTTCAGTGCATGATTTGCAAAATCTCATTACTTAGATAGTCACCCTGGTCTTCAACTGACAGCCATGACTTGCCAGTAAAATGACCCAGAAGATTTGTGGGGCCAAAAATTGTAGAAGAAAGCAAGCTCAGGGTTCACAGCCACTCAGGAAAATCAGGGAAAAGTATTTGCCAGATAGGTAAAACTCAGGGAATTTGATACCAATTAAAATCCTGAAAAATCATGGAAAAACTCAGTAAATTTGCCTTTTGGGCATATATAGATGTGTGTTTGAGTTGTATCCGTTACCTGACTAGCTGTGGTGGCATTTTAAGTGTCTTTGAGTACTCTATCCTAAACATACCATACTAGTAGCAATCCTTTGGATGTTTAGATTACTGTATGTACATTGAAAAGCTAAAAGGGAGTAACAGAAAAAGCTACTACAGTACATTCATATAGGCTCATCACTCGTATGTGTATTTGTTCATGTATGTTGTATGCCTTCGGACAAAGAACTCAGGAGTGTGTATGTTTGTGTGTGGAGAATGTCAGTGAGTGTGTATGGTGTCTCCATAAACATTTTGCCATTGGATCTACTTTGAATTGGGGTGTTTCTGATTGCAAATTGGTTTGACAATGGAGTGATGTTGGCAAAGACATCTTTCAGAATTTGTTGCAATAAAATCTGACTGTTCAGTGTCCTTCCAAGGCCACATCAACTTCAGCCAGCAAAAGGACCAGATCATTTTTATATTCCATTTTCTATCATACTTCATAGTAAAATAAAAATAGGATGTTTCAGAATTCAGCCAATCATGGACCAGCCTTTAAATATTACTCAACCTCAATCCAACAAGTTGGACCAAAACTCGATGTTGGTGTGATGGCAAATTGTTTTATTCAGGAGGTTTCTTTAATTTTACAATTTACATGAGTCATGGTGATACTTGGCTAGCTAGTTAGTTAGATTAGGTTTAACGTCCCAGTTTCCAACCAATTGGTTCAAGTCAAGACGACCATGGCCTTTTTTCCAGTTGTGGCTCACTGGCTTGTTTGCCCTACTCCATTGCTTATGCTGAGCACCGAGCACAAAAGCAGTAGGTTCCATGTTTAAAGTCTTTGGTATGACCCAGCTAGTAAGCATCAATATTATAGTCATACTGTATTAATTAAAAATGGAATCTATCGCTCTCATCACAGCCATTAATAGAACAAAGGTTGTAAATTTGAGCAAAGCATAGTAGGTTATTAAACATGAATACTAATCCCTCTTAGGAGCATCGAGTTACTGAAATAAATGAAATACAAAAATAGTACCATCTTCATGGAAACCTTGATTATACAATAATGTAGGATATCATACAAGCACCATCAGTGAAATATGCAATGTGTTCTACCATTCCTCTTTGAAAAGAATCTTGTGTACTGCATGTATATACCATTGTTGACTTATTGTTTCCTTTAAAATTACTCTTAAATTTCAAAACCTTAAATAAACATTTGTATTTTGAAGAGAAGAAAATAGTGGTGTTTTCACAACAATACCTTATAATGCAGTCCCTTAAATGAACTTCATTACAGCAAACTTTAAGTTTAAGTGTCATTTCACACTGGTTTTTTGGTTTCGATGATAAGAGAAACCAATGCATTCATGATGGCGTATGTGTGTATGTATGTGTGTATGTGTGTGTGTGTGTGTGTATGGGTGTGGGTGTGTGTGTATGTGTGTTTGTGACACTTTGCTCGTTAACACGATATCTCAAGAAGGGAAACTCTGACAGTTCTCAAACTTGGTACATAGATGCCCCATATTGAGAGGAAGAACCCTATTGTTTTTGGTGGGGGTCAAAGGTCATCTGGGGTCACCGGGGGTCAAACTCCGAAAACCTTGTTAACACAATATCTCGAGATAGGAAGCTTAGATAAATTTCATACTTAGTATGTAGATGCGTTATGGTAAGAGGAAGAACCCTATCGTTTTTGATGGAGGTCAAAGGTCATCTGGGGTCACCGGGGGTCGAATGCTGAAAACCTTGTTAACACGTTATCTCAAGTTAGGAAGCTTGGATAAATTTCATACTTAGTATGTAGATGCGTTATGGTAAGAGGAAGAACCCTATCATTTTTGGTGGAGGTCAAAGGTCATCTGGGGTCACCGGAGGTCAAACTCTGAAAACCTTGTTAACACGATATCTCAAGATAGGAAGCTTGGATAAATTTCATACTTAGTATGTAGATGCGTTATGGTAAGAGGAAGAACCCTATCATTTTTGATGGTGGTCAAAGGTCATCTGGGGTCACCGGGGGTCGAATGCTGAAAACCTTGTTAACACGATATCTAAAGTTAGGAAGCTTGGATAAATTTCATACTCAGTATATTGATGCGTTATGGTAAGAGGAAGAACCCTATCGTTTGTGGTGGAGGTCAAAGGTCATCTGGGGTCACCGGAGGTCAAACTCTGAAAACCTTGTTAACACGATATCTAAAGTTAGGAAGCTTGGATAAATTTCATACTCAGTATATTGATGCGTTATGGTAAGAGGAAGAACCCTATCGTTTGTGGTGGAGGTCAAAGGTCATCTGGGGTCACCAGGGGTCGAATGCTGAAAACCTTGTTAACAGGATATCTCAAGTTAGGAAGCTTGGATAAATTTCATACTTAGTATGTAGATGTGTTATGGTAAGAGGAAAAACCCAATCATTTTTGGTGGCGGTCAAAGGTCATCTGGGGTCACCGGAGGTCAAACTCTGAAAACCATGTTGACACGATATCTCAAGATAGGAAGCTTGGATAGATTTCATAGGTAGTATGTGGATGTGTTATAGTGTGAAGATGAATGCTATTATGCTTGGTGGAGGTCAAAGGTCATGTAGGGTCACCGGGGGTCAAACACTGAAAATGTTTTTAGCATGATATCTCAAGATAGGAAGCTTGAATAAATTTCATACTTAGTTTGTACATGCATTATGGTAAGAGGAAGAACCCTATCGTTTTTGATGGAGGTCAAAGGTCATCTGGGGTCAAAAAGCAAAATTTTAAGAATTCCCAAGATCATCTCATGAGTTCACCAGAAGGCAAAAAGCAAATTTTCGCAAGAATTCCCAAGATCATCATCTTGAGTCATCAGATGTCAAAATGCAAAATTTCCCAGGAATTCCCAAGATCAAATATGAACCTAAAATTATTTTTCCAACATGTTAAGATAGCACTTGACCAGTGACTGAAAGACATGGGACATCATGGCATTATTTGGAATAGAACATATATCATCGAAACCTCAATGCATTTTTGCATTCTGGTATTTAAATAAGATACATGTATACAGGTATAAAAGTATACTGGTTCTCCACAGCACCCTGTGTTAGTATTTCACTTAAAAGGGAATATTCATTTGTGATACTTCTAAAATGATCCATTAATAATCCAAAGTTTATAGAATATAGAATGATATCTGCATTTCTAAACAAGATAGCTGGGTACCTTTATGTTCAAGAAATAAGGTTCTCACAGAAACAAAGGCATTGTTTTATAGCTCATGAATAATTTATTCACCAGAACTTTCAAATTTTCAAATAATGCAACATTCACAACTGTCGTGAAATGTAATGTATTTGGAAGAAAAGCTATTGCCAGATATTGTTGGTGGCACTGAATAGTTTTGACAGAAATTATCTTGTGTCCATGAAATTTTGGTGCAATCTAAACATCTTTCCCTTCTAACTGGTTAGCCTGGAGCTCTGGTTGAGGAGGTGAATGTGTTAGGTAGTCATTGCCCTGTGAGTGCATACAATATGTACTGTATGCTGCAACTACTATATACATGAAAACAGCAACATTACTGTACAGTGAAGTGTCTTAACACTTAACCTTTATCCACTATGAGAATAAAGCAATCGGTATTGGTAAGGTATGGTGAGGATGCCTCTACCGGGAACAGGGAGAACATCGGTTATAAGCAAGGAGTGTCAAACAGCATATCCCTGTTATAAGTAAATAAGCACTGGTATCTGTCACTTTAAAGACAGACTGTCATCACCCCAAAGTATATTTTTAGTGTATGTATATCAAAATTCTCAGTTGGTGACTGCTGTTTGATTGACATCAAAGTTTGAAAATTTGAAAGATGCAGAGTAGCTCACATTCCACACAAGGCAGAGAGAGTACTTTTATTACATTTTATAGCCTTGTGTGCTCACCAGGACATGGCCTTAAGCAATAAAACAGGTTTATTCTTGCACAAGGAAGAGCCTCATACAGTTATGGGAGGAGCTAGAAGATGCATAGTTGGGAGAATTGGAACTGTCTGGGATCATGAAAATTCCCCTTTCATATTTCCTTGCAACAACTCCAAGTTATGAGTTAAAGCAATTTTCCTGGAATTTTGTAAAATCATCAGGGAATTGTCAAGGATTGTGCAGGGAAATTGGTGTTTGAGAAATACTGGGAACCTGGAATCTGTTTAATGAAGTCCTGGCTACTACAAAAAATTTAAAACAAGTTGGCTTTGGTCCAAAATACTTGAGAACTCTTGCTCCACACTAATTGCGGCTGTGTGGCCACTGACTAAGTGAAGAATGATCAACTGTTTCAGCTTACAATTGATTGTACCTTTAAACATAAAGCCTGCCCTTCCATTAGGGTCACACCTGCTGACTTAAATACATTTGGTCAACCTCTGTGTCTTGAAAATGTTCTTGAACCATTTCTTGATGGCACTGGAATCGCTTCTATTTTTAGGTGTCGGAAGTACCAGGGTGCCCATTCCAAGATGTGTGGTAAGAGTCACAAGGGGGTAAGAGTGGTGCCTTGAAGGTTTTTACAAACAATCGTGGCATAAATTTTCCCTGAAATCAACAGTTGTTTTGCTCAGGGGTTGCGGACCCCCTCCTCATAGTCTGGCTATATCAGTGACGATGGGGGCTCGACTACATCAAGGCATGTTATGAACCCTGCTCCTTTGATTAAATATTTGAAAAATAAAGTTCACCTTCATCCTTGACACTGCCATGTGCACAACAGGGCAACAAAATAAAATTGCACACAAAGTTGCCATTTATAACACTGTGATTTAACTTTTACCACCGCACAGTTTGACATGGAAAAAAATGTTCTGTACACCACTATACCATACAACTTGACATTGTGATGTAGGCTCAGTACACCACCAAAAATTGGTGCAAAATGCATACCAAACTCATGCCCATTGGAAAGGATTTACAGTTTGGTTCCAACCAGGTTTCATTTGGTTTGAGTGGCCCAATTCTCTTGCCCCCATCCCCATCTCCCTAGATGAGATCCTGGCTATGCATCTGTATTTGCACCCAGCAACAGTTGGGTTCTTGAGAAAGCACTGTGTGTAAGTTCTCCCAGTAGACTTAGAGGCAGGCAGAGTCTCTACCACTGATTCTCCTTGCCAAGATGTAAGCAGTGAGGAAAGATGGTGTTTGTCAGTCTTTCCATTTTTGAGTCTTGAACAGAGGGGGACATTGCATCCTTTTACATCATCCAAATGGAAGCAGATGATATTGCAGATGGTTGTATCATGATGAAAGAATTTGCCCCCCAGAATTATGCTAGTGTATTCCCACCATTGTGGAACAGATGGGAAGGCATAGCCCCACCGTTTTTGGGGTAGAATGAACCCCCTCCCCCCAAAAATAGCTGCTAGTTTTAATTTAAATCAAGAAGGAAACAGTCCCTTTTGATATAAAACAATGTGTACTTTTTATTTCATTTATTTGCACAAAAAAAGCTCCAAGTTTTTCCCCTATAGCATGGACCAGTCTTTTAGCCAGATCAACTTTCCAATGCAACATTCTGTATCGTTTATTAAAGAGGTGGTTAAGGGGAAGGAGGTTGTTGGAAAATTGAATTTAGTAAGCAGTATTTGCCAAAAATTAGCATAATTTCAGTAATTATGGATGGGAATGGGATATATTGCTTACTGCGATTAGGATTAAATTCAGAAATTGCGATGATTTATCCTTGGAAATATTGCACTAATATAGTGATTACTTTAAAATGCAAACCTGTGTAGAAATTGCATATCAGATTTTTTTGAATGTTAAAGATCAGTGTCCAGGGGGAGGGGTCTAAGGGGAGGCGGTTGCCCCCCCTCTCCCCCTTTTCCTACGCCTATGACAACTGTGCACATACTGTACTTATTGCATGATATCAACCAAGTACAGTAGTTTACAGCAGTTGCTACCTCCTGTCTGCTTCGTATTTTGTTCAAATGTTATTAACCACAATTTTTGTATTTTTCATTGTGTTATAGTGAAAACAGAATTAAAAGCAGGATAGCCATTTATGAAAATGGCAACCAAAGATACTCTGTACATTTCATCAGAAAATGCTTGGAACTCCAATGAATCTCTGCAGTCCCAGGTTGCCCTGTTTGTGCTGAAATTTTGTAATTCATTGTCATTCCAAGTGGTAGTTGTGCATCCCAATGCGGAAGAAGATGGAGATTTGACCTCTGACCTCACTTCAGGTGTAGGTAGTTTGTCAATAAATGTCAAAATTACAGAGCGAGACAGGAACAACCAAATCTCTCAGCATCACAATTCTGAGTTGGAAAGTGTTGACTTCAAAAGGATTCTCAATAGAAACCTTCCAGAAGTTGTGAAGAATAGCCCCCTGCCAGCCATCTTGGATTCTTCTGGACAACTCTGCATGTGTGGATTGTCAACAGTTCTAAGAAGGATTGTGTTATTAACCAGTCAAGAACAATGTAGGGGAACTCTATTGTCACTACTGGTGAGGCCCAATTTTTACAGTTTTTTAAAGAAAATTGTAGGTGACATGAAAATCTTTAACTTGCTTGTTTGCTGTTATGGAGAATTGAAACTGTGACACATTGTTCAAAGTTATTAAAACATGCATACAAATTGGCCATTTTACCGTACCTGATGATTTGCTTCACACAAGAGTGTGTGAGTAACATCAGGGGTCGAAATAAGCCTTCAAACTTTGAGGGCCAACCGGGCCCCTAGCTCATGGAATCTAGGGGCCAAACGAGAAATCAAGGGGCCCAAAACTACCGCCTACATTACTTAGAAGGACATCGGTGTACTGAATGTCTGCATGTGTGATCATCCGTGTTGTGACAAAGCAGACTGTTTATGAGTGATGTGAACTGATTTCAGGAGTGTGTACGTGTGTTTCGCAGGTTTTAAGTGACTGTTAGTATACGAAATACACAGGCCTTGCGAGATGTACGATCGTTGACATGTTGGTGGAGAGATTCATGTGCAGACTGTACAATTAGACGTAAAGTATTTAGGAGCCAACCGGGCCCCTTTCCCTGCAGAAGCTACGGGCCCGAGCGAATTTCTAGGAGCATCGGGCCCACGGGCACCCGTTATTTCGAGCCCTGAACATATTCCACCTTTGCAATTGATCTTGCACTTTGCATTGTATTGCAAAGTTCTGAGCGAGGAGTGGCTGTTTTAATTGTCATGTTAACAATCAGTCACTGATGTTAGTTGATCTGGGTATTGTTGTAAACATTTTGAAGAAAAAAGCAAGATTACAGTACCTTTGGAAATGAACATTGCTTCAAGGAGGTTGGACAGTAGAATGTTGGATCCCCTTCCTTACCCCCCCCCCTCCCTGCCAGGTTTACATTTGTAAACTCTTGTAAGCCTTTGTAAGCTTGTAAACCATCAACAACTTCCCTTTAACAAAATACAACATCACTTGACTCATATATGGGAAGTTGCAGCCATAATCATGCAGTGTTACACAGTAGGAACAGTGAAGTTGAAAAAATCTGGCCATCAAATGTTGTGTGATGGAGTTCCCATGAAAGACCCTTTCTCCCTTGATCTGGCAGAAAGAACTTTTGGGACTAACATCAGATAAGTGTGTCTGACTGATTTTGTTTGCTTTAAAAGTTTTGATCCTTGTCACAACTGTTCATACTGTAGGCAGTGTTCTCCACTAGCTGTTTTGTTAGGGTGCTGCACCTGGACAAAATTTGCAGAGGGTGCTCTGCACCCAGACAAAAAGTTGAGCCACCTGGACAGAAATTATCAGTTCAAAACCTCAAATAGAGCAAACAGCAATAATTTCAGTGTGAACATTGAGTAATGATAATAAGAAATGTACTTATAGTCGTCAAAGAAGGACATAATTAAATTTATCATCTGTTTTAGCAAACATTTTCAAAGAGAGCACCCCCTCTCTTCATAGACAGCGATCACTATTACCCTTAAAACTTCGGAGCCCACAGACAAAAATTAAATCAGTGGAGAACACTGTGTAAGAGCTATTATCATTTTCACTTAGCATATCCATCTCTCAGTCAGTTAAGAACCTAGTAAACATATCCATTTCCTGGTGTCAGTAACATTTATTGTCATCCACTTGTTGTGATAAAAATTAATTCCATAGATCATAAAAATAATTGCTTTATGAAATGAAGGTGTAACACAGTCTCACAGCCCAAATTTATATTTCATTGTCCATTTAATATATAGATTGTATTTATGAAAGTTTAAAACCTCATATTACTGATCATCTTACGAGGTTGTGCAGGTACTGTAGGTTATTATCCAGTGGTTACTTCTAATAAATCTATTATTGGAAAATGGCTTTAGAGTTCAGTTAAAACCAGGTTGGACATTTCAAAATTTTCAAAAAGGAGGACATGGTTATAGGTTTCTGGGTTAATGTATGCATTCTAGTTAAAGAAGATTGTACAAGTTACTTTACATGGAATGTTGCATCTGTACAGTATGTGAAAGAAAGTCACACTGTGCTTTAATAGCCACAGGCTACAGTATGATGTCTGCATAACGTTTGACTCGCCCAAGTGGTTCCTTGTACAAGTTACAGTGGCAAGAGACATTCTGAGATACAGACTATTCATATTGCATGATTAACATTATGGTCATTAGGGATTTCAGTCCCCATGGTTTAAGTATATACAGTAGGTAATTACATGAATGTGATTTTTTGTCAGATACCCAAACACAGAGGGCAATTACAATTGGTGTAGAATATATATATACATATATATATAAAGTCGATGTATATTTATATATATATATACATATATATATATATATATATATATATTTCACTAATTTGGGATTAAGGGGAAATATCGTATGAAAAAACCCGCCTATAAGGGGAAATCGTCTATAAGGGGAAAAAATCAGGTCGACTTAACGAAACTACACGCTTTTTCTATAGGAATACGTAAACGGATGGTAATGGCCTTTTCACTACATAATCTATATGCCATTACTTCAATGTTGACCAATTTACGTACACGTATCTGTTAACACGTACAATTGGCTGGCCATTGAAATAACGTTAATGTATATCTATTTTTCAAATTCTACCAAATGGGGAAATATAATCTTATGTATTTTATTGTTTTTTTTTCGCCTTTTCGAAAGGTCGTCTAGCGCCCTCTAAAATTTTTCCCCCTACCGTGGGTTTTAGCTTATATAGATATATATATATATATATATATATATATATATATATATATATATATATATATATATATATATATATATATATATATATATATATATATATATATATATATATATATATTCTACACCAATTGTACAGTGTTGAAGCAAGACAGACTGAGTTTTGTTTGACTTCATTTGTGACTGCTCCTCCATTTTAAACCAAATCACCTCCTGTCTAGTACACCTCCAAGACGTAGCCTCAGTATGCTGCACTGAGTTTATATCGCTCAGAGGCAAGATTGTCACTGTGTGTGTGTGAGCTTAATTGGTGAACACAGCTGACTGATAAAGTCATCGTTGGTCAACTAGAGTGGAACATATTGTTTGAATGAATGTCAAAGTGCAGTTACCAACTATATTTAGAACTCTAGGGCTATTTTTAAATCTGTTTGGGCAGGGAGTTGTGGTTTGGGGGATGCCATATCCCCTTTAAACTTTTTGAGGAGTCATTTTTTGTACATGTACATACAAGGTGCTGTTTCACAAATTTCGGTTGTCACATTTTCATACTGTATGTTCACGGGCCTCAGAGGGGAAAAGAAAAAAGCTAAGTTTATAAATAGTTTGAATGTTTCCTTTTAAAGTACTTCATATCATTGGATCATGAATGCAGCTTTAGTAATGCATGTTAAAGGGCCTTTAATAGGGGAATCTTAGCAAATCAGTTTAATTTGTGGCTGTTGAGAATGAAACTTGAGCCATTCAGTAGTCCTTGAATAAAATCCTTTACTCAATAAATTAAAAATTGCCTTTACGTCTCTCTCTCTTGTGCTCTTGTGCATCTTCATTGTCTCCAGGGATTTCGACAAACAAGTCTGGAAAATTGTGCGGAGGCCAGTGTGTGGACAAAGCTAGTTGATTCCTGCATAACCAAAGACGTGGCTGAGTTATGTCAAGATGTAGGGCAGGCTGACTCCTCTTCCTATCTTCCTCCAGACTCTGTGGTCATTCTGGAGCAGAAGCTTTCTGTTCCAGTTTCAACATTTAACATCCATCATCAGCAGAGACAAAGGAGTGAACAAGATGGGAAACTTTTAAATTCTGAGGTCACTTTGGAGAAGGTGGTCTCTGATTACAAAACTGAGAAAATTATTGTCAATAAGAAAGCATACAAAGATGCCATACGAGCTTACAAAGAAGCCTTGGGAAAGGGAGAGCTCAAGCCTGGCACAAAGTTTAAGGAGTCCAAGTTTTATATTTCTTTGGATACATGGAGAGAGAAAATGGCAAACGATGATGAAAATGGTACTCAAGAAGGGGATCATCGGAGGAAGAGTGTTCATGACAACATAATCGAAGAGAAAGAAAGGAGTTTGGAGCAAAGATTTCCTGAAACATCTTTAGAGGCTTCTCTTACAAGTGGCTTTGAACACAGGGAAACTGATGGAAATTGTGATGAAGATTTGGTCAAAAATGAAAATTTTTGTAATTCTAAACATTTAAAAAAACACCTTGAGGGAGAAAGCAATGAAAGTGAGAATGGTAAACATTGTGGTCATCTTTCAGGCAAGAGGTCTTCAGAAAATTTCTCAAGTTTAGCTTCATCTAGCTGTCTATCTTTGGACAGGGTAAAACTGAATGCTTCAAAATTACTACCGAGCAATTCTCCGCAGTGCAGTAATAATACTAACCACACAAATGAAAGCAAAATGTTGCAGAAAGAGAGGGGTGATTCTGAGAGTGACCTTAGCCAGCAATCTGACTCAGAATCAAACCTGAAACATATATTTACAGAAGGTTCTAAGTTGACATTGACAGATTTAGCTCTCTTTCTTCCGGTTCATATTTTTGTCAAAATTTTTAAGGGAAGGAAAGGAAACTTTTCTTCGTTGCAACACATTGTTGACTGGTATAAAAGAATGTGGTGTTTGGAAGCAGTGAAAAGAACAGCTCTAGAAATGGACTTGGAACAAGTCTCGTTTGACCAAGAATTTTGCAAGACGCATGTTGATGTAGCGAAACCTATCGCTGTAGAGTACCAGTTTGGAAAGGGCAGGTCAAGGTAATTAAATTTTGTGTGAAGTGATGGTCCCAGTTGCAAGTAAGTAAGTCTCTCCCTCCCTCCTCCCCATCAGTTCAATAATTCAGTGCCTTTGCTCCACACAACTTTCACCCAGTCCATTTCTGTAAAGATGCACACAGTGTACAGAAGCAATGTACACCCACAACTTCTTGTCACCCGTCACACCTGCTTGCCCCTCGTCCTCTCCCCTCCCCACCTCCTTCTTTTGAAATCCTGGCACCACCACTTTACAAGTATGATTTACCATTTTGAGTTTCAGTCACTGTAATTACCGCTAAATAGGTCTTGAGGCAGTGAAATTTGTAAAGAATATAAACAAAGGTAGGAGGATTAAAGTGGCAGTACAGTGCAAAAGCTTGTTCACAGACCTTCACAGTATCCAGGACACTCTAGTTTTTACAAAAAAATTTCAAAGTTTAAAATTCTCTTAAATATATTTTTGAAAATCAACCTTTCTGATGTGTTTATAACTTTTTTGAGGACTTAGTTTATGAAATCATTCAAATTATATCATCACTTAAAAGAGTTATTTTGTATTATTAATTTTAATATTACATAATGTATTGAACACACTGGAAATGGCACTGGTATATATATAGCAAGAATTACTCAGTATTGGACGTTTTCCTTACTATGTAGTGCAAATATTTTAAAGGAAGAATGCCCAAAAAGCGACCTGAGCAGAAGATTTCATTTGTTTTGATAGGAAAGCAAGAAACCATGCAATCAAAAGAGAGCTTCCAGCCATTTTGTCTAAAGTTAAACAGATTTTAGGAGACCGGGCACCCATGGATCACCCCTGTGGCAATAGCTCTGTGGACTGGTCAGCAATGCCAGCACCAGTTAGCCCTCAGCATGGTGAGTTGTAATATATTTATTCAATAATTCTCCTTCCCCCCTTTTTCCATCTTCAGCAAAGGGTATTAATACTGTCCATATGTATTCAATGGATCTATTTCACTCCTTCTTGATGGGATTGCTTACACATATTATAGATGAGGTGAGTAGGAATTATAGATTTCCAAATCACAGGTAAGTTTTGGGGATTTTAAACTGGAAATACAAGGCATATGTACAATACAGTGGTGCTTTGAGCTCAGTGTTCACACTACTATAAAGTCATAAAAGGATTTTCCCCTTCAGAATTTTCATTTTGTTTTGTCTCACCCTTCAGATTTTTTTCCTTTCATGGAGGGGGAGGGGGGGGTTAGTCAACTTGGGGTAGTTATTAAATATATTTAGTTTGTATGTACTTACTGTGAATTGAGGCCATTTCCCACTTGACCCCTGATGCTGATCCTCCCCCCAAAAGTTCAGTCAAATTTTGTGGCCATCCACAAGAGCGTTCCCATTTGAACCCCTGCACAAGATCTGATTGTCTCCTCCAGTTCAGGCGATAGGAAGTAGTGCCATTGAATTGGTATCTGGGTGTTTATTTTAATTAGGGTGCCAGACTGTGACATGACATTTATAGCCCTAATTTCATGTATCATAATTTTTGATGTGAAACCATGGGTGGAATTGTTATATTTACTTGTTCATTGTAGGCTTAGGCCTAAATGATGTTGTACAAGTTGTTTTATGAATGCTCAGATGACGTTTGACCTCAAAATAGCCCCATTGCACGGAAATTATAGGTTTCACAGTGTAACATGAACACCAAAAATATGTTTGTCCCACTAAGACTACTTATTGAGTTATTTTATATCATTTATGGGTTTTCTATAGTTAATCTGAGCAGTCTGAAGCTAAAACCTCTTGTGATTACTTAGTCAAGGGTTTCATCTCAATTCTGTGGTAAAAACAATACGTTCCACGTGTAACCTAGATTGGGAGAACACCAAAGTGATATTGTATGATATTTCAAATCATAAACAAGGTGGCACAGTTTGACTACCTGTAAGTTAAAAGCTATGTTAAATACTATAGTTAAGCTAAAAATGACAACATATCAAGTTTAGGAAGTAGTAGTATTTTAACTGCAAAGGTTCACTATGTAACATATTTCCGTGACACCTAAGTGGCCTGTCAAAATGCAAAATGGCTGTTTTTCTTTTCTGTTCAATTGCTTTAGTCCAAACCTATATATGCATTAAAAAATTTCACAGGCTTCAATCAACCACTAAAACAAGAAAGATTTAGTATTTACTATAGGTAATTTTTGGAAAATAAGTTACTGAAATTTCACACTGTAACGGTAACACCAAATGTTACACGTGGAACCTCTCTTTCGTTGAATCCCAGGAAAGAGAAAAATGTCAGTTTCTCATAAAATATGAGTTTCAAAGATACAATTGATACCTCATCAACCATTTAAGTTAAAATAACTGAGCAAGATAAGTGTAAAAATAAGGGAAAATCTAATTTCTGCTATGGTAGTTTAAATGTCACACTTTTTGCCCCCAAAATTGCTAATTTTAGCCACTTTTTTCATCAAAATTGGGAGGATTCACTACAATGATACTTATTTTTTGGAAGATATGCACTTACATAAATAGTGAGGACAAAATGAAAGCATAGCAAAGACCATGTGGATTTAAATAGCAAGACAGTTGCCTTTAAAAGCATATTTTACCATTGGTACCCTAATTATAGCTTACAAATAGCCTAGTCTCCAGAATTAGTCTGGTGCCAATCCAAAAACAAAATGTCAGGAAATCTCACGTCCCAGTACTGCTGAAAAGTTTTCAGTCCTTCATTCCACTTGGATGAATGCTTTTTGGTATTGAGTGACAGAAAATATTTAAAAAAGTGAACAGAATTGAAGCGATCGTCAAACTCAAAACGGTGAAAGTATCTCTATGGTGTATGACTAGAATAATTATGTGCCACTGTCAGGCCCGTAGCCAGGAATTCTTACATGGAGGCACCGGCACCTCATAGGGGGGCACCAAAGAAGACAATTATGTTTGTAGAAAGTAGAGCCACGATATGATTACAGTTTGCGGGAACTACAGGGGATATCTCAAGCTTCCTACAGACAGCTTAAAGGTATCGGTTTTACGTGTGCACATACCCGCGAAGCGCGCGAAAATTTCACTCTTGTGATGGAAATTTTCACCTCCTTTTGCAATACAAAGACGTGGAAAGTCTCCACAAGTAAAGGGAACAAGACTTTGATCACGATGATGCTTCTTCAGCTTCGCAAGCGCAGATGAAGAGTTCAGTACTTTGCGAATGGTGAGGGGACCAGGAGCTGCCATTAGGCAGTCTTGGTGTGGTCCAGTATGATTTTGTCAGGACCCAGAGGGAAATTCCCCAAATGTCTGAGGAAATAGCAAAATGGGAACACTAACATGGAGCTTTGAGCAGGACTTTGAATGACAGTGGGAGCACACCAATCTCTTCGCAGTTCACAATTCAAATGGTCGTTATCGTATTTCTACTTTGAACGAAATTTTGCATGAACAGAAAAAAATAAATTTTGGAATAAATTTGGGTATGATTAAATCTAGCTTCAAACCATATAGTCATCGCATTAGGAATGTTACTCAAGTTACTAGATTACTACATGGAAACCCCTTGATACCCAGCATCTTAAGTTTGAGTCTTCACCTAGCTTTGGCTAGAATAGTTGACTGGAAATTTTATGCTACATAATAATGTTCATAGGCGATATTAACTTCGCTTGTGAGAATTCCGCGCGAAGCGCGCTGAAATTTTGCAGGAAAATCATTACCACGGTAAAACCTGCATACAGACTCAGCAAAAGCTGGTGAAAAGATGAGCCCGACGACGGGACCAAGCTCCCCAAAGGGGTCCATCAACCTGAAGCCCTGCTAGGAGCAATGGGTTACAGAAAGGATGCTGGAATTTTTGGCGCGAGACGAAAAATTTGGGATCGTGTTGACGAAAAATTAAAAATATTTGGTTCTTATTAAGGAAAATTAGAAACTTTGGGTTTCTATGGAAGAATCTGCCCTTCTCGTCCTAGACAGTTCCAGTTCTCCCGACTGAGTTACTCCTTCCAAAACTGTATTGAGCCCCTTCTTGTGCAGACACCCTCGTGCAGACACAAACCTAGTTTATTGCTTAAGGTCATATCCTAATGGGCATACAAGGCCATAATATGTAATCACAACATTCTTTGCACATACTGTAATGTGAGCTACTCTGCATCATTTGACTTTGATGTCAATCAAAGAGCATTCACCACTGACCAATTGAGAATTTTGCTTTATCTCAACCAAAATGTATGTGGGGTGATGTGTGTCTGTCTTTAAGAGCAAAACCAAGACGCCGGGCGACTGGTCGCGGTGCGACCTTCCACCACCCCTGGACATTGAGATACTTTACGTTTCTTACAAAATATGTTTATCATGATGCTGAGTCTGAATTAAGAATCTTCCTGATCATAAGAGAAAGAGGATAGAACTCATGGATTCAATTTTGTGTTTTTCCAGGAATCACGCCTACACGAAAGAACAATAGCCTAATTGTGGAACCTTTACCTTTATATAAAGCCAACATATCTGAACCGGTGTTAAAGCCATATGTAACTGAAGATGAAAGCGTGCGTAGTGCGCGAAAGTTTTTGTAATTGTATAACAAAAATGTTACAGAAAGCAAAATACGTTCATTATTTAACAACTTTTGGGATCATTATTAGTCAAAAATCGCCTGGTGTAATACCAGAGCCATCGTTTACACGGTATTAAAATTTCATTTTCGATCAGTTTTCCATATGGTGGGGCACAGTGGTCCGCTGGGGGGGGGGGAGGGGGCACGGCCCCCCGTGCCCCGGCCTGGCTAGGGCCTGGCTACTGTATAAGTACGGTGCAGATGATATCACGCGAATTGCCAGCAGGCTGCTATGTGTGCAGGCTTGGTTTGTGTTTAATTATTCACGGATATGCAGTGGAACATACACCGTGTGGTTTTCTGTTGATATGTCGCAGGCTGAATTGACACCAAACAAGCTGCGCAGCAGAAGTTCGTCATTCGTTTGCTTTGATCTCGGGTCACCTTGATCCGCTGATGTGTTCCCACTTGTTTGTTTGACTGCCTGTGCATGGTCTGATTGTTCCCAAAGGGGCAGTTAAGCTCTGGAGAACTGATCTTGGGAATGAGAGCATTTCCACTTGCAAATTGATCCTCTGCTTGGGGTCAGATCTGGATCTGATCTCTTGCTCATACTCAAGTGGGGACACACTTTGAGTGATTGGCTCTGGATAAGTTCTGTATGTCAATAGATCTCAAGGTTCCCAAACAGTGAGCAACATGAAAAAAGTTTAGAACATTTCTTTTATTTTGGTATGGTCTGAACAGTCCTTGAATTTCGTTTACAGAATGGTGTGGAAAGATTCCTTAAGAGTCTGGAAAACTGAAAACACATCTTACTGTAGTTGCAATCACGTTGCTGTTTGTCCACATATGTGCCGCTTCATTCTTCCTAACATTTTCCCTCATTTGTCTAGACTGGTTGTGGTTTTCCAGAAATCTTGAAATCCTATTTGGGAGTTTTCAGTTTTTTGAAGTGATCATATTTAATTTAAAATAGTCTACTTGTTACAGTTTTTCAGTTGTGTCCTGCCTGCTTGTCTGACTGCTTCAAATATAAAACATCTGGATGATTACATCTCCCCAACTCAGAGGAATACTTAAACCTGTAATGGATAACGGAGACGATCCGTTTTCACGCCTGAGAAATGGGTCAATAGGTCTGGGTAATACCCTGTAAATACCATAGAACATATGTTAAAGTTTAAATACATCACTGTATTTGGTTTCAGTAAAAGGTGCCTTATTTTGTGCCTATAAAGAATATAAAGAGCATATTTACATTTTCGTGCACTAATGCATTCAGTAATGCAAGATCGGTATGTACTGCAAATGATAAACGTGGTTAAGATTGTAAACTGCTGGTTTTTTGGTACACGTGCTGGTTAGCTGGTATCAGGAGATGTGATTGTGTGTGTGCTAATTTGTTTGTGGGGGCTGCAAAGCTTCTAAAGAAGAAGAAGAAAAAAGTGTTGGATAATTTTGCAGACAAGTAAAACTGTAAAATTAACTTGTAGTGTGAGCTTGAGTATGCTTCTTTTGTCATAAATGTTTGCAGTTTTGCATTACCACAGAAATGAAATCTGTTAGAAAACAAGAACAAATTTATAGGCCTTATGCATATATGATGTCACAGAGCAGAAAGTGCTACCTCATTTGGAGGAAAAGTGTATATCATTTCAGCTTACACCAAAAAATGCAGACAGCTGATTTGTGAACCAGTCGTATACTGTATGTGAGTAAGTCTACTTCAGGCACGTGCAAAAGCTACACCAATGTTTTCCTTGAAACTGATGTCGTGACGTCAGTGCACAAGGTCTGTAGAAATTTCTGTTGAGTGCAAGTGCATGTCCCTCATTGTGATTTTGTTTGCAAGCATTCATAAAATGGCAATGTAGACCTGACAACCCCCAAAATTGCAAACCTTGGGATTTCGTTAAGAAAAATCTGGGGGTTGGTGCCTCAGACCTGAAGATTTGAAATTTGTCCTGCACTGTAGATGAGATTTTTCCATCTATAGGCATGATAACAGCTTAGGAGGGGGGGGGGGGAGGGGCTTGCCTCCTCATTAGTCTATCAAACTCATTTGGCAAAAACAGGGTCAAGTCTCACTGTCACCTCCTATATTCTACCCCTTCATCCTGGTTAATACACAAGTACAATTGAGCTGTCATCTGTTGTGTGGTCTAGTGTTCAGGGTTCACATGGGTCCTTGAAAACCTTGAAAGTACTTGAATTTCAATCATTCATTTTCAACGCCTTAAAAAAATCACACCTCTCTGTTCCAATGTCTCTAGGTTCCGAAACCTGTACCCATAACACTTTCACCCTAACCTAACCGTTGTCCTAACACTGACCTTCATGTACACTTTCGGAATATAGAGACATCGGAACAAAGAAACATCGGAACAGAGAGCTGTTCCCCCTTAAAAGTACTTCAACTTTGTTCTTTTGCATCATAGTCCTTGAAAAGTGCTTGAATTTTACAAAACCATGTCAAATGAATGCCTGTATTTACCAAACACATACATAGACATCTTACCATCTAAAATGGTGGCAAATTCAGCCTAAAAACATCAAAACACTTTGAAGTTACGATCAGAAAACGATTAGGAACTTCACGAAAATCGGCAAAATTTTGCCGGTATAGGCTCCGATTTGCCTATGCTATGGTGTGTTAGGCAAAGTCGCTTGTATGAAATGGTTACACCTCTATGTTCCGACGTCTCTATGTTCCAAAACCTGTCCCCATAACACTTTCAATCTAACCTAACCCTAACCCTAACCTTTATCCTAACACTGACCTTCATTTAGACTTTCGGAATATAGAGACGTGTGAACAAGGAGACGTTGGAACAGAGAGCTGTGCCTATGTGGAACAAGTGTTTGCTGCCTTCAGGATCGTAACAAAAGAACTGCAGCACTTGTTTTCAACATAATTACCCCAGAATAAGATGAAACTGATAGAGGAAGGGTTTTTCACTTCAAAATATTGTTGAAATCTGAAGAGGGTGACTCTATCATCCCTAGGCCAGCTATGCTGATGCCAGGGCCCAGGTATACCTTTCCTTAAGTCTTAACCTACCCTGTACCTAAAGGTAGGCTTTCAGTACTTCCAACTAGAACATGCCTTTGGCAGATGGGTAATATTTATATCATACACTGTGTCTCAAAATGTTACCAATGCGTAACTATCAGTAAAATTGCACTAGGTTTTAAGATCACATGCATTTGTACATAGATTTATTAAGGCAAACCTGTGAGGCTGTCCTGAATAAGGGCCTAAGCTTAAGCCCAGCTTAAAATGAAAAGATAAGAGTGTTACATAATATGCAAGTTCATATTGGTGTTTACTATTAGTGCTACCATTAGCCTTCAAAAGGTTTGTTTCCTGCCAACCTCATGCTAGAAAAAAAATTTTGCAGTGTTTTAAAAGCAGTTAGATGTCCTTGAAAATTAAACCAAGTTATACCTTGAAAAGTCCTTGAAAATTGCTTGAATTTTATCTTGAGAAAAGTGTACAAACCCTGTTTGTTGATCTGTTTGAAAATTGAGTACTGTTATGTTACTGTGAGATCTTAAAAATTTGGCTGTGAGATGAGGCCAGACACTGTGACCTTTACACTGAAACTGAAAGTTGGCTGGTTTTGCAGAGTTTCCCAAAGCTTCAATATTTTAATGTGAATTGAAGAAAAAGTAGTAACTCCCCCCCTCCCCCCCCACCAAAAAAGGGGAAATGTTATCTTCAAAAAAGAGTCACAGCATGAAAACCCTGATCCATTAATGATCAAAATCTGATAGCTCACTGTATACCTCTTCACTTTTCCAGTCCACCCCATCCATTCATTTATATTCAGTTCAAAGAGTGCCAATCCCCCCCCCCCCAAGATGTACATGTTTAAAACAGTAAGCAAGTTTGAGTTGAATGAAATGATACATCTCTAGTCTCTCCATACAGGGGAAGTTCCTCCAGACAGGCTTTTGAAAAAACACCAGCAGATAGAGAGCTTGGTTTCCGTGGTAATGACGCTTGCCCGAGATGGAGACACTGTTGTGGATTTCTGTAGTGGTGGTGTAAGTAACATGCTATTACTAAGGGATGCCAAGAGTTCCAATTATAAGGAGTGATTCCAAATGTAAGCTCAAATTTGTCATTATCATGTTTCTTTTTCTCTTGTTTTGAATGTATTGTTTTGTTCTGATTTTATTTGTTAAATATTAATCTCCAGTGAAACTGCTGTAACATACTTTTGGTTTGATGTAAAGGTGATTGTTTATTTTGACATTAGATCCTCTGTGGTAGTGGTGGTCTTTTATCCTCTGGCAGATATCTTCTTCACAGTTTAGAGGGCAAGTTGAGAAGGGCAGAGAGAGGAAAAATTTGCCAAGAACGATTTTTGACTACCCATCTGTCTTTGTCAGAAAAGTTGAAGTGACATTCAATTAGTGTCGGTTTTTTTTCTGAGTTATATTTTGTTTATCTTTCTCCAAATTCTAGGTTGAATTATTCAAATTGTGTGTAGGATTAAAAAAAAATAACTTTTTATACCCAGGAGGTTCCCTTAGCATCACTTTTCAAATGCAATGTAAAGATTTTCTTTTGTTCCTAATTATGTTCTAGGGGCATGTTGGGATCGTTTTGGCGCACCTTCTTCCCAGTTGTCAAATCATAATGATTGAAAAAAACATAGAGGCGATAAGAAGAGCCCACCAAAGGGTAAAGCTACTTCACTTGAGTAACGTGATCCTCTTCCAAAGCAACATAGACTACTTTAGAAAGTCATTCGACATTGGTGTAAGTAAAATATATTTTTGTTATCTGCTATTAGACTAAGGATATGTAGTTTTAGTATCTTTCAGTGAATGATTATGGCAAGTTTGATCCATGGAGATGTGAGTACAAACTCATTGGGTCATGTATTGCATAAGAAGATGTTTTGATCATGAACAGAAACAATTCAAATGGAAATGTTGTAGTTGTGGTATACATCTATACATCATGTATAGTCTAGGGGTATGCCAATGAAATGATGGAGAAAAATTTTCCCTTTTCATTGGCATACCCCTGGAATATACATGACCTTTGATGCGTATCCCCAGGCAAGGAGAAATATTCTTTCCATAAATATAACACAACCAGGCCAATGTTTGACATATTTCAAAGTGGGGCAGGGCAAATGACGTGAGTTGATGAAATTGAGGCTGGAGTGTGGATTGCTTCCAGGAAGATGTTGGTTTCAAGAGGAACACCCTTACGGGGACCATGGGGCAAACCTACACTGAAGCTCTGGGACAGTGGTAAAGGTGTTGGCAACAGAATGAGGCATTTAACTATCATAAAAGTTACATTGAAAACAAATAATGCAAACCACAAAATGCACAATTTTTTCCATTCTAGCCTTTTTGGAAGTGATGGCCAGTGGATTCAGTGATGCAGGTGGTTGTTGCTATGGAGGAGGATGACAATAGTGTTTGCATAGGCCCTTTTCCAAATAACAATTACAAAGGATTGTGGGATAGAGTTTGGTATGCGTCGTTTTTGTCAGTGGCATATTACTGTGGCGAAAAACGACGCATACTAAACTCTACCCCACAATTCTTTGTAATTACTATTTGGAAAAGGGTCTATGGGGTTTTGAAACAGTAAACCTTCAAAAGATATTCAATAGAGGGGTTTCATGTGACGTCAGGCAAGTCGGATTGCCAGGCACTGAAGGGCAAAACACACACACGATACAGGTAAGCGTATTTAGAGCACACGCACACAGCATAACCATAGATGCTTCTGTGACACAATGAACGCGTGCCCTTCAAAACCAAAGAGACACATGATCTTGCCCTTCAAAACCAGAGAGATGTGCGATCATGAAATGCAATGAAACCCTTCTATAGGAAATAATGAGTCAATGACTGATGATGGATGTGCCCAAGTGCATCCAAAGAATTACATTTTTAGTGTTTTTCTTCATTTAACATTGCAAATATTATCTATATTGGATGATTTGCTTCCTTCCTTATTTTTTTTTATTTTTAGTTCTTATATTATTAATTTAAAGATAGGAGAAAAATGGGGATAGCAGTTAAGTTCCTAATAACTCCCCGTCTCTGTTCTTGAAACAGCTTTTACACAGCATTGCCATAATTTTATTGATATTGTGGATGCAAATCAGGCCAGAATGATAGTGTTATTTTTACAATTTAGACAATATCATCACACACTAGATGTATTTCCTTCACAGAAGGCTATGACCTTGCCCTATGATTTATTTAAAAGCTACGTAACACAGCTGTTTTAGTTTTCCCAGGCTTAAATCACATAAAAAAGTGAACAAATTTGACAAGTACCCAAGAACAATAGATGGCACATCAGGCTTCGACAAATCCCCCGCCCGACAGTCCGGGACAAGTAAAAAGTTACGCCGGCAAGTGTATTGTTCAATCTCATAGCCTGCCGGGCAAGTACTTACGAAGTCTCCTCCACAAAGGAGTTTAAAGGCATATTAAAAGTGGACAAGTAGATATTCATGTGGACAAGTAGACTAAGAAAACAGCTTGCCCGATGGACAAGTAGTGAAAAAAGAATTTGTCGAAGCCTGTGGCACATTCTTCTTGAAAATGTTGATTTTCGCATTACGACTCGCTAGTTAAGGTTGGATTGCTAATAGAAAGGTTGTGATTGCATAGAATTTACCAAACAATTACCTGGTGAGAGAGTGTGACAAGGCAGCAGTCCACTCCTACCTTTTCCAACAAAATGTACATATAGCAACAATTTGTGTACCCCTAGAGAGATACTGCATACCCCAGGGGTATGTGTATCACAGGTTGAAACCTCCTTACATAAAACTTGGATTTGAAGATACAGAATGATATAGGCAATTCAAAACAAAGTAGCTGGATAACTTTGTTTTCAAGAAATATGGTTCTCACGTAAAGAAACTTAGTTTGTTAATTTTTCAAGTGATGCCACCATCCTAATTCTTGTAGTGTATCATACTTTTAGGAAGTACAAGTGTAGCCTGAGGTTTGTAGGTAGACTGAATCATGGTTTCGTAATGATAAAAGATGTTTTTGTCTGTGCCATGATGATGCAGTGTAAAGGCAAAGATCCTTTAAAGGGGAAATCTTCTCATCCCAGACAGTTCCAGTTCTCCAAACTCGGCTGTTCTAGCCCCACCCATAAATGTCTGTGGCTTCTCCTTGTGCAGACACAAACATAGTGTATTGCCAAGGGCCATATCCTGGTGAGTATAAAAGGCCCTAATATGTAATCAAAACACTCTGTGCATGCTGTGTAATATGAGCTTTTCTGCATCTTTTGAATTTTGCAACTCTGATGTCAATCAAAGAGTAGTCACCAATTGAGACTTTTGCTTACCCCTGTGTGAAAGTCATACTTGGGGTGATGCAAATCTGTCTTTAAAGGGAAATACAGTGACCCCAAACTGAATAAGTATACCCAGGTATCCTATCTCATGAATGGCTCTTTGAAATATGTGACAACAATTTTGTAACTGAACTTTTAGCAAAACAACCTTATTGTTTACTTTGAGAATGCCACATTTTTGCTATGAAACATTATGAAAGTGGTACTTGCAATACTGTATAGATAAAACAAGGTTTCTGTCATTTAGTTCATCTGTCAAAGTAAGTTAAGGGGGACTACAATATTCCCTTTAGGATCAGAATTGTGCAGGTCTATATAGACCTTATGCATTGACGTCACGTGACATCATTTTGGCAGCAAAACAATGAATCACACTGCATGCACGATGTAGATACGCACGCGCATTTAGGTCTCTTAGTAGACCTCTCTCTTAGTAGGCGTGTATCCAACCTGTACACAAGTCAGCTATCTACATTTGTCGGTGTTAGTTCCAGTGATCCACGCTTGCCTCCATGAGAGGGCACACTTTCTGTTCTGTGATGTTGTATGCATAAGGTCTATTACCAGAGAGAACTGTATTCTTTGCATGGCACTTGTTACAGCACTTCTGTTGTGCAAATTCTTTGTTGTCATTGGTATCATATAGCTATTACCTGAAGTGTCAACTTAAGTAAATTACTGTTTAATACATCTTGTTTTTTGATGTAGTGAACAGTTTATGAATGAATATATGTGACTGAAAAGAAGTGACATCCTTAGAGAATAGAACTGTGCAGTGTACTAGTTTTGTTGTAACATCTCGTGTCTCTTCAATCACTTTTTCAGGTTTCCCTTCATGCGTGTGGTGTTGCAACGGACATTGTCATTGACAAGTGCATAGAACAGCAGGCTTCCTTTGTATCAAGCCCATGTTGCTATGGGTCTATAAACCCTACCAGCTCAATTTCATACCCCAGAAGCAATCTCTTTCGAAGCATACCCATCACAACTGAGGTAATTACTCTTCTGTTTCTTGTACTCTGACCTTAAAAGGGAAGAAGCAGATGCCCCAACCTCATTTTGAATAATCAGGAGTCATCAGCTCAATTATTCACATTTACCCTAATTCCCTTTATAAGTACCATTCATGAGTTTTAAAAAGATAAATATTGCATGTCAATAGTAAACCTAAGAATTATCTTGCAGTTTTGATATGACTCCAGTAAACAGGGCAGGCATGTTTCCAATTTTTGTGGGTGAAGGGGGGAGGGAGAGGTGGAGAGGGCAGAATGGTGGAGGGCTGGCACCTGCATTTGATGTTTTCTTAGGTAATTATAACTGTTTTCAGGTGCACCTGAAAACAGCAATAAATACTCAATTCTTGAAATTGTTGGGGTGGGGGTGTTACCCCCTCCTTCTACCCCAACCTTCTAGCCCCTCGGCCTCAGTTCTGATGGCCCTGGTTAATAAGGCAACTAGAAGGTGACTCATGTGTTAATTTTAGGGACTCAAGTCTTGACTTGAGTCTTGCAGTGGGTTTCTGGTGTTACTCAAATCGTGACTTAACAAGATCTTATCAAATAGAAACTCAATTTGACTTTAGCTAAGAAAAGTCCAGTTAGACCCGGCATTGCCCCTAGTAATGCTTCGTATGCTACACTCCATGGACTACTGTGAAGCAAACATAGAACAAAGAATTTGTTGTGTAGTATAAATAAGTTTGACAAGAGTCTTTTCTATAGACCCTTTTCCAAATAACAATTACAAAGGATTGTGGGATAGAGTTAGGTATGCGTCGTTCTTGTCAGTGGCATATTACTGTGGCGAAAGACGATGCATACAAAAACACTATCCCACAATTCTTTGTAATTGCTATTTGGAAAGGGTCTATGGCCAGTCAAAGCAGCCAAGACCTGTGTGGTATGTTGGCCAAAGACTCACACTGTATTAGACCACATGCAGAGCTCAAAAAAAAAAGCCACTGCATTTTCCGCTTGATTTTCAAAAATCCCTGTGGAGAGGAAACTATGTCATTCCAATCATAGCAGCAAGTGATTTCAATAGGGCAAAAGAGTTCAATTTTCAGGATTCCTTGGCCTCAGGCCCTAGGCCCCTTGATCAGTGAAGCCGGCTTCCAAACAATCATTAAATAGCCCCATGGAGTAAAAAAGTAGTGGTTAATTTTCATAAAGTAGCACTAAAGAAATTCCTTTGGGGAGTAAGCCAGTATGCCAGTATAATTTTGTCTGTAACTTTACTACTGTTGACTGAGAGATAAAAAGCGTGCGACTACTTTTTGAAGTTTTTGCTTTAGAAGTCAGTTTTATGGGCCATACCATGCCATCTTGCATGTAGGCTTGCCAATTGCCATGGAGTTCCCGTGAAATCAAGGAATTTGAATGAGCCAAGAAATTTGTCACAGAATTACAGTCATGTCCCAGAATTCCATCCATGGCAAGGAAAAAGCCCATGTAATTTATCATACAGGAACATTTGCTTTTTGACTATCATAGAGACTGTTTGGCTTCCTCTACCTAGCTTGTTGTAACTCTGTTGCGATCATTTTCCATGTAAATAATAATAATTATAATTATTATAATAATTTGTTTTGATGTAGCACTTTACACTAAAAATATTACCCCTGCTCAATAGTAAATCGTTCCAGAGACAATCCTTCCGGTGTGTTAGTACTCTAACAGCGCCCCCAATCACAGTTCACCTATTCACCTCACAGGTACCCTTTTAAACCCTGGGTGGAGGGATGGAATTGAGATAAAGCATCTTGCCAAAGGACACAACATAATGACCCAGCCGGGAGTCAAATCAACAATCCTTGGATCACAAGTCCAGCACCTTAACCAATAGTCCACCATGCTCACTAGCATGCACTGTTTATGCAAACAATTAATTCTGCAATGGAATGAAAGTTACCGAATAAATATTTTTTTCCCCTGAAATAATTTTTTATTGATACTCTTGTGTGTGTACCAACTTATACAAATAAACTTGTTTTCGTACTTCTAACGTAGGTATACATCAATACTAGAAATAGAAGTGTATACATATTAATAGAAGTTAACAAAAATACCCTTCCATGTGTCCCAATTTGATCAAAAGTTGATGACTGGTTATTTGTGCAGCACAAATATTTTTCGCAGTTGAACTGAGTTTTAAGATAAAAGAGGAAATTATCAACCCTTAAAAAACTGTTTTGTTGACACTTGGTGGTATAAATGTAATATCTTGCGTACATGAGAATTTTAAAGGCCTAAATTCAAGCTATCCCTGACAGAATATCCAATGATATTATGAATTGGTGAGAACAATCTAAAGGTCCATGGCCACATCGTTCATTAATGATGTGAGGAGCTTGTTATAAAAAGCCCACTACATTACATGTACAGAGGAGATGAGTAATTGTTTTGACATACTCTTTACAAAAAAGGTACAAAATCTGTTGTTACTTACACTGATCTTAACAGCAAAATCATAAGTAGTGAGAATACGATTATTTACTTTATACTGAAATGATCTAAGCCTAGAATCGATAGTTACATTTAACTAGATTTGTATAAATATCATACCAATACTGATCAGTTAAGCTACTTTCTATGTCCAACTCCCACTTATCCCGAATTGAAAAGCAGTTATCACTAGACGAGGCAAATCAAAAATATTTCGGAAATTGCTACATCCCTTACAATTTCTAATAAAAGAGTAACCTGATATGGACAAACAGGCATAGGTACCATACAAATAATATCTCCCTCGAGAAAATCTTTAAAGACATTAAAAATGCTGGTTTTAACGGAGGTAAACTGAAAGAGATTGCATTGTACATCGTAACAATCACTGAAGTCCTCTCCTTACAAAATAACACCCTTTTCAATCCATTGCATGTATGGAAATATTTCTTTCCTAAAATAGAACAGATTATTTATCCCAAATTGGTTGTGACAAACATTTCTCCCTTCCGCCAATTACTGTATACTCTGCTGTCAAACATTTTCCAAGAATCAATAACTTCTTACTAAAATTTGTTAGAACTAGCTGAGATCATCCCAGCTATAAAAAGAAGAGCCAACGCACCTAACTAAATATTTAAACAGATTATGCCATTCCCTTTTCCCACATTGAAGATAACGTCTCAACCAGGAGAGTTTGGATGCATACATTATGATGTAATTTTGTATCATTTTAAGACCTCCATACGTGTATGGCTGACTTATTTGAATTCTGCCGATTCTCCCTGATTTATCATTGCAAATGAATTCATAGCATAAGGTATTAAATTTAGCAGTCATATCTATTGGGTTTGGTAGACAAGAAAAAAAGTAATTTAACTTAGGAATGAAAAGAGATTTAATGACTGTGATTTTTCCAATTAAACTCAAAGATCGTCTTTTCCAGAAAGATATGCTTCTTTGAATATCAATCAGGACTTAATCAAAATTTAGATTGATCATTTCATAAACATTTTTAGAAAACTTGATAGCAGTAAATTGAAGTAGCCTGAAAAATTCCAACAAAAATGATTAAAATCAGGAGAGGTAATATCCGAATCTTCATTTTACCAATCCAGAAGAGAGAACTTTTTTCATAATTAATTTTTAGACTAGAAATGTGGGAAAAGAAATTCAAATTTTCCACAGCAGAAGATAACAAAGTTTGTGAATCATCCAATATTGAACATGTTTCATCTGCATATTGGGTTGAGTTGGAATGGTTATTAAGAGCGTTTGCACCTATGATGTTTGTATTAGCTCTAATCAACGACCAGGCCAAGAATTTCTGTACAAAGGACAAATAAATATGGTGAAACTGGGTCTCCTTGAATGCAACTTCTTAAGATATAAATTTTTTCCATAAACCAACCATTGACCAGCACAGAAGAAGAAAAATCACAATATAAAATTTTGCACCATTTAATACGATTTCTTCCAAAACCAAAAAAAAGAAAGTACATCTCATATAAAAGGAATGAAGCCACGTTGATTTGAATGGAGCAAACTTTCTAAAACATACTTTTATCTATTTGCAACAGCGGCTGATGTAATTTTTGATTCCTTGCTGGAGGCAAAAGGAATCTATGGGATGGTGATGTCCTGTGTGTGTGTATGTGTGTGTTCGTAATGTATGTACATATGTATGTATGTGTGGTATGTGACTCCAGCTTGTATTTATTGTGGTTGTTAAGCAGCAGTGGAATACAGTGGTATAAATTGGGTTTTGCATTTTTCAAAGCTTATTCATTCTCATATACAAGGTTTGCTCCAAACAAGATGAAAGCCAAATTGTTATTAACTATACAAGAGCCCCCAAAATAGCAATTGCTCAGTATAGGGAAAAAGAGAGCAATTCTGTTCTCAAAAGGGCCTTTTTTACTCAAGTCACACCACAAATAAGTTCAAATCTATTGCCTCTGTTTGCAGGGGCTTTACTGAGGAACAGAGACTGGAGGATATCTTCAGATCTGAAATAGTTTTGAATGCACATAGATTAGAGTGTAGTGCAATTTGTTTCCAATTTCCAATTTATGTGCTGTACATGAGTATAATGATATTACCTGAGGTCCTCAACGAGTGTCATGTCCTAGCTCTAATCTTATAATAATATACTGGACCCAGGGGCATCAATCCTTATTGAAGTGTGTGGAGGACACACATGACTTAGCACAAGCTATCAAGCCCTTTGTTTTTGAAAAGGGCAAGTCTTTCTATAGGCCCTTCCCTGTGTCCCTCCTTGTGATGACTGACGCTGTCATATTTTAATAAGAGTTAGGATTCCAAACACTGGCGTAGCCAGGATTCTTGTTTGGAGGGGGCCAACTGCAGGGCCTGATTGCTGGCCTGGGGGAGGGATCCAAAAATAGCTGAAACGACACAGTGTGGATCATTGTCAGAGATCATAGACCCCAACCATGCCCGTAGCTGGGGTCATATGTTTTGGGGCGTGAAGGCCCCCTGTTCGGACTGTTTGGATGTTTTTCCATTGCTGTGGCGACGCGTAAATTGCACCTTTTTTGTGCACCCTGCATTTGTGTACAGCAGTGGGAATCCTTCATTTACCACTAAATGAAGGTGTCACCCTGGGGGAGGGGTCTAAGGGGAGGGGTGAATTTTTGAAATTTTCGTAAATTTAAGGTTGCTTAGATGCAAAATGGTACTATCTTTGGTTTATTTTTGGAGCCGATCGTATATGGCTGGAAAAGGTCCATTATTTAGGAAACTTTTAAGTTTTGGTTAGGTGAAGAAGGGAGTATGTTGTCTAAGAGAAGAATACGTTTTCAACAACCTTCCAGAAGCCCCCCTTTTGGCTTTTTTACTGCTTCTATTCTGGCAAAGTTTTTCTGCAAAAATACCTGCGTTGAGTCAACAGAAACTTTCTTGTACTATTAGGAAAATTTTCCTTTCCGTCATTGTGCATTATAAAAGGGCATCTAAGGCTGGCATATGCCTGTATAGGGCCTCCTAGAAGCTCTGGATCAATTATATAAAATGGGGCAATGGCATAATGCTTATTACCTGACGTCCAAATGGTAATATAGATTATGATGCCAAGCACTTTACTGTACATCTATCGTATTTTCACTAATTTTGAACGAAAATCCAGACCAACAGCTTCCAGCAATGAAGAATTGGAAAGAGGGAGAGAATAGGTACAGTAAGGTGAGTTAGACCTACCTGATAGGTGTAGCAAAAGGTGTGGACAGACTAACAAGCGCGTTTCAGCTTTTTTTTCGTAAGCGTATTAGCAATCACCATCTATACTGACAATGGCTTTGCACGAAGCACTCGATTAAAGTTTTTGAAAAATGTATAACGGCAACAATGTGCTTTAAAGTTTCAACCTTCCACATCATGCTTACAAATTAGATTGAAGGATCTCATATTGTTGTGATCAGAATAGTTCCTTGTATAATCACCTTTTAATAGTCATGAGATGGAGTGCAAACAGTGACGCATGCGCGCGAAGTGCACCAAAATTTTTCATTAAATAAGATTTCCCTGACAAAATCTGCATTCAGAATCTGCATCGAGACACTTTCAACAAACCTACATGCCACTCAAAAAGCAAGTCAAATAGAGCCAGGACACTACTCTTTACAAAGTGTTGGAGGACATTTGATGTTGTGTCCCCCACCCATCGAAATATGTCCCCTGTCCCCCCCCCCATGACTGGACCAGTACTTCTATTCTGATTCATTCATTATTAACCATATTCTTAAAGATGTACTAGTCCTTGTCAGTTGTCAGTCTACCCCTTTAATCACAACTCTAGTCCCAACCAAATGTGCTCCACATTCAATATAGTACCCAGAGAGGATTATATTGTATCAAGTTTCCTGTCAAAACTGCATGGCATATGTAATATAACCAAATATAGTGATCCTTTTGAAAAAGTCGAGAATTTCCCTAATATGAAATGGAATTCAACCCTTGGATCCTTGCCAGCTAGTGGTCTGCAGTACTAGTGCAATACACTGTAAGTCTACTGCCTGACATTACCCTGGGAAAGGTCCTGTTAATAGCTCTTACTCCCCAGCTATAACTACTGATACCCTTTGGTGACACCCTGTATACATACCCTTTGATGGCTCCTTGTAGTGCCCTTTGGTGGCCCCACTTATACAAACTCTAGAACCCCTTGTATACATTAACATTCCAAAGCAGGCACCACTTTTACTGCATTACACATAGTCTCCTTAGAACCAATGTGTAACCTGTTCCTATGTAACCTGTATTATGTTCTACTGTAATTTTTGGCCCTGAAAACCATATCTTGGGAGAAAAAGTACACTTCAAACAGGCCTTTTTATTTTTTGCCATCTTTTATTGACATTTAACATACATTGTTGACATGGATGTTTCAAAACATACATGTTCAAAACCATACCATGTTACAATTTTTACATAATATAGAGAATATCAGCAAATTCTTGGCATAATGCGTAAAACAAAGGTTTCTTAACCATCCAGTGTACCCAGAATGAAAGAGAAAAACATACAGCAGGTAAAAAGAGCTGAAAATTAAAAGTTTTTCTCCCCTCAGGCCCTGATTTTAGCCTGAAAATTTTATGATCGTCCATTGGACAATCTGTCTGCCATTTTCAGTTGTCCAAAAGAATATTTAGTAGTCCAAAAGAAATTTGCAGTAACCCTAGAAGATGTCTGTTAACTTGTTGCACGAACTTTGGTCGTCCATTAACCCACCATTTTTTGGTTGCCCGTCACAAATTTTGGTAGTCATGGGGGACGGGACGACTGTTGAAATCGAGCCCTGCCCTTGATGATATCAAGATTATAGAAATGTAAGTAACAATTAATAATTAAGTAGTAAATCCCCGCTGCTGAAGGTGGCTTTCAAACTGTTGAAAGAAAAAGCACCTGGTATGTTCTCATGATCAAGATATTTTGAGACATTTAGTAGAAAGTTGAACTTGTGAAGAAATTCATTTGTATTTGGTATTTCAGCACACATTTTCTTTTGAAAAATATAGTATTTCATGCAAAAAATAAGAAAATTAAAAGGATGTTTTAGAAGGAGGTGATGACCAAAACTTGGACTTCAAAAGTAGAAACTGCCTGCAAAGAATTTTTGTTCCATGTCTAGATAAAATTAGAAACATATTGACATTCCCAGAAAATGTTATCTAAGGTTTCATCCTTTTGTCCACAGATAGTGCAAGGAAAATTTTCCATTTTATTCATTAAATGAAGCCTTGTATGTGGTGGAGAAAATGGAATTGAAAATATTTTAACTTAGTTTCTCCTAGTGGCTGGAAGGGGGCTTGAAAGATGGCAACTTCAAATAGGCCTATAAATGTATCTACAGTTTATTACTGTACATTAGAAAAAGAAAATTGGCTTACATATGGGACAAAAACAGGAAAATATCAGACCAGAAACATTAGGGAACAGGTACGGATTTGTGTGCAACTCAGTGTAAGCTCTCTATCAACTTTACCTTTCTCCCAATGTCTTTTCCCCTATTTTACACCTCTGGTTCCATTTTTAAGACAAGTGGTTGGAGTGTGGTTGTGAATTGTTCAAACTAAAGCAAGTGCTTTTCTCTAGTCTCTACACATCTTTAATATTAGATAAAATAATAAATCTATATTATACCTTTAATAATTTATGCATTCATTTTTCTGGCTTGTTCATGCACCACATTGAGCATTAAACTGCTGCCAAATGTTTGACTCCTTGCAGTGAAAATTAGTATCTCGAGGTGACTGTACTTTTGCCTCACTCAATTAAGAACTAACATTTCCAATGAGAATCATGAAGTTTCACTTTTAGGAAGAATTTCGGTGACATTTACTGAGCATCATTTCTGCAGCCTCTGAGCCAGTGCCAGTATATTGAAAGATCGTATGGAAGGCAATAGCTGTATAAATGAGATTTCAATGCCAAAAGAATTGCATTTGCACAGTTAGCTGCTTCTGGTCAGTTCCCCCTACTAAGGACTTGCTTTTGAGGCTGCTTTAGATTACATGCAGGGCTCAGTTTTGTATCAGTTATCCAGCAGTCCACAACAACCATAATTTGTAATGGACAACCAAAACTCATCTGGGTGGGATTTTGCAAAAACCAGTTTTCATGAAAGAATACAGAATGAAGTCTAGAAAGTTTAATTAACTGTTAAACAATTATTAGAAAAATGTGTTGAAACCAATGCCAGTTGCTTCCAAAGACAATCCCACGTTTCCATTCTGATGAGGCCAAAATTTGTTAAAAGCATGTAAACCTTATGAAATTATGGTCACATAAAATGTTGGGAATGCTACAAAAAGTGACCATTGTCCAGTGCCCACTTGACCAAAGATCCTCTAGAAAATTAGCTAGTCTGTGAAATTATGTGTTTAACTTAACCCTTATCCTAACTCAACCCAAGAAGGAGATGTTTGGTTCGGTGGACCTCTGGTCTCCTACTCACTGAAATTGATAAAGCAGTTGTGGTGTAACCTCCACTCTGTCTATGCTACAGTAGTAAGTTAAGAGTTACTGTGTTTCTGCATTTTCAATCATTAAATCCTAAACAAATACATTGAATACAAAAAGGGGGTCAGTTCCTATCTACTGTATGCAGTAGTGTAGAAGGTTGAAATAGCTACAGACAATTGCATAAGACAAACTTTATGGTGCCAATGATTAGGCTAGTGGCATTCCTGTGCTAACAGCATTGTGCAAAATAACCTGACTGTTGTAACTTTAACACACACAATAGAAAATAATGCAAAGGTAGGAGGAAATGCAATTTTTTAAGAGTCTTAACAGATGATTAACTCTGTCAAAGGAAAAGGTCAAATCACTATAAAAAGAAATGACCCTGATTATCTTCCTATGCTCCCACACACTCATTATCTAATGACAGATCCATCATGTTTGTGGCTATGGTGTGTTATGATGGCACATACTGCCATACCCTCACCATCTATTTAATGACAGATCCATCATGTTTGTGGGTATGGTGTGGCATTATAGCACATGCTCCCTCACCCTCGCTGTCTAATGACATATCCTTCATGTTTGTGGCTATGGTGTGTTATGATGGCACATACTGCCATACCCTCACCATCTATTTAATGACAGATCCATCATGTTTGTTGGGATGGTGTGGCATTATGGCACATGCTCCCTCACCCTCACTGGCTAATGACAGATCCATCATGTTTGTGGGTATGGTGTGGCATCATGGCACATGCTCCCTCACACTCACTAATGACAGATCCATCATGTTTGTGGATATGGTTTGGCATCATGGCACATGCTCCCTCATCCTCACTATCTAATGACAGATCCGTCATGTTTGTGGGTATGGTGTGGCATCATGGCACATGCTGCCACACCCTCACTATCTAATGACAGATCTGTCATGTTTGTGGGTATGGTGTGGCATTATAGCACATGCTCCCTCACCCTCGCTGTCTAATGACAGATCCATCATGTTTGTGGATATGGTTTGGCATCATGGCACATGCTCCCTCATCCTCACTATCTAATGACAGATCCAACATGTTTGTGGGTATGGTGTGGCATCATGGCACATGCTGCCACACCCTCACTATCTAATGACAGATCCGTCATGTTTGTGGGTATGGTGTGGCATAATGGCACATGCTCCATCACCCTCACTATCTAATGACAGATCCATCATGTTTGTGGGTATGGTGTGGCATCATGGCACATGCTGCCACACCCTCACTATCTAATGACAGATCCATCATGTTTGTGGGTATGGTGTGGCATCATGGCACATGCTCCATCACCCTCACTATCTAATGACAGATCCATCATGTTTGTGGGTATGGTGTGGCATCATGGCACATGCTGCCACACCCTCACTATCTAATGACAGATCCGTCATGTTTGTGGGTATGGTGTGGCATCATGGCACATGCTGCCACACCCTCACTATCTAATGACAGATCCATCATGTTTGTGGGTATGGTGTGACATAATGGCACATGCTCCCTCACCCTATCTAATGACAGATCCATCATGTTTGTGGGTATGGTGTGGCATCTTGGCAGACGCTCCATCACCCTCACTATCTAATGACAGATCCATCATGCTTGTGGGTATGGTGTGGCATCTTGGCAGACGCTCCATCACCCTCACTATCTAATGACAGATCCATCATGCTTGTGGGTATGGTGTGGCATCCTTGCACATGCTCCCTCACCCGCACTACTGTATCTAATGACAGATCCATCATGCTTCCTTCTTCATCAGCCAACAGAGTTGCATCATAGCATATGCTTCCAATGAATTCTCTCCAGTTAGTCTTTTGCAAAAAAAGGGTTGTCCCCCTCAAGTTCTCTAAGATAAGTTGCTTCCACAACTACTGAGGCCTCCCCTGCTGCATCAAGTGTCAACAAATAGATCAGTGCTCTTTTTTGTCCTTGAGTCCCTCCACTGGACATGGCTAAATCTGTGGAGTTGTCTTTGTCCATGGACCCAATATCAATCAACCTTCTATAGCCTTCCACACTGGGAAGCAGACACTGTCCTCAGACTTCAGACCAATTGTAATATACATATTAAAATGAATGAATAGTCAAGTTTTGTACCACTTCAATACTGCTAATTGTTATAAAAGAGTGCCATCCCAGCCTGTCACATTGTGAATGTATGCATTCATGTCTTTCTGGTTTGTTTCCATGGCAATAGTAGCAAATATCATAGCCACTAATGAAAAAGTATAGGTAAAATAGTGTAGCTAAAAGGATTTTTGTTTTACAATAAGCAGTAAATATGCATGTGGAAGTTACAGTGTAATAAACAGAAATAAGTAAAAAGAGAAGGTAGAACTAATTATAAAAGTAATAAGAAGTAATTGTTATAGTAATGAAAGGTATGGATGCTATAAAAGAGCCGATAAAAGTATTACATGCAAAGAATTAATAACAAAAGTAGTAACAAGAGAAGCTATGATAGTAGACAGTAATAAGAAGTACCGATGTAATAGAAGGAGAGAAATAAAGGAATATTTGATGTATATTAGTACGGAAGAAAAAAATGTATGAGATGTAATAGATTCAATAATAGACATGTTGGGAAAATTCTTTCACGCTATGCATCATAAGATGGGTCAAAGGTCAAGTGACTACCCACTTACCATTGTCACGGTACAGCTGACCTTGTGACCCCACCGGAAGTACTGAATTACCCAACTGGCTTATTGTATAAAGATGTTTTGATACTCTAACAGCCAGTAAAAAAGTATGGATGTAATTGAAAAGGTAACAGAAGTATGAAATGTAATAAGATGTATTAGAATCAGTAATAAAAGTAATAAGTAGGAAAAGTTTGGTATAAAAAGTATGGATGTTATAGAGAAGGAGTTAAAAGTGTAAGATATAATGGAATCCAAAAATAGCAGGAAGGGAACTAAAAGTAATAAGCTCCTGTAAGATGTAAGTAGTGAGAAAATATTCCCAATAAATTTGGAGTAAATGGTACTATTGAAGGTTCATAGTAATAGTGTTTAATAAAACAATCCATCACACTCCTGTCTCACCAGTTATAACTATTGAACAACGTGGTTGGAGGTCTTGAGGCCATACTTCTTTGGCCTCAGTCCTTTTCCTTGTGAGGTAATTTCTGAACCTCAACCTCATTTCTTTGTGGCCTCAGAACTTTGCAAACTTGCGAGCTTTTTCCTTACAGTAGATAGTAATTTTGTGTTTCTTTGAGTGTTTAATCAAGTTTGTCATGCATGACTTTGTGACGATTATGACTTATCTCAAATGTTTCCTTCATAAATAATGTATGGAGTCATTACTCTTCTTTGAAAGGACAAACTTAATATCATTGGATCGGCTCCAGTGAGTGATGTAGATGCAGTGATGGTAACCAGGGCTTGGTTATAACGGTGCAGCAGATAAGCTCTTGATTATTGAGTTTGTGAATACTATAGTTTTGTGAACTGTATGAGCATTTGATCAAACACATTATCAACATTGTTTATGAAACAGTTCACTTTTGTTTAAACATGGCAATTTCCTGAAGTGCTCCAGGCTTTACTATTTTTATATCTTTATTACTAAGTTATTAAGTTTTAATAATGCTAAATATTAAATAGCCCTCGTCATTATAAAATTGTAATTTTGGATCTAAATTTGAGTTGATCTGTCCTTGCTGAAGTGCAATCCATGGAAAACTGTTTAATTTCAAACTACTCAGCTATTAAAGGGAATTATTATGTTTGCATTGTAACATCAGCATGATGACACAGAAAACAGGTTTTATCATAATAAAAAAAAACCACTTTAGTCTCACCTTTATTCCTGGCAATGGCTTTTCTTTTCTAAAACACTGCCCTCTACAAAAGTTAACCAATGTTTCATCATTTTCAAATCAATTGGAAAGTTGGGTTGATCACAAATTTTGCATGACCTACAAAAGTACAAAACAGTGAATTTCTTCCTGTGAGAACCTCATTTCTTGTAAATAAAGTTACCCAGTTACACTATTTTGCATTGCCTATCGTTCTTTATATCTAGGTTACGGTTTTTTAAAGGTTTCAAAATTTTCTTTACCACCAAATGCAATATTTTTCTCTAACTTTTTCTACATTTCCAGTACTTAGCACTTAATAACATACATTAGGTTTTCAATATAAATATGTGATAACCATTATTATTGTATTCAAGAGGCAGATTTTTGTTCATTAAATTTGCATCCACTTGTTACAAGTCTAGAACCATGGCTGGTAGTCAAACTATTTATTTATTTATTGAAAGGGCTCCACCATGTAACAAGACAACTTTACAATGCTCCATTAATATCCATCATAATATCAAAGAGATTTGTTACTCTTTGTTTCTCTTTAGAAAATTCTGCATTTGACACATTTTAGCAATATTAAACTTATTGGTGCTCTTATTGTAAGTTCAATGTAAGACATAAAAGTTAAACCATTCTGATGGATTGAGGTAATCAAAGCTAGGCTTTCATTCAAACTTGAGTGTTTCCTTATATTTTGACCAATTTGTCAAATCTTTTAAATTGGTGTTAAAGTCATGATCAAAAAGATGCTGGAGCTGTAACTTAGTCTTTATTCTTAAATATTTCATATTCTCATGTTTTTTCTTTATGAATGACTTATACACTTGAGTCAAAGTACAATTCTAGAGAGACTTTGGGATGGCCATGTTTCTTAAATATTTTTGATATTTATCTGTGTTGGTTTGCCTGGGAGATAACAGTGAAAGTTTAATGACTTCCAAACCGACCAAATAACTTTTATAGAATTAGTGTGCGTGTAAAGTAGGTGAAAGTGGACACCAAAATGGGACATGAAAAATAAGGGGCTTTACCTACTCCATTTGTTCACAAGCTGTTCATACTTTTGTTCTTTCTGGCAATTGATTTTATTTCAGAAAAGTTTCTTTCAAACAAATATCAGAAGATTTTTAGGTTAACATTTTTGAATTTCTGAAAAGATTGAGGAAAAAAAAGGTTTAATGTAAGCAACATGTGGTATCTACTTTGGTACAAACATAAAATGGACATAGTTGATGCTTAAAACACATATCATATTAGAAATTGAGTGTTTGCTGGCCATTAGCTGTTGTAACTTAAAGTTGGTTTTATGTTGATTTTTCATTGGTTTCATGTGTTTCTTATCTATAATAAAAGTGTACTAGTAAGATGTGTATTTTTGGTGTCCACCTGTTACATATGCAAAATATTGACATACACTCTATACTAGATGGATCATTCTACAGTTTGAAGTGGAAGCTAGCATGATTCACACACTGAAGGTGTAGTGGAATTGGAAGCAAACATCTGAATGCGCCTTCAGTTTTTGTTCACCATACATTGCAACCTGCTGTCTTGGTTGTCAAGGAGACCATTGGTGCTTGACTGGGCACACTCTCTGCCAGTACACATAGAGTGTAGTTTGCAAACCCACCATAGCATCACCATTGCTAGGCTGTGTGATGGCGTTTTAAAGTTACGTCTCAATACAAGTGCGCTACTCGTTTTGGGAAAATTTTCGGGTTTTAGACTTGCCTGCAGTAAGAGGTAGCTAGCAGGACCTAGGGAGCAATTGGTGCTCAAATTGTGTCAATTTGAAACTCAAGAAAGTGAAAGAAGTACTTGAAAAATATTTTCAGAGGCATGAAATCATTAAGCCTTTTGGCTTTCTGCTGTTATGTGATAGTATGAATAGCTAATTAAATTCCTCAAATGTTGTATGAAGCGTAAGTGCTAGTTTCTGTGATAATGATTGCAATGATATCATATTCAATAATAAACATTAGCCAATGACAAAATTTGAATTTTTTTTTTTTTTTTTGATACATACATCTGTGGTACATGATGTTGTCATACACTACTGTAACCAGTCTGTCATTTCTCTATAATCCAAAGTCAAGACTCCAAGGATTTGTTTTACAAGTATAAGCCCCCTTTACTTTCACCAAAACATACCACTCAGCAAAAATCATCATACCCACTAATGTTATTCACAACACAAAAACTGGACACCATGGTGTGAATGATTAGTTTGATTTTTAGGAAATAAATAGCCCAACAAAATGGTACTATTGTTTTAAAAACTGTCTCCAAACTTTTAAACTTGTTTCCTTAACATATTAGAAAATGCAAATCATGGAGATATGTTTATTTTTGTGAAAGTTAACTTTTTGACATGCATGTCACACATTTACTAGCCAGGATTATCTTTTAATCTTCAACGTTTCAATCAAGTCAGGAGAGAAAAAAATTAAGTAAAAATTGAAACTTCAAGGAATAATTTTAAAAGTTAATCTAGTCATGCCAAATTCTAACTATGCTTAAAAAAGAGAATGTGTTTTTGTATGTTTACTCACATGTGAGAAATTTAGAGTGCAAAATGAATCTGCTGTAATCTAGATATGGATCTTATCTTGAGCTTGTCTTTTGGTTTATAGGCATTATTTTGTTTCTACTGCATTAAGTTTGATGCATTTCAAGAAAAGCTGAAAAATTTACAGTTTTATTAGGTGAAAACTCCATCTCAATAGCCTGTAGTTACTGAAGGATACTATTTTCGAAAGGTTATCTTGTCAAAGATGCAGTGCATGGTGGGAAACTTTTGATGTTATCACAGCACATTGATTAAACAGCCACTATATTTCTTTGTCATGTTGTCATGGCTGTATGGGATATTTTTTGTTCATTATACCCTACAGTACAGTCCATATGGCACAGTTTTACACTAAAGATACATAGAACTGTATGGAAACATTCTGACAGTATTGAATTCCAATGACAAACAGTGATATTTAAATAGTTAAAAATAATAAAAAAGGCAATGTACAATATATGACCCTAAAGGTATTTGCTGACAAAATCAAAATGGGATACCTTGAGTTAGAAATGGTGTATTGCTCAAAATTTGAAAAGTGCCAAAAGTGGGTCAGACCCTCAAAATGGGTGGTATAGTACTTGGGAGCTCAGTACTGCCTTTGTGTCTGTCATGATAACACAACTTTATACAACATTGATATAGCCAGGGTAGTCTCTCCAATGGTGGGGGGGATGATGAAGTATTGGGAAATTTGGAATTTGATGTGAGCACATGATAAATGTTGTAGTATTGAGCAAAATACAGTAAGTTTGATGTTTGTAATAATGGATGGAAATGGCCAATTGAATACGGCAACTCTGCTGAGTCAAATTTTTCATGATTAATCTTTCGGTAAACTTACACTTATGTCGCACTTACGTATGAAGAACATGCAGGGATGGATCAGCACTAGAGTGGATGCATGTACTATCATTATTTCTATGGCACTGACCTTGATCGCAGTTTTGGAATACTGTTAAAGGCAAGGAACATATGTAGGCATACAAAGTATCTTCACTTAAATTGGCCGTCTTCTTGTAGTTTAGTACAGTATTTTGGTGTGCAGCATAGAATAGCTGCTTCTAGGTCATTGTAAATTTCTTTGAATAAATGTGACTGAATTTCCAGAAGTTTGCAGACAGATTCCTTAGAATTGTGGTAAAATGTGTCTTCTATGGGTACTGTGATACTATCTTCTGAAAACTTGAAATTGTTTATTAACAGTAAACTTATTTGCAAGCTGTCATGAATAAAGTATAGATAACCTTTCAAGTCTAGACTTTATCCCTGTAGACCGCATGTTCTGTGTGTAAATTGACTCTTACAGGGAACACTGTAGCTTTCACCAGGCTGAGACGTAATCAATATTTTAGTGAACAGCAAGAGAGTACAGTTAAAAAAATTTTAAATACAATGAATTCCAAAAAGACAGCCTGAAGCTTACTTTAACATGCAGCTCCTAAAATTTATCAGTCACATTTCCCAACTGTAAATGAAAATTTAAACCTACCTCTTTGGTGTGAAACCTTTTTCTTTCCTTTTTTTTTGTCTCCTTTTATTGTTTTCTTCTGAAAAACCTATACCTACCCATATAAAACCTATGAAACCCATGAAACCTATATCTGCCCATGCTTACATTTAGAAGGAATATAAAACTAACATTAATGACACAATTTCCTTAGATGAAGCTCATGAAAAATGATGGCAAAGTCATAAAAGACATAAAAACATGGGCGTGGATCATGGGGGGATGGGGGGACATGTCCCCCTCACTTTTTTGGAAGGGGAGATATCTCCAATAAGTCCACCCACTTTTTCAATAGATTACAAATTGACACTACATTTTAAAAGCTAAATTGCACCCAAATATGGCACCATTTGCCATATTGACACCTTCCAGTTTCCATATTTTCAAAGTACATCCCTCCCTTAGACCTCGCCCCAGGACGGTGATTTACAAATGGTAAAAAGTCCCCCTACCTTTGGAGATGGATCCATGCCCTTGCATAAAAGATATGGTATTATTCAGATTTATAAGCAATGTACACTCATGTACTTGTATGAACTGTCAAAACTCCTGTTTGCAGTTGTAAGCGTGACATTTAAATGTCACCTGTCGACAGGATCCAGTTTTGTTGGGCACATTTTTGAAGTTCAATATCAGTATCGGATGATATCTGTCATATACATTCTGTATCAGTGTAGGTAAATAATGACATGAAATTTCCATACTTTACCCAAACAATCTTACTAGGTCTATGCCTAATGTAACAGCGTTTCCATGTCCACACAAGTATTTAAGTCCCAATATTTTACCTTGTGCTATCAAATGACCATTCGTGATTGTGCACAATAGCCAAATGACCATTCGCAATTGTACACAGTAGCCAAATGACCATTCATGATTGTGCACAATAGCCTAAAGTTTTGTGTACAGTGTGGTCATTTCTGAAATATTGACATTGGGCAATATTCAAAATTGATATATTGGATATTGCTTGTAAATGCCATTTGATAGTATTCAATACAACACTAATGTGTGGATGGAACTATAATACTGTGTGAAAAATATGAGTTTGCTACATATTTTAACACCATTCTATGTAGCCTTGTTCAGCAAACCTGTATAGATCTTGAGAGTGATAATCAAATTTGCAAATCTCCTGAATTTTGTGCATTTAAAATTGTTTGTCTGCAGGCCTTTGCCTTTGTGTGTGTTTAATATCAAGGTTGGATATTTCCTAGGAAATATTAATTTTTCCCGGCAGGATGGGAAATATTGGGAATTCCTAGGAAATATTGGGAATAATGGGAAATATTTACAAACACAAAATCATGTGAAGAACAATTATTACCCTTATATGCATGAAATACTTTCTGTCATTATTAAAGTACACACTTTCACTTTTGAAATACTGATAGGGCTCGTTGAATTATTACTCTGAAAGTTGTTATTGGAAAAAAATTATTTGTTACCACGTTATTGGTATCTTATGTATACAGTATATAATCTTCATGCTAACTGTTAACTGCAGCTTCTGACCCCATCCCAGTCACAAACCTGTGACTATCCCCAAACACTCTTAGAATATACTTTTACACAAGATTTTGATCGTAACTTGTGCGCATTTGCAAAAATGGAACCTGTTGGACAAAATTATAATTGCTTCCAAGTGAAATGAAATTCAGATCAGGTTCTTACAGTATTTGCATGTTTTTTCCTTTTGGCAAAGATGATCTGAATCCAAGCACATGATCAAGCTTGTATTTTAATGCTGGATGTCATAATGCTTGATGATCAATGGTAACTGGAGATCAATGACATTTCTCTTTTCACATTGTGCTACAGTAGCCTCTTAGATGGTGGGCCATACTTGGGAGTGGGTTCAGCGTTTAAAAAAAGTTAAATGCAACAGGGTGTAAACTGTTCACTATTAATAATGATGGATAGAACATCAAAAGTATAGTACATACCATATCCAAAAGTCAACAACCATTCACCTTTTCTATTGTAAAAACTGCAAAACCCACACTAGCATCTGTTAGAGTTTATAAATACTAGAATTGACAGTTACTGTAAAGTCTCAAGAATACCTACAATAATCACATTTTGCAACACTTTCTGTGCCTAAACCTCAAGTGTACAATGTTGTTTCTGTCATTATGCAAACTTTTCAAGAATATCCACTACACTGAGCTACCTGTTTCTTGTCACTTTACTGGATACTCTAACTTCAAGGACACATTTGCATCAATATATAAACATGTTGCAAAAATGAAATACTGGTAAATACTGGGCAATTTTTCCCAGCCAATTACCCTTGTGTTCATATTATACTCCACATACAGTACCCTATACTTATATTGTCCCAATACAGCTGCATACTCCCAGTGCCATACTTATATTGTCATACACCACTGAATTTAAACCTTTAGTACTCCTCATATATATATATATATATATATATATATATTATATATATATATATATATATATATATATATATATATATATATATATATATATTATATATATATATATATATATATATATATATATATATATATATATATATATATAAATACAATATACACCCAATCTATGGACTTATAGCCGCAACTCCGAGTTTCATGCGATCCTCGCAATCGTCAGGCAGCAAGTGATTCGCTTCGCTGGTCAGTGCATTCAAGTTCATCTCTTAGGTTTGCTTGAGTGCCTGCACTTTGACAATAGCTCTGTTCTTCGGTTGAGTAAGTTCATATTGTTTGCTAGGGTTATCTCGACCTTTTCCTCTACGCAGAGGTTACATTGGCTTGATGCTCCTTGTTTGGTGTTAGATGTTTTTAAAATTTCCCATTTGATTTCAAAGCTTTTTTCTTCTTCCTTAAGGGCCCAGATATACTTTGATAGTTCCGTGTCCTTTGCATGTTTTTGGTGGTTGAATGATTTTCGATGGTTATAGTAGTGTTGTTTGAATGGCCCCCCAGATATCCCTATGTACGTCTTCGGTTCGACACCGCACCCAGAGACTGTAGCTTTGTAGACGACGGCTGTGGTAAGGCATTTACCCCTCAGGGGGCAGGAGTCCTTGTCCCTGCAATTGCACATCTTTTTCGGGGTGGCTGGCGTTGTGGTGGTTATGATCCTGTTATTGTGTGATTTTATGATGGCTTGCATGTTTTTCAGACAACTATAGCTGATTTTCAGTGTGTTCTTATTGAAGATTTTGCTAAGCTTGTTCTCAGCTGTGAAGTGCTTTCTGATGAGCTTGATGAAAGTCTTTCCGATGTTTGTTGCCACTGTTTTGCTATAGGGTGGATTAAACCAGGTTATTTTCCTGCTTCTGTTTTTCTTTCTGCTTTTATTAGCGTCACTGGGTTGAAAGTTGATTTGTTCTTGGAAACCGCTATCTTGCAACGCTTTGTTGTATGCAGGCGCTGCTTGGTCAAATAGTTCACGATTGGATGACAAAGTGGTGATGCGCTTGCTTATTGAATCGGGCATGTGCTTAATTATTGACGGGGGTGGTTGGATTCTGCATGGATGTATACCGGTTGGTTGTTGGGTTTCATGTACGGTTTGTGGAGCGATGTTCTGAGATCGAGGTTGACATCCAAATAGTTTACAGTGGTGAGATTGGTTTCTACTGTTATTTTAAGTCCAAATGTTTTGAATATCTCAATGAGGTGTTTTCTTGCTCTGTCTGCCTGGCTGCCAGATGCGTTCCTTAGTACGGCGAGGCCGTCGTCTCTATAGAGGCCTACGCTATCGAAGTCCATTTCCTTTTGTAGTGTGTTAAGGATTAGCAGGCCTACGAGTTCACAGACTTCGGCGCCGTCGTATCCACCCATGGTTACATCAAAGGCGTCGGGAGTGTGTTTCTTCAACCACGGGTTCCCTGCGTGGTCATAGAGCAAGGACTTTCTAGCATGTAGGATTGTGTTGATGCTTGTCTCTGCAACTGTGGTGATTGACTTGGCCCATGCAATGGCTTTTTTGAGCAGGTTTTCTGAGATGGACGGATAGAAGTCCACTATGTCGAACACAACGAACTTTAGTTCACTTTTGTATTCTGAATACAAAAGTGAACTAAAGTTCGTTGTGTTCGACATAGTGGACTTCTATCCGTCCATCTCAGAAAACCTGCTCAAAAAAGCCATTGCATGGGCCAAGTCAATCACCACAGTTGCAGAGACAAGCATCAACACAATCCTACATGCTAGAAAGTCCTTGCTCTATGACCACGCAGGGAACCCGTGGTTGAAGAAACACACTCCCGACGCCTTTGATGTAACCATGGGTGGATACAACGGCGCCGAAGTCTGTGAACTCGTAGGCCTGCTAATCCTTAACACACTACAAAAGGAAATGGACTTCAATAGCGTAGGCCTCTATAGAGACGACGGCCTCGCTGTACTAAGGAACGCATCTGGCAGCCAGGCAGACAGAGCAAGAAAACACCTCATTGAGATATTCAAAACATTTGGACTTAAAATAACAGTAGAAACCAATCTCACCACTGTAAACTATTTGGATGTCAACCTCGATCTCAGAACATCGCTCCACAAACCGTACATGAAACCCAACAACCAACCGGTATACATCCATGCAGAATCCAACCACCCCCCGTCAATAATTAAGCACATGCCCGATTCAATAAGCAAGCGCATCACCACTTTGTCATCCAATCGTGAACTATTTGACCAAGCAGCGCCTGCATACAACAAAGCGTTGCAAGATAGCGGTTTCCAAGAACAAATCAACTTTCAACCCAGTGACGCTAATAAAAGCAGAAAGAAAAACAGAAGCAGGAAAATAACCTGGTTTAATCCACCCTATAGCAAAACAGTGGCAACAAACATCGGAAAGACTTTCATCAAGCTCATCAGAAAGCACTTCACAGCTGAGAACAAGCTTAGCAAAATCTTCAATAAGAACACACTGAAAATCAGCTATAGTTGTCTGAAAAACATGCAAGCCATCATAAAATCACACAATAACAGGATCATAACCACCACAACGCCAGCCACCCCGAAAAAGATGTGCAATTGCAGGGACAAGGACTCCTGCCCCCTGAGGGGTAAATGCCTTACCACAGCCGTCGTCTACAAAGCTACAGTCTCTGGGTGCGGTGTCGAACCGAAGACGTACATAGGGATATCTGGGGGGCCATTCAAACAACGCTACTATAACCATCGAAAATCATTCAACCACCAAAAACATGCAAAGGACACGGAACTATCAAAGTATATCTGGGCCCTTAAGGAAGAAGAAAAAAGCTTTGAAATCAAATGGGAAATTTTAAAAACATCTAACACCAAACAAGGAGCATCAAGCCAATGTAACCTCTGCGTAGAGGAGAAGGTCGAGATAACCCTAGCAAACAATATGAACTTACTCAACCGAAGAACAGAGCTATTGTCAAAGTGCAGGCACTCAAGCAAACCTAAGAGATGAACTTGAATGCACTGACCAGCGAAGCGAATCACTTGCTGCCTGACGATTGCGAGGATCGCATGAAACTCGGAGTTGCGGCTATAAGTCCATAGATTGGGTGTATATTGTATTTATACAAAGCTCTGTTATGCATCGAGCACTTTTTCACCTGCTATTGATATATGCATCTTATATATATATATATATATATATAGGTAAAAATGAAGTAGTAAATAGTGCTAAAAGCCTGTGAAAAACCCCACGACGTTTCGGGTCCAAACCCTTCACCAGGTGGCAAAAATGCAACTAATCGTTGACACGGCCAAACGTACAATTTAAAAAATACACAACAAAATTGGGCACTGTAAACCTCGGCCAGGAAAACAGACAGTGCCAAGTGGTCACCACAAGTCAAAAAAATGCAGGAATTGCTGCGTTATAACAGTTCAAGTCTAACGTTCAGACCATGTGGGGACAGGGTTCCAAGTTTCAAGTTTCATGGTTCATGAAACTTGGAACCCTGTCCCCGCATGGTCTGAACGTTAGACTTGAACTGTTATAACGCAGCAATTCCTGCATTTTTTTGACTTGTGGTGACCACTTGGCACTGTCTGTTTTCCTGGCCGAGGTTTACAGTGCCCAATTTTGTTGTGTATTTTTTAAATTGTACGTTTGGCCGTGTCAACGATCAGTTGCATTTTTGCCACCTGGTGAAGGGTTTGGACCCGAAACGTCGTGGGGTTTTTCACAGGCTTTTAGCACTATTTACTACTTCATTTTTACCTACCTACTTCATAAGTGCTACGCAGTACTTTGACCTTATATATATATATATATATAAATATATATATATATATATATATATATATATATATATATATATATTTATATATATATATATATATATATATATATATATATATATATATATATATATATATATATATATTGCTAATTTGGGATTAAGGGGAAATATTGTATGGAAAAACGTGCCTAAAAGGGGAATTGTCTAAAAGGGAAAAAAATCAGGTCGACTTTGCGAAATCACACGCTTTTTATATAGGAATACGTAAACGGATGGTAACGTTCGTTTCACCACATGATTTACATGCTATTACTTTAATGTTGACCAAGTTACGTACCCGTATCTTTTAACACGTACGGATGGTGGGCCATTGAAAAAGCGTTGTTGTATGTCTGGTTTCCAAAAGGGGAAATATTTTTTAAAGTATTTTATTGTTTTTTTCTTCGCCTTAACAAAACCGCGATATATCGATTTCCCCTTACAGTAGGAATTAGCATTATATATATATATATATTTTGCTAACTTGGGATTAAGGGGAAATATTGTATGAAAAAAAAAAAAAAAAAAAAAACCTAAAAAGGGAAATCGTCTAAATGGGGAAAAAATCAGGTCGACTTTGCGAAATCACGCGCTTTTTATATAGGAAACATAAACGGATGGTAACGTCCATTTCACCACATGATCTATATGCAATTACTTCAATGTTGACCAAGTTGCGTACCCGTATCTGTTAACACGTACGGATTGTGGGCCTTTGAAAAAGCGTTGTTGTATATCTGGTTTCCAAAAGGGGAGATATTTTTAATGTATTTTATTGTTTCTTTTTTCGCCTTAACGAAACGGCGACATACCAATTTCCCCGTACAGTAGGAATTAGCGTTATTTATATATATATATATATATATATATATATATATATATATTCAGAATCTGAATTGTCTAAATACGTATGGGCGCTCAAACGAAATAACACCAATTTTGACATCAAATGGAGAGTGATAAAGAAAGCACCCACTACTAAATCCCCCAGTGGCAGCTGTAATCTGTGTCTGGAAGAGAAGGTCGCTATTATCTGCACCAACAGAGCGAATCTACTTAACAGCCGATCCGAATTAGTGTCTAAATGTAGGCACAACGCCTTGCAGCCCTGCCCACCTGACCGCGACGGTATTACCTGAGTCTGAGTGTAAAAAAGTGTCTAAGCGTCATACTTGAAAATCGCTTTCAGCGTGAAACACGTGTAGTAGACTGTTAATGTAATCATATTAGTAATACAAATATATATATATATATATATATATATATATATATATATATATATAACGCTAGATCAACCTGTTAGGCGAAATCGGTATACTGCCAATAACAACCGGCGAAGAAAAAAACAATAAAATACATAAGACTATAATTCCCCTTTTGGTTCTGAGATATGCACGTTATTTCAATGGCGCATAAGTCCATAGAGTTAATGGATACATGCACGTAAGTTGGTGTGCATAAATATTACATGCATAAATATTACATGGTGAATCGGACTTGCGTATAGAGTTACGCATTCCCATATAAAACAGTGTGTAAAACGTTAAGGTGAAACGGTCATTTCGCCTGAGGGTCGAGCTCTCCTAACAGTCGCGTTTTTTCATACCATATTTCGCCTAAATCCCAATTTATAGAAATATATATATATATATACTCCACCAATAGTCATACTGTAGTAATGAGCAGAGCCCACTAGACCAAAGAGCCTCAAGCCTCAGGACCAAGGTTCCTTTAGATGGAAGGGCCATGCATTACCACTAGACTGATAATTCATTGAGCCAAAAATCCTAACCCTCATGCTGTTCCCAACTCTTTTCATAACCCAAATGCTAATTTCAACTCCAGCCTTAACCCTAAGTAGTGTTTCAGTCCAATGGTGGGACACTTAATGTGGTGGGATTTACCTGTCTACTTTATACACCACAATATCCACAGTAGTGTAACTTTGGTTCAGGGTGCCTGGGGGCAAGAATGGGTAGGGTCCCCCGACCAAATGACATGTGAGCATGATGCAGTGTAATCCTATGCCAGGCCCAGGTGGGGAAAGGTTTCCACTTCCAAAAGTCCACTGCAAACAAAGGATCATCATGGGTGCCAGACCCTCCGGGTGCCCCCCAGCCTGGGTGCCTGGGGGTTCACCCCCTCAGAGCACATAGGAGTTACGCCACTGAATATCCATGCTACTCACAGCAGCATATGTGTGCTTTCATACTTTCCCCACACCAGAGTTCATATATTGTCTTTGTTACACCAGCATACTCACTGCCTTTCTCACAGCAAGGTATTTGTCTGTACGCATTGTCATATTCACACCATTGAACTGGCTGTCATACTCACAACAGCATACTCTACCACAGTTTTGATACTTTCTTACTGACTTTGAATGCGCTGTCAAACCAATTTTTCTCACTGTGGTACTTACACCAATGTACTTTATACTACTGTCATACTTACAGCTTTATAGTCCACCTCAGTGCTCGTAATTTCTTACAACATGGCACTAGCTGTCATACTCACAGGTGCATACTCCACCACAGTACCCATACTGTCTTACTTACTGTACGTTATGTACTTTCTTTCATACTATAATGTACCATTGTACTGGCTGCCATACTCATAGCTGCATACTCCACCACAGTACCCATACTGTCTTAATACTTACATCATGTACTTCCTGTCTTACTATCATATACCATTGTACTGGCTGTCATACTCATAGCTGCATACTCCACCACAGTACCCATACTGTCTTAATACTAATACATCATGTACTTCCTGTCATACTATCATATACCATTGTACTGGCTGTCATACTCATAGCTGCATACTCCACCACAGTACCCATACTGTCTAACATTATACACTTTCTGTCATACTTTAATGTATCATTGTACTGGCTTCTGTACTCACAGCTTCGTATACTCCACCTCAGTACTCACACTGTCTTACAATATCATACCATCATATTTAAAGAAGCATACTCCACCAGCTGTCCTCACAACATCTTACTCATGATGATGTATTCCCTGTCATTCTCACAGCAATATACTCCACCACAGTCAGTACTCATACTTTCTTTAATACTCACACCATTGTACTTACTGGCATACTCACAAAGCAACACACCCTACTACTGTACTCCTACAACCATATTTACACTGTTGTATTAAACACACCATAAAAGTACAGTGTCCCCCTTTTCAGAGCTTTTAATACAACATTAGAATTACACCATACAAAGTACAAATACTCATCAGGTTAAAATAAAAGCCAACTCCAAACCTTGTATTTGGATTATTATCATATATATATTTAAACAATATGGAGGTAGACTTCAGGCAAAATATCGACTTCCTCTGGAAATTGGCAAAATTGTCACAACATTTAAAAGCTCCAATTGTCTTTCTTCCCCTCTATTATATTTCTACTTAGTAATCAATCATTCATTGATTTATATTGATCTTTTGATGTACTTTTTAATAGTTGGAAGAGTGGCAAGTATTGATGGAAAAACTAAAGAGTTTGTTTTATGCTGTGAGAAGGCTTTTCTTTCTTGTTTTTTTTTTGCAAATAAGTGCAAAGATTAAACTAATGAAAGATTATTGCTTCATATCTTCCAGGAATTTATGGTGGTAGCCCACGCAGCAGAGCATACTAGCTGGGAGTTTCAACTGGAACGGTCCAAACGTGGTGAGTACAAATCAGTTCTGAACTTCGCAAAATTCTGGAGTTTTTTGTGTAAGCAGATGATGTTGAACAACTTTCCCCTCCCCTACAATATTTCCCTAGACAATGGTGGCACCAGCAGTGGGGCGAAGAGTGCGATGGCCCTTCCATCAGGGAAGACTTGTCTGACGATCTGCTTGATTTTGCTCATAAGAAGGGCATATTCTTCAATAAAGACCCCAAATTTTCCAATTTTCATTAAAAAAATTTCACATTTAGAACTCTAATCTTCTTCCTTATGGTACCCTTAAAAAGGGGGTCTGCTTGTACCAGCTTTTAAGCTTTTTTCAGACCTTCCCCCACAGTTTAGTATTAATGTAAATATTGTAACATAAGTATGTATATGTTATTGTGGAAATCTTTCTCAATACAATACAATACAATACAATACAATACAATAAAAATCCAAATTTTTCAGAGTTTCCTCAATAAAGCTCCCAAATTTGAAATTTTTGTTAATGAAGCGACCCTTCCGAAAATTTTGCATAAAATAGCATAAAATTGAGGGGTAAACCATAAAAATCATAAAATATTTTGATAAAATGTTGCATTGCTCGTATCTCTCTCGTCAAAGCATCCTTAATGTGTTGGAATGAAGTGTGTATGTATGTACTCCACATGGCTCACAGTTGGGCTACAATTTATGCCTAATTGCCATTTGTGTATAGTGTATTAATACATACATGCTGTCAATGTTGAGGCAACAGTACAGTACTTTAACAGGCCTAAACCTGATTTTAAATGAAATCAGTGTTCCTCTGATGCTGTGTGCATGTGAAAGTTAAATAAAATGAGCCCATGACCTACAGTACATCTAGTTTATAAAATAGTCTAACACCCTCCCCCCCCCAGTCTAACACCCTCTCCCCCCCCCCCTCCAGTCTAACACCCTCTCTCAAAGAAGTATCAGGTATGCCATCACTTTTGAATCACTCCAGCTATGGTTCCTGTGAATTATTTAGCTGAAAACAGGGCTATGCAATGATTTAGCTTATACATTTACACACAATCAATTTTCAACCTAGAGGCTTGGTCATGTTCATAGAGTGCAATTTAATAGTGGTACCTGTATTTAAAAGCAAAACAGTAGTACTGTATCATGTTGCCGCAGTAATTTGATGAACATGGGCTGGGTTGGGCACTCTTCATGTGTTTTAATCTTATCTTGATCAGGCAAACTCATAGTTGTGTGTTTAGCATAGTTACTACTTGATCCCTGTGTTTGGCATGAGGTAAAAGGCCACCTGAGGCCAAGTGTTGAAGTGCAAGTGTGGTATTATCACTCCAACTAGATATGGTGAACTTCAATCAAACTTGGTTAGTGTGTTCAGCAGAGCTGTATGTTTTGTTTACTGTACATGAAAAGTCACTTGGTAAACTTATGGATGGCTGACATACAGTAATCAATGGACTAAACTTACTGCACCACTGGTGTTCTGGTTTCTTGTCAGTATGTCATCTAGGGTTATCTGGGCAGGCTGCAGTGTTTTAGCCATTGCCTGTTTGTGAGAACATGCTGCATAAACAGCAGCAAGTGATGCACAACAAAATTTGACAAGTAATTAAATTCTATGAGGGTGTAAATTTTGACAGGATCGGCCTAACCAGAATAATTGTTGCCAGTTCCTCATTAGGGCAGAAATCCACTCAAATATTGCACCATTTACCATCTAGGTACCTTTTTCAAATCCCAAAAATTTTCCAAAGGGGAGGGAGACACCTCCTCCCCTTAGACCCCTCCCCTGGCCACAGATCAGTAAATTTTGCATTGAAAAAATGTCCTGGCTGAAAACACTGGTAGGCTGTATTTGCTACTGTCCAGCTGCTGAAGTTCAACTTGAATGCATGATGTGTTCACATCAAAAATGAAGTTTCAAATTTGTATTGTGGTTCAATACTAATGCTTCATACTTTGTGATAATAACTTTTTATTTCCTCAAAATTTATTGCATACTTTCAGTAAGATTTCTCCAGTTCTGCTAATGAGTTTGTGATTTACTGCTTTCTATTTCTTTGTGGTTGCGTAAGGACATAAATGTTGCAAATACATTTACTGTGATGTGGGCTGGGACCAGTTAACAAACATCCTATTCTCACCAGGCGTTGGTCTCATCAACATACTTTCGCAGCATTTTTACACTGCATATGGCGTGAAATTGACATAAAAATTACAAAGAGTGGCAAACATAAGCATAAATTTCATATAAAAATGGCATAAACTTATAAATAAATTTTCTCCAAACATGCTGGAAGGCCTGATGTAGGAATTTTCTGGAGGTTGTTGAGGTGTTGGTGTTACCTTGAACTGGTTCACAGCCTGACCAATGCAATATTATGCTGTCATATGCCCTAGGTTTATGCCTGTTGCCTCATGTTAGTAAAGGTGCAGTACATCTGCAGTTCTCTCAGCCGCCTCACCCCCTTATCCCCCCTTCCCCGATGTATCATCTCAGGGTCTTTCAGATCTTGGACAATGTGTACTGGAGGATTGCCTAGAATTGATGACTTGTAAATGCAACCATGTAAGTATTGCCCCAGGAATGTGCCAGATTGGAAGAGCAAGGTCTTTCCACTAAAGATCAATCTCGTTACCCTAACCTTAAGCTCTATAGAACAGCAGTCTACAGTATAAAGTAGTTGTTCTTTCTAGGGAACCTTTTACATTTGTTAAGTCTGTCACATCTTCTGTTTGCTGGGCATTTTGTTTAGTGAGCCCTCACAGATTGGAATAAGGATAAAGGTCTTAGCAACAGTGATACTGAAAGTAACCAGAAGGCAGGTTACTGAAATAACCCGAAGGCTGGTTACTGAAACCTTCCATAGGTCAGAGTAGTAACATGAATAATTGTATGCTGCTATTCCTGCTGGATTCTTTTGTGGTTTCTTGAAAGACGGAAGCTGTGGAGTTCTCATGACTGACCTTTGCAAAATGATGATAGCTTTGAATGTTTTTTCAGGGAATGTATAAAGTGCACTCTTCATAGAATAAAATAAACAGAACAACAGAACAGAACTTTATTATATCCATAGACCCTTTTCCAAATAACAATTACAAAGGATTGTGGGATAGAGTTTGGTATGAGTCTTTTTTGTCAGTGGCATATTACTGTGGCGGAAAACGACACATACAAAAACACTATCCCACAATTCTTTGTAATTGCTATTTGGAAAAGGGTCTATGAGAGAGAATTAACATGACCTGCTGCAGCTCAGATCAACATAAAAATTCAGAAGTAAGAAGTAGAAAAGATGTGAAACAGCATACTGTACACATGAGTGAATCAGAAATACAATATAACAATATGTATAACGCTAGATCGACCTGTTAGGCGAAATCGGTATATGGCCAATACAACCGGCGAAGGAAAAAACAATAAAATACATAAGATTGTATTTCCCCTTTTGGTTCTGAGATACAGTATATATGCACGTTATTTCAATGGTCCGTAAGTCCTTAGTGTTAACGGATACATGCACGTAAGTTGGTGTGCAGCTAAGTAATTGCATAAACGTGGTAAATCGGACTTGCGTATAGAGTTACGCATTTCTATATAAAACAGTGTGTAAAACGTTAAGGCGAAACAATTTTTTCGCCTAAGGGTCGGGTTTTCCCAACAGTCGCGTTTTTCATACGGTTTTTCGCCTAAATCCCAAATTAGAGAAATATACATACATATGAGGAAAACTTACAAGAACAACAAAAGTATAAGACAATTTTACACTTTTAAAGGTAAGAAAAAAATATCATTTTCTTCTCAAAGCATGATTGTTAATTTTAATTTCACTGGGAACAGGGAGGAAAGATGTCAGTGAGCTGCTGCAATGGGAGATTCATTTTGCAATTTTGTGTATGAACTTGAAGCTGACACTGTGGAAGAAATTCAACATTCATTTGTGTCAGGACTGTTACTGTAGTAACATACTGTAAATGAGTGTACAGTATTTCATCCGTAATCAGTGTACAAATTTTCCCATTTAGTTGACTTACAATCTGAAGAGAGTCCAGGTTATTTATTGAGTTTGATTTTGAAGTTGGCATAAATTTGTAATTTGCAAGTGTGCAGACATGTAACATCAAGGGAGTACTTACAGTAACTCATATGCTCAAAAGATTTATAATTCTGGATCAAGAATTAAAGACAGTAGGCAGTCGCCCCAAAATTTGCTTTGAAAAATCAGCAAACTCTCGCAAATCTCCTCTTATTGAATTACAAACACTTCTGAAGACATTTTGAACATAACTATTACAACAATAGGTAAAGCAAGGAGAAATTCTTCTTGAATTTCACACTTCACTAACAAAAACTTTGTCACATGATCAAAATAGGCCTGTCATGAACTATAGTGATGGCATGGCTGCACGGGACTGTCTTTCTCAGGGAGGGCGGTGCCGGACTACCAGACCTAATTTAACTGTCCAGTTTGCTGCCCGACTGAGACAAAATATCTGCCCGATTTAGTCAGGTTTCTGACATTTGGGGGCAGCTGCCCCCCAGCACCCCTCCCCCCGGCCCGTTTGGCCATGACGGGGCATACTAACTCTGATTGGGACGACTGCCAGTACTGCCTTTAAGTATTGATTAATACCAGACTTGTAGTGTGAGTACATCGTCATGAGTATGAGTGCAAGCGGAATGTCTCTGGTTGTGAGTATGAGTACAGTATGAGTGCACATCCTTTTCCTGAGTATGAGTACAAAATTTTGCATTAACCCCAATGCATAACTTCCAAAATCTGTGAGTACAAGTACAAATTCATTCTCATATGTACATATACCAGCAATTGTACAAAACTTTGAGTATGAGTGCGTACTCACTACAGGTTTGTTGATTACATCATGAATGGGATGGATATTCTATACATTCAGTCTGCTTCTGTGAAGGTATATTTCATATTTCATGTCATCTGTTTGTTTCTTGATCCACTTCAGGCGTGGTACCATTTTCAAGTAAAGGTGTTTACAAAACTAAAATAAGAAACGAAAGAAATCGAAACTAAAAGCCGGAGGGTTTGTTGAGAGCTCACAGAAAAGCTTGTGACAGTTTTTCAAGAAAACACAAATTTTCCATTAATTTTCAGTCAAAGTAAACTATCAGTGATCACTTTCTCCCAATTGCACAGGGCCTGGGGTATTGACTTTATGCTCGTCACCAAATTGAAACTTACAGTAGCTGAAATTTTACTTGGGGATTTTGTCATTGCAAATTCAGGAATCGATTAACATATGGAATGAGGATTCTGGCAATCGGAGTGGATTCTGGCAATCAGAGTGCTTGATTTCAAAAGTTTATTGGAAACTTGCAAGTGCTTTAACTCTATCAGGTGACAAATGTACAGCCAGAGTTAGTGTTTTAGAGGAAATGACCTTTCAGCATGCATTGTTCTTGTCCGATTTAATATCAGTTTGAGTTTTGTTTTGTAGGAAAGCTATAAATTCTAAACACTGCAAGCCTAACAGTTATGTGATAGTCAAGTTTCCTCTGGCTTTTTTCCATGTTACTTCAAAAAGATTATATTAAAGACACTGTAGTGTTAGGTTTCCTCATGGGAAATCAATCGTTCAGAACATGCAGTTTTTCCTCTTATTCTGTGAATCTTTACCCAGTGATATTCATGTTTGAAAAGTTAGCTCAAACAGATTCTCCGTCTGCAGTAAGCCATTGTCTCACTGGGATAAGCTAAAGCCTCAGAGCCAGACGCCAGAGTCAATAGAAGGAGAATATCCTTCCATGGGACTCAGACAGAAAAGCCCTTCTGACAAAAAGTAGATTTTAGTGGACTATTAAGGCTTTGCATTCTGTACTTTTTCTCAAGTTTTACGTCATGATTTTGTGTCTGAATTTAAATTTAAAACACATCGTTTGCAAGATTTTATAAAAAAAAATACATGAAGAAACTCATTTCAGTTTTGGAATGTTTCCATAAAGAGGTGGGAAAGGAAGAAGTTTTAGTCATCAGTTACACTGAAAATTTTGAAATAGGAAGCAAGCTTTACCACGGTTTATTGCTCTTTTAAATTTGCCGGAGAAAATTTAATCAAAAGTACAGTATGCAAAACTTCCCAGAAAGTTAAGTTTGCCCCAAGCTGTTACAAGTGCATTGCCATCCTCCACCGAAAAGTGATATGCAGCCATTACATAAAGATCACCGAAGGCTTGCTGAAGAGTGACAAAACACCAAGAGACCAAAAGAAGAAAACTCTACAAAAGTGGCATCTTGTTCATAATTTATACTAACTTCATGTAGCTGTAATGTACACTGTAACTCATACTGTGCTAAGGAGAGTCAGGTAGCATGCAGGACAGGACTACAAGTACACATAAAGTACCCTCAGTTTCATGCACACTCTAAATGTAACTGCACTATGGAGAGTCAGGTAGCATGCAGAACAGCTACAACTACACATAAAGTACCCTCAGTTTCATGTACACTCTAAATGTAACTGCACTACGGAGAGTCAGGTAGCATGCAGAACAGAGCTACAACTACACATAAAGTATCCTCAGTTTCATGCACACTCTAAATGTAACTGCACTATGGAGACCTGGGTAGCATGCAGAACAGCTACAACTGCACATAAAGTACCCTCAGTTTCATGCACACTCTAAATGTAACTGCACTATGGAGAGTCAGGTAGCATGCAGAACAGAGCTACAACTACACATAAAGTACCCTCAGTTTCATGCAGAATCTAAATGTAACTGCACTATGGAGACCTGGGTAGCATGCAGAACAGCTACAACTGCACATAAAGTACCTTAGTTTCATGCACACTCTAAATGTAACTGCACTATGGAGAGTAAGGTAGCATGCAGAACAGAGCTACAACTACACATAAAGTATCCTCAGTTTCATGCACACTCTAAATGTAACTGCACTATGGAGACCTGGGTAGCATGCAGAACAGCTACAACTGCACATAAAGTACCCTCAGTTTCATGCACACTCTAAATGTAACTGCACTATGGAGAGTCAGGTAGCATGCAGAACAGAGCTACAACTACACATAAAGTACCCTCAGTTTCATGCAGAATCTAAATGTAACTGCACTATGGAGACCTGGGTAGCATGCAGAACAGCTACAACTGCACATAAAGTACCTTAGTTTCATGCACACTCTAAATGTAACTGCACTATGGAGAGTAAGGTAGCATGCAGAACAGAGCTACAACTACACATAAAGTATCCTCAGTTTTATGCACACTCTAAATGTAACTGCACTATGGAGAGTCAGGTAGCATGCAGAACAGAGCTACAACTACACATAAAGTACCCTCAGTTTCATGCACACTCTGAATGTAACTGCACTATGGAGAGAGATCTCATGCTGACCAGGGCCACTGTAAATAAAGTGCCCTCAGTTTCATGCACACTCTGATGTAACTGCACTGTGAAAAGTGAGATGGCATGCTGCTGACCCGTACATATACTTTGAAGCTAGAGAGATAGCATGCTAACAAGAGGTACTGTACCATGAATGTACATGAAGTGCCCCTAGTTTCATGTGCACTATAATATTACTGCACTATGAACATGCCGCTAGAATCCAATAGGCTCGTTTAGCCAAAGTTCCCTGAGAAAAGGCCGTTTTCCTGTGTGAAAAATATAGACTTCTTATGTCTCCTGATGGCTAAATCCTCTTATTGAATTCAAGCCTCATGAAGGGTGAGATGGCATGCTTACCAGAGCTGCTGTAGTGCCCTCATCATTAATTACACTATAATGTACAGTGTGAAGGGAGAGATGGCATGCTGACCAGAGCTACTGTACTGTACATGAAGTGCCCCTAGTTTCGTGTGCACTATAATATTACTGCACTATAAAGAGTGAGATGACATGCTGACCAGAGCTATATTGTACATACAGTGCCCTCATCATTAATTACACTATAATGTACAGTGTGAAGGGAGAGATGACATGCTGACCAGAGCTACTGTACATGAAGTGCCCCTGGTTTCGTGTGCACTATAATATTACTGCACTATACAGAGTGAGATGGCATGCTGACCAGAGCTATTGTATGTAAAGTGCCCTCATTATTAATTATACTATAATGTACAGTAACTGTACTATGAAGAGAGATGGCGTGCTGAACAAAACTAATGTACATAAAGTGCCTCTATACTTTCATGTGCACTATGTGCACCATTGTTAATGTTTCACAAAGATCGTTTTTTAGTGCTTCTAAGCTTACAGTTACTGTACTCCGGGAAACCAAAATAAAATGACAAATGGAACCTGAAGGATCTTGCTTGATGGACTGTTTTCAGTGTTTTGCATTATTAGGAGAAGAGATGAATCACTTTGAACATCTTTTTCAAAAGAGTAAAAATATAGTAGGGGAGCTCTAGGGGCGGGGGAGGGGGTTAAAGACCTACACTTTTTCAAAATGTAATTACTTACAATGTTTTTGGCCAAAAAATAACCATTTTTCACATTTTCAAAACTATACTATGAGTGGGGTATAGGTTTCCAACAAAAGAGTATGGTAGATTTTGTATTTTTGCAAAAATGATGAAAAAAATGTGCAGCCTCAGAAGAATTTTGGGGAAATGTTGAGGAAGCATGGTCTTTAACATAAATACAGATGTCACACAGTTCAATTAGCAGTATATGTAGTAGTGCAATTTCTTGGTGGGTCAGCATACAATGCTACTGTAACATATGCCACCAAAAAGTGTGGTTCAGGGGTAGGCAGTTTAGGGAATATTGTTAACACAAAAAAAAGGTACAAAACATCTCTTTGTAATAACCCAATCAGAAGTTCGGACACCTACAGGTCACACCCCTGTTCAAGTACACTGTGGACTTCAATGCATGCTGTGAACTGCCCACCTGTGGGGAATGGCCAATCATAGGCACTCGGCAGGCACTTGTGTGCAGTGGCTTCTGAACTGATTCTGACTGTAGTTCGATCTTTCCAGAGGGTGACAAATAAACACTGATGCGGGGAAGTTTAATACGCTACCATGTATGTTCCACACATTCCTCATTACAACAGGCAATTTCAGCACAACCCGAACAACAAAAAGATTGATGTTATTAATAAAAAATTTTGGCAAGTTTATATTGTGATGTCACTTTCATGACACCATACAAAATACGTTTTCTACTGATAGTATGATAGTTACTATCCAGAGGTACCAAAAATGCTTTATGTTAAGTCAAGAAATGACATTGATAGGGAGATACAGTTTTAAAAATTAAATTATTGGCATTTCGACTTGCATGTATAAATTACAGTTTTCTCGTTTTATGTTCTTCAGGTGTTTTCAGGTCTCATGAAGTGTTTACACACTCTGATTAACAAATGAATATATAAAGTATTATTTTTGTGGGTGTTCCTAACCTATTGATATGTTTCTGAAGAGGATACTATCAATGACATTACTTGCAACATACAGTAAAACCCCGTTTATCCGAACCCCGTTTATCCGAAACCCCGTTTATCCGAACTAGCCGTCAGATTAAACAACAATAATAGTCAACACAATTACAGTAGTATACACCAAGTTTTAAGTGCTTTACAAGGCAAAATTCAATGTAAATTTTTGCAGAGATGCACTAATTTTTCTCGGGACTTTAAAAGTAATGGAAAGATGTCACGATGGCTAAAACAGCCGACATGTGGACATAGAAAACAATCTGTTATCTCTTTGTCAAATTTGGAAGAAATATCGTACGTATTTGCTTTGAAATTCTTGTTAGGATCCAAGAGTCGGTATAGGCTCAATATCCTCTCATACAAAAATACGTCACGGTTAGGCTAGCGTAAGTCTTAGTTTCACTAAATCTGAAAAGTAAGTAACGTAGTGAGCTTCATACCTAAAAATAATGAAAGTAGACCTTACAAAAACATTGCGAACTGCTGTTTGAGAGTGTCCTACACATGTGTCTCAAACATTTTTTGAAATTTTTGCAGAATTTATACTCTAGATACCTCTCCAGATCGTTGCAGCTTTTCTTCAGCACACACATTCATTTAGTGTGTAGAAAGCATTGGTCATTCAGACGAGCGAAGGCTCAAATTTTTGGAATAAAATCTCTCAGTTTTAGACGTCTTAAAATTTATTTGTCATATCATCGGTCACAAAAAATAGTAACAAAATATTCTGGGGGATTTTGTCTGCAATTTTAAGCCTTCTCGGAATTATTTTGGAAATGTGTTGACACACTGTCTTATATGGACCCAGTGTACCGTACTTAAGGCAAAAACTTGGAACCCCGTTTATCCGAACTTTTTCGTTATCCGAACAACCTTCGGTCCCGATGTGTTCGGATAAACGGGGTTTTACTGTAGTTACATGAATTAAGTAGCAGAAAATTGTGATGGCATAACATTTCAGTTGCCAGTAGTGCAGATTTTTCAAGTTCTTTACTAAAAGGTGACAAAATTTTCTGATAGATATTTTAGAGGATTTGTGCATGGTATTACCAACTTAATACCTCCCACCTTTCCCCTCCCTTTTGTCCTTTTCCCTCTGCCTCTAAAAAGGAAAAATAATTGTTTGCAATTTATAACTGTAGTTTAGGTGAAGTTTGTCTTCCTGATGTCAGCTTCTGGTTAAAATGACAAATTAAATTCAATGAAGAGGTAAAGACCATTTGCAGAGCTACAATGTGCAGTGAGTGGCACCCTCAATGGCTTTAGCAGTGATGCTAATTCACTAACAGGTAGGAGGCATGCACAGTTGAAAAAGAGCTGTAGTGACAAATTTGTGTTTTAGAGTTCAGTTTCTTACAATCTAGGGGTCTGGGATGCTAAACATTTCCCTCAGGCCTCAGAACAGGGCAGATGCAAGGCCGTGGTGACTGTGAGTTGTTGTTTTCAAGTGCAATTTTCCGCAGTCTAGAGTGTTTGGGATGCCGAATTTCCTTCATACTGGAGTGCTTAATTGTAGATGCAGAATAGTACATATCTCAGGGTGTTTGGGAGTCCTGCAAATTCCTGCATCCATGTACTGTAGTTTTGGATATAGTACCTTTCATTTTAGATGCAGAACTGTAGTGAAAAATTGTGTTAAGGTGTGGTTTATAGGGGGTTTGGGATACTACGTTTTGAGGCCCAATCATGATGGACACAACTGTTGTGACTAGTTTGTGTTATAAGAGTGCAATTTTTTGCGGTCCGTGTTTGGGATACCAACTTTATTTATTTTTTTTTTTTGACCTTTCGTCATCCCCATCTATGTAAGTGCTGAGTTTAGCTTTGGGACTAGTACCATATGGTGTCCCTCTTTAACTTTAGCTACTGCCCTATGAAAACTTCCTGGGTCCACCACTGAAAGGAATGCTCCTGAAAGGTGTATCAGTACTTTTGTTGATGACCTACTGGATTGGGCATTACGAGATGTCTATGTAGGATTCTCTCTTCCTGCTTGGTAAAAATGTATCTCTGTGCTTTTCCCAGCCCCCTTACTCTCTTTGAACCCTCTCACCACCACTTTCCACAACAGAAGTAAGATTTTCCTGTGTGCAATCAATTGATGCATCCTGGAATAGATCACTTTTAAATAATACCGAGTAAGGACTGATATAATGTACAGTAGCAGGTTAGAAGTAACGTGTATGGAGATCACCCCATCCAGGCTATTAACAGGTTGTCCAACTGGAGGGTCACAGCTTTTCCATTTGAGTGGAACCCGGGATAGAATTTTTAATATTTGAATAAACTTGTGAGTGCAGAAGTTATCTGCTGGTAGCCACACAGTACTTTATAAGTTTGCATGGCCCAACTCAACTGGACTGAGTTACCAAGCTAGTTCCTATGAGGTTGAAGATGGCACAGAATGTTAGGTACACTGGGTTCACCTCACAGGTTCACTGAACCCTATAGTGTACCTAACATTCTCTGCCACTGACCTAGTGTATAGTTTTCACAACTTTCATTGGGCAGGATTACAGTTATTGAAACACCCAGGTCATGGGCGTCCGCAGGTTGGGGCAAGAAGGGGGGGGCACTTGTCCCCCCAGGAAATCAAAAACTTCAAGAATAATTCCTTCAAAAGTCAAAAACCTTACACCATTTTGCATCTAGGCTCCTTGTAAAAGGTAAAAACTTTTCAAAGGAGGGGGGCACCCCCTTACACCCCTTCCTTAGGCCAGCAACAATCCTACATTGATTTGACCCCTCCAAGTGGTTACTCCAGCTACGGGCCTGCTGATCTGATCCACTAAAAGTTTTGCCCCCTTGAAATTTTTTCTGCGGACGCCTACGACCCTGGTCATGATTGTAGTACAGTAGGCTACTGTACTTCAGTACGCATCAGTTTGCTGTGCAGATATGAGTGGTTTATATTTCTTTTTAAATGTTTGATCAGAAAATCAGACATGCCAAGTCTTTACAGGTTTCCTGTAGTCATTAGTTTGAAGGAGTCTCAAGAAGTACTGTATATATGTCAACCTAATTACCACGTTATGGAATTACAGTGCAGATTAGATGGAATGCAGACCCTAGATAAATAGGAAAATGTGTGTTTTAATGTTGGGTGAAAGTTTGTATCTTTAGAATTTATTTCCTGCAGTTAAACTATTGCAGTGCAGTTTGTCTAAAATTTGAAGAAAATTTCTCTTCTTAGGCTGGCAACCATGGTGGGACTGAATTGGTTGGTGTTTGTATGCTTGATTGAGGGATAGGGGACCAATATCCTGTAATAACATCACTAAGGGGACTCTGTTATAGGTGCATGGTAGTTTGAAGATTTGAAAGTCATACTGTAACATATAAACAAACAGCTAAAGAGGTACTAAGGTATATGTTGGCAGAGAGGAGTGGTCATATATTCGTTATACTAGTTATACTAGTTATGACAAATTTAGCTCATTCTCAACATAAAAGTCTAAATGAGTTAAAAAATTTGTGCATACCTGTACCTCATGTGTGAATGTACCTGTAAATTTGTTCTGAAAACTGCAGGGCATGAGAAGAATGGGTTCCCCTCAGATTTTGCCTTTGTCCCAAGTTTTTCCCAATTAATTATGGTACTTATCCAAACATGTATAGAGCAAGGCCACTTGTTCTATTAGACTTTTAGGAACAATTTCTGTCAAAATGCATTAGACTAATGCACAAAAATGCCATAAAAAGGTAGGTTTTCAGATAACCTTCTTGTGGACCCATTGCTCAAGTACATACATGCATGTGTCCCATTATAAAAATTTAACAGCCCTATAGCATTGTTGTTCCATATTTGGACTAAAAACAAAATGGTCAGATTTTGATTTTGTGGTCTAATCAGTGCAATAAAATGTCATTTGAAGATGTGTTACCAATTGTGTAAATACCCCAGAGGTTCTGTGGGCTTTTCTCAGTAGACCCTTACTAGAGGCCATGACATGGGCCCTGGGGTCATTCCATTACAGTATGCCAATTATTTTTGTCTACTCAGGCCAGTGTTCTACTTAGGGGGCAGTTTGCCCCATGTACTGGCCTTGGGGAGTGCAATGGCACAGCTAGCAAAAAAAAAAAAAATGATCAAATAATGAAAATTTCCTAACATATAATCAGGTGAAAGCTTTGCCAAAGATAGCTAGGAATGGTGTTTCTCCTATTTGTGTACATGCAGTTTGTCAATCTGCAAGATGCCTGAAGTTAGTTTGGGTTATTGTCACTGTGCAAGCTTGTAGAGCACTTAAAGTTGGGACCAATAGAGGTACAATGCTGTATGTGCTCATTGATCCTACAGCCCATTTGCTTTACAACCACTTGGGCCTACAGCCAGTGGGATATTGTAAGGATTCTCCACCCCTCCTACCCTTTGGGAAAGTAGCCAAAGAATGGGGATGCACTCACATCAGTTGGATGGGGACATTGGAATGATGATCCTGGGAGTAGGATTGGGAGAAAGTAGAACACCCTGCTTGTTACCCTGTTGCCAAAAAGAGTACTAGCCTAAGTAGCTCTTTCGTCTTGTAGAGAGATAGCTTCCTAACCCTGAAATGCTCAACCTTGTATTAAGTGCACTGTAGGACTAATGTCCAAAAATTGTTCTGAGTACTGCCAAAAATTACCTTGGAAAGTGCCAAAATTTAGGATGTTAAAGATTTCCTCTGATATCCCTCCCTTTACCCTTCCCTCACTTCCTTCCCCCTTCTCACAGAACCCTTCTGATGGCTCTAGCTAAACAGCATTATGTGTATATAGGCATTTATTTCACTTATTGAAGGTCAAGGACTATTATTAAATTTCCTTCAGTTTGAGATACAAGAAGCATATTTCTTGACCTATCAAAAGCTTTTGATACAGTTGACCACAGTGTCAGTAGAAAACTTTCCTTGTATGGTGCAAGCAGGATTGCCGATTGTGGTTAAAAAGTTACCTCAGGAATTCACAATTGGTATTTATGGTGTAAACTTGATATTGCCATTATGTCACTGTACTATGGGTGTTCCACAAGATTCAGTACTAGGACCTTTACTGTGTCTTTCATAGACCTTTTTCCAAATAGCTGTCACAAAGGATTGTGGGATAGTTTTTGTAGTTTATTTTTGTCAATGGCATTTTACTGTGGATAAGAATGATGCAGACCAAAATGCTATCCCACAATCCTTTGTAATTGCTATTTGGAAAAGGGTCTATGTATGATGATATTTGTATGTCCTCACCTGTGTTAGACTTTATATTATTTGCTGATGATAGAGTACTGTTTCTAAATTTGTAAGCTCCTGTTGTTAATATATAAATGTAATACTAGTTCTTACTGGTGAATTTTCTCATAATTTCAATTAGTAACCAGCCAATAAGTTGACTTGTAACATTGCAAAAGCTAAGTTGTTACCATTTGATAATAGAATTTCTGACCCAACCATTTACAGCACTCATCAAAATGGAACCCCTGTCACACCTTCACTCCATGCTAATTTTTTAAGAATTCACAAAAATCAGTTGCAAAGTAGCAAAGGGCAAACAGGGCTTTGAATTGACCTAATGAAACACATCTTACCCAGAGATGCACTCCTCGATCATCCTCTATAATTCCCTCATGCTATCCCCATCTAACTTATTAACCTTGTTACTAAGGGGAATACTGGTATTATGTTGCCTAGCAACCTCCATACAGGTGCAGGTAAGCTTCAATATGTGCAGTCTGAAATATCTATAACATGTCCTATGGGACTCACCCAGCAGCTATTTTCAAGGAGTTTCTTATGTCTTCTCAGTGTTTGACCTTAACACTTACTAGTTAGGCAAATGTACTTAAAGATCAAGTATTACAACTACTGTAAGGTTATCATCCAGTAATGATCAAAAAGGCTCATGTTTCCACTTTTTTGGCAGTTTAATATTCCTCCACAAATAATTGCACGAAAAATTGAAGATAAAATCAAGTTTTCCTGCAGGTACCAAAGAGGGGTAGGATCTTTAATGATCAGTTCCAAAGTGCTATGAATTGCCGAACTTCTGTATGATGTCATATGTAAGTGCCATGGATTTACAGTATATGGACTGTTGCTTCTCACGGACCACGGACAGTACACAGTAGTACAATACCACAGACTTCCTGTAATAAGAAGTCCATGTACAATACATGAAACAGTGGGACAGTAGCCAATTTGCAATAGTGTCTTAACTTTTAACCCACTCAGTGACCTCAGAATCCTAAGTTTTCATAGACAGTTCTGTTATATCTATGAGAACGTGAATACTCAGTGTTCACAATGGGCAGACAAAAGCAAAAACTGTCTTAAGAAGCCTTAAAATATTGCTAGAATTATTAGAGTGGTCAAATTACAACTTGCTGAGAGTGGAAAACAAACAGTATCCATAGCAGGATATCACTACCAATCAAAAGTTTGCTTCAGGCTCGTCAAACACACTTTCACTAGTGTGTATTTCTTAGAGTGTTCTGATTGGCTAAGTCAGGCTTACAGTGCACAGCTACCACATACGTACACCACGCAAATAGTATACCACTCTTATATAACATATGTACTTATGTAGATACATACTCAAGATAGAGCTATAGTTGGAACTGTGCTGTTATAACTTAAGGAAAAGTACTGAAGGATTTTGAACAGTTTGCACCAGTGCAGGATATTATTTGTTGGATAAAAATTGGGAAATTGTACAAATGGCACAACGTAGCCTACTCATTGTAAACAGAACGTTCGATCACATAGGAACATTTTATATTCTACTGCTGGAACATACTTCATTGAAACTGAAGATGCTAGGCTTCACTGGTGCAATCTTTTAACTGATGTAGTGAGCACAGTAGTTTGTAAAACCCCCCAAACCCCTTTAATGCTCATATGTGAAATTTCACGATTGTATCAGATGTCAAACATGACCACTCTGAACAATTGCACCAGCAGCAGTTGCCATTAGTGTCCTGGCTGGTGGTGATGGCTGGCTTGCATATTTGTACCAGCTTACACTTGCAGACAGTATATAGTGGTGCACGTGTTTAATTACTCCACTTTATGATGTCACAGATGTTATCTCCAGAAAAGCACAACAAAGCATAACAAAGCTGAAAATCCATGTTCACCAAAAAACCAGAAAAAATTGGCCAAAATTTTCATTTTCACAAAAATGATTGTATCAGATATGTCATCATCTAGACCCATTAAACATTCTAAAGGCCTATAAACTTCAACCATGATACTTGGACTTTAATATGTATCAATATCATCACAGTCACCTTCCAAAAATCTCTGAAGCTTATTTCAACTTTAATTCTTACTTTCACTTGTTGAATACACTGGAAAAAAAATGGATCCCAGAATGTCTAGAACCCATGTCAAGCAATCTCACACCCCTTATGGAGGTGTTAAATTATGGAATACCCTCCCTTTAAATTTTATTAACTTTTTGTCCTTAGCATTTTTCAAAAGAAAAATTAAAAATTGCCTCAGTGATATATTGTCTAGTTCAGTTGTAGGGTCATTGATTTTCTGCGATTGTTTAAAAATGCAGAAAAAAGGGAATTTACTTTTCTGCACAGAATTTCACCAAATTTAGCAAAAATTGTCAGGCTCAAAATACATGTAAATTTGTAACAAAGAGACAGAGTTATTTTCCTTCAATACTATGTCAAATGAATGCCTGCATATACCAAAGATATACACAGACATTTTACTATCTGAAATGGTGGCAAATTCACCTTAAAATTCTCAAAACACCTTGAGGTTGCAATCAGAAAACAAGTAGTACATTTACGAAAATCGGCAAAATTTTGCCGGTATAGGTTCCAGTTTGCCTATGCTATAGTTTGTTAGGCTAGGTCACTTGTGTGTTACAAGTGTTTCCTGCCTTCAGGATCGTAAGCAGACAAGTTTAGGACTTGTTTTCAACATAATCATAATTACTCCAAAATCCAAAAATCACAGAAAGGGGTTATGCTTGAAACGGAATTTTGCGGAATTTGGAAAGTTAAAACGGAATTTTGGGATTTGTGAAGCGGAAAATCATTGGCCCTACAATTGTTTTTATACAGTACTTTAGTCTACCACCATGTTATATAGCTCAACACTTTTTGTACTTACTGTTTTTCTTAGTGTATTTTTTTTCTATGCTTGTTCTGTATTTTGGTTCGTTGGTCATTAAAGTTCAAAGGACCGGACTTGAAAAGACTATTTTTGCTGGTCCTTTGTCTTGTTTTGTTTAACAAATGATGATGTGTTATAAGTTGGATTCTTATTCTCTTTTGCATGTGTTTAAATGTTCTGTCACTGTGATAGTGGTTTAACTGCCTGTTTGTCTTGATGTTGTGTTTAAATTTTAATTATCATATTTTTATAATTATCATATTCATCAATTGAAGATGTAAACACAGTAAGTCAAATCAAATCAAGTAATAAGTAAGGTTAAAATAAGGTACTTAAAATAAGGTAGTATTTAAACAGTTACACTGTACTTCATACACCATTCATATACTAACTGTATAAACAAGACAAAGTATTACATACATAAAGATAACAAGACATTGAATACCTGTAAGATTTAATTTTCTAAGTCAAGTATTGAAATGAACCTTTGTACATCTAGGGCCAGATTCAGGCATATGGAAAAGCAGCATACACCCCCTATTTTCAGCAAAGCAGTGAATTTTGTAACCAGAATTTTACATCTCCAAGCCCATGAAAGAGGTATGATCAGCACTGCAGACGGTTATGCCTTTCTCATATTCCTGGATCTGGCCCTGTATATCTTCATTTAAACTGTATATGTCAAAATAAATTTTTCAATTGGATATCCCCTTCACACAATCCGATGCTTCCACATAGTGCCTAAACAGGCAAACACTACTGTGTCTCAAAACTGGGCAAACACTGCCCAAACACTGCCTAAACACTACCCAAAGGGCTTTAAGAAATACAGGGTACTGTGTTCCTATTAATACTATCCTTCTCACATATGATCCATACAAAGTATAGTTTTTTGTGAATCTATAAATGATAAAAACTCTGATACTAACAGACTTACTGTACTGTGTCTATATATTTCAAAAAAGGCCTAATAATTCACCAAAAATTATGAGTTTGCTTTTGGCTCATGGCATAGCACTTGGTACAGTGTAAGTATCAATTTTTTTAAAAAATTTTGATTTTTGCTTTGCCAAGTTTTGCAGTTTTCTTTATATATGTATGTGAGTGAGTTTGTTACCATGCAGTTTGTTAATTATACATTAACACACCATCTGTACTTTTTGTGGGATGTAATTGTGAAATGATAGGTAACAAGGAAAACAAAATATCACTTTAAGCATTCTTTGCCTTATTACAAACACAGTCACAGTGACTTCATGACATAACCATGCCAATTGAAATCACATTATTTAAATCACGATTCCTGTGGCCAAGGAATCTCTGTTAGTTTTGGGCTTTCTGGTTGATGGATTTGAATGGTAAATGCAGCTTATTTTATACATTTTCGATGAATTTTACATCAGAGTGGCAGGCATGACAGAGAATAATTTATTGCAGAATTCAAATTTTGCATGAAGCAGGTTTCAGATATGTACATTGATTTCTTGACCAACAAATAAGTGAAAATGAAAACCATAAGGTTATGCATATCGAGAGAGACTGCTGTACATTTCATATTTGCTTAGGGATTTGATTAAAAGTGTAGGGAACACAGGGATATATATACAGGATAAGCTGCTCCCCCATGACATTTCCATTTCATCAGACATGTAAGAACAGTTACCATAGTGTAATGTTGGAATACTACTGTAGGTCACGCTTTATAGGAATTACCAGCCAATTTTCATAGCATGTACAGTAAATACATGCTATGTGTATCGGGTAGAATTACAAAAATTGTTCCTGTCATGTTTTAACTTTTACACCAAAATACAACTTTTCCATATTGTGGTGTGGTGCCTTTATAAAATGCAATGGTTGCAAACATGGCTTTCAGGGCCAGTGATTGGTTATATTTCTGATCAGGGGCTGGATTCACGAAGAATACTTACACACAAAAACTTGCGTAAACTGTCATACTTACGAAGCACATCTTGCATTGTCGGTATTCACGAAAGGAAAAGTTAGTAAATATTTTGCTTAACTTTATGCAAGTTTCAGAGTCGTAAGTACAAAAAGCCATAGTATTAAACACATACAGAGACATGCTGTACCAAATGGTTGTGTACGGTGTAGGAATGTGTATCTAACCACCGAAGACCGTGCACGTCATTTTAACAATAGCAGTCAATGTGGTTGGCTCAAAATGTGACAAAGCAAGATGCATCCTCACACATGATTGGCTCATGTGCATGTATTGCAGTTAGTACAGTTACGTAGCGTTTCTTTACGAAGTGCATAAGGTGTTTTTGTGAATACCACTTAAGAAAGTTCTTATGCAGTTCATAAATATTTTCACTTATGCAAGAACTTATGCAAATGTGAATCCAACCCCAGGGAAGAAACTTACTGGCCCATCTATATCAATGTATATTGCCTAACATAAAAATGAACTGGCCAGCTGGGCCTGTTTCTTGGAATTCTTACTGGGCAGACACTCAATCTATTGGCCTTGGGGCTACAGGCCACTGGCTGTATCAAATACTGGTTGTGAAGTTACTATTTTTCAAGCTCTAAGTGCAAGTCCATGATAAAGAAAGCCTGTTGCAGTTTTACATTATGGTTTTATTTTTCAGGTAAACTTTGTATGACAATAATTGATGAAGATCGGTCATCGTATGTGAAGGAGCATGGTTACCGTGTGACACTTTGTTCCCTCACACCATTGACTTGCTCACCAAAGAATAACCTACTGATTGGTGTTAAAGGTGGCCAGCCACTCCCTTCAGTAGTATCACAGATGGTGTAAGTCAGGGTTACAAACCTTTTGGAACAAAAATTTTATGTAACAGTGACCAGCATGCTGCGATCTACCAGTAGGGTATATTTTCTATTTGGGGTATCACCCATTTTTGCCTTAGCATTTCAGAAATTTTTTGCCAAAAAATTGCCTTTCAATTGCTGCAAATGTGATACTTCACAGGCCTTGCAACTTGCATCTGAAAGGTCTTATTTTTTTTTTTTTTTTGAATTTGTTGTTGACATATCATGTTTTTAAATATTTGCACTTCCAGCAAAAAGAAAAGTAACAAAAAGTCAAGGAACATCAAGATGGGTGAGTTGGGTACTCATGGGCCCAGTTTCTAAAGAGTTATGATTGATCTTAAGCAGTGCTTCCACAGAAACCTTTAAAACCTATAAAACCTTTAAAAAGCCATTACTTAGTTTTTAGTTACAAATAAAGTCAACAAGTTTTATAGTTAGATAAAGCTTAGAAGTATTTTTGAAAATATGGGTATTTTGAGTCTTTCAGAGCCTGTTTTGGAGGATCTTACCCTGGCTAAGTTCACTTCAGAGGTGGCACACATCAGTGACAAGTTACATGGTGAGTATTTTGAAACATATTTAATGTTGTCTGTCCCCAATGATGTCCTTTGAGGGGGTGCTTGTTAAAAACAGCATGGATTGTTTAAAGTAATTAGACCAAAAATGTCAATGTGGCAATCAGTTTGTGGAATAATAAGCATGTCAAAATTATATGTCCTGGTTGCTTAGATTGTCTATTAGTGTGCTTTTAAATTGAATATTTTTTTACCATTGTCACTAAGAAGTCTTACAATTACAATGCTGAGTAAATGATGTGTGCAGTACAATCATTTACCTTTCTCTTGGCAGCATGGCCATCCAAATTAAATTGTGACTGTTAGTAATGATCTTTTAGGGTTGATCATGCTAATTGCCATAAAAGAATTGCCCAGTAATACTTCATTTGTATGAAGTTTATTTCAAAAAATGAAAATATCTGTAGCATCAAGGCTTCTCCCAGACAGAAACTAAAAGAATGTAAAACAAACTTGAGGACTGTTGCCAAAAAAAAAAAAAAAGTAATATCAGATTATTCCAAAGAAGCAAAAAAAGTTAAATTGTTATTTAGCATAAAGGCTGGACATATTGCAGCAAGATCTTATTCAGATTAAACCATTTTTTTTTTTTGAGAATTTTCAGTTCTCCATATGTGAGATATCCAAAATAGATGAAATAAATTGTTTTAAGGATGTTTTACCAGAAATTCATCAAAAGCCTGTTTGTAAGTTTCATGAATAGCAGGAGTGTCCACTTGATTTTATCAGTTTGAGACTTTGGGCATATAATTCAATAATAACATAGTGAAAAACATTCTTCAACTGTTTCTACTTTGAATGCTACTTTGAGCATATAATACAATGCTTAAACTATAAGTCCTTACATGCTAAGTGCTTTGTGCTTGGTGCTCAGCATAAACAATGGAGTAGAGAAAACAAGCCAGTGAGCCACAACTGGAAAAAAGGCAGTGGTCGTCTCGACTTGAACCAATTGGTTGGAAACTGGGACGTTAAACCTCATCTAACCTAACCTACATGCTAAGTAGCTGTGTCTTCAGTTATATAAAGAAGTTTGAAACATGAGCACCTCTGTTAGCATAAATTAGTAGGACAATTATGGTATGGTACACATTTTGCAATTGACATTCAGACCTCTTTAGCTGTGTAATTTAAGTTAACCCATAAGATGGTAAATGTGTACAAGTAACTGTACAAAAGTTGTATAAATTCTCTCAGTAAACCTAATTATAACACTGAATGAAAAGAATGACCTGTAGATAATTGCAGTTATTGGAATCATTCTTATTTGGAAGAAGTGCTCCTTTCTGTTTCAACCAAACGAAATTTCTGCTTTTAAATATAAAGTTCATGGATGTATGTTAAAGGTAACAGGAAGTAAATCCAGAATGACTCCAGAGCCCATACCTGAATCACACGTCATTTTTCCAAGGTTTTATAGGAACTACAAATTTGAGTTGCATATGTATACAATAATCAAGCTTGTGTATGTTGGAACAGGGATTTTCCTGCTTGAAGATGAGTGATGGTCTTGATAAAAGTGAATATCAGCTTAATATTTATACAAAAGTCTCCTTACCTTTGATAAAGTACAGTATATAATTGCTAAATCCAACAAAAAGGCACATGGATTTGGTTCAAGGTGGCAAACATTGCATTGTTTGTGTGAAGTGGAAATGCCTCACTGAAAGTATATGTATGTAGCAGCCAAGAAGGGAGCATTTGATACATTTTACTGAGACCCCAATGTAGTCAGTGTGTATATGTATAGTTTGCCCTAAGGTAATATTTTTAAGCATCTGTTGTTATCAATATTTGAAGAAAAGCTTAACAGGAAATTTAAACTTTTCTTTTCAGATGAAGTGAATATTCAGACAGCTAGGCATGATCCATACCACAAAACAGGCTCAAAGATTCAAGATAAGTTATTTAAAGAGAGGGAATCTTGATGTAAGTAAAGTCAATTAGGTCGGTAAGTATGTTATTATTTGAAATCTTGTTAAAAGGTAGGACTTTATTTTCCTTTATTTTGCATTTGTCAACCTTTTAAAACCTTTAGTTCCTTTATTTTGTTGAAAAGGCTGTGGGAGCACTGTAGTTTGCTCTGCCATGCAATCGTCCTATTGAAATCAAACCTAAGATCAGTCTTAATCCTTTACGAAACAGGGCCTTGGTGTATGTTCTCGGAACAAGGTCAGGTGCAGATCAAGAGGGGCGTGGACAAGCATGCAGAATAGTAGATACATGGGGACACTGTAACAGGTGATTTGCCTTGGCACAAATGTTATGACAGTTGCAGCGGAGGGGGGTTGGGCAGGTGGACTAGAGTTCTGAGCCCCCCAGTCAAAAGTGTGAGGGCTTTAGTATGCTTCAGTCCACCTGTCCCACTTTTCAATTACAAAAACCCCTTTCTCTATCCCCTATGTGAAATTTATCAAACATTTTCAATAAAACATATTTTTCAATAAATGTACTTAAAAACTGCACAAAGTATAGCATCAGATGTACACAAAGTATAGCATCAAATTACATCTAAGGACCCTCAAATATTCAATTTTTCCCAAAGTGGAGAGGGACTGTCCTCCCTGTAGACCCCTCCTTCATGGTTTCTGTCTAAAATTGTCAGTTGAGTTCTCCGGCTGAGAACAGCTTCCTTCCCCTATGACAAGAACAAAATGGCCCATATAGACAGCAAAATATACCCTGTAAAGTTTCATGAGGGGGTGAGTCTTTCCAAAAACATTCCTAAACCTCCCCAGAAATTTGTGCGATGGTCTCGATATTAGTATATTTTTGGACATGAAATAGACTTCTTTCACTTCAAAACTAGCTGCTTCATATCCCATGCATTAATCTTCAAAAGATTTCAGGGGAAGCCCACCCCTGCTGAGGAAGTGGTTGATGCTTTATAAAGCTGCCAGAGAATTTAGGCTTAACTTTCTCCCTTTGTTAATGCACTTCTGATTTTAAGCTACAACTTTTTTTCTAAAATCCTCTGCTGTTTTGGTATGGCTCTCTGATCTCTCTACCCCTCCTCCCTTTAGCCTCCTTCCACCCCAAACTCAGGCCATGTTACATGGCAGATGTTCACAATCAATAAAACAAAATTGTGACAGATTTGTACAACATAGATTTCTGTGAATTTTTTGCATCAGCAGCACTTTTTTTTTTGCTGTTTTCCTTTACATTTTCCCCTTTTCTTCCATTTTTAGTCATAGCAACGATTATGAAAAAAATCAGGTTTCTAAAATTGACAAGTCATGGCCTGTATGTTAAATCATTTGCATAAGAGTGGCCATTTAATTTCTTTATTTTATTGATGGCAATAAATTTCAAATGTACCCTACTTTCAATGTTTCAGCACTATTAAGTATAAGAAACATTTATCACTTGAAATATGCTTTTAAGGTGAAAAATATTTACTTGATCACTAGCCAAACTCTTAATGGCACTAGCCTTACAACCAACTGGAATTAAAGTTTTAAAATGAGTGTTTGCTTGCATATTTGCACACATTTATTGATTTATATGAGTGAAAATGACCTTAATCACAATTTGTTGCCTAGATACCATGTGTCTCTTGTATTTTGTTGTATCAATAAAGTTGGACAGTCTAGAACGAACGTGTGACATTTTCTTTACACCATAAGAAAAGTGATAGACTTTTGTAGGGAAATGATCACTGATTTTTATGTTTTATCTGCTTTATTTTGTACAGAAATACACCTGAATTGTTACTTGATTTTCAAGCCTTTCTCTTCATTTCTTTTCTGCATGTGGGTGTGTGAATGTACAAGTTTTTTTCTTAAAAAGGCCTAAACTCTACTGTATGAGTGACAGAAAAATTGAAGTAAATGAAAACCCAAGGAAAGCAAAAAGTACCTCATTACTACAAAACATTTAATTGAACTAGTTAGGGCTGTGACCATTTCGACCATGTGTAATAAACGTTTAGTACAAAGCTACCAGCGATTAATCGCAAAACCTGTTTTTCCGTACGAAATAAAAAACAATCTGCAGTCGTTACAGAAAATTAGCTGTTCTCTTTAACTCTTTTTGAAAAAGTGAAATATATAATTATACAAACAGCACACAGGTAAACATGTGACATCAAAGTTGAGCTTCTGTGAGGATCCGTGTTTGAGGTTCATGGAAACTATGTCCCCCGGATGTCATTAATACATTTTATATCTTCATCATGTTCAAGAGCACATTTAAAGTCTCTATGTTAATCATAGGTACTTGCAATTAATGGCTAAACGATCGCAAAACTTTGCGATTAAATGTGTAGTAATTTTGCTAAATGTTCACAGCCCTAAACTGAACTTGACGTAAAAGAAAATTTCAATTGTGATTGAAGACAGATGCCTTTGTAGCAGTTATAACAAGACAGATCAGTGGTTACTGCAAAACATTTATTGATAACAAGCACCATGGGACACTACACATGAAACGGTGGATTCACTCACTGAATCCAACCTCATTTTGAGACATCTGTTATTGAGCTTATTTTGACTGAAGCTCAATGACTAGACAGACTAAAACCAAGTTCTTACATAAAGGGATTAATCAAATATCTTTGTATACAATCATTTCATTCCATTAACTGCAAGTCATATCTTTCCAAGTTTTCAATAACATTTTCTTTGTATGAAGTCTATTTATCCAAATTGTAATCAATACTTTTTTACTTTAGTTTCAGTTAAGTCTCTGTTTTTTACCTCACTTAAGGTACGAGAGTCAAAAGTATAATACAACATTTACATATGGTATTAAAAAATAACAATACTAGTTTACAAAAATGACAAAATGAAAAGAAAGAGAAAAAGGAGATACAACTATGTTTTCATGGTGGTGTGTGAGTGTGTGTGTATGTTTGGGTCTGTGACACAGCTCGGTAACAATATCTCAAGAATAGAAGCTTTGGCATTTCTCATATTTGATATGTGAATGCCCCATATTGTGAGGGAAAACTTATTGTTTTTGGTGGAGGGTAGGCAGCAGATGAGATCGATGGAGGTCAAATCTGAGAACCTTGCAAACATGATATCTCAAGATATGAAGTATGAATACTTTCCATACTTAGGAAGTAAAAGAACCCTAGAACCCTGGGGCAAAATTTTCCCTGGGTAGTTTTTTAGGGGAGAATTGTCTGGGTGGGAATTTTCAGGTGGCAAATTGTCCTGGGAGAGTTGTCCAAGGGGAAATTGTGCAGTTGGGAATTTTGCCCTATTCATTACATCAGCATGCACAATAATGAGTGGGTGAGCTTATTTCAAAATTCCAGAAATGGCATTATCCTTCAAATTGTGGGTCCAATTTGCTGGAAGGGATATTCTGGTGACTTTCATAAAATCAGGGAGCTTCTTCTCTCTTTATTGATGCAAGGTGCATCTCAAAAGCGTAGTGTGTGAGCATTTATGAACTTTCAAAGAAAAATTTCACTTCATTGCATTGTGGGAAATCTGTGATGCCATACAGTGAGTCTAATTGAACATCTGTTGTATTTTGTTATAATTTTGACACATTTAAATGGAATATGCATACTCTTTCAGAGTTGTATCATTGTCTAGAAACTGTTGTTTCAGTCTACAATGAATGTTATTCAATGTTTCACTGGTGTCAAGTTTGAAGGTAAAATTAAACACTGCAATTTTAAAGAACAACAGAAGATGATGGAAGCCATCAGCCTGTATTATCTAACATAGTTTAACCTTGCAGCAACTGATAATCTGTACATGACAATAATTAGAATAAACTACATTCAAACGGAAAATCTTGACTTGTGAATAAGCTTTGAGTGTGATGTTTGAATTAGGGCATGTGATGAAGAAGTATTCACTTTCATTTGAGGTCCTCTTAGTCACTGGAATATTTCTTTAATATTTTGGTATAAGTCTTGTATCGAACAAAAGTATCAATTTCCATGATAGCAAATAATCCTTTTACCAGATATTCATGAGTAGGACAGAACCTCTCTCACAGAGTGGACTCTGTTTGCTCAGCCCCGTTTTAAGGCTTCCCATGGATTTGACTGAACAAGGAATATACCGTGCAGGCTGCTACACAGGCACGCCAGAACCATGTGTGAAAATATTCGGAAAGTTCATTGATTCCTTGCCGTAGGCAGGCAAGGAATCTATGCGATGGTGATGTTGTGTGTGTGTGTGTGGGTGTATGTGTGTTTGTGACGCTGCTTGTAATTGCGATATCTCAAGATAGGATTGACCGACACTTTTCATATTTGGGATATAGATTTGTCATGTTGAGAGGAAGAACCCTATTGTTTTTGGAGGAGGTCGAAGGTCATCAGAGGTCACCAGAGGTCAAAAACTGAAAACCTTGTAATCGCGTTATCTCGAGATAGGGATGACCGACACTTTTATTTGGTATGTAGATTTGTCATGTTGAGAGGAAGAGGCATATTGTTTTTGGTGAAGATCACTTGGAGTCACCGGAGTTAAAAAGCCGAAAAGCTCGTTAATCACGATATATCAAGATAGGAATGACAGACACTTTTCATATTTGGTATATAGACTTGTCATGTTGAGAGAAAGAATGCTATTGTTTTTGGTGGAGGTCAAAGGTCATTTGAGGTCACTAGAGGTCAAAGACCCAAAACCTCGAAATCGCCGTATGTCAAGATGGGAATGGCCTATATAGATTTGTCATGTTGAGAGGAAGAATCCTATTGTTTTTGGTAGAGGTCAAAGGTCATCTGAGGTCACCAGAGGTTAAACTGCGAAAACCTCGTAAACGGCTTGTAAACACGATATCTCCAGATAGCAATGACCGACACTTTGCTTATTTGGTACATAGATTTGTCATGTTGACAGGAAGAAGCCTTTTGTTTTTGGTGAAGGTCAAAGGTCATTTGAGGTCACTGGAGGTAAAAATCTGAAAAGTTCGTAATCACAATATCTCAAGATAGGAATGACGGACACTTTTCATATTTGGTATACAGATTTGCCATGATGTAAGGAAGAACCCTAGTGTTTTTGGTGGAGGTCAAAGGTCATCTTGGGTTACCAAAGGTCAAAAAGCAAAATTTCCCAAGAATTCCCAAGATTGTAATCTTGCATCACTGGGGTCAAAAAGCAACATTTCCAAGAATTCCCAAGATTGTTATATGGGGTCATGAGGTCAAAAAGCAAAATTTCCCAAAAATTCCCAAGATTATTATATGGGGTCACCAGAGGTCAAAAAGCAAAATATCCCAAGAATTCCCAAGATTGTAATCTGGCGTCACTGGGGTCAAAAATCAACATTTCCCAAGAATTCCCAAGATCATCATCTGGAGTTATCAGAGGCCAAAAAGCAAAAGCAAAATTTCCCAAGAATTCCCAAGATTGTTATATGGGGTCACCAGAGGTCAAAAAGCAAAATATCCCAAGAATTCCCAAGATCATGATATGGGGTTACCAGAGGCCAAAAAGTGAAATTTCCCAAGAATTCCCAAGATAGTCATCAGGAGTCACCAGAGGTCAAACAGCAAAATATCCCAAGTATTCCTAAGATCGTCATTTAGGGTCACCAGAGGTCAAAAAGCAAAATTTCCCAAGAATTTTCATGATCCAAGATCCATTGGAGTTGAATCCCTTTCAAGACACTTCGGATTTTCTTTTTTGTTAAATTTGGTGGGGTTCAAAGGTCATGTGAGATCAGCAGAGGTCAAATTGTTAAAACATAAAATGATGTAGTCAAGAAAGATAAATCTGAGGGATAAACCTCAGTGCAACAAAGCATCCCCATTCGGCAAGGAATCACTAAGCCTTTGGGCTTTCTGGTTAAGAAGATAATTGATAGAAAAATGGGCATATAGACACTTTACATGTTTTGTCCTAAGATTTAATCTTTTAAAGAAGGAGTGGGCACGGAGCTTAACATACAAAAAGACCTTGTTGAAGCCGCAAATGATTGCTGTTGCTTGCAGGGTCACCTGAGACATCTTCTAATGCCAGTTATGTCTCATTTCCTGTGGGGGTTGTTACCCTCTTTCTCCATTTTATAGTAGTTTCAAGACCCTTCAAACTGTTCAGCCGCATGTTTCGGCTAGAAATATAAGTTCTCAATTGTTAGCAAGTTAAGTACTTGCAATATAAGGGTGTCTGATTAGGCAATCCCTAGAGGTGCAGCTTCATAGTTAGTGTGGTAAGTTCAACCTTTTCGATTGATTTCATTGTTCCAAACGCCAAAACCCGTAACAGTGTCGGCAGAGACCACGGTTCTCACACGCTACATTGTCCAGTAACATTACCGCATAGTACAAGAGCCCGAGGACACTTACTCGCCATTAGACTTACTTAATGTGAAGTTTAACTTATTCACTGGTTTGAAAATGCAGACAGATACACCAACCTTTCCGAGAGCAATCCACCACTTAAACATTAGGTCTCTGTCAGGTAGTGAAAGGCTCAGCCTTTCAGAAATTGTCTCCCATTGTCTTGATTGATAGATTGAACAAAGAAACGGTTTACCCAATGAACGAGTCCATATATTCCAAATGCAAGTTTTAAGTTTCAGCTACTGCGCTGACAGGTCGTACAGTTCAAGTTGACGACAGTGCAAGACTGGACTCCCGACTAAGTGCTAAAATACTCGGAGATATATCGTTCATGGATAAAACAAGTGTCTTCGGGATTGAAGAAAATCTTAACGAGAGTAGTGACCTATTTAAAATTCAGCTTGCGTTGTCGCGTCCTTTAACTGCAATAAAATTCTGTTTGTGTCATACTCATGGTTTAAAGGCATTGTGTGTCTTTCAGTCACCCGGATGTCAGAAGCAGAGATTCCATGAAATCCGGGGGGAGACCGCCCTTGGCTGACCGGTACCCTTTCAACTGCATGTCCACCACGTATCATTGACAACTTGGCGAGGCCGCACACCAGTCATCCCCGGGCTTCTTGTATGGAGCCATTTTCAGCCAAAAATTTTCCTTTGCAACATGCCAACCAGAAGTGGCGCTTCGCTGATATAATGCAAACATTGGACACCTTCAAAGCGTCCCAAGCATCATTCTCGCCCCCCCTCCTGACCAAACCATCTAGCTCCACGGTGCCCAATGTTTATTTTCGGTAACGCTAGTAAGAAAAAGTCGTCCTCGAAGATGAAGAGATCAGACAACGTAATCCTTATTTCAAATAGGATGAACTAGGCAACCAAATTCCTTTTCTAGACGGGGGCTAAGTAAAGAAAATTGAAACTTCTCTCCGTTGGCATAATGATACCAAGAACGTCCAACCGTTCTATGATTCCTGGTCGAAAGAAAATAGTACACGTCAAATTCTTTCAGTCTGGGTGCCTGACGGTGTCCGTGCGCCGGCAGGATGAAGACGTTGGCATGTACTATTCATTCACAGTACATGAGATATACTATAGGAACATGACTTTTCAAGTTTGACCTCTGGTAACTTCAAATGACCTTTGACCTCCAATAAACACTGTAGGACCCTTTAAAGTGGACCTTATGTCTAGAATTACAAGAATATATATTTTAGAGGTTGGAAAATGAATTCCATTCATCCAAATCCCATTTTTCATAGCTTACTGCATTGCTGAGATATAAAATGTTGAAATTTATTCATTTAATTTGAAATAGTCCATTGTGCAATAATTTGTGATGCCCTTCTTGTACAACTCACACTACCTGCTTTTGTTTTCTTTTAAAATTAAGATGTTTATATGACCTTGAAACACTTACCAATCCCTTAGATAGCATGTTGTAGGGAGAGGGCTTATATAGCCAAGTCACCCTACAACAGTAAGACAGTGATCACATTTTGGCACAAGGTGCAGTGGCTTTCGAAAAAACAAAGAAAAACAAGGACTGTAATTTGAGTAGTACAAGAATGACATCACAAATTATTGTGCAATCTAACATTTGAAATTGAGTGAAAAAGCTTCAACATTTTATATCTCAGCTTAGAAATGTCCTATGAAGATGGGAATTAGACCATCTGGATGCATTTTTTAAGCTTTGTAACATATATTTTTGAAATTTTAGACTTTAGGTACACTTTAACTATATTTGGAGCTTTGGGCTAGGGGTTGTAGAATATGCCCACGGTATTCCCCGCCTGTCGTAAGAGGCGACTTAAAGGGACGACTTGAAACGTATTTGAATTGTATTTGAAACAGAACTTGAACTTAAACTATATTTGAAACCTTATTTGGACTTTAAACTTTTTTTTGTAGCTGACACTATATGACACATTCGTGTTAGTGTGTTGTTAAATCCCATCTAACTAACCCTCAGAGTTATTTTCTTAAGTTTTTATGCTTACGAAGTTTTCTCAATTTGACCTCTGGTGACCTTCATCAAAGTAACTTTGTCCTTAAACTTCATGTTTAGCCAGGGGCATCAGATCACTCCATGGTCAGAAGAGGGGACCAAGTTCTTGGAAGTTAAATAATTCTGTCTTAGACAATGATGATTATATTAATCTCATCTCAGACATAATTCTGTTGGCTGCTGGCGAATTTAGCACCAGCAATCCTTTCGTAAAATGGAACTACATCAAGTATAAAAGAAGATACACATCGATGAAATATGCAAAAGAAAAAGCACACGAACGCAGAAAGTTGCAAAAGGAATTGCTTCTCAAAATCACACAACTTAAGCAAGCTTGCATTAAACTCACCCGAAGTTTTCAAAGATTTACAGGATTTAAGGAATTCACTCCAGCAAAAAGGTTTAATTAATCGATCTCGAGCTCGTTCGTTCGAGTATGGAAAACAGAGTACAAAATATTTTTTTGAATCTCGAGAAGAGAAACAAGGATGTTAAGACCATATTTTCATTTAGATAAAAGTGACGGTAATGTTTGTAAAAATAATGACGAAATCTTCGAACTAAAATCGTTTTACGAAAAGTTGTATCAACCAGTGATAGTATCAACCCTGACCTTATATTTGAAATGATTAAGTGTGACGTAAAACTTGATGACGATAGTATTCATATATTTGAGGGTCTTCTCACAGTTCATGAGTGTGGAGGGGCTCTGTACTTAACGGAAAATCTGCAGGATGCGATGGTTTAACATCCGAATTTTATCAACTCTTTTGGCCAATTATTGGATAGTATATGACAGATGCTTGTAATTTTCCTTTTGAGGATGCTCATCTTTCAGAGGAACAAGGCCGTGCCATAATTACATTAATTGCCAAACCAGGTAAAGATATTCTACATGTTCAAAATTGCAGACCTATATCACTTCTCAATGTCGACTACAAAATATGTGCTAAGGCTATATTGCCATAAGGTTGAAGGGTGTTCTAAATAAAATCATTGGTCCCCCGCCCCCCAAACAGGATTTTTAAAAGGTCGTTTTGTGGGAGAAACATTCATTTTATGTCAGACCCATAGAAATAAAAGTAAGGGAGAACGCTGACACAATGCATCCATTTATGTTTAACCGAAATGTAAGGGCGCTTTCGTTGTACGGCAAAAGACCGCTTGATTGGTGTGTCTTCGTACGTACAGTGCGTATTCTGCTGCAGAAGTTATAGCTTATCCGTTAGGAGTAATTTTCACAACAGAAATAAGTCATGGTGTCTTAAGTATTTTGTCTTATACTCTTAACTTGAAAATTGTAGTTTCTTTGCCAATACTTGGGGCAAAAGCAATGACGTGATATTTGTATTACGCGCAAGTGCTCTGTTGCCGTACAGGCTAGCCAAATCAATGGCTTCAGTCCATATAGGCAGACGTCATTTTCCCTTACTTTTATTTCTATGGCTAGACCTTATATTCTAACATTGACAAAAGGGGACTTATGCTTTTATTAGATTTTGAAAAAGCATTTGACAGATTCGAATGGAATTTTATTTATAAATGTTTAATTTTTCAACTTTGGTGATGGTTTGATTCGATGGATTATGACTTTTTTATAACTCAAACAGCAGCGCGTGTACCGATATTATGAATAACGGTTATTCATGTCCTGTTTTTAGAATTACCCCGCGGAGTCCGCCAGGGCTTTCCTCTTAGTCCTTATAGCTTCATCATATGTGCTGAGATTTTGGCCCTGAGTGTCATTGAATGATAACCCAGTTATCCAAGGTATTTCCCTTTTTGGAACCCACATAAAGATCTTACAATATGCCGATGTCACTTCTATCTTTTTAGATGGTAGTTTAGAAACCTTAACAGAAACGGTTAGTACTCTGAATTTCTGAAAATTTTCGAATTATCGTCGGGTATGAATTTAAACGCCGACAAATCTCAGATATATCCACTTGGTATCTCTCTTCAGGAAATAAATCTTTTTCCTCACTTGTATGGGATGAAAAAGACTGTAAGTCCTATGTGTTGGGGTTTTTCATTTTAACAGGTAAAAATGAATCATTCAGATAAAATTATACCCCCAAACTTTCTCGTCTAAAGAGTTTGTTTCGTGTTTGGTTACAACGTGATTTGACCCCTGTACACAAAATTACAATAGTATAGGCTCTGACAATCTCAGAGCTTGTGTATTTATTTCAAGTTTTACTTGACCCTTCGGCGCATTTATATAAGCAATTATAAAAAGATATTTTCAATTTCATTTGGAATGGTAAACAGAGCAAAATTAAAAGAGCTGTTCTCGTAAATCATTAGTCTCAAGGTGTACTCAAAGCCATTCACCTGTTTAGTTTTGTTAAAGGTTTAAAATGCACTTGGGTCAAGCGTTGTCTCGACGGATCTAAAGGACAATGTAAACTGTTCTTTGACCATTTTCTAGCTTCGAACCTATGGTAAATGTTTCCTTTTTGAATGTTATTTCAAAAGTTCAGATATTCTGATTGAAAACGATTTTATTATGAATGCGTGTCATGCTTTGTCAGATTGCATGTTTAAGCCAGAGGTCAGAAATTTGAAAACGGTGTTGTTTGGAATAATTCTCACATAAAAATAGTCGATCCAAAAATAGTATTTTATGAACGTTGGTATGAAAAGGGTGTAAAATTTGGGAACGAATTCTTTTAGATGAGAACAATTGACCGCAATCGCATGCTAACTTCAAGAGAAAATTTAACATTCCAAACCCAATGTTTACTTGGTATTACGGGACCAGTGTGGTTATTAATAAAAAGTTAAATGGCCGTAGGATATTCTTTCCAGTAGGTCCAACTGAACCCCCGACACATCATGTGTTTCTAGAGGCCTCGTCACCTCGTTTCGTTTATAAAAACCTTGTCCAAAAATATACTTCATTACCTAGCTGTCTTTTAAACTGGAGTAATGAGTTTCAGTTCACAGACACCCAGTGCATTTTTCAAATTCCGTTCAATCCTTTAAGAGACAGTGAAACTCGCTACTTTCAATATCGTTTTATGCACAGAATTTTGGGGACAAATTATGTCTTATTTAAAATGCATATTAAAGACAGCCCCTTGTGTAACTTTTGTCATGAGAGTAATGAGACCATTGAACACTTATTTTGGGACTGTGCAGCTATTACTTCAAATTTTATCTTTCCATTTTAGGTGACCAGTTTATGTTCTCTAAGGAGGATTTCTCTTTGGGATATAAAGTTTGCTTGAATCACCCGTACAACTTCTTGATATTTCATATGAAACAATTTATTTTCTCTAAAAGTGTAAGTGGTCACTTGCCAAACGTCAACGATTTTGTACACAAGTTTAAGTTCCTGTTACAGGTGGAAGCTTTCATTAGCAAGAAAAATACACAGTCGAAGTTTAATGTAGAGGGACTGAAGAATGCCTTCTGTCATGGAACTATGCTTTTCAATGATTTGTTACAAGGGCCTGTTCGACAGGTGTTATAGCATACTTTAGCAAAAATGTTCAAAGTTGCGATTGGGCTAGAAATAGGCATTTACATTAGGATGCTACTTTTACTATCAAATTGTTAGATGTTACTTTTCGTTTATATATATATATATATATATATATATATATATATATATATATATATATATATATATATATATATATATTATGAGTTGTTATAGCATTAAGCTTCATTATTTCTGCTGAAAACGATTCTCATCTATACTGTACAGAAGGACAACAGAAGTAAGCTCGGATACTTATACTCGTTATAATACTACCACATTGTGTCTGAAAAGGAAAACGAAAATCTGTAAGAAAATGATATTACCTTATGTAAATTGTACATATGTATATTAATTGCCACGAAAGAATCGTAAATACATGATGGTTGCAAAATAATAATAATGTGGATCATTCATATGCTCTGAGATCCATCCAGACTGAAGCTCATGCGATATCGTGTTTATACGAGATTTTGACGTCTGGTGACCTCATATAACCTATGACCGCCACCAAAAACAATAGGGCTCTTGCACTCAGTATATGACATTCACGTGGTAAGTATAAGATCCCTTTGGCTCAATGTTAACCTTTGTTGATGTAATGTTTGCAAGCACTTTACAAGGTTTTTGAAGTTTTATCCCTGGTAGCCTCAGACGAATTTTGACCTGCACCAAAAGTATACGGTTCTTCTTAACATCACAGATCTTTATAGTAAATATTGAAGGTATATATCATTTCCATCTTAAAATATCCTGTTTACATATTTTCAGTTTTTGACCTCTGGTGACTTCAAATGACCTTTGACCTCCACCAAAAACACTAGGAACCTTTCTCTTGGTATGGCAAATCTATATACCAAGTAGGCCTTATAAAAGTACCCATCATTGCTATAATTATTAATAAAATATTACATATTGATTGAAAAGAAACATTTAAGAAATGGGTTACAGAATCATTAGTTGACAGCATTTTCCCTTTAAAAAGAGATTCAGAGATCCTCAGAAATAAGAGTGCCTCACCCTCTTCTGGAGACGTAACCAATTGATCTTGGAAAGCACGTTGAATAAAAATTTTCACATTAGAAGTACATCCGCGTGCGTCACACTTAGTGATCAATCCATGTAACCTACCATCTCGACCTAAACTCTTTTGTTCTATGGGTAGCGTAGACGAATTATATTGCAAATTGCTAATAAACTGTCAGCATTGAGCACTACTTCGGAAACCGGCCAAGAGGAAACGTGTCAAGAAATTGAATGTAGTAAATTACAAACCGCGTAACATCTGCAAAACTGTCGTGAACGCTGTAAGTGTAACGCGTAAAGTGATGTATTTATTGTCGTAACGCGTGACGAAAATAATGAAAATAACAGAAGTCAAACCCAGCATATACAATGCCAAGGCATGAAATAAATTTCAAGGGATGATAAATAATGTCTCATGAATTTCTGATCTAAGATTCAGCGGGACTTGGATCTCTATTTCAGAGTTGAGTTGCCTAATCTCTGTCAAGCGATCCCCAGACCTTTGTCGACAATAAATGCGCCTCACTGTAACCATATAGCTATAGCGCATGCCCAATAATCTTCAGTTGCAAACAAATGAATATCGCAAGAGATGACCGCAATAGTGCCATTTTAATTTAATGTGCCACTTACAAGCGTTATAAGTGTAAACCAGTGGTGTTTCGTGAGTGTCGAGCGGCTTAATATGACCCGACATTATGGAATGGTATCACCCATTGAACAGTTGAGCTGTTTCCCTCGTGAAGAGTAACAGAATTAATATACTGCCATTCGGTGAGATATCAATTCCCTGCCCTATATAACCACATGAATATTTTAAGTTTTTCCATAATGATGCGCTTGAGGTCTTATACAAATTACCACCTGCAGAATGTATCGGCTTCAAAGGCGGGCGAACCGGTGTTTTTTTTTTTTATTCCATGTCGTAGGCGGATGGAATCCGTGCGATGTTGATGTTTGTGTGTTTTTTGTGAATGTCGAGCTTTTCTTGTAAAACCATCTTATCTTAAGAAGGATAACTGTGAAGCGTCTCACATTTAGTATGTAAATGCCCCATACTTAGTAGGTGATCCCTATTAATTTTGGTAGAGGTAATGAGAGGTTAAACTGAAAAAGTTGTAAACATGATATTTCAAGAAAAAAAAAACCCTGCATGAATCCTATGCTCAACAGGTGGATGCCTAATACTGAGTCCATGATCTCTATTATTTTGTAAGGATATATAAGAAGTCATTTGAGGTCAAATGAGGTCAAACTGTAAAAACCTTGTAAACTGATTCATCAAGCATAAAACCAGTAAAAGAATTATATCTAGCATGTCAGTATAGCGTGTTTAAAGGGTCCTGGGAAACGCACCCTCCCCACCTTGTCCAGTCAGGGGAAACTCGATTCAGTAGAGGGATTTTATAAGGTAAAGGGGAAGAAGGAGATTGAAGAGACAGAGAGGGATTATTGGAGAGACAGAAAAAAAACCCCAAAACTTAGAATTATCCAACCGAGTGATATTATTTTGCAATTAACTCATTAACTTTTCGGTACAGCACTGAGCAAGTAAAGTTACTCGTCCCCGTCCGTAAAATGCATCAGTCAGTATCGATATCCGACCCGTGACCTTTTACTATTCATTTGCTCTTCACGCCTCTTGCGGGTTTTGGAAGCTTGGTATAGCAGTCCGTTTAGTCAGGATTGATATAATACAGCATAAAATCAAAAGCCAATGGCTTTCAGGCTTACGATAGTCACTATGACAGTATGAAAAGTAACTGTGTCAGGGCGCATAGTTCAAGAAGTCCCTTGTAGCAATGAGCTGGTCTCCCTGCTTGTAGGAACACTGGAACAGGCCCTCTGTTATAACTGCATTGTAACTTGTGGAGGCATTTGTGTTCTAAGAAAAAACCCGAGACTGTAAGGAGTAAACATACTACGTTTCACTTTACAAACCCTTTTTGGTTTCGATGAAAGAGAAACCTATGCAGTTGTGATGGCGTGTTTATGTGCGTATGTTTGTATGTGTGCGTGAGATATGAAGCATGGATACCCTCTATACTAGGCTTGTGGATGCATTACATCAAGAGGAAAAACTACTGATTTTGGTGAGAGGTCAAAGGTCATCAGGAGTCATTGGAGGTCAAACTCTGAAACCCTTGTTAACGCGATATCTCGGTATCAAGAAGATAGAAACTCGTGATACTTCGCATGTAGTGTATTTTTTAAGAATCCTCTTGATTTTGGTGGGGTCAAAGGTCATCAGGGGTCGTCGGAGGTCAAACTCTGAAAACATTGTTAACACAATAGCCTATCTTGAGACAGGAAGCATGGGAATGCTTCATACCTAGGTTGTAGATACATTTTATCAAGGAAGAAAACTGTTGATTTTGGTGGAAGTCAAAGGTCATCTGAGGTCACCAGAGGTCAAATTCTGAAAACCTTGTTAACACAATATCTCAAGTTAGGAAACATGGACACTCTCCATATTCAGCATATGGACGCATTGCATCAAGAAGAAGAGATGTGCCGTTTTGTGGAGGTCAAAAGTTATCAAGGGTCATCGGAGGTCAAACTCTGGAAACTTTGTTAACGCAATATCTTGAGATAGGAAACATGAAAACTCGTTATACTTAGCTTGTAGATATATTTTATGAAGAGGAAGAACCCTATTGGTTTGGGTGGAGGTCAAAGGCCATCTGAGATCGCCAGAGGTCAAACTCTGAAATCATTGTTAACACTCTTTCTTAAGGTAGGAAGCATGGATACTCTTCATACGTACGATGTAAATGCATTATTTAAAGAGAAAGAATTTTATTGTTTTGGTGAAGGTTAACGGTCATCTGGTGTCACGAGAGGTCAAATTCTGGAAACCTTCATGACAGGATATCTTCAGATACGAAGAATAAATACCCTCCATACTTAATGTGTAGATGCATTATATCAAGAGGAAAAACCCTACTAATTTTGGTGGAGTTCATATGGGGTCATCAGAGATCAAACTCTGAAAACCTTGTTAAGACGATATTTCAAGGTAGGAAGCATTGATACTCTTCTTTATTTAGATGTAGATGCAGTATATAAAGAGAAAGCATCCCAATGGTTTTGGGGAGGGTCAAAGGTCATCCGAGGTCCCCAGAGGTCAAAATCTGAGAGTCTAGTAAACAACTGTCTAAAGAAAGGGAGCATGTATACTTACCATACTTAGTCATAGATGTAGATGTATTGCATATAGAGAAAGTGCCCTACTGTTTGAGTCAAAGATCATCTGAGGTCACTAAATTTCAACATTCGAAGAACTTGCATTTCAGGATATTTTATGATTTAAAACTTGAAAAAGACTTATAATTGGTTTTCATTGATCATGTATATTACAAAAATGTTGTCGATGTTTTTGTGTTCATTGAAAGGTCATTTTAGGTCACCAGAGGTCAACATCTAAAAATCTTGTTAGTATTATATATCAAGGTAAATATCATGGTCATTTCTTACATAGTGGAGGATATATCACATTGGTCGAGAACACTAACATTGTAGAGCCTTTGTAATTCTGGATGAAGCTTAAAGGGGAATTTTCATGATCCCAGACAGTTCCAATTCTCCCAACTATGCATCTTCTAGCTCCTCCCATAACTGTATGAAGCTCTTCCTTGTGTAGGAATAAACCTGTTTTATTGCTTAAGGCTGCAAGGCTATAAAATGTAATAAAAGTACTCTTTCTGCCTTGTGTGGAATGTGAGCTACTCTGCATCTTTCAAAGTTTCAAACTTTGATGTCAATCAAAGAGCAGTCACCAACTGAGAATTTTTATATACCCACACTAAAAATATACTTTGAGGTGATGACTGTCTGTCTTTAAGTCTATACAGAAATGAGATCATCGAAACCTCGATGCATGTTTGCATCCTAGTTTGATAACACGTATAGTTCGCTTGCAAATTTTGACGGTGTGGTCTGGTTTGACCACTGACGATGTTAAGCTGTTCGGGACAGTTGTTGCTTGTGTGGTGACTGTAGTCATCGATGTCTCAAGATATAACTCTCAGCATTATCGGTGTCGTAAAATTATACAATTTTCGTTGTACTGCTTCCTTAGACGTATTTGAACATTCCAACAATAAATTGGTTAAAATGTTGCAGGGATGGGTGAAATTTTAATACATTTGTGCTCTATTAATATTTGTCTCTCGTGGTCGTCTGTCAGGCCAAGCTGAGGCTACGTACAAGTCATGAAACACGACTTCACGCGTGCTGAGAATAGTATCTGCAGACTTATTAAGCAGGTTAACGTAGTGCCCTAGTGATGACGCAACGGCAGATCGTTAGCGGAATAATACGTTAAATGTCCTCTTAAAGGTGTCTTTTTCATTGTTTCAGCGAAATTCTGCATGGTTTTAACTATTTCTTCCTTCATTTCTTTAATGGCTCTCTATTCTCCCGTAGACAGTAAAAATTCTCCTTACTAAGTTTACTTCTAGCCCCTCCTCCAATTTAAACCAATCCACCTGTCTAGTACAAAGCCTGCACTAAGTTTAAATTCTCAAGGCAATATTGCCAAACCAGTGTGTGCAAGCTTGACTGTACAAAACATGATTGACCAACCAGAGTGGAGCTGCATAATTTTTATGAATGCCAGAGTGCAGTTATCAACTGTATTTAGAACTCTAGGGCTATTCCTAAATATGTTTGGGCAGAGAGATGCTAGCATTTCTTTGGTTTGGGGATGCCATGTCCCTTTAAATGATCAATTCTCTTTCTTGCAAAAGCATTTTGAAAGTTTCACAATGGGAACAATGATACACACATTTGGTGCTATGCTTTTCTTTTGTCGTAATAACATTCTTCGACAGGCTGTGAAGAGAAAATCGCCTAGGCCTACTTCTTTTGTTTTATTGTTTGATAACGTCACAAGAGTTCCAACAGTAGAGTACGGCAACAAAAGATTACTGTTTTAAGCTAACAAGGCACCGCTGCCGTGATTTGTCAAGATGGTTGCGAGTGAGAATTTCAAGTATTATGTAGTGTTTAGGATGCCATATATTTTCCACACGGGTGTTCTGTGCATAATAGTCTTTGCGGCGAATTTTTCCTCCTTTGTTGTCCCTGACTTTGCTGGCGGCCTCTAATTGTGCCTAACCTTGAGTCTGTACCGCCCTGATTCCACGGCCGCCCTCTGAGTGAGTAATTTCATGGAACAGCAACAAGTAGATATCTTATTACAGAGGGAGTAAGGTAAATTTTTATGAACACAGTGCAGAGTCCAGGTAGACGCACAATTTATTGTAGTGGCAAGTTTGTGTTTTAGAAATTCAGAGAGCGATTTCCTGAAATCTTGGGATGATGGGGATGCCAGATTTTCCCCCAGTATAGTCTGGTAGTTGGTGATGACAGCCTTTTAGGCTACTCTGGTTCAAGAATGTCACTAGCAAACTGTAGTGCAGTGGCGTAGCTAGGGGGGCAAGGGGCGGTCGCCCCCCCCTCCCACAAAGCCTCCGAAGGCCTCTGTCGGAAATTTCTAGTCTCTGTCGGAAATAAATAAAAACAATTCATTTGATACACTTACAACACTTCTTATGTTTTTAAGCAGAATTGCACATCGAAATGATTACTGACAAGGCCTGGAAGTGTCTCGGAGATATTTTAATCTAATTTTCTTCGCGCGCTACACGCCAGATGATGGTGGCGCTACGCTTAGATAGTACATCATTACTTCAAGATAATAATCTGTCGGAATAATCTGTAGTGACAACTTTGCTCAGTGGCTTAGAATGCAGCTTCCTACCATCTGGGGAGTTTGGGATGCCGATTATTCCCTTATACTGGCGACTCATGTATGACACTATAAACAGTCCAGTCAGTTGTGTTATGTTGCATCCTGGGGCATTCAGGGTGCCAAATTTTCTTACCTCAGTCCTCACCTCCATCAGGCTGAGGTCCCGTAAAGTCCCCTCTTGGTTCCGTGAAGCCCCCTTGTTAAGGGATCAAAGCTATGAAAATTTCCTGAACCGCGCACCATGTACGGATTATGGTCGGAATATACGCAAAGTGTGTCTCAGTTGTGTGCTGAATGACCCGTTCGATGAAGTGAAACGAGATTAAAGGCCGCTTTACACTTCCAAATTCTCACGCACTATAAAGCTTTCAGAACAGTATATGGTCATCCCATGCTCTTCCTGGTCAAGCACGGATCCAGCTCAGAGTTCAACATTGTTCAGCTTTGAGCGCTTTAAAGCACTGTACTGTAATATGAGCCCGCCATAATTTGTAGATCACCTTATTCTCCATTGGCGGATGCAGTTTACTGCATCTGCATGCGTCAACGCGTTTTGCAGTCATTGAACCTAGGCTAACACCGCCTTAACCCCCAAACTGTGGATTTTCCTTAGGCAATTAATGAGGTTAATGCCTCTTCTGCTAAGCATATTGCAACTTGCAAGTAATACCGTACTCGTGCAAATTACCCTACCCATTATATTCACCCATGACGAGAAAACTAGCTCTTAAATCGGGCGAAATAAATTATATCAAGAATTGTTCATTTTATGGATATGTTTTCGTAGTTCACTAGTTGCCTTACCGTCAGTCATTGACATCGAATCTCGCAACTTTTAAAATGAAAAAAAAAAGAAAACGATCAATAAAGCCTCTAGAACTAATTTTCGGTAGCCCTATTAACTTATATTGCAAGAGCTCCCGGGGACTTCGCCCTGGACCCCGTCAGGTGTTTAAGCGCGGGTCCCTGGACCTCACGTGTGCAAACTAGCGCTTCACGTTCGTGGTACACCTTCGGTCCACTTGTGACACTCCTCAATAGCAGTCGGGGAATCGCAAGTTGTGCCCCCACCTCTGAAATCCATGCCGCGCCTCTTTAGCATGTAGTGCCAAAATTCAAAGCAATAGGTTGATACTTGACCGTGTTAACATGATATGAGTCTGTTTGGTCTACGCTCATCAGCTCATAGATCCTTTACTTTCTGCACCGCAATGTAAACAGTACTTTGTAATTTCACAATGAAACTGTCAGTGTGGAATTTCAGTACTAAACTTGTATTCCAGTGGCAAGGAATCATAAAACCTTATGGCTTTACGGTCTCTTCACGCAACTTTTGGTTTTCGATAAACAGAGAAAGCCTGCCCGTGAAGTTAATGTGGTGCTCGCACGTTTCGGTGGGGGTCCTTGTAAATGTTTGACGCCAAACTTTAATAACCTTGAAGAAGGGTCAGTTGCAGGGAAAGATCAAGATAGAACAGCTCATTCGAAGTGCCGGTGCTGTGTAATCATGGTCATCCAGCCTCGAGGGGATGTGTTTACTTTTGGTCTTTTCACTTACCCCTCGACGTCTATCGTGCGCCTACCGTGCCATAAGTCCTGAAATCGACGTATGTCAGTTTCTCGTGATCTGATTGGATAAAATCGTCATATCTGGAGGAAATCGGCATATGTTCAATTAAATCGACATATGCCAGTTTCTCGTCTTCTCATTGGTCTACCATCGTCACATGTTGCTTTTTATCCTTGTGATTGGAGGAAATCGGCATATCCATCGTCACATGTTGCTTTTTATCCTTGTGATTGGAGGAAATCGGCATATGTTCAATTAAATCGGCATATGCCAGTTTTTCGTCCTCTTATTGGTCTACCACCGTCACATGTTGCTTCCTAGCCCTATGATTGGAGGAAATCGGCATATGTCCAATTAAATCGACATATGCCAGTTTCTCGCCTTCTCATTGGTTTACCAACGTCACATGTTGAGAGTATGGTCAAAGTCTTTAGTCACTACCAGTGAAGTCTCGCAGGGGTTGACGAGCATTGGTCTGCTATGCATCACTCACTCCCCGACAGATATATGTTGAACTCCTAAAACAGACGGTACGTATATTCGGGCAGCCAGAAACCATTTTTGACATGTAACATGAAAGTTGAAATTCTGTTAGTACTGCTGCGAACAGCTCTGCCGCCACCCCTTTCGGGGTGTACGAGTTGTTCCCTTCTTTTTGACGGACATGCATTACTCCTGCACCTACGTTGGCTGCACTCGCAGTCCATTATTGAAATATATAGCCTACTTTATGGGTATTCACATCTGCTGCGAAGGTTACAAAGTTTGCTAAACAATTAATTCAGTAATTTCAGTCCAGAAATGTCCAAGGAGTTCCACGGTACTTTATTTACGCCACCAGTTTAAGAGACTTTCTCCGTCAAAATTGTTCACCCACAAATACTGTCCTTACTTTGCACGCCCTCTTTTGGGCGGCCCACCAGGCTCTGACGACGAAGAAAGTGGTTAAAATTCCGTTTTATGTGAGCCATACTTTATTTAGTAGACTTCTGGGCGCAGCTGGGAAGCTCGAATACCTGTCAGTGTCGTTTACATTTCAGGGCAAGTGGGTAAAAGCTGTGTCATACTTTCGGCACCATTCTTCAGTTAATTTTAAATGCCTCAGAATTATGCTACCATCTTTACACAAATTCGGATTATACTTTTGAAAAAAAATAGGCTAGACTTCCTTCTACGCAACAGTAGCATTTACGCATGGGAATGTGTACGATAATGGAAATATTTTTAAGTGTCGAAAGCAATTAGGCCTGCGGTGTGACTTGTTTTTTTAATCAATGAAGTGAGGTTTATACATACAGCAAATCGAGTTACAGCTTGTAATTTGTGTCGAGTCTGGTGCCTGTAGTCTATTGGTTTTTCCATAGTGATTAAAGATGAAAATTTTGTAAAAGTGTTAAAGTAAAGAACCCCGATATCATAATTTCAATGAATTAAGAAAAAAGACAAACATATTTCCTTGCTTCAATCTTTATAATAGAATATACATGGACTGAAGAGATACAGGAGCCTGCCACGTTAGTGGCTTTACCCATGGGGCGTGAGGATATAATGCCTGATCTTTAACTTCCCCCAGTTTCCCCCCTTCCTACCCTCTGGCTGATTCCTTCATTTTAAATCGACACGTGTTACAATTACTTCAAATATATTTATTCTAATAGCAGTCTTACATAGACAGCTTAGTAGATTCAGTTACGGTCCGTGTAAGATAACTTTTCATAAGACAAGCAAACCGCATTTTTTATGAGGTGCATAACATGAGAAAGCACATTATACACATGATACAACTATCAGGGTCTTCATATCTTGTTACAGTATGTTGTCGAGATTTACCCATTGACTTGCTGTAACAGGGACAGCCGTTTTGTTAAAATGATGACTCGCGCAGTGAGTCTGATACATTGTCACTGAGTCACAACAACTAGGACATTTTTTTTATCTCATTCTTTACAATTTGCCACAATTTTTGATTCCTTGCTAAAGGCATCAAAGGGATCTATGCAATTACGGTGACTTGTTTATGAATGCTTCCCGTGTGTATATGTATGCGTGTATTAGTGACAATTGTCATGCAAATACGGCATGTCAAGATAGGAGCAATGAATATTTTCCATACTAAGTATATAGATTTGTAATATTGAGAGCAAGGACCCTATCGTTTCGGTGCCGAGGTCAGAGGTTAAGAAACCGAAAATTTTGAAATCACGGTATCTCAAGATACGAATAATGGGTACTCATAAACTTGGTTTATAGATCTGTCAAACTGAGAGAGAGAGAGGAAACTGCTTCCTTTTTGGTCAAGGTCAAAGATCATCTTTTGTCACCAGAAATGAAACTAGGAAGGCTTGCTTGTTGGTTTATAGATCTGTCAAATTGAGACAGAGAGGAAACTGTCTTTTTGGTCAAGGTCAAAGATCATCTTTTGTAACCAGAAATGACACTACGAAGACCTCTTAAACTGCTTGTAAACACGATATTTAAAGAAGGCTAGCACTGAAGGGTCTCATAATTTGCATGTGGATGTCCTATATTGAGTACAAGTTAATCTGTTTATTAGCTCAACAAGTTGAGCTATTGTCATGGCAATGCGTCTGTCTGTCTGTCTGTCCGTCAACATTGGAAAAAAGCTGCTGTCTGCAGGTACTTTGAATGCTCCTTGTCAAAGTTGGTGTGGCTATAACACATATCAAGGGCTTGATAATTATGGTAACAGGAAGCAGGTCAAAGGTCATTTGGGGTCGTGAGAGGTCAAAGAGTGAAATCACGCAAAAGCCTTCAACTCCTTGTGGTTATGTTGGGATCTTTTCAAATTTGACAGGAGTGTTCAGTAAATGATGGGTCATCAAATTTGTACTTTTTAAGTAGATCAAAGGTCATTTGGGGTCAAAGAGAGGTCAAGCAAAGGAGGTCAAACAGTGCAAAAGCCTTCAACTGCTATGGGCTATGTCTGAATTTTATCAAATTTGGCAAGAGTGTTTAGAACATAATGGGTCATCAATGGTGTACTTTTGAAGTAGGTCAAAGGTCATTTGGGGTCAAAGAGAGGTCAAACAGTGAAATCACACAAAATCCTTCATCTCCTAGGGGTTATATTCAAATCTTATCGATGTTGGCAAGAGTGTTCAGTAGATGACAGGTCAGCAAAGTTGTACTTTTGAAGTAGGTCAAAGGTCATTTGGGGTCAAAGAGAGGTCAAACAGTGAAATCACTCAAAATCCTTCAACTCCTAGGGGTTATATCCAAATCTTATCAAGGTTGACCAGAGTGTTCAGTACATGACAAGTCATCAAAGTTGTACTTTGAAGTAGGTCAAAGGTCATTTGGGGTCAAGGAGAGGTCAAATACTGGAATTGTGCAAATGCCTTCAGCTCCTAGGGGTTGTGTGTGAATCTTTTCAAAGTTGGCAAGAGTATCCAGTAGATGAATTGATGGGTCATCAGAGTTGTACTTTTGAAGAAGTCCAAAGGTTGTTTGGGGTCAAAGAGAGGGCAAACAGTATAATGAAGCAAAATATAAATAGTCATGGTTGTGTCAAAGTCTATCAAAATTGACCAGGGTGTTCAGTGGATGATGCAAAGGTCCACTTTGTGTTGATGTTAAATGACATTTGGGGTCTCAAAAAGTCAGATGGTGAAATCCATGCCAGTGCTTTTCCATAAGTGTTTATGTTTTGTATGATGTATATTGCCATAGGACTCATTTTTTGACGGACATTTTTTGTCAGCAGCATTACCTATAGTATTGTGCCTACAAACACTTAAAAAAAGTCGCAAGCTGGGCAACTAGCTGATATGCCACTGCTGTGACCATTTACATCTATAGCACTGAAGTTGTTAGATCATGACAGTCCATGACTCCTTGATTTGGATCCCATTGAAACTACATAAAAGTAACTGTGTGTGAGGGAAATTGTAGCTGAGCTACAGCATCATTGATGCTCTTGTTTACGTACAAAGCCAAGTTTTAAACTGAGTTACACGACATGGTTTGGTCAGTGAGAGTGGCGGCTCCCTGGTTTGGTGTATGAACGAACACGCCTGTCAAAAACCTTCAAATGAAAAACGAAGTAGAGGTGCAATTGTTTTGATTCTCAATCGCGAAGAAATTTGATGATGGTGGGAATGACGACGAAAAAACGCACAAAACGATAAATATATGGGGCTGTAGTACTACAGAAGTGCCATCTTTTTGGAAACTGTCTGTGACTTGTTCAGAGAAAATGTTATTTGTGGTTATTGTGAATCTTTACAACAAAAAAGTAACAGGGCCAGAACGAAACGCCGTTAAAATAACTTTTACGCCGAATTGTAAATAGTTATTTGCTCTGTAACAGGATTACCAATGTAACTCGGTACACGTTTCCTTTACAGTAAATGCGTTACTTATAACTCGTTCCTTCCCAACCCTGATGAAAATTTACGATTTTTCTTGAATTGTGTTTTCTTCTTTAAAGTCGTTTAGAAGAGACAAAGAAACTCTTGAAAAGCTTCTTGCAGGGCATGGACGTGGGCATTGACGAATGTGATTAATATACAGGTTTAATCTTTTTCCAAATCGTTTGTGTTCAAAGAATCCTCAAAATTCCCTCAAATGTGGCTATGCTTGATGTCAATGGCACGCATTCTTTTTATCTTTCACCAGGCCAAAACCTGGACCTGCTCTAAATGCGGTACGACTCAAAGGGGCCACAAAAACTTATCTCTAAAATAGGGTTTTGTACAAGATTTCAGAAATTTGCAGGGTGGGTGTCAAGTTTTCATCCCCCCTTTCCTGATTTCCCAATTCTCTCCCCCTTCCCCGATTTCTCAAAGTTTGTCTAATTTTATCTTACTAAGCACCGGAAGTTTGAGCACCGTCTCCCCACTGTGAGCTCCTCGCCTCTCTCGAAAACTCCACACCCATCACAATTGGACTCTGCTCCAGATTGACAGACAGTGATTGATTCCACATTTCAGAAATGATTTACCGAATTGCACAAAGTTTCTGGAATGTAGTGGTCATTCTCTGAGATCAAGTGGTCCAACGGTTCGTTGGATCCTTAAGATCCTTCTCGTGTTTTCACCCGAACGGTTTCCAGTTAGTGTCAAAGGATTGCCAACAACCTTGAAGAATTTTCGGAAATTTTCGGAAAAGTGGAAAAACTGTGAACAGATATGACAAATACGTTTTAAGAATATACTACCTCCGTTTGTCTTTCACGCTATGTCGAAGGCTACGCATTGATGGTCTAGGACTGCACGAATATCCTACCAGTTTTTAGTGCAATTCGTTCATAGACCTACATTTATCCATCGATCTCTTCCTGACTCCATTTTAAACAATTGATCACATTATCCTGTTTGATTCGTGTGCTGATTTTAACGTCTCAAGGACGCACTTCATGTAGATAAGGCCTTCTGTTTTATTAATGGTTTTCGTCATCAATTCTTTCTTGAGTGCAATTCGTTCAAAATGACATGGGCAGAGACCTCGGGCAGAGACCCCAGTCACTTTTGAAATGGCAATCACCCTAAATCATTCTTACTTCAAGTACCTGTTTCAATGACCTGGATTTTTTCGTTCACGTTTTGTTCGAGACGACTTCAGCAAGCGACTTGGATTATTATTATTATGACTTGAAAAATCATTTGCCATACTAAATATATTTCGAAGGCCGTATTTTTCAGAACTACACAACTGCTTGACTTATACCTGAAAAAAAAACTCGGGAGTAATAAATTATGTCCTTGTTGTATTTTGGTGTAACGTGTCTACGTCAAATGGTTAATTTATGAGTCTGATAGAGGAACTAAAAGCCGGGCGTTACTACTGCATGACAGGTATCGCAGGTGCCCTCAGTCCGCCATCCGTTAGAGCAGTTAAAAAAAAATTATCTTCGAATCGGACCCATAGCCAAAGGGGGGGGGGTGCCTCGGATAATGAAGTGAAAGCAATGGAGGGACAGATCTGTTTTTTTTTATGTACTCCCATAGTTTTTCAATTTTAACATAAAAAAGCTTGACTTGATTAGAGAGAAGTTGAGGGGGCAAAATGAACTCTGATTATAAACCCTAAGATTTTATGTTATAGTAAAAGGGTACGTCTTCAAAGTAATCCTTTGTGGAATGTGGTTGACATGGTGAATCCAATTTGTGTGTGTTCTATTTTTTGTCAACCAGTTATTACTTCGTCAGACTAATAGTCAGGTAGCAGGTCGGAAAAGAACGTTCTTATAACAAATTGTTAAAGTGCAGGGTTTGAGTAAAATTTGGAAATTCTATATATGGAAAGGAGTGAGAAAATATTTGTTTCCACAAAAATACAGACTTTGGCTGCCATCTTGAATATATATATATATATATATATATATATATATATATATATATTATATCTTCAAATCTGTGTAGATATTATGGAGATATTTTGAAGCAAATATTACGAATTTTTGACTTGTATATAAGCCTTCTGAAGTATATCTGGGAGGTATATATATATATATATATATATATATATATATATATATATATATATATATATATATATATATCAAAGTACTGCGTAGCACTTATGAAGTAGGTAGGTAAAAAAGAAGTAGTAAATTGTGCTAAAAGTTTGTGAAAAATTCCACGACGTTTCAGGTTTAAACCCTTCATCAGGTGGCAAAAATGCAACTGATCGTTGACACGGCCAAACGTACAATTTAAAAAATACACAATAAAAGTGGGCACGGTAAAACCGGCTAGGGAAACAGACAGTGTTAAGTGGTTACCACAGGTAACAAAAATGCAGGAATTGCTGAGTTATAAACAGTTCAAGTATAACTTTCAGACCATGTGGGGACAGGGTTTCAAGTTTCATGATTAGGCGGTTTTCGGCAGCTAGGCGGTCATGATCGGAACCTCGACACGAAATGGTCGCCGAAACCATCAAGTCACGGATCGAGCATGTTGACGGGGGATTGAAGTGTGTGGCTTCAGGGAACCCTGGGAGGTTCTGTTTGATTGACCTCAGGTGCTCAGTGACTCGGTCAGCAAGACGACGTTTTGTTTCTCCCACGTACAGTATATTACAGAGTTTACATACGAGAACGTAAACAACATTGGCTGAAGTACAGGTAAAATGCTGATGAACGTTAAACCGGTTGTTGTAGGGACTTACAATGGAAAAGATTTTGTCATAACTGACCACCGGGCAAGTATTGCATCTCCCACGGTTGCATGGAAAAGTTCCTGGGGTGTTAGGCACTACTGCCTGAGGTTGAGAGGCACGGACCAAGTGCTTAGATATGTTCATTTCAATTCTGAATGCTGTGATAGGGGGTTCAGGGAAATGGTCACGGGTGGATGGGTCATGACGGAGGGTCTCTACATTCCTGTAAATGGCACGTACAATGGGAGTTACAGATGGGTGAAAGGATAGGACCAACGGGATACGTCTGGTTGGTGTTTGGTCAGTTTTGGGGGCAAGGGCAGAGGCTCTATCAATTCCTTGTATGCGTTTCTGGGCATTAGAGAGCACTCTTTGTGGATACTGGCGTTGTTCAAAGAAAGAAATAATCTGCTTGGAAACTTTAGCGAAATCCTGGTCGTCGGAACAAATCCGTCTGGCCCGTAAAAGTTGTGAGTAAGGAATCGAATTGGTACAAGATCTGGGGTGGTTGGAAGGGTACATGAGGTAGTTGTGAGAGTCAGTGGGTTTAAAGTGGAGATTGGACTTGATCGTACGGTCGCAGATGGATAATTCCGTGTCTAAAAACACTACTGAGGAGTTGGAAATACAGTGAGTGAATTTCAAAAACGGGCAGAACGTTTCAGCAAAGTTAATGAACCTTTCCAAATCGTTTCGAGGACCCACTGCGACCCCAACAATATCGTCAATATACCTTTTATAAAGTATGGGCTTGATCCCAGTGTATCGAGAGAACATCTGCTCCTCAAAGTGGCCCATGGTGAGGCAGGCCACAGAAGGTCCCAATTTAGTGCCCATAGCTACTCCTTTAATATGGCGGAAAAAACGACCATTGAACTGAAAGCAATTTTGTGTGAGGACTAGTTCTGTCAAGCGAAGAAAGGTGGTGGTAGGGATGTTAGGGTCCTGGCGTTGATCAAGGTAATGGCGTATGGCTGCTAAAGCAGCGTGATGGGGGATTGAAGTATAGAGGCTTGTGACATCCATGGTGAATAAAGTACGTTCACTGGGATTCTCAGGAAACTCAAAATTTTGAATTAACCTAAGGAAGTGAGGAGTATCGTGGATAAACGAAGGTAGGGTTGGAACTAATTGGGAAAGTACAGAGTCTACGTACTGTGAAATCAGAACCGTGGGGCAGCTGTGGGAAGACACAATCAGACGACCAGGGTTATTGGCCTTGTGAATTTTGGGCAGTAGATAGAAATTGGAGATTTATGGGCAAGGGTGCAGAAGGGCTTTAGCCGATTCAGGAAGATGTTTTTGACTTACAAGGGTAGCTAAGGTTTTCTTGACCAAGGTTTGGATTTCAGAAGTGGGGTCCATCGGCAGTTCGGTGTATGCTGTTTGGTCTGAGAGTTGTTTCACAGCTTCAGAAACATAAAGATCTCGACGCCAAACAACAGTGGCACCGCCCTTGTCAGCAGGCTTAATAATCAAATTCTTGTTCTTCTTGAGGGACAGAAGGGCCTTCTGCTCGTCCAAAGAAATGTTACGAAAGGGAGTTACTTTGGGAGGAAGGAGAAGTTCTAAATCGGAATTAATGGACTCAATTACACTGTCCAGGACCTTGCTTTTACCAGGTTTAGGGATTCACGGAGATCGCTTAGACTGAAATGAACGGAAAACGTCTTCCGATGAAGTGTTGTCGGTTTCATCGGAATCTCCAAAATGTAAGCGAAGGCGGAGCCTCCTGCAAAACGAGGACACGTCTCTGCGGATAGAAAACTCATCTGGAAGGGGGTTCAGGGGGACAAAATTCAAACCTTTGGAAAGGACTGAACGTTCAGGGGAGGACAATTTCATGTCAGAGGGGATGGTGACGACTAATGTAGTGTTAGGAGTACGTTCACTGTCAGGGGTTAGGGTGGAATGCCCTTTGGGTAACAAGGAAGCTAAGGTCTTAGATTTGGATTCTTGTAAAAAGTTGTAAAGTTTACGGTTATAGACATGGATGAGATAATGTACTTCGCCAGCGTTAGGGAGTGAATTAGAAAGAAAAGACCGTGACTTGATGGTTTCGGCGGCCATTTCGTGTCGCGGTTCCGATCATGACCGCCTAGCTGCCGAAAACCGCCTAATCATGAAACTTGGAACCCTGTCCCCACATGGTCTGAACGTTAGACCATGGAAGTACTACCTCGGAAGTACTTCCATGGTTAGACTTGAACTGTTATAACTCAGCAATTCCTGCATCCCTAGCCGGTTTTACCGTGCCCACTTTTATTGTGTTTTTTTTTAAATTGTACGTTTGGCCATGTGTACGATCAGTTGCATTTTTGCCACCTGATGAAGGGTTTAAACCCGAAACGCCGTGGAATTTTTCACAAACTTTTAGCACTTTTTACTACTTCTTTTTTACCTTTATATATATATATATATATACTCCACTGTGTAAAAAAGATAGTGGGTGCTAACCCCTCTTTGGGGTCGAGAAAGCTGAAAAAGTGGAAGGTCATCTTTCATCTTGTATTTTAAGATGGCCGCCATGTTATAAATGGCGTAAACAGAGTTGAAATTTATTTCGTAACAGACATTGCTTGCATTACGGTTCGTCTTACTATTGAAATTAAAACAATTACCCGCCTTCACTCCCAAACACACACACACACCCTCTTTCCCTTTTTCTATAATTTCATTGTAGATTATCCCCATTTTTTTTTTTTTTTTGTTGTTATAACAGTAATTAAGAAAAAAATGTTAGTTTACCATTAAATAAGAATGCAATGTAACTCTTCAATAAAATTTATGACAACATAAAATTCCCCCACTTTTAATAGTTACTTCAGGCAACGAAATATATCAACTCACTTTGATAATTTTATGTAAACTGAATGGTGGGTGAACGTATGAGGGCGATTTTCAAAATGGCCGCCAGAATAAGAAAAGTGCAGTTGTCTGGTAAAAATAGTTTCTCACAAGCTACAGTTGTTGGGCAAATCTTGGATAATTTGATATGGCAGTGAACTTAAACTGAGTAAACTGGAAGAAACTGTAAATTGAAGTAGAGGGCACTGTTCAAACTAAAGAGAGGTATTTCTGAAGGCTATCCAGGTTATGCGAGGCATCCTGGCGTCCTGGCCCTCTAACGGGGCGTGGGGCCGCTTGCTTACGCTATTTGCTTGAAAATCTGAGGAATGAGGTCAAGGGAAACTTTAAGACGGGCTCTGTCTACCTCAAACCACCGCCACGACTTGCACCACTTCCTAGCCCTTGCCGCTTCCCGCTGGAATAGACAGACCTTCCAGAAATTCCAAATCCATTATGCCATCCAAGAGCGCTTCAGACTACAGGAAGTCGAGCTGGTGAGGTTTCTCGTCGTGGCAAGCACTGGGAGTACGACAGGCCCGTATCCAAACAAGGCACTTAAAGGGGCCAGATGGCTATCAGGGGGCGAAATGTGTAATACTGTAGTAATCCAGTGGCAACTTGATTTTTTAGGGGGCGCAAATACTTACTTGTATACTGGCTTTCCTTAGTAGGAAGGACTTCAGCGTCTGCGGGCTGAGAGAGAGAGGAGCAGCCTGCTCTGCAGGACGACCATGTACTTCCTCCAACCGACGATGCAGTTTATGTTTCACGACCCTTGGGGCGCCATCGAACCAGCGGGCAGGGGATATTGAGTCTCTTCGTTGGCATCCGGTAGTAATCCTCCCTTGATCGGTGGGTGGTCAACATGTTAAATGGCTACAGTATAGACTTCGTGGCACCGCTTCCTTTAGGGAGGCGAACGCCCAACTACACCAGTAAGCGGTCCAAACTTTGAGGCCTTGAAAAGTAGAGATGGCCTCGCTTCTTGCAAAGAAGACCGTCTCCAGGATGTCGGAAAGAGGAAGGAACCCCTTTTCGGTCTGTCCTCTTCCTCTCTCCAAGCCTGGAGACCAGTTCTTAACCCGAGGACACTCAACACCTACATATTATTTCAGAAGTTCTGCATGTAAACTCTAATGTGCACACTGTCCTCCACTGCTGCCCTCCACTGTCCTACCTCCAGAGAGGAATGTAGGCGGTGTCGTTGGAAATCACCTTTCGTTAAGACGTATCAAACATATCTCGAATATGAGTACCGAGGGAAGACTTCCATCTTCACGGCTCTGTCCTTTGACAGCAGCTGTTGTCTCTACGTATCTGGACGACTAGCGATTGTAACCCTTCTTCAACAAAAGGGTTGCGGTGTCATGTGAGAAAGTTTCATCTCACCCTTACTCAAGCAATGGCTCCTGTCTGAGGGCACGAGTAAACTATACCTACGAGAAGGGCCAACCTTTCCATCCTAGGAGATGATCGTCTCCCTCACTGAAGACATATTCCGCCCCTGGCCGCTACCCAAAGCTCCGGTCGGAAGTTCACTCCAAGTCATCGACTTTTTGACCATAGTCATCTTCCGCTGCCATCTGTGCATGCGCCCGCTGCAGTCACTTCCACCTGGCCTCCAGAGTCACAGAACTTCCGCCACCGTCACCTCGAGCGGTTGCTGGTGGATAAAGACATCCTCAAGGGTACGTTCTTGAAGGCATGGCAACCTAGCATGGGCTGCATTGAAGACCCTCTGTAAGTAGTGCTGTTTTGGGTTTGGGTGGAGGGAGTGGTAAGGCTTTCTACGAAAGCGGAACCCACGTAGCGGGAGTGGAACTCCACATAAATGCGGTAAGGCTCGAAGTCGTTGTGAGGGCTGCAAGATCCCTCTGGGGCGTTCTGACACCAGCTTCCTGGTGTTGCAGGATATCACAACAGTCGTGGCATACATCAATACGTCCACAGTCCACAGCCCCCCCCCCCCCTCCATAGCTATGCCTAAAGGTGCAGTCTCTCCTCCAATAACGCCATGAGCACAAAACGTGCCGAGGGCAATCCACGTACCGGGGAGGGACCCACGCTCGCCGACGTCTTGTCTATAGGCCACGCAAATCAAGAGCCCAAGTAGGCGCATTCAGCATGCTGGGCAGTGGGCAGACCCAATTTACACCTATTTGAATTCGCATCTTCAAGTCTTCTGTACCAGGTCCTTCCATCTCAAAGCCTAGGATGGGTAGATCCTCAGGTATTTCGTCGTTCTCCATAGTCCATCGGATCCTACTCGAGATCTGACGTCTGTGACTTGAGAGCTGCTGGTGGCCCAGATGGCCCATGCAGCAATGCTTCCCTCAACTCTTCCAACTGCTGATAAACGACCTGATTTAGCTGCCACTTGTGCCCATCCTGGTGTCTCAGGATGCAGGTCTACCAAAGATATACTCTCAAGATCCACTGTACCTTCCTGTATCACTTAATCTGAAATTAGAGGGGCCATCTGCTGTAGTATATTGAATTTTGTAAGCCATTTTGGGAAGCGCCCTTGAGCATATTATTATCATCATCACCGTCATCGTCATCGTCATCATCTTCATCGTCATCGTCATCATCATCATTATTATTAGTTCTCTACTATACCATACTGCAATCAAATAACACCTGAAATTTTAGTTATTTTAACCGTTAAATATATCTTTTTCGACAATGTAATTATATTTTGTGGCCATTTTGGAAAATTGCCCTCAGTAGTTTTCTCACCACAGGACAACCGCTGAACCACCTGATTTTAACATCTCCATGACCTCCTTAAGAATATTTGTCTCCTAAAATCCCCGGGTAAGAGGTTTTGGATGATTGGCCCAAAGTTTAGAGGAGGCTGTTAGGGCAGAAAGTACTGCAGTAATCCACGAAATCGAACAAACAATATACCGCAATTGTGATCGATTTTGACATATTGTAAGCATTGCAAGCCTGTACGTTGTTGCTACTGAAGTAACCATGGTACTACAATTATTCTGTCCATGCTCCAGTGGCGAAACTCCTATGCGCTCTAAGGGGCGAACCCCCAGGCACCCGGGCTAGGGGGTCACCGGCGTGTCTGGCACCCACGATGATACTTTATTTGCAATGGACTTTTGGAAGTGGAAACATTTGTCCACTTGGGCCTGGCATAAGATTACACTTTTGACCATAACTATCGAAATCTTGAGAAGACATCAAGCTGTCTGATCCTAGTACATTTTAGGAACTAGTCAGCCAACTTTCGAACTATAGGCCTATACGAACATAAACATCATCATTCTCCCACTAAATATGACGACCCGTCATCTTTAACATGATTAGTTATTTAAATCATAAATAAAAATTGATTAGAAGGAAAGTAAGTACACGTGAAGTTCAAGACTTAATTCATTCTGCTGCATCATGCGCACATGTCATTTGGTCAGGAGGCACCCAACCCATTCTTGCCCCGGGCACCCTGAACCAAAGTTACGCCACTGACATTTCGTATGACAAAATTTTGATCCCGACAATCGGTTGAAGTCATCGTTGTGATACCTTTCTGACCTGCTTTGCAGACCTATAATTTGTAAAAAGAAAAACATTTCAATTTTCAAAATGGCCACTATATCACCGATAACTCTTAAATTGGCACAGGCTCTGAACATGTACCTTCTTGTTTACACCTCAGAAATGTGACTTCAGTACCACGCGCTGCGTTACATTTGAATGATCAATGAATCCAGTTACTGGACTTGTCATCGGTTTGTTACTGGTGACCTCTATTTTGAAATTAAAATTGACCGAACATTCAGTACGACCCATATTTTACGACGGAACTCTTGCACAACATTTCAGCCCTTTATGGTTTACAGATATATGATATGAGTCATCGCCACTTCGTTTTCATCTGCCCCTGGGCCCATATACGTGTATAGACAGCCACTTTGTGTCCGCCATTTGTAATTCAACGTGACCGCCTTTTGCGTTGATTCAGATTTTTCATCAGCACTCTTCAAGAATAGTCCACTCTTATTTGCACTGATTTATGTCCGATATATCTTAGACTTTCACAAAAGTATGTCCAAAATAGCGGCAATTTTGAAATCTAAGATGGCGACCGAAAAAGAAACAGTTTTTATTGGATGCAGGGCTTTTACACTCTTACACACATATACAAAGTATTCGAGACATTTTCCAGATTCTACTCAAACAGTTTAGTACTTCGGTATTTTTGGCCTACCTGCTACCTATGAAGTCAGAGTAACACTGAGGCGTGCTTTCTATGTGTACATGTGTGTATGGCTTGTGACGCTCAGCGTGTTAAACACGACATCTCAAGAAGGAAACCTCCGAACTCCCCATACGTAGCATGTGGATGCCCCATATTGAGCAGAAGAACCCTATTGTTTTGGTGGAAGTCAAACGTCACTTGAGGTCACCAGAGATCAAGCTCTGAAAAACTTTTTAACACATCTTAAGATAGGAAGGGTACTTTTGTACTTAGCACGCAGATGCATTAGCCTATGTGAAGAGGAATAATTTTTGAGAAGCTTAAAGGTCATCTTGTGTTATCAGAGGTCAAACCCTTAAACTTTGTAAACATTATGCCTCCATGAAGGAAGCTGTATACTTTTCACACGTAACGGGTGGATACATTGTGTGAAGAGGAAGAATTGTACTGTGTTTGGTGTGGTTCAAAGGTAATCTGTGGTCGTTGGAGTCTACCTTGTCAATACAGTTTATCGCGGTGAGAAAAAGAAACATGGGTGCTTTTCATACTAAGCCTAGCACGTAGATGCATTATACGATGTGGAAAAATTCTGTTTTTAGAAGAGGTCTAATTTCATCTGGGGTCATCGGAGGTTAATTTCTGACAAAATCGTGTCGACGCAATTTCTCAAAATAGTAAATATAGATAATATTCATACTTAATAGTTAGATGCCTCATACTAAGAGGAATGACCCTACTGTCTTATGGAGGTCAAAGGTCATCTACGGTCACCAGAGTTCAAACTCTGACAACCCTGTTCGCACTATATCTCAACACAGGGAGCGTACCTACTTTTCATACTTGGCATGTAGATGCATTATACAAAGAGGAATAGGCCTGTTGCTTTGGGTAAGGTCAAGTTAGGCGAGGTCTCCAGTGGTCAAACTTGAAAGCATTATATCTAAAGGTAGGAATTAAAGATATATCTCCTACTTGGTGTGTGGCTATATCGTGTAATTCCAATCCATTTACTGTGGAGCTTTTGTACTAATTCTGGTGGAAGATGTAAAACAGTGAAATGACTTTACGGAAAACTCGATTTATTGTCGCACATGGTTTGGGGTCTTTACCGTTAGCTCATACGACGAAAAGGATAAATCCGAAATGACACACATATGGCAAGCGAAATGTCCAATAATTAGAAAAACCAAGTTTATCGGTCGAAAAACCAAGTTTATCGGTTGAAAAACCAGGTTTATCGGTCGAAAAACCAAGTTTATCGGTTGAAAAACCAGGTTTATCGGTCGAAAAACCAAGTTTATCGGTCGAAAAACCAAGTTTATCTATCAAAAACCATGTTTTTCGGAGATAAACTCGGTCTTTCGACCGAAAATCTTGGTTTTTCGACCGATAAACTTGGTTTTTCGAACGAAAAAAATGGTTTTTCGCCAGATAAACTTGTTTTATTGCCCTATAAACTTGGTTTTTCGACCGATAAACTTGGTTTTTCGACCGATAAACTTGGTTTTTCGATCGATAAACCTGGTTTTTCAATCGATAAACTTGGTTTTTCGACCGATAAACTTGGTTTTTCTAATTATTGGACAAACAACTTGTTATTTCGGTCGAAAAACTTGGTTTTTCGAATTACTGGACAAACTGTATCGAAAAACCAAGATTATCGGTCGAAAAACCAAGTTTATCGATCGAAAAACCAAGTTTATCGGTCGAAAAACCAAGTTTATCGGTCGAAAAACCAAGATTATCGGTCGAAAAACCAAGATTATCGGTCGAAAAACCAAGTTTATCGGTCGAAAAACCAAGATTATCGGTCGAAAAACCAAGCTTTCAACGCCAAACGTCCAATAACTAGAAAAACCAAGTTTATCGGTAGAAAAACCAAGTTTATCGATTATTTCGAAAAACTTGGTTTTTCGATTGCCATGGTGATTTGCCGGTACTACTTTCCGCGACCACGACATGCTAGATGGCGGCTAAATTGATGGGCCTATATGTATTATGTAACAACATTTTCAACAAATCAATGTTGGTCATTGCTTTTGTTTTTGTTACAACATTTGTCAGACAAAGCAACAAAAAGTCTTCATAGATATTTGTTATAGTCACCTGTCAACAAGTTTTTGGGAACACCCCCTTTTGACTTGGACACATCCATTATTACCATGAGGTGGATTATTCAATTATTTCAAGGGACTCAAGTTTAAGTAAACATGTAATTTTTCTGTAATTAATGCAGATTTTAATAAATTTCCAAATACGATCGTTTACAATAAATCAATGTTTGTCAGTTTTTTTTTTTTTGTTACAATATTGTCAGACAAAGCAGCAAAAAGTCTTCATAGATATTTGTTATAGTCACCTGTCAACAAGTTTTTGGGAACACCCCCTTTTGACTTGGACACATCCATTATTACCATGAGGTGGATTATTCAATTATTTCAAGGGACTCAAGTTTAAGTAAACATGTAATTTTTCTGTAATTAGTGCAGATTTTAATAAATTTCCAAATACGATCGTTTACAATAAATCAATGTTTGTCAGTTTTTTTTTTGTTTTTTTGTTACAATATTGTCAGACAAAGCAGCAAAAAGTCTTCATAGATACTTGTTTTAGTCACCTTTCCACAAGTTTTTGGATACACCCCTTTTGACTTGGACACATCCATTATTGCTATGGGGTTTAGTTTGTCATGATTACAAGCCATTTGCAAGGTTTTCACAGTTAAACCTCTCGTGACCTCAAATGACCTTTGACAAGACAGTATGCGTCCAACTGGGCTAGTAGTGCTAGTAGTACAGTAGTACTGTACGGGCCCGCGCTGGTGCTAGCTAGCTGTACCACTACCAGGATCTAAGTTAACTACGAGCGACCCAAATCCCAAGTCCCTTGAAATAATTGAATAATCCACCTCATGGTAATAATGGATGTGTCCAAGTCAAAAGGGGGTGTTCCCAAAAACTTGTTGACAGGTGACTATAACAAATATCTATGAAGACTTTTTGTTGCTTTGTCTGACAAATGTTGTAACAAAAACAAAAGCATTGACCAACATTGATTTGTTGTAAATGTTGTTACATAATACATATAGGCCCATCAATTTAGCCGCCATCTAGCATGTCGTGGTCGCGGAAAGTAGTACCGGCAAATCACCATGGCAATCGAAAAACCAAGTTTTCGAAATAATCGATAAACTTGGTTTTTCGACCGAAAAACTTGGTTTTTCTACCGATAAACTTGGTTTTTCTAGTTATTGGACGTTTGGCGTTGAAAGCTTGGTTTTTCGACCGATAATCTTGGTTTTTCGACCGATAAACTTGGTTTTTCGACCGATAAACTTGGTTTTTCGACCGATAATCTTGGTTTTTCGACCGATAAACTTGGTTTTTTCGACCGATAAACTTGGTTTTTCGACCGATAAACTTGGTTTATCGACCGAAAAACATGGTTTTTCGACCGATAAACTTGGTTTTTCTACCGATAAACTTGGTTTTTCTAGTTATTGGACGTTTGGCGTTGAAAGCTTGGTTTTTCGACCGATAATCTTGGTTTTTCGACCGATAAACTTGGTTTTTCGACCGATAAACTTGGTTTTTCGACCGATAAACTTGGTTTTTCGATCGATAAACTTAGATTTTCTAATTATTGGACATTCCGTTAAGAAAAACCAAGTTTATCTTTCGATATACCAGATAAATCGAAAAACTTGGATTTTCGACTGAAAATCTAAGTTTTTCGACCGATAAGCCAAGTTATTTTGAAAATCTAGGTTTTTCAACCGATATACCAAGATTTGGAGATAAACTTGGTTTTTCGATCGATAAACCTGGTTTTTCGACCGATAAACTTGGTTTTTCGACCGATAAACTTGGTTTTTCGATCGATAAACTTGGTTTTTCTAATTATTGGACATTTCGCTTGCCATACACACAGGCCGTCATGTCAGGTCCACCTACTGACCAAGGCAGTTATTATATGGCCCAAAGCCGTGTTAAGCTCCTTGTTGCCGGTAGTACTGAGAGCCTATTTTCTTTGGAACAGTAACGTTGTACGTCTGGATGATTACAAAACTTTTAGTTAGTTTTCACATATACAACTGACTACCTCCAAGTAGCTGGCCACTATTAAGTTCATGAATTCAACGGCGTTTGTTCTATAAAGTTTGCAATGTCATCCAGTTTGAAAGGTCCGATTAAATTGGACTCTACTCTAGTGCCTTTTTCCGTCTGATCGAGACAAGTGAGTGGGTATTGTCATCTACAATTTTCGCCCAACCTGAATATGCTTGAATGAATGTTTGGTTGCCAACTTTTTATAACTGGTGAATTGGTGGAAATTAATTTTGTTTGGAGGGGGTCATCCTTGATCTTCTTATGGACACACCCCTGTTTCTGTGAGGTGAGCAGTTGGTGGGCTAGATGGCTAGACTTTGACTGGAGTCGTATGTTCCGTGGCTCATATTTGACTCCTGTCATTATTAAGATAAATGGACTGTCGAGATATGAGACCAGACCTTATGCTAAGAGGCACAATGATGACTTTCGACATAATGTCGGCAATAACGTGAATAGCAAGTTTTCGTATACTTATTATTGTAAGTTTAAAATTGTTAGTCAAATCTGTCAATCTTTCAACAGATTAACAATCGAAGTAGAATCAGTCCGAATGAATCGAACTTCTAACCGTGTGGCTTGATTGTAACAGTGTCTCTAGGCAAGTGAATTTTGGCTGTAAGACTGGTTACCATGACACTCATAGGCGTAGGAAGAGGGGTGGGGCCTTAGCCCCCCAGTCCACAATGTGGTAGGGCGGAACTATGCTTCCGCCCTCATCCAAGGACGAAAACCCCTTATTTGTTTCCTCTGTAAGAAATCTCAAAAGTTTGCAGTATTTTACCTTAAAATTTGACCAATATGTGTCACCAAATTGCATCTAAGGACCCTCAAATACTCAAAAATTTTCCAAAGGGGAGGGGACGCCCCCTTGGACCCCTCCCCAGGACGGCGATCCGAAACAACGTTCAGCCCCCTAGTCTTCAGTAGCTTTCTACGCCTATGATGACCTTCACCTCTGCTGACGTCATACGTGGTAAAGAAAGAAGATGAGGAGCTACGTAATTGTGTTTCGATTCACGGCCGTCTGAAAAACTTTTTGAGACCTTCAATACTCCTTACAATGTAATTCTGCAGTCTTAATTTCATCGGCGTACCTTTCACGTTACGTGTACCGCTATATCTTTTTACATTCCCCCCCCCCCGCTCCAAGAAATCCTGGGTGTGCCCCTGCCCTCAGTTCGACACGATTCTTCGTAACCAGCCTATGGAGGGCGTGCAGATGACGCCACAAACAAGAAAAAATCACTTCAAAAGAAAGTGTTGACATTCCTTCCATCCACAAAATACTGTATCTCGCACGCGCACGTCCAAGTGCAGTGCAGTATAATTTGTTCATTTACGCATTGCTGCATGTATAACATACAAGGTGCTGCGGCTCTAACTTTTGTGTTGGAATGCCTTCCGACTGCCCGATGTGTTCATTCAAACTTAACTAACTTGTTGACCATGTGCAAGTTAGTTCTTGCTCATACCGTACTTCGTGAAACTGCCCGGTCTTTTGGGTAAGATCAGGTGTAGTATCTGTACTTTTTAGTTAGTTGTGAATGGAGCCACACATCACAGACCCCGTAATGTGGAGGTCTGAAGGTCCAAAGGTTGGCCAGTCTAATTTTGTGTCCCTTCAGGGGACGTAGCTCCTATTTGGGGGGGGGGGGAGGTGGGCAGAACCCGTTAAGGTTTATGTCTGGGTTTGTTCCTTCGTTATCCGTTTAGCGCGACTTAAGAAAACTTCAAACAAACCTCATCGAAACTGCAACTCTTTTGTAGCCACCTTCAGATCTCTCCTTGCAACAAAAATGGTCGTAGACCAGGGGTTTTCATGGGTTTTGGACAGCCGGTCACTTTTAACTGAGGTTTTAAGTTATAGCAGTTGTTTTAGCAAGGACCCAATCGAAATGTTTGATTTCTTATCGCAATTTTTGGCTGTGCGAGTATTCAGCGGGTCATTTAATTGCACGGGGCGGGACGCCACTTGAGAACCAAGGGAGTGGACCCTATAGGTTTTCTTCAAGTGATACCCAAAACTTGCACTAAAATGGCCCGCGGAAGATTCCAGGAGCCCACAATTGACAATTTAAATAAAAAGTCAAACTCCTAAGTTAAGTTTTGGTTACAATTATTACAAAGGAACAACTCAGCAAAAAGTCTTTCATCCCCGAGCGCTTGGGAACCCGTAGCATGTGGCGTAGACAATGAGACATACCATACTAAAAACATTTTCTATTGTTTTTATTCATGTATTTATTTCTTTGTGAAGTAAATAAAAGCAAAACTTTACATATTTGACTTTCTTAATTCCTTTAGTACAAAGATTCGTCGGACAAAAATACTGCTTTCGATGTTATAAAGGACATGCAATCATCACCAACACTGCCTGCAATCACAAGAACGGAGGGCGTGAATCTAGAGACAATTTGTAAAAGGAAGGATACTATCCACGCAGTGACCGCTATGCAGGAGCCTGCGCGTTGTCAATTAATGTTTTTGAACGTTTTGACCTTGGATCGATTAACATGGTCGTCGGAATCGGGCTGGGCTGGGCCTCAACCCCTAATAATATACAGTTTGATTTTTGTTTTTGTCTGAGAACTTCAAAAATAACCTGAGAAAATGTCAAAACTAGTAATTTAAGTGCTTCATCCCCCCACCCCGTCTTAGAAACCATCTGACGGCACTGATTAGAGGTGGTAGTTTTTGTCTAAAAACGAAGTACACTTCACAGAATTCAGTGGCCAGATGCGTTCACATAAAGAATGCATCAGATTTTGTGTGGAATAAACTTGGATATAAATGTTTAAGAAACCGTAACATCGGTCAGACTGGTTTAGTTAGAAAAGTTTAGGCTACATGTTCACCCGCCCGTATCGCGAAACAGACTGTAGGAATCGAATTATAAATTTCACAAGAATGTTAATATTAAAGGGATATTGCGTTTGTGGTACTCACAAGTTGCATTCCTTCACAACCATGATTTATAGACACAGAATGATAGGAAAGTCAAAATAAGGTAGCTTGGTAACTTCATTCTCACAAAATAAAATTCAGTAGCTCATGAATAATTTGTCCACTCAAAGGTTCAGATTTCAAATGATGCATTTTTAAGAGTTCATGTAATGTGCAATGTGCTTGGAGGCAGAAATAGCTATGTCACACCATATTGGTAATACTAAATGGTTTAAAAATGATCAAAGCTATTTTACATATTGATGGAATGTATTCCCATAATCTCCCTTTAAATTCTTTTCAAATATACTAAAACACACTTTGATTTGGAATATTCTTTCAATTATAAGCAATGATGGCATGACCATTTGGGCACTCTTTGCCTCTTTGAGAAATGATAAAGGTGCGGATCCAGGGGTAAGGCTTTTCCGCCAGAGCCCCACTCTTCTGTGGTTTCCTTTTTTGAGATGACCCCATAGCTGCACTTCAAAGAGTGCATGGGTGTCTGTTTGCTTGATTAGAAAGAAACCGATTTTATCAGTGTTTAATGTTACCCCAAGACCTCCACACCCTCGCCAAGGCCTCTCTCCTTCCATATTCGCAGGTTCAGGCTTAAGCACAGGTCACACTAGAGCGATTTCGGATCGGATTACGGTCCGATTTTTGTGAGTTTTAAGTAAAATCTTCTCTATCCGTAGTCGGAAAGAGCCAAAGATTTCTCAACCTGTGTAAATTTATGATTTGCATCAGAGGACTACGAGAATGAAATATAAACTAATTATTTCGTGACGTCACATCGACAGACAGCGTTTATCGGATACGCGTGCACAAATAGGATTGATTTTCGAACAAATACCGCTCTGTTGAGCGGTAGAAGTCATATAATGGTACCAGAACGTTTATCGTGAGACAAACTAGGATCAGTTATCAATATAGCGTGACCATCCTTAGAACAAAGTCTGATTAAAAACTATTGGTCCGATTTAGAAAAATTCGGGTCGGATTTCGGGTTGAAAATCGATGTAGTGTGGCCAGCCCTTTAGCCTTCACAAGTGAGACACCCCCCCCCCCCATCCCTCCTGTAAACCTTGGATATCCTGTACAGCCTTGGATATTATTATCACTTTGTCGACTGCGAGAGCAGAGGTTCGGAATCACCAGACCGACCACACTGTACCCCTGTCTGCCTGAACATTCTTCACAACCCTCAACGAAACATCGTTTATTATTAAAACAACGTATATAAAATGCTGCTAAAGTGTTAAAGTACTTGCGACACGTCTTTTCTGAAAGTTTACAGACACCATTTTTATCTTTTGTGAAACCTTACTATAAACCCATCCATCGACAAACAAAATAAATAAGGCATAAATGAAATATTTGAATATTATTATAAACAAATGACAGTATTGGTGACGCAGTAGAAAGGTTTCATGGAAAATGTGGACGGCTCGATATTCCGAAGAGTATTTACTCCAAACTGAAGATAAAGGTCGTTATTTCTCGATTCTTATGTTCAGTCATAAGAATACCGACCATTGGGGATGGAGGCCCGAAATAAGATGAGGAATTTTATTTCGTATGGTAGTTATTCCCCGATCCTAATATTCAACCGGGAGCTGACACTTCTACATCTCCCTGGTTCAATTTTTTATAACAACCCTTTGGTTTCCGCGACCCTTATCGTTCAGTTTGAAATAATGCCCCCTCGGAATAACCGAATGGAACATCGTGACACGCGGCTGACCAGTAAATATCATAGGGGGCCGTTTCCGCAAAAATAACGCAGTAGCAAAGTGAAGATAAGGCTTACTTAACAGATTATACTGAACTACAAAAGAGGGTCCCTTGCACTCGAATCCTTGATGAAGCGCCTTTGAATACGGGCACAACAATTTTACCAGAAAAACCGAACAACCCCCTTTGTACTTCTTAAGTCTAAAAAAGTATATCCATATATAAAGACGTACAATAGGCATTGTTAATGATATATACAGTCACGTGTTAAGTTCAGTGATCACAAATAATTCAACACAAGAGTACAATACAAATTTAATTTTCAACGTAAACATGTTTACATCTGGTATTTTGTACAATTCTAAAATTTTAGAGAAACGCTTTTAGAGAGCAGGTCACATTGAAAGACCGTCAGAACAAGGGGTTGCAGCCCTCAACAACTTTCAGTTTGAACAGTTTTTCAACTGAAAACTTTCCAAGTCCTTTGGAAATGTCAAAACTGAGGGGTTGAATGGTTCACCCCCAATCTTAGTCACCTTTTGATGTCACTGACTTGCGGTGCAAAAATAAGGACTGAGTATTCATTTTTTTTTTTTTTTGACCAGTATACGATTTGCTTTTTTGGACAAATTTTTGCTGGTTCCATTCTGTCCTTAACGCTCAGTACGTAACCTTGTCACTTTGCATGCATATATGATTTGGAACTATTGTCTTGTTTGTAACGTATGGACTGACTTCAGTGGTTTGACTTACAGGGATTCGCCAATACGACTTTTTCAAATTTCGGAAACTTTACATGGCTAGGTAAAATTTACGATTAGTATGCAGAAATTTCATATTTTGTTCTTCATGTTTCATTCTGTCTGAAATGTTGTAATTTGCATAAAAATACCCAGGGAACAGTAGCCCATGGGCTTCTTTTTTTTTGGGGGGGGAGAGGGGGGTGGGCTTAGAATTCGTTTGAAGTATGACTACACTGTTGGTCACGTGATCCACTGTCCATTTGTATAAGAAGGTCAGGTCTCGCTAATTTTGGACAACTACATGTGATCAAAAAGTGAGTATTGAGTGATCATCCATTTCTTTATCATGTTTCTACGCGTTCCAAACGTGCGTTGTGAGAAGGGGTCAAAGGCCAGTGCACACTTTTTGAAAAAGTAATCAATGTTGAAGAGATTTTCCTAAAAGTCATCAGTTATCACCCTTTTCAAAGGATTCTTCAGGGGCGGGTCCAGAAAAAGAGGACATTTAGTACCCTTGAAAATGAGGACTACTGGACACTTATCTCTTATTTCTGTGACATTGGTCAACAAAATCCGCTCGTGGATTGTCTTCGCCTTTACCCCTATGTAAAACCCTATGTTAGGATTTCACAAGGTCAGCTTCAAAATGGAAAGCTACAACCTCGTGCATAATTATTGGGACCGTTTCAGACATGTGGGAGATCTTTCCCTTGGGTTCATTCTAATCTTAACATTGACCGTCTAGGGGCGAAACTAGCGGTAGGTTCAACACAGTGCGTGTAGTGCTATTACTGCTTGAACTACTTCGAGTTCTTCGCACTTTTGCAGTAACAGCGCCCTCTCGAAGAGAGGGCCTGTTTTTGCCCAAATTTGGCAAACTGCATAGGATTATCCAGAGGTGGTTCCTAAACCTGGAACCGAGGAGGAATATAGATAGAGGATCGATACACGTATTGAGGAGGGAAATTAATGGACGCCAATTAAGCAAAAAGAAGTATATTGGTCGTTTGTAAAACTCAGCGTCGGTCACATATATTATTAAAAAGAGGTAATATGGGAACCAACACACTGCAAATGACACAACAAGCCCCACGACAACCCACGCTACCCTACTCCTTTGCGCCCTTGGTTTGACGTGGTGTCTCAAACTTTCTCTGATCGTCTTACCTTGTGTCAGGAGCTTTTTTGCCATTGACAAGTATAGAAAAGAGATTAAACACAACGGGCAAATGTATAATAGTGCCATACAGTAGAACGTTACTCCAAACAAAATATCTAAATTCATCGCTATATAAGTTGAGTTGCACACTTCATCTTCAAAAAATTCATGTACGAATGCTGTGGGCAGAACCAAAATGGCCGCCAGGATGAGGACAGCTGCAACCTTTAGCGCAGTCGTTTTCCCGTTGTGTGATTTTATGTCCATAGGCCGCACCACAGCACGCCAGCGGTCGAAACTCATCATTAGTAAAGACATAATCGAAACTGAGCAGAATAGATAGAGCATGTACTGTATAAGCCGGGACAAGAGCAAAGAATTTACGTGGAAATCTGGTTGGAAAATTTCAAAGGGTATGAAGATGAGAAGAAAAACGTTGTTTGACGCACAGAGAACTAAAATGAAAACATTAGAAGCATTTCTGAGTTCGCGAACAAATGTTATAAGTATAATAACCCATGTGTTGGCCACCAGTCCTACTGTAAAAATAAGGGACAACCCAAGAATGTAAAGTATGCTCCGGTTTGAGTGCGTTTCGCCATAACTCGCACACGAATCGTTATAGGAATAAAAGGAAACGTTCAACTCCATCTTGACGTTAGGGTGTGAAGTTTATTTTAATGAGACCAACCTTCTTTCGTGAATATTTCTTCGGGATACGTAAAATGTTCCTTTGATCTTCCTTTAGCCGATAGATCCTAGGCACTGTTTAGTAAATGCGTAACTTAAAAGCCTGTTTCACTTGTAGTTTCATCTGCACTATATTCGGATAAATCGCATGCATTTGAAATTCGCTCCGTTTCAATTGCAAAGAACAACATCCATTTTTGACTTTTGTCCGGACACGTATTAGGCACAGCAAGGCAGAGTGTGATACATGTAGATACCACCAAAGAAGCTGACGTCACAGAAGAGCTGAATTCTCTTGAATCATATTCCACACGTCACGATGATGAACGGATTTGTCTGTAAAATTAAAATATTATTTTGCTAAATAGAAAGGAATGAACATGAAAGGGTATCCAAAATATGTTTTTGGACAAAGGAACCAAAATACGTTTTTGGGTAAAGGAATGGAACAAAATCAAATATTTTATCCGATCAACCATACACAGTGTTTTATCAAGGCATATAGGGTTTTTCTGTAGCAAATGAAGAAATAAAATTTTAGACGCATATTATACATATTTTAATTTGCTAAACGTAGAGCATTTCCTTTGGAACAAACATAACAGCAACTTGTCTTTCTTGCAGTTGCGGGAGAATTTTTTCGTAATTTTCACATGCGGTAATGACTGCGCATAAAAAGCTGTTTTAACACCCCACTATTCTATTGTCTAATTGGGGTATATCATCAGGTACCGTAAAAACCTCATTACCACAGGCCGTTACAAAGTATGCGAGGAGCTTCTGAATCGCATTCCTGTGGGATACGATCACCCACCTTATCTAAAACGTAACTTTACAAAATTTCAAATGTACATTCTTATTGCACACGCCGAGCTAAGCACGACCTCGTATTGCCTCGATGTCGCACCTCACTTTATGCAAAATTTTTCACGGTAAGAGGAACTACATCACGGAACAGTGCTAATGACAAAATAGGAGACAGTAAATCAGTTGAAACTTTTAAAAGACGACTAAGACAAGAAATTCTCTCAAAATCCGTTTTATCTAATTAGCCCTTCTTGTGCATCCTATCTTATCTTTTTGTACCATTTTATCTGTTCCTATCATTTTTATATTTGTATGTTATGTCATGTTCTTAGCTGTATTTTTTTATTTTCAACTCTTATCTTTTTATTGTCACAGTTTAACCATTTCTATTATTTATTTAAAAAGCTGTGCTTTTATTGTTTCATATTAAGTCTCGTTTTATGTTTCACATTTTTAATATTTTATGCTATTAATCCTATGTTTTTGTTCCAATTTTAAATTTTGTCTTATATTTATGTTGTTGGTGTTTTAACCTAGGTCCCCTAAGGAAGAGCAACTTGATGTTGACTGGGCTACCCTTGTAAAAGAAGAAAGAATTAAATGAAAATAAAAATAAATCAATTGTTTCGAAGTCGCTCTTCACCTGAAATGTACAGTGATACGGAAACCCTAGAAAAGTAGCATTTGACCCTTTTAGGAGGCCAATTTTTAATGTACAATAGTCCCCACAATATAATCAGGAGCACAAAAGGCTGGGCGGGTGGTATTCTATAATTGAATGATAACTCATATCCCAACTTGTAGACTTTGCAACAGGAAAAACTTACAATTAGTAGTGAATACAGAGACAATGAAATCATTGGCATAATACAAAAGGATGGGATGATGACAAACCCGAAGAGTCGATGGTCCTGGTATGCTCTAGGCCATACCGGTATGTATTGATGTCACGCGACGTCATTTTGGAGGGTAAACAATAAAGCACACTGCACGTATTACGTAAACTTCGCACGCGCTCGTAGAAGACTACGCGCGTATCCCACCGGCACTTTAATCAGCTGTCTGCTTTTGTTGGTGTAAGTTGCGATGATACGTGTTTGCTTGCAAAGGTTCACGAAATGTGGTGATCATCTAAAAAGATACGTCCATCATGTAAAACTACACGATGATGTATTAACTCAGATGTATATTAACACGATCATATATCTAAATAGTTACCAATATACATCTAAAAGTAGGCCTACACGTTGTACATCTAAGAACTCACGATCATCGTGTTTTTAATTCCATTTGGCGTACCATACTCCGTGGGCCTTTTGGCAAGCTCTACGTGCACCTAAAAACTCACGTCTGAGTGATGCAGTTAGTTAGATGAGGTTTAACGACCCAGTTTCCAACCAACTGGTTCAAGTCGAGCCGGCCACGGCCTTTTTTCCAGTTGTGGCTCACTGGCTTGTTTTCCCTTACTCCATTGCTTATGCGGAGCATAAGTGGTGTACTAAAAAGCATGAGTGATGTACTAAAAATACACGATCGTGTACTAACTACATACCATGATGTACTAAACACATGCTATCATGTTAGTGAGAGTACACGATCATAATGTTAAAATACACGATATGATGATGTAAACTCTTGTAATGATATGTAAAAACTTAGGATGGATATGTAAAACTATACGATGAGCATGTTCGAACACAAAAACATCGATTGCGTAACTGGAGCTGTGATATTCATAGCGTAGAATAATGAGCTCTCGGTACCTAATTCAGGTTTTCGTGGGCATAAGCATGTGTACATGTGTAGATGTTGCCTATTGAGGTCAGTATTAGTGTAATACTATTGGTTCAAACTCATTTGTGAATTCGGCGGCGCGGTGACGTTTAAAGTATCACACTAAAATGGCCGAGGGACAGGTTTTACGGCTCAGTTTCTAACCAATTGGTTTAAGTCGGGCCGGCCACGGCCCTTTTTCCAGTTGTGGCTCACTGGCTTAATTGTTTTCCCTACTCCAATGCTTATGCTGAGCACCAAGCACAATGGCAGTAGGGCCCATTTTTAAAGTCTTTGGTATGACCCGGCCAGGAGTCGAACCCCACGCCTTCCGGCTGCAAGTCGGATGCTCTCACCACTTGACCATGCAGTCGGTCAAATAAATTCAGGTGTTGGTGGGGCATAAACGTGTGTACATGTGTAAATTTTACCTCTTGAGGCCACTTTTAGTGTAACACTATTGGTGTAAACTCATTTCTGAATCCGGCGGCGCGGTAACGTTTAAAGTAGCACACTAAAACGGCCGAGGGACAGGAGATCGAAGAACCAAAGCTGGTGGAGTATATGGAGATGGGATTCACCAATGGGATTCACCAACAGAGAAATTACTGAGATGATTCAAGTCAGCATATACACCGTCAAATGCCGAAGAACCGATTTCAGATTCAGGAAGAAAGACCTAACTTCTCTCATGAATGGTGAGAATAAAGGTTAGGCCTAACCACAGGCGTTCTACAGTGGACTTGCCTTCTGCTGTGCTTTACCTTGCATTGAGCCTATGCGTTTTATGAGAGAGACCGCATGGATAGCTACGCAGGTTAATAACGACTCCCGTGAAGCCTGCTATTCGAAGTGTCCTACCTTGTTAATATATGTGTGTATGTATGTGGGAAGGGGAACAAGTTAAAAAAGGTCCATTCTAATGTTAAGACCGTGTGGGGAGAGGGTTCCGATCTTCATGATAAGCCGATTTTCGGTGGTCTGACGATCACGGTCAGAACCTCTGCACATTAAGGCTGCGGTAACGGCCAAGTCTTTAATTGAACACGGTGATGGGGGGTTGAAATGTGTGGCTACTGGATAACCTTGAAGGTTTTGTTTGATGGACCTGAGGTGTTCAGTGACTCGATCAGCCAGGCGACGTTTGGTCTCTCCCACATACAGGCAATTGCAACGTCCACAAACTAAAATGTAAACCAAATTTGTGGAAGTGCAGGTAAAGTGTTGGTTCACACTGAATCTGTTGCCGTTAGAACCCAAAATATTAAGGAGTGTGTTCTTGCCAACCACTGGGCATGTGTTGCACCTACTACGACCACAGGGAAATGTACCTGGGGTGTTGTCAGTGGGCTGTTGTGGATGGGAAGCCCGAACTAAGTGCTTGGAAATGTTCTTTTCAACCCTAAAGGCCGTAACGGGGGGTTCGGGGAAAAGGTCACGGGTTAAAGGGTCTTGTCGAAGTGTCTGTACATTCTTGTAAATGGCACGGATGATGGGGCGTACTGATGGGTGATGGGAAATTACCAGAGGAATGCGTAGATTGGTGAACGTGTTAGACTTCTTACTCAAGGCCTCCGCTCTGTTGGTTCCTTGGATTCTATGTTGAGCATCAGTAAGGATTTTGATGGGATACTGACGCTTCTCAAAGAATGATAGTATATTTTTGGAAGCTGCTGAAAAATCAGAATCTTCAGGCTGAGCAAATCCTTCTGGCCCTTAAAAGTTGTGATTATGGGATGGATTTGGTACAGGATTTGGGATGGTTGGATGGATACAAAAGGTAGTTATGAGAATCGGTGGGTTTAAAATGTAGGTTTGACTTGATTTGACGGTCGCAAATTGATAATTGAATGTCGAGGAAAACCTCTGAAGTGTCAGAAATACAATGTGTAGATTTCAAAAACGGACAGAAGGATCCTACAAATTGGATGAAAGACTCTAAATCTTGACGGGTCCCTGTTGCCACTCCCACAATATCGTCAATATAACTTTTGTGAAGGAAAGGGTGAGCACCGGAATACTGCGAAAAAAGTTGTTCTTCAAAGTGGCCCATGGTTAGGCAAGCAACAGAAGGACCCATTTTGGTCCCCATGGCTACTCCTTTAACCTGACGGAAAAACGCCCATTGAACTGGAAACAGTTTTGGGTGAGAACAAGTTTCGTCAAGCGAAGGAAAGTAGTTGTAGGAATTTGGGGGTCTTGTCGTTGGTCCAGGTAATGGCGGATAGCTGACAAAGCAACATGATGAGGGATGGATGTGTAGAGACTAGATACATCCACGGTGAATAGCAGACGTTCACCGCAATTTTCGGGAAACTCAAAGTCTTGAATAAGTCTCAAGAAATGAGGAGTGTCTTGAACAAAAGATGGTAACGCTGATACCAACGGGAAGAGTACAGAGTCCAAAAATTCAGAAATTAGAACAGTGGGACAGCTGTGGGAAGAAACAATGGGTCTGCCAGGGTTGTTTGCCTTGTGGATTTTGGGGAGAAGATAGAAACTGGAAATTTGTGGGCAAGGGTGGAGTAGTGATGCTGCTGATTTAGGAAGTTGATTGTTTTTAATAAGGTTGGTTAAAGTCCTCTTAACCAATTCTTGGCTGTCAGAAGTGGGGTCAGAAGGAAGTTCAGTGTGTGCAGTTTGGTCCGATAATTGCTTATCAGCCTATGCTACGTACAAATCCTTCTGCCAACCACGGATCCACCCTTATCAACTGGTTTGATGATGAGGTTCTTGTTTCTTTTGAGTGACAAGAGAGCCTCTTGTTCCTCTGGGGAAAGATTGCTTAGGGTAGTTCTCATGGGGGGTAGAAAACTATCAACATCTTTGCTGATGGATTCAATAACGGAGTCCAAGATGTTGTTTTCTCCAGATTTAGATGTCCAGGAAGAACGGGTGGAGCCTAAAGAGTTCAAGCAATCTTCTGGACTCGTATTGTCTGGCTGATCTGTGATGCCAAAATGGTGTCGAAGGCGAAGTTTCTCGCAGAATGAAGAAACATCTCTGCGGATGGAAAACTCATCAGGGAGGGGGTTCAAGGGAACAAAGTTCAGGCCTTTAGCTAAGACTGAGCGTTCAGAGGATGAAAGCTCCAGATCGGAGGGGGGGGGGGGGAAGATGGTGACCACAAGCTTGGTGTCCTGTGTTTGTATGGCATTACTGGGTGGGGTATGAGTGGAGGGTGCGTCAGGCAACAGGCTTGCTAAAGTCTTGGCTTTATAGAGTCAAGCAAAAAATTATGACGCCGGCGGTTGTATACGTGAATAAGGAAGCGTACTTCTCCAGCTTCTTGTAAGATGTTGAATAGGAGAGACCCTTGGTCTTGTATAGTGCGATCAAATCCATCTTTCTTTCGAACCATGCTACGGATGGTCGAGCGCATGAGAGTAAACAAGCACGAACGTAAATACCGAGAGGTGTCACGACGAAAGTGAAAATCGGACACGGTCGGTACCTGAAAGTTTAGTTTAAAACCTAGTGGAATGACGTTTCTACGAAGAGTACCCAGGAAACTAATATGGCTAGCGAATCTGGTTTTGCCAAAGGTTGCCATAGCTAGGGAATAATAAATGATGGGAGAACAGTGGGCTGGGTAGTGGGTGATTTCACGGGTAAAATTCCTACGAAGGGTCGAAGTGAATTTTTTTAAAACTGGCATGGTAGAAAAGGTAAAAAAAGGGGGTGCCGAAGAAAGGAGGGAGAACTCAAATGAAGTGAAATTGGAGAAGGAAATCAGAGAAAAAAATCATAAACGAAAAAATTGGCACCCCCGTTTTTCTAAACAAATAACCAGACCAACACCAAGCAAGCCCAGTGCAATGAGATTTATACGAATATATAGATCATATCACTGAACTATATGACATATGTTATATAGCTCAGTAGACCTTATGCATATGACGTCACAGAGAAGGAAAATGCGCCCACTAATGGAGGCAAGCGCGCGTGTATCATCGCAACTTACACCAACAAATGCAGTTAGCTGAGTTGTGTACCGGTGGAATACGCGAGTTTTCCACTCAGGACGGGAGAGCTACAGGACGGAGAACTAAACGCATGCGCACGCCATAGACCTTATGCATTGACGTCACACTGACGTCATTTTGGAAGAAAAACAATGAAACACACATGCTCTCACGGCGTAGATTTCGCACGCCCGTCAAGTAGACTTACGTGCGTATCCCCCTGTTCTGAAATCAGCTGTCTGCTTTTGTTGGTGTAACTTGCAATGATACGCGCTTTTCCTCCAAACGAGGGCGCACTTGTGTCATCATATCAAAGATATTATAAGCATAGATTCCAAACTCCTATACCTACACTGTTACGCTCAGTGACTCCTCATGGAGACGCATATATCGGGGCGGAAGTGTAAATTTGATAGGCGCGCCGTTCTATTCCGCGATCTGCGTACAAAAGTAAGAACGCGTTACAGAAAATTCCACTGTTCAAAGAGGTTAGCGCGGGTGCACTTTAACAACGCGTTCTATACGCGCAGAATACATTCCTCTGTGTATTATCCGGAATACTTGACGCACAGTTCTGCGCGCTCTGGAAACAAACGCGCTAGTTGATTTCCCGTTGTGAGCGCGTAAGTAATTGAACGCGCATATAAAAGTGCGTCACTTGAAGATACCATAGAAACTGACCAATGAATGTCCATGAACTTGCAAAACCAGTCATTGTGCGTTCATGTTCAAGTGTAAATAGGTGAAATGCCGCGTTAAAGAAATAAGTTATTCTTGTTGAAGTGGAATTTATTGAGGCGTAGTACTTCTTCAGTCAACAACATTCCGAAATAACAAGTATTAATACTTTTGTAAGACATTCGTTTGCCTGTTTGTTTTCAAAACGACTGAGCAGTGATCAGCACTTCCGCCCCGATATATTGGCCTCCATGGGGAGTCAACGCCCCATTTTAAGTTTGGAATCTATGTTTGTAATATCTTTGCATCATATGCACAAGGTCTATTCCCCGTCCTGATTTGCAAGGCGTTTCGATCCTGTAGACGGCGGGGAGCACAGTAGCATGGCATCAAAACCAAAACAGACACGAGCCCTTATTTGTTTACTAACTATGGATATGACGCATCGTAAGCTAACATTTCAGTTAAGCGGCAAACTCGGGAGTAAGGGGTCACAGACAAAGTGCAGAATATACAATTAAAGTGATGATTTTTTTTTCTGACACAAGACACCTACATTGCTTGGTTTAATACGGAATAACTCATCAGATAACTTTCTAACCATACACATACTGTTGTTTGTCATGTCCTTTTTTGTGAGCTAGCAAAATAACGTCACAAAGACGCGTATATGCGGACCAAGGGAATTGTCATGACAACTCTTGTACCGTCCTCTGTCTAGACCGAACGTTAAATCGGTTGAAGATTGTTCTAAAAATCAACAAGATGGTGCGGTCTTCGCAAACACGCATGCGCAATCCGGTTTTTTTACTGCGCGTCCCGTTCTCTTCGTCTACCGTCCTGAAATCGAAAATTATTTTGCTGCAAAAACGACGTCGCGTGACGTCAATGCATAAGGTTTATTAATCAAGTCCCTCATTCCTACCGGGCTACGTCCCCAAGCACCCTAAATGCGCCTTTGGGCTGAGGCAAGCCTTTCACAATTTCGTACACTTGACTGAAAGTTACAACTTGATATTTCAATCGTATCCCCTTTCAGCATCCTTCTTTCTTCCCCCATCTCCTGCGATACATTTTTCACACTTGTTAATTTTTTTTTCCGAATTTGTGTCGATTTGGCCAAATTTCACTTGGTTACTATGTTTTAAATGTTATTTAGGGGACCCATTTTGTCCGTCAAAAGGCGGGTGGAAAGTGGAAGCAAAAACAGCAATTAAATCTTTGCTCTGTCGTACAGACTCTAATGCATCCGAGTAAGAGATAAAAGAGTTCTGTGAGGTAAACTTGCGTAACTTTCTATTTGCAGTCTTCTTTCTGGATTATCCGGAACAACGTGCTGGGCCCCGGGTTACCAGCTTTTGATTCTTGCCGAAGGCAGGCAAGGAATCTATGCATTCATGATGGCGTGTGTGTATGTATATGTGTGTGAATGTGTGTGTGTTTGTGACACTTTGCTCGTTAACACAATATCTCAAGAAGGGAAACATTGACAGTTCTCAAACTTGGTACATAGATGCCCTATATTGAGAGGAAGAACCCTATTGTCTTTGTTGGGGTCAAAGGTCATCTAGGGTCACCAGGAGTCAAACTCTGAAAACCTTGTTAACACGATATCTCAAGTTAGAAAGCTTGGATGAAATTCATACGTAGTCTGTAGATGCGTTATGGTGACAGGAAGAACTCTATTGTTTTTGGTGGAGGTAAAAGGTCATTTAAGATCACTGGGGGTCATACCCTGAAAACCTTGTTGACACGATATCTCAAGGTAGAAAGCTTGGATGAGTTTCATACTCAGTATGTAGATGTCTTATGGTGAGAGAAAGAACCCAATTTTTTTGGTGGAGTTCAAAGGTCATCTTGGGTCACCCGGGGGTCAAACCCTGAAAAGCTCGTTAAAACCTAGTCCTCAGTAAAGGCCCGTGTATGGCCGGTCGCCGATAGCTCCCTATACACGGTCCTTACTCCGACTCATTGAAAACCTGGGGTCTTCGACTAGCATAGTGCTGGTCGAAATTGATTTTCTTCTTATTGCAAAGTTAGGACCTAAAGTCTTAATAAACTACCATAACTTTGCCTTTCCATGTCTTACACTTATATTGCAGTTGTTTTTTTTTTATCACTTTAAACCTCGGAAAAGTTCCGAAAATTTGAAATAAAATCATCAACTTGGCCGCTTCTTAACAATTTACTGTAGCGCTCGAAATATTTGTTGACATCTGAATGCCGTGTGCGTAACATTGTGACGTCACGCACAACATTTTGATTACTGTAGTTCCTATGCATACACATGGCAACTGCTTTGCAGGCATTCTATACTGACGTAACGACGTAGCTCATTAGCATACTGTTGTAAACAAAGTTCCAAAGTCACACAGTAAATTTTACAGAGCGAAAAAGTTGCTGATTTCATTTCATATTTTTGGCACTTTCCGGAAATTCTCGGTGATCCAGAACAGCTGCAATACTCTTGTAAGATCTGGAGAAGAAAATTCCTGGTTGTAAATTAGGATTTTTCTTTCAGGAATTTGCTGTAAGAAGACAGAAAATTTCAACCATTACACAGACGGCCGATCCCCCCGCTATTTTCAATGGTCGGTGTAAGGACTGTGTATAGAGAGCTGTACGCGAACGACCACAGTCCTTTACTGAGGACTAGTTAAAGGTGATCAGTCGTCTTGAAATATTCTTTGTGACGTCAGCCTTTTCTTGACATGTTTCTGCAGTCGTCACTGTTCAAGGATACACCGTACAAGCATGGTATAGCTAATCGGTAAGCAAGAAGAGACGGCTTGTAGCTGTATACCTACTAGCTATACCGATGTCATCATAGCTACTTGTACGGTGTATCCTTGAACAGTGACGACTGCAGAAACATGTCAAGAAAAGGCTGACGTCACAAAGAATATTTCAAGACGACTGATCACCTTTAAAACCATATCTCGAGGTTGGAAGCTTGGATAAATTTCATACGTAGTAGCAGATGTGTTGTAGTGAGACTTAGAACCCTATTGCTTTTGGTAGGTGCCAAACATCATCTGAGGTCTCTGGGGGTCAAACGCTGAAAACCAAGATCTTTATCTGGGGTTACAACAAACGGTTGATAGGTAGATCCTATGTCTGATATAGTTGCTTGCACGGTAGTTCAACCAATACTTGAGCAGGGATCCCACTTGAGCAACCTGCATAGTGTACATGCACTGTATTACAGCTTTCCATCGGGTCGGTGATCACGGTGTGCACGAGCGTTATTTTTTTATGAAGCGTAGATAAGCAGGCATAATTTGGAACTATCTGTTCTGCAGAAAAAAATGCGGTGCGCTCCGACCCAGCTATGCTCAGCATGCATACTGTATTGTGCATTACATACCTAGTGTCTGAGCTGAGTGTACACTCCACGGACTTCTTATATACATGGACAGAGCATATTGCACTAACGTCCTATGCGTAAATTGTCGCCACCGTGTACGTACACGAATAGGCTTACCAATATGGCTGCCTGCTATAGTCTTGTGTGTAAAAGTTTGGACTTGCTCAAGTGGCTCGGTATCGACAAATTGCGTGAAAAACTTGTAATATTTTCGAAAGAAAGCAAGCTCAGGTCAAATTTATCAAATATAATGAAGGACTGTGATATTGTTCTTCCATTCATACTGATATTTTGTCTGAAATGTTGCAGATTCATCGTCAAATTGGGCAAATGGTGGCAACCCGGCGGCCATCTTGGTTAGCCTAAATTTGTTCGAACGGTGGCGACAGTATTGATTGCGCAATCCTCTGTCCATGTATTGAAGTCCGTGGTACACTCCTATCATGTGCTAGTCAGGGTAACCTTGACGCGAGAGAACGTTTACATCTGGTCTTTTCAAAGATATTATAAGCTAATAAAGATATTATAAGCTTAGATTCCAAACTCCTATATCTACACTATTACGCTTAGTGACTCCTCATGGAGACGCATATATCGGGGCGGAAGTGTCAATTTGACATGCGCCTCGTTCTATACTCTGCGATCTGCGTACAAAAATAAGAACGCGTTACAGAAAATTCCATTGTTCAAAGAGGTTAGCGCCGGTGTACTTTAACAACGCGTTCTATACGCGCAGAATAAATTTCTCTGTGTATTGTACGGAATGTTTGACGCACACTTCTGCGCGCTCGGGAAACAAACGCGCTAGTTGATTTTCCGCTGTGAGCGCGTAAGAAATTAAACGCGCATATAAAGAGCGTTACTTAAAGATACCATAGAAACTGACCAATGAATACAGGCGAATATGTCTATGAACTTTACACCAGTCATTGTGCGTTCATGTTCAAGTGTACTTTTGTATAATGCCGTCAGTAAGAAGTAAAATTCTTGTAAGTGGAATTTAGTATTCAGGAGTGATACTTCTTACATTTACAATGTTTCGAAATAACATGTATTAATACTTTTGTAAGACATTCATTTCTCTGTACGTTGTCAAAACGACTGAACAGTGATCAGCACTTCCGCCCCGATATATTGGGCTCCATGGGGAGTCAACGCGCCATTTTAAGTTTGGAATCTATGCTAATAATATCTTTGGGTCTTTTCACCTATCCCGCCCCCGTCAACCACCGGTTATCAACGGGCGAGATAATGAGCTGAAAATCCGGATTTCTTGTAGCCCCGCCCCCAAAACTCAGAGCAACCGATGGAATTTCGCGAAACTGATACTGTACACATTCTTAGGTTTAAACTGATGAATAATGTAACAGAAGGCGTAACCTATCACGGTGACGAAATAATTCGAATTCTAAAACTCTTATTTTTAAGATAAAATTGAAAATATTCTATGTTTTACAGTAATTTTTGATAAATCACATGTTGAAATAAGGTAGCATTTTTGAAGGCCTAAAAAGTGGTCGCAAATTTGCCGTAAACTTGACTTCGTTACAGGATAAAAACGGAGAAATTTGGGGAAATTGATTAGCCAAGAATCTACGCTTTCCATTGGTACCAATTTTGCGATTGGAAATAATGTAACGATGGTATATCATCGCCTCGAAAATTCGTCTGCTATTCGATTATTTTCTGTGTACATTTACACACATTTGTATTGGACGTTAGTGTACGTACAGCGATGCACTTTGTGAGTACGTAATATAATGCATTTCAGTGTACTACACAAAAGTTCTATCAGTTCATTTTAAGCCAAATTAGCTAGTTAAATGTTTTTGAAACTTGAGAATCCTTAGGATCGTGGCAAGTGCTAATTTACTTCCAGTGTTGCTCCTGTACTTTACGACTGTGACATAACAGGCCTACAGAATGGACAGTTGGGAACAGTGTGTTGTGAAGTGTGCTCTGTACTGTGTGCATAACATACTGCTAAATCTCAATACTCAGTGCAGTGGCTGACTGGGGAAATGGATTCTTAGTTTTTTCAGTCCATAGGGTGCAAAATATTTCCAAGTTAGTCTAACTTTATGAGATAAAAGCAGATGAGTCACTATGGCATTGCAGTGATTGACTCTCTTTCTAGTGTGGGTAGCTAGGCTCCTTTTCAGTGCAAATATCACATAGACTACCAAGGTAACTGGTCAATCAAAGAATATTAGCCTGAGGTCTTAGAATGAAATGGGCAAACTTTGCAATATAACTATATATAGTGTAATGCTTTAAAATTATGCTCTACTGAAGAAATAGAAAATATGAGAGTTACTGTTAAAACAACTAGGTGTTTGTTAATGTCAATAATGATATCCTGGAATATTGTAAATGGAGTAGTGATTTGCGGCTAGTAAACTAGTATCGGTGTTACTGAATGGCTGGCTTTGGGGGAAATGTATTACAATTTGAGCTGACACTATAGACGAATCCGATCAGCGCTTGTGTTTAGTGACTGTAGGCAGCCATTAATGGGGTCCACCAGCCTTAAATCGTCTTCATTTATTTTCTACATGAATTTCAAACCCACATATTCAGTGAAATTGAACGAATCAAGATACAATTGAATGTCCAACCATCCATCATACAGGTAAGCAAGGAAATTGAAAGATTAAAGGTGATAGACCCCAGGTATGGCCGACTGAAATCAGACCATCACTTGCTCTCCGGATTCGTCTATACCCAGTACAGTCATGCATATCCTTAAAAGGAACCAGTGGCAACAAGCAACCATAGCATTATTTTTTCAGCATGTTCAAAGGAAGACTGACAGACAGTACTCAGCAATAACCTGCAGTAGCAGGATATGCATGGTAAGTGTGGCATGATACTCGAGTTTCTTGTTTTTCTAAAGTTGGGGGGTGGGGGGGGGGGTAAAGCCGTCCCCCGTTTAGGTTTAATTTCCTTCTTCGGTGCTGGAAAACTGCTGAGGTTTTCTTGGTCTAATGCTTAAATCACTCATTCATGTCTCTTCTAGTAGGTTTACACTTTAACAGCCTAGGTTGTAATTTTAGTTTCAAAGCTTTGGCAAAGCCGTCCCATTAACTTATGATTTTAAGTAAGCTAAAAGTTAATAGAATCCACAGTCCATCAAGGACGTTCAAACCCCCTCTCCATTCGCCCAAAAATCAAGGAAATGGGGGTAGCCTACTTTGTTGATATAACAACAAGAATGAGAACCAGTTTCATATACTGTATTAAATCTTGTAATGTAGCCAGTGTAGTTAGTAACAGCCTTACAGTATCAGCTCTAACATTATTTACATTCTTTGTTATTTGTCAAAAAAGCTTCCCTGTGAATTTAAGATATCTGTGGGGGTAGTTATGTGTAGCCAACTCCACATGAACACACTACACAGACCTTAAACACTGGCCTACAAGTTGTCTCCCCGGGGTATGTAAAGCGCTGCTATGCATTCACACAGTATGGCCCTATGGCCGGGCTATGCATTGTGAGGCTGGCTCCATATACTGTTACAGTATGTTGTGCTTTGTTTTTAGCGAGTTATTGGACATTCCATCTTTCTTTATCCGAGCCTGTAGTGTGTATATAACCATTTTAATCATTTTTACCTATGTACCTCGTAACTGACATCATTTATCCAATTTTCCTTATTGATTGAAAGGGTACACAATTTTTTTCAGACACAGCTTTTCTCATAGAGTTGTTAACGAGTGGAATAGTCTGCCTGAGTGGGTAGTTAACTCCACATCTGTGCACTGCTTTAAGGTTAACATTGACAAGTTCTTCCATAAGTGTGGTAGAATCTAATTGTGCTGGACTCGTTTGGTGTTGGTTGGTTCTTTGTTTTCAGTTATGGTTGTATGGACTTCAGGGCATCTTATGGGGCCTTAGCCCTTCTTTGCCCTTTAACCTGTTATGTTATGTTATGTTATGTTATGTTAATTTTACCGTTATGCCGCGAAATTTGTTCGCGCATTCGGTACTTGTCATGCAATAGTGGACTGTGCGAAGAATGAATCGTGAAGAAGCCATTCGTGAATGAGTCGCCCTGTATTTACCGTGAACTTGACTTCGTTACAGAATGGTTTTCAAAGAAATTTTAGTAAATTGTGGCTGAAGAATTTTATCACCGAATATGAAAATTTTAAACATTGGAAATAGCGAGGCTAAATGAAAAAAATGACTTTTTTGAACAGTTTAGAAACAGTTACGTTGCGTTGTCAAAATATGGCCAAAATGCACCTTTTGTTGCTTGTAAATACCTGTCATTAAGAAAAATCACATCCAAGAATTGTTTTCAATGAAATTCGGTTAGCTGCAAGCATTGAAACGCCTTAATTACGTAAAAATCAACCTTCGAAAACTGCAAGTTTTATCTAATTATGTATTAATGAGCTATGACGTCATGAAACGTCATGCATATTCTCACAAGAAAAGAAAGCTCTTTTGGTACGGCTGATAACTGGCGGTCAAGGTGAAAGTGAAAAGACCGAAATGCAAACGTTACCTTGGGGCAGGGTTACCCTGACTAATCATGCTTCTATAGTACAAAGTGGCAAGGTACAGTGTAGTACTCACTATAGTAGAGTGACTGTATTGGGAGTTGAGTCTGATATACGTGCACAGGGCCCAGGATCGATCACAATGAGTGAGTAGGCATTCTTGATAAGTTGTTGACAGAAGGATGTGCGTTTTCAGTTCACGCATTCATATTTTCGGCATAAATTTATTTAGGGTAGAAGGAGTTCAAGTTTGACAACAACTGGTTGTCAGTGACATTGAATGTACAGCCTAACATAATAGCGACTTTTCGATTTCAGGACGGTAGACAAAGAGGACGGAACGCGCAGCAAAAAACTTGACTGCGCATGAGTAGAAGCGAGCATCGCTCCGTCCTGTTGATTTTCAGGACGGTCGTCGACCGATTTAACGTTCTGTTAGAAACAGGACGGTACAGGGGTTGCCATGGTAATTTCTCTCGTCCATAACATTTACGTGTTTTGTGACGTTAAATTTGAAGTTAGTTGTTTGCAAATGTACATCGTTTGTTCATGTAGCATGGAAGCTGCTGACAAAAATGAACATGACAAACAAGAACAATGCATATCTGGAAAGCCATTTTACGAACGATTCCGTGCTAAGCCAAGGAAAGCTATCTTGAGGTAGAAACTTTCAAATTTTTGTAAAATACCTAGTAACGATGGCGCCTCTATAATCCTGTGTAGGTTCGAGGTTCGTCATTGTTACAACTTAGCGATGAGTGTGGATGCTAACAAAGCACTGCAACTTAGTTCATAAATGAGCGCGTCATTGTTTTGTTGTCATTCTACCGCACCGTCGTCTTTAAAATCGAAACGCCTTAAATGTCAGGACAGAACGCCGGGCGCGCGTGCGTTTAACCCTCCGTCCTGTTGCTCTACCGTCCTGAAATCGAAAAGTCGCTAATATTGCATAGTCTGTGCATAACATTAGGCCATGAAGCCTAGCTTTTGTTAAAGGTGGGGCCTGTTCATACGAAAATTTTCGTGTGAATAAAGGGCATTGGAAGCACTATTCATACGAAAATTTTCGTGCTAAAGCTTAAAATTCCACACTTTTTACAGGAATATGAGTCGATGATCTTAGATTGACATTTGGGTGTTTTTTTGAAGGTGGGGCCTATTCATACGAAAATTTATAAACGTTGTGACTATTTATACGAAAATTTTCGTAGTCACAATTCATACGAAGAAAACATGAGCCGACTGGCGTATATACAATTACAAAGCCATATAAATGGCTCCACAGATGTACAGTCTGCGTAGGTACGCACATGGACGTGAACGTGATAGTGTACTGTACGGTACACGTGCACGTGCATGTGAAACATGTGAAACACGCACTCGTACTCAGACCTTAGGCATAGAACAAGGCATTCTGAAAAACAAACTCGCATCAATCCCAAACTTGTTTCCAGACCGTTTTTTGCCTATTAGAGGACATTAAATCTAAAAGATACTTGTGTAATCAAGTTTTACAGCAGAGTCTGACGAAACAGTACGACACTTTACTATGGTTACATCTCTATGTTTCGACACCCTTTACTATATGCGCTTACAGCTGCATTAAAAATCGTGTGACGAACCTAGCCTATGTTTGAAAAGCTACTTATGATGAAGTTTCGCCGTATACAGCGAGAGAATAGAAACCGGTCTAGGCCTAGCTGGTTTTCAAAAAAACCACCCAAATGTCAATCTGAGATCATCGACTCATATTCCTATAAAAAGAGTTGAATTTTAAGCTTTTGCACGAATATTTTCGTATGAATAGTGCTTCCAATGCCTTTTATTCATACTAAAATTTTCGTATGAAAAGGCCCCACCTTTGTTGGGTGAAAAACTTCGTGGGAGCATGTAGCAAGCTGTTTATGTTACGTAAAGATGATCATTCGGTGGTTAAGTTGCTTTGGCACCTTTTATAGGCTAACAAACGTCTGTGTCAAGTCTAGCCTATTTTGTGTTAGGCCTAGCCTACTTAGGCCTATGGATTTTTGATAGAAAGTTGACTGTAAGCCTAGATTTTGAAAGGAAATGTCAGTTTAGGCCATAGGCATAGAGCAGGAGTTCCTATATCCTGCTCTATGGTTTAGGCCTAGAGCTTGGCAGCTCTGCCAGTCTGATGTAACGTTAGTCAAAATATATTTCAATTTACAAAATTCATCATCTGGGGTCAACAGAGGTCAAAACGAAAAATTTCCTAAGAATTTCCAAGATTAAATAGGAACACAAAACTGTATTTTTCCAACACGTTCAGACAGCATTTGACCAGTAACTGAATTGCATTCTGTTTTTTTTTTCTTCATTTTTTGTTATTCAAGTTTTGGTGGGGTTCAAAGGTCATGTGAGGTCAGCAGGGGTCAAACTGTGAACACATCGTAAAAAATGATGTAGTAGGGCCTAGGCCCTAGAGAAGTATAAATTTGAGGAATGAACCTCGGTGCAACAAAACACCCCCTTTCGGCAGGGAATCACTAACCCCTTTGGGCTTTCTGGTTCTGTAATACATCTGGGCTACTTGACATCCACAGTTAGCAAATGCTGCCATATTTCAACTTTCTGTTCTTGAGCATTTACATACCGAACATGAAGCCAGAAATTTTGAAGAAAGTAAACTCCTACACAGTGTAGCAATTGCAAGATAAAGCAAACAATGGTTTGATACAACCACGTATTCAGGGGTCGAAATTTAATTTTTTTTTCCCACGGAACAGCGCTTTTTCCAAAATTACTGTTCCGGATCAGATTTTACCGTTCCGGAGCACAGTACCTCGGCATACGTACAGTTCGTGCACACGTGCAGACTGCAAAGGTGCAATTTGCTGTCTACTGTATTCGAGTGGTATGACTGCACGACTTGACCGTAACATGGGGAGGGTGAATTTTCGCCTACTGCAGCGGGCATTAGCCAGTGGGATATCCTGATTTTCTTTTGGTTCTTATTTTTTAAGCACAAAGTTATCGCCAATAATCTTGCATTTTTCCGAGACCTAGCATTGCAGTGTTCCAAAACCTACTGTAGGATGAAATACACTCATAATTGATGCAGAAGGCACAGCAAGCAAGGCAAGTGGGATTTGAGTGAGAGCAAAAAAGTTCCACAGTAAAGGAATATTTTTGCTTGATTCAACCTTTACATTGCGGTTTATTGCTATAGCAAAGCAATGAGTCGGTTCTCCAACATATGAGTGCACATATTGTTGTTATTTTCTCGCAGCAAATTTACGTGAAATCGTTCTAGTCGTATCCTTTGCCATAACCTTGATTCAAGTATCATTCCACACAGTAAGACAATGGGAAGATCTTGCGAGGAAAGCAAACACTTAGGACCCATTGACTTTGGTTCCGAGATATCAGCAGTCAGAATTGCTCTCAGTCATTTCAAGTTTCGGTGCTTAGTTGCTAGCTTGGAGGGAATATTCACAAAACCCCCTAAAAACACAATAAAGTGGAGGAAATATCAATGAATAGTTAAGAGGTCATTTGGAACATACCACGCAAGACAAGGGGTGATGCAAGATGACCTTCGCTTGCAGGGCAATAAATGACATACTGTACTAAAAGTTTTTATGCGTTTGAGTGGTAGTAAAACTTCAGTACCGGTATGTGCGTTTACACAGTACTGTACCATGTAGCATAGGGAATAACACGTACAAGTGTGACCGACTTTAATTGGTAAGGGTGGAACAAGATTGCATTTCATACTTAGGCCTAAGCCAAAATTTACGGGGATTTTATATATTCACGGCGTCATTACTTTATCAGAGATTAGCATTTGCGTATATTTATATGCACTTTGTTTCTTGTGGAAAAACACAGTTCCACGGAACAGCCTGAGTGGCTTTTAAAAAGCTACTGTTCCGGCACTAAAAGCACTGTTCTCGGAACAGCGGAACAGTGGGAATTTCGACCCCTTAGCGGTTTTGTAAATATGCAAAAATTGAGGTTTGTTGTACTTGAAAAGCCAAACTGGCAACTAAACCTGGATGGGAACAAGAGTGTGGGCAAACACACCTATTACAACATGCCCCTCATTCACGGTTTTTTCAGCTTGTTGACCTGTTGGCTGATGTAGGTTAGCCCAAAACCTTACGAAACTCCGAAGGGGGAACAGGGAATTGAATGGGTGGGGGCGCGTCTTTCACATGGAGAAATGCTAATAAACTGAAAAAATTTTGGTTTTCAGATTTTCTTTTTAAGATTTCATAAATTATCGAGTCTGATGTGGAAACGAGTCCCAGAAACGTTTACTCGTATCAATAATATCGATTACGGGAAGGGGGCGTGATATGATTACCCTAAACACCTTCTTGAAGAGTATAAACTCCCGCTTCCCTGAGTAAAATATTTGGTAAAATGGACGTTATATTTTGCTTACATTTACGAGCAGGAAACGATTTTTCAATCTATTTAATGATGATCACGGCAAGTCACTTTCCCAAGCGTTTCGCCATGAGCGTACGGGATTACTTCCACAACACGGGTAGGGATCGAGCTGAGGAAATTTGCCTGAAATTTCGATACATATTTACCCCAAAACAGCATATATTTCGCCCTGAAATGTTATAGCCTATATTCTGTCCGAGAGGCGGGAGAGAGAGAGCTACAACTCCCGACTCCGTCTCCTACTTAAACCTCTTTGTTCTTCGTGCACATATTTTACCACATGTATGGCCATTCTGCGCATACATTATACAGCCAAGGACGCGGACGTGCGCGTGTACGGTAGAGCATATGTATACTTATAGACCTTATCAGAGAAATCCTAAGCTTTAGCTGAAGCTACACCCACTTCCCCCGAACGAATCGACTTCCTTTTCTGACATTCAATACAGTATAGAAAGTAATCATCGGCATTAGCCTATGTTAGAATAAGGTGTTAAAACTAAGGTAAGTAAAAATACGACTGCACATTTGGTTCCATGTTGCTGCATATCTGGTTCGGGATTTCCCCTTGAGTTCGGAAGCAATGAACGGAAGAGGAAGAACCGGAACAGCCCACTTATATCAACCTTGAAATTGTTCATACAGTGTATACGTTTATCTAATAACGAATTATGGCAAAATCTGTGCTTAATCCGCCACGGCCTCCTGGTCACGCAGGGACCGCGGAGACGGGGGGGGGTGCTACGGGGACGTTAGCCCCCACACTTTTCCTGCCTTGGGCATTGTGGGCGCCTTAAACTGAGATGACAGGCTTGAACATATTGGGCCGCTTCGATGATTAGCCCCCACTTGAGAACTGGCCCCGAGGTCCCTGTCACCAGTTTGGCACCCTGTCAACCAATAAATAAAATTATTTGAGTTTTTTTCTGAATAGTATCCTCTTGAATATTAAAGGAGACTTGAACCTTAAGTTCTATGCAGATGCATGTGATGAACAGCAACTTGTAAATGAGCTATAAAAAACAACACCATATCTCCTTGTTTTGTGAAGATATGGTTATTTGTTTTCTGTTTGTAGGAGGCCACCATTTTCAAAAAGTGGAGACTTAGTAAGTCTTTGGTGATGCCATTGAGCCGATTACGCAAGAGCTTGTACATTTTCTGTATAATTATTTTGTAACATGTATCCAGTAGTTTCTTCTGTTCAATCAACATGTGAAGCTTCTTTCTAAACTATTCATCTTTAACAATTTTGAGAATTGAATTGATAGTCCATACATTTTGATTTCCACCAAGTCGAAAATTGGTCAAAGAAAACGAAGAAATACATTGCAAATTGATTCTATGACGTTATAGGCTAGTTTCAAGTCCTTCGGTTCTTATAAGTAATCTTTAAATGCTAGTATTTCTGCAACGAAAGAACATTTTTGTTTGCCACTTGCAGAATTCTCTTCATTTTCCAAATCTGGATCATTAGAAGTTTAACTCAGGGTTTTAATAGTTATCCTTATATTTGATAGGGTCAGTATTCTGTATGCTGTATTCCTCATATGTAAGTCAAACTCAGTCCTCAAACTTCAACTTATCGTTGTCCCCCGATTTGCATCGATGTATAAGGCAAGGCACTGCAGTGTAGGCCTACATGTGCTCCTTAAGTACGGTAATCTGCATTTAGTCGCAAGAATCGGGCATTTAGTTCCGTAACAGCGTTGAATTCGTGTCAGAGACACCACGGTAGGTTGAAAGTCCAAGTAGTCACCAACATACGACCGACATTTTCCGACGAGCGACCTTTTTGACAATCATGTTCTCACAAGCGATGAGAAACATGTTTCAGGAGATATTGATTTGTCGGAAGTTTCGCCACCAAGAAAAAAAATAATAATAAAAAGTAAATAAAAAATAAAAAAAAGACATGCCGGCCGGGCTTGTAATTTCCGGCCCATGCGTACTTCACATCACGCTGTTGTGATTTAAACGCACAATGGATTATGTTCTGTGAGTTTTATGTCACTGTCGATCGATTCCAAGTCTGTTCAAATCGCCAGCCTTGACATCCACCCTGAGCTCTTCTTTTCAACTCATTATCAAAACTTAAAGGGAAAATGCAATCTCCCCACTTTGAATTAGTATATCCCGTCATCTTAATTCAGGAATGGCTCCTATCAACCTTGTAAAAATATTTTTTTGTAACTTGTTTACCAAATTTATGCAGAATAACTCCTTGATTTACCTTCAATATACAATATTTTTATACAGAAACATAATGAAAGATAATTGTGTGCGAAATAAGAAGAGATTTGTAAGATTGAGCAAATTTTTGAAAATAAACTTGGGACGACTGCTTCCTCCCATTAAGTGAACTCCTGTAATACGCTTTATTCAAAAAGCCCTTTCAGCCAACTTGTTCTCGACGATATAATGTTGAAGTAGAAACTGATGAAAGACCATGGTGGGTCGTAATTGTATTGAAATTTTACCACCTGACGAAAAGCGAGGCTATTTTTTTTTTCGGTTGTGTAAGTCTAACTTTTCTTGACTTTTTTCATTTGACAATATGTAACTGAAATGTAAAAATCACCATAAACGAAAGTTTATGTAGTTGAGGTCACAAAATAACGTTTTCCTATTTTTCCCATTACAGATCCATCTCTTCCCTTTAAAGTTCGAGTCTGTTCATTCACGGAGGCCCTCAATCTCGCGAGTCTACGAGGTGAGACTTTTTACTTTTCATGTTTAGGCAGCTCCAATCTTTCAAACAAAATTAAGTAAGCCTGGGCAATTTGTCATATATACAACAAAAGAGAATCCCCACAGAATAGTCACGCATATCGCACCAAGAGGACATACAGTGGCGGATCCAGGCGGGGGAGCAACAGGCGTGCGCCTCCCCTATTGGCCGTCATGCGTGAAAAAAGTTGAGGCAGAAAAGAAATGCTTCAAAATGTGTCAAATATAGCACCATTTTGCATCTCAGCCCTCTTCCAAAAGCAAAAATTTTCCAAAGGGGAGGGGTACACCCCTTCCTTATACCCCTACCCCAGGACAGCGATCAATCAAACCTTGCGCCCCTCTGTTGAAAATTTCTGGATACGCCCCTGGGACATGAACAAAACTAAAATAACGCACTGATCTTTAGAATTGCGGTACAGTTATATAGCACTTTGTGCGGACTGTGGGAATGTACGGTTTGCAGTGAGGTATAGTGTACGTACATGGTATTCGCAAAGGATACTTACACGTATACGTAATACGTTTACTTACACGTAAAGACCTATGCATAAATTCTTAAAAAGTGTATTCCGTACTACTTGCAAGTGAAACGCGCTGGATGAAAGTCTTTCCGGGGTTGCAATCATACAGCGATGGAATAGTCTCCTCGTTGTCATAAATATCAAAAAATTCTTTGTCTGATGACCAAATGTGATATGGTAGGCAGGTAGAAGCAGGGAGGTGATAAGACCTCCCTGGTAGAAGGGTCTTGCGCCAACCTCAATAGCCATGCATAGGGGACCACCCCATCCCCTCCGTAATGGACTTATTTTTCGAGTGTTTTTGGTAAACATTGATAACTACGGGACATAAGATTGAAAGAGTTTTTTGTCCTGTGTACCGGTAAAGATTAAGATCCCTTATGAAAGATCCATTGAAATTCTGTAACTTCTTTTACCGTTATACTGCTAGTATTGTGATTTGTGAGTATATTGTCTTGAGTGCGCGCACGGTGAGAGTCTCGTTATAGGGTATCCGAACTGCCGAATGCGTAAACCGGCATGTGTTTGTCACGAATACGAATACAAGCCTTTGCACTAAACTCTAAAATCAGTTAGAATCTCACCAACAATGGGTACGTATGTGAAAACACTAAAATTTTGTCTTTTCCTCAACAACGTATGTAAGAAATCTGATGGGACAAATATCTTTACAACTTACCTCTCGGTAAAACCCATTGGCAACGGCAATTACTGGGTAAACTGTGCCCAATTTCAATACTTCACACACGTACCCAATGTTGGTGAAATTTTAACCTAACTTTGAGTGCAGTATCAATGCGTAACTTTCGAAATCTGTCAGTACTATTACGACTTTACGAGTATAAATACCTTCTAACGAGTACGAGTACAGGCTGGTATGCAAAATCGTGAGTATAAGTACATACTCACTACAATTTGGAGAAATAATTCTCCGAAGTTTGATTTCAGTTTGTACGGTATTTATGAGCGACAAGTGAATCAGTGTTAACCGACTCCGACACCGACTCGTAGTGTGTTCATCTCTCTTACTGCTTTACAGCAAACAGCAGACCCGAGCAATGTATAGGGATTCAAGGGTTACAACTTGCTCAAGGCACCAATTTACGCTCAAGCTGTCCTAGTGTAACTTGAGTTTATATGTTGCATAACATACATACTCAGGAGAGTGGGGCGCATTATTACATTTTTTTTTACTTTTCGTGCATAACGCTCTTTGTGATACGGAATGTGATACGGGTAAGATATTACACTGACTAATAAAGCATAACATAGCACATCTCTGCCTACCCCCTTGGCTACGAGCTGAATGGACGGCTTGGGGAGGAGTTCTTCCTTTCCTTGACGAACGTTTGTGCTTCTTGAGGTTCCAAAATGCAAAGTGGCATACATTTGTCAGTTTTAACGGAATATTTTTTGGAAAGAATGGTCTTTTTATTGTAAAATTATAAGTATAAATACTACGAATTTCGTTCTTACTTACATTACATGAGCTTCAAGCTTGCAGTGTTTATTTTCCACATGGAATATTTTTCAGGGTAACGTGTTGTTTCAACACAGCACTGGTATTACTGAGCTTATTGCTGAGCTCAACAACAGTCAATGCATGACATGGGTGATTCCGCAAATAAAGGGGCCAGAATATTTGATGTCCCATTTTACATTTCACCTTGAAATTGTCAGTTCATAAAATTATTGAAGTGATGAGAGATGGTACCAGTCTTAAGCTGTAGTAAAGCCTTACATACTCTAAACTGTACAAAACGTATCAATAAGTCGTTATGATATTATGTGCGAAAAATTGATTTTGTTACCGAGGAGCTGGAATATCAAGCGTAGAGAAGCGTATTTTTTTCTTTTTCTTTATTTTTTAGTTCTAAAGTAAACGGTGTGAAACCCCAAAATCTTAAATAAGCAGAATGATGCGTTTAGGAAGCAATTTCGTAATAGCTGGGATTTATACAGCTCCACTAATTCTGTAACTGCAACATGGAATAACACTCTGAACAAGCCACAGATTCCCCGTGTTACAATACGTGTACTAACATTTTGGTGTCTCATTGCAAATAATAATTAATTAAAAAAATTAATATTTTAGAATGTTCTGATGTATTTCCAAGAATACAGGGCCGTAGCCTGAGGGGGGGGGGGAGGCTACTGTCCCCTGAGATTTGCAAACCGTAAATGAAAGTTGGCCTACTTGAGAAAATGTACAGAAACGCCGAAAGTTTCATGGTACAAATTATGATTTCAAGGCCCCAAAATCATGGAAAATCGCATTTAAGGGTTCTTTTTTTCCCAAAATTTTCCCGGGGTGAATCCGGATCCCCGCCAGGGACGCGTTTTTATGTGGGTTTCAATGCCTGACGAATAAACCATCTTCATCCTTCAAGAAAAACCGCTTGAATACACCACTGTATGCACTGGCTAAAGATAAAATAGCCAATGATTACCTTTAATTATTAGCTTAAGTCAATGAACTTATAAAGTAACTTTTAATTTAAAGGGCATAAGCAGTCGCCGGAAACTTCTTTTGAACAACAGCTAAAACAGGAATCACTCACATATTAAAACATAGGCGTAGGAAAAAGGGGTCGGGGCGATCGCTCCCGCACTCTGATTGGTGGAGGCGGAAACCTTGTTTCGCCCCCCCCCCCCCCCCACTATGGATGATGTGCTGCCAAAATATGGCATTAGATAGGATAAAACTACTTAAAAGTTTGTCAAACATTGCACCATTTTGCATGTAGGGCACATTAAATATTCAAAAAATTTTCAAAGGAGAGGGAACCCCCCATTCGTCCCCTTTCATTCGGCCCCTCCCCGAGGACACTGATCACTAACATGCACTTCCAGCCCTACTTTCAAAGAGCTTCCTACGCTTATGTAAAATATGTCTTAACTGTCAACATGAACTTTGTGGTATTAACTTTCAACTGTATATGTGGCGTTAGCAAGAGTAGGTCTTTTGGTCAGAAGAAGAGCGATAAAACTAGAGTACAAAACTTCTCCGACGTAGCATGAAAAACAAATTCCATGTATTTGATGTCTGATGTTACATCGGTGTATAACATGACAAAAACGTCATGCAACAACAGTATTACGTCAGAAGAAGAGTAATAACGCTACATGCAGTACCAGACTCCCGCCTGCGAAATCACGTTGTATGAAACACAAATTCTATAGGTACTTATATGACAACTGATGTAGCCCTTGCTTACATTTTAAAATTTGCAGTATTTCTATTTTCGTTATCTGTTATAGTAAATGGGAAGTATTTGTGTACATCCGTGATTCGTCTAAGTGAAATTCAAGAGCTAAAACGAGAATGCCCTATATTGCAACGATGCTAAATTTTGTCCTGAATAAAATATCAAACTTTAAAATTTGATGGATTTCTTCATAGATGTGGGCCTTTTTCAGACACTTGTTAATTGGGGACCATTCGAGGAAATTGTCAATAGAGGACGAAACTTAGGAGGACTTTCCCCGAAAATCGAGGGCTTCTGGTCACCCTACCCTATTCTTATTTGTTCATAATTCATATTATTCACAAAATGTCTTTTCGAGTGTTTCATCACGTCTGTTTTAATGACATTGTTTTACATGCCTGCCAGGCAGACATTGCTGATAAAACTACTTCAAATATTCATCCTTCTAGTACACTTTTTTAAAAATCCCACTCGACTCTCTGGTGAAGAGCCAAGGGGCGACACAAAACATTGCTCCCGAAGGAGCTCTGTTCATTCTTCGAGTTGTCAACCGGAAACTTTTGTCAAGCAAATGAACACTTCATGTTGGGATATACTTTGCACTATTAAAAACTTAAAGACGTTGTTATGTTTCGCCTTGATTCGGAATAAATGAAAGACACCGTCGGCTATTAGACACTTGTTTATTCGGTAACTACTTAATCAGACATGTATCAAATATGGCGGAGTTCCTTACGACTACTGTTTCCACTTTCGATATGACATATCATAACATCCCTCTCCTTAAGAAAGATCTAAACAAAATTTCATAGAAAATGTACTACTGATTGATCGTAGGTTTTCGATAAGCACTGAACAATTTTTCTACATGTATTGCATTTGTTCTCTTCTCTTGACGAAATAAAAACTTGAAGACTATCTACACTCTGTCTCTTGTCTTTTCCTTGTATGACTAAAATGATTGTCAAACAGTAAGATGAAAACAACATTAATTCTCTTCTCTGAAAGATAAAGTAAAACAAGATAATACGATAAAACATCAAGTCAAGATATAGTCTTTGTACCTTTCAGGAGGTTTACGATCTCTCACTGGGCGGATGTATGGGTTACCCCTAGTCTGCAGTGAGGTTTTCCCTTCCATACTTTCAGTTGGGGGTGAGGAGTTTGGCTGGGGTGTGGGGAGTTCCCTTGGGGCAGGATCTTTGGAAGGAGGTTCTGGGGAGGGTCTAACATGAATACGATCCCGCTGATACTGTGCACCATCGGAAGTTTGTAGGGTATACTTCCTATCTGATTCAGTGTCTACAACTTTAGCTTTTTGCCAGCTGGAGTTGGGGGTTTTTTGAAACCACACATTTGTTTCAGGGTCAATGGGGGGTGGTTCCTGCTGATGGGTGGCATAGGAAGCAGTATGGCATTCCTTGGTTTCCACAATACTTTCTTCCCCTTCTGTGGAGAAATGAACAACAGGTAAGTGAGTTTTGATTTTCCTTTTGAACATAAGAGTATATGGGGATGGAATATCTGAAGATATGGGTGTGTCCCTTAGCAATGATAAAATTTCTCTGAGTGAAGCTCTTGTGTCTTCACTATCAGTCTTTTTTAACATGTTCTTAACAGTTTGAATGTTCCTCTCTGCTCGTCCATTGGCTTGTTGGTGATGTGGAGCGCTGGTTTCATGGATTATCTCATGTTTCTCACAAAACTCTTGCATGACCTGGCTGGTAAGCTGACCGTTGTCTGAAATTAATTTGGTAGGGCGTCCAAAATCTGTGAAAATGGAATCCAGCTTGTCCACAACTGTATGACTTCGTGTGTTTGGTAGGTAATCTGCCCAAATGAATCCTGTGAAGTAATCAACTGCTAAAAGATACTGCTTGTTTTTGTACTCGAACAGATCAACTCCAATGGTTTCCATGGCTCTTGTTGAATGAATAGGTTTCACTGGAAGCTTAGATTGGTTTCTCTGGTGTGTTTGGCATGCAACACACTCATGAATCATACGTTCAATGTCAGCATTGAGACCTGGCCAGAACACCGATTGTCTAGCTCTTAATCTAGTTTTCTCAATTCCTTGGTGCTGCTGATGTAGGATACTTAGAATTTTAGGTCTCATTGATGTGGGAATTATTATTCTAGATCCCTTTAAAATCAGACCATTGTGTATTGCTAGTTCGTGTCTGTGTTGCCAATAGGCATGAGATATTTCGTTGCATTGATTCTTTTCTGAAGGCCAACCTTTAATAATGTATGTTTTGAGAGTTTGTAGTATGGTATCGCTTGCAGTGGCTGCTCGGATTCTATCTATGACGAATGGTTTCATATTAGTGATTTCATGAACGTGGACATCAATGTTTGGGATTTGGGTTGTTTTGCAGTCTGTAGCTATGCAGCGTGATAAACAGTCTGCGATTGGCACATTCTGACCTGGTACATATTTAATAGTGTACTTGTACCCTTGCAATTGGAGCATAAGTCTTTGAAGACGGCTTGGCATTTTGCTAATGTCTTTCTTAGCAATTTCCTCAAGGGGTTTGTGGTCAGAGCATATTGTAAAGTTACGACCAAAAACATAGTAATCAAAATGCTTTGTAGCCCATACAGCAGCTAGCGTTTCTCTTTCAATATTGCTGTAGTTTGCTTCAGCTTTTGTGAGGGCTTTTGACGCGAAATGTACAGGTTTCCCATCCTGTAACAAAACTGCTCCTAACCCTTTCATTGAAGCATCACACTGTATTTCGATGTCTTTGCTACTGTCGAAATATGCTAGTGTTGGCGCTTTTGTGACAACGCTTTTGATTTTGTTTAACGCTTCTTCGTGGCTTGGCGTCCATTCAAAAACAGCGTCTTTTTGTAGAAGCTTTCTGAGTGGCTCAGTAAGCGGGCTTAGCTTTACAAATTTTGACAGGTACTGAACTAGTCCGAGGAGAGATTGTAGCTCTTGCTTGTTCGTTGGCGCTACTAGGTTTTTGACTGCTGAAACTTTTGCCGGGTTTGGCGCTACTCCCTCTGCGCTAAGAATATGTCCAAACATTTTGACTTTCGCTTGATTTAAGTGGCATTTGTTAGGATTTAGCTTAACATTGTGCTGTCTACATGCTTGAAACATATCTCGGATAGCTTTGTCATGCTGTTCTTGCGTTTCTGCGGCAATAAGAATATCATCCTTAATGATAAAAACATTGTTTATGTTGCCAAAGATTCCATCTAAGTGTAACTGGAAAATATCCTGAGATGAAATAAGACCAAACGGTAGTCTTGTAAAACAAAAACGACCATAGATTGTATTAAACGTGGTGAGTGGTTGGGAGTCTTTGTCCAACGGAATGTTCCAATATCCACTACGCAAATCGAACGTTGAGAAAAATTTAGCATTTCTTATCTCTGGTAAGATATCCTCAAGTGTTTTAGCATAATAATGAGGGCGTTTGATATACTTGTTCAATTCGCGAGGGTCAAGACACAATCTTAGTGTCCCATCTGTCTTGGTTATTGCGACAAAGTCATTAACCCACTCTGTTGGCTCGCGCACTTCGCGAATTATACCTAACTTAAGTAAGCGGTTTAGCTCTTAACGCAGTGGCTGTTTGAGAGAATCTGCGATTCTACGTGCTGGCTTAATTACTGGCTCTGCGTCACTTGTAAGCTCTATGCGGTATTCATGAGCGATTTTGCCGATCCCTGTGAAAATATCCTCATTGTTCTTGATAATTTGAGCTTTAGTGTTAGGGCTGGATAGGTTTGTTTCCTCAATATCATACGTGGCGCAACATTCGTGATCCTCGTTGCATGAAAAATGAACAATCCCAAGCTTGGTACAAAGATCAAGTCCAAAGAGATTGTTACCCGACTCTGTAACAAAGAATTTAACATCTCGCACAATAACGTTTCCGTGCTCAATGCTGGGCGCTGTAACACTGCCCATGTTTCTAATCCCTCGGTTACCATACCCTGTTAGACGTACTGTCGATGGTTTTGGGTTGTGGTTTGGCCCAAATAGTGTTCTGTACGTATTAAAGTTCAATATGTTTGCTCGTGCCCCGGTATCAACTTTTGCCTTGAGTCTGAGACCTTTGTGTTGATGTGTGCATACCCTGGCAACCGCAAACTTGACACCATTTTTGTGACGGTGTGGAGTTTCAACTACGTCTAGGTCAAAACCGTAATATTCAGGATCATCTGAAATTTCTTGGGCATCTGCCTGAATCTCATGTGCTTGTTTTGAAACATGTTTGTCCCTGGGCTTCGACCTGCACACTTTTGCCCAATGGTTACTTTTTCCACAATTCCGACATATGTCTCCGAATGCCGGGCATTCTTTGGGTTTATGTAATAGCCCACAGTTACGACATTCATGATTTTGTTTCGGCCTACTCTGATAATTGTGCTTTTGCTTACTACGCGGTTTTTCTTGCGTTTTTTTCGTTTTGTATGATTTAGCGCTGACAGTATCTGTGTGGAAGGCTGGGCTACCTTGTGGGGAGCTCATTGATTTTAGCTGCTTAGTCGTTGCTTCGCTAATCCGAAGGTTTTCTAATGTTTTACGTAATGTTGCATCCGTTTCTTTGAGTCGAAAAATACGAGCTTTAGCAGCGGAATCAGAACAGCCAATGACTAACTTATCTCTTAACATTTCATCTTCCATGTTCCCAAATTTACACTGCTCGGCTAAATGCTTTAGGCGCACAAAATACTGATCAACTGATTCACCTTGCTTTTGTTCTGACCTAAAGAAATTGTGCCTCTCGTACAACACATTCCTGGGCGGCTTAAAGTGTTCATCAAGCTTTGTTATGATGGAGTCGTGATCTTTGCTCTCGGCTTCTGTCAACGGTGTAGACTTGAGCCTTTTTCTACAGTCAATGCCCATGATTGTTTTCAGGGTAGCCACCTGGATAGCTTGGTCTTTCTTGTCTAGGCCTACCGCGATACGATAGTCTAGCCAAGCTTCCTTAAATATTTGCCAGTTTGTTTCAATGTTACCCGTACACACCATCGGTGACGGCGCTGGAATTGCATACGCCATTATTATGAAGGTAAGTATGATACTCACGTACTGATCAGGCTAAACAGTTAATATGTTCTGTACGTTACCGTTGTCTTCATTGCTATCTGCGTTGTACACTACCTGTATGCTGTAGAACTTGTTTTCGTTACCACAGGCTTACGTTGCAGGTTGCAGCATGCTGCAGACTAGCGATTACAAAATGCCAGTTAATTTTGCGTTTCAGACGGTTCTTGTTTACAAAGAATGATAGTTTACCACGTCTTGGGTCACCATGTTATGTTTCGCCTTGATTCGGAATAAATGAAAGACACCGTCGGCTATTAGACACTTGTTTATTCGGTAACTACTTAATCAGACATGTATCAAATATGGCGGAGTTCCTTACGACTACTGTTTCCACTTTCGATATGACATATCATAACAGACGTTGCAACTGAACGTATACTGTAAAGGCCTATTTACTCTAGCCTATACGAGTACTTAAAGTCATTGCAGGTCCCATCCGGCCTACATTATTCTTTATGACATATAGGTATATGACGTCATAAAGACGTACTAGAATATTTCAACATATGCCGACTTTTCTCGCATCTATATTACAACTTAGCACTGGGAATGAACAAATTTTCCTTCTTGTCGCCATTCTGATGAGGTCATAATTATGAGGTCATTTCGGCCAAAGGAACGTTAAGACACATCTTTAACTTTCAACCTGTCGGGGGAGTGACCCAGTCGGAGGATTTAAGGTAAAGGGAAGAGAGATAGAAGAGACAGAGAAAGCACTAAAAACTTAGAATTGTCTTACCGAGCGATAGTATTTGGTCGTTTAAAGTATGTTGGCATGAACACGGAATATCTTGGTTGTTTAATTTAAAGATCATTGGAAATCAGGAAGTAGACGCAGTTCCCATCAAAATCAATTAAATAATGTCCATTTCACAAAATATCTTCTATCTTTTATATCAATATGATGATTAAATATTTGCAAAATTTGCAAAATATGCATACTTGTGACCTGGAAGCAGGGACTCACAAGATGAGTCTAATGTTATCCTTTGTTTTTGTTTCAATCTTCATTTCAGGGAGGTTGTAACAATGATATGTGTTGAGGGATTATTTTTGGAAGCTTAAATCAACGAGATCAGTATCACTTTTCGAACTGTACTAACCTTTCTGGCATGTGAATAAGAAACACAATTTACATAAAGTTAGCAAAAAGAAAAAAGAAATCCTTACATGCAACATTCTACATCATTATTTTTGGATTGCATGGTAAGAGATCACTTCAGAAACTATTAAAGAGATGCATTTTGAGAACTGTACAAGATATTAAAGCCATCCTAACGAATCTTTCGTAAGCTCAAAAGCAGCTATTTGGTTGCATTTCAGAATACCTTTTACTCTTTGAACTTGTCTTTACAACATGCACGAGCAAGCAAAGGTCTCTATTCCTGCCATGGGTAAAGTATTATTTTGTATCGATATATAGCCCATGATATACACATTCTAGTAATTTTCTTTCGTGCTTAGCGCTGGTCTCCTAATCACATTATACCAAGTAGTATTTGGGCTATCATGTGTGACTGAAAGTGACAGTACAACAATGAAAAATTGTGTTGGTAGCTTGGGGATTCCCCTTGAGCGATTCCCTACAGTGGGAAGCAGGGACGCATCCAGGATTTTACAAAAGTGGAGGGGGCTAACTTAGTGAGGGCAAAGTTCGAACCAACGAGCGTCAAATTTGCGGACCCTCGGTGTGGGGGGGGGGTAAGGGAAAATTCTGAAATCAGGCACTGCTAAATGGTATATTTCCTGCCACCGGGCATTCAAGACAAATTTAAAAAAACAAAACAAAACAAAACAAAAAACAAAACAAAACAAAACAAATTTCCACGTAAATATCATTTTTGTGCATCACCGATGCTTTGAAGTGTGACCACTGCAATTTCGGAATAGACATACCAGTCAGTAGGCATGTAATTATATACTGTTAACGTGGCCGATGGCACCGGGTTTGGATTTCCCTTTTCTATTTTTTTTTCTTGAAATCGAAAACTGTTAGATGGGATTTCTTGGCATTTGGCAATCGAGCTGAATACATCAGAAAATATCATATTTGTGCATCACCGGTGCCATTAAGTGTCACCATGGAGGGTGTGGGAAAATTTTGTGAAATCGAGCACTGTTAGATGCGATTAGTCCTGATATCTGAGAATCGATATCAGCAGTATGTATGCAGGTTAGGTTAGGTTAGATGAGGTTTAACGGCCCAGTTTCCAACCAATTGGTTCAAGTCGAGACGACCACGGCCTTTTTTCCAGTTGTGGCTCACTGGCTTGTTTTTCCCTACTCCATTGTTTATGCTGAGCACCAAGCACAAAGGCAGTAGGTTGCATTGTTAAAGTCTTTGGTATGACCCGGCCAGGATTTGAACCCTAGACCTTCCGGCTGTAAGTCGGATGCTCTGACCACTTGACCACTGCAGTCGGTTTGCAGTCGGTCTGCAGTATGTATGCAAAGAATCATTTTGTATGCCTACCATTATTACGCGGTGCCGTGACCAGTGCTGCTGCAATTAATGCTATCTAGCAAGTGTATCCGGCAAAAATTGCCGAGAAAGGGGTAGGGAGTTCGTCCCCACAAAAATTTTTGACATTGAGCATTGTTACACTTGGGTTTTGGGCATCTGACATTCCTATCCCTATTGTAGGGCAAACCGAGTAGGTAACAGCAGGTTGTAACACTAATCTTTGAGTTATCACGAAGGATCAAAGACAAATGAGAGGAATTTATGTAAACCTTTTTCGACCCTGGTAACTAAATAATGACGCCAAGCTTTTTTGCCACTGTCTAGACTCTAGAACCTGCCTAACCTTAAATAAGCGTGCCCACTGTTGAAAGAGAAGAAGGCCTATTTCAGGCACGTTTCACTACTGGAAGTTTGATTTTGAAAAGAAAATTTTCGTCGAAATATTTTACATGTGTGGGGACTTCAAAATGAAATATTCCGCTACTTTTCTTTAGCCGTATTCGTTGTTGTCTCCGAGAATTTAAAGGTTTTATAATTTGCCACATGCCCTGTTACAATCTGCTCCTATAGTGTAGTACAGACTACAATCCACATAACCTTGTTTTGTTACATAATTTTTTTCAACGATGTCTGGTCAACTTTTGGGTGCTTATTCCAAATCCGGTGGGTGCCAGTTGAAAAGTATCGGGCATGTTTGCTGAAATGCAAAAATCCAAACCGGCCGCCAAATTCTACTGTTTGACGTGTATCTCCTGTCTACGTGTAAGCAAATTCAGCAAATACTCAGCCTAATCTGATTGGATCTGGTTGAATATATTTGGCGTTACATCGTGTGCAATGCCTTACCCGCGATGTCGCGATAAAGTCCACTTTTCTTTTTCTGGGGAAATTTGCTTTAGGGCAGAGGGAACCTTTTTCCTTTGAAGGGCCATTTTAACAGTCATGATACCACTCTCGGGCCGTTCTCAGTGAGGGAACACTAAGTCTTCCCTTTTATGGTGCTCTCCCAGATACCCCAAAGCGGAAACTGGTAGGGTTCAGTGGGAAGACGCAGGTGAGGGACCAGGAGCGAATCCCCGAAAGCTTTTGAGTATGTGCAAATTTGTAGACATTACAATGAAGCATTCATCCACTATCGTTAAAGGAATTGGATGAGCGAGGCTAAACAGACCACAAACATCTCAATCTGGCAATATTGCTTTTATTTAGTTTATATGAAGCGATAAGGAAAACAGCAGTTACTTGAAGTGCGCTCTATAGAGCCGATAAAAACTTCATCTGTTGTAACTGCCTGCCCGTCAGTGAGATACACAGGTCTGAGTTCGGATGATTTACTCTCCCAGACATTCTTCACTGGGCCCAGACATGACACAGATGGTACTATAATCTACTACATTCTCTCACGATCCGAAAAAGGACAGGGTTGAATGGACCGCAGCCCCATACCCTTGTCAAAGAAGCTCCCAGAAGTATCGTAAAAATGTTTTGTACGCTTTTTTTTATTGTTATACCAGGGAGTTGTTACGGATGGAGTTCAAGCACGCAATTCATCAGACAATAAGCACTTGAGAATAATTTAATCCTCTTTGTTAGGGGAAATTTTCATTTACAGGTTCTTTAGTTCCTCTTCTAGATTTGTTTGACCTAATCTTCCTTATTAGAATGTTTGATTCTTTGACACTAGGGTAATCCTCAGACAGAGAATTTATGAAGACAGTGCTTTGAAGAGATCTGCTCCACCGACAGATGTTAAACCTTAAAAGATCTTAAAGATCTTAAAACGACTGTAACGACACTTTTAAGGGATCCAATTTCTTTATTATTCAAATTTTTACGCATGTAAAGTATCGTCCCTTTTTCGGTAAAGCCGGCAAGTCTACATTTTGTCTACAAAAGTTAAAAAAGTTCCGCATTGTTCCTAAAATTAAGAATCATGGATCCATGTTCAGTAAGTTATTTGAACTTTTACTGAACCCTTTTGATAAGTGTAAACTGGCGTAAAGGGATGAAATAATTTTTGTTTTCCTTGACGACTGGCAATACCATGGCAATGGGTAAAATCATCCCAAAACTGATTGAGGTGTAGCAGACGACAAAAACCACTGTCGTCACATCCTGTAATCTCTTTCAAGTGATTAAGAATTAGACAGAGCAAGACAAACGGGAGATTATTGTCGGCATGCCACATAGTGTCAAAGGAGGGAGAAGGGTTTGTACTACCTCCGTCACAACTCCCTGGTTAATTACGTCATACACCTACAGTATATGAGAAACGGATACGTCACGAAATAGTCATCTTGTGCATCGAAAACGAAATTCTCCAGATAATTTACACCTTCCATGTAGTTAGCTGTGTTGCAAGGTCAAAGCAAGGCAAAATGCAGGGGCGTTACCAGGCCTGACTGTCTGGGTGGGGGGGGGGGGGCAAGACTCAAGAGGTTTCCCGGAAAATTTCCGATTCTGCCGGTACTTGTTGAGCTGAAGTAAACTGTGGCAGTCTCAGACTGCCAGTCTGTGGGTTTCTTAGGGCCTTAAGGGAAGTGTTCTGGACCCCCCACCACCACCACCTGAAAAGAATTGTGAATTTTTACATCCCTAAATGCATGCAAAAATATATGCAAATAGTGAACACTTACGTCATGGTGTCTAATTAGTTCAGGCAAAATGAAAAATTTGCACAAACTCAAATTTAACAATGCAAATGTCAACATGACAAACATCAAAATAAATATTTTTTTAAACATTGAAGTTACACACTTAATGTTCTTACAGGTGATAGGGCCCCTCGCAGGACATTGGAAATTCTTAAATGTGGACTATATGTGGACTGTAAGACGGATTTGCATCACCCCAAGTATGACTTTTAGTTGGGGGTAAGCAAAAGTCTCAGTTGGTGACTACTCTTTGGTTGACATCAGAGTTACAAAATTCAAAAGATGCAGAGTAGCTCATTTTACACAGCATGCACATAGAATGTTTTGATTACACATGCTCACCAGGATGTGGCCTTGAGCAGTGAACAATGTTTGTCTGCATAAGGAGAAGCAGTATAAAGACAATTATGCAGCGGCGTAGGAAGACGTTTGACATTGGGGGGCAGACCTGATGTGACTTCTCGACCTTGAACCTCCTTCCCACACTAAAACTTATTTGCTTAATGTGATTCTTCCGATTTTAATTTGAGCAAAATAAAAATATTCAAAGCAAAAGGAAACAAAAACGACACCATGCAGGAGTATTTTTGGAGGACTGAGGATTTTGTGGGGGTGACTCCCGTTTACTATCTAAGCGGAGCGCCACCATAGGTTGGCGTGAAGCGTACCAAGAAAATTTGAGATTTGAATACGTCCCAGATCGCCGGAAATGGCACTTGTCAGGCTTGATAGCAGCCATCGTGAAAAAATGTAAAGCTTCATTTGATTTTTTTTTATAAAACACATTTCTGTGAGGACAGATTAGTTGAGCTGGCCTGGACTTGGGGTCCGAAGACTGGAAGTTTGAACCCCATTTACTATCTAAGCAAAGCGCCACCATAGGTTTGCGTGGACCAAGCGTACTGAGAAAATCTGAGATTTTAATACATCCCAAATCACCGGAAGTGGCGCTTGCCAGGATTTTTGATCAAGATGTGTCCTTGTTGTGCAAATTTTGTAAAGTTTGATTTGAATTTAACACTTTAAGTCTGTTACAATCTATCCGACTTCATTCAAAATTATTCAGCGTTGAGTTATCCCCCATGGATTTCAGTGGATAAGGTGGAACTGAGAGTTTCTACAGCCAGAATCTGTTAACTTATTATTAAGTTGAGTAGAGGTAGCCCCACGATTTGCCCGGCGAACGGCCAACGACCCGAAACTCCGACAGTCCCAATGCCGTGGAGTATTGGTGAGGTGGGATTTGAAGAAAGCCTGTGTACTAGCCTCCATTTCATTCGGGTCATAGATTGCATAAAATTTGTATATACTAGGAAAGCTAAGTTCCGAGTTGATTAAATGTTTTTTCCGGAATCTAAACTGTAAAACTGCAAAGCGCGCGAAAATTTTTCGGGTCATTTTTCACATAAAAACATAGGCCTATGTAATTATTAAAAACAATAAGAAAGAAAAGCTGTAGTGTAGGGGTTCTAGACCGTATAGGAGATAATATGCATTGTATCGAAACTACCTTGACTATCCGATGAAATAGGCAAATATTGCTCGGTGAGTCCTTCACCAACTGGCCGTACCGCATAGCTCGCAAGAGAACAGTAGCTAGGCTTTGCAATATGGGATGAAATTTACGACCTCTACATAAAATGTGTACTTTTCCTACGTGTTATGGTAAGGGGGAAAGGACTTGCGCTATCTAGTAATGTAGAATGAAACTACTGAAGAAACCAGAAAGTCTCTCCTGCGCGCGTAGCGCGCCGAAAATTTTAGGTTTTTATTAGAGAAGTTGTCCTCTTAATGGCAAAAATGGGTAAAACGAAACTTTGTACTTCGCTCAAAATTTGTCCACAATTCAATCACAACCAGGCACTCCAATTTATTAAAATATTCAAGCAACCCTTTTGCATCTGCATTACTATAAGCAGATCTTTAGTCATTTACAATGTTTTCCAAAGCTAATAAGAGTACAGGGTACAGTTCCTTCACAGCTTTAAGCGCTTCGTACCGACAGTACCAACGAGGGCTTTGTGTCTGCAGTTTTTTGTCTTTCATTTTTAGCTCCTTTATTGCATTTTCCCTTTCTTAACTTTATTTTTCCTTTCTCTTTTTTCCTCCTTTCTTTTCTTTTCCTTCTTTTCTTTCCCCTTTCTCCTCTTCTTTTCCCCTTTCTCTTGTTTTTCTTTTCCTTTCTTCCCTTTTCGTCCTTTTCCTTCTTTTTCTCTTTCTCTTCTTCCCTCTTTCCCTCTTTTTCCTTTCTTTTCTTCCCTTTTTTCCCTTCCCGTTTTTTTGCTCCCCTTCCCGCTTTTTTGTGTGGGGGGGGGGGGCAAGTTGCCCCCCGGCCACCCCACTGGTTACGCCACTGGCAAAATGTCATTATGAATGTGTCTTCATGCAGGTCCTTAGGAGGAACTTAGTTAAAATAGGCCCATCGGGTTCTTAATCCAACGCTGTATTTTCTGACCTCTGCTAGTAGAATATGTAGAATGTGGAATGGCTGTAACTTATATTGGCGATAGGTTGCTCAACTTTGGTGGTAGTCGCTTCATCAGTCCATTTCTAGAATAGAAATTTCTTCAGTTTTTAAAGTTATATTCCTGTCCATATGTAATATATATGGTCAGGTAGGTACTGGGGTTGATTGCAAAACTCGCACTCACAAATTTGTTCAGTGTGTTTTCTGTGATCTTTTGAAATGCTGTCATGATATTACCATCCTTATAAAAAAAAGACACGTCAATGTTTAGTTAAGAATGGATCTCGAGAAAATTATCCCGACAAACAAATCATAAAAAGCGGTGTTAATATGCTCCGGTCTCCTTTGGAAAGAAATACTTTGCACGGAATTGTGCATTATAACACAGAGTGGCCACCAAGCAATATCGACCAGTCGACACAGGCTAGTTATCAGTGACAATGTATCCAAGGCTAAATCTGAGTCCATCTACTCCGATTCCGAGTCAATTCCAAGTTTAACAGCCCCCATTCCGGGCCAGTCCCGAGACTGGCCATTTGGCAATTTAGTATGTCGTAAAAATATGACTAAATTTTCTAGGTGCGGTTAATTAAAAGGTCACTTTAGGAGTCAATTCATAGTTTGGTCTACTGATCTGTAATTTAGGTAACTATGTGTGAACATTCATGAATTAATTTGTATACCAATAAGAATGTAGCCTTAGGTAAAATGTATTTAACTTTCATTTTGTGGACTCGGCGGGATCGGCTAGACGAGTACGAGCTCATCTGCAGCCCATTCCGGGCCAATTTCGATTTAGGACCTTCAATGCTGGGCCAATTCTGAGTCCTGTCAGACGCAGACTCAAGTCCGAACTCTGGCGTTACAGCCCTGCATGTATCCTTTTAAAACGGACAACGATGAGTCTGGGCTTCCCTCAGGAAAGTTTTCAAACTAAGCAATAAGGTTTGCTGGAGTTAGAGTTAGATGAGGTTTTACGGCTCAGTTTCTAACCAATTAGTTTAAGTCGGGCCGGCCACGGCCTTTTTTCCAGTTGTGGCTCACTGGCTTATTTTCCCTACTCCATTGCTTTGCTGGAATGCCTGGCAATCAAAATAAGTATGCACAAACATGGTACGTAGAGCAGCATTGAGATCATCTCAAAAAAGGGAGTGCCGAAAAAGGGGGCTGGAGCCGGTACCCTCCCCCCTACCTCCGATTCGCGCCTGCGGGAGCGTTTAGGATGACGAACATTTTCTCATTATCACCCTATAGCATGTACGGCATAGACATAATTGTAGTGATAAAGTTGTGCTGAAATCCCAAATTTTCTGACCTCAGCCCCAACCAAGGTAGAAGGGCTAAGGGCGACTATTTGGGCCCGTACAGCGCCCCATAGAAGGAACCACCCAATGGCATATTTCCGAATCCGCCACCGTAAAGAATATGATCGGCTGGGTTCATTCGGTGTTAGCAATACACGCAAAATGTGTTCCAGTCATGAACCGGTTTACGCTGTTACAAGATCTGTGCAGGGTGCCTTCTTTCGCATTGACGGAAATGCTTCACTGGGCTTCAGTGCATCCTGCCGCCTTTAAACCTTAACGCCGCTATTAGCTTCAACATGGACAAGGTTTGTCCCTTTACAATCAATTAATACACATATGCACATTAGCACATTAATCCTCGTTGGGTATGCTTATCCTTTGCCGACATGTAATTCATCAGTTCTCAACCATTAACTTCAAATTTCACAAAATTAGGAATGCAAAAAAAAAACTTGATTAGCATGCGGTAAGTGGAACCGATTTTCTGCTATCCTGCTATCCTGTTATTTACTATTGCGAAAACGTCGGGAGGTTTCGCTCACAGTGGAGTACTAGACCCAACGTGTGCAAAATACTAAGTGCTTCGCACACGTGGGGCACATTCAGTACACTTGGGATTCCTTATCGTAGTCCCTCAAAAATTCCTAAATTTGCGCCAGCACCGTTTCTCATCCTATCTTGTTTCTATACCTCAAATGCTAAGATCTTAAGAATACAGTCTATGTCGTCAGGGGATTCAAGTTTTTATTCATGAAATAATTATCAACAATTGGTAAAAATGAATTATTTCTTAACACGCACACCGTGTGCGGGGAACTAGTAATTGATGGCACCATTTGCGTTTAGCGCTAGTTTCCCCTTAAGAAATTCAAACGGTTAGGGGACACCCGCTTCCCTTAGACTTTCCCTCAGATACGTCGAGGGAATTACAAGTCCCCCCCCCCCCCCACAGCTCCAAATCCTGCGCACATACTTCATCGTTATGATATTGCAGTCCCCTCATATGCACAAATATGTACCAAGTTTTAAAAATGTGATGTTTTATTCACTGAGGACACATTTCGAAACGTTGCAAAAACTAGGCTCTGTTGCACGTAAATTACATCTAGATCACCGATGTACAAAAATAGATTCCACGGACGATCACAGATAACGAAACAAGAACTTTGAATTTTAAAATAAATGAAAGGAAAAGAGTATATACTTTATTTGCTACGCTCAGAAGACAATTTTTTAAAGTAATATTTAATTCAAAACGAAACTGAGTAGGCCTATAAACGTTGTGGATCTGATTACCTCCTTCAGCTTCAAGAAACACGAAGTTTCTCAAAGGGAGATCTCCCTCCGATCTAGAATCCTTCCCAGTCCATTTAACTTCAAATATTTCCGGGAGATCTTCTTTTCAAAATCTGGTCAGCTTTCCATATTATGTGTATTTTGGGTGGAAAAAATTTTTTGGAATAAAGTTTTCAGTGTTTTGTATAACCACCTTCGTCGAAGAAAACATGGAAATGACATGAATTAAATAATATACCAACCACTGCACGAGGGTCTACAGTAATTCGTTTACTGTAAGCTATCTGCTGTGTTTTGTAAAGAGACAGCCTACGAGTAGGAAAAAACCGGCCGTGACGTTGTTGTGGAAAGGCTTAGAGGTTAAATGTTTAAGCATAGGCGTATGAGAAGACATTCCAAGGGATCGGATGGTGTTTGCCCTGACTAGCAAACAACAACGACATGGATTTTGCCATAAAAATGAAATGCAATTGCCCTAGATTAGACTTTTTGCCCCCGCCCATCCCCATACGCCAAGAAGTGAGGATAATACCAGAGTTGTAACGAGTCACCCAATTTTGCGGTCGAGTCGAGTCATTTACTACTTTCAATGTGACTCGAGTCGAGTCAGTGACTCGAGTCATTGTATTATTTCTATGAGGAAAATTATGATACAATTGCTCGAGTTGCTCGAGTCATTTCCCTTTTGAAAATTAGTGACTCGAGTCATGACTCGTTACAACACTGGATAATAACCCCTTCCCCATACGCCTTTAGGTGAGAATTATATCTTAATATGTTACCTGAATTTTCGTAACCCCCTATTGTGGAATTCAGCAGTCCTATAACGTCATAAAGCTTAACGCTGTTGTCCACATTGTTGTACGCGGATGAACGTCACCAGCTTGACCCTAGTTTACCAGCATGTATATATGTTAGCTGCGTTGCTGCACACTAAATGCCTAGGTTCTGCTGTTTTTGTCCAAACCTTTCTCAGTTCTGTGAAAAAGAAGAGGACGAAAACAGCGTGCACCGCTTTATATTGTCTACACCACTCAGCAACAAGGGATTGTGCGATTTACGTCATATCCCGTTCCGCGGTCTCTAAAGAGACTTCGGGAAGAATGGCGTATGGCAATGCCAACACCTTGACGTTTTAAAGAACACACAAAATACATGCTCCTCTGGGGGCAGAACTTCCCTGGTGATCCTTGTCTAGTTTTCGCATTTCGGCTTCGGTTGTTAGGAATTAACATAGGCGTATGAAGCGGGGGAGTCTGGGGGCGGCAGCCCTCCCAGAGCAGGGAAAATGCTTATTTCAGGGCACTGACACTTGTATTTTCAGGGCAAGGTTGCAGTGCAGTGGGCAGTGCGGCGGGCAGTGGCGTTTGCCAACAGGGCAAAATGCTTATTAGTTGCACAACGAAATAAGATCTCCCAAAATAATATCTTTCTTTATAGTCTGTGGTGGGCGGGGGAGGGGAGAACTCATCCATACCCGTCCTGAGTGCTATCGTGGTAAAAAGGGAAAATCAGGGCAATCTGCAAAATTTTCAGGGCAAACACCCTCCGCCCTCTCTGTGAAATGTCTTCCCGTACGCCTATGATTACAAATAGGCATTGCACTTGCTCGGCTGAAGCATGAATTTAAGGTTGAAGCTTCTCTATAGACAGGTAGCCTATTGCTCGCAAAAGATTACATGCACTGGGGCAAGCACTGTCTGATGGCGTGCGTGTCTCTTCGGGTCGTAGCTCCTTTTGGGAGTAGTTTCAGGTTCGGGCCTGCAGGTGGAGATAGCCCAAGAGATTTTTTCTTAAAAGCTATTCATACAATTTGAAACATGTTATTCTTAACTCAGCGTTTGACATGCAACATGCACATGTTTTCAATTGTATAAATGTGCAGAACACTCCAGGAGCTATACTTAGAGTACCTTTAAAGGTACACTTCCGGCATTATCATAATATCTTCCTCGTCAGTGGGAGTGGAGCCAGGCCTACACGAGTTTGGAGCAATTCGAATTATGATCGTGAGCTATACACGATTGTCAAATACAATGAGCCTGCTCAGCATACCCGCACTACGATTGATTTCCACCTTAAATAAGTTCATTAATATCACTTTCACTACTTCACCATCGAAGAATAACGTAAATGATTTTACTCAATATTACTCTTAAATGTCGTTACGTCTGTGTAGATACAGCGTGATGACATTTAAGAGTACTGGTAATTCTTGCATGTGCTTGCACAATGGTACTAGTTTCTAATTGGACACTAGCGACGCATAAAGTAGATTCATTGCTTGGTTAAACAGGATGTTACTAGATGCACAGAGGTTACTAACCGTAAGCTTACTTAAAGGTTGAAGGGAAGGCTAAATTTGTAAACATGTATGCCCTACCACAAGGGTTGGAGTAACGACAATCATTGCTGCAGCTCATATCTTCATAGCTTATTTCGTCGTGGGCATTATGCCGTGTTGTTGAAAGTTATTTCCTTTCTTTAAAATAGTAGGTTCCCCAATTCGTGATGCTATTCTTGTACCGCCCTTTTCACGCAATTTTTGTTTATTACAGAATAGCCTGTTTCTTGGGAAACATTTTGTTAGAAAACGCTTGTTCGGTGAGGCTGGTGCAAAAGCATACCTATACGCATGTGTTGTGAAGGGGTAAGAGCACAATTTCCAAGAGTAATCTTCCTAGTAATTTGGCTCCTGCTGCCCTGCCCTTGTGACCGGAGTCGCTTTGGTTTCGAAAATGGGAGGGGCATTGGCTTGACACTTCAGTGCTGTCCTGGGGGATGTCTAAGGGGAGGGGACATCACCTTTGGGAAATTCAGAAAACACTTAGCATTTAGATGCCAAATGGTGCCGAACGTTTTCAATATTTTAGGGTATTACGAACCCTTCAAGATAAGTTTTTTTTTTTTTTTTTTTTTTTTTTTTTTTTGTGATTGTGAAATTTTGAAAATAATAGCCTAATGTACTTCGGAAAACACAGGTTACAGTATAACCTTCTAGAGACGATCAAACTCCAAAGGCGTGTGTTGACATGCCCCCAATCGATACCTATGCAATATAAAACTCTTTGATTGGGTCAGGGTGGATAGGAAAATTTGTGGAGACGATTGAAGTGCCTGTGAGGGTTGTTCGGAAAGAAACCGCTCCCGTCGTAGAATAAATACAAAACGTCCATTCCCTGATCGCGCTGGAGAAGGGGTATAAAGACGGGGGTACGTATCCACGAGAACACTTACCTGAGATGTTTTCCAGAGAGAATGCCCTGACAGGGACCAGGGCGGGACCCTAGAGGCTCAGGGGGTCACAAAAGATTCGACACAAGAATTGAAACTATACCACTTCATATGAAAAGGATCGAGTTCTTTTCCAGCAACCCACAACTTCGCAATTTTATCATGTTTCGAAACAGTTACTTGAAAGACGGGCTCGTCGGTTTTGGGATGGGGTCGTAGTGGGGAGTATATGTCCCAGAAGGTGTTAAGGAATGTTAGTTCATGCATGTTCGCGCATAGGGAGAAGCAGGGGCAGTTGTCCCCCTTCCTACCCGCAGAAATTTCAGGTAAATTTTTATTACATCGATCTTTAAAAATAAATACGCCGACAAATTGCAACATGTATAGCAAGGAGAGTGTCATTCCAGCAATATGGGAGTCATTTTAGCTTTTTTCTTGGTACCGTACTCTAAACGCCGGTGGTACTCTCTGCTTCGTTTCCGGTCTGCAGAAAATTTCTGCGTACGGCCATTTGCAAGTTATTCGTACTATAACTAATATTGATTGCGCATTTACTAGAATAATGGCCCAGTCATATCAGAACATGGATGAAACACCGCTGACTTAAAGGAACTAAGCGTACGCAATTCAGATCAATCCAACAATTAAGTAAAGTTAATTGTACGTAATACCTACGTCAAAAATTTTCCGTCAAGACGCTCGTACCAGAGGGTATTTGGGGGATCGGAAGACACCTCCAAGTCCCTCATCTACAAAGCTTCCTTTAGACTGACTCTTGTCATTAGATTAACCTCATAATTTTCAATATGCTGCACCAGTCAGCATCTGAACTCTAACAACACTTGGGTCACGAGGGAACTGAACCAGCATTTTGGGTCAAATCCCATTTGGGTCATGTGAAGCCTTATTTGGGTCATTATTTGACCCTATAATTTTGGTCGGTTCCCTCCTGACTCGATTTGGGGTCAAGTTGACCAAAGTTTTTTTTACAGTGTGAGCATTTAGCTTGACTCCACCAGAATCAAAGTAATTTTACCTTAGACAACAACGTCCTTCCCTCATGATAGCGTTCGCATTAATGAACTTAAATTAAAGGAAAATGCAGTCACCCCAATTTGGATTAGTGTACCCGGGTATCCAATTTCATAAATGGCTCTACAGAATCATGTGACAATATTTTTCTCTCCGAATTGTGAAATTCACGCAGAGTAACTCCTTGGTTTACCTTGAATATGCAATATTTATGTTATAACAGATCATGAAAGATACTTGAAGTGAAATAAGAAGATATCTGTGGGACGTAGCTGTTGTTTCAAAATAAGCTTTGGGCGACTGCCTCTGCCCTTTCAATATTGCAAATTCTACCTCGAAATCCGTTGAATGCAAACCTTCTCGATAAACAAGCCGGTTGCAAACCTGCTCAGTAACAGTGAAATATCAAACATGCAGTACCAGAAAAAGGCCTTATACTTTGATACTTTTTTCCGAAAGTTCCTCCGTCTGGGTGCCAAAGGGCAGAAGTTCTTAAATCAATCTTTGCCCCCCGAAGGGGGTTCTGTTCCCTGAAAGAGGTACGTCCCTACAAGGGACATGTAGACTTAACTAACCATGGCATTTGCTGTGCTGAATATCATTCCATGAAATCGCACATTGGATGGCAAGAAGTGAGCTGACGTTAAGGCAAATTATTATTGCATATCCAGTATTAGGAAATGACAAATCATTAATGCTTACAAGAAAGTTGCATATGATTCAATTACAGGAAATATCAAGTAACGTTTGTAAGTATAGACGTACAGGGTATTTATTTTTTAAAGGGGCAGAACCGTTTGAGTCCGAGACAACCTATATTACCCCCAAAAACTTGCCCGATTTATTCAAAAATCGGCCGAGAAATGGGGTTTGCCTGAGGGTTGCTATGGTCATTCCCTAGTCAAATTCTGTCACAGTTTTACTTCTGTAATAACCTCTTTTACAGCCCTTCCAACTGTGAGATAAAAAGCATTCTCAACGAATTCAAAACATGGCTGCTAAGTTACTCCTGGGAAGGCAGAAACATGGAAATTTCTGATTCACGACTTGTGTAAAGAAATTACTAGGGCGGTTCCTAAGCTTTTTGAACTGGCGGAACCCATTACTCCCTGGATTTTTGGCCTTTTTTAATAACGTGCTGTATTGACTGCGCTAGAAAAGGGTGTCTTTCACACCCCACCTTTTAATTGTTTGAGTAGGGTATATTTAAACACTAACCCCATCGCTTGTAGCCGTTGCAAATGCAAGGAGCTCTAAAATACACTTTTTGGAGGAATTTGTGTCAGTCAATTTGTGTCTTCGTTCTCACTACTTCACCTTACTATATAACGAGGAAAGTGATGAATGACCTTTTATAAGGAACCAATCTGTAAAGAGCTTGTTTTGGCCATTCTAACACCGTTTCAGAAGTATTAGTTTTGTAAGCAAAAAACTCAAATTGCAAATCATTAGGTTTACGACATCCGGTTTCTATGGACATCGGCTTCCCGTTATACTACGGCGTACGGAGTTTGTTCAAGACTCGTACTATTCTTTGGAATTGCTCGAACACTAGACAACTAGACAGGCCTCAAAATATATGCCAGAACTTCTAGATAACCTATAGACAATTGGCAGGAGGGTGCTTAGTCTAGTGTAGGTCCCAAAGTTTTCCGCCAAGCGGAATTTCCCCGGAAATCGCGGAATTGGCGTTAGAAAACGGAAAACGAAGTTTTCAAAAAAGTTGCAAAAATAAATCAGGAAATTACTGTGAAAATGATTGTTATAAGTTATCTGAGTGGTCTTGATAAATACAAAAATAAAACCTTTGAAAAAACATCTTAAAAAAAGCATAATTATCCTCTCTATTATGTAAAAGTAAATCACAGAATCGCGCAATAAAGTCATGACGAAACAGTCAGTTCCATAACACATTCCTTCCACAACACCCTATAACCGCGGTCGATCTCGCGCGTATTTTTTGTACTATCACCGTAAGTATTGTGCAGTACAGCATTGTATTCCGGCATATCCTTTAAGAAAAATTGGAAGTTTGAGGTTTTATACAGCTTTTGAGGAACAATATGAACTTTTGAAGGTGCCTATATTAAGAAAAAGGAACACTGTTAGAACACTGTTTAAAATTTTTAAACAACCACATATTAACCAGTGAATCGCTCAATGTTGTTTAAATTTCAAACAACATTGTTTGAAATTTGAACAACATTGTTTAAATCTCAAACAACCTTGTTTGAAATTTAAACAACATTGAGCGATTCACTGGTTAATATGTGGTTGTTTAAAAATTTTAAACAGTGTTCTAACAGTGAAGAAAACGGATTTTGTCAACTATAAAGCAAAAGAAAGCGGAATTCAGCATTTACAAAGCGGAAAAATTTAGGCCCTAGCATAGTGCCAGGAAAAATATCTATGAAATAAGGTCCAACCAGAAACCTTCTATACTCAATATTACCGATCCCAGTTTGTCTGACTGTGGAACGAGCTTCCAGGAAAACAAACTTCCACATGCAACCACTATTAACTATTAAGGAGTCGATCACCTATTTCTGAAAATCAGGATTTTGTGGCCATTCTCAGTCGATTTTGTTGCTTTAATTGTTCATTAATAGCAGACGGCTGTCATCAGTCTTTTTAATTAAGAATTTAATGAGAGACCTTTTAATTTTGTAAAACATAATCCAGACATTTTTAGGATAAACCCACATTGGTGGAATTAGTAATTAACGGAAAAAAGTCAAATATTCTTACCTTGTATTCGCTTATTTCCAAAGACGATGAAATTACTTTTTCGAAGAACGGAGACGTGCTGTCAAGTTTGACTTACGAGGTTGGGAATCACACTGTCTGTAAGCACGAAAAGAAGAAACATTTTATCGTAGATCATACTTCATTCGTCAAGCAGTGATTTACACGACTCTAGTGCACTTGATGATTCTTTGATGATTTCCTTGCAATACAGGAGAGCCTAGCCAATAGCTTTCCTCATACCGTTATTACCGTACTGAATATTCATGAGACAGTGCTGAGTTCCCCATTGTACTGAGCTGTATTAATTATAACTAAACTTATATAGTGTGAGATAGTAATAAGTAAAACGAGAAGGCAGTTACTGTTTTGTCCTTTCAATTTCAGATTGATCTTGTTGCATGCTTCTCTGAGAGTTAAATTTTCATTACTTCTGACAAGCGCATGTTAAGAAAGTTTCGAAAAAAAAGTGTAGGTTCTTTTTTGCAACTTGTGCTTCCATGAAAGTGAAGAGTACTTCTATGGTGCTACAAGGGCCACCCTCTGGTGTCAACTGGAGAGTGTTAGAGTCCACTATTTGTTTCTCCAAGGAAATGAGACTACCCGTTTATCATATAGACCGTATTCATATGAGATCACAGGACCATAGAATTCGAAGTGCGCCCTCGGTGATGCTAGGCCAGTATCGAACTATAGTATACATTACATTCTTTGTTCGTCCTCTAAGTTGACTTAGGGGTCAACTGTTGAGAAAATGGTGACGTCAATGCAGAGGATTTCCTGTAACAGGCGAGTGGCATCACAGTGATTATGACGTCATTGTAAACTTAAACTGGTTGATTGTTGCCATTTGCCAAAACTTTCTGAGAATGTTCGAGAGGAAGTTGTGTGAGTTATGTTTATTCTTATTTAATACATCTTAAAGGGAATTAGCAGCCGTCCAAACCCTCAGTTTTAAAACATCATCTGAAATTTACAGATCTCCTCGTATTTCCCTCACAAGCATCATCCATGGTGTTACCGAACTTAAATACGGACTATTACAGCTTAACCAGGAGTTTTCTCTTAAATGTAGGCCAACAATTCAGTGAGAATGATAGTTTCACATGATTAAAGAGACCCATACATGATTAAGGATATCAGGATACACTAATTCATACTGGGGGACTCTATTTGCCCTTTATGGAGTAAATATTCTCTGTATTATTTGACCATTATAGACTTGATGTAAATGACGTCACAGAACAGACAGTATGCCTCGACTGGAGGTGAGCGCGTATCATTGCAACTTACACCAACATGCGGACTGCTGTGCCGATCGGATACGCGCATAAGTCTACTACGCGCGCGTGCGAAGTCTGCGTCATGCGCACAGTGTGCTTCATTGTTTGCCCTCCAAAATGACGTCGCATGACTTCAATGCATAAGGTCTATAGGAAATAACTGGAAAAGATTTCAGATATGGATAAAAACCCGAGAAAATTTTCTAGAGAGGAGACTTAGCACCAACCAAAAGAAGATGTGCTGACGAGGCCGCTGCTTCCAGGCAGAACTTAGCCTTGTACATATTGTGTCAACTTTGAGTTCATTTTGAAAATGTGTTTGTACCTCCTCCTTTTTTAGGTTGTGACATTCTTTGGGTGCCAGTGTTTACAACTGGAAGTGTCCCGCTGCAGTATTCAGGTCAGTCTTAACATGTATTTACCTGCAAAATGTCTCCGCTGAAGCTAGTTTCCCCTTTCCCCAGCCATTCGAGAAATTGACCACGCATGACAGACCCTTGATGTAGATGGTCTGAGGGTCGAGAGGTTGGTCAGTTAAGATGGTTTTCTTTTTGAGGAAGTAGCTCCTTTGGGGAGCAGAACTGCGGGAGTTACGTTTGGTTTCGCCCTTTCAGTACCTTGTTTGGCTGTGGGCTGTCGGTAGATTATTGCCATTAAAAGAATGCTTTCCAGTATTAGTATCCTGAAAAGTGTTTAAATCCTTACAAAGTTGCAGTGTTTACACTGATTAAGTTGCAACTAAGAGCTGTTGTTTGACAATTGACAAAATGGCACCTCCCTCCTAACTCTAGCAACTTCTTGCTAAAACACACAGACAAAAATGCAGACAGACAGGCACACAGAAAGACAGACAGAGACAGACAGACTGACGGACGGATAGGCACACAGAAAGGTGGAACAATAGAAAGTAGAATACATGATAAATATTGGTTGAACCAGACTGCAGGAGCTCTTTTGTAGTTCCATAGTGTTTAATCACAGCTTGCTGATTCTACAGTTCTACCCGTTTGGTACGGTACGATGAAGATCGCGAACTAACAGTCTGCATGTTTTTATAAACCAAAAGGCAAGAAGCTTAATTTCATATGTAAATAGGATCGATCCATCGCGTCGTGTTTTATTTTACTTAAACATTATGGGAAATTCCTGTTTATACTTTTCATATCCAGAGGATAGTGATAATGATTTTTTTCATTACGTTTGTCGTGTTGCTTCAGTCAAAGTCCTTCATCCGTCTTGCTTTGTACTTGAAGTGAAGTATATACTACGGTACGACTCCTCCGCGTGTTTCGCTTATTGTTGATCCGATCGTCTGCTTTGCAATCCAGTCTTCATACTGACTTTCCGTAAGTTATTCTTATCAGAGCAGTTTGCATAATCTGGAGGGATCCCATAATTCTTTTAAGTGGTAGTGCCAGTAATTTTGAAGGTACAATGAGCTGTTACCTTTTCCCCGAATTTAAGCTACTGTACAATCACGTCAATCTGGTGTATGCTTTCCGCATACGTGGGCATATGATGAAATAACGAGAAAAGACGGGTATTTTATATTGCCTATATGCAGGCTGTACGACATATTACTTGTTCAGTCAGAAGGGGCTGAATAAACATACAGTACGCTCCGCAGGGTAATATAAAATAATGATTCAGCTCTTATGTAGCCCATAAGTATTAAGAACATCTCAAGTAAAGACAAATCAATCCCCTTACAAACAAAAGTTAGGAAATAAACAATTAGCCTCCCTCTTTAAAAAATTTCGCTATTGGAGGGGAGCTGAGATGCAAAATGGTGATATTGGTTTAATTTTTTTAAGTATGTTTATGTACTGTATTTCTTTATCAGCGGAGTAAAGATATAATTCCTAAATTTTCAATGACAGCCAAGGCGGGGGGGGGGGACCTCTTGCACCCCCATGAATACGCCACTGGGCTTGTCATCCAAAAACTGCCATTGTTTTCATCAACGAAATAAGTGGAATTAATCCGCTAAAAACACGGTGCTTTAAATTCAAAGTCTTCCTTTTCCGATCTTCGTTTTCGAGATTGGCACAATAGGCCAAATCTCGAAAACGAGTTTTTCGGTCTTCGTTTTCGAGATTTGCCCTATTATGTCAATCTCGAAAACGAAGATCGGAAAAGGAAGACTTTGAATTTAAAGCACCGTGTTTTTAGCGCATTAATTCCACTTATTCCGTTGATGAAAACAATGGCAGTTTTTGGATGACAAGCCCAGTGGCGTATTCATGGGGGCCGTCATTGAAAATTTAGGAATCACATTTTTACTCCTCTGATAAAGAAATACAGTACATAAACATACTTGAAAAATTAAACCAATATCACCAATTTGCATCTCAGCTCCCCTCCAATAGAAAAATTCTTTAAAGAGGGAGGGGAAAGACCCCCCCCCCGACGGTGTCGACCAACATTTTTGCCCCCTATTGACAAATCCTGGATATGCAACTTTAAGCCTACCTTACACTATGGTTTGTGCATGTATGGAAGTTCCTACTAGATGTTAATAATCTCATTGTACAGCATGTGGACTCTGTTTCTTTTTCTCAGATCAACAAATCGTTTTCTCAATTATACCGCGGAGTTGCGATTTATAGCAAATCCCTGATTATACAGGTCTTCTATCTTCCATCTTCGTTTTCGAGATTTCACCGGTTTCTATCTTCCATCTTCGTTTTCGAGGTCTTCATTTTCGAGATTTTACCGGTTTCTATCTTCCATCTTCGTTTTCGAGGTCTTCGTTTTCTAGATACCCTCCCTCGGGTTACCCGAGGGAGACTAGGCGAGCTGCAGAATTTTGAATTCGTTGAAGTTTAGAGAAATCTTTTTGCGGTACACCAATGAGGAGCCCGTTGTTATTGTCTAGCCTGGATGTTACAAATGCGTGAACTAGTTTTTCAGTTGTTGATTTATCATTCCGGAGTTTACTGATTTTTCTCAAGGCACAGGACGCTCCACGACATATGGTATTTATATGGGACGTCATATTTAAAGGCCCTCTAAGCTCACCCCAGACAGTAACAATTCTCCCAACTAACCTAACTTCTAGCCCTACCTCCAATTTAAACACAGACAACTGTCTAGTAGTAGAACACTTCCAAGACAGAGCAACAGTAGCTTGCACTGAGTTTCAATTGCTCGAGGCAATATTGAAAAACAAACTGTGTGGCTGTGAGTCTAATTAGGAACACAACTGACTGTCCAAGTCATCACTACCAACCAGAGTGGTGCTATTATTGTTTGAATGAATGCCAGTCAAAGTACTGTCTGTCACCAACTGAATTTAGAACTATGGGGATATGTCTAAATGTATTTGGGGGATGCCATAGCTCCTTTAAGCTGGTGTCAAAAATAGCTCCTAGATTGCGAGCAGACTGTGTAGACTGGACTTGAGAGACATGGCACCTGCAGTTAAATGAGTAATCTGAGGGGCATTTGAAAATTTAGATGTGACATGCAGCACTTCTGTCTAACTGCATGCCATTCAACATGAGGAAATCGGCTTCCATCCATCATGGCGGATACAATCTTCAATTTTCTTAACCGTAAATTCTGTCTTGGGATTTCATTGTAATATACAGCTGGCCCCCATCACCAAACCCTGGCGGCCCCATTGTGTACAGTTGCCAGTTGTGAGCACGAGGGAGACCAAAGCCCTCAGATTCTTTTCCTTCTGCACGGCTACTGGCTAATGCTAAGTTACAATGGTACATGGACGGCGATCCCGGGGGACAGGGGGGACATGTCAGTATTTGAGAAATCGCCCATTGACTTTGATTTTTCACGCAGTCAATTATTGGAAAATCTGGTCATGTCCCCCCCCATGTTCCCCCCCCCCCCCCAATATTGAGAACAAATCGCCGCTCTTGCAATGGTGTAACAACATTCAGGAAAATAAAGTACATTGAGACTATATTCACAAAACTTACATAAAGAGTAAAAGATTAGCATATGAAGACATACGGTGCAAGAAAAGATGTCGGCTACTGGGAAGATACGAACTCACGACCAAAATGGTCGAAGCCACCTCCCAGTCCAACCCAACCGAACACTTCAGAACGGGATCCACACTGACTAACCTCCTGCAAACGCTGCCGTATGAGTTGCACGATGGAAGTGTCACGTGGTAAGTTTCTTTACAACTTGAATGACATGTAGAATAGAGTAGAGGGCGTCCTACCTAACGCTTTGTTAGAGTATCCCTGGTTGTTATCATGTACAGTCAGTGGCGCCGGCACGGGGGGCATGGGGGTGCCCCCAATCGATTTATGAAAAAAAAAAATTCTGAAAATTTTGAAACGATCCTAAAAGGCGTTTAAGCTATGGACTTCTGTAAGGGGTAGGGTGAGGTGTGTTTTCGACAGAGTGATGGATCTATTGTAATCATTTCCTATCACAAATATTTCTCAAACTATCAGAATTTTGGCAAATCCTTCGCAAACTATCAAAATTATCGCGCGCTTCAAATCTTACCTCAGTGTTGTTGTTATTATCAATATCTTCCGATAGCAACTTTCGGAGAAGCACAGCAGCAAAGGTTGAAAGCTTTTTACGAATTACCAGGTAAAAGACTGGCTTTTTGAGTGGAATGGATGTTTGTTGGACAATTGAACGTGTCTCGATGCAGAGCCTGAGTACAGGTTTTGTCATGGAAATCTAATTTAATGAAAAACTGCGGTGCGCTTCGCGCGCATTCGTCACGGTTTGCACTCCATCTCACGATCATTATTAAGGTAATGATACATGCAACGATTCTGATTGTAACACTTTCCGAAAAAGACAGAGATACATCTCCAAACAGATTTTATAATGCACAATGAAGGAAAGGAAAATTTTCGCAATAGTCCACGAACGTTTCTGTGGACTCCACGCTCATATTTTTGCGTGGAAACGTTCCTCGAATAGTAGCCAAAAAGGGGGGGGGGCTTCAGGGGGTTTGTTGACAACGTATCCTTCTCTATAAACAACATACTCTTGCCAAACCAAAATTAGAATTCACTAAATTATGGACATTTTCCAGCAATAGATGATCAGTTCCAAAAATATCCCAAAGATAGCACCATTTTGCATCTAAGCAACCTTACATTAACAAAAATTCTCAAATTAAGGGTAGGTTTCCTTAGACCTCCCCCAGGACGGTACCTTTATGTAGTGACAAAGGAAGAATCACCACTGCTGTATACAGAGACGCATAAAAAGGTGCAATTTACGCAGACTTGGGGGTTTAACTGAGGTGGCATTACGACATCATGTGTAGTGCCCCCAATCACCAAATCCTCGCGGCGCCACTGTGTATACAGTTGCCAGTTGTGAGCACGAAGGAGACCAAAGCCCTCGGATTCTTTTCCTTCTGCACGGCTACTGGCTAACGCTAAGTTACAATGGTGTAACGCTTGTGGAGTTCTAATATGAATATATGCAATCACTGTAATACAGCGTAACATTGGTTCTAAGGTCATATACGTAGAAGTTTATCCTAAAGATTTTCACGCTGATAACACATTCAGATTTGGCTCACAAAATGCATGAGCAGTCCTTTGGAAATTTGCCTTCCGAAATATTTGTGTTCCGAATCCAACTAGGACTACCGGTCTCGGCTTAATGCCAAACTCTTTTAAAATCCTTGCCAAGTTGAACATTTCACTATCAAATTCCAGAGTACTGATATCGATGTGGCGTCGAAAAGATTTCAGAAAGTTAGAATGCTGGAACTCAGTAACGATGTTTGAACTGAAGTACGTGATAGCTCGACATCTCATCTAGAAACTCATCTGTCATCTCATTTGTAATGTCGGGAAAGGCCTATTATTGGCACTAGGGACGCTCCGTAATAAGGTTATAGTTTGTTGCTAAATCCAAATTTTCATTTTCAGACAAAACTTATTACTGTTATATTTACGCAGTTTGAATGTGAAATTAAAGGTGACTCTACCCTCCACTCCTGGATTGTACATCCACTTCTGTATGTCCTCCTCCAGTTAATGAGGTAGCAATCATTGTAAAAGAAACTATGGACAAAATTTAATTCCGCCCACTTCAGTTTAGAGTTCCATACGTCATAAAGCGGTAAACTTACTGACATTTTTACAGAACGGTATGTTTTAAAGACTGAAAATGTTTGTTTGTTTTTTTAAAGGCCGAGCCTTTATCTTGGTCAACTAATTTATTACGTTAAAATATGTATGTTAGTTAAACAACAGTACACTTATGTAAAACAGAAAAAGACAAGTAGTGTAAAAAATGTCTGTAAATTTACAGGAATTTTTACAGTATGTGGAAGGAGCTGAGCCAAGAGAGTAAGAATTTTACATTCCAATTCAACACACTTTAACTCAAATTTGGAATAGGCTCAGTTTAGAAACTCGTTTTAAACTGTAGATCACTCCTAGGTGGGAAACTTCTCTTACTTCTATGACACGGCCCGAGATCGAACCCGTAACCTCCTTATAGCTAAACCTCAGTGCCTCCAGTGCCCCCAATTTATTCGACCACAACACCCGTTCCTGAAAGATTGAAAGTTCACTATCGAATTCTAGGAAATGCCTCATGGGATTAAGCGTGCATACAGGGAATAAGGGTATCGACGGTTTTTGAAAAGATTTTAGGGAATGAAAAAGACTAGAAACAAACAGAGGTGGTTACCAATGAATTTATCGTTCATTGCCAAATTTAAACTTTTACTACCAGACGAAGGTTATGACTGCAGTATTGGCAAAGATTGGCAGTACAAACTTCGGCCTGTGCCTAGTCCGGACTTGGGATTACTACATTTTTTCAAGGTTCGGAATATATCAGGAATGGGCTGCAACTGGGTACCAATTCGATTCCAGCCTGGTCAACACCAATGAATATTTTATAAAGACTACTTAAGTCTCCATTGTTATTGGTATACAGTGTAATGAATGGTCACAAACGGTCAACTAAATTCCTGGGTGGGCCAGACTTTGAAACTGACTCCTCCGACCAGGGGCGTCGATTTGATTTTGGAAGTGGAGGGGGGCGGGGACGTCTGGCCTAAAGCTACTCTCCAATCCTGGTGAGGAGTCTAAGAGGAGGGGGCCCAGATGCAAAATGGTGCCAAATGTTTCAATAGTTGGGGTATACTATGAAAAATGGGGTATACTTCATTGCCCAAAGGAATGCAGGTTCAGTTATGGGTGGTGCTTGGATTTGCCGACATGGGGGCTAAGCGTCCTGACTGGGGGCCAGCCACTCTATAAGCCCCGACAGATGCAATGGGTTGCCGAAACGACGCCGAACTCAAAGTATAAGGCGCGCGAAGCGCGCCGAAAAATTGGGGTTATAGTGAAAAAGATTTCATATTTTTGTTTTCATTAAGAAAGTTGAAAAAGTTTGGGTTATTATTGAAGAATCTGCCCTACTTAAGAGCAAACCAAGAATTTGATAGGGCGACTACATGGTCTTCGTCGGGGAGCACATTCTTAATCTTACTTATTAAGGCTCCCAGACGAAACTGAAAAATCTTTTCTCTTACACAATATGTTTGCCACAATAATGAGGTTGAAAAAGGAATCTTCCAAAGGATAGGAAAAACGGGTTAGAACTTCGCAACGCTGCATTTTCGTGTTTCTCTAGAATCACGACTACAATATTTGTGGAACCTTTAACGTTAAATAAATCCAATATGTTTGAAATGGCGGGCGTTACAACTAGATAGAACTAGGCTGAATATGAAAGCGCGCGTAGCGCGCGAAATTTTTTTGAAGTTATAGAAAGAATTGTTACAGAACTTACCGTACTGCCTACGGACCTGATAAGGAGCTATGTGGAATTACTTTCTGAGAACATCTATGTCTTCACCACTTCTCGCCTACATGTAGTTTTTTGGTTACCTCACTTTTTAGTTTCAGGTCACGAAAAGTGGGGGGACAAATGTGTTAGCGTCCCCTCCTCTCAAAAAAGTGGAGAGGACATGTTCCCCCTCCCCCCCAAATCGACGCCCATGCCTCCAACAGTCCGAGTCAGTCCTAGCAATCATCTCATAGTGTAACTAGTATGTGTGTGTGTGTGATCCTGAGATGAATTGTCCAACAGACTAGGTTCAGACCGGACTCGAAATCGAACCGAAACAGGAGCAACTGAAATCAGAGTTGTCCCCTGTTAGAAGAACTTGGATACAGTCAAAGATGGAGGCAGGATTTGCCCGAATGGGAGGGGGAAAAGCTCCCCGACGGAGTGTCATCAACCCGAAGCCCCGACAATTTGCTGGAAGGGTGGCGAACGCATGCCGCCGAAAATTTCGGGCTTTTAGTGAGCAACACTTGAAAATTTGGCGTTTTCTTGGAGAAAATTGAAAAATTTGGATTTTTATTGACAAAAATTGGAAAACCTTGGGTTTGTATAGAAGGAAATTTGACAAAAAAAGATTTTTTATTGAAGAGAATTTGAAATTTAGGTTTTTATTGAGGAAGCTGCCTTCCTTAGAGCAAACTCAAGAAAACCGTCGAGGCGACTGCATCGTCGCCGTTGTAGGTTACATGTATGATAATACCCATTAAGGCTCCTCGACGAAATCGGAAATCCTCACCGACCGTTGAACTTGCCCGCCGGGTGGGGGAATGGCTTCCTTTCCTCACCTTGCGCTACCCCTTGATGCAGTCCTGGATTATCGTCGGTCGGTAACTCCGCCTTGCATTCTAAGGTTTCTGCACGTTGCTGGAAGATTTCTCTTAATGTGAACGAACGAAACGTATTTGACTTCAGATATGTCGATATTTCAAAAAGCCAGTTCAGTCAGGTTCATTGTTGTTTATTACAGGTCCAGGCTGCTGTGGTCGATGTATAAAGGCGGTGGCGTTTGAAGCGATGAAGCTTAGCAACCGGAAGGTTCGGGGTTCCATTCGCGGACAGGCCAAAGTAAGGTGGGTTTTTCATCCAAGAGCAATCTACAATTTTCCCATCTGAACTGGCCTTTCTAAACAAACCAAATTTGATCTAAATTGTTGAGTTGATTAGCCACCCAACGTCAAGTTGTATATTCATAAGCCATATAGGCTTCTCCCACAGTCGTGGTCGCTTAGCGTGATACAACAACTGGGGACTGCCCTCCAAGGCCTGAATTTAAAGGTCATGAGAGTATACAGGTATCCGCCTAAATGCGTGAACGTTACTTTGCGTGAATGTTTTGCATAGCGCACAGTAAATAGATATACATATAACGATGTGACTGTGTTCTACGCCCATATGGCGTCGTATGACCTGAAGAGTTTGCGTAAACAGAGTAACAACTCTGAACTGCCTTATTCAGTTTTAGGGACCCATGGCGGGTGAGTGGTGCGTATATGTTCTGAGGGTCACATACGGCAGACTGTAACTTTGATGTGTAAATACGCCCTAATCCATAGGCTCTCTACTTTGTACATTTAATCTCAACTTTTACGTGTCGCGTCGATCAAAATAGTGTCGACTAAGACAGATAGTTTTTAGGCCATATTAAGGCGCGTCGACCAGCCCCGTAAAAACTGAACATGTTCAATTTTCCGGATTGTAGGCGTAGCCTACAGTCATAAGCTATAGCTCCACATACACAATTTTGCGTGATCCAACTCCACTGTCGTGCATGGTCTAGTTTCGTGTATTTAGCGCAATTTCCATTGGCAAGATTGTCTAATGGCTGAGCGCTTGGTCAAGTTCAGTCTCGTGTCCATTGTATAAATTTGCACTGCCCGTACGAGCTGTGTGTAGGTTTCGTTTGCAGAGGAATAAAACCCTCAGAACTTTTCATGAAAAGTAAGACCTTGGAAATTTTGCACTTGTGGACTAGAATATCATTTCCACGTAGGTAAATTATTATACACAACATTCGTGGATCGACTTCGAACGCTTTTCCCCTAGGTAGACTTTAACAGCCTCACTTTGCACGATTGCTCAATTAGCAATCGTTTTATCTGATATTTTTTTTCAGTCCGTCGTCATAATTATGTTTTGGGGACTTTATTCACTATCAAGTTCTTCCACGCAAAGAAGGCATCGTATATTTATTAGTTTGTTACAAAAATAAACTGATATATTCTTCATAATAGACACAAATTTGTGCGATATCATGGGAATCGACTGAAAAATAAAAAAATTAAAATGAAAATAAACCTTTGGAAGCAAGCTGTAACTGCACTGAATGGAAAAACTTATTAAAAATGCGACCACTTTGATCCGGATGCTCTTCATTTGTTGTTTTATGCAAGCGTGTGGTACATAAAGATGATATGGCACTGGCTGTAGTTATTCATAATCTGTGCAGATATCAGGGGAATAGTTTGATCATGTAATCTTGGTATCATGCATACCAATTAATTGCAAAAGGAAAACCTGGGTAATTTTACTTTCAACTCCTTCAAAAGTCTGAAGGAAAGTTTAGTAGCATCATAAAGTGTGCAGCTAGAAATTGGTCTTGGGGGTTAAGGAATAATGAAACAACTATTTGCCATGGGTGCGCGCGAAGCGCACCAAAAAATGACCGTTTGAAAGATATTTTCGTAAGAAATTCTTCATTTTGCAATTCGAAAGTTATGAATATATTAAAAAGAGAAACATCAGGCCCGTATGCAACTTTTTCAATATGGAGGTTTGATCTTATAAAAGGTGGACAATTAATATGTAACAGTATCTAAGCGGAGCGTCGCCATCAGTTGGGGCGTAGCGCACCAAGAAAATGTTTGCCAAGACCGTCGTAGGTTGTCGGAAACGGTACTTCCCAGGCCTTGTAAGTCTCTTCTAAACATGATTTATTTCGGGATCTCATGTGTCTGAAATATTCACTTTCTCCCCCCCCCCCCCCCCTTTCCCAAAAAGATAAGCGAGAAAAGGTTTTCCTGCAAAATCGCTGAAACCACAGGCGCGATCGCGAAAGTCGCTTGTTATTATGCCTGCTTAGTGACTTGACGGTTAAGTATACTGCTTTGTATTCGAAAAGGTCCTTGGTTCAGAAACCATTTGGAAATTTTCTGTTGGCTCAAAGCATTGCTTGGTGGCAGTTTGCTGTTCGCAGTGAGATGGTTTCTGGCAGTGGCGTAGCCATGGGTGGTAGGGGCCCGGCACTGCCCCCAAATTATTTTTTAACACATTCTTGCCTCCCCCATATAATTTCAAGCGATGAGCTTAAAAGACAAAGCGGGAACAGTTTTCTTTGCCAGACGAAAATACCGGTATGACATTTACATTAAATACAAACTTTGATAAATATAACCAGCTTGGCAAGTAATCAATTCGGCCAGTTGGCAGGTACGATCTTAACTGACAGCAATAACAAGAAATAATGGCGCCCTGGTCTAATTTGTCATAGCTTAACCGCATGCATACATATACCGTACCATAGTCATGTACAATGTACATTGTACATGCTGCTGCACCCTGCACACTGCACCAGGCTACAGGAGAGTAAGTGAATATAAAAAGCTTAATTGGTCCCCCCCCCCTTGAGAAAAGCCTTGCCTCCCCCCACCCCACCCCCCTCCGTAACAAAGAAATTCTGGCTACGTCACTGGTTTCTGGTCGGCCAACTTGATAAGTTAGACGATTCATTCTACAATCCTGGACAAAATTATTGGCACACTTCCGGACCTTCCCCTTTCACCCCTTGTTCAATGTTGAGAAAACGAAAAGCGCGCAGGCTCTTTTCTCAATTTTAATTCACCTTCAAAACCAACGTTGAGGTAAAGCAATTCTTGAATTTCACAATTCACTAACAAAAACATTGTCACATGATCAAAATAGGTCATTCATGAACTAGAGTGACGGGGCATACTAACTCTGATTGGGGTGACTGCCTACTGCCTTTATATCTAAACCCATTGTAAGGTGTATAATTTGACCGTCTCATTTTACCCGAATGAATCAAGCGTTTGTTTCATCTTGTAGCATACCCTCTTTCTCAGCGCCTCTTACGCCCATGTAGTAGCGGATATTGTCTGTTGTTTATGGTTGTATTTATTTATAAAAGATTGCAGTAAATATTGCGTAAACCGCACGACTTACTACCTGGGATGGTTTTTGAAGGGCTTTTGTAAGCTGTAACATCATCAAAACTCCAGAAGTCTTATCATACTACTCATTTACTATCCGGAGCGGACCATTGATATTACCGGGGGGTTCGTCCGAACTCCCGAACCCCTAGAAACGGACCTGGTCTTATTGGAATTTTTTTTTTCGGAGGAAACAGGTGACTTGGCTATGATTTCTTTCGCTGTTGGGTGATGAGAGGTGTAACCCCGCAATCCCTGCCCCGCCCACCGTGGTTGCTTGCCTGATAAGCATATGATCTTCCAAATATAGAAGTCAATGTGACTGTTCAAATAAACGGCACCTTCTTGAGTTAACCTACGAATAACAGTTTCTTGGGTAACGACAAGTCAGATAAATGATGCACATGACGTCACAGGATCGTGGAAGACGAATGGCTGAGGTAAGCCTGAAACTTTAGTGTACATTACATTCTTTGTTTGCCCTCTAACACGACGTCAGGGTCAGTTCTCCAGTAGATGGTGACGTCGATGGATAGTTTCTATATCACTTATCTCTTGTTTGCCTCCATCTTGAATTTAATTAACACGGAACATGCTAGGGGTGGGCAAGGCGGGAAAACATTTTCAAAAGCAAACTTGTTCGTAATATTATGATCGGTTATTACCTAAGACACTTCCTTTGAACCATTAAGCAATTAAATCATTTACTATGCTGCCACATCATTTGGTTGTGAATGTTCATGGTAAGACAAAACTTATTCTGTTTCAATTGGATAGACTGAGAGCTCCTAATGAATAATACATTCGTATTCAATTTTCTCCTGATTTGTGTAACACAAATCGCCACGAAAGTCGTCTTTATTACCGTATTTCATAAACGCGAGGTTCACATTTTTTCTACAAAGGCAGGGCAGCGACGCTATGGTGCTGTATTTTACATGCACAGACTATGGTAGGGGATTACTAACACATATCAAAAGAAAATATCAATGCAGTGCCACAGAACTTATCCAGCACACACAAATACTGTAAATGTCAATTGCCACTTTCATTTTAAACGATCTGTAAAGTACATTGAAAATCTGTATTTTGATCAATTCTTACAGAGCACTTGGCGTGAAAAAAAATCTCGAAATGAGTGAGTCTGACACTTAATGCGTGAGAGTTGGCAGCCCTGCATAATATGCGGGTCTAATGTTTTTCTGGCCAATGTTATCTAGAGACGGATAATTCCCACTACCGTGCCCGCCATGTTTAATTACGCAGTCATATTTATTATACAGAGGGAGAGCCAGTGTATGTTTTATATTGCACTTGTGGCACCGTATGTTGTCAGGTTCTTGGCGCACTATACCAGCGGCGAGGGGCGGAGAAACAGGGGGTTGAGGGGTTACAACCCCCAATTTCAAAGAACTTCCCCATTGACTTTGTGTTTTTCACACAGTAAAATTTTTGAAAGGTAGTCAACCCCCCGTTGAGAAGGAATCTCCGTGCCTGCCAGCGGCACCACTCGCCGACTTTGATGGATTTGACTCTTGTGCACATTGAACTTCCTAGTTTACTCATCCCAGCATTGCGGCTTTTTCGCTTTGCCAATAGAAACGTAAAGTATGTGAAATTGGTCTATATTGCAAGGAAAAGATATCCAGCTTAGGCCTAATATCCACTATTTTAGACTTTCAAGAGTCCTAGGTAAACTGTAAGGCTACATCGAGATCGCGAATAATATAAAAACATAAATCAAATGTGAATAAAATAAAAATAGAAATTCCATGTGACATTTCGCGGGAAGACCAGCATAAGAAGTCATACTCACTCTAATAGCTTCAATAACTTTGAGACACGTCAGCCCATTGTATATCTTACAAAAAAGGAACATAGTTTTTAGCTTTGACATATTCTTGGAAATAATGGAGTACTCCAAATTGATAGATATTTTGAAAGTTCCAGCTTTTGTATCCATGTAAAACAACTGGAACGACATGTTGACCGCAAGTTTCATCTGTCGTTATAGCGGGAATGTGTGGCTTTAAGATTTATTCCGCATGCTAATTTGCTAAAAAGATCTCGTCTAGCCTAGTTGACTTATGTAGTCACAACCTGCGTGACATGACTAGTAGCCAGAAAAAGTGTTGAAGTTGGGCGAGATATTTTTCAGAGGGGAAGATATACGTTTCAAGGTGCCAAATATGATAAGGTATGATAGCATTTTTTGTTCTCAAAAAGTTTTAGGGGGAGAATTTCTAGGGGTGGTGCCTCCTCTCCTTTGCCTTTCCCCTCCCCCTTCCCCTCCCCTGACTTACCATACTAATTGAAATAGACACCCAGATTAGTCAAATCATCGACAGTTTCGACGACATCTTCATCTCAAAACGTCGAATTTAGTTTCCTTCGTATTTAACCTTTTGAAAAAAGTTCCATTCTTTATATTTTTACTCTAGTATTTTTCTGTATATACGAAGTATATGTAGGAAAATTTACATTGTGAATGGGACTTCGGATGTAAAATTGAAGTCATGAATAGCAACTGCTGTGAATAATATCATTTGCCTGGGGCATACAGATCAGACAGATACTGTGTAAGTTTATATTTTAAGTTACAGTAATGCTGGACGTTTCAAGGCCGGTGGAATGCCGTTGCATTGATTAAAGGGCAAGAGCAGTCGCCCCAAACTTATTTTGAAGCAACAGGTAAATCTCACAATTGTCTTCTCATTTCTCTTCAAAGTATCTTTCATAATATTTTAGGACTTCAGTATTGCATATTCAAGGTAAACCAATCAGTTACTTCTGGTAAATTTCACATTTGAGGAGAAAAAATATTGTCACATGACTCTCAAGAGCCAATCATGAAGCAGGACAGTCTACTACGCTACTTCAAGTTGGGGTGACTGCATTTCCCCTTTAAATCCTTTTTATCATGTATACTTCAGACACAAACGGGTATAGCATCTTTTCTGCGAACAGACTGCGAAGCAGTTGTTAATACATTCAGTTTATTACTACCATCATCAAACAATATCACAAGCAGATTTGTAGTGTGAGTACAAACTCCCGAGTACGAGTACGAGTATGAGTACAGGGCCTTGAGTACGAGTATGAGTACGAGAGCCTCACTTTCAAACTCTCTGAGTACGAGTACGGGTACAAAACCATGAGTACAAGTACGAGTCCAAAGCCAAGAGTACGAGTATGAGTACAAGTACAGAAAAATTTACTCGAGTACGAGTATGAGTACCTTTATGAGTACATGTACAGAATTTAAGCCAAGTCCACAAAATTTAAAGTAGTATAAATGTTACCTAGGGCTACAATGTTATTGGTGCACAGTTCAACACATGAATGTTCACATACAGTCGACTAAATAACAGGGTGAGCCAGTCTATGGAATGTACTCCTAAGAAAATGCCCATTTTCGATTGAGTGTACAACAATAGTACAGAAAGCATTTGTACGAGATGCTACATTTCCAAATGGCCGGACTCGGAATTGACCCGGAATTGGGGGACCTGGAATAGGAATTGGCTCGGAATCGGAGGGTGCTGGACTCGGAATTAGCCCGGCATGGTGGCCACTGGAATCGGAGCTGACCCGGTTTCGGGTGAGGTGGACTCGAATACAGCCCTGCCGTTAAGGTTTGAGAGATAGACTATAAGCTACTGATCCAAAGTAATTTCAAAAACCGTAGTTCCAGACTACACCAAGGCAAAATGTTTTTCTTTTTGAGGTAGGGGCCAAAGAACTTAAATGCATAAGGAGATGATACTCTTAAGATTATTTTGTACACCTATGTGACTGATACTGTAGTAATTTCTTCTGTTTGAACATGGACAGGTCCCTTAAGCTAGCCGCACACTACACGGCTTTGCACACCTCAACTCAACTCAATCGTCGGGTCTCCAACAGTCGTGATGCGTGACTTTACGACTGCGACTGGCAGTTTTAAGACCAGCTTTAAGTCGCGTTGCAATCGCGACTTAAAACTGGCCTGAGTATGAGTACAAGGGCCTGAGTACGAGTACGACTTCGTAGGCCTGAGTACGAGTGCGAGTACTTGATTTTCAAATTCTCTGTAGTACGGGAATGAGTACTAGTACAAAGTCATGAGTACAAGTACGAATACGAGTACGAGTACAGAATGATGTACTCGAGTGCGAGTACGAGTACGACAAGTCTGATCACAAGAACGTCAGGACATATAAAGAATATATTACAAGTTATTTGAAAAATTCGCACAAGGAAATAAAGACTAAAAATGTAATGAATGGGTTGGGTAGCCAGAAATAAGCATAACTTTTTCGAGTCTGGCCCCGTGTAACGGTGACGTGTCCATAGACTACTGTACTTTGGCACTGAATTTTAGTGCCTTTGAGGCAAAGAACTAACCTGCTAACCTGCGTGGCGGGCCTGTGTGGCTTATGACAAGTTGGTTGCAGGTAAATTTTTTGTAGTGATGGGACTGAAAGAAAACTTAAGTCGACTCCGCGGGGTAAGTTAACCACCCTAACTCCCAAGTAGGCCACTCATTGCAAAACTCAACAGCACATGTCCCATGACGGTAGGACACCGTCTTGTATGCAGCAGTGAACTGTACTCTAGTATGTTTATCCGTTTGATGGTAAAATGTGATGCAATTGCAACATGATTTTCACGTTTTCTCATTTTATAGAGCTGTCGTATGTGGAGTTGGCTTCTCTGTTAGAATGTACTGCCTTGCATCCGAAAAGTCCCCCTGGAACTGTGGAAAGTTGGGAATTCCACCTAGAAATTTTCTGGTGACTCAGAATATTTTGTTCGACATGGCTGTAGATAGTCCTAGTGTGTACTGTGCACATCGCCTTAACAACGACACCGCATAAGTACACCTTCCGTTCTGATTGAGCAAGCCCTAGTTGGTTCATTTTTCCATGATCACCTTAAGAGAGATTTGTAAAATTATGTATGGGAGGTGAAGCCATGATCACAGGCCACCAAAGCCAAGTGTAATGAGCCGTGAATAGCCTAAATGGCATCACTATAAGAGTGTTATGTAACAGGCAAAAACAGGATAGATGTATACCATGATCTTTGAAAAGCTGGAAGAAGGATAGTAGAACACACAGCCAGCTCATTTGTGAAACTGGTGGTTTGAGGAATTCCACGAGTCAAGATATAGGCCTAGGAAGTTGTTCTCCACTGGGGTGCTGAATGTTGCTTCGGACAGCCGTCCTGGGGGGTCTAAGGGGGATGGGGTGTCCCCCTCCCCTTTGGGAGATTTTTTGAATATTTGACGGTCCTAAGATGCCATTTGGTGAAACATATTAGGCAAATTTTAAGAGAAAACTACTGCAAATTTTTGACATTTTGTTTACAGAGGAAACAAATAAAGGTTTTCCGTCTTGGATGGGGGGTGGAAGCATACTTCCGCCTCACAACTGTTACAAGACGACCCGTCAGGAACACTGGATTGAATCCATCGACGAGCGAGTGGAAAGTTCCAGAGAATTCAACTTCAACGCAGCCTTTCTAGAACTGTCTAGAAGTGAGAACTGTTTACGTTAGCAGCGACCTGGCAACACTCCTAGCCAGCTGCAACAATTGTTTACAACTACTGTGTGTTCTAGAAGTTTCTATTAAGGAACGTTCTCGTAATTGCTGGACTGTGTACACTAGAAGTTTCAGTTAAATTCTGGAGAGTTCTCGAAGAAAAGCCTAGCATATAAAAGGCAGTTCAACAACTATCACACTGGAGAGACACCCTAATACTTCATCGAGTCCAGACGCTGTTGAGAAGTTATTCCCAGCCACTGACAATTCACACTTGTGACAAATTGCCTTACGCCGTTTCTACACTGTGTATTGAGGTTGTTATCATCCATCGCCTACCTAGCCTTGTCATTATTCGCTCGTGGAACCAGTTCCTACGCTACAGCACGCTGCAGCTCTACCACTGTGCCATCGTCAACGTGCATGCACTACCAGCCCTTGGACCAGACCAGGCAAATATTAAGTAAAGGATTGTGAGTAAGTCTCATTAATTATTGTAAATTTAAGTAAGATAAGGAGATTGTAAATAATCATTAAGTTGTTGAATTTTAATCTCGTTCTTCTGTGATCTTTTGCTGTTATTGGTTTGACTCGCGACCACAAGCCGTAACAGAATTGGTGGCCTAACATCCGGGAACGAAAGGTACTAGAAAATTCGAGAAATTCTGTTGTGAATCGTAAGCAACTGTGTTTGCTCAGACTACTTATTTGTTTGTTGAAGGTTTGATACAATTTCAAAATGCCATTCAACTTAGATAAATTCGTGGCTAGTCCCTCAGTCGAGGAACTAGATTCATTAAAGAAGTCTGAGATTGTAAAGGTCGCAAAACATTATGGCATTGAATTTCAGCCTTTAATGCGGAAAGACGAGATTAAAAGATATGTTCTAGAATATCTTGTGGATGAAAGTATCCTGCCTAGTACAGTATTGGAAAAAGCTATCACTGTGCCAACTGACAACACATTTGACTTGAAAAGGCTTGAAATAGAAATGAATAAGGAGATTAGATTAAAAGAAATCGAAAGAGAAAGGGAAAGAGAAGAAAGGGAAAGAAAGGAAAGAGAAATGCAAATGCAAAAGGAAAAAGAGGAAAGAGAAATGCAAATGCAAAAGGAAAAAGAAGAAAGAGAAATGCAATGGAAAAGGGAAAAAGAAGAAAGAGAAATGCAGAGGGAAAAGGAGGCAAGAGAACATGAATTTAGGATGAAGCAACTAGAGTTAGGGGTCATAAAAGGCTCAGACCCTAAAGTAGGCTTGGATACTGGGGTATTCGACATTTCTAAGCACGTTAAATTTGTCCCCAAATTTCAGGAGGATAATGTGGATAAATTCTTTAACCATTTCGAAAAGCTGGGTGAGCAACTAAAGTGGCCAAGAGATAAATGGTCCATACTCATCCAGAGTAATTTCACAGGCAAGGCTCAAGAAGTGTATTCCGCTCTGTCAATAGAGGACAGCATGGATTATGATAAGGTTAAAAAGGCTATATTACAAGCTTATGAATTGGTGCCCGAAGCTTATCGCCAAAAATTTAGAAAGTATCGTAAGGCGGATACACAAACATATGTAGAGTTTGCTTATCAAAAAGAAAGGCATTTTGATAGATGGTGTGCTTCCAAAAAGGTCTCCACATTTGACACTTTAAGACAACTGATGCTGGTCGAGGAATTCAAACGGTGTGTGAATGATGACATTAAGACTCACCTTGAGGAAAATAAGGCTGACAACTTGAAGGAAGTTGCAAATTTGGCTGATCAGTATGCACTTACCCATAAGTTTGGTAAAGTGGGTCAGACTCAAAACAAGGGTCAGTTTAATAGGCCAAATAAGAAATATGGCAATAGTAGTGGCACAACAAGTAATAGTGGATCTCAGTCTGGTTCTATCTCTCCAACAAATTCTGGTAAAAAACAACCAGATTCAAGTCGTCAAAAGAACGACCAGGTCAGCTCAAACAAAGCTGCCTTTAAAGACATAAGCTGTGGTTTCTGTCACAAAAAGGGCCACACAATGGCAAATTGCTTCACATTGGCAAAATTAAAGGAGACTGAAACAGCCTCCAATGCCTTAGCCATTGCAGAGAACTCTTCTGAGGTAGTCGTGACTTTACGGCCTAATTCTAACGACAAAATTAAGGAAGAATACCTTCCATTCGTGTCTGAGGGGTTTATTTCCCTAGATGGGAATTCAGCTCATCCACCCGTCAAAATTAAAATTTTGCGTGACACAGGCGCAACTCAGTCGTTGCTTCTTGATGGAGTTTTGCCATTATCGGACTCTACTTCCACAGGGGCAAATGTACTAATTCAGGGGGTTAAGTGTGGATTTATTTCTGTCCCTCTCCACAAAATTAATTTGAAGTCAGATTTAGTTTCTGGGTCGGTCATAGTAGGGGTCAGACCTACTCTACCTGTAAAGGGGGTATCTCTGTTGCTAGGCAATGACCTAGCTGGTGGAAAGGTAGTAGCCAATGCAATTTGGACAGATAAGCCATGTGATTATAACAACACAGAGCAATTAGAAAAGGAATTTCCAAATTTATTCCCTGCCTGTGCTGTCACTAGAGCTATGTCACAAAAGCTCGCCGTGGATGATAATCTTAAACATCCACCCTCCAAAAGTGAGGATACAGTTCCCAAAAGTGGAACAAGTAGGGAATCATGTAAGGATGATAATCTTGAACATCCACTCTCTAAAAATGAGGGTATGATTTCTGAAAATAAGGATGATAAACTTAATCATCCGCCCTCTAAAATTGAGGAATTAGTTCCTAAAAATGGAACAACTCTCCGAAAGGAGGAGTCAGAGTCTGGAAAAGATTCTAGTAAAAATGTTCATGAAAGTGAAGATTCTTGGTATGATCTCAGCCAATCTTTTATGACTAATCTTAATGATAGTCAGGATTGTGAGTCCCCTGACCCCACACATAGTGAGGGGGTAGAACAGGAAAAATCAAAAATGTCTGACACACTCCACAGAGACCAGTTGTCAGTCCAACAACAACATGATGAAGAGCTTCAGCCATTAATAGCTGGTGCACTCACTGAGGATGAATCGAAAGACGTCCCAGTCTGCTTTTATTTGAAAAACAATATTTTGATGCGTAAATGGCGACCACCTGATGCACTATTAGATGAAGAGTGGAGAATTTACCATCAAATTGTGGTACCTAGGACTTATAGAAGGGAAATACTGAGTATTGCTCATGAAATGCCATTTGCAGGGCACCTAGGAGTCAATAAGACTTACCACAGAATTTTAAATCACTTTTATTGGCCAAAACTTAAAAGTGATGTGGCCAAATTTTGTAAGACCTGTCACTCATGTCAAATGGTTGGGAAGCCGAATCAGAATGTTCCGGCTGCACCCTTAAAGCCAATTCCTGCTTTTGAAGAGCCGTTTAGTAGAGTCATCATTGATTGTGTAGGTCCCCTACCTAAGAGTAGGGCAGGGCATCAGTATATATTAACCATTATGTGTGCTTCTACAAGGTTTCCAGAGGCAATACCTCTGAGAAATATTAAGGCTCGGACAGTCTTACAAGCTTTACTTAAATTTTTCACATTGTTTGGGTTGCCTAAAGAGATCCAATCAGATCAAGGGTCTAATTTCATGTCAACTGTATTCCAACAGATGTTGTATGAGTTAGGCATAGACCAAATTAAGTCTTCGGCTTATCATCCTGAAAGCCAAGGGGCTTTAGAAAGGTTTCACCAAACATTGAAGAATATGTTAAAGACATATTGTCATGATAATGAGAGAGATTGGGATGAAGGCATTCCATTTGTAATGTTTGCTGCCAGGGAATCTATGCAAGAGTCACTTGGGTTCAGTCCATTTGAACTTGTCTTTGGACACACAGTTCGTGGACCATTGAAATTGTTGAAGGAGAAGTGGTTATCAGATCCAGGTGAAGACATACATCTACTTGATAATGTATCCCGCTTTAAAGTTCGTCTTCATGGAGCATGTGAACTTGCTCAAGAAAATCTGAGGCACTCTCAGAAGAAAATGAAAGCGTGGTATGACAAGACCACTGTGAAAAGAGAGTTTTAACCTGGTGATAAGGTGCTAGTGTTTTTACCCGTTTCTGGTCAGCCACTCCAAGCTCGCTTTCAAGGACCTTATGTCATTGAGAGAAAGGTCAGTGACACAGATTACGTCATTTTGACACCTGACAAGCGTAAATCTAAAAGAGTATGTCATATTAATATGATGAAGAGATATTATGAAAGAGAAGATTGTGACATTTCTAAGGATGAAAGTGTACATGATGTAAATAGTAACACTAATGATACAGGTGATCAAGTGTGTATTATCAATGCTGATTATGAACTCAGTAATGATGAGATCAAGGCTAATAATGTTCCTGATATGTGTATTAAGTTACAAAATTCTGATGTGTTGAAAAATCTTGACCAGAAATTAAGTCATCTGGATCACAAAGAAAAGTCAGAAATGAAATCATTAATCTATGAATATGCATGCTTGTTCTCAGATGATCCTACTAGGACAAATTTGATTGAACATGATGTTGATGTGGGAGATGCCACACCAATCAAGCAGCATCCTTACCGAGTTAACCCTAGAAAACGACAACATCTCAGGGATGAGGTTCGGTATATGTTAGACCACGACATTATAGAACCTAGTAATAGTGAATGGTCTTCCCCATGTATATTGGTCCCCAAGCCAGACGGTGGGTACAGATTTTGTACTGATTACCGAAAGGTGAATGCGGTCACAAGAACGGATTCCCATCCGATACCCCGTATCGATGATTGTATTGATAGGATTGGGAAAGCTACGTATGTATCAAAGTTTGACTTACTAAAGGGGTACTGGGAGATACCACTCACTGAGAGGGCTCGGAAAATCTCGGCATTCGTGACGCCAGATGGGTTATTTCAGTATAAGGTTATGCCGTTTGGTATGAAAAGTTCACAAATGACCTTTAAACGTTTAGTAAATAACCTTACGTCAGATTTAGAAAATTGTGAAGTATATGTTGATGACCTTATTGTGTACAGCAACTCGTGGGATGAACATGTACAACATGTTAAGGCATTATTTGACAAACTTGCCAAAGCTAATTTGACTGTCAATTTGGTCAAAAGTGAGATTGCTTGTGCCCATGTGGTGTACTTAGGGCATGTGGTTGGTCAGGGTAAAGTTGGACAAATTAAGGCTAAAGTTGAGGGCATTGACAAATTCCCTGCCCCAACTGATAAAAGGCAGCTCATGCGTTTCCTAGGCATGGCTGGTTACTACAGACGTTTTTGTCCGAATTTCTCTGACATTGCTGCACCATTAACAAAATTGTTAAAGAAAAATGAAAAGTTTGATTGGACGGATAATTGCCAAGCAGCATTTGAATTATTGAAAAAGGCACTAATGAGTTCACCAGTGTTGATTGCTCCAGATTTTGAAAAACAATTTAAGTTGGCAGTAGATGCCAGTGACAATGGCATAGGAGCAGTTTTGCTTCAAGCTGATGAACATGGTGTTGATCACCCTGTTTGTTATTATTCTAAGAAATTTGACAAACACCAGAAAAATTATTCAACAATTGAAAAAGAGACATTAGCTTTGATACTGGGTCTTCAACACTTTGATGTTTATTTGGGAACTACTAGTTTCCCTATCACTGTATACACTGATCATAACCCTTTGACATTTTTATCTAAGATGAAGAATAAGAATCAAAGATTGATGAGGTGGAGTTTATTTCTGCAATCGTATAATGTGGATATTAAGCACATTAAAGGGAAAGACAATGTTGTACCAGACTCTTTGTCAAGAATTTGATTTGATGCAGTATGTTGAAGATATCACTGTAAGTTTTGAAATTTTGTGTTAACTATGGCACAATGTGTATTGATGATGTTACTGTATTCATGTATTATCATCACCTTGCAAGACAAGTTGTATGTTAAGATTATACCTTCCATTGAATATTGGACTACATGCTGTACATACTATAGTTATTACTGTAGAGTTATACATTGTAAATATTGTAACTTAAGTTTTGTCCGAGACGTCCAAAACTTCTTCAAGGGGGGGAGTGTTACAAGACGACCCGTCAGGAACACTGGATTGAATCCATCGACGAGCGAGTGGAAAGTTCCAGAGAATTCAACTTCAACGCAGCCTTTCTAGAACTGTCTAGAAGTGAGAACTGTTTACGTTAGCAGCGACCTGGCAACACTCCTAGCCAGCTGCAACAATTGTTTACAACTACTGTGTGTTCTAGAAGTTTCTATTAAGGAACGTTCTCGTAATTGCTGGACTGTGTACACTAGAAGTTTCAGTTAAATTCTGGAGAGTTCTCGAAGAAAAGCCTAGCATATAAAAGGCAGTTCAACAACTATCACACTGGAGAGACACCCTAATACTTCATCGAGTCCAGACGCTGTTGAGAAGTTATTCCCAGCCACTGACAATTCACACTTGTGACAAATTGCCTTACGCCGTTTCTACACTGTGTATTGAGGTTGTTATCATCCATCGCCTACCTAGCCTTGTCATTATTCGCTCGTGGAACCAGTTCCTACGCTACAGCACGCTGCAGCTCTACCACTGTGCCATCGTCAACGTGCATGCACTACCAGCCCTTGGACCAGACCAGGCAAATATTAAGTAAAGGATTGTGAGTAAGTCTCATTAATTATTGTAAATTTAAGTAAGATAAGGAGATTGTAAATAATCATTAAGTTGTTGAATTTTAATCTCGTTCTTCTGTGATCTTTTGCTGTTATTGGTTTGACTCGCGACCACAAGCCGTAACACAACATTTTTGACTAGGGGCTAAAGCCCCCCCCCCCCACGGCTTCCTACGCCAATGACTTAAGAAGTCTTAACACGACTTGTCCAATACTGTTGTGCGATGAAAAGCAAGCCCTTATCGGAAGAAGCCGGAGTACCCGGACATGGGCGGCTCTAAGAAATTTTGTTTGGGGGAGGGAGGGGGCAAACTCAAGTCCGTATTCAGGGAGGTTCGGAAGACCCCCCCCCCCCAGCAATATTAGTGGTCAGCTCCGGATAATCCAATAGGAGTATGGTTATCATTATGTATTACAGCGATGCCCCATGTAGTTTTCAAGAACTCTTCAAAAACTATTTCAGGCAGTCAGTCATGAGCTGACTACTTTAAAAACAAAAACACAAACATATCAGCCTATCGCTACTCCATTCGGGAGTAAGAGGCAGGTGAAATGGACAAAACGGCTTGATCCATTTGTATAAAATGAACCCCACCTTTGAATATTTTGTTGTTTCTTTCATTGTGTCACAATATGTTTCAGCTTTGCCAAGAAGCCATAAAATGTTGGTTTTCTGGATTATTTTCTTAAACTAACGAAAATTTCGAGCGCTGAAGACACTTGAAAACGATGAAATGATAGCACTATTTGGGATCATAGTACCGTTCCGAAACGATTTTTTTAAAGGGAAGGGGGAATTCCCCTAACTCAGAACGACGCCTCATCCTATATACAAATAGCTAGGCCAAAAAGTCTCACTACACTGACCTTAGATTGACTGTTTGGTGTGTTTATTTTAAATCAACTGAAACGGTATACTTTAGCACAGAGGTGGAGAACCTTTTGCTTATAACATGCCATTTGACAGTCATAAGACCGCTCGTGGGCCAACGGCGCTGTCAATTTAGACAAGGGAAGGGAAACCTCTCCTTCTATGGGAAACACAATACGTTTAGGCTACATGCCCGTAACAACTTTTTGTAGACAGATAACTATGCTAATCTGGCCAGGTGACACCCGGGCAAAACTGCTTTTAGTCGTGGATGATAATCAACACCTCTAATGGGTTTTGTATCTAATGACCCCGAAAGCTCTGAGATGCAGTCTGCAAAATTATGGGCATTTAACTCCAGCATTACCGTTATCCGCTGTAAATGACATTAAGAAGCCTAAGCTAATCAGATTACAAATATCACTGCATGATCATTTGTTTTGATTTCCTTAGCTTGCACTAATGGTAGGTCCATTTGTGATGTCTGAGGTACATATAGTAGCAAACAAGCAACTAAGAAAACGCGCTCGAAGCGCGCCGAAAAAAATGTCGTTTTGAAAGCACTTTAATATAACGTTTAACCTTCTCATTGCATTGGAAAGTTATTCACTTCTTTAATTTTAAACCGAGTCAAGGAAAAGGGACGGCCTAACCCATCTCGAATTACATGTTTTATTTATTTATTTATTTATTTATTTATTTATTTATTTATTTATTTATTTATTTATTTATTTATTTATTTATTTATTTATTTATTTATTATTTATTTATTTATTCATTCATTCATTCATTCATTCATTCATTCATTCACTCACTCACTCACTCACTCACTCACTCACTCACTCACTCACTCACTCACTCACTCATTTATTTATTTATTTATTTATTTATTTGTTTGTTTGTTTGTTTATTTTTTTTTTTTTGAAAATTGAAGACCATGCTTTTCAAACTTTTGGGGGTGGGCAAGTGCCCCCCGTGCCCCTATGGCGAACCGCTAATGTACCCGGAGAAAAACCCACGAGCGGGATTCGAACCCAGTCACTTGTGAATCCCATTTACGCACGGTATTGCAAAGCGATCTGCTGCCCGAGGCTCTTTACTTGCATGACTAGGCCATTTCAGACAAACTGCTTTTAACAAAGAATCGATAACGAAAAGCCTCACGTCTTCTTCATCTATATGTGAATGTAACCTTGACGTTAAAATAAACAGGATAATCAGAGAGGATGAAGTATGCATAATTCTAATGCAATGTCCTTAAGAAGTCAAAGAAAAGTCGATAGTGCGTTATAGTTGAATGAACAAACTGTAGGAAAAATTGATGCGCTACGTTTGAAACGTTGGAAAAAAGATAAAAGAAATCCGCTGATTGTAAGCATTTTTATTAGAACTTGAATATAAGCCCAATTTGGCAAATTGTAATTTAAGAAATAGTAAAGGAGTTAGAGATATGGTATAATAATTATCGTTTCATTTCATTCATATCTGCTAATGCAGCTTACGTCAAATTCCATTGTTAACGACCTGTATGCCTGGGTCGTTTTAAGGTCTTTTAAAGCCTGCCACTCAACGTTGAGATACACCTTTACGATTTCGATCTTGGGCGACATCGCAGGCAACGGTGTCGTAAAATGAACAGTAAGAAAACTGTTTGTGATTCACTATTGAAAAAAAAACTGTTGCCAAAAATTTTGGACAAGTTCAAATTTCATGACAGAGTGACCCGGTAACCTCTGATAGCCTAACTCCGCAACAATATTGTAACTAACCGTGCCACAGAGGTACGGTACACACATGATCATGATGAACGGTCGTATCGTGACATTTCGTTACGTACCGTAACACTAGAAATTTTATACGCAAAATGGCATCGTATGTTCGGCTTTAAGCAAGTGGGCTTTAAGTGGGCAGCCATTTCCCGCTTCTAGGTCCAGGAAAATGGCCTCTGGTGGGGTCAGGGGAGAAGCTCCTTGAAGTAACCACCCAATGGCATCAATTAAGTGTATATCACCCATTGTAAGACGGGGTCCAACGGGACTGGGTTTTTGGGCCTAAGTGTTTGTGATTCCAGTTCTTTGACAAAAAGTCCGCCAGGTTGCCCCTATTTCAACCACACAAATCTTGACGTCATAACTGTTTTTTTTTATTTTTTGATATATACATGTTTTTATTGGTCACTTACGGTACCGTACTATTCACCTATTTTACTAATTTGATTGGTACCTGCACACCCAATCCTCAGCATAATATCATGCATGGTGATAAGTCTAGAGACTTGTACACCTAACCATATTTCATGTCTCTAACCCTAACCTAACTTGGAGACATGGTATCAGGCATAATATTCATGTCTCGAAACACCTTACAAAACAAAACCTAAGGATTTGGTGCGCCCTTGGTGTCATTTGAGTATGTCGTTATGTGTCTTCTTCGTTATTGTTATGCAGTTTGACGCAGCCATAAGCGTGACAAATCTAACATATCAGGTTGACCACTCAACCTTCTGAGATATGTGAAGCGACAGGGTGACGGGGGGTTGGCTAGCGGTAGAGGGGTGGTGCTATATCACTCTTGAGGAGGTCTCCTTTTTGTTTTCCAGAAAGAAACTCTGGATTCTCTCGACGAAAGTCTACGTGAAACGATTGTGGATTCGTAAGTTAACGTGTCAGTCGACAAAAATTCTGGATAACATTCTCTGTATTTTGCACTTAATGTACCACACGCTACATAAAACCAATGATACTTAACCTTTAGAAGGTGACTATGCTACAGTTAAAATGTTTTGATCTCTTGGTGTTCTTTTTTTTTACATGTCATCAGCTGAAAGGTATATCACTTTTCCGTCGAGAAAGGAAAGTGCGCTTGTGAAAGCTTAAGTTGCTTATCAGGGAGTCCACTTTCTTATACTGAGATCAGGGAGGTGTTAACAATTTCCTGCTGCAGCTGAGATCTTGATTCAAAATCTGTAGAACAGGATGTTTTGTTGTTTGACTTTTGGCTTAGGAGAAACAAATCCCCTGCTTGAAAAGCTCGATCGAGGAGCATACGAAATTTTACTTTCTGCAATACTATGGGAAAAAATTAACGGAGGGGCGGTAACCCCGTCTAGCGGAAGCCAAAGAGGAGCTGCTACGCAGGCTACATTTTGTACAGGTTTTAAACTGCTTTGACATCTGAAATCTTTGAACGATATACCACAAGAAAATACAAGTCCATTCTGGAAATAATCTAGATTGTTAACACGAGAACAGATCACGATCAAACTGTCCTTACGGCTCTCCTTATATGAGGGAGATCGTGAAGCGGGGACCAAAGAGGGATTTGATTCAGGTAGATTCTGATAACGTATTTGTAAGTTCGGACCGCGACCCTCTTTTTAATAACCGTGGGCGCACAAACTAAGGGCTGAGAGCAAAGCTTTCTCGAGGAGACCGTAGTGGCAAACCGTAGTTGCAAAAAAAAAAAAAGAAACAGAACGATAGCCATTTTCTTAGGTCATAAAGGCTTTTCTCGCGCAAAATCGGCTCAGTCTCTCCCTCTTCCCTTACCCCCAAAAGTATCCCGTATGCTTTTGTTAACAAGCGGCCTGTCTCTGGGTATGGAGCGTCCAAGGGAAGTGTTATTAGCATACATGACCGTTCTGTAGGGGTTCTGCTCGAAATGTAAGACATTTCAGTTGTTTTTACGCTACTCGGTTTGACTCATACTTCATTCTTGGAAAAAATTTTCACATCTCAAGCTAGCATCCTCAGGAAAAGGGCTTTTGCAAAAGAGGCTTCATGGCACATTTTCTAGGCACATAACATTACCGAAGTATTTTCTATGGAACGCCAGTCGAGAAAATCGATTAATGCATTGACCAAAGGTATCGAAGCGACGCGTTACGCGTGAAATCGGACTGTTTCAAAGCGGTGATGCAATAACACTAATCGTCGGTTGTTGCTTCGGTGGTGTCACCGAAGGAACCATTACAAATGAAATCGTATATGTGTGATTCAACTTTCCTGTTGATCTGTGAAGTCGATGGACTTGCTAACTTGTCATCATACGTTCAATATATACGTAAACTTAGAGGTGCAACCATACTTTCCAAACGACCAATCAAAAGTGCAGTCATTCCTCATTCTTGTAATGATAATTCACGTGGTATGTTCAATCGAACGTCAAAGAAAAGGTGCAACCATAAGTCCATTCATAGGCATACGTCCAGTAGCAGGTACATTAAAAGCATTGGTGCAATCATTGGTGGAATCCATACGTCCTATCATACGGTCCCACTGTAGATGCAATCATATATACGTCTCATTTACCGTAGATGAAACCAAAATGCAATCGTACGTCCCATCTTACGTGCAATCTTCCGTCCCATCATAGGTGCAATCATACGTAATCATACGTCTGACAATAAACGTAATGCATACGACGTCACAGAACAGAAAGTTATTCCCTCGTTTGGAGGCAAGAGAGTATCATTGCAAGTTACACCAACAAATGCAGGCAGCTGATTCGTCACCTAGTCGCATACGAGCGTAAAAATATACTACACAGCGCACATGCCAAGTCTACTGCGTGTGTGCAATGTGCTTTATTGTTTTGCCTCCAAAATGACGTCGTGTGACGTCATTGCATAAGGTCTGTAGGGGCACCTGTCTAATCTGAGGTCTAGTCTTATGTTCAATCATACACACGATAATGAATGTAATCATACGTCCCGCACAGGTGCAATTATATACATCCAGTGAGAAGTACAACTACAACAATGAAACCATTTAATAATAACGTTGGAAAAAAGATAAAAGAAATCCGCTGATTGTAAGCATTTTTTATTAGAACTTGAATATTATCTCAAGCTTGGCAAATTGTAATTTAAGAAATAGTAAAGGAGTTAGAGATATGGTATCATAATTATCTTTTCATTTCATTCATATCTGCTAATGCAGCTTACGTCAAATTCCATTGTTAACGACCTGTATGCCAGGGTCGTTTTAAGGTCTTTTAAAGCCTGCCACTTAACGTTGAGATACACCTTTACGATTTCGATCTTGGGCGATATTGCTGGCAACGGTGTCGTAAAATGAACAGTAAGAAAACTGTTTGTAATTCACTATTGAAAAAAACTGTTGCCAAAAATTTTGGACAAGTTCAAATTTCATGACGGAGTGACCCGATAACTTGTGATAGCCTAACTCTGCAACAATATTGTAACTAACCTTGCCATAGAGGTAAGGTACACACATGAACATGGCATGGTATCGTGGCATTTTCGTGACACTAGAAATTTTATACGTAAAATGGCATTGTATGTTCGGCTTTAAGCAAGTGGGCTTTAAGTGGGGCAGCCATTTCCCGCTTCTAGGTCCAGGAAAATGGCCTCTGGTGGGGTCAGGGGAGAAGCTCCTTGAAGTAACCACCCAATGGCATCAATTAAGTGTATATCACCCATTGTAAGACGGGGTCCAACGGGACTGGGTTTTTGGGCCTAAGTGTTTGTGATTCCAGTTCTTTGAGAAAAAGTCCGCCAGGTCGCCCTTATTTCAACGACACAAATCTTGACGTCATAACTGTTTTTTTTTTTTTTGATGTATACATGTTTTTATTTGTCACTTACGGTACCGTACTATTCACCTTTTTTACTAATTTGATTGGTACCTGCACACCCAATCCTCAGCATAATATCATGCATGATGATAAGTCTAGAGACTTGTAAACCTAACCGTATTTCATGTCTCTAACCCTAACCTAACTTGGAGACATGGTATCAGGCATAATATTCATGTCTCGAAACACCTTACAAAACAAAACCTAAGGATTTGGTGCGCCCTTGGTGTCATTTGAGTATGTCGTTATGTGTCTTCTTCGTTATTGTTATGCAGTTTAACGCAGCCATAAGCGTGACAAATCTAACATATCAGGTTGACCACTTTACCTTCCGAGATATGTGAAGCGACAGGGTGACGGGGTTTGGCTAGCGGTAGAGGGGTGGTGCTATATCACTCTTGAGGAGGTCTCCTTTTTGTTTTCCAGAAAGAAACTCTGGATTCTCTCGACGAAAGTCTACGTGAAACGATTGTGGATTCGTAAGTTAACGTGTCAGTCGACAAAAATTCTGGATAACATTCTCTGTATTTTGCACTTAATGTACCACACGCTACATAAAACCAATGATACTTAACCTTTAGAAGGTGACTATGCTACTGTTAGAATGTTTTGATCTCTTGGTGTTTTTTTTTTTTTGTACATGTCATCAGCTAATAGGTATATCACTTTTCCATCGAGAAAGGAAAGTGCGCTTGTGAAAGCTTAAGTTGCTTATCAGGGAGTCCCCTTTCTTACTGAGATCAGGGAGGTGTTAACAATTTCCTGCTGCAGCTGAGATCTTGATTCAAAATCTGTAGAACAGGATGTTTTGTTGTTTGACCTTTAGCTTAGGAGAAATAAATCCCCTACTTGAAAAGCTCGATCGAGGAGCATACGAAATTTTACTTTCTGCAACACTATGGAAAAGAAAAATCAACGGAGGGGCGGTAACTCCGTCTAGCGGAAGCCAAAGAGGAGCTGCTACGCAGGCTACATTTTGTACAGGTTTTAGACTGCTTTGACATCTGAAATCTTTGAACGATATACCACAAGAAAATACAAGGTAGAAAATAATGAACACATTTGAGTTTCACTCTGACACATCCGATCTCATAGGCCTATTTCATTGGAATAGGGCCTTGTCCTTTGTTTTATAAAGTTGAAAAAAACTTCAAATTTTTTTGGGAGGGGGGCCGGGCCCCCTGGCCCCCCCTAAATCCGCCCCTGGATGCAACCATAATGCAATCGTACGTCCCATCTTACGTGCAATCTTCCGTCCCATCATAGGTGCAATCATACGTCCGACAATAAACGTAACGCATATGACGTCACAGAGCAGAAAGTATTCCCTCTTTTGGAGGCAAGAGAGTATCATTGCAAGTTACACCAACAAATGCAGGCAGCTGATTCGTCACCTAGTCGCATACGCGCGTAAATCTACTACACGGCGCACATGCGAAGTCTACTGCGTGTGTGCAATGTGATTCATTGTTTTGCCTCCAAAATGACGTCTGTGACGTCATTGCATAAGGTCTGTAGGGGCAACCTGTCTAATCTGAGGTCTAGTCTTATGTTCAATCATACACACGATAATGAATGTAATCATACGTCCCGTCACAGGTGCAATTATATACATCCAGTGAGAAGTACAATCACACGCACCATCCAGGGTACAATAATACGTCCCATCAAAGCTGCAATGCGGATACGTCCACATTGCAATTTCTTCGCAAGCTGTATGAGTGGATCTGTTCATGAATACACAGACACCGAAGAGGATCGAAACACACCGCGGCCGAGTAGGAATTTTAAAGTATGCCTTAAGTCTAGAATGACAAGATTGTGTACAGTCACGTACATCCTTTAACAATAAGACAGTGAGAGAGGCTTTCAAAAAACAAAGACTGTAATTTGAGAAGCACAAAAATGACATCCCAGTTATTACGCAATCTACATTTTAAGTTGAGTGATAAGCTTCAACATTTTATATCAGCTCAGCAATGTCCTGTTAAGATTTGAGTTGGACGAATGGGATTTAATTTTCAAGCTTTGTAACATATATCTTTCAGTTGCAGTTGTAGACTTTACGTACACTTTAATTCGTCACTATGTAAAAATATTTCCCAAGCAGTGTATGCATTACGAAATATATCGTGATTGCCACAAACTTAACACGGTAGCAATCCATGCAGTTGTAAATCTCATCTCCTCCATATTCTCTACGTACCTTGGGGTAAAAGAAAGAGTCCCAACAAGCAAATTATGACAAAAGAACACTTTTAGGCCATTAAAACTTCGATCTCGAACTTAAGCAAGTAAAATGTACTATTTAAAATTATTTCTCATAACTCTGTACATATCACGCGGTTTTATGATCTTTCCTTACATACTGTTACGCAAATAATTGATAAATGACAGTTGTAGGTCATGTGGACTTTGACCGGATAGTCTTCTGGGGATTTAGTGGGTCTTAGAGTATTAGTATAAAGTAAACTTTCCGTTCAACCTCCTTCCAAATAACAACTCCCTGGTCCAACTCGGTCTCAAAAACTTCTAAGTGCGTATACCACTTTATCGGCCCATTCAGACACAAGTTGTGAAGTTTTGAAATACAAAAACGTGGGAGGGAATTTTTGCAATTTGTTGACCGCGAAGTCGAGATATCGGAATAAACTAAGAAAGATAGCAGATATTTTGCGAATGACATTGATAGTAACCCCGGTTTCCAGGACCTACATCTTGTTTGCTCCCGCCCTACAAACTTGGCTTAGTCAACTCCTGTCATTCATTTTATTTCTCCTGTCATTTATTTTATTTTTTATCTTACACAGTTCTGGCAAAGGATTATGGTAGGCTCAGCAGGCCGGATGAAAAATGTGTCGCTGACTACTCGGACAACTTCCTTCACTCCGCCTCGGGGCCCTCTCAGTACAATCATGGGATTCATTTTTGAACGTCACTTACAACTAACTGTCCAAAGATTGAACTGCGAATAACGAATGCACTCAAAGCATATAATATATTGAAAAACAGATTGAAAGGAAATCACGATCTCCACCGCATGTCCAATTGACGAATTCCATCTCTAGAAGAAACATTGTCACATAGCACTAATGGAGGGTACGTAATATAAGAAATCCGACAGGGGACAAACTGATATCACTAAAAGAAAAAGCTTTAGCAATATAAGCCTGAACTATAGTGTAAATGTGAAGCGCCGTGAGGGATTTATTTCACACCAAATAGGAGAAAGGTAGACGAAGAAGTTGGATGATTCTTCGAGCTTTTGCGATAATTTACTTTTCTCCTGTCGGCAGGTTTCAGAGGGGTAGAGTATTTGCATAATTTTGCTGAATTCACCAGAAATTTCCTTTGAATTATGAATATTAAAGTTTTTTTAAATCGTAAATCAGAGCGCTGCATTTCTCCTCGCACCCCAACTTGAAAAGTAGAGGTGATCTTTCTGCTGTCGGTCAGTAGTCAATTTTTGTGACTTTGGCAAAACTTATTATAACTAGGCCTATAGTTTACAACTTTGTCACTACATATCTGAGCTTACCATGCGTGGGTCGATTGTATGGGAAGAAAATAGTGCATTCCGTATGCCCTAGATTAAAGGAAAATGAATTTTAAAACACAAGTAAATCAAAAATCTTTCGCGTTCCACTTTACGCAGGCCATTTTAATAAACATGGAGGACCACAAGGGATCATCGTTGTCCAGTTTATTTACGATAGTTAAAACTGTGTTTTGCAGTGTTTTTAATATTCAAATGTGGTGGGAAGGGGAAGAAAAAAATCCCCATTCCGTTCTACAGACACCTTTGCAGCTTCCATACTTTACAGCAAATTTCTTTTGGCCCAACCGTCTTGGCTGAACAACATTCATACCTATTCCATTGCTAATATATAATTGTCACACCGCGATCTCCGTAGTTTTATTCGCGATTAATACAAGCTAGTATGATGGTATTTACAGTCGTCGGTAGGACTAATTTCCCTATGGATAAAGTTAATTTGAATAAAATGTAGGCACGCTGGACACTTGTTCGGAAGTATGTACTACCATTGTTTCTCACAAAGGTTTGCACATGGGTTCTAGCTGCTTGGGAAAAAAGGAATAAAATTGGCTTGGGTTAAAAACAAAATTAGGGCGTGTAGCTTGAGAATTACTCTACTTCGCCTCAGGGAGTAAAGAAGTATCTCGAGAGGTAGTCCCAGGTTCCCAGGCAGTGGTCTACAAAGCTTTGCAAAGGTTGTAAGGTATCTTGACTGTATCGTGTATACGTACGAAGGTCGTAGAAAGCCTGTAGCCAGCAGGGTCGGGCAGGTCCGACAGTGGCGTTGAACCGTATGTGTCGTGGCGTGAGACGGAAGGTCCGCTCAACATGCCAACCATCTGATGGGTTCTACCTAGAGTGCTTGCTTTACTACTGTACCGTTCGCCACCCTCCCGTAGGACGTGGACTTGAGGGAACTACAGAGTATGCGGAGCCAGACTACCGGCTGGATAAGTGTCACTCTTTTCGATCCCGTTAAATGTCTTGAGGTACCCGAGGTCTTGCAGCCTATAAGGTGGTAGCGTTTTTATTGATTCAGCCTCGGAGCAAGGGGTGTTGGTGCGGGTATGCAAGTATCAGGGAAGTTAAAATAGAACGATTAGAGTGCAATATAGTCGGGATTAACAGAGTCGGGAGTAGCAATTTGAAAGAATGAAAGAAGGACATGTTACTATTAAATACACCGACAAGAGTGCAATAGAGCCGGGACTCTTATACTACAAAGAGTGAAAATGTTGGAAAGGAGATGAGAACAATCTAGAGACTTGATAAACGAACTCGAGAAGAAAGGAGTTTAATGGACGTTGCAATGCCAAAGCCATGAGTATATTTTTCTATGGATCTTAGCTTTAAGTGGTTGTGGGTTTCACATTTTTGTTTCCAATCTTGTATAATTTTTTGTTGTTTTGAAGGTTTGATATATGTCTATTGGCTGGCAAGTAGCAGCCCCAAAATAAAAAAAAAACAAAACAAAGGATTAAAGGAAAGGAAGACCGCAAAGACGGAAAATTTCAAGTTTGTAGTGTAGTATTTAAGTGTGCATTTCTCTCCGTACTAGTATACAGTGCCAAATATTGTCTCTGACTCTTATAGTGACAATAATGCTTTCGCTTGTGTACGAAGCTGCAACAAAAATGCTAAAATTTGCCACCAGAAAGATGTCAAGTAAGGTGAAAATGAAAATAATTACGAAAATCACCCCAATCGTCTCCCGAATAATTTTCAACAAAACCAATGTGAAAGTATACGTGGATCCCAAAATAAATTCCCACAACTTTTGTTTAGGAGGCCATAAACTCTGATTGAAAGAGAAAACGGTGTGGAACCATTTGTTCGTACAGACTTTCCAATTCCTGATTCCAGTCTAGTACGTATGTTCAACCAGGGAGTTGTTATTCGGAATAACCGAATAACTAACTCCCTGTTTCAATGTATTGCCAAGAACATTGCACTGACTCATATAACAGGCCCGTAGCAATATCAGCGGGAAGGAGCGGCGCCTAGCACCTAAAAAGTTTTGGTCCCTACAAAATTAATAATTACTATTTCCTCAATACACTTTAGCATATCTCGCCCCAAATATTCCTCATAGAATTTATTTTACATCCCCTTTAGTACCTTTCCTACCATAGGCGTTACTTATAGTGCAAAAATTAGCTTTTTGCACCCTGAAAGAAATGCGACCACTTCTAAAGTACTTTCAGATTTATTCCGGTATGGCTTCTGTCAATTATGGAATTGCTAAGAAGTATGTATTAGCCGGAATATGTTGGTGAAATAAATTGTAACATAACAGACATTCTTTCAAGTGTCATCCAGATGCAGCGACCTTTTTTGAAATATTAACATTTTACAAACCTTTTTTTCTTCCTTACATGTAGCTCGTAGGCTGTTCAGTTGAACATCGACTATTAACTGATTAATAAACCAACAGACTGACATGGATATAGATGTTAGAACTCCAAAGAATTCTGTTGACCTGCGATAGAGCCATCGTCGAAATTGCAGATGGATTGGTAGAATTAGCCATTCTGACTCTAAAAGTATACAGCGTCACCCTAACAAAAACGAATAACGCTCTTAATTTCATTTTACCCTTTATATTTTGAAATTTTCGGTCTCGCCTTGACCATCTTCAGCATAAGACTACAATACACATGATAAAAGACTACCAGAAGGTACATATACTGCTGAAAAGAAAAGATTACAGACAATAGCTTGGTCAATGAAGAGAAAATCATGGCTATAATTCAGTAACAAAAGTAATGGCACTGAGATTAAAAGGAACCATACATGAGTAACATAGGCGGATATCCTGGGTGGATCTAGGGTATCTGCCCCCTCCCCCGTTTTGCAATGTTTTGCCATCACTTCACAATGTTCTGATATTTTCGTGTGTGGCCATATTAACCCTTGGGTCCCCCTTTGCCCCCCACCCCTTCGAGGAATCCTAGGCCCATCACTGGCATCCTTATTCAAGTTTCGAATGATTATATATGTCTTCTAAGAATTCTGCGGAGCACATCAAGTTTCTTGAAAAAGTTTTTTTTTTAAAGTTGGAGTTTAAATCGTAGAACAAAACACTCGAGCCCCAGCTATGGACTCAAGTAAAGTTCAAAGCCAAGTCGGCTGTATTTGCCTGGTCTCCCTCCTCATTTCGGTGACCTTCGTAGGCTGGGCAACCGATTTTGATCGAATGCATAACTCTACTCCAAGCTCTGGATGTAAATAAATTCACCAGGCTGATCCATTTTTGTCAGGGTTTGGGAACAAAGAAAAGAATATGCGTAGCATAATACGTGTGTTTCAATTCGTGACCCAAACTCTCGCGTTTTTAATAAAACGGCCATTATTGTAGCCTTGAAAAAAGAATGAAACCTTCCTCAAACCTTATTTTAGAACAAGACCTAGCTTATTAAGATGCGTAACCTTTTTCAATCAATGTCTAAATTTGTAATTAATAATTCAAGCATGTTTTGTTGCAAAATAATGAAAGTCATTCCTTTAATTGTTCTCATTTACAATTTGTTTTGTGGAAAGGTAGTGAAAGACTTTCTTAAAGTGTTCTAACTGACAACTCCCATAACTTTACCTGGTGCTTCCGCCACCAATAAAGACCTAAGCCAATTGCAATCTCGCGTTCTATAGTTCTGCTTGTTATTCGTTTCTCTTGTGAATGTCATCTGTACATCTGTTGTATTATTTTTATATTTGTTTACTGTCCTACTTGTCTCTTACACCTCTTTTAGCGGATACACGGAGAAATAAACTGAACTGAAAAGTTATTCCGGAAAATCACCACATACAGAACAGTCTGTCGACCTGGTATTGTATGGCCACCCTTTGACCCTTGCCCCTTTTTTCCAGAATATCTAGTAACTTGATTGTGTTGGATTAGTTCATTTTTCTTTTTTTCACCCACTTGCATCTCAAAACTACTCCCAAAATTCGCCCGAATTGGTGCTCTCACTGTCATCAAAGTCTACCACGAGTGACTGTCACTCAGGAAGTGGATGACCAGTTCATGGAAGAGCTGCTATAGAGCTGTTATTACGGAGGGAGTAGAAGTATATAAAATTTGTAGGGTCTAAATTGGACTTTGTCACAAGCCTCAGTCCGTTCCACCTATGTGAGTCAATTATGAGCCTAAGGGCTTTATTTTATACCAGAGTTATGCTCGATCACAAGTTTGATTCTATAGGAATATTACATGATAGATGAAACTTACGATTATCATCAAGCATAAAACAGGGCCCAAGAATCTCAGACCTTGGGTAAGTTCGAGTCCACAAAAATGGAGTGACAAAAGATATCGACTCGAATATCCAAATCAGACGAGTAGCCAGGATTTGGTGTGTTGGGGTGGGGGTGAGGTTTAGACCACACTAACCCAATGGCGCCAGAGAAACCACCGGATCGAAAAGCCCTCCCTATAGGTATGGTGTCCAGTGGCCCGCCCCGGGTTCTCGTCAAGACGGTAAGGGGAGTCATATCCAAATATTCTACCAACTAACAGGTGACTGGGGGTGAGGGCATTTTGTAAACACTTGGGTCATACTCAATGTCATGAGTGAAATACGTTGCATGTCTACTGTTGAGTAGTGTTTGTACGCACCGTTTTTTTTTTTTTTTTTTGTATTTCGCTTTTTCTTACTTTCTCTTAGTTTTATTATTCCTTGCTTTTTCATAAAAGTTATGACACCTAGATAATACAATTAACGTAATGGAGTTGCTTTTAAAATGGACGATCTATACTTTCGTTTAGAGATTGACTTGTTTGTTTCAGATATCAAACTTAATGAGCCAAAATTTAACAAGTTTAAGTGGTCATTTGCGGGTTAACTGGATATGAACTAGGTCGTAAAAGTTTTCGCGAAAAGTGAAACGTTAAAGATCTCTAGAGTTCTTTTATGGCGTGGGTTTTATATAGGGCGAGCTCGCTTTGCATTAATACCTCGTCTGTATTCATGAAATGAGGGTCAAAAAAGGGAAAAATAATCCAAGTGAATCGTAAATAGTGAGCACACCACGTCATTCTTTTCTCTTTTCTTTAATTTTCCCCACAGCTCAAGTTCTCTCACGCGATCAAATCGGTGTCAAATGCATATGTCAGTTCATATTTTAAGGTCACGTGATTTTTGTTGCACTTATTGATGGCTGGACCACTTGAAAATGAAAACTGAAGGGTTTTTATTTGATAAAGAAAAATATTGCATTTGTGACACACAGAATTTTCATATCTTTACAAACATGATTTATTAAGGCTGATGGGAAATTCAGATGAAAGTGTTTGGTTATTGTTTCTTTTTTCAAGAAATAGCCAAGGATTTTACAGTGATGATAGGATCACGCAAAGTTTCAAATTTTCAAATGATTCAGCATTCAAACTGTTGCGATACGTATAGTTTTCTTACATAAAAGCTACATTGCCAGGGTTTATTGGTGAGACTGAATGGTCTAATAATGATAAAAGCTGTTATCTTTCTGTGCCATGTCGATGCAATGCAAACACATTTTTCTATCTGTAAAGGTCATGTCTATCATGGGGATCACTCTACAGGGACCGTGGGGCCAATTTTGAATTGGAGGGGGGGGGGCTAATCATTGAAGCGGCCCAAGTTCAAGAAAATAAAAGCCTATCATCTAAATTAAGTCGGCCGATAATGCCCATGGCAGGAAAAGTGCTGTGGCTAAACTTCCCCCTAGCTCCCCCCTCGTCTTCGCGGTCCCTGTCTAACTTTATCTTTTTAAGGCACATTAGCCTTATCAAAAAAATTAAAAAAAATCCACCTTACTTTTCCTCCATATTTACAATTCACTCTATGCAGCTAAACAAACCGTTATGCTGCTTATTCTACATAGCATTTGGAGGGTGAAAGTGCACGGTTTGTCAGTTTGCAAGGTGTTTAAAGGTAGTATAGTGTAGGTGTACAAGGCGGGGTTGGAGACTGCGGACCGAAACCCCACCCTGCCCATCCGGGAGGAATATTTGCACTCTTCGGACACGCCTACATGCTATTTTCGGGCAAATGCATTGAAATTTAGGCAGGAGTAATACCCCTCCCTCCCCTCCCCACTGGAAGTAGTCACGTACGTCGAAAATCGTTTTTCCATTTAATCAGGAATTTCAAATATCTCAAATTAATTTCAGATATCTCAAATTATGCACTATTTTAGATATCTGAAATAAAATTTAAGATATCTAAAATTCATTTCTAGATATCTGAAATAGAATTCGAGATATCTTAAACTAAATTCAAGATATATGAAAGAATTCGAGATATTTGAAATGAAATTCGAGATATCAAAAACTGAATTAGAGATATCTGTAACTGATTTCGAGATATCTGAAACAATAATTTCAGATATCTCGAATTCAGTTTTAGATATCTTAAATTCATATTTGTTATACCCGAAATTCATATTCATGAGCACATAATGAAGTTGTTCTTATACAGCTTGCATAAGGCGCGAAAAAGCAACATATCTGCATTGTATATTCTACTTACGTAGGTACGCACCCTTTCCCTTGTACTAGCGAATTTCAATGCAACCCTGTGTCATACTATTAAACACCAAAGATTTGTTATACTTGTTGCAATTGCAGTTGTGAATGTGCAGTGAACCTAACAGACGACAGTATTACAGGTAGTTGCAATTGGTAATACTTCTACGCAGGCCTAAGCAAGACAGCTCTTTCGGGAAATCTGCCAGTGCCCTATAACCCTAGGCTAAATCCTATTATATAATTTACATTTCGAAAATTCCTAGAAATACCTCTTACAGTAACATCAATTTCAAGTTCCATTCTAGTGCGAGTCAAGCACATGCACTCAGTGCTTAGTACATCCGAGCAGGGATTCGATATTAGAATATCACCTCCCTGATCCGGGTCGAGCACTCGCGCCAGATATCTGCACATGCGCACCGAGTGCACAACGAGCTTATGAATATAAATTTTAGATATCTCGAAAGTAATTCAAGATATCTAAAAGAGTTCAAGATATCTATAATTGAATTCGAGATATCTGAAAAAGAAGCAGAGATATCTAAAATTTTATTCGAGATATCTGAAATAAAATTCAAGATATCTGATATAGAATTCGAGTTATCTAAAATTAAATTCTAGAAATCTTAAATATAATTCAAGATATCTTAAACTGAATTAAGGATACATGGATTAAAATTTAGATATCTGAAATAAATTCAAGATATCTGAAATAAAATTTGAGATATCTAAAATTATTTCGAGATATCTGAAATTCCTGTTTAAATGTTAAAATGGTTTTGGAAACGTACGTTTGAGAAATTATAGTTATGGTCATGAATGGGATATTGCCGCAGGTGTGAAGGAAGGAAAAATCACTATCTTTATGTCATCTTATGCGAATGATATATGGTTGTGAAACCAACTGACTTCATTGCATGAGCACGTGACTTTTACAATCAAAGCAGTATAGCATTTACGCGACCCCTTTGCTTCTAAGGTCTTTGGCCTGAGGGTTACCTTCTTCACAGTAGATCTTTGGCACCACTACAATGGACTCTGCAGTGACCACCGTCCATTATGGAGCATTAGTGGTCAGCTGTGTGGTAGCTGCACATCAAATAAATTCACACATCATTTAGTCTTTTCTGCATTTTCACATTTTCTTTTTATTCGATTCCGATCTATGGCTTTCAAGATATTAGCAGATTAAGTTACTACATTTGTAACCTCAAGTGAATTTCACGCAAGCAGGAGTGATTTCATCTCCTCATATTGATGGACAATACTTTTACCTCGTTTTCCAGTGTAGTGCTTTGACCGTAAAATAGATCGGTATTTGGTTTCCCCTTATAAATGTAAACTGTGCAAAATTCTTTTGCCTCTCATGCATTCACATTACGAAATCATGAGATTATGGAGGAGAAAATTGGTTGTTAAGTTTAAAGAATAACAGTGTTGATTAATGTGAGGTACTGAGGCCACGGTTACATGCTTTAGGATCTTTTTGGGGTGAATATTTGATAAATTCATCTGCTTAGGCCTGTATTTCGAGAACCCAATAGACCTATAGGAACTAAATGCAAACTTCACCAGAAACATAGATTAGGTTCCTTTCTAAAGTATAAAAAACTTTGAAAGAGAAAATGCAGTACCCTCAAATTACATTCTTATTCAAGAACGGTTCTTTCAAATTCGGAGACATGTTTTGCATAGGTAAATGCATCGTTACGTTTTGATTTACTGGAGTACTACCATATTTATGACCTTAAACATCGTGAAAGATACTTCTAAAGGTAAAAAGAAGAAATTTAAAATGTTCACTTGTTTAGTTGTTCTCTTAAATATTTGGCAGTGTTTGAGAAATTAATGCCCATGAAAAACATCCTGTTACTTACTTTCCATCTTTTGTAGAGTAGGACCCATAATATTTAGTCAAGACTGAGGAATCTTGTTTGTTCTTGAAGCTAGCCTGGGCCTTACCTAGCGTGTCCTGGTAAGTCACTTTTTGGACTTGGGTCATGAATATTCATTAAGAAAGTTTCCGCGCCCGTTTGCCCTAGTTGGAAATTTTTCCCAAGCGAGGACCAATGAAATAGTGGGGGCGGATTGCTTCTGAGCGTGTTTAAACATTTGTTCGATCAGGAGGGAACCCAACAAAGATGGGAAACGTCGTGCACGCGCTCTTGCAGGTGGGGGGGGGCGGAACTGGATTCCCTGGCTGATCCTGGAGACAAGAGATTTCGAGAATTTCTGTAGTCTTTAATATTCTTACTGAATATTTCTGCTTGAATAATTCTGCTAAGTCTCGATTGAATCAGATAGATTTTTGGATGATGACATATTTTTGGTTTCCATGATAAGAGAAACCAATGCATTCGTGATGGCGTGTGTGTGTATGTATGTGTGTGTGCGTGCGTGTGTGTGTATGTGTGTTTGTTTGTTTGTTACACTTTGCTCGTTAACACGATATCTCAACAAGGGGTACTATGATGGTTCTCAAACTTGGTACATAGATGCCCCATATTAAGAGAAAGGACCCTACTGTTTTAAGTGGGGGTCAAAGGTCATCTGAGGTCACCAGAGGTCAAACTCTGAAAACCTTGTTTACACGATATCTCAAGATAGGAAGCTTGGATACATTTCATACTTGGTATGTAGATGTGTTATAATAAGAGAAAGAACGCTATTGTTTTTATGGAGGTCAAAGGTCATCTGGGGTCACTGGGGTCAAAACCTGAAAACCTTGTTACCATAATATCTCAAGGTAGGAAGCTTGGATAGATTTCATACTTAGTATGTAGATGCATTATGGTAAGAAAAAGAAACCTATTGTTTTTGATGGAGGTCAAAGGTCATTCGGGGTCACCAGGGGTCAAAACTTGAAAACTTTGTTAACATGATATCTCAAGCTAGAAAGCTTGGATAGATTTCATACTTAGTATGTAGATGTGTTATAATGAGAAGATTTCTACTGTTTTGGTGGAGGTCAAAGGTCATTTGGGGTCACCAGGGGTCAAACACTGAAAACAATGTTTCCATGATATCTCCAGGTAGGAAGTTTAGATAGATTTTACATGTCGTATGTAGATGCATTATGGTGCGAAGATAAATGCTGTCATTTTTGGTGGAGGTCAAAGGTCATCTGGGGTCACTGGGGGGCCAAACACTGAAACTCTTGTTAACACGATATCTCCAGGTAGGAAGCTTGGATAGATTTTATACTACGTATGTGGATGCATTATGGTGAGAAGATGAGCCCTATCGTTTTTGGTGGAGGTCAAAGGTCATCTGAGGTCACTAGGGGTCAGACACTGAAAACTTAGTTAACACTATATCTCCAGATAGGAAGCTTGAATAGATTTCATACATAGTATGTGGATATGCTATGGTGCGAAGGTAAACGCTATCATTTTTGGTGGAGGTCAAAGGTCATTTGGGGTCACCGGGGGTCAAACACTGAAAACCTTGTTAACACAATATCTCCAGGTAGGAAGCTTGGATAGATTTCAGACATGGTATATGGATGCATTATGATGAGAAGATTAACCCTTTCATTTTTGGTGGAGGTCAAAGGTCATCTGAGGTGACTGGGGTCAAGCACTGAAAACTATGTTCACACGATATCTCCAGGTAGGAAAATGAATAGATTTCATACTTAGTATGTGGATGCGTTATGGTAAGAAGGTGAATCCTATCATTTTTGGTGGAGGTCAAAGGTCATCTGAGGTCCTTGGGGGTCAAACACTGAAAACCTTGTTAACACGATATCTCCACGTAGGAAGCTTGGATAGATTTCATACTCAGTATGTGGATGTGTTATGGTGAAAAGATGAATGCTTTCGCTTTTGGTGGAGGTCAAAGGTCATGTGGGGTTACAGGGTCTAAAAGCAAAATTTCCCAAGAATTTCCAAGATCGTCTCATGGGTTCACCAGAAGTCAAAAAGCAAATTTTCCCAAGAATTCCCAAGATCATCATCTTGAGTCATCAGCCGTCAAAATGCAAAATTTCCCGGGAATTCCCAAGATCAAATATGAACCTAAAATTATTTTCCAGCATGTTAAGATAGCACTTCACCAGTGACTGAAAGATATGGGACATCATGGCATTTTTGGAATAGAACATATATCATCGAAACCTCAATGCATTTTTGCATTCTGGTTAAGTGTATGTCATATTCCCTGTCATGTAACTTTCTCCTGTCATATAACTTTCTTATTGATCATAAATAGGACAATTCCTTCTTTGCGCGGGCCTAGCCCATCATCATGGATTTATTCGCTTCCTCGGTGACGACGCCTACCCTTGGGGGATAATAGTGGGGGTACGACTAGGTTTCGGTTATAGAGACATCAGACATTTGTTAGCTCAACCCACGAAGTGTGGGTAGAGCTTATGTTATACTTTAGGGGGAGAAAATGTCTGTCTCACTGAAAATGTCTGTCTCACTTTTCAAAAGGCTTTTACTCCCACGTTATTTCATGGATTTGCTTGAAACTTAAACACAATGTTCTTTAGGTCGTGGGCAATTAGAGGTGTGCAGGAATATTTGGTCCACGGTCCCGTGTGGCCCTAGGGCCCATTTTATGAAATTCTTCAAAATGTTTCTTCTACAGATTCTTTTGTACAGTAATGATGGTTTGTCATAATGAAACTCTGTTAGTGGTGCCTTCATGGTGTTCAGGAATTTTGGGTTCATGACACAAGATGGGCCGTAGGGTCCATTTTGTGAAATTTGCAAAATGTTTAACCCCTCCTCTAATTAATGTTAAATAGATTTGACGGCTTGTCATAATAATGCTTGGTTAGTGATCTGTGTGTGGTTTTCTGAAAGTTTTCGTCCAAGGTCCTGTGTGTGCCCTATGGCCCATTTTATGAAATTCTTCAAAATGTTTCTTCTCCTACAGATTCTCTTGTAAAGTGATGATGGTTTGTCATAATGATACTCTGTTAGAGTTAGATGATGTTTTACGGTTCAGTTTCTAACCAATTGGTTTAAGTCGGGCCGGCTTCGGCCTTTTTTCCAGCTGTGGCTCACTGTCTTGTTTTCCCTACTCCATTGCTTATGCTGAGCACCAAGCACAATGGCAGATACTCTGTTAGTGGTGCCCTCAGGGTGTTCAGGAATTTTGGGTCCATGACCCAAGGTGGGCCGTAGGGTCCATTTTGTGAAATCTGCAAAATGTTTAACCCCTTCTCCAGTTAATGTTAAACAGAGTTGACCGCCTGTCATAATGATGCTTAGTTAGTGATCTGTGTATGGTTTTCTGAAAGTTTTGGTCCAAGATTCCGTGTGGGCCCTATGTCGCATTCTTATGAAATTCTTCAAATTGCGTACTCCTATAGATTCTCTTGAACAATTTTAATGGTTTGTCATAATGATACTTGGTTAGTGCTACCTTCACGGGTTCAGGAATTTTGGGTCCAAAGGCCCAAGAGGCTCCATTTTGTGAAATATTGCAAAGTGATTAACTTTTCCACCAGTTATTGTTAAACAGAGTTGACGGCCTGTTATAATGATGCTTGGTTAGTGATCTGTTTATGGTATTCTGGAAGTTTCGTCCAAGGTTCCATGTGGGCCCTACTCTGTTAGTGGTACCTTCAGGGTCTTCATGAATTTTGGGTCCATGGCCAAATATGGACCCAAGGGTCCAACTTATGAAATATGGCAAAATGCTTAGCTCTTAATTTATTCCAATTAATGTAAAACAGAGTTGACAGCCTGTCATAGTGATGAGGGAATCAATGTTAGAATTTGGAATAATTTCAATTTTTAAAGTACGGTACACAAATCAGCACTACTAAGCAACATTTAAACTTCAAATGGATGGTGTAATTTTTATCCAATACTTCGTTTTTTGCTTACCAATTTTATGGGGGAGGAGAGGGAAGGGAAGACATTTGATAGCTTCCTCTCCACTGGTTATGCAACTGCCCTACACAAACTAGTTGCATTTATGCATTATGGCAGTCTAGTTTCTGATGCCTGCTCTTACATAAGGGGATGAACTACATGAAGCTATAAAGATTTATCCCTGACATGGTCCAAGTGCTGGGTGAACAGTGTATACCATGGAGGTTGATACCGAAGATGGAAAGTTGATTACATTTTTGGAGGACAGATATTTGTGTGAAATATTTTAATCGTGACAGTGCCGCATATCGTGACCTAAAAGAAGTGGTACAGTTATTTTTGTTTGGAACAAAAGAAAAGTACTGGTACTTTTATCAGGAAGCGATAATAATAACCACACAAATATCTTCGGTACTTTCATTACCGGTACTGCTGGTACTGGTATTTATGTGAAAACCAGTATACATCCTAACCCTAGGGTTGATCGACTGCAGCATTGCTGCTTTAGTTTATTTTTGTATTTTTTTTTCTATTGTAATCAAAATTTTGTAATCAAATTTGTCAATATTTTATCACTTTCCATGTATGGACGATGGTGATTGTTTTATTACTTACGTTATTTCATGATAGTGAAGTGTTTGGGGATCCGCGTTGTAACCTTTCACTTAAGATCTGATACCAATATCAGAAAAACTCAGTGTTCAACCAAGCCTTTACTCGCCCTGGCAGTGCACTCACTTAGGGCGCTCATCTATTATTTTTACCGTAAGTTTACCTTGAAGGGGTAATATTTATCTCGAGACAAATCAACCCCCGTTCCACCCATAGTCCCCACTTATCGTGCTATCAGTGTAGGCCAACATAGGTCGGGTATGGGAGAGAGCTGTGGTCAATACTTTGCCCAAAGGTCAAAGCAGCCACGTGCTGGAAACAAACAGACACCCGTGGAGGCTAGGTCATGTACTAAAGTAATTGTTCTTTAGTTCAGATTAACGTGTTAACCCTTCACAGTAAGTGCATCTGTTGAACCTTCTACCTTTTATGCAAGCTCCCCATGGGGCAAATAGTTAAAAAAGAAAACGAACTTTGGTAAGTTAAATGGTCCAATGTCCTCTTCAAAGACTTTTAGAATTCTCCCATCTAAGTTCACTTCTAGCCCCTTTTTCGATTTAAAAGTAGCAGTCTTTGATATCTCCCAGAAATACACCTGAGCCTCCAACATCAAGTTTAGTTGCCCAAGGGCGAAAACCAAACGTTACCCCCGAAGTAACGTTCGATTTTCGCTCTTCTGCTCTTCGCAAGAGAGTCGAGGAAACTTTGGAAAAGGTAGTTTAATTACCCACGGTTTTCGAATGAGTATATTACGCTGTGTTTGATGGAGGCTACCCTTCGGTACACGTCACATATCACTGATGTGCACATGTAAAGCAAAGGTAAGTCACCAATAGACCATATGCCCTGACGTCACACAACGTCAGTTTAGAAGAAAATTAACTTCACAATTGTACACTTTTGTTGCACCAAATCGCATCTGAGGGATTCAGTTATAGAAAAACAGTGATAAGGGGGAGAGGTCCAAGGGGAGGATTACCACCAGTTTTGCCCCTTCCAAACAAAGGCCCTGGAACCTCCAGTGAACTTGTCACATAAAGAGTAAAATCCCCCGGGAAAGACTCGTTGAAAGTATTTCAATGTCCTCTACCATTCTCAAGCTATGCCTCTTCAAAGTGTGATAGTTTCTGAAGTAACTCATACGTATGCAAAAATAACGATGTGGAGCGCTGTACAGTGCTAGAGTTTCTTTTGTTAACCCTGTATAAATAATCTCTTAATTACTCGTCAGATAGTTTACAGTTTGGCCACTAATCTTGATATTTTTCGGAAAGACAAGTTAAACGTCCATAAGAAATCCCTCAGGGCAGTGGCGTAGCTACAGGGGGCATGAGGGGCACATGTCCCCCACGAAAAAGCCGTGCCACCCCAGGTGCCCCCCGCGGAAAATTTTGGAATGCACAGTTCTGTATATAAGCCCTATAGAGAGGGAGAGAATTCAGAAATTGTGCCCCCTAGAAAAGGTTCGTGACCCCCAGTGCCCCCTGTTCAAAAACTCCTGGCTACGCAACTGCCCCAAGGCCAGTGGTGGAGAATCCATATAGTCAGGGGGTCGTTCGCCCTCCCCTCACGGAGTGAAATCGTCAGTTGGCCCCTTTTTAGGTTTTTACCGTAGGCTACTTTTCTCTTGCACCATTATTGGCGTTGCTTCCGATTGACATGATTTAACAGTGTTATTATTAGGCCCAGATAACAAAATGCCCAAGCAACGGTCATTATCTGTACTATGTTTTAATGAGAAGGGTCATCTTCTGTGATCTAAGAGTTAGGTTTTAGCCCAAATTTGTCTACAAGCTATAATTATAATGTATGATGGAGGGTTACAACATAAGATTGTATGAAAGCAAATACTTTTAAAAAAGTAGGCGAAGCCCGCCCCCTGAAATTTTTTGCCCCCCCCCCTAGAGAGTTTGAATCTTACCATTGACTTAATACATTTGTACACATTTGGCCCCCCTGAAAAAAATCCCTGCCTGGTAAAATTTTTGCCCCCGTACAGAACCTTGTCTGGCTACGGGCCTGTTAAAAAGTCCCAGTACGACTTTGTATACGAATTTGAATAAGAGAAATGAGTGGTGCTTAAGGTTACTTAAACCCAAACATAACCAAAGAAATGATTTGTTGGAGAAAAAAGACATTTACGGAAGTGAAAGGTTGTTTTAAACGAATCGTGGCTGTAAATGTAACGGCTGTTTCAATATGCACAAGGTTCATAGTTCTAGATCATTATGAATATTCATTACTCAGCTGCTTCGAGATCACATCATGTCGACGACTGTCCAGCAAGCGAGACAGCACGATGCAGGCAGTGTACATCTACTGCATACGCACTCGCTTACCGTATTTTCACTGTGCACTTATCAACGACGAATGCTAGCTAGGCTACGATGTGCTTGATGCACGAAGGGCCGTAACACACAAGCAGTCAACTTGCGTGACATTGGCGGCCGGACTGCGGGCGTGCATGTCCGTATAACCCTAAGAGTATTTATTGACTAGAGTCCAAGGTCAAAATGGCGGAACGTCCGACCATGGAGACCACAGAAGGTACGAATTTGCAGTGTCTCGACCAACCAGTCGTTTCTTCCTTGCGTGTACTTTCCGTCTAACACTTTGCTATTTATAGGGCTTGCCTGCGTATGTGGTGCACGCCGTATCGCGTCTCATAATCATACAGAAATACTCTTAGGTATAACCTGCCTGTATTTTGCCTCGCTGTGCCAGGCAACGTTATCTTGCTTAGGATTTCAGGTGAGGTTTTCCTCCTTTTTCATGTTAGTTGTGCAACAATTTTGCAGTGGCGTGGGTAATTATTTCTAACTGCAATTCAATTCTAAGCCTGCACTACCCTGAGTATAGTCCTAGGCTGTTTGTGTAGTCCATCCGTCGAATATACAAGCAAATGCTCTGCACTGTTTACGTGCGTACATTTCACTACAGTTGACCATGTAGGCAAGGAACCTAGTTGTTTATTCATGAATAATCATAAACAAACAGACTTTCATTGGTTCATAATCCTGACTGACAGGCTCATTACGAGGAGAGAACTCGAATTTCAGTTGGCAATCCGAATTCAACATCTGCATTTCAGACAAAGAATACTCCCGAAAGAAGCTTAGACTGTTCTTCAGTAGTTATGTTATAGAACCTCTTAAACTGTTACCAACTTCATATATCTGGCTCTCGTGCTATAACGATTTTTGGCGGTTTAAGTATTTCTTTATACAAAGTCGTATTGGGACTTTAAAGAATACCTTATTCATGTACAGCAATAATACATAGGTAACTTTAATTTTTGCTTATTCAGAGTTTTTTGTTTCGTCTTCCTTGCTCTTTTCCTTCTGTTTGTTCAATGTTTCCGTGTGATTACCTCTATAAGCTTTTCCAAGCTTCCTGTAATCACTCCTCAGTCTCTTCCTATTATTCATATTTTGTAAATTCATCTTCTTCATCTTTCAAACGGAATGAGTCTTAAATAAAGTTATGTGAAATTGAAACTATAGATCATTGCTTCGCAACGGAGTGTGATAATAAGCTTACTACAAAATACACGGAGTGACCTTTAGTTCACCCTCGCAGTCCCAAAAAAGATGTTGAGGGCGCAAATGTAATTGTTGCGTAAAAAAAGAGAAAAGAGCCTTCTGGTTAAGATAAAATAAAACTGTTGTCCTAATGGGAATGGCTTAGAGTACTGAACTCGTATCTGATGAACAGCTTCCTTTTTGCTTTCCTTCAAGTGACCATTTTTAAGGGTACATGTTAACCAGCTCCGTAAATGCAGAGTGGTTTTCTGACACCGCATGATGTTGTCATAGAAATGCTTCTTTCTGTACTTTCTTCATTCTCAAATGCCAGGAAATCACATCCAATAAAGTTGACTTACATTTTTCATGAAAAAGGTACTCTAAAGGGCCAGGCAGACTTTTCGTCTTGGCCATTTCCAACAATGTACTTAATTACTGGCTATTGCAAAGCGGTCACATAATGATATACATAATGATATACGATTGCATGAAAAGTTATGGTTTTTGTGTTCTTATCTTGATTTCCAGATGCCAAAAATGTACATCTAATAGTGATTAATTTCCCAAATTTTGTTCCCCCTTTAAGATTTCTTACCTTTGGCTCAAGCAGATTTAATATATCTTCACAAAATAAGTCCCCCTTTACATAAAATCCTGAATCTGGACCTGACAAAAATATGAACATTAAGTGAAGTATAATGGTCGCCTTTATACTAGTATGTGAAAGGAAGGGATTGAAAATGGAAACATGTTTAATAGAAATACTTGGGGCGGAGGAATGGGAAAGCAGTTTTCTACCAGGTGGGAAAATCTAAAAGAAAAGCTTGAAAAGCCATGGCTTAGATCATGTTGAGGCATAGGGTATCTACCTACTTCAAAAGCGACCCTACCGGCCATTCTGGCCCCCTCTGACCGAATTTCTCAGCTCCGCCATTGCTCAGGACATACAAATGCTAAAACTGTCCTTGAAATGAAGATCGAAAAAACAAGAATAACATTAGACATGTTTAGTGGCTCCCTCTTTCAACGTCACAAACTTGAATACTTAACAACATTCAGCATTCATGATGTAAGTATAAAGTAGAAAATCCCCTGGAAAACAGTAAGTACTGTATATTTGATATATTTTAAAGGGGGTTGTAGCTAGTAATGGTTTTTACCATGGAGCTACAATGTTATTCAAGTATGTCATTTTCATGTCATTTTCAAGATCAATAGAACACATTCAAAGGAAATTTAATTACTTGTGTTTCATCCGCATAGACCGCTTTCCAAATAGCAATTACAAAGGATTGTGGGACAGAGTTTTGGTACGCGTCGTTTTTGTCATTGGTATTTTTCTGTGACCTAAAAACGACGCGTTCCCAAACTCTATCCCACAATCCTTTGTAATTGCTATTTGGAAAACGGTCTTTGGATGGAAATTCGTCAAAGAGGAAAACGAAGTTTAGCGAAGGTCCTAGTTTTGTTACCAAACCTTGTATTTCTGAAATTCAGGTTGTAAAACAGGGAGAGCTGTCACCATTTCTCAAAGTGCGACACGACATCAAACGATACAAGACACGATCTCATGCGATATCGCAGGTAACCGTGTCGTAGATAAACCGTAAGAAAATGCAATAATCATGTGAAAATTTCATTGTTTATGATTCAATTTCGAACGATATAAGGAGTACTGAATGAAAACTATGTGTGTCGTACGGTATTGAATTATAGACGGTAAAATTTCCTTACGATAATGGTATTTCTTGCGACTTTTCTTACCACACGGTTGCCTGCGATATCGCACAAGAAGTCTTTAATCGTGGTACGTCATATCGTAAACTACCGTAAGAGAAATCGCACCCTGTGCTCCCAACTAAATGCATACGTGGCATCAGTAACTTGTAGTAGGATACGAGAAAGAGGATATGGTAAATAGGTTCTTTTCTTGACGTGAACAAACTTGTAAGTGAGTGTTTTACTCCACCACATTGGTCGTCACACTGGACTGAGCTGACCTGAGCTTGTGTAGTTTGTGATGCTACTGCATTATCCGAATCCGCCCCGCCAGCTCTAATTTCGTCACTAAAAATGCCTTTCTAAAGAAAGGTCTTGCATGTAACAAAAGCGCTGCTTTACCCCACAGTGGTAAAGAAAAGTCCCCTAAAGAAAAATCCATTGGGCTTATTTGGATGTGTTTCACCGTTCTAAGGATAAACGTTTTCAAAGTATGATAATTTCTGATGATTATCTATGCAAATATTGTTATGTAGAGTGTTGCACGGCGTCCCTGTTTCCTTTGTTAATCCCATACAAATTAAATCTTAAATTCTTACCAGTCAGTTTCTAGTTATGATGTAACGTGGTCAATCTCCACCTAGTTAACAGCTACTTCCAACCTAAACCACTCAGGATATAGACCTATACACCAACACTTAGCTGTTCTAGTGTCATCCAGATGAAGGTTAAATAAGGGAAAACAAAACATATCCTCTCTCTACGTCACGAATTTGCATATGCAGCTTATGTCTATAAATAATGTAGCTGTGAAATTTGTAATTGTCTCGTAACCGGTCAGGGTGTGGTGGTTTCATATAGAATTCGTGGCTATTATAACGTTTTTAATGTTTTTTACTTCAGATATGCTGGCTAGACAGTCACGTGTCCATTGCCCTTTAAAAGAGAAGACAACTATCTTTTCATAGTTATCCGCACAAGACAGAGAAATAAAAGGATAGTAAGACATATCTTGTCAAAGTATATTAGGCCAGCTTAAGTTACTTTCCGAAGTCCACTTTGCCTTGGGGTCATGTCATTCATGCAAAGTCATTCATATAAACAATATTACGAACGTCATCGAGTTGTAGTGCTTAGCATTTTAGTTACTTCTCGAGAGAGGAAGTAGGCCCAGAGAGTTGTTATCTGGAAGGAGGTTGAACGGAAAGTTTAATTTATGCCAAGACTCTAAGACCCACCAAATCCCGAGGAGATTATCAATGATAAGCTACTTATTCGGCTGATGGAAATTTCTTCCTTTTATTCGTTGGTCTCAAATTGATATCAATATGTTAGCAGCATCATTCAGGTCTAGTTACCATATTTCAATTGTCTTACCCAGGGCTTTGATGAGTAGGTTATAACGCCGCCACCAACTTAGGAGCAGGTACTACAAAACCCGAAACGACTGTTTCATTGAATAAATCAATAAGGTCTGCCCCTTCCTAAAAAACGAACGTCATGTAAATGAGCTGTAGAGGCAGAAGTCTAACTTTTGTCACAACAATTCGGAAAGTTTCCGGAAGTTTCCTGAAATGATCAGTTGTAGAACCACGTTGTAAACCCTGGAATACTCTCATCCACATCACCGAGCGTCCAAAGATGCACTATTTTTTAATTTCCCAGAGACTGGCAATGCTTTGGCAGTAGAGATAAAGCCCCAGTCTTACTATAGATGTAGCAGACGATAAATCCCTTTTGTATGAACTACCTTATCTAGTTTAACTCATACAGAAATGCCAAGAAAGATATAAAAGACAGATTACTGTGTGACCTTGGCGGTGCAAACCTTACTTCAGAGCGATGTATCTTCTTCCAAATAGCAACTCCCTGGTTAGCCTAATTTTGAATTATTGCATGCGCGTACGTAACCACGGGGATGTAAGGGCTTCGAACGAACCCCCTTTCCAGCAAACACCCATTTCCTTTGAGCAACCACCGGACACTGGATTTCGCACCTACAACTGTACTAGAATTGAACGCTATCTTGGCAGAACATTGTATTGGGATTCCCAAATAAAGTAGATGAATTGCCCACAAGATGAAAATGAATTAGGCAAACAACTTGTATAATAGGCTTATCTGCGGAAACATGGACAATAAACTTCCACACTTAGCCAAAATAAAAAAACAAGGGCGGTGATCGAGGGGGGATGGGGGACATGGTCTCCCCAATAATTTGTTTGTGGGACGGACCACCTTTCGTCCCCCAATGTTTGATCAACGACCATAATATTTGGTAATATTGTGAGTGTGAGACATAGTCCCCTCCAATACTTTGGTTGAAGTGGACGGGGTGATATTTTGGCAGAAAGCACAGAAATTGTCGATGACTGTGTGAATATTAGACCTGCTGATGACTGAAAAAGTCATGAAAAACCATTTTTTTCGGCGCGCTTCGCGCACAATGTTCAGAGTGCATGTCCGGCTGTCAATAACACAGCCGTAAACATATATGTACACTTCCTCTATAATTTGGTTGGGAACTTAATACCTTTGTTCAATCTTCCTTTAGAAATGGTCAGCTGTAGTTATATTTGCTAAAATTGGTATGTGTGAGGCAAAGTCCTCTCCAATAATTTGGTTAGGGAGGACGAAGTACCTTTACAATTTTGGCAAAACCCGCAATAGCCTATTTGCTTATATTTGCATGCATACACCCATAACTGAGGCATGATCTCTTGTATTTTGGTTCAGGAGGACGGAATACTTTTCATTCACTCTCAACTTTTGTCAACGACGGTATAGTTTGTAGCTCTATGGACCATGAAAGGCAAGTTTTTCGGCGCGCTTCGCGCGCATCTATTGCAACATACGTGCTTGGTGATTACTGAGACTCTTGATACACACAGGTAAATGTTATATTCAACTCCATATTCAGGGTATTCAAATGAACGAACTTAATTGGGATATCCCCGTGCAACCATGACAGTTGCCCCAGAGCTCTGAAAACAAACTAATCAATACGAACCGGAATCTTGTCAAAAACTTGACTAAATTTGATTCAAAATTTACTTGGTGTGGTTAGTAATGAAACACCTCGGTTCATTTTCAGCCTAATCTAGTGCTATATTTGAACCGATTTCCGTTCGTACCGTATTGATAAGGTTGTTTTCAACGTTTAATGGTAGATGAAAACGTTTAATGGGTCATTTGTAGATGAATGTTCCTCCAGAAAAATAGCGTCGTATTTATTTTAACTATTGCGTGGATATTGTGATATATGAAAAGTTATTTTTTGCTTTTTCGTATTCCCGTGTTTCCAATCCCTTTTATTGATACATCAAATTGAATGACAGCAAATCCACACTAAGATCGCCAAGGAATGACTAAATTTTGTCGTCTATCTCCATATTTGATAGTGTATTTTCAGCGCACTCCGAAAGTTAACTTTAAGGTCCATGGAGCATTCCTTCTATTCATTCTCTCCATTCAACACACTTCTTTCTCTGCAGTTGTGACCAGCTTCTAGCCTGATATCTCTTCAGACAGATAAGGCTACTTTTTGCTTGTACGTTGCATGACTTAACTTCATTCATTTATTTGATTGTGGACAGCATTTTATTACGGGCTTTTGTCTTCACCCTAACTGGACATGGCCTAGTAGATTACACCATGAGCGTATACTACTTCGGATTTCGTAATCTCACACAATGTTGTATTTACGTACATAAAATTTCTTAAACATGCAAATTTCTGCGCCCTTCGCGCGCACTTGTAGCCCTCTCATGTCATTGTCAGGAACTTTCTTGTCATTTTATTTTATCCTCTCTGTCAACCACTCAAATCAGGGAGCTGTGAGAGACAGTTCCCTGCGCAAATCAAGCGGTGGTTGATAATAAATCTTCATGGTAAAAGTTTGGCTGTTAATGGCTTCTGAACGAACACCCAGTGCGACTAGCGACTAGGGAAAAGGAAGATTTGTGATTCTTCGGTTCAACTGAAGAGCACATTTCCTTACCAGCATTCCATAAACTTACACGTTTACATTTCCATGTACGTTTACGTAGACATGTAGGTCTGTGTATACGTTTACATATACATATGCGTATACTTACATACATGTAGGTATATATATGTATATACATACATACACGAATATGTACTATGTACATATATACATATGGATCATTTTGAGGTTTCCTACCCACCCACCCCCCGTGTCCAACACAAATCGCCGCCTATGACCAAAAAGCTTTTATTCGTATACCGAAACGCAGGGAGTCGTGCGGGAATCGATGTCGGGCCTATAAAGTCTTCATCAAGATAAAACACGATCTCATTTCCAGTATTAAAAACGAAGCGTGATACGAAAGTGGATCAGGGTTCAGGCGAAGCACTCTTGTTCAGCAAGCCTCCATGTCACTTGAGTGAACCCCCTGTGAACCCCCTGCCTACCTACCGTTTTATTACCCAACCTTACCGGGAACATAGAATATCCTTGAGGAAAGTCGGTAACAGAGTGCTCTTAAAATGCGCAAAGGGACAAAGCACGTCCAAACCTTGCTCTTGCTCGAAAATCCACCTATTTAGGTACCAAAATGCGAACACCAGTTATTATTTTGTCCACTCCCCTACAAATTCCCATACGAAAAGATCCGTTAGGGGTCTCACCGTCAGGAGCATAACCGCATCGATAGTTCACCTGTTTTTTTCCTCCATGAGGTCAGATTTTTCAGTGTGATCCGAAATTTCCGGCTCGCTTAGCACGTTATGGAGTTGTATTGTTATTCCATGGAAGTTATTCTTTCTTAGTTTGGATTTGTATAGCTAAAATATACGATTTCTGTAGCCTTAAGATCAGGGAGGGGACATGACTGACCTGGCCTCGAGGTAATTTGTGGTCGAGAAACTCACAGTCAAGGGGAAACATTTATTTTTCCTTTTGTTTATTGAAAAACATGACGAGAAATGAAAGTCAAAAGTACACTTTATATATAGATATATATGTATATACGTGTGTGTGTGATTTGGCCATTTCCACATCACATTTAGCAGGTATTCATGATTTATTTTTGTAATCGCCAACCTTGTTTGTGACATTTCTACAAGATGTCTGTGAATTGGTCAAGGTTGGCAATCACGGGGGATTGGGGGAGACATGGTCTCCCAATAATTTGGTTAAGGGACGGATCCCCACCATTTGGTCAACGACCATAATATTTGATGATATTGTGAGTGTGAGAGGTAGGGAACGGAATATCTTTGGCATTTTGGCAAAATGGCAAAATAATTTTCCCGGCTGGCTTCGCACGCACACTTTAGTACATGTGCAGTGTTTAATAAGAGACACTCATGGTGCATTCCATCTATAAACTTGATTGGGAGAGGAATACCTTTTTCAATCCCCCGTAGAGTTGGTCAAAATAGTGAAGTGATATTTGCGAAAATTAAAACTCGTGCCACGTGAGACGTGGTCCCCTCCAATAACTTGTTAGGCATAATATTTTGGCAAACCCACGATATTTGCTAATATTTGCGTGTAGGTCTACAAGGCGTGATCCCTAGATGGGGGCGGCATGCCTTTCACTCCTCATATTTTTGTCGATGACAGTACTATTATTTAGCTCTATTGAAAGACTAATATAATATAAGGCTAATATTTCGGCACGATTCGCGCGCATCTGTTGTCACGTATATGCCTAGTGGTTAATGAGGCAATATTAGACGGACATAGGTAAATATTATATGCAACTACAAAGCCAGGGCCTTCAAAATAAATTGAATGCTCTGAATTGGGGTATCCCCATGCAAACCTGCGAGTTGCTCCAGCGTTCTGAAATCAATTTAATCCATAGGGGCACGAACCGGGATCTTGTCAAATATTTGACTCAGTTTGATTCAAAATGTAGATTTGGATCAAAATGAAACAAGTCGATTCATTTCTAGCCAAATCTAGTGAAATATTTGACAAGATTTCGGTTAGTGCCCCTGATTGATAAGATTCTTTTCAACTTTTAATGGAACGTTTTAAGATGAATCTTTCTCCAGGAAAACAGTGTCTTACTTATCTAAACTATTATTGCGTGGATATTGTGATATTGAAATCATTTTTTTTTTCATATCCCCGTGTTTAAAATCCCTTTTAAAATGCCTCACTCTTGTTCACCGTTCTTCAGTCGTACTCGATCACCTGAAGAGTGTAGGTACGTTTTCTTTACAACTCAGATTTGTAGTGATCCATTAATGTGTTAGCCTGACTCAATAAACTTATCTGTCTGTCTGTCTGTCTGTCTGTCTGTCTGTCTGTCTGTCTGTCTGTCTGTCTGTCTGTCTGTCTGTCTGTCTGTCTGTCTATATAATCGAAAGAAAATATGGTGGGAGTCAACTATCAGCAAAACGGTGAAAAAACAGTACCAAGTAGGATGCTTTCGGTTTTTTAATCAACTTTCCTCAAGCCTTAGAATGAACCAAGCGTACAACTCCTCAAGTAAAAGAGGCATTAAAAGGTTTAAGTTTCAAAACACAAAGTAAATCGGCGGAACAAAAGATGACCTACATCTGGAAAAACCAAAGGTTAAACAATAGAACAATAAAATAGACAAGAGGAATAAAAACAGTCGGTGAAAGGAATAAAAGGAAGGCTAACCTTTAAAAAAAATGGTTCTTTTCAAAGGATTACAAGATAGCTAATCCTTTTCATAAAATTGAATGCCTTTCTAGCAAGATGATTTCAACGAGTACGCCGTCGAAGGTCTTGATGGCGTACTCGTTGAAATCTGTAAGGATTCCCGTCGTGAAAGCCTTTCTACTTACTTGAATTCCTTTATTTTATGTAGCCCAAAAGAGTGGATGGAACAAATTAGGGCCATCCAAAATGCTTCCCGTTTGTTTAACAAATGATCGACATTAACGGTGCTACGAATTTGCTAACGAATTTGATAACAACAAAACGAATTTTCCCCAGAATATTTGGTTTAGAATTGAAACTCACACCTTGCTTTACTATGTCTGACTTATGTACGATTTCGAAAACGAGGTTGATGAAGATCCTACATATTATTACAAGTTACAATCTAGGTAAGTAGCAAGATAAATAACATTGTAACTAGAACAAGTAAGATTGTCTCTGATCAGGGAGCTGTTATCCGAAACAGCTCCCTGCTCTGATGGCGTATTTTTTACCCGTACTTGAGCTAGAAAAACTGACGCATTCATCCAAAAAGTTTGCACAAAGATAACTACGACTTTTTACACACTTAAGCAGCCAGACTCAGTATTGATAACATCATCAACATTACTACTTACACAAGTCCTGGCGCAGGAGTGTCCGTGATCACGACGGCGGAGCCCCCAGGTGGGACCTGTTCTATTCAGCCAGTCTAGAACGGGACCACTGTCAGGTGGTGTCAGTTAAGTCAAAGTTTGTCCCTTGGGGACGTTGTTACTCCTTCGGGGAGCAGAACTCCTTCGGGAGTATTGTTTGGTTTTCGCCCCTGGCTCTTCGCCAGAGAGTCAGGGGACTTTTGGAAAAAAAAAACTACTTACACAAGTCTTCGTAGTCTGAAGATGATCTTTCAACGATTTTCAGTAACGAAAAGCTTGAAAGATTGAATTATATGGAAAAACCTCTTTCATTATAGGGGAACTTTACAATAAATGTATAGATTATTGCGTATAAATGATGTTGGGCAAGGCATGGTTAAAATCTAAAATAAGGGGAATCTTGTCGTATTTTTGAAACTTTAACCTTCAAATGCCTCTTTTATTTTGCTCCTCTTTGAGGAGTTGTACGCTTGGTTCATTTTAAGGCTGAAGAAGGTTGATTAAAGAACCGAAAGCCTCCTACTTGGTGCTGTTTTTCCATCTTTTTGCCGATAGTTGACTCCCTGTCATACTATATTGTATATATATATATATATATAGGTAAAAATAAAGTAGTAAATAGTGCTAAAAGTTTGTGAAAAATTCCACGACGTTTCGGGTTTAAACCCTTCATCAGGTGGCAAAAATGCAACTGATCGTTGACACGGCCAAACGTACAATTTAAAAAATACACAATAAAATTGGGCACGGTAAACCTCGGCTAGGAAAACGGACAGTGTTAAGTGGTTACCACAAGTCAAAAAAATGCAGGAATTGCTGCGTTATAACAGTTCAAGTCTAACGTTCAGACCATGTGGGGACAGGGTTCCAAGTTTCATGATTAGGCGGTTTTCGGCAGCTAGGCGGTCATGATCGGAACCTCGACACGAGATGGCCGCCGAAACCATCAAGTCACGGATCGAGCATGTTGACGGGGGATTGAAGTGGGTGGCTACCGGGAACCCTGGGAGGTTCTGTTTGATTGACCTCAGGTGCTCGGTGACTCGGTCAGCAAGACGACGTTTTGTTTCTCCCACGTACAGTATATTACAGCGTTTACATACGAGAACGTAAACAACATTGGCTGAAGTACAGGTAAAATGCTGATGAACGTTAAACTGGTTGTTGTTGGGACCTACAATGGAAAGGTTTTTGTCATAACTGACCACCGGGCAAGTATTGCATCTCCCACGGTTGCAAGGAAAAGTTCCTGGGGTGTCAGGCACTACTGCTTGAGGTTGAGAGGCACGGACCAAGTGCTTAGATATGTTCTTTTCAATTCTGAATGCCGTGATGGGGGGATCAGGGAAATGGTCACGGGTGGATGGGTCATGACGGAGGGTCTCTACATTCCTGTAAATGGCACGTACAATGGGGGTTACAGATGGGTGAAAGGATAGAACCAACGGGATACGTCTGGTGGGTGTATGGTCAGTTTTTGGGGCAAGGGCAGCGGCTCTATCAATTCCTTGTATGCGTTTCAGGGCATTAGAGAGCACTCTTTGTGGATACTGGCGTTGTTCAAAGAAAGAAATAATCTGCTTGGAAACTTTAGCAAAATCCTGGTCGTCGGAACAAATCCTTCTGGCCCGTAAAAGTTGTGAGAAAGGAATCGAATTGGTACAAGATCTGGGGTGGTTGGAAGGGTACATGAGGTAGTTGTGAGAGTCAGTGGGCTTAAAGTGGAGATTGGACTTGATTTTACGGTCGGAGATGGATAGTTCCGTGTCTAAAAACACTACTGAGGAGTTGGAAATACAGGGAGTGAATTTCAAAAACGGGCAGAACGTTTCAGCAAAGTTAATGAACTCTTCCAAATCGTTTCGAGGACCCACTGCGACCCCAACAATATCGTCAATGTACCTTTTATAAAGTATGGGCTTGATCCCGGTGTATCGTGAGAACAACTGCTCCTCAAAGTGGCCCATGGTGAGGCAGGCCACAGAAGGTCCCAGTTTAGTGCCCATAGCTACTCCTTTAATTTGGCGGAAAAAACGACCATTGAACTGAAAGCAATTTTGTGTGAGGACTAGTTCAGTCAAGCGAGGAAAGGTGGTGGTAGGGATGTTAGGGTCCTGGCGTTGATCAAGGTAATGGCGTATGGCTGCTAAAGCAGCGTGATGGGGGATTGAAGTATAGAGGCTGCTGACATCCATGGTGAATAAAGTACGTTCACTGGGATTCTCAGGAAACTCAAAATTTTGAATTAATCTAAGGAAGTGAGGAGTATCCTGGATAAACGAAGGTAGGGTTGAAACTAATGGGGAAAGTACAGAATCTACGTACTGTGAAATCAGAACCGTGGGGCAGCTGTGGGAAGACACAATGGGACGACCAGGATTATTGGCCTTGTGAATTTTGGGCAGTAGATAGAAATTGGAGATTTGTGGGCAAGGGTGCAGAAGGGCTATAGCCGATTCAGGAAGATGTTTTTGACTTACAAGGGTAGCTAAGGTTTTCTTGACCAAGGTTTGGATTTCAGAAGTGGGGTCCATCGGCAGTTCGGTGTATGCTGTTTGGTCTGAGAGTTGTTTCTCAGCTTCAGAAACATAAAGATCTCGACGCCAAACAACAGTGGCACCGCCCTTGTCAGCAGGCTTAATAATCAAATTATTGTTCTTCTTGAGGGACAAAAGGGCCTTCTGCTCGTTCAAAGAAATGTTACGAAAGGGAGTTACTTTGGGAGGAAGGAGACGTTCTAAATCGGAATTAATGGACTCAATTACACTGTCCAGGACCTTGCTTTTACCAGGTTTAGGGGTCCATGGAGATCGCTTAGACTGAAATGAACGGAAAACGTCCTCCGATGAAGTGTTGTCGGTTTCATCGGAATCTCCAAAATGTAAGCGAAGGCGGAGCCTCCTGCAGAACGAGGACACGTCTCTACGGATAGAAAACTCATCTGGAAGGGGGTTCAGGGGGACAAAATTCAAACCTTTTGAAAGGACTGAACGTTCAGGGGAGGATAATTTCATGTCAGAGGGGATGGTGACGACTAATGTAGTGTTAGGAGTACGGTCACTGCCAGGGGTTAGAGTGGAATGCTCCTTGGGTAACAAGGAAGCTAAGGTCTTAGATTTGGATTCTTGTAAAAAGTTGTAAAGTTTACGGTTATAGACATGGATGAGAAAATGTACTTCGCCAGCGTTAGGGAGTGAATTAGAAAGAAAAGACCTTTGTTCATTCATGGTCTGGTCAAATAAGGCCTTTTTCCTAACCATTCCGCTAATAGCAGAACGCATCAAAGCAAACGAACACGAACGTAGGTAACGTGTGGTGTTACGTCTATGAACGGGGTCTGAGTAGGTATGAACGTGAAACTTGAGTATATATATATATATATATATATATATATATATATATATATATATATATATATATATATATATATATATATATATATATATATATATATATATATATTATGTTGACTCGTAGAACCTTAAAGATTATTGGGAGGTCAGAGGCTATCTGAGATAAATTAAGATAAGGATATATTTACCACACTGAGTTCAAGAATCATTTTGCTTTAGTTGTGTAGTGAAAGGCCATTAAAGGTCACACTCTAAATCGGAAAACCTTTTGAGCATGATGTGACGAGGTGGGGGATGGTATTGGTCACAAATGTGGTTGCGGACAGCACATAATTACTGTGGTCACAAGTTTTCTTTCAGATATTAATACCATGGACATTTGAAGAGCATCCTGATAATTGTTACTTCATCGTAATTAGACTAGGGATCTTATGCATTGACGTTACGCCGACGTCATATTAGAGGACATACAATGAAGTTAGCTAGATAAGGTTCATGACTTTGGTACATATATGGTACTTTAAGCGCGATGTAGCCCTAGCACGCGCACGTATATACCTTACGTATTGACGTCACACGACGTCACTTTGGAGCATAAACAATGAAACACACTGTACGCACGACGTGGATTTCACACGAGCGCGTTGTAGACTTTACCGCGTATCTGACCTCTGCACAAATAAGATATATATCTACATTTGTTGGTGTAAGTTGCAATGATACGTGCTTATCTTTATCATGTCATATGCATAAGTTCTGTACTTAGGCGCGGTAATAATAAGTTCTCTGCACTTGTTTCAGTGTAAGCTGTAATGCTACGCACTTACCTCAGCCGAGGGTGCACTTTCTGTTCTGTGACGTCATATGCATGAGGTCTGTATCATTTGCAGCTGTTTATTAAATAATCAAGTTTCGAGTTTAATGTAACGACTTCCCTTTACAAATTTAAGTTTTCTCTAATTTTCATTTTACAGAAAGAAAATATTTTACCTCGGCGTAAGCGTACGGGCCAATATAAATGGGTGGTGGGCTGAATAGATTTGCCTGAAATTTTAATGCATGTTTGGGCTGGAGAACAGCTTATATTTTTCCGGAGAATAACTAACATCAGTCACGAATGGGGGGGGGGGGCAGCACCCTACAGTCTCTCGTCACCTACGCCTATGAACGTTCAGTCCCTGCAGCTGAGAGATATTTTTTCGTAATGTTTAATTCGTTGTAGGTCACAATCAGGATTGTCATTTGCGCTCTCAATGATGTACGGTAAGGCTTTTGGTCATTGATGGAATTATGTAACTATTTGCTTTGTGCGAGACCACAGATACTAATATAAATAATTCAAAAAGTAAAAAAAAATGCACAAAAGAGACAAATTCAGTGAAGGAGATGGAGGAAAAGACAATAAAAAGACAATCATACAAGCACTCAGATAAAAATATACGTATACGCATATATATCCGTTAAGCTTATACGCACATATGCATGTTTAAATGTACATTCACCTATAGATAGATATCTCTAGTTGTAAATTGTCACGCCCCATACCCCACCCCCAACCCCACGTCGGACAAAAATAGCCGCCCTTGCTTCTCACAACGAATCAACTGGGAATACCGGTACTTTTTCCAAAGTTCCGTCGACTCTCTGGCGAAGAGCCAAGGGGCAAAACGAAACGTTACTCCCGAAGGAGTTCTGCTCCCCAAAGGAGCTACGTCCCCGAGGGGACAACTAACTTAACTGAATAAACTGACCAACCTCTTGACCTTCAGACCTCTACATCGTGGGTCTGTCATGCGTGACTCCATTCTCAACTGGCTGAAGAGAGCAGATATCTTAGCCAAAATGCCGAGAAGCTCCAACTCCGTGGTCACGGATACTCCTGCGATAAGGTCTACACTGGTCTGTTTTGTATGAAGCTTATATGTTCAAACGATTTAGAAATAATAATAATAATAATAATAATAATAATAATAATAATAATAATAATAATAATAATAATAATAATAATAATAATAATAATAATAATAATAATAATAATAATAATAATAATAATGATAATGATAATGATAATAATATAATAATGATAATAATGATAATAATGATATAATGATAATAATAATAATAATGATAATAATGATAATAAAATAATAATAATAATAATAATAATGATAATAATGATAATAATGATAAATAATAATAAAAATACTTATTATAATTATAATAATAATAATAATAATAATAATAATAATAATAATAATAATAATAATAATAATAATAATAATAATAATAATAATAATAATAATAATAATAATAATAATAATAATAATAATAATAATAATAATAATAATAATAATAATAATAATAATAAAACGAGTTTATAAAGCGCACAATATCTACAAGAGTAATCAAAGGCGCTATACTGCGTAAAAAGCAGAAAATGCAAGAACAAGAGGGAAAAGAGGAAAAAAGGATAAGAATTAAAAAGTAAATATCCTAGAATGAAAGAATACAATGGTAAGCAGTAAAAACTAAAAAAAGGACAACAATAAATCAAAAAAAGAATAAAAGGTAAATATACCCAGGAAACATTAGAGATGAAAAGCCAACTTAAATAGGTAAGTCTTTAGACGAGATTTAAAATATCAATTGAAGGACTGGAGCGTACATTTAAAAGGAAGTAGATTAAAAATTTTAGGCCCAAGATTCTCAAAAGCCCTGTCCTTGTGTAACACTCTTGAAGATTTAAAGTTGGTGCGTACTTCTTTAGTAGATTTTTGCCTGGCAGTAAATTGAAGACTAGATCTAGGATTTCGAGAAGGTAATACCCTTGAACAAGTTCACACAAATACGCAGGTGCTAAACCGTGTAAAGATTTACACATGAGCAAAACAAGTTTATAATTTATCCTTTGATGTATTTAAAGCCACTGAAGACGCATTAGAATGTCAGATATGTGATCAAACTTATGGGCACACACAACGAGACGAGCAGCAGCGTTTTGGACTAGAACAATTGGGTTGTAATTTAATGGCAGGTAGGCCAGGCTGGTAGGCCAGCAAGCAATGAATTACAGGAGTACAAACGAGATGATATGAAGGCATGGACTAACTTTTCAGTGTCAGACTGAGATAGGAACTTTCGAACACGACTAATATTTCTTAAGTGACTGTAAGCAGATTTACAGATATTAGATATGTGACGATCCATAGATAAGTGAGTATCGAATAAATCACCAAGCTTTTTAGCATTTGAGGAGACATTTACAACTTCATTGCCGACTTTTACACAATTGAATGAGTTACTCAGATGATCTTGAGATGAGAATAGAAGAGATTCCGTTTTAGAGTCATTTAGAACTAGAAAATTTAGTGACATCCATTCCCTCACATCATGGATAAAAGCTTCAAAAAAGCATTTTATGCTGTCTAATTTAGAATTTGAAAACGAGACATAAATTTGCATGACATGTGCATAAAAGTGAAAATTTAAGAAGTGACGTCTGAGCAATTTGCCGAGAGGGCGCATGTACATTGAGAATAAGAGGGGACCCTAAACCGACCCATGGGGGACATCTGTTTCCAGTTTGGAATCAACCGAGAGTGAAGTACCAATTTTAATATTTTGAACCCGATCAGATAGGTACGATTCAAACCATTTAAATGCTAATCCCCCGATGCCAAAACCATTTTTCAATCTATTTAAAAGAACATTGTGATTTACAGTGTCAAAAGCGGCAGAGAGGTCTAGAAGTAGGAGAGCTACTGAATACTCCGGATTATCAATCGAACATAGTATTTCGTTAACTACTCGCAAGAGGGCTGTTTCCATATTAATGCGCAGGGCAATATGCTGATTAATATTCCTCATACAATGAGTTATCATGCATATGTTTCCTTAGTCTTACTTCAACAACACATTCAAAAACTTTAGAAATAAAAGACAAGTTGGATATTGTTCGATTTATCCCTAATGTTTTGGTCCACTTTCTGATGTGTCACTTATAATTTATTTACAAATACTTCCAGAATTGTGACATTTCTTTTCTACAAATAAGACATTAAACATGTCAAAGAATTTAAGGATTGTTGGGAGAATTTAGATTGCGATGGTAGTAATGTTACAAACATGGAGTAGTATAGATATGAAATATTAAACATTTATACGGGCACCTCTCTGGTATATTGTGAAATTCAAATAGGGCGGAGAGCTACATATAGTGGTAGAGTACACGCCTTGTAAATCAAGAGTCAAATCACTTGAGAGTTCGTCGTCGATGACACAAAATCTGGCTGTTCCATTCAGGTCAGTGTGTTTTGACTTGGATCTCGTCAGCTTTAGGTGTTCGTTATAATTGTCAGGCAGTGATGCAGATTGGGGGTTTCCTAACCCCCTCTAGTCCAATCACACCTAGCTATTAGTGGTGATATACATCCTCGTCCATTGGATCAGGGAGTTGCAACTCCCTGATCGGATGATGTAAATCATGTAATATAACGGTCCCGTAGCGGAATTGGGAGTGGTTTTACCACTGGGACTCAAATTTCTATGTAAAACTTAAAATTGGAAATACATCCTCCATTGCATTATATTGAGAAATAATCTTCACTTGGTTTAAAGATCGGTCATCGACCCTGCTTTATCCGGCTTAAAAGGATGTAGAAACTAAAAATAGATTTATGGATTTCGTTTTTATTCGGAAGTATGACATAGGCCTAGATACCAGTAACTGAGTCTTGTAGTTTCTCAGATAGTTCACTAAATTGAAAGAATGAACAGTTTGGCATATATATATATATATATATATATATATATATATATATATATATATATATATATATATAGATTGGTTACCTGTTCATCGGTATGTAAATCATTAGAATGTTTCGTTTAAATCTAAAACTATTTTTTTAGATAACTAATTCGTTTTGTGGTTTCCAACATTACCATGACAATGAAGAATGCAATGCCAGTGTAATTCCAAGTATTGTAAAGCGTAGGCTATGGCCTCTAGGTTACTTTTCGCGCATTATGTAAGTACGTATAATTATAAGTAGAAGCTTATAGGCCTATAAGGCATCTCCGTAATTTTCACACCCAAGTTGCTTACACACACTGTGCTGATATATTGCTGCTGCAGTCATCCAAAAGTTATTCGTTGTCCTCCCTCTTCTCCTTTGAAGCACAAAAGGGAATCAATTTATTTAAAGGTAAAATGCAGTCATCCCAATTTAAATTAGTCTAATAGTCTATCCGGTTTCATGAATGGCTCTTGAGAATCATGTGACAATATTTTTCTCACTGAATTCTAAAATTTGTGGGGAGTAAATCATTGGTTTACCTTGGATATGCAATATTTAAGTTTTAAATTATCGTGAAAGGTACTTGAAAGAGTAATAAGAAGAAATTAGAGAAAATTAGCTGTTGTTTCAAAATAAGTTTGGGGGGACTGCTCTTGCCCTTTAAGTAAACAACAAACTATTTCGGGTGAATGGTACGGTATAACTAAAAGAAAGAATAGATGAACGATCCGTTATCACGCGACGAAAAGGAAGTTATAACAAAGAATGCTATATTTTGCACTGAGTTTTCCATGGCTTTGCTATGAGTAGTCTTGTGTTTTAAATTGGCTGTTGAATCTCTCTAATACAGTGGCGTAGCTACGGGGGACATGAGGAGGCACGTGCCCCCCACGACAAAGCCGTGCCACCCCAGGTGCCCCCGTGGAAAATTTTGGAATGCACATTTCTGTATATAAGCCCTATAGAGAGGGAGAGAATTCAGAAATTGTGCCCCAGGAAAGGTTCGTGACCCCCAGTTCCCCCCTGCTCAAAAAATCCTGGCTACGCCACTGCTCTAATATTTACATACAATCATTTTGTGCCGACAATTTATCATTTAACAGCAAAACAGCGATTCTGATAACTTTCTTCATTATTCACAAAACTTATAAAAAGTCTTTTGATATGTTGCTAAGGTTAAAAACCACAAAAATTGTGAATATTCAGTTCCACGGAGGCCGTAGTATGTTCATCAGCCTTACCGCTTTACAGCATATACAAGACCCGAGTAATGTATGGATATTTGAGGGTTACAACTTTTCAGACTATAATAACTACCCAAGGTACTCGGGCTGGCCGAGTGTTAATTAATTTATATGTTACCAAAGAGACTGTGGGAGCATCTGTGAGTAATCCTTGAGGCTATTCATACCTCTCGGACTCACTGAACTTTGATCAGATCGAAACTCCTAACTTGGTGAAGCTTCTGTTTTATAGACCAGACAGGAATTGATGCCTCTTGAGCTATTTCTTTCGGAAAAAAATGATTTTTTTTTAATGAAACAGCGGCAGGGAAATGTATACATCATGCATACAAAATAGGCCGTAGGCACTACAGACAAGAAATATCGTTTATCCCTTTGGGCTCCATTGTTACCACGCTTGTATAAAACTTTGTGATGACCTATAGAGGGATTTTATTCACGTGCCTTTAACCAACTAGACGCAATTTTGAAGGGCAAGATCGCGCGTCTGTTTTGTTTTGAATGGCAAGATCGCGCTTCTCTTTGGTTTTGATGGGCACGCGTCCATTGTGTCACAGTAGTGTCTATGGTTATGCCGTGCGCGTGAGCTGTAAATTCGCTTACTGCGTGTGTGTTTTGCCCTTCAGTGCCTGGGAATCCATTGCGCGTGACGTCACATGAAATCCCTCTATACAGAGGTTATTCACGTGACGTCAGTGCGTTTCACTTTGGCATACTGGCCGTCACTGCTCATGTGCAAAAGACTACAGGATCTTAGTTACGTTATACACTGGGCGCCTGGCCGTCAAAATAGAGAGACGCGCGAACGCGGTGACGTCAGTGAAAAACTTCTGGGGGGTTTCACCGACGTCACGTGATTGCACGTCCCTTTGGTTTTGAAGGACAAGATTGCGCGTGCCTGTGTTTTTGACGGACACGCGTCCATTGTGTCAAAGTAGTATTTATGGTTATATCGTGCGCGTGTGCTGTAAATTCGCTTACTGCGTAGGTATTTTGCCCTTCAGTGCCTGGGAATCCGCGTGACGCGCGTGACGTCACATGAAATCATAGGCGTAGGAGGCAGGGGGCTGAGGGCTGCAGACCCCCAACCAAATTTTTTTTTGTGAAAATTCGGGCAATATGCTGAGAATTTTTCGGGCACTTACTCAAAGAAAAATAATGCAATGATGTAGCTAAAGGTAATCAATAGTTTAAAAAACTTCCTTGATAATTAAAACAAAGGTCTAATTTAAATTGCACCGGCACCTATCTATTCGGTTATTAATTCACCAGTGTGTTTTTATGGTTCAACTTATATTATGATTATCAGTGGTGTATTTAAGGGGCCACTGGGCCATGCCCCACCCTCACTGATGCCGATTTTTTGCTACTTATAATACGTAAATTTTTAACAACAAATTTTACTTCAAGGGAAGCATATGTGGCACCAGATTGCATCTAAGGACACCCACCCCCTCCCCCTTAAACCCCTCCCCTGAAACCCCTTCCCTTAAACCCCTCCCCCAGGCCGTCGATCACACAACATAATGCCTCCTTGCCCCCATGAGAGAAATCCTGGCTACACCACTGATTATTATCATTATTATTGTAACAATTTCCGCCAGAATAAAAATTAATATGGAAGGTAGTAACACGGAAAATTATTGTATGTGATTACCGATGCATGCCTATATGGTACGTACATTAACATGTGGAAAGGGCGTTGAGCGCGCGGAAAGTTTTGGTTATATTTTTCGGGCAAGTCGTTACAGCCCCCCTCCCCCAAATCAACTTGATCTCCTACGCCTATGCATGAAATCCCTATATATGGGTGTTTTCATTGGCTTCGAGGACAAACTAGCATGATAATTTTGAATAGTTATGTGTGCACAGGCCTATGTGTGCAAAATTCACAGCAGAGGACGAAGTCTTTACGACCGTACAAACTTAGATCCCAAACCCGTGCGAGTGAGGCAGTATAAGTCGATAAATAAAGCTTAAAGAGCGGGTTTGTTACCATTTTCACTTTTCACCTATAAATGTCAAAGTCTACAGGTAATAAGAATTCGTAAAGCTTCTTGTGGGATATTTTGTGACAACCATATTACCTCTGGTAACTGGTACTTTGGTGTCATTTCAAGCCATTGCTGTGTCATCGATACGTTGCCCCGGCAGCTTATTACGTTTGAACGTTTGTAATTATGAGCTGCTTTTACCCGAGGACTTGTTCAGTATTGGCTAGCATGGTTCAATGCTGCTATGCACTATGTTTTCATCCCACTTCACTGTGTAATAAGTGGTAAAGTGTGTCAGGTTACAGTTTGTCCACAGTTCGTTATTACAGTCAAGTAACCAAAACGGCTGAAAATAGCAGTCTAGTAAAAGCCGACTGAAATTTTATGTCTTTTTTCTTCTTAGGTCACCTATCTTTTACACTGGTTAAAAATAGTAGTCGTATCTTTAGCCAATTTTAAGAAGAAAACATGGATAGAGTATCAACGGCTTGAAGCATCGAAATATAAGCACAGTAAAAAAATAAAAATGTTTGAAATCTCGTCAGATCTGATATCAATAACAATTTGATAGAAATAGCAATGATTTTTAAATCATTTAAAAATATGATACTAGGAAATTCAAAGTGCAAACACAGTAAAATAGTATGAAGTACTCTGATGTCGCATCTATTTCTTGTCAACTTTGATATTTATTATAGCCGTTTAGCTAATACAGCGGGCATTTTTAAGTTCAGTTCAAAGTAAAAATGCTATCACCCCAATTTGAATTACTACATCCTGGTATTATTGTTATGAACTGTTCTTTTTAATCATGTGACAATACTGCTATTACTGAATTGCTAAATTCAGTCATAGAAACTTCTTGTTTTACCTTATATATACATTTTTTCTTTATTTTCTTAAAAACGTGAAAGATAGCGCACTTGTAGGGATATCAAGCAAAAAGTTGTATGCTTACGTTCTTGCTGATGTCTTAAACCAAGGTTGGCAAGATTGTTTATCCATTTGAAGAAAAAAAGGAATATACAAACCAACGAACAGACGGTGTCCGTGACACGAAACATTGGTAAACAAGGAGATATAAGTGTTAACAAAACAGAAAACACGATCAAAAATACTAGAACAAAACTATTGAAAATAGTACTTGTTGAAACCGAATTAATAAGAAAAGACCGGATAGTGTGTCCACGACAAGGCTCATCGAAATAGAAGGAAACGTAAAAGATAAGGTCAAGTTCAAATTACAGGAAACTAATGTAAACAGACTGGTGGTTGAAACTGTAAAAGACATGTGCCTGCAAATATAGGCTATCAGGTTTAGTGGATATTAAACACTGTTCGAATCACGCTAACGTTCCGTTTTCTCAGAATAATTCGAGTTTCATAAAACTGAACAAAGCTAAACTCCAAAGAACAATCTTTCCTGATTTCATGGAGTGTGTAAAGGCCGAAGTTTCTCTTTCCAGACAGTGACAATGCTCTCAACCTGAGTCCACTTCTGGTCCCCCTCTCACCATTTAAAAATAACTGATTCAACACTTCCCAGACAAAGACCTACGTGTAGTTTTATTGCTCAAGGCCATAATCTGCTGAGTACACTGCTGTCTAATGGCTCCTTCACTGCATTATAGATCGTGTTACACTGCACATGTCACTAAGCACTGCGCTGCGCCGCGAAGGTGTGGTCGCCCCTTTGATATCCATTGTGTTAAATTTAACTTTTTTCAAGCACGGCTTAGCAGTTACATCTGTAGAGGGATATACATTTTTCTTTTTAAAGTAGCCTACCATCAAGTGAAACACCCTTAAAGCCGTCAGAGTGCAACAACAGTGGATTCTCCGATAGGAAGTTAAAGTGCAACGAATGTGTAGAATTACAGGAATATATATTTCAGAGCCTCAGAGGTTGGAAATTGAGTCTCATACATCCAACTCCCATTTTCATAGCTTACTTCATTGCTTAGATGTAAAATGTTCAAATTTATTCTCTTAATTTGAAAAAGTCGATTGTGCATTAATTTGTGATATGCTATCTCAGTTATAAAGCTCAACTTGTCTGCTTTTGTTTTCGCTTTGAAATTGAAATGTCAATATGACATTGAAAAGTTCTATTCCCTCTTGCAAAGCATGTTGCAAATACAGGGCTTGTATAGTGAAGTCATCTACAACAAAATAGGAAAGGGACCACATTTTTGAAGGTGCAGCGGTCTCCGATTAAGCAAAGAAATGCAAAGACCGTAATCCCCCCCCCCCCAGTAGTATATGAGAGACATCACAACTTATTGTGGAATCTATCATTTTCATTTGAGTGAATTAAGTTCAGCATTTTATATCTGAGCAGCGAAGTAAGATACGGAGATGGGAGTTTGATGAATGAGACTCAATTTCCAACCTCTGAAATATATTTTTCTGCAATTCTAGACTTCAGATGCACTTTAAAACTTAACTGTAACTTCCTATCAGATCATCCTCTCTCGTTTGTCCTATGAAAAGAGAGTTGGACCATTGGAATTCCCTTTTCAGCTTTGTAACATACATGTTTGGAATTTTAGATTCTATGTACACTTCAAAAGGCTTTACGAGCAAGTTAAATAAAGCTTTTAGCTCGATTGGATTCAGTATCGATTGCAAACTAATCTGGTCTCAAAACTCTTCACCTAGAGGTGAGGCAATACAGCGAAACAACAACCTTTCCCTCGGGAGCTGAGACATGAGCCAGGGATCCTGAAGTAGTCCTCAAAGAAAACAGTTCGACGGGATCATCAACTCCTTGGAGATCTGGGTTTTTTTACACTTTACAGTTCACATCGAGAACTCAGTCGTCACTTATGGCTGAAGTATCGCTTACCGTTACGGTACTTATCGGTAAGTGCCTTCGTTTTGAAGCAACTGTTGTAACATATAGCTTTTACATTAGTTTTCCATAGTTTTGTTTCATGTTTAAGTCGTAACTCTCCTCTTTTCTTCTTTCGACTCCATTTTTGCATTTCTCATCATTTGGGGAGGAAAGGAGGCTATTTCGTCAATGTACAGAGGAGGAAAAATGCCTCCATATATTTATAAGTCCACTCAGGGAGCTGGAAGACACAGCTCCCTGGTCCACTAATCACTACTCGTAAGAACGGAAATAACACTGTAGTGTCCACTTTAGTAGGCCTTTAAAAATAATACATTGACTCAATAAAATGGTATATGCCATTCAGATGATGTAGGCCTTCTCTCATTCAAAGTCCCCTCGACTCCCTGGCGAAGGGCCGAAGGGTGAAAACCAAACGTTACTCCTAAAGGAGTTCTACTCCTCAAATGAGCTGTGCATCCCGATGGGAGACAAGACTAACATGACCAACCTCTCGACCTTCAGCCCTCCACATCATGATGGTATATATCAAAGCGGCTTCTAATTTTACTACATAGCAACCCGGTACTGAATTACAAAACATGAACCGGGGAAATGTTGATAACTTCAACGGCGATTAGCCCAGAGTTAGATCTGATGACGATATATAATCAGGGAGCTGTTATTCGGAAGGAGATTTAACGGAAAGTTTAATTTATGCTAATACTCTAAGACTCATTAAATTCCGGGGAGATTATTAATGATAAGCTACTTATTCCGTTGATTGGGAATTCTTTCTTTTATTTGTTGGCTTCAATTTGATATCGATATGTTTGCAACATCATTCAGGTCTAGTAATCCTATCACAATTGGCTTACTCAGGACAATGCTTTGATGAGTAGGTTTACGCCGCCACCAATTTAGGGGCAGGTGCTTCAAAACTCGAAACGACTGTTTCATTGAAATAAATCAATGAGGTCTTCCCCTTCCTATAGAACAAACGTCATACAAATGAGCTGAAGAGGCAGAAGTCTAATTTTTGTCACAAAAATTTGGAAAGTTTCCGGAAGTTTCCTGAAATGACCACGTATAGAATCATGTTCACATTTTTACCTAAAACGTTACTGGTTTACTCTCATTCGCGTCACCGAGCGTCCAAAGATGCAATATTTTTTAATTTCCAAGCGACTGGCAATGGTATGGCAATAGCGACCAACCCCCAGTCTTACTGTAGATGTAGCAGACGACAAATCCCTTTGTATGAGCTACCTAATCCTTATAGAAATGCCAAGACAGATACAAGAGACAGATTACTGTGTGACCTTGGCGGTGTAAACCTCACTTCAAAGCGATGTATCTCCTTCCAAATAACAGCTCCCTGATATAATGTAGTATATAAATCACTTGGAATTCTTGTACCAATTACTGCACAGAAAGCACACTTATGCCAAAAAGTGTTATAGTTAAAGATTGTTTTCGTTAAAAGGTCTTCGGTTCCTGCATGTCTTAGTACTTGGTATAAGGTCATACCAGTCGCTCCACATAGAGACCCTATAGTGGGGGAGATTGGCCAACCATTGCTCTCAGATACGCAGTTCTGATTGGACGAAATGCATGGGCACCATTTTGGAGCCAAGTACGAGCTTGCAAGATCATGTACTTAGTATAGCCTATGTGCATTCCAAAAGTACTAGTGCGGGCTGTACGTACGGCCGGGCGTTCTCATCCTATGTTAGATAAACATGTTTTGTTTCCAAAATTGCGGCCGGGTTGTGCTGCATTTGGATGCACGAACAGACCAGAAAAGGGTACAAGTCGTATCGATTCCCATCCTGTACAAAAGGAAGGCTTCGGTGGGCTGTAAAAGTTAGAAGGTTCAATTGAAATCCATCAAATAGCGATCGCTTATGCGATGTAAATTTACAGTATATACAACTTAGTAGTACATATAGGCCTAACGTTTATGGTTGGCCACAGAGGACAAAAATCGGGAATTAATGCTGACATTAATTCAGAATTAATGCTGACATTAAATCAGAATTAATGCTGACATTAATTCCATTTAATGTTGACATTAATTTTATCAATCAGCATGCATTTTTTATGTCTACATAAAATCGATTTAATGCGGACATAAATTCGAATTAATGCAGACATATATTCGATTTTATGCGGACATAAATTCGATTAATGTGGACATAAATTCGAATTAATGCGGACATATATTCGAAATAATGCGGACATATATTCGATTTTATGCGGACATATATTCGATTTTATGCGGACATATATTCGATTTTATGCGGACATATATTCGAATTAATGCGGACATATATTCGAATTAATGCGGACATATATTAAGCCAATGAGAATGCAGGAATATATGTCTACATATATTCACTACTTCCGACAACAATTCACCACTTCCGACAACAATTCACTAGTCACACCCATCTCGTCAACAGCCAATCGTAGTCATTGTTCTATGGATTATGGATTCGGTAGGTCACTAAATGGCGGGAATTCTCTATGTTTACACCGTACCCAGTATCATCGGGTCATTTTTACCAGTCTTACGGCTAACAACAAGGCTAAAAACAAGTTACATCGCCTTGCCCTAGCCCTGGGCCGCCTTCAGAAGCACTGTTGTTAGGGGTATAAAGCTGAAGTGATCGGTCAGTCTAGTACTGCACCGTGCAGTCCACTAGCATAGGCAGACTGTAGCGGTGGCGCGCAGTCGATAGATCGAGCGACAGCGAGTACAAAATCAGCGCCAGGAATCGTGGTCTATCTGATCTCTTACAAGCGCGACGATTGGCTGTTGACATGGGCGTCCGCAGGCATGGTCAAGGGGGGGCAATTGCCCCCCCCCTGGAAAATCAAAAATTTGAAAAAACGAGTAAAAATTAAAGAAAGAACCAAACAAAACGTGTTTTTCCTGTTTCTATTCGGTAAATAGGCTTAAGAAATGCCATTTCCAGCGATCTGGAAGGCATTTCGGGCCGAAATTTTCTTGCGCTTCGCGCCAACTCATGGTCACGCGGAGGTTTTGCCCAACCCTAGAAATTTTTGCCCCCCCCCCCTGGATTTTTTTCTGCGGACGCCCATGGCAGTTGAATATTGTCGGAAAAGAATGAATTGTTGTCGGATGTGAGTGATTTGTTGTCGGAAGTGAATATAGGTAGACATATATTCCTGCATTCTCATTGGCTTAATATATGTCCGCATTAATTCGAATATATGTCCGCATTAATTCGAATATATGTCCGCATTAAATAGAATTTATGTCCGCATAAAATCGAATTTACGTCCGCATAAAATCGAATTTATGTCGGCATAAAATCGAATATATGTCGGCATAAAATCGAATATATGTCCGCATAAAATCGAATATATGTCCGCATAAAATCGAATATATGTCCGCATTAAATCGAATATATGTCTGCATTAATTCGAATTTATGTCCGCATTAAATCGATTTTATGTAGACATAAAAAAAATGCATGCTGATTGGATAAAATTAATGTCAACATTAAATGGAATTAATGTCAGCATTAATTCTGAATTAATGTCAGCATTAATTTCCGATTTTTGTCCTCTGTGGCCAACCATAAACGTTAGAGTAGGCTTAGCCTTAGAGTTAGATTACGACGTTCTGTACAAGGCCTAGCCTATACCGTATACGGCGGTTCCATCTCTATATTCCGTCTGCTTGATATTCCAACACATAAACCCAACTACAACTCCTAACCCTTAGGCCTAACCGGCTAACTCTAATCCTAGTACTAACCCTATTGGAGAGTTGTCGGAACATCCCTACAGAGACGTTGTAATCATAGGCGTAGGAAGCTTTTCGAGACTGGGGGGAGGGCTGGTATGAGGCTAGAATTCAATAGGGGGCTTAGCCATCAGGCGACTTAAGACTTCTTTATTTTTCACCCGGGAAAACGGTCTTTTCCCGGGAAACTTTGGCTAAACGAGCCTTTTGAATTATAGCGGCATGACCTTCGCGAAGATCGCCGTCCTGGGGGAGGGGCGAGGGAGTGTCCTCCTCTCCTTTGGAATATTTTCGGGTATTTGAGGGTCCTCAGATGCAATTTGGTGCAACATTTTTGACAAACGTTAAGGAAAATTACTGCAAATTTTTTACATTTCTTACAGAAGAGACAAATAAGGGGGTTTGCCCTTGGATCTTAGGGGGCAGAAGCATACTTCAGCCCCTCACATTTTTGACTGGGGACTAAAGCTCCCCGCCCCTGCTTCCTAAGCCAATGGTTGGAATACCAGAGCTGCAGTCCCACGTCATAGGTGTAGGAGTAGTGGCCTATTTAGGGGGCATTTGGCCATGTCCCCCACCTCTCACTGATGCCGATTTTTTTTTTACTTCCTAAAGATACGTAATTTTTTTAACACAAATTTTACTGCAAATGGTAGCATATGTGGAACCAGATTTCATGTAAGGACACCTTATTTTTCAAAAATTTTCAAAGGGGAGGGGGAACCCATTGGGCCATGGTTACCCCCTCACTGATGCCGATGTTTTTGTTTTATTTCCTAAAAAATATGTCAATTTTTAACACACATTTTACTTCAAATGTAGCATATGAAGAAGAAGATTGCATGAAAGGACACCCAATCTTTCAAAAATTTCCATAGGGGAGGGGGACAAAATAACAGATCAAACATTGCTCCTGGATGCATTAGTAGCATGAGAGAACTGAAACATTTGCGTACCTTTGACTTTGATGTAGGTTTTTACATGGAATACACCCTGGTCAGTCACAATTTTATAAAACCAAAGCCTAGGCCTTTCCATAAAGTAAAAAAGCCTCACTCGGAAGTGCTTCCCTATATTCACCCCTTCCCCCAGACCTCTCCTGAAACTTTCACTAAATAATGAAAAATCTTAAATGATTAGTTCAACTTGCTTTACAACGTTCCATAAAAAACACTATTTTGCATGTATGCCATCCTGCGCTAACGTACTAGTGGTTTTCTCAGAAAGAAGGGGTAGACCCAGCCCATAATAGACCCACACACCTCCCCCTTTCTTACCACAAAAATAAGACACACTAAAATGAGATTTTCTTCAAATAAAATCACTTTTAAAACTGTTAAAACAGCCTTCACCATTCTGCATTTTCGTCACTTTCTATTAGCAAAAATTACTCAAAATGGAGGGTGTTATCCCCTCCCCCTAGACCCCTCCCAGGACGGCTTTTCTTGCACCGGGTGACAAACTGAAGGATCCGACAGACAGTGCCAGCCAGAGTCAACCAATACGAATGATTGTCACAAGAGAACAGAACGCTGTAACTCACTTTGTTATACATTTTGTACGGAAAACTGTGCCCACACAGTGTACATATCTGGTATAGTTAACATTTGGCTCCAAAATGGCGCCGATGAAATAAGTTGGCCTATCTCTCCCACTATAGGGTCTCTGGTGTGTTACCCCAACCGCTTGATTATATCGCCATACGTTTCATGAATATTCATAACCTAAGTAACAACATTTTGCGGCAAATGATGCCATGTCAAGTTAACCAAGCACTGTGAATTTCATCCCATCTACTGAATATTCACAACCAAATGTTTGGGGGAAGGAATAATAATGAACATTATGGCTTCTCATGAATAATTACATAAAATGCATATGCAAATTATGATTGCTTTCGAAACTGAGGGTAATATACCCTGAATGGGATCGTTTGCGAGGCCTTGAAAGAGTGCGCCAACCGGCATTGCTAGAGTTTGTGCTGGGGTGCCGGGCTGTCATTGAGTTCTTCGCCGACGTTATAGTGTCGCTCGGCACAGACCGCCCGCCTACCCGCCCGCCTTGAGCGACAACCATTAGATAACTCTTTGTAAGGTAACTGCAGGCAGATGGTAACTTGTTTCTTCATATGACTGCCATGAATGGCAGAATCATTTTAATTAGCTGAAACCAGTTTGCCCATTTTATAAATAGGTGTATTACGTTTTACGCGTAACTTCTGTCAGGCTAGTTGGGATAATCTTGCATCTTTTCGCGCAGTGAGTTGTTGCATTGTCCACCCTAGCTCGCACACCACCCAGCTATTGACACATGGGCGTCAACAGCTGGGGACAGGGGGAAATTTTGAAAGCGGATTAACCATCACCACTCCCACTCCCGCTTCATACTAGGAAGCAATTGGTGAATCCTCCGAGTGTTTCCTTGTTGTTATCGCGTTTTCCTAATATTTTTTTTTGGGGGGGGGGGAGAATTTTATATTCCCAAATTTTATACAGGGTTTTCAAAATTCTTCACTGCAGGAGCAACTGTCACCAACACATGGGCGTTAACAGCTGGGACAGGGGAAACTTTTGAAAGTGGAGTAACCATCATATCGTTTGACCCCACCCCACAGTCTGATTCCATAGCTTACCATAGCTGGCTCAATGCGGTCAAGCACAAAATTGTGGAATCAGCCATGTTATGGATTGAAATCGTGGAAAATATCACATTTTTACCCAATACACATAGCATGTCCAGTTTAAACTCATCTGTGTTACAGAAACTGTAACACGTGTTACGAGAACTGTTAATGGTACGATACGGTTGAGTGATTTACAGATAAGTAGTTAATTTAGGAAAACGGCTGTCGAGTTCTCCGCATGGTACAGTGGTCAAGAAGGAAGGCATGATACCATGATTTTCGGGATTCTGGGTTCGATTCCTCTTATAAAGTTAACAGAATTTACTCTTACTTTTTTTGAGGGTTATTGTTAGTGTTAGGGTTAGGGTTAGGGGAAGATTGGGGATATTTAAACGTTCCTCGTGTTACAAAATTAAAACATGACACAGTTTAAAACTGGAAATGGTTATCCATCATGTACAGTATGTACTGTACATGATATGAAAATTGGCTGACATTTTACACCACAGATTATCTGGAATCCAAAGTTTTCAGGTTCCTTAAGCGTGCCCTAGATACCACGCTACTATTAGCTCGTGATTTGTGCTTGAATTTTTTTCTGGTCAAAGCCATGCCTTCCCCCACCCTCCCACTTTTGAGAAGTGTTGACGCTCTTGCACCAACATAAAAAATGCCAAGAAATAACATATTTGTAAGACCTGTTTTAATGAAAACGTCTCTGTGATAGGACAAAGAAAAATGGCTGCCTTCAGATAGCGTTTGTTTACTAAGTTTGCCTAACATAGACATGCTTTTAAATAACTTCTGCACATGTTGTCGACTGTCGAAAACCTAATCAAACTTTGTTGAAAGAAACTTCGATTGTGAGTCATGCTGATGTTTTTCTGCCTGTTCAGTCGGTATGCATGTTTCGCTGCTATATAGAGTATCGAAGTGATGTCGTCACTTCCGCATAGTTGCCCATGGCGATGGTTCTAAACAAACTTCGACCTGATTAGCCTGACGTACTTAACGCAATACCTTAAAAAACTGTGATTTTCACGCGTATATATAAAACCACATGGCACACAGTAGAGCTGAATATTTGTCACAATGGCACTCTTACTACCTATGGAACAATACTATTTTACTTATTTGCAGGGCTGTAACGCCCGAGTCCGGACTCGGACTCAATTCCGGACTCGAGTCCGGTTTTTCCTGGACTCGGAATTGGCCCGGAATGGCAGGTCCTGGAATCGGAATTGGCCCGGAATGGACTGCATCTGGACTCGGACTCGGAGCCGAGTCCAGCCGAGTCCACTTAAATGAAAATTGATGCCTCCCTACCATAATAGCTCATATTTACCACTGGCCCATCAGCCAATTGTCTGGGAAAGTGCCCCTGGGGATGTTTGCAACAGTGAGGGCATGGGAGTTGTTTATTGATCGAATTAGTTGGGGTTGAATCTTATTCAGGTTGGAAATTTGTAGGTGGAGCAACGTGGCTTCTTCTTAGGCAAAGGATTTGCTCAGTCCTCCTGGGGCTCCAGGCTTGCCAGGGGTACATGAAATAAAGAGAAGGTTTTAAAGATGGGTCCTCTAAGTTAGTTGGAAAAGTGCTACGTACATGATACATGCCTGGTTGAAGCATGTATCATGCCTAGTTTCTGTAATGGCAAAAGTGGCAACCATTGTCATTACCCAGCTACAAAAATCCTTTGATTGAAGAACTGACACATCCTTTCAGGTTATTCAGCTTACACTGATTTATCTGTTCAAGCAGTGACCACCAGCCTCCAAGATGACAAGGTGTGATTAAGTTAAATACAACAAAAGTGAATGTTACTGATTGGTATGGTTGGATTCAAGTCCACCTGTCCCAAATTTAAGCAAAGTCTGAGTCCAAAATGATCAGAATCAGAGTCAAGCAGAGTCCAGAAGGCCTCGAGACCAAGCTGTATCCAAGTCAAGCCGGGATCTGAGTCAAAGTCGAGTCAGAGTTTGACAGCATTTTTGAACATATGTCTTTTTAATGGGGTACGTGTATACACAGGTAGTGAGGGTGCTTGCTGACCTCTGGCTAGCTGAGACCTATAGCCTGTTTACTTACAATTCAAAGGCAGGATGAGAATAGTGTGCAGCTTCAGTCATTATACCAGGACTCAGCCTGAGGGGGCAGGGTGCCCAAAAGTGGGGGGGGGGGAAGCAACCTGAAACCTGACATTGGGGAGGGTGTGAGAGCACATTAAATATAAATAATACAAGCATCAGTTAGGGCTTGAAGTTTGGATTTCAGAGGTAAATTTTAGTCATCCGTGAAAGGGCTTGAAGGCCAAAGTGCCTGCATGCAGTCTCCAGTGTTTCTGGTTACATTCCAGGCTCTTTAAAATCAAGCTATCTGCAGTTACTGCAAGCTTCAGGTTGTATGGACACTTAAGTCTACTAGTAAAGTTAGAATACTATAGCTGGACAGTGTTTGTCAATGCCCATGCTAAACCAGCTGCAGTCATGTGTCTTCATGCATGTATGTAGTGCAGTGTATGCATTGAACCAATGAATCATACACAGCACACATACCGTAGTTAAGTTCCAGCTTGAACAGAATGAGTTCTAGGCGTAGGCCCAAACCGCAATATACTGTTTACAGTCCTAATGCTGGCTGCATGAAAGTTTTACAGTACACGTCTACAGTATACCAACACTACAGCTAGTCTTGCGTTGGCAACTGGTAAGTTATTAAGTTACGAACATTCTTTGTGCTTGCTAGATAGATTTCACCAAAAAGTTTGAAGAAAAACTTCTTACTCATACTGTGTCTGCACCGTGTGTCGTCCATGGGGGAAATGAGTTACAAGTTCAAGCTGGAGTAGTATATGCATGTTGATGAACTTATTAGACCAGAACCATAAAACTGTACCAGTCAATGAACTGTTTTCCCCAGGTAAGGCTATAGTATACTATAGGTAGCAAGGAATGATTACGTAACTTAATGTAACGCTGAACTTTCTAGCAGAACTGGTACTACATGCACAAATCTATAGCCTTGACTTGCTACCGGTGCATTCTATTTCTAGAATACTGTACAGTACAACATACAATTTCTTTACTTCAGATCATTCAGGTCTATATATAGTGCAACTGGGGTCAGATCTGAGGACTGCCAAGCGTTGTGATATTGGCAATATCACATAGGCCTAAAGGCCCGTAGCCTCTCCCAGTTGAACCGCATCCACCACCTGTTCTCATATAGGCCTATACCCTCATTAAATTGTAGTTAAAAAGGCCTTGAACAAAATCAGGTTTACTATAAAATATAAGCTCCACATTCATGTGTACATGACTGATGTGTACAGTTAGTACATTTTTCAAAGTGCATATAAACATCAGCAGAAGCTATTGGCATATATGCTGTTAGAGACAGTTTGTTTAATTTTGTCTCATCTGGATAAAACTTACAAATGTAAGGGGAATCACCCCCTTTGTAGCAGTTAAAGCCTTCCTTCAGTAATATATATACCTACACACTGCACAGTATAGCCTTTGTAAAATTTGTTAAACAGACAAGATGCAAAAAAGTATCACCTCCAGTTCAGGGCCCATAATATCTTTATGGTTTCAACTGAATAGGATTTTGGGAGATTCCCTGACAATGTACTGCAAGGCAAAGGCACAGACCCATGTTCATTGTTTGCATTGTGCAAGGTTGTAACAATCAATGGGCACATTGTGCCAGTGAATGAATTAGGTTCAACTCAAGGTATTACTATGTAGCCTACCAGCTAGTGTAGCTTGTATTTTCCTTGGATCTTCCATTGCTTTGGAGATTTGTGTAGTATCCACCTCTTAAACTCTCAGACCCATCAAATCTGACTGCTTTTGTTGTAAAACTGTTAATTGGCTTGAATGTATTGTAAATAGATTGGTGCATGGTTGTTCCAACACATCCTTGATTCATATACAAAAGCCCTTGGTTCAAGTTGATTAAGCTATTCAAGAATTGGATCACCATCAACCTCTAGGATGATAAGGTGCAAGTCCAATCACACATAATAGCAGTGCAGAATTAGCCATATGTGTATAGACATCAGATAATAATCAATACTAATTTGCCAATACAAGTAAGTTTTGTGTACCGTACTTGAAATTAATTAGTGTAACAGGTATGAAAACAGCACTTTACTTCAAACCATAGAGTTAAGACATGTCAGTACAAGCATCAGTAGGCGCAATTGTAAGGATGTAGGCCGGACATAATTTTTCGGATGGGGGATGGGGTGGGGTAGGGTGGGGGGAGGCTACAATATTGACATAATTTGTAGGGCTTTAATGTTTTAAGGTTACTTTTCTGGGGATATCTATGTCTTCACTATTAACCTTTATAGACTTGTGAAATTTTTGAGGGGCTAGAAAAAATTGGGAGGTGCTCCCCAGAAAAGCTTAGGCACCTGAGTACCAGACATTGCAGTGGTTGTGTTTAGAACTTAATATTCCAGTACTGTACAGTATATGATACTCATATAGACTGGCTACCAAACACATGACTATGTACACCTAATTATTCTTGTACTCATGATAGTAGCTGGTGGAGCCTGTGACTCGTGACAAGTAGCTATAGCCTACCTGCATGCACCCATACCACCTGGTCAGATCCTGTACCCTTTCATACCCACACTAGTTCCTCATGACTGTATCCATACTCATGTTGTGGTACTTACCCCTAGTCTACATGTGTTCAAGTTCATGGCCCGGGACCTGCACCCATACCAGCTATATACTCACGACCTGTCACACATACCACATACTTATGACCAGTACCCGTGTTCGAGCCCATGACCTGCAGTACCTGTACCCCCACCCGTACTCATGACCTGGTTTACATACCCGTACCAATACCCATGACTTAGTACCCGTACCCGTACTCATGACAAGAGTCGTACCTGGCCATGTACTCATGGTCCTGTATTCACACTCAGTACAGAGCTGCCATGCAAATTCCAAGGATTGCACATTTAATTATGAGATGGACTCGGACTCGGCTCGGACTCGGGTCGTCTGGACTCGGACTCGGCTTGGACTCGGGGGGTACCGGACTCGGAATTGGCCCGGAATTGAGGTCACTGGAATCGGAATTGGCTCGGACTCGGATTAGGTGGACTCGGTTACAGCCCTGCTTATTTGTTTGAAAATCCCTGCAACTAGCGAAAAAATTAAATTCATTAATGCATAGGTTCCCCGTACAACGCCGGGGATAGGAACGTTGGGAGGCCTAGCCGCTACACTTTAACGTGAAAACATATTGAAGGATACGCATCATTTAAAAGGATGTACGAAATGCAGCCGTCATTGACTAAGAAAATGCAACTTGGGCCAAGTAAAAATTACCAATATGTTCCTGGTCGTATGGCACCCTACATCGCTGATTTCGTTCTTGAAATGAGATTAACTTCAGTCGGTAGAAAAAGTTAATGGGTCCATATCGTATTACACCGTAAGACACACATTTCAATGTAAAGCTCCCTACACCAGACCTACGAAACCTCTTAAAAGTTACAGTTCGAAAGTAAATGAAATTTAATCCAACCTGAAAAAATTTGTAAAAATACTTCGAATATACATAAAACCATATATTGCAAGGACTCTCATTTATTTAAAAGATGCCATTTCATTGCAACGAATTGAAGAAGTTGAGTCCTACGATAAAGCAATAGGGGTTTTCGTTCGTATGGAGACAGTGGCTTAAATGACGTCACACTTCGGTACTGTATAGACTTTATGCATTGACGTCACGTGACATCATTTCGGAGCGTTAGCAATGAAGCACACTGCACGCACGACGTAGATTTCGCACGCCCGTGTAGTAGGCTTACGCGCATATCCGACTGGTACACAAATCAGCTATCTACATTTGTTGGTGTAAGTTACAACGACACACGATTGCCTTCATCGGGTGCACTTTCTGCAGTGACTTTCTGTTTTGTGACGTCATATGCATAAGTTCTGGATGGACTTCCAGCCTAGCGGCTCGTTCGTCTATGGATAACTATTCTGTAACACTAAATTTACTCCCAGTGTTGTACTTAATGATCTGATGTATTTGCAATCTGTACTGGATAGGAGACACTGATTGCGGACCGTCCTGTCGGCTATAAGTCGGCTATATGACCGTGCGTACCACGCATGACAGACCCTTGATGTAGAGGTATGAGGGTCGAGAGGTTGGTCAGTTAAGTTTGCTGTCCTTTCGGCGACGTAGCTCCCTTGGGGAGAAGAACTCCTTCGGGCCTTACGTTTGGTTTCGCCCCTTGACTCTTCACCAGAGAGTCGAGGAGACGTTAGAAAGAGAAAAAGAGAAATCATGCGTAGCATCTGTTTTTCAGCCAGTCTAGAGCGAGGACGCCCACAACAGATATGGTGAATGATGGAATGATGTGAAGGCTCGAAAGCTTAATAGTTCATCACGTTCAATTTAATGTCCATTATGGGATCGCGTCCCCACTACGGGAGTAGTTGTCTAGTTATTGTCCTTCTCTCTTGGTTGTTGGCAGGGTGCAGCTAGGTACTAGCATACTGGGGGCAAGATTGAGATAGGGTTACCTTTTGAGAGGGAGTACAGAATTTTATAACTTCCCTTGCAATATAATATATTATATAACACCTTATTTCTCTACATTTGATTGGAGGATTGGTGGTCACATGCCACGCGTGATTTGGCACTATCATCACGGTCGTGTGTTATCCGTTATCTATCGTCCAATAGTCTACTATAACACACGGTGGTGACGTCACAATCACTGCGCGTAGGTACAAACTATGCCGCAACTCAATAATAAATGCAGCTTTTTGGGGATCACACATTGCATATCGTACGCCGGTAATAGCTAGTAGGTACATAAACGCGTAGCTAGCAAACGACAAACCATGGAGCTATCACACGACAAACACGAACCACAGTGACCGCCAAAAAACAAATTTACTGAACCAACTACTAGATCAAAGTTATAACGTGTTATATAAATCAAATAATGAATGTTTTTCATTCGTGCGATAGTATGAATAATTTCATTCGTTGAAAGATTTAACGTTCTATTCAACTCGGCTTAGCCTCGTTGAATAGAACGTTCAATCTTTCAACTCATGAAATAATTCATACTATCGCACTCATAAACATTCATTATTGTATACTATCGCACTCATAAACATTCATTATTTGTATATCAGCACAACACACAATGAAGGAATTGGATGCACACTTCAACACATCCCTCCCTTACATAGTAAATATACATTTTAGCTTGAACTGGACCGTGGTTACCATGGTGACGATATGAATGGGGAAACAAGGTAGAGAGATACTAAAATGGATCCACCATGAGGTTCTGAAAGTGATAATATCATGGTTCCAATTGGCTGGTGGAGAGTAATAAAAATTAGGAGCATTGTCCCAAATTCCCCCGGCCCCACCTTCCCTTGTCAATCGGGGCTCGGATTGAGCCACTTCTGAACCTCCTACTTATGGAAATCTTGATAACGCTAATCCATTGCTGAATTGAGAAATCATGTTCATTTATTTCTCCCTTTTAATCAAAGGATATTGTTACAATAGATCAACCTATTGATCAACGTGACGTCATGATACCTCATCATGAGATAATAGTAAATACTAGCTACTGAGTGACGTCGATATCTTCGACGGTATCTGGTATGACCTGTTTTGCCCTTCACCTAGTCTTTGGAACCACATTCTGATCACTGGGTAAGGTACTTCCCATACTTGCGCATCGGTCAGCAAAATTCTCTCTTTGCGATTGAAACAACGCAAAATAACGAATCAAATATTAGGTGTATACCTTATGTCGTCTGCCCAAACGTAGTGACACAGCCCATGCAGAACAAAAGAAATAAGGGTAGTAAATTCAGAACTAGCCTATCTGAATTAATTGAGTCCTACACTCAAAGAACATTGCCAACTGAGTTTTAGTTAAGTAAGTTGATACCCTCAAGGTTGAAATCTTTACAAATATTCAAGAGAAAAAAACGCATGAGTTCGGTTTTATTTTAAATCATGTCTTAGGAAGATGACCGCTGGCGGTTGAAGAAGACCGCTCGGATTCCGGACGACATTTAAAACAGAAACAGTGACAAATATTGATCGACTACTGTTAGACCGACGTATCATCCAATAGGGCCCAGAGAAATATTTTTAGAGGACGCTTGTTGTCATCAGTATATTGAGTCGATCGAAAAGCAGGTTTCAGTACGTGACCAAACATTATAACCCATTGCGCGCTATATCGCTGAAGTGAAAATGGTCACTGCACTGCACTGAGCTAAAAAATTTAACCATACACGTGCGGGACCTCTTCAAATGGAGAGGGGCGGTGGGCGGGGCTGAGCACTTTTGCTCGAAATTTGAGCACGCTTGCCAGAAAAATTGCACATAATTTTCCGGAAAGTAAAAAAAATTCTGCCCAAAGGGGTTTTGGTTACATCCTCAGTCTCCCACTTCGTAAGCCTCTGCTTTTAACTGTGTTTAAACTACCCTTTTAAGTTTAACCAGGATCATAGATTAGCCAAACATTTCTTGACTGGAAACAATCAAGAAATCATGGTGGAAAAATGCACTTTCCTGTTTAATCTAATCACTGATTTGAAACCCTAGTCACGTATTTACATTTTCCTGGTAAATTTTAAGTATAGACTCTCTTGGTTACTTTAACTAGGCTGGCTGTAAGTGACCATGACCCTGGTTAAATTTAACCAGGGTGTTTGAAGAAAGGTAACATACCTATACCTCACTTAGCTGAGACTCATCGGCTGTAAGGCGATTTATTTGGAATTATGTACTGAAACTCTTAAAAGATGAAAACAAGGCAAAGGCAATATTGTCTTTTTTATTATTTTCTTATTTCATTTTGCTTTCCTACTATTTACACTCTTGAAATACAACTTTTAAATTTACAGTACCTTTACAGATGGCTATTAAATTAACCGAACTTGAAGCTAATGACTTAATTACTCAATTAAATGCCGGATTTAGATTCAGGGGTGCCCGTAACCTATCATATAAGGGGCCCTCTTTCAGCAGGGAGTTGTTATGCGAATGGAGATAGCTCGCCACAACTTCCTTTAAAGTGAGGTTTGCGCATTCAAGGTCACCTAATAATCATTCGATTATCTTGCTCTTAAGATTTCTATAAGCACTAAGCCAAGGGTGGCGCCAGCGGGGGGCCAGGGGGGCCATGGCCCCCCGTCGGGGAAGGCTGCCCCCCTCCCGTTGGGGAAATTTTTCGGTTTCGTCGGGGAGCTGTTATGTATACGATAAAATATGTAGTCCCCGACAACGCCCAGTCGCCCCGACGATTTACTTAATTTTGGTCTAAATTAGGGCAAGTTCTTCAATAAAAACCTCAAATTTTCTTCTTCAAAGCCCCATTTTTTTCAAATTTTCCATGGAAAATGCCGGTGTTTTTTTCAAATTTTCTACAAAAAGAGCTCAAAATTTTCGGCGCCCTTCGCGCGCCAAAATTTTCCTTCAAAAATCGTTTCGGCACTTCATTTCCTTCGTTGAGACTTTGGGTTGCTGGCCCCCCCGTCGGGGAGCTTGGCCCCCCTGTCGGGGAAATCCTGGCGCCACCCCTGCACTAAGCTGGATTAAAAAGTTAACACAAAGAGGTTTGTCGTCTGCTACATCTGGAGTGGAACTATGGCGATTTTACCCATTGCCATAGCATTGCCAGTCGACTGAAAAATAAGTATATTCTCTCCCTGGTGTCGCTTAGTGTTGCAAATGAGACCACATCGGCTTGATTTTATGTAAAATTGTGAACAGAGATGTATGTCAGGTCATTTTAGGAAACTTGAGGAAACTTTCAGAATGCAGTTAAAGAATTAGCCTTCTGCCTCTCTAGCCCATTTGCATATGGCCTTTTTAGATGAGTAGGGGCATTTGTATTTATCTAGTTCTATTAAACAGCCGTTTGAGTTTAATCACCCTGTCATAATGCCATTACTATGATGGCGGTATACAAACCTACACATCAAAGCATTGTTTAATTTAAGTCCCTTGTTAAAGTATTACTAGAGCTGAATGATGTGGCAAGGAGAAAGAAATCAAGTTGAAAGCATTAAATAAAGGACCTAAGTCCTTATAAGCATTAGTATCACCAGCTAATAGTTGGTAATCTTTTAACACTTAAATAGGTCTTAGAGTATTAGCATAAATTAAACTACTCGTGCTTCCTCCATTCGGATAACAGCTCCCTGCTTTCAGTGTCACTTGTGGTGACATTACTTGTGGGTTGGGACTAATACGTGAGACTAAGCGGATCGCCACCATCAGAAGGCGTGTAGCCTATACAAAGAAAATTTGGCAAAAATGCCGATGCCGGCAGATTACCGGAAATGACACTTCCCAGGCCTTTCAATTTGCATAAAGACTTTTTTATCTTTCATGATTTAGGAATTTGTACCCACCCCCCCCCCCCCAATGGGGAAACTAAGACACATTTTATTTTGTGTAGGGGGAACAGAACTTGAAATTAGCATGCAACCTGTGTTGAATTTGTTTTATTACGTGTTAAACAGGAAATCGAAGATCCCATACACCCATCCAATCGTTAGAGAAATCCATGAAAGTGATTTTGGAAAATCCCCATTTTTGTGAATTACAACTAGCGGGTGTCCCCGCAGGCCTCATTTTTTCCCACGAGGTTATGGGCAAATTTGATTTTCAAAATTTTTCAAATTTGTTTCAAAATCATGGTTAGGGTTACTTTTAGGGTTAGGGTTACCTGGCCTAGGGTTGTTTGGCCTGTTCTTTCATAATCCGGTGTCAGAATTACAATAAAAGGGTCGAAAAGCTGTCATTTTGGAACTAGAGGTGTGGCCTATTTCCAAGAAGCTGATTGGTCCATTGGCATGATTTGCCCATAACCTCGTGGGGAAAAATTGCGCTACCCGCAGGTAGTATAGTAATCGTTACGTCAATAACCAGATGCAAAATGTGCCGGCGCTTGGCGCGCTTGGACATTCTCATGGTAGCCGCAGCATATGTAATGTATATATGCTCAAGAAAATCTATCCCGGGATGCCGGGATTTCACTTTTCGGGGCAGTACCATTACCTGCAGCCATGTTAATGGTACAAAGTTTCAAATGAAATGTGCTGCTATTTAAAATAGAATGCACTCAGTCGCAGAAGTAGGCGGTCCGGTCAGAGGTACGAGAATGCATAGTGTTTACGAGAGCTTACAGCAAGTAGATATCTAATGCATCGACAATACTACATCAGTGCTTCTGAACCTTTTTTTATTTCAAACTTGGTTGAAAAAATTCTTCCCCATTTCCCCAAATGTATTCACGAAAACTTAATACTTTTTTGTCAATCATGCATTTTCTTTCCCATGCTAAATTTTCCATGGCAAAAATTCAGTTTCCTAACTTTGTAGTTAGTGGATCACTTTGTGAGAATGAAACAAAATCGCAAATACACCATGCACTCTCTAGCAACTTCCTGATTCGATTCAGATAGACTTCCGAGGAAACCTATCGTTGTGACAGTTGCCTGATCATTCAACATTATCACTTAGGCCTTGACCTTACATAGCCCATTCCCAGGTTTACTTGCATGGGGTAGTATGACTACTGTGGGTTCATACGAATCGTTTAAGCGAAGGTGCGGATCATTTTTAAACTTGAAAAATTGAGACGATTGGATAAAGGATAACCATGGGATAGTTGTTTTTTCTGACACACCAGGTTAAAAGGCGGACAAGATGTCCGGTCGGACACTTTTACAAAGGGACTAAATGCACTGTAATACCGGCCGTTCGATCTTCCCCTTGACCAGTGACATAGCTACCACTTGCCTTCCTTACGGCAAACTCACGGGTAGATGGCTTTCATAATGGGCACCACCATGGATCCTGTTATGTATATTTCATGCAACACAAAAAATAAGTTTCTATCAAATATTTGATGTAAAGTACATACAAGTAAGATTGCCTGCAGAGGTTGGTTTGCCATGCAAAGTATAACTGAGCAATACACCGTAATGCACCACTCACTACATAACCCGTAGCCCCAAAGCTGGCCATCCCAAACATGGCCTGAATGCTTCATCATTCCATTTTCAGTTATCAGTAATTTGTAATCCGATGCTAGTCGAAACAACGCAGATATCCTAACCATAGGCGTCCATGTTCTCTCCTCCCGCCTGTATCCCCCAGACGGACTTCCGTAATTGGAAGGACGCTCTTGTCCATTAGGACGCCCTCGTCAATCAGTTTTATTCTTGAATCGCCATCACAGTTGCATGGTAACCCAGGTGATACACACGAATCTGCATGGAAACAAGCCATTAGTAGAGTATCAGCAATAAAAATTGTCCAGTGAGAAGGTGGGGGGAGGGGATATCTGCCGTTTTTTATCTCTCTCACTAATGGCCAATAACAGTAACATGATTGAAGATCATTAGCAGACAAGTCTTCCATGGGTAACAAATATGAGGAACAAAGATGTGTTTGGCTAAGGGTTACAGATTAGCAGTGGCGCTGCCAAGAGGGCATGGGGGATTTGGCCCCAGAAAATTTCTTTACCCCCGTTTGCCCCTTGCCCGCTCCTGTTCAGAGGTGCACCGTTTACTGGAGCAATGCGCACTCAAAATTTTGTGCCCCCATTTTTCCTTGTCCCCCGCTTGCCCTGCCCCCCTTTTGAAACGAGGCGCCGCCACTGCAGATTACGATTCTGCAGTGAGATATCTGTTCATAATACCCACTTCTTCAAATCCAACTGTTTTCATATTGCTTATCGTTCTCTAGATGCACCTCTGCATAGTCTGACCATTTCTGAGCTAACGTCACAGATTTGTAAATTAACCTAATGTTAATTTATGATGGGGGCAGTATTTGTATGGTGAAACGGTGAACACTTATGGTTTTGATGAAAACTGTGATATTCAAACTTTTTACATAAAATGAATGGTGTGACAGTTACATGTCCACAGACCAAAAATTCAGAAATTCAGACTTGTGTAAACCACGGTAAACGTGATGTATGAATGAGCTTGTGCAAGAAAGTATCTTTTTGAAGAATATGAATAAATTATTGAAACAAGCACCTCACCACTCATATTTCCCAGTTACTAGACCTATTTCTTCTCCTTCTAACAAAGAAAAAACGTAAAGGCAAAACAAATAGAAAATGAAGAAATTAATCATCTATAAGATTTGCAAAATTGCATTTTTTTAGCGACTAACCGTCAACCCCACAGGCACAGAGAGAGCTGTTGGTGGGAGCACCTCCCCAATTAACCAACTTTTCGCCGTCAATGGAAACGAGCCAGCCGTAGTTCACAGAACCCGCGTTTTTAGACCCGTAAAGGAGAACAGCTGATCGGCATTCGTACTAAACAGGAGAAAATCATATTCTATATACGTTAATGAATTTCACGCATCAGCATACCAACGCATCACTATCGTTATTGTTTTCGAAGTTAGTCTACTCAGAACAGCCGCTTTTTTAGTGTGTGCTTATACTCATCAAAAACATATAAATACCTGAAACAGTATCATCATTTTTTTTGTTATGCTTTGAGAAATAACCACGTGTTTTACGACAGGGCCACCATTTGCCAAAAAGATATGACTCGGAACTTCCACTCTAGCATTAGGTTACAGAGTCACACCAGGGAGCTGGAAGACACAATCACAACAACTATAGAACCGGCAGGACACTTTGTATGAATCTCAAAATCGTATTAAAATGTGTTTACAGTTTATGTCATCGTATTTTTACTGATGTCCTTTATCCTTGGGAAGAAGGTGTTTATGTTAGGTTATTTATCGCTTAACCAAGTATAAACCTAGACCTTAACCAGCGGTGGCTCTAGGCGCGGACATGTGTACACCCCCCCCACACACACACACTTACCCCAACTTAATCTGGTACTTATCCAGGACTGTGTAGACAGGTAGAGCTATGGTTAAAGTTTGTTAGAAAAAGCCTCCAATGAAAAGTCTTAGACTCTGAATTACTACTAAAATTTATTTTTTTCTCAAAGAACTTTTCTCGCAACCATAGCATGTTTTTGAAGCAGGGTTACACCTACTAACTTTCTTTTGAGCAGCGTGTTTGTGTTATGTTACTTTTCTAAAGCGCCGTGCAACCTTAACCATCATCGACCAAATCCTCCCCCCCCCTCCGAAATTCCCCCCCCCCTCTAAATTCACAATCCCTCTGTCTCATCAAATTTACCTCTCATCAAAAAAAAAAATGTTCATACTGTTATTTTGGTGATCTGCGTAGTGTGCATCAATCATCATTCGAAGATATAAATGCTCCATTCTTCAATGCCCACACTTTCCCAGAGCTTTCTAGGGCTTCGCCCCTTGTCGCCTTCTGGGGCATCGCTGCTTGACACCACCAGGGGCCTATGGCTACCACACTCTACAAAATGCCTATTTAAAGGGCACTGAATAGGAAATCTATTCAAAACTTTGATTAGATCCGATTTTGATTAGTTCAAAAATGAATCAATTCAAATCATATATATTGTCAATTAGTTGAATATGTTCAAGTAATTGATTAGTTTTCCTATTCAGTGTCCCTCTGATAAGATTCTCTTCAAATTTCAATAAGCATTTTGAGTGCAGCCTACCAGGACCCCGTTAAAGAGCGCACTTGGCGCTCCCACGACACAGTTTGGTTATTCCATTTAAATCCCGCCAAATAACTTGTTCTGCCCACATCACCCCCTACACACACACGCGCGCGAGCGCGCCTGCGTTCAAAATTCTGGTACCGCCTCTGGTTTTACTTAAAAGAAAACAGAATAACTTTGGAAGTGGCATTTCCTCGGTCACGTGACTTTTCTCAGTACGTGGGTGATCAAACGTTTGTGCTTACTATAAAGTAATTTAGAGGTGTTATAAAACTCCCAGTAAACTCCCTTGATACATTTTTAAATTTTTATATGATAACAAAATATCCGTTATCCGAGACCTGCTGTTTGATAGGCGTTTTATTTTCTAAAGGCGACGGTAGGGCGTTGCTTCTAGGAAATAACACCTCCCTAGTGACGATAGTGGAGTTTCATGAGGTTGACTTCAAGACATTGTTAGCGCAAAGTAGATTTGTTACCATTTTCAATGATACCCTACTCACATGTATTATTAATTAGCCGAAAAACAATAAAGAAAAATCCCATTGTGAGAGAAAATGCATTTTTTTTCAGTTGACTTAGTTTGAAACCATCCAACCGGATGCTGTCGAATCAGGGAGCTCCCTGGTCGGATAGTTTTGGAGATGGGTTGGGGTGGGGCGCTAAACCATTTAACTCCAGAGGTTGGACATTTTCTAAGGTAATTTTGGACGTTTGAAGAGAAAAACGTCCAAAATTGAAAATTACTGGGTAGCAACAGTCCCCCAGCCCTCCTCACTCCCCGCAGCCCTCCCTTAGCCCTGAACAAAGTAAAAGTCAGGGAACGGTGAGCTTCTAAAACTTCTTAAACGGAACAAGATTCGAATTCATTGAATTTATTTTCGCAGTATTAACCCCTCTCCCAGCCCCTTAGTTTTTCATGACTCTACTTGCCTCCACACATAACTCCTTTTGATTTGTCTCTACTTAGCTCTACTCGACGGCAAGTTGCAGTGGTGTGGTATAGTAGCCCCGGTGTGACCAAGATAACTTAAGCGGGGATAATAAAATGAAGGTCTGGGGTAGTAAGGCCCGGAAAAGAATTGAAGGTAGGCTACTTTTTTATTTTCGCTTGGAAATTATCTCACGAAATCACATTTGCAATTGCTAAAATGAAAACTCAAGTTTGTTAGCCTAATAGTTATTCTCTGAATTAGCGCCCAAAGAAAAGTTCTTGAAGAAATATCCATTTGCTTGTAACAATGTCCAGGGGATACCCTACACCCCCGGTCACGTCAGTGTATATTGCGCAACTCTGGCATGGACAATGTTAGTTTCATTTAGACTGCATCAATAAAATCTGCCGGACAATATGAGCTGAGGGGAAAAATTAAAGTTAATACTAAAGTAACCTGCAGATAACGTCATGCAAGCATAATAATTCGGGGCAAATGAGAGGGAGATTTTAAAGGTGGGAAGTAACATCATCCCTTCAATACTTTTTGTTAAGGTCATCCATGCTCATCTCATGTGTTGTCCACTGAATGATCAGGAGCATGTACACCAAATATGCCAGCTTTCTTGTGATGAAATAGAAGGTTAATAGTTAAGTGTCCCGGTGAAATAAACATAGTCAGAATTCTGGTCCGCCGCACAGTTCATACTTGCTTGAGATTTTTTTCTTTAATACCAACACATATAGTGCCATTGACATGTGTAATTCAAAATAAAGCGACATATCGACCAACCCTTTTGCCTCGACAAACTCTTTTGAAAGGCATATTTGTAAAATCAAACAAAGTTTTTCTGGGCTTCTTTGGACGACCTCCCTGGGTTGCCCTCCACACCTTTGTTGATCATGTGATTTATTATGTGTACAAAATTGTTGCATGTGTTGGGGACTCTAAAATCTTTGGTTTTGCTCCCTTCAGAGCCGTGGCCAGAGGGGGGAGGGTACTGTCTCCTCCTGAAAAATATTTTTATAGGTCTTATTTATTATTGAACATGCCCAGGGTTGCTTCCTCCGTCTCTCCCGTCCCCTTACCTGCCTCCCCCACCCACCCCTCCCTCACCCGTAATTTCGTGATTTCCCCATATGACTGGTAATTCTGGCTACAGGCCTTGTTTCTTTCCTCTGTGTTATATCATCTCCAACCAAGTATTCCATTAACTCTCCCTGCCCATATATTATACACGGAAATTTGGGTCAAAACGTTTTTGTCAATTTGAAGCGCGAAACCTGTGGTAAACAATCATATTACTAACAACTGATACAACGATGTACACATACCAACGTAAGGTGTCGTTATAGCCATGACAACCAAAAGCTACTGTTTTAATTAAGTTTTAATTAATTACTGGGCCTTCCATAGTCCAAGATTTTCAATCGGATGGCACGCGTATCTTGGAAAAAAGACAGAAATAGTTCCAATGATTAATATTTGCAAATAGGGTCAGGCGAGAAAAAAGTGATTCAATCCGAGCATTCGACAAGTTTGTTCTCCAGTAAAATCGCTTTTTCTTAACTTAACTTCTTGTAAAGAACATCTGCTTTAAATTCATAAAGTAGAAATGTGCGTGCATGGATTGGGATACTAAATAATCGTTAAAACAGGAAAAACGAAAAAATTGACGTGCGATGTTCGTCAGTGGATATATTATTCAACCCCCAAACTTTGTATATGCTTGGTCATTGTCACGAGAACAAGCAATAACTCGATTTCAGATTATTTCTTATCTCTCCGTTTCTGCCTCTACGATTTAAATTTTGTTAAAAACCTAAATAGGTTGAAACGCAATTTGGGAAACATTTACAATTTAAAACTGCAGTTAACTTGTATTTCCGCTATGCACCATAGGCTATATTCGAGGAAGTTGCGTGAGAGCATATAGCCTGCTTAGCTGGCGGTACAGCTGTACAGTCTTTCCCGAAGTTAAAGGTCAAATGCAGTCGCCCCTTTCTTATTTTGAAACAATAACTAAATGTCACAAATTTCTTCTTATTTCTCTTCGAAGTATCTTTCATAATATTGCGATACGATTATTTCCCCTACAAAAGAAAATCGTTAAAACCGTTAAAAAAATGAAAAAAAATTATAAAATTGCAAACAAACAAGAATGTAAAATCGCTGCAGATAAAAAATTGACACGTGACGGTGCAATTGAAAATGGTGCTAAAATGAGCCTAACACATACGTATCAATCATCTAATTATCCTATGTTCCTTGAGGCAAACATGCGCACAACTTCATAAAAATTGTATAATGTGGCACTGTTTGCACCCATGTTTACATGAAGATGTAAAGTGTGTACAAAACTGTTAATTAACGAATTACGATTATCAAGGTGCATTTATACCGGGGTTTCTTTAGGATACCGTTTAAGCCTAGAACTCACTGTACGATAGAGTAAGCCAAGCGAAAGACGCTTGTGCCAGGGAGTGTTACTGGATGGAGATTCACCTCTTTGAAATTCAGAAGAGAGGTTTGCACAGCCAAGGTCAGGCAGATATCTTTCTCTCTTATCTTTCTTGAAATTTTTGCAGAAAGTTACACTGGACAAGAAAGTTAACACAAAATGGATTTGTTGTCTCTGCATATAAAGTAGGACTGGGGTTTTTCCAAACTGTCACAACATTGCCACTCGTCCAGGTAATAAAAGACTATTGCTTCTATTGCACCTGGTGACGGACGTGAGAGTATACCAATTAGGTTTTATGTCAAAATATACACATGAATCTATGTTTTGTTATTTCAGGAAATTTCTGGAAACATTCCATATTATTGACAAAAAAATTAAAATTCTGCCTCTGCATTTCATATGCACTTGGTCCCTTTTTAAAGAAGGCGCAAAGCGCATTAGTTTATTCCAATTAAATAGCCGTTCTGAGTGTTTAAGCACCTGTTCAAAGTGTTAATGGCGCATTACACATCAATGCATTGTTCTGCGGAAGACACGTAGACATGAAAGATGTTTTCAGGATGATTCCTATCAAATAGAAGCTACTGAATACAAGAAAAAATCCCTTTTTAACGAAAATCTTCGCGATTTAGTGGGTCGTAAAATGAGTTAGCATAAATAAAAAGCTTTTTGTAACATATCTTTCCAAAGTAGCTGATTCTGCTTGCAATTACAAATACACCATCGTTAAACATAATTTAAGGGGGAAATGCAGTCACCCCAATCAAAGCTATTATGCCCAGTCACTCTAGTTCGTGAATGACCAATTTTGATCACGTGACAATGTTTTTGTTGGTGAATTGTGAAATTCAAGGAGAATTTCTCCTTGCTTTACCTTTTTGTTTGTAATAGCTATGTTTTAAAAGTCTTCAGAGGTGCTTGCAATGCAATAAGAGGAGATTTGCAAAAGTTTGCAGATTTTTCAAAGCAAATTCTGGGGCGACCGCCTATTGCCTTTAAGGTCATGTGGGAGTGGATGCAGATCGCGCCTGTTCGAGAATCCTAACATCAGCAGATTAGTAGAATCATTATCGGAGGTAGGCCTAACCAGCGTAATGGGTCTCTTTGGCTTCCACCCAAGCCCGTAGCCAAGGGGGAGAGCCACGGAGCAGAGCTCTCTAGAAAATATTTTCTACCCCTTGAAAATTCAAAATTAGCATTGCCTTAATCATGCATTTTAGTCTCCCCCTCCTGCCTTAAGAAAATGTACCCAAGCCATTTCGCCTCCCTTCACGTACCTTTTCTGGTTACGGGCCTGCTTCCGCCCAAGGGATTGTCGCCCCTAATAAAAAGTTCTTCTCCCCGGGCTACATGATTACAAGGGAAAACCAGAAAACCGTTAGAGTAACTTCTCCCAGGTTCTACTAACATTGGGGAAGCGTGACTTGGAGGAATGACCCCATATTGTATAGCACGTAATTTAACTACTGAAGAGTGGCAGAAGAAAAATACGACAAAAATTGCTCTCCTTGACCACGCAACATACTACATGTACATGTATTAAAACCTTGGGTGAAGTGGTGCTATTACCTCCGTTAAGCGACTAAGCAGTTGAATTAAAACTGAACATCAAAGAAATTGCCAAATCGTGGGGCTCCGACATATTCCGTCGCACGATTTTGCCCGAGATGTGGCTCGATACCTACAGGGTGTAGCCTTACATTCTGCAGTCCAGTGAGCAGGGATGAGCGCGACTGCGTAGCACGCTGATACCATCTGAACATTATTCGAAAGTCAAGGCGATGTCACCGGTGTTTATCAACAATTTGCTCGACTGGGTCCTTGATGGAAGGGATATGGGCTCCCTGACGTGGAATAAAACTAAACTAAATTTCCTATCTTTGTAGGGCTACAGGCGGAGCCCTCGGAAGGGACATTCTGGGCTCAGTCGTTTTTGCCCAAGAGAAATCTAGATTGGGTATTTTCCTGTGAACGAAATATACCCTGGTCCTTTTAGTATAATCTGCCCGAGACGTTGGTTTTTTTCCCCAGTCCCACGAGCTGCACCCCAAGCTCGTACATGCGTGTGTATGAAACACACGGTCCTTGTTCGCCAAAAAAGTATCAGATCACGGTTAACATGGCATATGCCGGTTCAAAGCCGCGTGGGTCCATCAAATTTCACATTATATATGCACACGAAGTCAGTGTCATTATCAATGGCAAATATAGGGGGCGCACGCGCCCCCATTTGCACCTCCCAAAACACGGAAATGGAAATGATTACACCATGTGGCTTCTATTACTCTTCTAAGAGCCAAAATGTCTCAAACACGGCTGGGGAAACCCCCATTATGCCCCTGACCCAGGTCCACCATTCATTTGCTCCCACTATTAAAAAAGTCATGAATATTCCACTGTGGGATTCTTATTTAAATTTTTGTAGCATCTTTTTGTCAACATCCAAACGTAGTAGAACTGCACGAGCTGTGAGAGACAATTACTTATCACCATTAGCCATGACCCTGTTCATTGTAAAGAGGAACATTGTGTGTGTTGTTAAGACAACATATTTTAAAATTATGATTTATAGACGTAAAATGATAGGCAATTCAAAATAAGTATAGCTGGGTAATTTAAATTCTAAAAAATGGGTGTTCTCACAGAAAGATATTAACTGCTGGTTAGCTCATGAATAATTTATGCACCCAACTTTCAAATGATACATCATTCGCAATTCTTGCAATGCGCAATATGTTCGGGGTAGAAAAGCTACAACCGGAGTTAATAGTGAGATTTGATGGTTTCGTAATGAGACTTTTTGTCTGTGCCATGTCGCATGCAATGCAAACACACTATTTTCCAGTAATATCTCAATCTGATGAGGATAATTTGAGAGATGTATTACACGAGTCCTTGATTCTTCATAAATAATACTGTACCAGTGTCAATTAGGCCCTACTTGTAACTCACGCAACATTATCAAACAGCCTTCAAAGCGTTACTTGAAAAATGAGCAGAATCGAGATTGTTAGCTCAGCTACATGGCAATAAATTTACAGGTTGTCAGGCGCTTTTGATTGTATAAATTAGTACATCAAAAAGCGGATATTGGATACGGGTGCAAATACAACGTTGGTTTCCACGAATCCCTGTAAAGTTCAAACCCCCAACCGTTTGCAAGCCGGAATATGTAATCGAGGTGCATCCGTATGGTGCGTTTATATTCGCTGCATGGGACTTTCATATAATTCTTTCGAGTTTCAACTCATTGTTTTGTTCCACGGCATAGCCTAAACGATATAATTAAAAGAACATATGTAGCGAGCTAACTTAGGTGGGTTATATCAGGGAGTTACTATTTGACAAATAGAACGCAAAGTAAATGCCATGGGCTGGAAAGACAAGATAAAGGAACGATTTAGCTAAACCAGGGAGTTACTATTTGACAAATAGCAACTCCCTGGCTAAACATTGGTATATGACATTTTTGAAGTAGTCTGTGCGGGATTGGTGATGGACAAAATCAACTATAGGAGAATCACCAGTTGGGGAATAATCCATTGTTTTTAAGTGTTCTGCGTACATACACAGAGACCTGTATGCAAAAAGTCGTAATTGCGCAGAGTGGCTAGCTACTTTCTCATGTTTTGATACTTATCATTGCAGACGCTCATACACACACACATCAGTGAATGAAAGGCCCCGGTGTGGTTGTACAACTCACAGACCAGTGATGAGTGATGAATGGACCGGATGGTAAGCGGGCCAGCTACAAGTGTGTTTTTTCTAATAGCACAATCTTCCTCACATGTTGTGTCAGTGTTCTCTGATTGGGAGCAGGTGATTCAGTGGTCATGTTGTTTATCATACACACACCTCTCTGTCCGAGATATATCTGTCTGGGCGGATCCCAGGGAGTAGTGTGCCAAGCCCCCTTTTGGAAATATTTTTACAATAGACAAAATACTTAACAGTGTTCCAATATTTCGGTATGAAGCCATATCTTCCCTTGCGCCTAACTTTGCTTCCACACCCCTTGAGATATCTTATAGATTCTACCCCGCACTGTGATTTGCTATGACAAACAGGAATTGGTTTCTCCTTGTACCGTAAAGAACAATTAAATTGAAAAAAAGAGAAAATGCGAACACGGACTTTAAAGGCAATAGGCAGTCCCCCCCCCATTTCTTTCTTTCTTTCTCTTTGAAATAGTAGCAAACTTTAGCAAATCTTCTCTTATTCGCCTTACAAGTACCCTCTGGTAATGTTTTTGAACGTAACTATCACAAGCAAAAAGTAAAGCAAGAAGTTGTTCTCCATGAATTTAACAATTCAGCAACGAAGAATATTGTCACATGATCATAAAAGCCATTCATGAATTAGCCAATTAGGATGACGGGGTATACTAATTGTGATTGGGGTGACCGCATTTTCCCTTTAAAATCACCTTAATATACTGGTCGCAAAACTGTGACTTTGCGGTGAGTGCCTTCAATTGGTCTACGGATACAGGGTACTTCGGTCGAAAGACAAAGGATCCGGGTTCTTCGTGATTTGTCACCCGTACTTCCAAGTAGGACCTCCTGTGTCGAACAAGAGTGAAACCTGAGTAGATAATTCAGATACGCGTGTGTTAATTTACAATAAATTTAGGGCGGTCTTTTAATAAAAAGTAATAACAAAACATATTCATAACGCCACAGTCATGTGACAAGCTCGGCTGATCTTTACAAAGAAAAGGCTAGATCAAATAGACTCAAAATCACGAATGCATTAATGCGTGTAAGTCGACAGCGCTTTCCGAAGAAAAAGAAAACTGGCTAGACTAAAAACAAGAATGCGTTATTGAGTGTAAGCGTAAGTTAAGTTGCATCACCTTGACATAGTACCAAGCGGATTTTGAAGAGGGAGGATGGGGTAAAGTGGATACTTGCTATCATTTGTCCAAAGTAAATTTTCTGGTCAATTGTCTTCAAAATTTAGAAGTTCGTTTTAAAAGAAGCAACAAACACTGGGTCTCGTTTTGGGATGCAAGGATGTTGGATGGTTGGCGTAGATCGTTGCCGGAACACCCTGACCTTACAACAATTTTTTTCTCGTTCGGAAATGTTCAAGCTTGAACATTTCACTTTTTCATCTGCCTCTCTCCCTCACAACTCCTATTCAAACTTACACCCAGTTGAGATGAGAAGGGAGGATCGCTTTTCCTGTCCCAAGGTGTTGTTTACCGTCACCCCTACCCATAATTCATTGTCTTGTTGTTCGATATTATTCTAGCCAGGGGCGTGATTTGATGTCCGAAAGTGGGGGGCGGCAAAGCCGGGTGGACTATCAGACAAAAGCGCCGCAGGAGCGCGAAACGCTCCCCCTAATGGCGTGGGGTCTAGAGGCCCGCCTTAGGGCCCCTGGCGGGGTCCAGGGGAAGAGACCTGGTGGGGGGCCAGGGGGCGAAGCCCCGGAAGATCTGGGGTATTAAAGCAATTGTAGGCATTAATGATGCATTTTAGCTTCAACTTCAAATGACTTAAGGTGGGCAATTAACATACCACAAAAATCACAATTTGATTTTTTTAATTATATTCTTACTCCATGAGACTAACAATCAGATGTGAGGGCTTGAGGAAATAGGAGAGAATGGATTATTTTGAGGGTGTACCGGGGCTTTGGAACAATAATTTGAAGAATGAGAGATCTAGTATTCAGAATGGGTGCGCGAAGCGCGTTGAAGAAAATCGCATTTTTCATACCGTACTTTTTAGTGATATGAGTAATAGAAACGCTCAGACGGAAAAGTGTCCTCAAGGAGAGGGATCTCCCCCCCCCCTTCCCTAACCGTCTGTTCCTTATTACAGTACCGAAAATGACACTTTCCGGACCTTACAACTTGCATCTATACAATCTTTGAAGAGTCGGTAAATTTACACAGGTCGATGGTGATAAAATTTTGCTTTGAAAATTTCTGGGGGAGGGGAAACTTCCTCTACGCTGCGTACAGCCATGGGGCATTGATGGTGGCGATGATAATAGGAGAGTTTGTACGAAGCTGTGACAAGCAGGATGGTCTATACAGGAAGTAATCCCGAAACCCCGAAGCAATATTTAAAACGGGTGCCCGCGGAGCGCGCAGAAGAAAACAGCGTTGAGACATTTACTTGTAGCCTATTGTTTTTCTTTAGTTCTGAGTGCAGTATTTTTATTGCATAAAATTTTTCCAGCATTCCCCAGGTACCTGTTCTTTCTATAATACAGGATATGGGAACCTATATCCTGCTCTATGGATGCGCTCTTTCATGTTTCATTTTGTCGATAGTCTGGGACAAGTGCCCCTCAACTATTTTATTGTTGTGAAAGTTAAGGCTAGTGTTGATTTTGAGGTTATGTAGTATGTGATACTTAGAGAAGTCAATGAAACCTTTTGTGGGTAGTTTTTACATGGACATTGTCAAGGGCATCAGCAGTTAAAGTGCCAGGAAGTAATTTTTATCGGAGGCTGCATCTTGGGAAGTTGTGGCCGGCGAAGCCTTTAACCGCGATCTCCGAAGGTTGGGGACTGAGGGTCCTCCCAGAGAAATCTTTCTCAAATTTGACGGCTTTTGCGGCCATTCTGGACCATATATTGAGAAGATCCTGCTTTCCCCAGGTGTAATTTGAAAATGCTAATGACATAGTCTTCATATGATGATCGCAAATTTAAGATAGCAACCGCCAGTCAATTTGCCGGTGATGGTGGTAGTTGGTGAGGAAAGTGAACAGGGTGAGGTGCAGCGAGGGATTTGGAAATGGTAATTTAGTCAAGCTGTCCTACAGAAAGTAATAACGAGGCAATTCCACCAAACTTTTCCTACGCTCAGCAGTACAGCAGTACTAATGAGACATCGATTTATATAAGGATCGTGCAGCTTGGAAGCACGACGATTTTTTTTTTTCGGTTACCTATATCCACGGTCAGGGTTTGGTACTTGGTTTGTAAGGGCCATGGTGCATTTTATGACGTACATAAGTACTTTCAGTGACCCTTATTTCAGAGCTTCAGGTCATAATAGTGTGGCGGGTACGAGGAAAGAAATTTTACGGTGCCAGACAAACTTTTCAACTGTATTAGTCAATTTTTTCTGGCGGTGCGCGCGAACCGAGTAGAGAAAAAATTTCCTAGGCATTTAATGGTTTTTGATATTAATATTTTCCTTCATTAAACATTGCAAAATTTAATTTTAATAGGCTATTGAAAATTCTTTTATAATTTCTCTAATCTTACTTACTTTCGCTCATTTTGTTTATTATTTTTAGTTTTTAAGCTCTGGAAAAAGTGGGGGCAAGTGTCCCCTCTTTCCCCCTGTAATCCCCCCTATGATTCTAGCAGAGTATGGGTCATGTCATACATAATGGAAAGGGTGTTATCGTCGAATTCTTTCCGTATTGAAGAATGCTTGTCAAAGTGAAATCCAACCTTTTAAGTCTGGTATGGTTTCATCTTACGTTAGATTCTCCAATACACTTTCAATACATGCGAGTAGCTCTGCTAGAACTATCCATGACAGCCACTATAGGTTCACGCAAAGGTTTAACCATTGCCAATTAATATTAGCCTATTACATGCCACTACATGCCATTAAAACGGTGCTGACTAGTGTTTACTACGTCATACCTTCGTCACAATAGACTTGGAAAGGCTCTGTACCACCAACACCATCCGGGTCTATCAAGTACATCCCAGGTTCCTCAATTTTATTCTTCCAAACTTCGTTGCACGTCTTTGGAATTGCTTTGCTTGTCGTCGGTTCGACTGTGGAAGACAAAACTTGTGTGACGGGTTCTGAGATTGTTACCGGCAATTGCACAGTACTATTGGAGAAATTGGTTTCAATTGGTGTCGTCCTCACAGACGTAGTAATGGTGGTGGTCGGTGTAGTAGCTATTGGAGTGTTTTTTGTAGTAACGGGTATGGATCTTGATGTGGTGGCAGAGGTGGGAAAGCTGTTGGTGACAACAGTGGGAACGACGGAGCTGTAGTTCGTGTTGGAGGTTGAAGTGAGATTGAAGATTTTGAAAATAAAAGTATCGAGAGGATTTTCGGTGGATGTCTGTTGGTAAGAAAGGGATGTGTAGGTTACAAGAAAGGCTCCCATTTAAACAAAACTCAAGAGAAATATTTTCTTCTTGAGGTAAATGTTTGACTGAAGATATTACTTGAGAAGTTGTCCATCAGTCCTTGGACATGGTCAAACTTTCCTTTTGGGTTTTTCAAGAATTCATACAAGCGAACGCTCTACTTCAGTTAAGACTTTGATTTGCACACGGCTTTCTTATTAATCTAAATTTCCTCTCGACTCCTACGTACCTGTTCTGTCATTCGAGTCTGCGCAGTGGAAAGGCCACTTTGGTTCGTCCTTGAAGGTGTTAATGTCGGTGCGGGAGCGCCCTCTTCAGATGGTTCACTATGTCGTAGGCTCTCTTGAGGCATAGGCACGGTGTGATCATCTCCTTTGAAAAACAATTTATAATAACGTTCTTCAAGATAGATCACATCAGTATCAGGATACATTATGCGACCAAGAAAGCTTTGTTTCGGCTTTGTCGTCGATAACTAATATGTGCATGTAGGCATAATTTTCATGATTGCCATTTACCGCACGACGAACGTGTATTATTCTTTCGCCCATATTAGGTGCACTAGTAATACCAACGTTAGAGTATGCACGTGAAAATGCGTACATATTCTACACCAGGCTATAAAAGTAAGATTTGTAGATCTATGCAAATGCCTCACTAGCAAAACCCTGCCCCTTCAAATTGAAAAGTTGACTAGCCCACTTCCTGAAGACTTCCTCAACGCTAATTTTCTTTCCTAAAGCTCTGTGTCATGGCAACGTTGGGTCATCCATTTTCCCGGCTAAGGGGAGGACATCCCGAAAATATCTTCAACAGCAAGTTACTATGATTTTCTCCAATCCCCTAAAAAATTTCGGTTCTCGAATTCGTGGAGGATGCAGAGAGGATGTTAAATTTCTCTGTCTCATAATAAATGGAGAGTATTTGAGTATCTGACTTAACGAATAAAATATACGCTGGTTTAGAGCTTAAGTGATCATTGTCAGAAAGTGTCCCAACCGCCTTTGCTATACGTGGTACTCTATTTTTGAAACTTTTCACTAATGTCTGTCATGAAACACTTCATTTCGTAAAATTTTGTCAGCAGAACTAAAATGGAACCTTTTTTGAATTAATTAAGGCAGCAAGAAAACATTAAACAGTCCGCGTGTTTATATAGTGTTGATCTATCTCAAATTGTTACGTTTAGCACAATTCAGCCACAGATCCAAATTATGCATGGCAAGAAATAGTCTAGTAAAGGTCATTAGGCACGTTTCTGGCAATAAAACACTATAAATCATGATTGTCGCAAGGAATTGAAAATTAAGTCTTTAGAGAAATCTTTTTACAAAAACTTAACATTTTTCTTTCGTTGCTGGTTTTTTCTTCATGTAAGCGACAATATTTCCATCTCATGGATAATTAACGGAAATATTCAGAGTTTACCTGTAATAATGCTGCTCCCTGCAGGCCTTTATAAGTATATAGCCGGGGAGGTGAATACCTTCATGATATAGCTAAGTGGAAAAAACATTGACAGAGCCTACAGACGTGATTTTATACACGAGAAGAGAGGCCAGCTGTTGGAAAGGGTTGCGATAGTACGGCATACTGTTTAGTTCTCGAATGAAAAACCATTCAGCGGTCTCAATAAATCTATAACTGTACAAGTAGATCATCTGTTCAATGAAATGTTTATCTGCACATTAAAGACATAATAACCAGGCGCTGGCCCAGTGGGTGCTTTTCCGGTTCCAACCGCCCCCCCCCCCTTCAGCACCACTTTCTTTTTTGAAACGATCCCAAAACTACACTACAAAGTTTACGTATGCTTGTTTTGATTGTCAGATGGCAGGAAATCGCATCTGAAAAGTGCTCCTGAGGGAATCCCACTTCCTTTGTATAGACCTTATGCATTTACGTCACGCGACTTCATTTTAGCGGCAAAACAATGAAGCACACTGCACGCAAGATGTAGACTTCGCACGCGCTCGTAAAAGACTACGCGCGTATCCCACCAGGTACACAAATCAGCTTTCTGCATTTGTTGGTGTAACTTGCAATGATACGAGGGAGTACTTCCTGCTCTGTGACGTCATATGCAATGATACCACTGAACTATATAGCTCAGTGAATGATACGCACTTGCCTCCAAACGAGGGAGCGTGGGCAAGGTCTATGGCCCATTTTAGAAGGATACATGGTCATGGTCCTATACTGCATTATAATGCTCGATTTTCTTTGTATACATAAAGGAGACGGAGGGTTGTTGACACATTTTTAGGATTTATTTGTAAATATTTTTCGAGATACATAATTACTTAACTAAACATGGACGTGTCCTTTTACAAAAATGGGTAATATTATCACCACATTTCAAAAGATCACCTTAAACAAAGCTGTGAAAAGGTGCGAGTTTTACAATCATCTCAATGTTTGGACAGGTTGTACAGAGCATTCAGCAAGTTGTAACGCCCTTTTTTCCCCGAGGCAGCAACGAGTCGTGCAAAAGCAAAGTAGTGGCAAATATTACATTGTGCTGTCCCAACTCATGTAAAACATTACACCTACTATTCTCTCTTCAAAAGCACCAAATTTGGGGATACTTTGTGTCTGAGCACTTCTTCAGTCCAATAGTTCACAGTTGTTAACCATGCACAATGTATGTAGTTCGGCCAGCCTTTTATTATGTGTCCAGTGCAAGTATGGAGGTGTTGAAAATGAGATAAAACAACCAAATCTGTCAGAAAAACTGTAAAGAAGTACTCAAAAATGTTGTAATCCTTTTTTAGGTATCAAAACTTTTATTGACATAACTCTTTATTCTTACTGCTTAGCAACTGTTGACTTAACCCTTCTAATGATGTTCGATTCCTTTCATATCCAAATAATCTCGAAACAAATGGAATTGTTAAAACATGCCCTTAAGACTCTCTAATCTCACCCCAGAGAGTAACAATTCTCCCTACTAAGTTAAGTTCTAGCCCCTCCTCCAATGTAAACCAAACCTCATGCCTAGTACACCCGAGGCAACATTGTCGAACGTGTGTGTGTGTGTGAGGGTGTGTGTGTGGGTGTGTGGGTGGGTGGGTGTGTGTGTGTGTGTGTGTGTGTGTGAGCTTAATTGAGAACACAACTGACTACACAAGTCATTGTTGACCAACCAGAGTGAAACTGTGTTGTATGAATGAACGTCACAACTGTATTTAGAACTATAGGGCTATTCCTAAATATGTTTGGGCAGGGAGTCGCTAGCAACTCCCTGGTTTTGGGGTACCACAAGGCATATCCCCTTTAATTGAGGTTTGTTGGCCATATTAATTATTGTCAACTTCTTTGTTTCCCTTTTTTGTTTTCGATGAGTCGCTTGGTTGAAACATTGTTCGAGCCTTAACACTTCTCATTTTGGCAATTTTCTGCATAAGTAAGTTTTGAGTGAATTCTTCACTGACGTCATCTGAAATGAGATTTATCTTGACGAATAAACATTTCACATCTTCGTATGACGACTGGCAATGATAAGTCTACGAGGTAAAGACAATTGGTTCTTTTCATTGTATTTTGGCAAGTCACTGATCCTAGTTGATCTCAGTGGTGTGATAAAAATTTTGAGAAAAAACGGTTAACCTCGGAGACAAACATGCTTCAAAGAGTCTCTAGAATTACAACCTACCCCAACATATTCCTCTGTTTGTATGAGGTATTACAGACGACACAAACTACTGATGAAATGTGCCTGAAACATCTTTTTCAAATATAATGCTTACTGCTTAGCTAGGGTTGGCACTTCGTAGTACCTGTGAATGTATATTGATTATCCGATGCCAGGAAATACCATTAAACAGTGCAGACACCCGCCCCCCCCCCCATCAGGGCTTCGTACATTTGACGTTCGTAGGCCTGTACACACAGGATGCGTATGTGCTTTGTATAAGTCACGAGGCGTCACTTTTTTCCACATCCTTCCGGATACGCCAAGATGCATGCCTGTCTATACAGAATGCGATCACACTACGCCAATTTCGAGGCTCACGTCGAGATACAGTATGTAGTTTCCAATTACAATGCATGCTGATTGACGAAAATATGTAGGTCTTAGAAAAAGGTTCAGAGTACACCGGCTACAGTCACCGTCACTCACGATATTCAATATGCGGCTACCATGAGCGAGTGACGACGGCCTTGCCATAGCGGCCATGCCTAGTGTCCAGACTACCCCTCCTCACCATCCCACCAATGAATAACTCTGCGCCACTTATTTTTTAAGAGTTGCTTGTTTTGAAGAACATCTTCCACATGAACGAAATCATGGCGCTTTCCTGGGCCTATACCCTGAGCTCTTTCTTTCAGAAAATTTACCTTGTTTTTGTTGTAAGCTTACACTTTGGAGTCCAACAATATTTTCCTCACTTCATCCCCTTCCTTCGCCCACCTCTTTCTCTTTCGAGAAATTCTGGATTAGTCACCGAACCCGCTCCGTTTATGTTCATAAAAGCAACTTATTTTAGTGTCACTGCAACCTCGCTATTACTATAGCCTATTAGAATACCCTATGGGTGTGGTTTTAACTTTATGGCAAGTAGCCATAAAGAAGCCCGGAAGCCTCGAAGGTCTCCATAAAGCATGGAATGGGTTACCAGAATTGTGTATGAAACAACGGGGTTACAAGCCTAATTTTTCCTCCACTATTCACCCCTCATTATGGAATGCCCATGTGTCACAGATTTGAGGAAATTCCAACGGGATATTTTGGGGGAAGGGGAGGGCTGTGCCGTTTTTGTGAATAAAAACTGCCAGTCTTTTTGTCCGAGAGCTTTTCCCAAATTTCGAGGGCTGCAGCCCCCCCCCCCCTTCCTTTCCAGGCTCGTACGCCCATGGATTCTGAAGGACAAAGTTTGTATATGGAGAAGCACCTTCACCTTCTTAGCGATCCGCAATTAGCATCTGTGACTGAAATCATAGCTGTGAAATGAAAATGTTAGGGACATGGTCCAAGACTGCTTCCTGTGGAAGCAGACTGATATTTTTGGTTTCTTGAAGCAAAGTTTTACCATATGGCATTTTCACCATCCTGTTTGCCGTTGTAAGGGGTAAAAAAATGCTTTCTGAGTTTGAATTACCCTTGGCTACGTCTTTTGGAGGGCTCCCTCTTTCATCTCTATGAATTGCTTAATTGATTTCTTCCAAAGCAATCTAATACCGTGAGGGTTATTTACATCCCTCGCATTTCTGCCCTTTCAATTGTTGTGCAATTATATATATATATATATATATATATATATATATATATATATATATATATATATATATATATATATATATATTCTATTCCCACAGCGGTAATTTCTCTCTGTGGACCAATTGACGCCTGTCATTTGTGTACATTCGGTCAAACAAAACATTACTGTAGGCTGTTTTCGAACGATGTTTTGTAATTATTCAAAACTTGAGAATCTAACAAGAATGTTGCAGATGTTTTTTGACATTCCGTACATCAAGCCGCATGCTATCGTTGAAAAAATCTTCCATTCCATCCATTTAACTATACTTACTAAAGTAGAGACGGTGTTCTTTGGAGATTTTAATCTTGTGGTAGACTATTCCAAGTTCATGGTCCAGCAAATAAGGAAATCTGAGCCACTTCATTCTTGATTGATATGTATCAATAATAGGATTTAAGTGACGTGTAAATTGACTAGCCCTATCCGCCTCACATCAGCCTTCAGATCGCATGCACAACTGATTGAAAAGGGGCGGCGTGAGGGTCATTCGACATATCTCGACACTTTCAGAGCAAAGACGGAAAGCACACAAAGTTAGTCTACAGAGAACACACAAAGTAGTGTAGTGGTGAAAGGCCCTAATGGTGGCATAAACTGTGTTATCCAACACCTTATTGATAGAATACGAAGGAAATGATAAGAGAGAAAGCAAACAAAACTGTTGGCGGTAAATGCAGGGCAATAATCCTCTGAGACATTTTCGGAAGAGGAGAAGGGAGGGAAAAGAAAAACTACTCCAAACTTTTGATGTTGGAGAGTGTATCACATTTTTTTTTTATAAGCAAGCGATGTCTTATAAATTATCAAAGAAGGAATGAAACTGCTTCATTTGATTCTCCTCTTTAATTGACAGAATAACTTAATCCATTAAGGGTATTCCTGAATTGGCTTTGAAGGAGAAAATTATGAATGCGAACCGTTTACAAACTATGAGGGTTTACGTATCGATTAGCTTATGTACTTTCAAATCAAATGCTTGTATTCTATGAAACGCCAAGACCTTTGAGTATTCTGCTTTCTTTATGACAAAATTTCCATCTGATCCCCTCTTCAGATCCCTTTAATTTGACACGGATCACAGAGTGTGCACAGATTCGAGTTTAAAACCTTTTCGGGGTACTGTTTAACCCCTTTCAACCACCTCTACCTCCTTCCCCTCCGTCACATTTTCTGATTGATTTCACCCGACCATGTGGTGCCAAGAAGTCAAAATTTTTGTTCTTGTTAGTCTTCCTAAAATTTGAAAGTACGGTATTTATCCATGTATTGTGGTCTAGAATACCTCTAAAATACACATATTGCTCGAAATCTTCATAATTTTCTCACCCCTGACTTTTTCGGCATCTCCAGTACCTGCTTCTCGCCGCCTTCGACACTCGTAAGAATTCGATAACCCAACACCCCACTCCTTGAGAAAGCACAGTTCCGTCCATATGTACCCCTTGCCGATTCAGCTCAGAATACTATAGAGAGGTCAAGGTTCAATGCAAATACTTCACCTAAATGTGACTTTGGCAGTTAGCCCCATTTGGTCTGATCATCACCATTTTGATGAAAATAAATCTTGCTAGAATTAGGGACGAATGAAATCATTCCATCTTGACAAGTTATGCTCTTCTATCATCGTCAACGTCACCGTCTTTGTAATCGTCACCGTCACGGTTATCGTAACCGTCATCATCATCAACGTCATCGTTAACGCATGGAGCTATTATGGAAATAGATCCATGGTCATCGTCATCATCATCGTCATCCATTTCGATGCTTTTGGCAGTTGGAAATTTCATTGCTCATAGAAAGAGGATTGTCCTAATTATAGTGTCTGTTTTTCATCTTTTGATAAAAGTATTTTTACAAAAATATTTGTTAAATTCATGCCTGGTTTACCTATTAAATGCAACAGCATATTTATCATCTGAACAGTGGAAAGTTCATGAAAGATACTAGTACATACAAGGAGTGAGAAGATATTTGAAGCTTTAAAAAGTTTCAAAATAAGGTTGTCTACAGCTGAAAGTAAACCTAAAGTCTAGAATTACAAGAATATATATTTTAGAGGTTGGAAAATGAAGTCCATTCATCTAACTCCCACTTTCATAGCTTACTCCGTTGCTGAGATATAAAATGTTGAAATTTATTCACTTTAATTTGGAAAAGTCGATTGCGCAATTATTTGTGATGCCCTTCTTGTACAACTCACATTACCTGCTTTTATTTCCTTATGTTTACGTGACCTTGAAAAATTTAACGTTGCCTTGCATAGCTTGTTGCAGGGAGAGGGGTTTTATAGCCAAGTCACCCTATAACAGTAAGACAGTGATCACATTTCGGCACAAGGTGCAGTGGCTTTCGAAAAACAAAGAAAGCCAAAGACTGTCATTTGAGTAGTACAAGAATGACATCACAAATTATTGCGCAATCTACCATTTCAAATTGTGTGACTAAGCTTCAGCACTTTATATCTCAGCTTAGGAATGTCTTGTGAAGATGGGAGTTGGACCACCTGGATGCATTTTTCAAGCTTTGTAACATATATTTTTGAAATTTTAGACTTTAGATACACTTTAATGCCTTACCAGTATGTCATTAAATATGTTAACCTAACAAATCAGCCAGTCGGGGTAAGAGAGAGAGAGCATCCTCCACAGAACATCCCAGGTTTCTGTCCCTTCAGTTCACCTCTTTTCCAAACAAGATGCTCTTTATCAACGATTCCCTGATACTTCGGGGTTTTTCTTTTTCTCGTGACTTTAATAAAGATACAATTTCCCTAGTTCAGGCACTTAGCAATATTTCCTTGGCGTGATCATCTAAGAATGGCGGCGTAAAGTAGTCTTATCTTTTATTGCTTTTTATTTTCTGATTTCTTAATAAAGTTATTAAGATTACAGATACTGGAAATTTGAATTGAGAAGAATTCCTCTCGTCCTGCTCTTCGTTCATCATCCGTCGTTCATAATGTCACCAACATTACAAGTTTATGAGCTGATAATAACATTACTAAGTCCCACTGTGCCCGTTCGAAAAGGTTTTGCGACATTAATCTCTCTCTCTTACTCATTCCAATCAGGGAACTGCCACTCGAGTGGCAGCTCCCTGGTCCAATCGTTAGACTCCAAACAAAGTTTTGCGGATGTACAGTAAACATGTTTTTGAATTTTCCTTCCTTAGGGAAAACATATGTAGTGAGGTTAGCAATCCCCAAATACTTTTCACGATGGCGTATTTCTCTTCATTGGAAATCGTTGGCGGTTTTCATTGCACTTGGCAAGTAATATTGGTGTTCTTAAACATAATCGTCCGAGGGTAAACAACAATTTCTGTTTGTTTACAACTTTACAACATAGTAAGTACCAAAGAAGGACGCAATCATTAGGCCCACATTTTCTTTGAACGTTGAAGCTACTGCTGATTATTTTCTTTTTTAAAGACCGACGCTCATCACCCCAAAGTAGAGTAGAGTAGCTCAGATTTCACACAATGCAGAGAGAGTGTTCTGGTTACACATTATAGCCTTGTATGCTCAACAGAACGTGGTCTTAACAATAAACTAAACGTTTGTTGTATTCACACGAGAAAGAGCTTTTAAACAGTTATGGGAGGGGCTAGAAGTAACGTAGGTGGGAGAATTGGAACTTTCTGGAATGACGTGATTTGCCCTTTAAAATCTCCTCCTAATTCCCTTACAAGTACCTTTCACAGTATCTCAAACAACAAAATTGTATACTGGAGGTAGAAGAAGTAATTACCTTGCATGAATTGAATATAACCAGTCAATAGCAAATATAAAGTCACGTGATGAAAAAGATCAACACATGTATTAGGATAAGTTGTATGCTACTTTATATTGTGGTGGACTGGATCTGCCCTTCAATGCTTCTTGACCATAGAAATTACAGTAAGGGTGAATGACGTCAGGCGATCTGGACTGAAGTCACTCAAATGGCTCTCTGTACAGCAATAAAGCAACGGTGCGTAATACAAACTTTGCAACGTTGCTTTTGCCCCAGTTATTGGAGACGAAAATATAAGTTTTCAAGTCATGAGTAGCACAACAAAACACTGAAGGCGCCATGACTTATCTCTGTTGTAAAAATTACTCACAATCTTTCGTCAAACGGATGAAATGACATTTAAACTCATATTAAACTTCTGAAGTTGAATGCACACTCTACAAACGGAGGCAAACCAATCATCTAGCCTTTTGCCACACAGCGGAAGGGCCCTTACTATTTTCTTTGCTTCACTGGTTAAACACTCAGCGATGCACTGTTTTAGCGTTCTCCCTTACCATAATTCGTGTTTCAGACAGTGTAGCCTTCTTCACTGCTTCACTGTATGAAAAGTTTTTCTTCTGTTTTATCTTTCGCCTCCCACTTCAAATGTAAACCCATTCTTCACCGGTCAGTTTTTAATCCTAACAAATTTTTATCCGGAGTTTTTCACCATGACGTCACACTTTACTTCCCGTGACCAAAGCGAGGGCTAGCCGCTGCATTGGCGTAGCCAGGATTTTTTTGTTGGGGGTGGCCAACCACAGGACCTGATCGCCTGCCTGGGAGAGGGGTCAAAGGGGAGGGGTCCCCTTTTTTGAATATTCAAGTACCCTCAGATGCAATCTGGTGCAACATTTAGCATCATCTGAAGTCACTTTTTTGTTCCATTACAAAAAATTGCTCTGCAAAGAATAGGGGGCGTATGAACCCTGGATCCGACCCTGAACTGTCAAAATTTTCAGGAAACCAGTGGAGGGTATGGTTTTATGTAGTTGACTATACGTAGTAGTAGTAAGCTACAGCAATCGTGCTATTGCTAAAGCTGTTACCTCTTTTTACGCAGAATTGTAAGTCCTTACGCGTACGACGCTTCCAACTCATCGGAACACTGGTCGTACTATTCGTTTCTAACAATTTCTTTTTAAGTGGCACAGCAACTTTACCAAATCTCTTCCGACTACAAATACACTGAATAACGACGTTTTCTGTTTTCTTCGGAACATCAGTCGTATCGGAGGTGTGCTTTGTTTAACTGAAGAAACTCACATCATGAGTATTTTTCACCTCTTTTGTCATACCGATGCAGTGGCGCCGGCACGGGGGGCATGGGGGGGCGCGTGCCCCCCCATGAAAATTTTTTGAAAATTTTAAAATGATCCCAAAAGGCGATTAAGCTATAGATTTCTGTAGGGGGTAGGGTGAGGTGTGCTTCAACCGAGTGGTAGATCTATTTAATCATTTTCTATTATAAATGTTTCTCAAACTATCAGAATTTTCGCAAATCCTTCTCAATCTATCAAAAATTTCGCGCGCTCCGCGCGCTTCAAACCTTACCTCTGTGTTCTTATTATCAATATCTTCTGATAGCAACTCCCGGTGAAGCACAGCAGCAAAAGTTGAAAGCTGTTCACGAATTAACAGGTAAAAGACTGGCTTTTTGAGTGGCATGTAGGTTTGTTGGGCAATTGAAAGTGTCTCGATACAGATTCTGAATGCAGGTTTTGTCATGGAAATCTCATTTAATGAAGAATTTCGCGCGCTTTGCGCGCATGCTTTACGGTTTGCACTCCATCTTATGACCATTATCAACATAATAATACATGGAACTATAATCATAACATCTTTAGGGGCCTATAGCATCAATATGCGATCTTTCAATCTAAGTTGTTGAAGCATGATTTGGAAAGTTGAAATTATGCCGTTATATATTTTCCAGAAAATTTTACCGAGCGCTTTGCGAGCAGACATTATAGGTATAGATGGCAGACACGTAGCCAAGGGGGTGGAGGGGGCATCCGCCCCCTTGAGCATATTTTGGGGTTTTTTTTAATGTTTTTTTTTTCAATATTGCTAGTGTTTCTCCTATTTATATGCTGTAAAATAGGCTTGGGAAGTGCCATTTCCAGCGATCTGGGAGGCACTTTGGGCCAAAATTTTCTTTGCGCTTTGTGCCAACTCATGGTGGCGCAAAGCGATGAGAATCTGTCTATGGGGTTCGCCCCCTTGACAAATTCCTGGTTAGGCCCTTGATAGATGGTGATTTTTAATACACTTACGACAAAAAAAGAATTCTGAAAACGCCTTCTTAGTCCTTCACCCCTTTTGCTATACCTATCAGGGAGGTCTAATATCACCTTCCTGCACCAATAGTCTCCCTCCCGCCCGTTCTCCATTGCTGGAAGCTGTTCTACTGGATTTTCGTTCAAAATTAGTAAAAATACGATAGTTGTAAAGTGCTCTCCTCTATATTATCATTTGGATGTCACATAATAAGCATTATGTCGTTGCTCCATTTTATGTACTTTATCTAGAGCTTCCGGAAGGCCCTATACAGGTATCTGCCAGTCTTAGATGCCTTTTTATAATGCACAATGAAAGGGAGGAAAAATTTCGTTATATTCCAACAATGTTTCTGTGGACTCCACGCACGTATTTTTGGATAAAATCATTGTCAATAGAAGGCGGTAAAGTAGCCAAAAGGGAGTCTTCAGGAGGTTTGTTGACAACGTATTCTTCTCTTAGACAACATGCTCTCCTTTTTCACCTAACCAAAAATTAGAATTCACTAGATTATGGACATTTTCCAGCTATATATCATCAGCTCCAAAAATATTCCAAAAGATAGCACCATTTTGCATCTAAGAAACCTTAAATAAGGAAAATTTCTCAAAGGGGAGGGGGACACCCCCTCCCCTTAGACCCCTCCCCCAGGACGGCACCTTTATGTAGTGACAAAGGAAAGATCCTCACTGCTGTATTCAAAGCGCAGGCGCATAAAAAACGAATATTTAAGCGTCGCCACTCAGTTGGATAAAAACATCCAGCCAGTCGGAAAAATTAGAATTCACTAAACTATGGACATTTTCCAGCTATACAGGTATGTGATCAGCTCCAAAAATATCATAAAGATAGCACCATTTTGCATCTAAGCAACTTTAAATAAACAAAAATTTCTCAAAGGGGAGGGGGACACCCCCTCCCCTTAGACCCCTCCCCCAGGACGGCACCTAGCTTAGTGCAGTGACACCTGACAAAGGAAGGATCCCCCACTGTGTATACGAACGTAGGGAGTACACGGGAAAAAACGTATTTTGTGCAGATTTGGGAGGTTAACTGAAGTGCCATTACGACATTATCTGTTGTGCCCCCCCCCCCCAATCACCAAAGCCTGGCGGCGCCACTGTACCGATGAGACATTTGTATTATCAAACCTAATATAAAAACCCCCAAAGAACGTTTTCCACTTTACCAGGGAGATAACTCATCAAGGTTTATCTGCACTCAAGAAACTTCCTAAAACAGAAACATGTCCTTCTGTAACTTCGGGAAACTTTCCACACCTACTAACGAATTAGGTTTACTTTATTTTGGAAAAATAATTTTCCATCCAGTTACATCCTTGCTTCTTTTACCGCAATTTTATCCTTTGTAAACCATTCATATAGGACGCAATGATTTTGTGCTACGTAAATATCCATTCACCCGTGATATTTTTAACCGTCACTGGCACAAACACGAAACAAAGCATTGAATCGTAACACTCTTAAATCATTCCATCAAGTGAAGTACTACTTTGGGGGAAGGAGTCTTGTTGTTATCATGCAACCGATTTGCTTCTTTCTATTGATAGCTATGCACCAGCTTATCGAAAAATATGAGAATTCAAATTTCACGTTTGGCGGATAGGTTCACCAAATTTCTACGTGACAACTCGCTGGCATTCTTTCGTCGATTTTACCCTACCGCTACTGATAAGACCTGGTACTTATCTTCCACGGTCGCAACGTGTCTAGCAATAGTATACCAGCTTTGTCTTACTACCAAGTAAGGTCACTCTATACCATTCAAACCAGACCCATCCCTGGTTTCCTGATTTCCTCTTTTAGTTACCATAACATGGTAATTTGACGGTTCTAGGATACATTATAGGTATCTTGCATATCCCGACATATCATCACTCCAGTCACGTCACTAAGTTCTTGAGAGCCGACCATTCTTCTTAAAGTGGACCTAAAGTCTAAAACTTCAAAAATATATATTTTAGAGGTTACAAAATAAATCTTTCTGGTCCAACTCCCATTGTCATTGCTTATTCCATTGCTGAGATATTAAATGTTAAAATTTATTCACTTAAATCCAAACAGTTCATTGCGCAATAATTTTTGACATTCTTGTTGTACAACTCACATTAAATGCTTTGTTTTCTTTTAAAATTAAAAATGTTTATATGACCTTGACCGCTTCCTGTTTTCTTGCATGACATGCTGTACAGAGAGGGCTTATATAGTCAAGTCACCTCAAAGCAGTAAGAACGCGATCACATTTTGGCACAAGGTGCCGTGGCTTTCAGAAAAACAAAGAAATACAAAGATTGTAACTTGAGTAGTACAACAATGACATCACAAATTATTGCGCAATCTACCTTTTTAAATCGAGTGAATAAACTTCAACATTTTATATCTCAGCTTAAGAAAGTCCTGTGCAGATGGGAATTGGACCATTGGAATTCAGTTTTCATGCTCTGTAATATATATTTTTGAATTTTCAGACTTTAGGTACACTTTAATTCTAATTTTTTTCGGAATTCGATTGGGGGCCATGGCCCCCGTGCCTCCCTCTGGCCACGCCAATGAGCCGCTGTATGATACCTCCTTTGCTTGATTTGATTTGATCAGAGAATTGCATCTAGTGGCAACCTCTAGTGGTAACCAGGCCCTGGTAAGATCACTGTCCATGAACAGTGTACATATTGTGTACATTATATACTTTTTGTACTATTAGCTCATATCATTTGTGGATTGCTATACTTACAGTGAGTACATAATCGTACTCACGGTTTTGCACAGTTGCCTGTACTTGTACTATTGAGAATGGATTTGTTGTATTCGTACTCGTCACTCATAGATTTTGGAATTAATGCACTGGGGCTAATGCAAACTTTTGTTCTCGTGAAAAAGACGTGTACTCGTACTCGTACTCACAATCAGAGACACTCCACATGAACCCGTACTCACGACCAGGTACTAACACTACTCTCTAAATGTAAAAGAAGGAAAATCTACCAAAAAGATTGACTACAGTGACCACTAGCTGTTTCGAACGGAATCCCACTCTCCTCGGAGTGACATTTTTACTCCTTAGAGATAATGTCCACTCTGGACTGACGGGAATTTCAGTCGATTTACACTCGAAAAGAGAGTGGTCACTGTAGGCAGGTAGTGCAATCGTCGAAGAGTGAATTCAACTCTTTTACATTAAGAATACAAGTCTGTGGATTGCTAATCAGCCTTTGGCTTAGATTGTGTGAACTGATCTATTCTTTTCCAGTCTGGAGTGGGTAAAGCATGAGAGACCCATCATGTAAAGGTCTGAAGGCTGAGCGGGTGCTGACGTTCACTTTGCTGTCCCTTCCAGGAAAGAAACTTCACCAGAGGAATAGCTGTTTGGTTTCACTCTTCTAAAGCAAAAGTTAATGATAGAGCCATGATCATCTTGTCGCATGAACGGATAGACCGTCCAAAATGGCGATAGTGGCCCAAAATTGAGGTTAATCTAGGATTGCAGACCTGATTAGTGTTACTTGCATTGTAATGGATTTACAAGATATGCGTTACTATATGTAATTATGTCAGGAATGTAGACTTACGTATAATGCCTGTAGCCTGATAGGTAGCTTGCACACATTGTTATCACTTGACTCTCGCAACTCGTTGCGCAATATATGACATTATGTAACTTTACATGCAATACTTGTTTGGAGCTGTTGAACACAGTCTGTCTTGCACTTTCTGAATTACCGCATGGCTGTCTGAGAGCTTTTCGTCAACTTCCGTGGCCCCTCCGGGACGTCATGTAACTCCTTTGGGAGAGTAGTTTCAGGGTTTTTTGCCTGTAGCGGGAGATAGCCCAGTGGACTTTTCCACAGAGACATTATTCAAAGGTTTGCACATCCGGTCAGTGTGTATAGGGTCTGCGTGTTTTGAGACTCATGGCTCTGGCCTATACCTTTGCCTGTGTAGCAAGCTGAACAGCATACTTCTTTCTGTCTTTGTCACATTTTAGGAAGCTCTTACGAGGTGCTGGGCCAACAGAGTCCTCTCCACAGATGCTCAGAACTAGGAACTAAAAGGCCCCAAGGAGGTATGTTGAGTTTTAAATAATATTTTAATTCTTGAACTGTCCCGAAGCCCCCTCCCCTACCCTCATCCTACCATTCATAGTCGGACGCTCAACAAAATTTTTTCTCGGTTACCTTTTCTATTTGCAAGAATAACAAAAACCTGCAGAAGGGAGGCATACTGTGAAACTGGTATAGAGATCTCAGATGTAGTTCATTCAGTGTGAAGGGTGAGCTTGGTGAAACTCAACGAGATGACGAATGTCTGGTTTCATTGTAGTGAGAAGCGGAGGGGAACAGAACCCCTGGATGCCTTATTATGGCCTTAATTGCTGCAGTGATGTGTCTTAATCACAAGGGACCCCCAAATCAGTGCCAATGCCCCCTATTCTCCATGTACTCTGTAGCGCCCACCTGAGATTTCCCAAGCCATCCAGGGGCAGTAGGGACCACTTCGAGAACCACTGGTTTATTATATATCTGTTATATTAATATCCTCATGTCGTTTGAGAAATCGTAGTTTTTTTTTTCTGTTGTTGTTGTGGTAATTGAAGTATTAAATATTTTCGAATTTGGGTGAAACAAAAAAAAAATTACTTAGTTACTTAGGGGACTGAACACCGGCAACACCTTTTTTTTGTGTGATAATTTTTTTATATATACATATAGCATAATTGCTTGTATTTTTGTCTGTTTAAATCTTCGAATAATTCGGATATTTTACGTCGTTTTCCGGTATTTTCACGAAAGTTGACATTTTCGTGGCTAGCCTACTGTTACATGCGCAATGATTTGACCTTTTCAGTTTTTTGAGCTCATCAGCCCTTGTGCAGACCTTGGTGTTGAGCAACCTCCCCTTCCCCCTCCGCATCCATAAAATGTCACAATGAATGAAACAATTGAAACCACAGATGAAAGGTATATATACAGTGTTTTAGGTGTGGATTCAGGGTATTACAAAACCGATAGGGGATAACTTTGTGATAACAGAGCCCGAATCCATCCGCCATCGCCGAAGGCTTCTAGTCTTGATGCGTGTCTGATGACCCTCTCCATTTTGAAGTTAAAAGCTCAGCTCAACTCAGCCCAACTTAGGGTATACTGGGATTATTTCCTTAAGAAAATTTTGACATGCCTTCCACATATAAATCAAGCCAACATATGTTTTTACATTCAAGTGTATGTTAAGTGAAGTCGGATTAAGCATAGTTAGGATGCTTGAGACTCTATGGAAAGTTCCATGTAGTATTTTCATGCATATCAGACACGTGATAAAAAACCCGGGATAGAGAGACGTAGGGTGGGCTTTTTACCCCAGTGCACAGAAGACCCCTATGGCAATCATATGTAACTGTAAAATTTTGTCACACGTCTGTGAACACGTTACACAAAAACTTTCGTCAATGCCCAGTAGGCTTATCATAATTATCCATCACGCAGGGTAGGGAACAGCTCCCTGCTCAGGAATGTATACTTTGTTTGAAGTCGGTCGGTCATCCGGGTCTCGTCGTTACCCTAGCAACATTGAACTGAAAACAATATACCTTATGCATATTATGTCACGGAGCAGAAAGTGCTCCCTGCTTCGGAGGGAGAGCGCGTATCATTGCAAGCTACGCCAACAAATGCAGACAGCTGATTTGTCAACCAATCATATACGCACGTAAGTCTACTACACGCTCTTGCGAAAGCTACGCGTTCGTACGTGCACGTGTGCTTCATTGTTTCGTCCAGAATGATGTCACTGTGACGTATATGCATAAGGTCTACAACTGACTGCTGTATGGTTATATGGAATCGATCGGGCACATGTGCTGTGTCTCTTTACCAATCATTGGAACACGTTAAGCACTATACTGCTCAGGTGAAAACATGTTAATCACTAAGTCTGCACCACGTGCACAATACGCGCAACAGATTGTTTTCACTCCAACACGTTAATGATAAATAATAATACAATAGATTATATAGCACCTGACATTAACCAATCACAAAGCGCCTAACAAAAGTTAGCTAATGAAGAATTAATTTAGAACAGGTAAGTTTTAAGTCTCGTTTTCAAAGAGCTCACAGAATTAGTAGTTCGAATATGATGGGGCAGGGTATTCCAAACAGTTGGGGCTGCAACAGAAAATGACCGGTCACCGTAGTAAGATGTACAGACATTGTGGGTGTTGAAGAAAGCACTGAGAAGATGTGCGAAGAGAGAGAGATCGTTTGTATTCGGTTAAAAGATCAGCAATATAAGAAGGTGCCATGCCATGTAGAGCCTTGTAGGTAAGCAGTGCAATTTTATAAATTATGCGCTCACGTACAGGTAGCCAATGGAGTTCGTGAAGGACTGGTTTGATGTGATCACATTTCCTTCTGCGAGTCACCAGCCGGACTGCTGAGTTTTGGACGCGCTGAAGCTTGTCAATGTCTCGTTTGAGGGGAGCACATAGAGGAGGCTGTTACAATAATCGAGGCGTGTTGACACGAAAGCGTGAACAAGGCGCTGTGCGGATGTTCTGTCAAGAAACTTGCGGAGTCGGCCAATTTTGTAGATGGCAAAGGAAGCTGCTTGGACAATCCTCCTAACATGTTCTTTCATGTCCAGCACATTGTGAAAAATAACTCCAAGGTTTCTCACTTCACTTGAAATTTGGACAATGGAATCACCAATCGTGATGTCAGGGAGAGGCATACATTTCACAAAGCGAGAGTTGATGAACACCACCTCAGTTTTAGAATCATTTAGCATTAGTTTAACTACTGACCACGCTTTTAACACCACGAACACATTGTTCGATTTGAGAGATGCTTTTGAACGTTGTTGTCATGGGGAAGTGGTGTTTCACCGACCGACTCCATAGCCCTCGGATTCTCGCGTAAAGCGCGGGTCACACTACAGCGATTTCAGATCGTATTACGGTCCGATTTTTTTTTTCTTGAGTTTTTGTTAGAATATTCTACATCTCTGGTCGGAGGGAACCAAACATTTGCCAACCTGTTTGAATATTTGATTTGTATCAGAGGACTATGTTAATGAAATGTAACCTAATTATTTCGTGACGTCACATCGAAGGACAGCTTTTATCGGACTACGCGTGTCCGATAAGGCTGTCTGTCGATGTGACGTCACGAAATAATTAGTATACATTTCTTTTTCATAGTCATGTGATACAAATCACATATTTACACAATGTGGCAAATTTTTGGTTCTTTTGGTTCGCTGTAGTGTGACCTGCGATTAAGTCTGCTACGCGCACGTGCGAAGTCTGCGTCGTGCGTGCAGTTTGCTTCATTTTACCCTCCAAAATGATGTCGCGTGACTTCAGTGCATAAGATCTATTCGAATAAATTTCTAGGCCATGAATGATTCTTAACATAATCTAAATTTTACATGAAATGTATGGAAAAGGAAAACTTTGTCACAAACTCTGCTACTTGGGAAAGGGTCTATACACGTGTTATAAATGGGAAGGACACACCTTTGTCGGTGGTTTTTGCATATATCCATTGCTTTGCCCAATTCAACCAAAAGTGCACACAGGCCTTTTACCCCGCACGGGCGGGTTTCTATAAAGGGCTGTCAGCGATTAGCGATTACTCGCCGATTAATCGCCAGCCAAGTAATCGTTTAGTAAACGGCCACATTCTATTAATCGCGTTTCGTGTGTCGTCTGCATGGGGACCGCCGAATTTGCGTTTAGTATCAGTCTAGCTACGTCGTACTCGATTCACAAATTTATCTGTATTCACGGTCTCACTCAGAAATGATCGCTTTTAACCAACCAGCATTAAACTGAGGGAGAGGGTTAACATCTACCAAGAGTGATAGATGTCAGATTTTGTTTCATTTGTTTTGGCGGGGATTGTATAGCCTATACCTTGTGCACGATCGTAGCTTGTAAAACCAAATGTTAAGAAACTTTATCTAGCCACTAGTACGTGTGCCGATGCAATTTACCACAAATTTTATTTGTGTTAACCTTCCATGGAAGCAAACTTATAAAACACAGCCTTTCATGAAATGTTTTGTTATTAAAAATTAAAATTACTGAAAATGGGCTCAGTGGGCTGCTTCGATGCCGCCCTGTTAATGGTAACACAGTATACGACAGCAATGAAGCGGGCGATTGCGCAATACCACGGATTCCTACACATATAAACACGTACAGGTATAGGCGATCTATCAAGTTTTTATGGTTGGTGATACGTATAGCATGTGCGATTAATCCCCGATTAATGGCAAAACGATTCCATTAAACGATTTAATGCATTAATCGCAAATCGACAGCTCTAGTTTCTACCCCGTTCTACCCTAGATCAAGATAAGTACACATACGGACAGTTTGTATGGAATCTTGCATATTGTGCAGTAAGTGTGACCTCAACAATTTCGGGATAGAATAACCAGTTTTGATTACACTGGACAAAAATTTAAGATAAGGCACTGCTAGATGTGTTCTCCTGGCAATTGGCAATGAAATAATTCACTAAATTTATCTTGCACGCTGGGAGGGGGGTAATATAACACCATGTGTTGATTTCATTAACCTCGATTTTATGAATACTATTTTGAGTGTCCATTGGAAGATTTTAAGCTTCTTTTAGCTCCCATGTTTTAATTAGAATTTTATGTACTCAAATCCCTCTTCTGTCTTTTGATAATTTATCGCTCCTTGAATTGCAAAATCGCCTCCTAGGGGCAATATCGCCCCCGCGTGACCCCGTTGGACACTAGAATAATAATAATGGGACGCGAGATATCGCAAGATATAAGCAGTGTTTACTGTCAGTGTTTGGCTTGAGTTTATCAAAGTTATACTCACAAGCCAACGCGAAAGGAGGTTTTCGAACTTTCTTTGTTGTCAGAGCGAAATAGGGGGCACATTAAGGGTTTCAAAGCATCTCAACGACCTCTACGAAAAAGGTTGCTTCGCACCTTGCCAAACTATGGTGTCGAATTTCTTCCGTTACGGAGCCAATCTATAGAATTGTGTAGATACAATCCCTACAAGTTTCTTACAAATTCGTGTAGAGAGAAAACAAGCATTTTTTCTTGTAACATAAATCTAAAGACTTTCTGTAGGGATTATTTACTTATTGTTGAGAATTTGCTACACACTTTCCTCTAGTATCGGTATCTCAAAAGAATCTCTTTGAAACCTTTCAAAATTCCTATAAATTCTGGAGAATTCCTTTTTTCTATATTATTTGCATCATGGAACAAATATCTGAATTCTGTGTTATCATCAGGACCATAGCTGGACAAGTTACAGAAGGGGAGCGAGATAAGTTCCAGGGGCGCAAAAATATTATTTAGAGGGGCGATTTATGCTAAAATACATTTAGGCAAAGGTGATTTCTAGTTTTCAGGGGGCGAAATTTTTTATAGGTAGCCGCCCCTGCCCCCTGCCGCTATCATGTGTTAGCCTATAGCGATTAGTATACTCAATTTTGATTCCAAGTACCACTACACAAAATATTTGGCCTAAATTTGTACTACTCTAGGTAAGCTGGTAAACCTCAGTAATATTTCAGCATGATCTCCAGAAGGGCTCATTTAAATGATTATATTGAAGGTTTTGTTTTTCAAATTTGGCCACCTTTATCCTCAAGTAAATATTATACTATTACACTTTGATCGGGCTTTGACCACTTATTGGTCAAAGTTGACCATAGTTTAGTCAAACTATTTGACCATATTTGGTTCGTTGAATAGTTGACCCAGTCATTGTTCAATTTGACCAAATTGTTTTTAGAGTGTATTTATATCTCTTTTTTAAGGGGGAGGGGTGGACGCTAGATATGGGTAGCTCAAAAGCTAACCTAGTAAGCCATGTACTTATAATCTGAATCCCCCCCCCCCCATAAGACTGTTCCACTGATGTTTCAGGCTTGTTACCCAGACTCCCTCTGTTAAAATAGCCATGTACAAGATACAGCTAGACCCTGCTTTCTGTTTGAAAAAAAAATCGTCACGCCATCTCTCGGATATTAAAGGGCACTCGTGTTTGTAGTTAATGTTTAATATTTTGAGAACATCTCACGAAGTCACGTTAAAGATTCGTTCAGCAAACAACCAATCAAAATTGACCTTTTTGAAACAAGAGTATAACAAGCGTGGATGCGGCGAGCGTAAGGTATGATTAAAAACTTTTAGTATCAAAATACGATTTCTGTGATATTTGTCTTGGAACAACACCAATGCATCATCCTTACAATTTTGAAATAATTTAATACATTAACGACATCTTACAGTTCGATAATGGTCGCTTTACTCTTTAATGGGCTACAAGATATTTGTTACTACCCTGGATCAACAGTTTTATCACAAAAACCACGGTAACCATGGTGATTAAACGTACGAATCAACAACTTGCATTGAACAGTAGATAACTTGGTGATGTTATAAACAGCGGCCTTATGGCAAGCCGTTTTACTTTTTATTCGATATTTGATGATATCAACAATTAATTGGTGATATCAGCAATTCATTTGATGATATCAGCAATTATTTGCTGATATCATCAAATAATTGCTGATATCACCAATTATTTTCATGATATCAGCAATTATTTGCTGATATCAGCAATTAATTGTTGATATCACCAATTCATTTGATGATATCATTAATTCATTTGCTGATATCACCAATTCATTTGATGATATCAGCAAATATTTGTTGATATCAGCAATTATTTGCTGATATCAACAAATATTTGATGATATCAGCAATTATTTGCTGATATCAACAAATGAATTGGTGATATCAGCAAATGAATTAATGATATCATCAAATGAATTGGTGATATCAACAATTCCAACATATCACTTATTAATTGTTGATATGAGGTCTAGAATTGTTGATATCACCAAATGATTTGCTGATATCATCAATTCATTTGCTGATATCACCAATTCATTTGCTGATATCAACAATTGAATTAGCGATATGTTGGAATTGCTGATATCAGCAATTCATTTGCTGATATCAACAATTCATTTGCTGATATCAACAATTCAAGCGTAACGAAGACTGTCAGCAATCGCGGATTTGCAAAAGAGCGCCATCACTAAACCATTCAACGCGTTCAACGCGTTCAATGGTTACACAGCACTACATGTACGCGTGTGTGATTCAGTACCGGAGTGGCACGTGATAGGCTACTTTACTGTGTTCCTTAACTTAAACCAAAGAAGTATAGCGCAGTAAGACGCAAGACCGGTTACTCACACGAAAGGGCACCCAAATGCTCGTAGTATACAATGGAGCAGAGCGTCCGCCATTTTAGTAAGCAACTTTGATGCATCGTACGGAACGCGGAAAAGAAAGTATTGGTAAATGCATTGAGCTGACCTTCATAAAATCAGTGTCTCGATAACCAAAGATGCGATTTCAATGGGAGTTTCACTGTTGGGTTTGGTAGTTTCATTTAGTGTTTGACTATTCTTTAGAATACTTATTCAAAGAATAGTCTAACTGTAAATGAGAACTACATATATTATAGGGGCCAGAGGCACTTCAAGGGCACCACACTCCGCAACTCTCCGACCCAATATTTTTTGGAAACCTTAGGGTCCCCTGAACACAGAATTAAGTGGTAACCGTAAATATTTTGGGTCCCACTCATTCAAAATTGCTGTCAAAACAAATAGGCAGTGTGGGATCCTTCCTTTGTCACTACATAAGGTGCCATCCTGGGGAAGGATCTAAGGGGAGTCCCCTTTGAGAAATTTTGTTAATTTCAGGTTGCTTAGATGCAAAATGGTGCTATCTTTGGAATATTTTTGCAACTGATCATATATGGCTAGAAAATATTCATAATTTAGCTAATTCTAAATTTTGTTTAAGGGAAAGAGGAGAGTGTGCGTCCTGCGATTGTATACAGCAGTGTGGGATTCTTCCTTTGTTACTACATAAAGGTGAATTCTAATTTTTGGTTAGGTGAAAGAGGAGAGTATGTTGTCTTAGAGAATGGCATGTTGTCAACAAACCTCCTGAAGCCTCCCTTTTGGCTACTTTAATACCTTCTATTCGGGGAGTTTGTACATAAACATACGTGCGTGGAATCCACAGAAACATTCTTGCACTATTACGAAAATTGTCCTTTCCTTCATTGTGCATTACAAAAGGGTATCTATAAGGTTGACAGACACCGGTGTAGTGCCTGGAAGCTCTGGATTATTTATATAAAATGGGGCACTGATATGATGATTATTACTTGACATCCAAATGATACTATAGAGTTTGATGCCGAGCACTTTACAATTATCGTATTTTAACTAACTTTGAACGAAAATCCAGACAAACAGCTTCTAGCAATGGGGAATAGGAGGGAGAGGATAGGTGCAGGGAAGTGATATTAGACCTACCTGATAGGTAAAGCAAAAGGGGTTCAGGACTAAAAAGAGCGTTTAAGAATGTATTTTCGTCGTACGTGTATTAAAAGTCACCATCTATACCGGTAATGGCTGCGCGCAAACGGCGCTCGGTTAAAATTTTTGAAAAATGTATAATGGCAAATACGTACTTCTTCAACCTTCCACATCATGCTACAAATTAGATTGAAAGATCAAGTCCCATAGGCCCCTACAGAGGTTGGGGGTGTACCTGTGTTTTTTGGAAAAGTGTGATCAGAATAGTTCGATATATTATTACCTTAATAATGGTCATGAGATGGAGTGAAAAGCGTGACGAATGCGCGCGAAGCCCGCCGAAATTATTTATTAAATAAGATAACCATGACAAAACCTCCATTCATGCGCTGCATCAAGATACTTTCAATTCCCCAGCAAACCTATATGCCAATCACAAAGCCAGTCTTTTACCTGAGAATTAGTAAACAGATTTTAACTTTTCTTGTTGTGCTTCTGCAGGAGTTGCTACCCGAAAATGTTGATAATAAGGACAGTATTGAAGTAAGGTTTGAAGTGCGCGGAGAGGGCAAAAATTTTGATAGTTTGCGGAGGATTTGCGATAGCTTTTACAGTTTGAGAACCATTTGTGATAGAAAATAGTTACAATAGGCCTAGATCCATCACTCAGTTGAAAACACACCTCACCCTACCCCCTACAGAAATCTATTGCATAAAAGCCTTTTGGGCTCATTTTAAAAAATTTCAACAAAAAAATTGAAATCGATTGGGGGCACGCGTCCCCATGCCCCCGCCCTGCCGGCGCCACTGGAGCCTAGGATAGGATTGCAGATAATTATATAGGCCTAACACATATTATACAGTAAACAGTGTGTAATATTTAGGTCTAGACTCATAGCCTTCAGAGTTGCCAGCGGATAGCTGTAGTATTATCCGGTCATGATGGCCAAATGTTTTGCAGTTGCACATTTTCCCATCTAAGAATTTCTGGTCGATAGCATAAGATATTTGTAAATGGAACTGGTATATTAGTTCATTCTATTTTTTCGATAGCTAAATGATCATTAGTAGCCAGATTAGGTTAATTATGGTCATGAAAAGGCCAACAGGCAATCCTGAAGAGCTAGGGATGGATAGCATTGAACAAACATTGAGAAGGGGATTTCAACTTAACACATGCACACACGCACACACGCACACAGTGAACACGCAATGCAGTGCAGTACCAGACTGCCGCTGTTTTGATTATACTGAGTAACAGTAACCTGACCTGTGTGCTAGTCCAATGCACTATTATTATCCCCATTGACCAAGTTAAGTTAAAGAACCATTCACTAGCTCACAGAAGAAAGTTCAACCCATAGTAGATATAAAGTATGGACTCGCTGGATGAATGATTTTCTTCCATGGTTTTTTTTTCAATGAAAGTAAATTAAGTAAAAAATAGTTTGAAATAAATGGGTTTATTGAAAAATAAAATAAATAAAAAAGACAAGTTTTTTTGCCCGTCTCGAAGCGAGACCGGAAAAATTTCCGAGACCGCAAGGGTCCGACCGAGACCAAGACCGAGACCACAGGGTGTCGAGACCAAGACCGGGAAAACCGGTCTGGAGACCGAGACCGGTCTCGAGTTTGTGAAAACTGAGAACAGATTTCATACCCAAAAGGCTCACAAAAGTTGTTTATTATGTAGTAGTGTATTAATATCGAATTTACCCCATTCTTTTTCACGCATTTCCTCTACTAATTTGCAAAAGGTGCGTTCTAATACTGGCCTTTCAAATCAACCCTTTTCTTGATTCCTATATACAGTATCATGTATAAATTTAAGTCCTTTTGACAAAATAAAGACGCTGTGATCATTACGCGACTCATCGCGCAAAGCACCTCTTTTTATTTTGGTATGGAGTTATTTTGGCATACAGCAAATTATGTGACCCCCTCCCCGACTCGGATTTCGACCTCATAGGCATACGAGGCGTCGGGCAGGGGCAGATCCCCCTTCATTTCCGCAGGATCTGAATGTCGGGCACGGGTCTGAAAAAATTCGGACAGCCATTTGAGTCTTAAAAAGTCTAGCATGTTTTTGATTACACAGAAAACTCCTAAGCGTGCCCGAATTCTTTGTCCGAAAATAAAAAGTTTCCTAGTCACGGTAAAATGTTCATGAACCAGAAAGCCCAAAGGCTTAGTGATTCCTTGCCGAATGGGGATGCTTTGCTGCACTGAGGTTTATCCCTCAAATCTATCTTTCTTGACTACAACATTTTACGATGTTTTAACAATTTGACCTCTGCTGACCTCAGATGACCTTGGAACCCTACCAAATTAACAAAAATGAAAATCTGAAGTGTTTTGAAAGGGATTCAACTTCAATGGATCTTGGATCTTGAAAATTCTTGGGAAATTTTGCTTTTTAACCTCTGATGACCCCAGATGATGATCTTGGGAATACTCGGAATATTTTGCTGTTTGACCTCTGGTGACTCCTGATGACTAACTTGGGAATTCTTGTGAAATTTTGCTTTTGACCTTTGGTGACCCTAGATGACGATCTTGGGAATTCTTGGAAGATTTTGCTTTTTGACCTCTGATAACCCCAGATGACGATCTTGGGAATTCTTGGGAAATGTTGCTTTTTGACCCCAGTGACCCCAGATGACAATCTTGGGAATTCTTGGGAATTTTTTTTTTAACCTTTGGTAACCCAAGAGGACCTTTGACCTCCATCAAAAACAATAGGGTTTTTCTCACATCATGACAAATCTATATACCAAATATGGAAAGTGTCGGTCATCCCTATCTTGAGATATCGCGATTACAAGCAGCGTCACAAACACACATACACACACACGACATCACCATCGCATAGATTCCTTGCCTGCCTACGGCAAGGAATAAAAAATCCAGATGATTACAAACAACTATTACAAACAATTATTTCTCAACCTCTTGTCACATAGTCTTACGCAAAAATTTCCCCAAAATAGTAGAATATTCGGGCGAAAGTTTCAAAAAAAGTTCTGGGATGGAGTCAATTGCCATACGGGCAGGCAGGAGGGTGTACAGGTGTACACAGTGCCCAAAATTTTGCCCGAAGAATCAATCAAAAGCAATCTTGTGACGTGTCATATTCCTTAATGACAGTACTACCAATAGTCACCACTAGGCTGAAAGTCGGGACCTTTTCGGGCAGCCTATGAGGTCACGATTTTGCAGTTTTCAACATGAGCCACCGTAGATTGTGCGAAACTTGCTAAAATTACCTAGCCTGCGGTGCTATGGACCCGAAAATCGGGCAACAGTAAAAAATCGGGGTAGCTTTTTGTTCAATTACCAGATTACAGATACGAATTAAGTGTGAGAAAATCTTCTTATAAGTCTGTCTGTAAATTCCATTAAAAACCATCTTGTAACGTCACATACCCATTTTTATCAAAAGTCGTTAGTAGTAAAATCATTTCTAGTCGGGAGATCGAGCAGCCATAAAGACATTTTTATCAATTCAGTGGACCTTGAATTATGGCAAGAGTCGCAAAAGAGTCATAGAAATAGTATAGTTTTTCTCCCGAAGAGATACAAGACCATTTCATCCAATGGTAGTGGTACATTTTTATCAGCAGGGGGGGGGGGGGGAAGGGCACACAGAAATTTTGAGGACGCCATGGACGATGTTGGATGAAGGGGAGCAAAAAAAAAAAAAGAACGAAGAGAGGAGGGAAGGATGGGAAGTTGGTCTGGCGGAGTGGAGGTAAGGGCCTAGAGGGAGGGTAAATGGGAAATTTTGGCTTCACAAGTGTGATCTTGTTATAATATAGAAAACAAAGACGTGTTCGTGTTCAAAATAAGGAATTATTATTCATTGATAGAATGAAAATCTGGACATTTTCAGCACATGCATCTAGTACAAAAAAAAAGCAAAATACAGCACCATTTTGCACCTAGCCCTTTGAGACAGCAAAAAAATTTCAAAAAGGGAGGGGGACACCCCCTTTAAACCCATCCCCCGGGTTGGCGGTCAAGAATGGAGGCGATGAGTCGACTTTGCCCCCCCCCCCACCAAAAAACCGCCCCTGCATTTTATCTGGTAAGTTTTTCTGATCATTTTGCAATGTGCTCATTTTTATTGAAGTGAACATTTTATTGCAAACAAAGGCTCAAAATTACGACTATTTAAATTCTACTTACAAGCCTGGGAAATACTTTTTCCGGCTATCTGAGGGTCGCAATATTTCAAAATTTTCTTTACGCTCTGCATTTGGCGCCCCGTTTAGATAGTCTTTCGGTATGTTTGCCCCTCCATCAACTACTATAGTACCACAATTAACCATTTTGTTTGCATGGAACTTGTTTAAACCAAGACGGACTGTATCATGGTATTTGTAAGCCGGGCATATGCAGTTTTACCGCTTTTCATGTTAACCCACGCAGGTGCGAAATGACATATGATATTCTTTGCAACATGCCTGTATCCGAAATTCTCCCTGCATTCTGAAATTCTGCTTGTATCCCATTCTTTTGAAACGGATATTGTTTTCTATCACGAAAATAAGGCGTTCGTTGTTCGGTGTGAACATATTAGTGTGTAACAGTTTACCATATTGAGAGCTACCCTTCTAAGTCAGTTTAATTAAATGACTATTGCTTACTACCACTAGACACTAAGCCGTGTGGAAGTGCATTGATGTATCAACCATACCACCCCAAAATCATTTCATAAGTTCCCTCTGATTTAAACGGATGCTAACCTTCCCACTGCGTAATGGTATAACCAACGATCCGTGGATTTGATTGGTTCATAGTCTGTTCGAGCTTCGTCACGGTTGAATTACTGATATCAACAAATAAATGCTGATATCAGTAATTCAACCGTGAAGAACGCGAAAACACGTACCACGTACGGTGATTTCGAGCTCGTCACGGTTGAATTACTGATATCATCAAATGATTTGGTGATATCAGCAAATGAATTGCTGATATCAACAATTGCATGAATTAATGATATGTGCTGGCCATTTGCTGATATCATCAAATCAATTGCTGATATCAGCAATTGATTTGTTGATATCAACAAATGATTTGTTGATATCAGCAAATGAATTAGCGATATGTCCCATTTGATGATATCAGCAAATAATTGTTGATATCAGCAAATAATTGGTGATATCAACAATTAATTGTTGATATCAGCAATTCAATTGCTGATATCACCAAATCATTTGATGATATCAACAATTATTTGATGATATCAACAATTAATTGTTGATATCAGTAAATAATTGCTGATATCAGCAAATAATTGTTGATATCAGCAAATGAATTGGTGATATCAGCAAATGAATTGCTGATATCATCAAATGAATTGGTGATATCAGCAATTAATTGCTGATATCAGCAAATAATTGCTGATATCAGTAAATGAATTGGTGATATCAGCAATTATTTGATGATATCAGCAATTATTTACTGATATCAATAATTAATTGCTGATATCACCAATGAATTGTTGATAGCATCAAATATCGAATAAAAAGTAAAACGGCTTGCCATACGGCCTCGCTAACTTTCCTCGTTTTCCCAGTAGTACCACTGATAAAACTCTTCAAGTCGTAAAGGGACCGGATTTCATTTAAATAACAATCCCCCGAGAACTTTCATTCAGTAGTTCTGATAATTTTGTAATTTTCATGGCATGTTCTATTAAATCTTAAAGGGAATGGAAGAAACTAAGGTACCCTCCGATCACATTATAGTAACAAATTAATAAAAACAAAAAGTACACATGGCGATTGAAGTATACGACTCAGTGAAGAGAGCTTATGTTGAGATTTAGTTGTTGACCCGCAATGTAGACCAAAGTAGGCTTCAAAGTGTTTTAGATCCCATGTCATGGTTTATTTCATTTCTATACATGATATGAAGTCACAACAAATCGCTTAACTCGACATCATTTCACATAGCATGCCACCTCAACCAGTGGCGGCACCAGTTTTCGAAAATGGCAGGAAATTTTTTTGTCCGAGGGTCGTTTGAGGGGTTGGGCGTAATAAGGTATGTGAAACTAAGGATCATGCCATAATTTGAATGCTCATAACAGCACTGGCCAAATGAAAGAGTCTTGAAAAGAACCATTTCTTTCGGCAAGGAATTATAGAACAGCCGATCTAGTTGTGAGAAGGGGCAACTGGATATTTATGACATCACTCCCGCGCCGGGACGTCGTCGGGGAGTTATCCATTTCTCTCTTGCACTAGAAAAAGCCAATTTTTGCGCAGAAGAATCCAGAAAATTGACGTGTTTGTGAAACAAGACAAACGATATTTTGGAATTATGAAAACACTTTTGTGAAGGGAAATGAAAAGAAAACATGAGTATTGTGCTCGAAGCGCTCTGACAAATAGTTATCAGATTGAACGTCACGTAAGTATGCAGAATATGGCATCCTCATATCTACAGAGATATAAACTTGATCCCATCTGCTATAATGAAACATATAGCTGTGATGCAATTTTTAGAAAGTTTAATGTTTTGTCCCATGAAAGATGGAGGGATATGTTCTCGTTACACCCCTGGTAATGTCAGTGACCCCATAGGCGGGATTAGGGGGGACAAGGCAGCACTTGCCCCTTCAATTTTTCAGACCTTAAAGAATAATATAAATACCAAAAATTATAAACCAAAGAAAGCAAGATCAGAGAAATTATAAGGCCATTTTTACTATGGTAAATTTCGCAATGTAAAATAAACGAAAGGAATATCAAATGCATAAAAATGCCAAAAAGTATTTTTTCGGCGCCCTTCGCAATGAAAACTTATACAGTAGCGAAACTCAAAGGTGGGAGAGCAAGGGGCAATTGTAGTTGAAAATTTTGTGTGGTACCTGAAATAAAATTTCTTCCAAAGCATGGGCGTCGGTTCCCCGTCTCTCTTTTGTGACCTGAAGTCCTGAAATAAATTCAGTGACAGTACTAATGTACGTCATTACACGCACAGTGGTACTTGCATACCTACCCGTGTGCAGGGCATCGTAATTCTCAATATTTTTTTTTCAGTGTGCTTCGTGTGAACTCAGTACAAATAAGTGACATGTTAGGGCTGCTGTGCATAGGAAAGCGTGTTTGAAATTGCCTCGTTATTACATTATGTAGAATAGTTTAAGTAAATTACTATTTTCAAAACTCTGGCATCCCCTCCCCCTGTTCACTTTCCCCACCAACTACCACTGCACCATCTTCATCAAATTGACCGACGGTTACTATCTTAAATTTCCAATTATCATAAGAAAAATTTTCATTAGCACTTCAAATTATACCTGGGGGACGCAAGATTTTCTCTAGAAATGGTCCAGAATGGCCGCAAAAGCTATCGAATTTACGGAAAATTCTCTGGAAAACCCTCGGTCCCCAGCCTCCGACTTCACGCCTTTCGGGCCTCGCGGTTAAAAACTTCACCGGCAACACCTTACGCAGATTCGGTCACGAATGAAATTACTTCCTTGTCACTTTTACTGCCGACTCCCATGGCCATGCCTCTGTAAGAACTACCCGTAACAATGTTTCATTGTTTTTGCAAACTGCATGAGTATTACATTTATTAACCCTCAAAATTTGATCGTCCTTACAATGTTGTTCTTATTTTTCACAGTAACAAAAAAAAAAAAAAAAAAACTTAAGGGGTCCCTTGTACGGAGCCCGTAAGGGGACATGCAAAAAAAAAAATATTATTTCGTTTATTCGAAATATTATTACGTTTATTCGAAATATTATTTCGTTTATTCGAAATATTATTTCGTTTATTCGAAATATTATTTCGTTTATTCGAAATATTATTTCGTTTAAACGAAACATTATTTCGTTTATTCGAAATATTATTTCGTTTATTCGAAATATTATTTCGTTTATTCGAAATATTATTTCGTTTAAACGAAATATTATTTCGTTTATTCGAAATATTATTTGGTTTAAACGAAATATTATTTCGTTTATTCGAAATATTATTTCGTTTAAACGAAATATTATTTCGTTTAAACGAAATAGTTATTTCGTTTATTCGAAATATTATTTCGTTTATTCGAAATATTATTTCGTTTATTCGAAATATTATTTCGTTTAAACGAAATATTATTTCGTTTATTCGAAATATTATTTCGTTTAAACGAAATATTATTTCGTTTAAACGAAATATTATTTCGTTTAAACGAAATAGTTATTTCGTTTATTCGAAATATTATTTCGTTTATTCGAAATATTATTTCGTTTATTCGATATTATTTCGTTTATTCGAAATATTATTTCGTTTAAACGAAATAATACGTAGGTACAGGCCTCAGATTAGACTGTCAGCCCGGTCTACACCGTCAGCCACGTCGATTTCATCACGTGAAAAGAGACAAAAGGTTTGATGATCTGATGATGTTAGTATGTGTCGAAAACTGAAGAATTGGTTCATATGAAGAGAGAAAATTTTTTTTTTTTTGCTTTTTTTTTGTTTTTGATCAAACTGTTACACTTTGGAATTGACAAAAATGCCACTGACAGCAACTTTCTCATGTGCATTATTTCAGACAGCAGCCCCAAAGGGCCCAGGTTCCTCATATGGTTTATTCATATGAAGGGAGACAAGGATGACACCAACCTCAAATGTCTATGCCAACATGGCAGAACACTGAAACATTAATGACTGCAACTTTCTTCTGTAAGTTATTCCAGACAGCAGCCCCAAAGGTCCCGGGACCCTCATATGGTTCATTCATATGAAGAGAGACAATGATGGAACAAACTTCAAATGATTACACCAACATAGCAAAGCACTAAATCATTAATGACAGCAACTCTGTCCTGTACGTTTTTCCAGACAGCAGCCCCATAGCGCCCAGGGGCCTCATATGGTTTACGCATATGGAGAGAGACAAGAATGAAACTAACCTCCAGTAACTACTCCAACATAGCAGAGCACTGGAATAATGATGACAGCAACTTTCTCCCGTGCGTTTTCTCACACGTCAGCCTCAAAGGGTCCTAATTTAGTCCTATAACTGCATTTATAACGAGAGACAACCATCAAAGTAATACAGAATCCGTCGTCGAGTGTCAGATTGGCCTATTCCAGCTAGTGTGCACCAATGTGTTTTACGTGTGAGTGGTTTCAGATCCCGTTCGATGAACGTGGGTTCTTCCTCTTGGTACTTCGGCTTCCCTCTCACTTGGCAATTCGGCTCGCCTCTAAAATCGGTCGCCCAGCCGACGGAGTCTGTTTTGCGCAAGAGTACCTTTCCATATTAAGGTACTCTATTAACGCGCCCGACTGAAGTGCCCTCGGACGGACCCGTTAACTAGCAGACTTCGCTTTGCGTTGCGCTGGCTGACCTCCTTGGTTGAACAATACACCAATGAGAAAGACCTTCACTTTAATGCATGCGCATGCATGTAACAGCCCCAGAGGCTCTTCTTGATTAGCAGGTCCCCAGCCAGGTTTTAAAAGCATTATGCTCTTCCACCATGTAATCCGTATCTACAATTTAATGGTATAGCTGATAAAAAAAATGGGCATATCTTATAATGCCAGCAATGATTGAACAGGTTTGTTAGTAAAGCAGTGGGTAGAAATCGTCTCTTTATAACAGACTTGTAGTGAGTACGTACTCGTACTCATGGGTTTGCACAATTGCGTGAACTCGTACTCGTGAGGATGAATTAGTTCTCGTACTCACAGATTTTGAAAGCTCTCCATAGGGGCTAACGCAAAATTTGGTACTGGCACTCATGAAAAAGGGCATGTAAAAGGGCATGTACTCGTAATCGTACTCACAACACAGACACTGTCCCTGTACTCGAACTCATGGCATTGTACTCACACTACAAGTCTGCTTTATTATAACCGCAAAAATCATGAAATCGAAATGAAATGTTCGCTCTTAATTATACTGTGTGAGATTTTGATTTAAGTCTAGTCTAATATGCAAAACTCACATCTCAGTTTACTTCAGATACAGAGCATACCAACGAAACCAAAGTAGCATGTAAACGGTGACAATCCAGAAAAGGAGGTAATTTCGACCATTCAGGGCCCGCATAAATAGCCTTTGACGTAATATAGGTATACTTTACGTAGTAAATAGGATTCCAGTCCCAATCGGCAAAGTAGAGGCTTTGAACATGCCTTTCTTGTGTTTGTACACTTTTCTGTGCTTGCTGTGCACAATTTCTGCATTTGTTTGCTAGCTGCAACAAGTCCCCCCGATATTGAAGCTATATTGTAGTCTCTTCAATAGACCCTTTTCCAAATAGCAATTACAAAGGATTATGGGATACGTTTTGGTATGGGTCGTTTTTGTCAATGACATTTTACTGTGGACAAAAACGACGCACACTACAACTATATCCCACAATCCTTTGTAATTCCTATTTGGAAAAGGGTCTATGCGCTCATCACAAATGGTCAGCGATTCATCCCTGTCTGTTTACCGCATACAACTTTGCTAACATTCAAGAGGTTTTTAAGAGCTCTTTACCTGCAGTACGGCGTCCATGATGCATGCGATGATGACAACACGTGAAAAACTTACCAGCGCTACATGTGCTACAGCCGAACTATTTCACAATGTTTCCCGGCTTTCAACAGGGTTCAACCACAGGGGTGGTAGTGGTCACTCCCTCACCTGTAGGAGGGCACTCAGCACAAAACCGGTTGTGAACATGTCGAGCGCGTCAAAGAAATTTTTGCACGACGTACAGTACACATACTGAGCCCCCTACCCTTCCCTAGTGAGGAAAGTTATTGTCGGGACTGTTCGTGCTACGTTACTTTCACCCTCACCGCTAACTTTTTGACTGCCCCATACTTTGGGCCCGCAGGCTCTTTAGGACCGCTGTATTTAAAGTGCACAGGGGAAAATTACTTTCCTCATAGCGATCCGTGTTCTACTATAAAGCTAAACTTATTTTGTATTTCTTTCATGGTTGTCTCTTTTCATATGAATACATACATAAAAGAACTCGGGAATGCTGTTTGAAAAACCGTCGGGAGAAAATTGCTGTCATTTAGTTTTAGAGGCAATGACGGAGTAGTCATTTAAGGTTTGTTTAATTTTTCTTTGCATGAAAAAACACACGTAGGCCTTTTGGGTCTTTTAAGAATGCTGTCCGGCGACAAACATAGAAAAAAGATGTTGTTCTCATGATTTCATTCAGCAGTAGTCATCGACGCTGGTTTCGTCCTTATCTCTCTCCATATGAATAACCATATGAGGGCCCCAGGCCCTTGGGCCCCCAGGCCCTTGGGGGGGGGGGGGCTGCGAATAACGTACAGAAGAAATTTGCTGTCATTAATGTTTTAGTACTCTTCTGTATAGTCATTTGAAGTTTGTTTCATCCTCGCCTCTCTTTATAGGCTATGAATAAACCACATGAGGGCCCTGGGCCCTTTGGGGCTACTGTCTGGAATAATGCACAGGAGAAAGTTGCTGTCATTAATGTTTTAGTGCTCTGTTGGCATATTCATTTGAGGTTGGTTTCATTCTTGTCTCTCCTCATATGAATAAGCCGCATGAGGGCCCTGGGCCCTTTGGGGCTACTGTCTGGAATAATGTACAGGACAAAGTTGCTGTCACCGGTGTTTCAGCGTTCTACCGTGCATTTTTAATCATTATGATAGTCTTCCTCCTTGTCTCTCTTCATGTGACTTTAAACATTTTTGGGCCCTCTAATTTGGGTCCCTAGGCCAGTCATACAGGATGGTCCGAGGCAGCAGCATCGATTCTTCAGTTTTAGACACATCCTAACATCATCAGATTATCAAGCTTTTGTCTCTTTTCACGTGATTAAATCTACGTGGCTGACGGTCTAATCTGAGGCCTGTACCTACGTATTATTTCGTTTAAACGAAATAATATTTCGAATAAACGAAATAATTATTTCGTTTAAACGAAATAATATTTCGAATAAACGAAATAATATTTCGAATAAACGAAATAATATTTCGTTTAAACGAAATAATATTTCGAATAAACGAAATAGTATTTCGAATAAACGAAATAGTATTTCGAATAAACGAAATAGTATTTCGAATAAACGAAATAGTATTTCGAATAAACGAAATAGTATTTCGAATAAACGAAATAATATTTCGAATAAACGAAATAATATTTCGAATAAACGAAATAATATTTCGAATAAACGAAATAATATTTCGAATAAACGAAATAATATTTCGAATAAACGAAATAATATTTCGAATAAACGAAATAATATTTCGAATAAACGAAATAATATTTCGTTTAAAAGAAATAATATTTCGAATAAACGAAATAATTTTTTTTTTTTGCATGTCCCCTCACGGGCTCCGTACCCTTGTCCCAGACCATCGACAAATATAAAACATAAAATGAAGAATAGGTGGCTGATTGGGAAAGAAGGAGAATCTTTTATGTAATGGATAATATTACATTTAAGAAATAAAAGAAAAACAATAGGCTACAATAAAACCTCTTAAATAACGCTGCTTTCTTCTGCGCGCTTCGCGCGCATCCATTTTAAGTGTTGTTTCGTGGTTACTTCGTGTAGAGCATATTGGTGTTCCAAAGTTTCAAACACTCTTTAATTACCATTGTAACCACCCACAATCTAAATCCTCTTCATCATAAAAATGACCTGTTATTCTGAGTCTGAGTAAGGTTACTCTGAGTAAGGCTATTATTAAATTGCTCAAAATGTGTTTTTTTTTGTGACCTGTTGCTCCATGCTAATGGTTTAGTTCTTTAAGTAACTCAGGGATTCCGGGGCGTTGGCCCTTGGACCCCACCAGGGCCCTGCAGTGGGCCCATGAACCCCTCGCGCTCCCTTGGCGTTTCCGGCGCCGTGTGGTATTCCACTAGAGTTTTTCCCCCACTTTCAGACATCAAATCCCCACCTTGGTGACCCCCAACTAATAAAGTTACATCACATGGGTGCATCGTTCCGTATCGTATCGCACTATCGCATAGCATGGCATTGCATCAATCACTTCACTTCTCATTTTCTATCACATCATCACATCACATCCCCATCACTAACACAACACAGCACACCACATCTGATTTCACCTCAACTCACCTCATCCCATCCCATCACATTCCATCACAGTCACACCACCGTCACATCATCATCGCATCACACCATACCCCCATCGCGTGCTATCGCATCTCAATATATCGTATCAATCCAGCACTATGACATAAACGTCAATACATCATAGCACACTACATCATATCATAAAATAACATGGTATAAAGAGAATACCTTCATCAGGTCTTTGTAGAGCCCGCCACTGAAAGTTGCTGACATGGTTTTCCAAATTTTCCAATCTCTGATCGATGGCGTCCGTTTTTTCCACAAGTAAATGATTCATTCCCTTGAGGAGAAAGATAATGGCGTCGTGGCCTGTTGGTTCCTCGACAGGTGCCTCAGTCGCCCTGTCGTGATTGTCATTTTCGACAATGGATTCTACAGACAAATCATAAACAAAAATATTTGATGGATGGATTAGCTGAGGCGTGGCTTGTAGAGTGATCTTGTTGTCACGGCGTTACCAGCTTACCGTAGGATAAACGCCGTGAACTCACTGTGTAGTACTCCCACTTAAAACATTGCATGCATGTATTTTTGGTAAATACGGTATCATAAATAACAAATAAAAAAGTGTTATCCCTGCGTGGATGTTCCTACGAGTACAATTTCGAGCACACGTCTTTTTCGTGGTGCGATGCTTAAAGGGGCTATGGCATGCCCCAAAACCTATGTAGGAATAGCCCTGTAGTTCTAAATACAATTGGTGACTGCACTTTTACTGACATTCATTCAAGCAATAACTCCACTCTGATTGGTCATTGATGACTTGTGAAGGTACCTGTATTCCCAATTAAGCTCACACAGTTGTGTGTTAATATCACCGTGAGCAATTACAAACTCAGTGCAGGCTACTGATGCTCTGTCTTGGCGGTGTACTAGACAAGTGTTTTTGTTCAAATTGGAGGAGGGGCTGGAAGAAAACTTAGTAGGGAGAATTTCTACTGTCTAGGTGAGATTGTAGAGGTCTTAACTTTGGAAATTTGTAAACACAAGTACAAAACTAAGTTCACATGTACCACACGATTTCGATGTTAAAGTAACACGTGAGGGAAGAAGGCTGAAGCAAGGCCGTTGCCAAGGGGGGAGGCAGTGGGCGGTTCTCCTTAGATAAAATTCCTCCCTCCCCCAGAGAAGCAAAAAATTACTATTGCCTTAACGCATTTTGGTATAGCCCTATATTTCGCCCTCTAAAATATATTTCGCCCACTGGCAGCTATCTCCCCCCTTCAGTACCTATATGAGCCTGGACTGAAGGGATTGAATTTTATACTTAATGTTATTGCAGGGTCCGTCGGCAACCACTCACGCCGGGTCCGTTCTAGGAAGAGACTCACTCCGGGGCAGAAGGTGGGGCAGAAGTAAAGCTACTTCAATTTCGCCTGGGCAATCACAATAGCATTATACTATAAGGGGAAATGATGTACACATTTCCTATGCATTCTACCAAGCTAAGAAGATTCGCTGAAACATGAAATCGATATGAAGTATTTAGAGGGTAAAAATTACATTTAAGACTTTTTTCGAAATTTATAAACTGACATGAAATTTATTGGTTTCATGGTTATGTTGAGCTGTAAATCCTTCCTGTCTATATTAATGTTCCCCGAAAGGAAACTTCTGCATTGTTGGAACAGTTGTTATAAATTTGTGTTAGTATCAGTGAAGCTGGGTGTCACATTCATCTTGAATGCAATCAGTTCAGCATTTCAACTCCTTTTTTCACTTTATGCTTTTAGACTTGTGACTTCGGATTGTCAGCAAAATTCGGGGATTATTTTAGAGAAAGCTGAAAGTTTTACAGAACATATTGTGGAAACATTGTAAAACCACTTGAATATCTCAAAGAGTAATCTGCCACAAATTTGTTTGGTAAAAATGTTCAGTACCCTTGGGCCCTTGATGGAGAGCTTTTAGACGTGAAGTCGAGATGACATAAAGTTTACACGGCGAATGGTGATCGTTTTTATCATAAGAGACTTTTCTAACATGTTGCTACTCCTCAATTTTTCTTCATAGTTGCCCAAAGGCATCCTTTGAGATATAAGTCTATGGTCATGTCATCGATCAAATTTTTGCTATAAACGCAGTATCAGTTGTTAAATCTAGCGCCTTTCAAATTATACATGAAACGATGACAGATTAGTTCCTTGGCTTTCATCTTGAAACATGCACCAGGAAGAATAGATTACGATGCAAAAGGGTACTGGGGAGCCTTTTTGCGCAAGACAGTTACCCAAAAATGTTTTTCCCCAGAACCTGAAAGTTTGCTTCAAGGTAGGGTTTTTGGCTGAAGAAATTGATTTGAATTACGAAGCCAGAGAGAATCGATGGTTTTTCATGTAATGCGGGGTCGATAGAAGGGAAAATAATTCAAAACTTCGTTTATAAAAGTGCGTCACACATCCAAAAATTGAATTGGTCGTAACTAGCCGGTAATTATTCGAAACCGCTTCGATTATTGGATTTGCTCAGTTTGTCACGTGAATATGCCTTTTTTTTTTTTTTTTTGTGACTCGGCGTATGAATTTTTCAGTGTGATATTTTTCGATTTGAACACGATTACTACGAACACAGCAGCATACTTCATCTATCACGCAGTTATTTTGACTTTCATTTCCCCGATTTCACCTACTTAACCATGTTCCAACATGAATAATCAACCCATTTGAGACACATAGGCAGTCTTCATCTCGAAGGACGGTTTCTATTCAAGTTGACTTTCTCTTTAGTTTGTCAAATACTTGATGTGATCCGTTTCCAAATAGTCCCAGACTTGAATGCCGATACGCAGGCTAACTCTGGCATATGACGAAGCGACAACACTTTCGAGAATCTCCGCTTGTAACACGCTGATCTGTTGATTAGATTCGTTCGAACGTCTCAGCTTCACCTGCGCATGCGCAAATGCCCGAAAAGAAGGGAGGGGGATAACTAGAAACCATATAGATTAAAAAGTAAGGGAGAACGCTAACACAGTACATCGCTGCGTGTTTAACAGTGAAGCCACGAAAATTGTGAGGGCGCTTCCACTGTACGGCAAACAGAGTCATCCTAATATGGCTCTGACGGCAAAAAGCTGGTTGATTAGCGTGTCTCACTCTCCGTAGGTATAGTGTGCGTTCCTCTTCAGAAGTTATGCGTCGTTTCATCCATTTTTTGAAAGATTAGGAGTAATTTTCCCAACAGGGGTAAGTCATGGTGCCCTAAGTGTGTTCTTTTATACTCCTAACTTGAAAACGTGTAGTTTCGATGCTTTTCAATCTGCTATAGGTTCAGTCCCGACATAAATGCAGGATGGAAAGGCAATTTCGCCGCCAATAACTGGGGCAAAAGCAACCACGTTGAATTTGTTTTACGCGCCGTTGCTTTGTAGCCTTACAGCCTAGCCAAATCAATGGGCTTCAGTCCAGATCGCCAGACGTCATTCTACCTTACTTTAATTTTTACGGTCAGGGAAATACCTTACAGCCGTTGTAGCCTGCTTGGAAGATACGCTTCTTACACAATGGGTAAAGTGGCATTGGCAGCAGAACATTTTCCCTCTGAGCCTCTGAGAAGTGGCAGGCCGTTTGCCCCTTTTCTACCGAACTCAATATTTATTCGATCGAGAAATCAAGTGGTGCAAATATTTGAGCTTTTCATCTTCGTTTCACACCATGTTCAGAGGCTTCGACCAGCTAGTTAGGCTATTTGTTCTGCATGGAAAAATCTGTCCGACATTACGAAGGGAGACACAAAAACCTCCACAGCCTCTTTTCACAGATTAAGAAATTTAATGATTCGCCTAAGCATGTTACTCTATCTTGATATGAAGATAATGACAATTGCAGACACTTCGATTAAATTTCGGACACTTTTTTTAATAGTTTTGGTAAATATGACAAGTCGAGTTAGAAATTAAAATGTTAATTGGAGCTTTAAAAGCACTAAGACGTCTTGGTCGCGCTTCAGGAGCATTTAAATTGCTCTCAATTTTGGCGGAAACAGAACACGCGCACAGTATTTTATCGTGGAAATCTTTTCACCCGGCATGCAGTAGAAGGGGGCAAAGGAAACTTTAACGCAAGTTATAGGGGAGGCAAATAGTAATACCGTGAGTCATATTTGCCATTTTTTAATTTTGCTTCAAATTTGGTAATGCGGGAGGACGCAAGAAAATATTTTCCCCGGGCGTTGATCATGCATCATTTCGCCACTGTTCCTAGTCTACGGCGTTGATGTCATCGACGTGTCATCCTTTTTCCAGTTTTGAAGTGTGTCCTCCTCAACCATGTCTACCCACTTGCTACTCGTGATCGTCAAATCCAAACGCTTTTAAAACTTGCCACTACCGTTTTTGTATTTTACGCGAAAAAGAAGCTATTTTGTGAAATTCTTTCTTTTAACATCTTTTGCCGTTGATTACTAAGAAGCTTACAACTTGATTTCCACGACCAAGCTCTAAGTCATAATCTGAAGTAAATTCTTGAAAGAAGAGGTAATGAACAAAAGAATTAGCTCTTGTCTAGCCCTGTTTTGCTTTTTTCTACTTACTTTAAGTTATCCTATACTCATCAAGGATGATTAATCAAAAGCTCTTATAACTTTACCTGCCCCCTATATCATAAAAAAGCTCACTAAGTAATTACTTTGACTATTCAACACATTCGCGTTGTTCTGAGAGAATTGGTAAATATTGTTTCATCAAATTAGGCAGACGGATTGAAGTGAACGCGAAAATAATTCTAAAAATGCAACTACTAACTCGGAGGACAATTTCATATTATTACCCCCAACGAATGGGTAATGTCAAATGTTTTGTAAAAACCATTCCATCCAAAATGGCATGTTCAATGCCCCAGGAAAGTTATTGAAATGAGTAAAAGAGCAAAAGACTTCCGTGGAGAATTTCTCAAGGTTGACATTGAAAGTGACAACCTAAAAATGACTGTCAAATGTTGCATAAAGTAGTGGATGAGATGGATGAATCTTGCACGGAACCTGATCTACCTGGCGGACGTGTATTACATATGTCAGTGCAAAGGCTGCCCTCGTAGAATATGTATATTTGAAAGAGGTACACAGTCACGCCTGCTGCGCAGGTTATCCTGAGAAGCGTGTTGCCACAAAGCCAGTTGAACGATCATTGACATTATTGCCCCATAGAAAAAGGGTACTTAGATTGGGTTCGTGTTCTGACTACAGCACGAGAGCGAGACTTGGGACAGCGATTGATTGCATTGCGCAAACGCGTGAGATCGGGGTGAACAAAAATAAAAACGAAGACTTTAAAAAAACACGATAAACATAAATGCATAGCATGCACGACGGTGAAATATTTGCATGACGTAACGTGATTTAAACGGTTTATCCTGGGTTACTTGATCTACCGTACTTTGAATTTCGAACGTCCTGCTGGTCTGATCCTCCTCTTAAAAGGGAAATAATAAGATCTGATTCTGAGTACACAGCGCCTTCAGACTAGCAGTTTGACCCATCTTGCTGAATGTGAGTCAGGTAGCCTCCACCCCCTCCCCTTTGTGTATTCCAGTCTGAAAACCACGTAGTAGTTTTTGTCAGAACTTCAATGTGTCAAGCACTTTGAAGCTGTTCAAGTCTTCTTTACACCATCGCAAAGCTATCTGAGGGCTTCTCACCCCTACTGGGGTCATTACTCCATTTGGGAGTCGTGTCAGGTGGTCACGTGCATGTAGGGAGAGATGGCGCTGAGGACTTTTGTATAAAGGTTCAATGTTTTAGGTTTTCTTTTAAACCTGGAATTGCTAGCATTGGTTGACTGATTAGCATGACATGGTGACCTATAGTATCACACGCTTGCTAAATCATATCAAGTCTGGAGCTTGGAAGGTGATACTAACCTACATCTTACGGAACGATGCCTCATTCGCGCGAAAGGGGCCAAATAGGTGATGCAAACGTCTCTAAGTTTTAGAAATACGGCTCTCGGAAAAATGAGTAAACAGATTTTAAATTACGACTTTTGCGTAGATCGTGAAGGAAACTGGTGATTTGACATCTATCTAAAGTATAGCCAAACAGTTAAACCTCAAAGCACTATAATTTCTCTTTTGAGGTAACAGTCATCAGCGACTGTGGTAGGACTACATTTCCGATTTTGGCAATCATGACCCTATATGGATACCATCGACAAGTCCCTTGTCAAAAACCCGTCATCATTGCCGACATAAATCCTTAAACGCAAAATCTGTTTCGTTCAAGTTGACTTTAAATAAGTGGAAACCAAATTTCTATTTAGTTTGCTTTCTAACAAAAGTTTCAGTCACCCTCACACCCCTAATGCTCCTTTCTTAAGATATTGGCAGTCGAAACTATCCTGTTTGCTATCAAGACTAAACTTGAAGCAAGCAGATGAGAGATCGTCAGAGCTTCACATTAATGACCAAGGGTTTTTTTTTCAAAGTACATTCAAGTTAGCATTACATCTGATGCATTCAAATTATGAATAAATTGTGGGTAATGATGTTGCATTGTGGGTAATGACATGTTGCAGACTTGACATTACCGTTGGACAAACTAGCAAAACCAATTCAAGGTTAAAGTAATATGAGAAATGAAGAAAAAATGTTGATCATCAATGCGAAACCATGGTATCACCCCTGGACGCATAAAGTTCAAGTTTTGTAGACAATTTTATAACGTCAGCGCCTAATATCTTGAGAACAGAAAGAAAACATTTACCAGAATGCTTAAATTAAATTGCTATTTAAAATATCAAAAACGGTGTAAAGTAAAACTGGGTCCGGATTTTTAATGCCATCGTTGCAGTATATATCAAAGATGTTGTCATGGTTACTGCCTGATACTTATTCTTGTCACTGGGAAAATATCTTAGACAAATCCTTTGAGACAAAAGAAAAGTATAATTATGGCGTCATTGATCCATCATTCGTCCTGATCAAGCTTTGTAATTTTTTACAGTCGGTAAGATAACAAAACTGCACATTGTCTACATAATCATTTAGAACCGCTGAAACATCGCGTAACACATTAAAACGGTCGGTTCATACACCAAAGCATATTGTCAGTGCTAACTATAAAGAACCCTAAAACAACGGGTCGTGAACGCAGGGACGCCGCAGGGACGCCGTCGGAATTGTTTATGTGAGGGATGAGAACTTTATGATGTCGTAAGCTCACTCCAGATATGGCGCAAAACGGGCATATGTGCCCCAAGGGCGCGAAAATTTTAGGCTCCCTGGTGGTCAATCCTCTCCTATACAGAGACCATAGGCAAGAATCATTGCCTTTAAATTTTAGTTGGGAAGGGGAGGGGCGGTCGCTAGTACAGACCATCATGACACTTTTCAAGCAAAACGTCACCATCAGTTGGTGAGTATCTTTCCGGGGACATTTTCAGCAAATACCACCCAGACAGCCATCAATGGCGCTTCACCGGCCTAACGTTGCTCCTAAGCGTTCCTCATTTTTAGATCCCATGCTTTAGATATTTACATTTAGGTTACAAAAAACTGGTAGAATGTCTCCGCCGAAGTAGCCGGCTTATCATGTAACGCTCTCCCAAAGTCGTGCGGTCTAGGGTTCCCATGCCGGGCTATAGGTGAATTTTAGGGGTAGTCCTCCGGTGGAGGCTCAGGAGTGAAGCCGCTAGAAGCTCTGGAGTTATAACGAAATGGGAAAATTAGCACGAGCAACAAGACTTTATTCAATCAGTTTGCAAGGGAGGGAAAGCGAATAACACAAGGAGTCGAGGACTAATAACCACGTCTCAGAATTTTTTTTTCATTGGAAATGTATTAACACCCGTCATCTGTCGACAACGCGTGCTCACGAAACGGTACGACCGAAATAATTTGAAAAAAAAATGGATACCTCAAACAAATACCTCAAATCTTGAGTGCCCCTATTATACTACGAATGTGAACTTATTCATGATATTGGATTGCTATACATGATCCCTTCTTGATTCACAGTTCCTCCGGAGGTTGGGGATGAATATCTCGTACTCACAAGAAAGCTTTCGTCGGAATGATCTTCGTATTCTTGGATTAATATCGGTCATCAGAAACGGGCTGCGAACAGTGACAAATGTGGGGAAAACATGCCGAAATTTGGCCTTGAAGATCGTTTTCCATGAAAAAAGTCGCATGCAAGTTGTGTATAGAGACGCTTTTATTTTCCTAATAAAATATGTCTGCCAAGAGGAAGGCGAGTCTGAATTAAGAATGCTAGAGTATCTGCTAAAGTTGTTAATTTTCAAAAATATTTCTTGCCAGAAGTACGGGAAGGAGAAAAGATCCCCCTGCTTTGCAGTCTTGCAGTGCTTTCTTTCTCCTAATCGCACCCATCACGAAACATAGGCTTAGGAAGCGGAGGTTGGGGGTTGGGGGTGGCGGGTGGGGATAGATCTCCAGTCAAAAATATGGTGGGCGGAAGTATGCTTCCGACGTACCGTCAATTCAAAGACGAAAACCCCTTATTTGTTCCCTCTATAAAAATGTCAAAATTTTGCAGTAATTTTCTTTAAATTTTGCCCAACATATTGCACCAAATTGCACATAAGGACCCGCAAATATTCAAAAATTTTCAAAAGGGGAGGGAGACACCTCCTTAGACCCCTTTCCCAGGAAAAGACGTTTTGCTCCCCAGTGGAGAACGACTTCTTACGCCATATGCAGTTGAAAATCCTTACCGCTTAATAATGCGAATTCGCTTGATACTAAGCACAGAATTGAGGATAAAAGCGCGCAAAGCACTCCAACAGTTGCATACTTTGAGGGGGATTTGTGATAAAAATGATTAAAGTAAATCCATCACTCATTCGAAAAGACACTTTACCCTACACCAAAAGAAATTCGGGGTCACTTAAATTGAATGGTATGAAAAAGCCTTAGCATTTCCGTGCCTTAACTTAATGAAAAACATTATTCCAATGATGAATAGTGATAAATGTGGAGAACCGGCTTAAAAGATATGAATACATAAAATCAAATAAAAGTTTCCTTTGTCGTTGATTGTGCGACTGCTTCAAGCCAGACTTGTCACAGATAGTTTTCCAACCTTAAAAATACTTCATACACATCGATCACTTCCGTCTAATTGTCAGACTCGGAAGGTAAGTAGGCTCCTACCAGGGGATTTGTCTCTGACAACTCTCTGCTCCTACCATCCTATTTCTGTATTCTATTGTTTTGACTTTGAATTAGATGACGTAGTTTGCCTAAAGGGTATGCTGATAAAGTTAATAAAATATACATGCCTGAGATACAATTCACGTTACCTATGCATTAAGTTTTGGAGTAGGAAATTCATGCAATTTGTAAGGAAAAACAAACATCATGACATAACAACTGTGTGATTCAGGTCTACTTGTCAACTAAAGGGGACTTGGTTCAAATACGTATATCGCCAATGGCCTACACGGGTTGAACAATAATTTGACCAAGATACTAAGAAGAAAAGAAAACTAGAAATTTGATCAGAACGAGTTATCGTTATAAATGGATACATTCAATATGCTTGAGAGAGGACAAGTGTGGTGCTTTAGATCTAATTAGCCTTGTCATCAAAAGGTCCAATGTCCTTACCCCGAATGGTTCTTTTAACAAAGTTAACTTTTATCCCAGCTTTCAACCTTACAAATCTGTCTAAGTACCTCCAGCTAAGCAGTAAGATTGGCCAAATCCAATCTTCTTCTACCGAATACACAACTACAGCACGTGAGCCCTTTTCAAACAGTCTACGCCATACCTCCCTTTCGCAATTTGAGAATCTGCATAAGTTGCCACTCTGCTGTGAAAACTTCATCTTGGTGATGATATTGCACATGGCATTGACCAATCAAAGTGGTTCACATACATAGTAGTAGTTTGGATTTGCCCTTTCTTTATGACAAAGAATGGCGACCAATCACAAGTTTGTATACGGGTGTTCCTTTGACGAAGTTTGGGACGACTGGAGTTTGCCTTTAAAATGTTAATTGTCTTTTTATGTAAAATAGAAAATAATTTCATGTGCAGGCATGTTTTAATTACATATGAAGAATATTACAAACATTGTAATGTTACAATGGTGAAATTGTCCCCTGACTCCCAAACGCAGGAGGGGGGAATGCATCATCTTCCAAGGGAAAAAGAACTTTTTTGACATTTAGAAAGTTTATGATAATCTGAAATTGTCTGGCAGTAACGAGAAATAGAATTGTAGGGAAGCGCTTTAGTTTGATAAACTTTAACTACATAGAACAGCAATGGGAACTTTTTGAAATTTGCCTTCAAATTTTCATTCAAAGGTTATCAGGAAATTTGTCTTGGATTTGCACAAAAAATAACATAAAAATGAGGGAATGGGGCCCAAAATTAAGCATTCCGTTAGCTTTTATCGCAAGCAGTTTAGAAGAGGCGGAATGGGAGATGACAGTCTCTCAATACGACAAATCCCAGTAGTAAAACTCAATAGTTAGGGCCTAATCAACTGAAAGTTGACTTGGGCTCTGGTGTGTAGGTGATTAGCACTAATAGTTTTAAATTACTTTTTGTTTTCGATTCCTTGTCAAAGACGTAAGAAATTTATGCAATCACAAGTGCCTGTGTATATATGTGGGGTGTGTATGTGTGTGCCCTTGGACGTTTTACTTGTAAACACGATATCTTAAGATACAAATGATGGATACGGATACATTTCGCACTTAGCATAAAGGTTTACCATATCAAGAGAAAGAACTGTGCTGTTTTGGTAGACGTCAAAGGTACATCACGAGAGAAGAAATTACGAAAAACATTGAAAACTACTTGTAAACACGGTATCTCAAAAGGGTAACATTGAGAAATCTCGTATTCTTAGCATTCAAATGCTCAATGAAGAGAATAAATCCCCGCTTGTTTTTGGTCAGGCTAGAAGGTCATTTAAAGTCACAAGCGGTGTGTAAACCCCGTAAGCACGGTATCTCATGGAGGGTAATCTTCATGGATCCCACAGTTATCATGTGGATGTTCCACATAAAGTTCAATCAGTTTATTGATTTTCGTGGAGGTCAAAGGTCATTGAAGGTCACCAGAGGTCAAATTGTGAAACTCCTTAACATGATAATCTCTAACACATCCAGCAGATCCCCTACATTAAATTCAAAGACTGTTCTTTTTGGTAAACCCAAAGATCTTTTGAGGTCACATGAAGTGAAACTGTTAAACCTCGAAACATAACTCAAGAAGTGTAAGTTTTAGGGATCTATCACTTTGCAGATGCTCCACAATGAGTTCAAGAGGGATAGTGTTTTGGTAGAGGTCAAAGGTCATTTAAGGTCACTAGAGGTCAAACTTAGAAAAGCTCGTAACGTTTCACAACAAAAAGGATAACATTGAGGGATCTCGTACTTCAAAAGTAGATGTTCCATATCAAGTTAAAGAATTCTATAGTGTTCCGTGGAAGTCAAACTTGAGGTTACTAGAGATCAAAGCCGTTCAACACCGCCCGGCACCGTTCAACACCGCCCGGCACCGGTAGGCATCGTTCTGCACCGGGCAGGATGATACAACTGGATATAGACTTTTTTGGCAAATGCAATGGCGCAAGATGTGAAAGATACCTTTTAAGGTACCTTTTATTTCCTTCCGGCAAGGAATGACTAAGCCTTTGGCCTTTCTGGTTTATATTCCTGTAACTTTAATAAAAGAAGCGAAATATGTACTCATGCTTAGACTGTCCTTGCATGTTTGATCATGGTGCTCGTTTTAAACACCTTCCTTATTCTACTCGTCTATACCTCTTGAATCATTGGCATTGTGCCCAATGGGAAGGCTTACTCGTACTAAGATTCGTATATTGTTGGCAACAAAACTATCATGACGAGGGCGGTATTGCAGTATAATCACTTCACAACTTTGAACTCGTGAAGTAATGCTGGGGCCAACTTATGGCCAGAGGTATGTTGTACTACTTAGGGCAGTAGGATAACACCTACAATAATGGGACTCTTCAATGATTCAAATCACATGTGAAACAGAGGCAAGTGCAATGTTCAACTTAACAAAGATTAAAAAAAAAACAGAACGTTCTTCAGACGGAGAAGGGGTTCGAAACCTAACTACTTAATGTTCCTAGCCTCATCAGTCAACGTTTGGCTGACGACATTCGCCCTCGGATCTTTTCAGCCGTTAACATTAAAGCTGACTTTGTTTGGCTTGATACCTGCAGACTGAGGCCACTTAATTTGTGACTTCACACACACAAACTTGAGTCCGAAAAATAGATGAGAAATCCATGCAGCAACTTGAAGCTATTTTCCTTTGATTTCATTATCTTTGGGTACCTTTTTCCTTTACATTCCTCTTTTTCATTACATTCCTGTCAACCTCAATGAAGGAGCTTTAAAAATCAACACTTCTAGTAAAAGTGGAGGATAGTCCTAGGTCACGCTTCAGTACCAGGATTTAAGCCGAGGACCTATGAAGTGCAACACAAAGGAACTTCAACATTACCCCGCGGAGCGGACTCCGCTTCCTCAGCCCCTCTTTAAGGCTTCACAAACACTTCAGGGATATGACGGCACAAGGAACATGCCGTACAGCCTCATACTTGGGCAACTTCTCATTCCGAAAATAGGTCCATAGTTCGCCAAATAGAGAAGTTGAAAGGTCAATTTTACACTATAACGTCAAATGAGTTGCCATGAAGGTGACAACGGCGGATGTCTGTGACTCTAAATGGGTTGCCGGTGTTTGAAACGAATTAAAACTGTATTTAAGGCCAGAAAAAGGTAAAAAATGTTACAATGCTACTGAAGTTGATAAACCACACTGAGAAAATACAACCACTTCGCCCAAAATCATTACTCACGCGATATGTCATTTCTCATCCAACACCCGACGATACTCGACACTCATTTTTACCCACCAGTAACCCCAGTCGACGCCTGATATCTTCGTATAGAAGTGTTGTCCCATGAAATTCGAAAACAAAATGGAAAGCACGTGTTGTTGCAAGAGAATTGAAAATCATGTGCAACATATTGTAGGTTAGTTCTCCTGTTTTCCACTACCACAACATGACTGTCACTAAGTACAAGTGTTAATGCGTGCGTTTACTCTTTGTGCAATGGATGAAAAAAAAAACCGGGAAACGATAAGTATATGTTTTTCGACATTTTAGATAGCAATGATCGCATCACGTCTAAATGCGATGTAAAAGTCGGAATTAGCATAGATTTGAAGTTTAATAGTCCTATGGCCCAAAGCCAAATTTTAGTGATGGAATCTAATAGTTTTAGTCCCATGCGAAAAATGGAACAAAGTATTTTCCTAGGTGCTGAATATGTCCCATTGTTTGTTTTGTACGTGGCTAAAATGGAGGGAATTTTGCTTTTTATTCTTCATACACGAACAGCTGACTTGTCTGAACGCAGACAGCAACAATATGGCTGACCCCCCCCCCCCTTCCGTGCGCAGGCCCAGTTCTAGTTTTGAGTCCAGCCTTCCTTTGTTTGGGAATTGTCATTTTCTCAATACGTTATACATGAATAAAGTGAAAGTCTGTGTACTTTGGGGGAGGGGGCTTTTGAGTGAAACTTTTTTTTGACATTAAACATTTCACCACAGTGGAAACAGTGACGTTTCCCCATTTTCTACCGTCTTCCCCTCCCTCCTTTTAATTACCCTCACTCTACCTTTGACATATTCCTCTACTCAAAATTATCCATGTCTCATGGTTTTACCAAAAATTTCAACTATTTTATTGATCTATCAGTGCCAGTTTTCTTACAAAGAAGCTTACTTGGACTACCCACTGATAGTATGGTCAACGTTTAGATTACTTCAGGTCAGCTCAGCTATGCTTAGCTCAGTTCAGCTCTACTCCATCAAGCTCAGTGCAGTTTAGTGGATGATATGAACGTATCGTATCATAAATATTATTATTCACTGATATTGTTTCATTCTGATCCTAATCCATCCCCCCCCCCACACACACACACACACACACACAAACACACACGCCTTCCCGATTTCTGGTCCTGCCACTGGCACTCTGTTGTTGAAAAAGAATGATTTGGTTATGCTAAGCTCAGACAAGTTTGTCCCCTACTACCTTACTCAACCCTCACGTACATTTAGATATACAGGGCTGTTTCTAAGTCCACCTAACTCGAGTCCGAGCCAACTCCTGTTCTGTGATTCCCCATTTCCCGGTCTGGGCCAGTTCCGAGTCTGGTACGTACCTACCTAGTTCGAGCCTATTTCGATACCGCTGGCGTTAATTCCGAGCCAATTCCGAGTTCAGTCGGTGGCTAGTCAAATTGCATACCGTGTACATTCCCCTACCGCTGTTACATAGAAATCTGCTTACACTCCTGATTGCATTCTTGAGATTAATATCTCAAATGTGCCAATTCCTGTCCGCTCGATTAAACAGAAGTTTCACGTTACACCATGGCCTCGCGGATTACTGTGTTACGTAACATATAAACTCAAGTCACACTCGTCCAGCCCGGGCGTGAAATTGGCGTTACAGAGCGATTACCCTCGAATCCCCATACGTAACTCGGGTCTGCTGTTTGCCGTAAAGCGATAAGGGAGATGAACACACTATGGATAATTAAGCATATTATTCATAGGCCTATGTTATGTTTTTTACATGTTGAGTGCCTTAATTGGGTAATTGTTGCGAGTCACTTTCATGGCTTGCCCACCCAGTTAATTCACTTAACCGTGTATGATTTATACCAAACACTGTGCACCAATGAAATGGATCATTTACTTATCATCGTGTAATCTTCAGTTTTGTGGAATCTTCAGGAATCAACTTCGAGTCCAAGTGCAGACCATTCCGGTCCAATTCCTATTTTGCATCCTTCCATTCTGGGCCAATTCAAGGTCCCGTAAAACAGGGTTCGAATCCGGAATTAAGTCCGAGTCCATACTCGGGGGTTACGGCCTTAATAACATCTATATGACCATTTTTGCTCCGACTGTGCTTACCTGGATCCTCTCCTCCGAGACGCCTCTCGACCTCCAAGAGACGGTTCTCAAACAGTGTCATCCTCTCCGTCAAATTGGCGACCAGCTCGTTAACTTGTAAGAAAATGAGGTCCACAGTCGTCAAGAGCAAATCAGTTTGTGCATCTGCGATGCTTTGGAAAGTCTGTTTCATGACTTTGCCGTTGTCAAGGAAGAGGCCACTTCTACCTACCGACCCAACCGCCAGGAGGAGAACTAGGTAAACAACCCGCATTTCACCGATGATCCTTTTATGAAAAACATGAACAAATTAGGCAAACAAGTGACATACAAACAAAATTGTAGAAAGCATAGTAATACATTTCGCATTACCAGTTAATAGGTAGATTAAATGAACTTTTACAGGAGAATACATAAAAACAAGTGTAACCAAATATTGGCAAGTACAAGAATTTTGCATCTGGCAAATTTTCTCACCATGCACTTTCTGCAGACGGTTATGCCCCCTTTCGTATGTTCCGATATTTTTGTCATTAAATAGTAAAATTCATGCATTACAATTTTTTCCTTAACATACATGCATTACAAAAACAAGTTAGGACAATAAGAAATTAGTAAGGTTTTCGCTCAAAGTTTTCAAAATAACATTAGGGTCAGTTTATTCCGCTTAAAGAGCAAATAGAATTACAACAAACAACAAATTGATGAGATCAGTCAAGTGAAACGGGATTTTCTTAGCCTCTTTTCGGCTAGCTCTGAAGCAGTGATTCTCAAACGCGGCCCCGTCTTTGCGTCCCCTGAATTGATTTTACGTTCTAAAAAATCATATTCAACAAGAAAAACGTAGACGAGTTAGAATAAGGGCCAATGATCCATGCTCACATGTATTTTAAATTATATATTTTGAAGCCTCACTACTTGACTCCTTCCAAGTTTGTTCTCCTGAGGTGGTGCTAGATTACCTACGTTGCAGGCTGTACGGCATATTCCTTGTTCAGTCATATCTAGCCAAGATTGGGTATTTTGTTTTGTGTACCGTTTTGTTTTGTACACGGTGGCATACAGTTATGCAGTGGTGTATTCCTGAGTGCGTGTATAGTGACAAAGCTTATAGCAACAATATATCCTTGAAATCTAATTTTGGGATGAAGTGACTGTACAATTCAAAAACTATCGTTTGAACGTGTGTTGATTGATTACTGAAATAAAAATCTCTGCAAGTCATCTTTGAATACACTTGTAGCAAAAAGTCAAATGCAATTGCTAAGTGGGCATCATCTACCAATGCGTTTGTGACGTTTTATTTGCGCTCGCTCTTTCCACAGCTCTTTTAGAAAAAGAATATTCAATCAACTTTAAGGCTTTTCCGATTTTTGGTTTCGATGATAAGAGAAACCTATGCAACTGTGCTAGCGTGTGTATGTATGTATGTATGTATGTATGTATGTATGTATGTATGTATGTATGTATGTATGTATGTATGTATGTATGTATGTATGTATGTATGTATGTATGTATGTATGTATGTATGTATGTATTATGTATGTATGTGTGTGTGTTTGTGTGTTTGTGACACTTGCTCGTTAACACGATATCTCAAGAAGGGAAATTCTGACAGTTCTCAAACTTGGTACATATATGCCCCATATTGAGAGAAAGAACCCTATTACATTTGGTGGGGGTCAAAGGTCATCTGGGGTCACCAGGGGTCAAACTCTGAAAACCTTGTTTACACAATATCTCAAGGTAAAAAGCTTGGACGAATTTCATACATAGTTGGTAGATGCGTTATGGAAAGAGAAAGAACGCTATTGATTTTGGTGGAGGTCAAAGGTCATTTGGGGTCACCAGGGGTCAAACTCTGAAAACCTTGTTAACACGATATCTCCATGTAGGAAGCTTGTGATAAATTTCATACTTAGTATGTAGATGTGTTATAAAAAGAGGAAGAGCCCTATCGATTTTAGTGGAGGTCAAAGGTCATTTGGGGTCATTGGGGGTCAAACTCTGAAAACCTTGTTAACACGATATCTCGATGTAGGAAGCTTGGATAAATTTCATACTTAGTGTGTAGATGCCTTATGATAAGGCAGAGAATCCTATTTCTTTTGGTGGAGGTCAAAGGTCATCTGGGGTCACCAGGGGTCAAATGCTGAAAACCTTGTTAACACTATATCTCGATGCAGGAAGCTTGGATAAATTTCATACTTAGTATGTAGATGTGTTATATAAAGGGGAAGAACCTTAACACAATATCTCAAGGTAGAAAGCTTGGATGAATGTCTCACTTAGTATGTAGATGCATTATGGGAAGAGGAAGAACCCTATTGTTTTTGGTGGAGGTCAAAGGTCACCTGGGGTCACTGGGTCAAACTCTGAAGACCTTGTTAACACGATATCTTGATGTAGGAAATATGGATAAATTTTGTGCATAGTATGTAGATGAGTTATGGAAAGACAAAGAATGCTATTGTTTTTGGTGGAGGTCAAAGGTCATCTGGAGTCACCGGGGGTCAAACCCTGAAAACCCTGGTAACATGATATCTTAACATAGGAAGTTGGATGAATTTCTGGTGAGAGGAAGAACCCTATCACTTTTGGTGGAGGTCAAAGGTCATTTGGGGTCATCAGGGGCTGGCCTTAAAAAAGTTTGCAGTCACTTCATACTACTGTAATTCCTTGATACTGTAGGTATGTATGAATCATCGAAACCACAATGCATTTTTGCATTCTGGTTTGGAATGCGGCCCTCGACCTCAGGCGCGCTTCTCTCTTTGACCGCGTGTTAAGATAACTGATCTAGAGTTTATTGGCCACTAGCACAGGATAAGTGCGATCTATCGTGACTTCATCCGTTTAAGGGTACAGTTTTCCGCAACCTCGTTGGTTTAGGAAGCCAAATGTTTCTCCTATACCGCAAACCTTCGAAAGGACCATATCCTTGACACACGAATGCTAGACGCAGAATTGTAGACATGGGTGGGGACAGGGGAATATGAGCCCTGTGTGGGAAGGTTGTCCCCCTCAGGAAAATTCCAAGCTTTGAAAGGCACGATATAGTAAGCAATCCCCTGACAAGGACCAGCCGAACAGACGAATTTCTTAATTTTGTTCTTAAGGAGAGCAGGTCCTTTAATAAAAACCCCAAATTTTTGAATGGTCTTTCATGGGAACCTCAAAATTTTCGGCGCACTTCGAGCGTTAAAACTTTACCCATCCACCTTTGTTGAAACTTCAGGTTGCCCCCCCCCCCTTTCCGTCGGGGAATATGGCTCCTTGTCGGGCACATCCTTTCGTCACTCGTAAGTGTAGAGACAAACTTGTTTAAAATGTGATTTCCTGCCATCAAGTTCGTCTGGAAAGCCAATATTTCTCACCTCAGCCCTGGCCATGGTAGGGCTGAGGTCGGGTTGCTCCTGTAAGACACTGTAAAAGTGCAGATTGTTCCCTTAAGGAAGCGCTTCCTTTGAAAAATCCGTACCTCTGAGGCTCTGTCACTGTTTGCCGTAGATACATCTTCGGGACCGTCTTAAATATTGATTTCGTTCTCTGGTCACCTGTCTCTAAGCCTGAGATCCTCCCCTGCGCCCAGACCTCAATCCAGTCTATGCATTTGGCTCTTCCCCGCAGAAAGTTTGAGAACTACTGCTCTGAAGAAACTTATTTTGATCATGAATGTGAAGTTGAACATTGTTCAACACATCTGTTATTCAACTCATGTTCGCTATCGGGCACTGGGGAATTTTGGTCGTGAAAGTGAGATGATTTTCATGAAACTAATTTGCGTTTGAAAATACATTTAGAGCAACTGAGCATAATTTTAACATGGAACACAGCCAGAAATAGGTAAAATACCCTACATCCATTAATAGCAATTGTAAAAGGACGCCGAAGCGTCCCTCTGAACATTAGCCCGGGTAGCAGGTTTACTGTAGAGATCACCCATAGCGCTTTTCGTAGCAGCACTCCGTTTACCGAGAAGTTGTTATTAAAGAGATAAACCTTAGAGTGCTTCTACAGATTTTTGAACATGGGAAAGAATTTAGCCCTCTTCGAACTACAAAGAGTTGTCAAAGGAATATGAAAGGCTCTATAACCTCAGCCCCTCCTCCAATGTAAACAAAAACACCTGTCTAGTACACCTCCAAGACAGAGCCACCTGTATCGAGTTCGACTGGTCACGGCCATATTGACACACAACTGTATGTGAGTTTATTTGGGAACACAAGTGACTGTATACGTTATCATTGACCAATCAGATTGGAGTTATTGTTTGAATGAATGTCAATCAACGTGTGAATCACCAATTGCATTTAGAACTATATGGCTATTCCTAAATAGGTTTGTGGATGCCATAGCCCCTTTCACCCCTGATTAATGTAGCCAACATGTATCACAAAGAAACTGAGGCATTTGTTTACAGCCGCTGTAGAAGCTTCTTGTTCATTAACTTATAGTGGCTGTGATATAGAGTCTGTCATGATGTATATGTGCCTGGCGTTAGTGTACGAACTCATCATAGGAGGGCGTAGGGCGTAAACGCAGGCTTTCCAAGGGAGGAGTGGGATCATACAATTGGGTACATCCAACGCCTTTGATCATTCCGACACATTAACATGGCTAATAAAGCTTCAATGGGTAAAAGATGGACTGTTCGATCCATCAGTTCCGTTATACGTCCCCGGATAGGTCACGATTTGGCATTGTCACCCATAATCTGATTGGAATGTATATATCTACAACAAAAACAGGACTTACTGTTTACAAAATTATTTTCCCGACCGGTTATCAGGTTCCTTAAATTGAACAGTGGTTCGCCGTCACGGTTTCTAAGGCGACTGTCGTAATGTCAACTGGGAAACTGAACCAGTGATATTGTATGTTTGTGTCATGGCAGTATTCCAGCAAACTCATTTAGGTGTTTCCTTTAGGGAATGTTGCATGTGAGAGAAGAGAGCAAGATATTTTCAGGAAGACAAAATGACTTAAATTAGAATTCATGTTCCATGTGTACTTCTCCTTCTTCTAGCCATAAGATACGTGACTCAGGAGCATTAATGTGATAATGAACCAAATTTGAGAGTGTGAAGTCTGAGACTCTCGAACCACACAAGAAATTATTCATAGCAATAAAATACATTGCTTCTCTCCAGCGAGAAAATTGAATTTTTAATCAGGTCAATATTGTACAGAAATCACATCCAACTCTCACGGGCTCAAGGTTAGAGCTAACCTGCGTAGCGGCTCTCTTCGGCCGGCTTTCCTTTGGGCTATTCATGGCGATGAGCTGAACGAAAAAACTATGTGTCTAGGTGTATAGCAAGGAGCAGTTACTTCAAAATTACTCCTCCCTGATCAGACACGGACTGTTTGACAGCGTACCTAATACCCGGTTATACTACTTCCCTAAGTGGGCATAAGCAGAACGCATCTGCAGTGAGAGAATTGTGGCCAGCTGAGTAGGTCGACTTCGCGGATGGCAGCCTGTTAAAAATCAGTTTATGGTGTGTGTAATTTCCTGGCGTGGCACTGATTGAATTTATGAAATTGGCACCTGTTACAAGACGTAATTCTTTTTCAGTGTCAATGACACATGGTGAGATAAAGTGTCCCTCAATGTGTTTTGTATGTGTGAAATGGTGGTTGAAAATGTCAACTTTCCCTCGTTAAAAAGAGCAGATTTTTCAGGAGACATTTTGTCTGTTTTCAACACAAAAAAACGAAAACCTTTTCTCTGTTAGTAATTCTACGTTTCCCCGATGTCGGTGGTAACTTGAGATACCCACTTAAAAAGTTTTTATGAGGACTGCGTCACGATTTTCCACACACTGAGTGATATGTCGTAATTTATAGTAAACCGTGCGTGTTAAAATGAATAACATTTAATCGGATATGTGAGGATCAGCTAAATGAGAGCAGACACAACGACTTCTAACATTATAAAGAACATAGGAACCTCCCTTCCTAACATTTTGTCTGTTTCGCATGTCGTTTGTTCGGTGTGTGTCATTTATCAACCGCCATGCTGTATTGATTGCGATTATAAGGTAGTTCAAATCCCATCATTATGTTGTCCAAGGGAGAGGGGGGGGGGGCGGGCGGGCGTATATCATGTTACCAACCCCATCGCATAAAGCCGCTTTTAATGGACGAGTTGGGAAATTCGGTACCTCCAGTGGGGTCATAAGGTCAGCTGTACCGTGACAACCTTGTCGCCTGTGTGCGCATGCGTGTGATATACTGGCCCGCCCGGAGGATGCCTGTGCATGTAATACCAATGACATGTACGTCCGAAAGAGGTGACAACTGCCGCGAAGGCAGTGGCGTACCCAGGATTTCTCTCAAGGGGGGGGCAAGCAAAATGCTGTGCGATCGCCGGCCTGGGGGAGGGGTCTAAGGGGAGGGGATGTCCCCCTCCCCCTTTGGAAATTTTTGAAAAAATAGGTGTCCCTACATGAAATCTGGTGCCACATATGCTACCTTTTGAAGTAAAATTTGTGTTAAAAAATTTACGTATTTTTAGGAACTAAAAAAAAAAAATTGGCAACTGTGAAGGCGGGGCCATGGCCCAATGGCCCCCCTGCGTACGCCACTGCACGAAGGTAAGTGGTTCTCTTCACCTTTGAACAACCTCATGATGCATTGCGTGAAAACAGTGTCCTAACTCGTCTGTTCCAACACGAAGATTCTTTTCCACTCGGGTGTAATAAAATAACCTGCTGAAGTAGAACTGTCCACAGTCCTGGCACCAATTGAATTGCTACATTATAGCCTTAAGTGGAAATGGAACAGGTCTCCAGGTCGTAATAAGAGCAACTATATACCGTTTTGTGTTTGGGTAAAATTCTACCAAAATGAACTTAATGTAAGCTGGGGTAATGTTCCTCTTATCAAGGCTTTTGGCCAATAGTTATCCCTCCTTATTGATAGCAAGAGTACGCCTGCGATCTAGGGTTCCTAATATCTCATCGGATCTGGCTGGCCTGGCGCAGTGCGTTCCTGCAGGGGGAAGTACAAAGCCAAAAAGATAACAGCCAGTGTTTCCAGGGGAAGAAAGAGCTTATCTCCCCCTGTGGAAAAGTTTTGAATATTTGAGGGTCCTTAGACGCAATTTGGTATAATATTTTGCAAACTTTAAGCATCTATTTTTACTCTTTTCATTCTCGCGATGATCGCTCCCGCTATACATGTAGACGGACAAGGTGACCAACTTTTTTCCATCTCGCTTCTTCAGTTCAATCAACTTGGAGAGAATACACAAATTAATGAAAGAATGGTTACGCATTTGTTTCATAAATTAAAGAGGCCAAACACTTGTAAGCTATGCAACTATCAATTGTCAAATTGTTATTGGAAATGTACAGTAACGTATCGTTGTCACTGAAAATGGACCCCCCCCTCCAAAAAAAAATATATATATATATTAAACAGGAAACAATTGTCTTTCCAAAATGAAGACGTTAGTAGACTTGAATATGCAAGCAAGAAGACGCAACCCAGCCTCGCGTGATTGTCGATATAATACCGTAAAAAAAGTGGCGACGGCAGAGGATTGGGGGGGGGGGCACTACAGAATGTTGTACTTCAACTGTGCGTGGTACGTAAACTCAGTGCACACTTCTTATAATATACTGCATTTCACACAATTAGTAACTGCATGTGTGTGGTACGCATAAACATAGCCCACTATAACACACGTAAAGATATCCTGTCCTGTGGGTGGTACATACATATACAGGCATGCGCAGATACTAAACTTCACCGCTGCAGTTAATCGCATGTGTCCAAAGGGAACATGAAATCTGCAACATTCAATGCAACATTCATTAACCAGAATGTATTTATAGTTTGAATGCATCAGGTATTTTTTATACAGCATTGTATGTAAGCTACAGGTCTGAGAACAAACAATGCTTTAATCATCAGAGTTAAGCCATGATATCTTACGAGCTTGCGTTCTGTGTTAAAAGAAAGGGCGATAACTCAGTCAGTTGCTAACATCTGGGGAACCGAACATCGGCATTGAATACCCTCTCAAAACACGTTATGTTAAGAACTACTACAACTTTTAAATAAAATTGTACACATAATTAACGTAGAATTTGTATTCATTTTGTGTAATTTGTGCAATTGCTCAAGAAAAGGATAATCTGTTCACGTGTAATTTTACTTACGTGCACAAGATATGTGTAATTAACTGTAATTTTAAGTAAATTTTTACTGAAAATTACTTTCGGATTTCTTGTTTCACTTAAACTTTGAAGGGTATCTCTGTGAGTGTAAAGTTTCATATCTAAATTAAATCTGAGTTTGAACTTTTCTTTTAACTTCAATTCGTGCTTTCTGCATGTGCTCTCCGTAAGACTTCATCAGTGATAAATGACAGGGTGCAGGGCGTGTGAACCCGGAGGGGCTTGGGGTTGCAGTATTGTGCTACCTCCCCCAATTTCTTTCACATAACATTATTAACTGTGTTTTCGAACTGCCAGAAATTAGCTTAGAAAATATAGAAATGCAGACGGTCAATGCTTCAGCCCCTCAGTGTTAGAAACATTCCGACGTACTCATGTTATAAATAAGTGCAAGGGGTTAAACCAACCATTTCATACTGGGAACGACGCAACGCGATACGACGCGATAAAAGATTTAAACAATGTTATTACTTAAACCCCTGTCATACACAATATCGCTCGGCGACAAGTGGGTGAAAGTTAACACCATATTCCAACTCAGTTTTATACGTCCTAGTTGCTTCGTATGGCTCCTAGGATGAAAGGAACTTAGTCAGTCAGTTTGTGATTTTAATAATGCTGTATATGTCCTTTTAGAAACAGTAAATGATGAGAGCAAAACATGCTTTTTAATGGGAGATTTCAACATAGATGTCTGCTGGTAATGGTTATGAGGATTTTTTTTTTTTCTTGTTTGAATTTAGTGACACTCCACTCGTTTTATCATTGTTGATAAGTCTACAGGGGTTTCTTCATCTAGTTTCATTACTTGATAATATTTTCAGAAATGTACCGGTATTTGGTATAACCGTTAGGAAAGTTGGTACAATGACTATAATCTTAGGTGATGTATCTGACCATTGTTCTACATTTTTAATTAGCGACTCACCCACACCTACACCAACTTTTCCCCAGGAAACTGAAACGTAATACTAGTCCTGGAAATGTTTTCCGTTTAATTAGTGAACTAGCTTCGGTTGAGTGGGGAATCTTCGTGTCTTGTAATTCTGCTGATTCAGCTTACAGTGCTTTTTTAGTCATCTTTCTTTAGTGGTTTGATCGTTATTGTCCGTACTATTCAGTCAAACACAATCTCAATCGCAATAAGTCCTCGCGCGCGTGGTTATCAATACGAATTTTCGGGAGTCCATCCAAAGGAAAACAAGCTTTTCAAAAAGTTAAAAATTCATCCTACGCCTGGTATTGTTGAGAATAAAATTTAATGGATTGATTTTTACTGATCAAAGATTGTTAGCTAATAAATGGGAAAAAGACGCAATATATTTGTTTAAGTTATTTGCAATATGGAAACGATCATTTCTAAGACCAGAGAGGTGTTAGGCCCTAACAGGTTAGGTCCTTACAACTCCCTGCCATCCTCACACGTGAACAATTTATTAGAGCGTACTTCACCATTTGTGCTAAGAATGTCATTTAGAATTTTCCGCAGTTGGTTGGTAACAAACATGCTTACTCTTTGTATCGAAATATGCTTACTGACACCATTCGAATGGCGAAGAAAAATGTATTATCATGACATCACTGAATCTAACAAGGGCAGTAGCCAAGCATCATTCCCCATGTTTTCTATTTGTGTTGAGTAATTCTCAGCTATTGTTATGAGCGTGAAACATGAGAAAGAGCTGCGATTTGCTTAAGCAGATTTATCTCGTTGTTGTTATACCTTTGAATCATATCATCAATCTTTCTTTTGCTTCTGGCATCTTTCCTTCCCAACTTATAATTGCTAAGACTATCCCTCTTTTTAAATCAGATGATGCCCAAACTTGATCAAATTACAGGCTTATTTTTATATTACCATCTGTCTCTAAGATTGTGGAATGGTTGGTTTATGATGGACTTTGTAACTTTATTTCTAAATATGATATACTTTGTACAAATCATTCAATACGAATTCCGATCTAATCATGCTTCTTACATGGCTGCCCTTAATCTCACTGACAAAATCGCTCAAGATCTCGATACTAATAACACAACTGCTGCCTTATTTCTCGACCAATCAAAAGCTTTTGATACGATTGACCAAACCATTTAACTCAGCAAACTTTCCTTCGTAGGGTATATAAGAGGAATTGCTCTATCGTTAGATGTTAGATGAGATTTTACGGCTCAGTTTCTAACCAATTGGTTTGAATCGGGTCGGCCACGGCCTGTTTTCCAGTTGTGGCCCACTGGCTTGTTTTCCCTATACTCCATTGCTTATGCTGCGCACCAAGCACAATCAGTGGCGTAGCTAGGAATTCGGTGACGGGGGGGGGGGGGGGGGCATGGAGCACGATTTACTATCTAAGCGGAGCGCCACCACAGGTTGGCGCGGAGCGTACAAGAAAATTTTTGGCTCCCCCAAGGCTCTCAGATGGCTGGAGATTGCATCTCCGGGCCGTTTGACCTGCGCTGAAAATATCTCTAAATTGGCATTTCGTGTACTGACATTTTGTATAATGACACATATTTAACAAAAAAAAAAAAAGAAAAAAATCACATAACTCCTCGGTAGATATGGATGTTCTTTATGACCACCATGGGCGGCGATCCGTCTTTGAAAGTGGGATATATAGTCAGCGGCAATATCTAAGCGGAGCGCCACCATCAGTTGGCGCGGAGCGTAGAAAATTTTGGCAAAAAATACCCCCAGATCACTGGAAATTGCCCTTCCCAGGCTTTTCAACGTGATACTAAGACAACTGTCTGATGTCTTTCCTAAAAAATAGGCCTATTGGAAAAAGTCTAGAAATAGGTAAAGTGTTCTGACTTCCGGATATACTGTATAGTCAGCGGTAATATCTGAGCGGAGCGCCACCAAAGGTTGGCGCGTAGCGTACCAAGAAAATTTGAGCTTTGAATGCATCCCAGATCGTCGGAAATGGCACTTTTCAGGCTTGATAGCAGCCATCAAGATGTGCAATTGTTGTGAAAAATTTTTAAAGGTTGATTTGAATTTGTTCTAAAACACATTAAGTTTGTCACAATTTATCCGACTTTATTCAAAATTATCCAGAGTGGAGTTATCCCTATGGATTTCAGTGGATTGATTGGAACGGAGATTTTCCACAGCCAGAGTCTATTATTATTATTGAGTACAGGTAACGCCAAGATTTGCCCGACGGGAGGCCTGCGACCCGAGGCCGCTAGAGCCCCAGTGCTGTTGGGTATAGGTGAGGTGGGATTTGAAAAAAAACCCTGTGTACTAGACCATTTCATTCGGGCCACATATTGCATAAAATTTGTATATGCTAGAGAAGCATAATTCGGCGTTGATTAAATGTTTTTCCCGGAATCTAAAATGTAAACTTGCAAAGCTCGCGAAGCGCGCAAAAATTTTTTGGTAGGTTTCACAAAAAAACAACACATGTAATCATGGAGAACAAAAAAAAAAAGGAAAATCTTAAGGGGTTTTAGACCGTATAAGAGATAAAATATGCATTGTATCGAAACTACCTTGACTATCCGATCAAATAGCCAAGCATTGCTCCGTGAGTCCTTCACCAACTGACCGTGCCGCATGACACACACAAAGAGCAGTTACTAGCTTTTGCGATGGGAGGAAATTTCCGACCTCTACATAAACTGTGTACTTTTCCTACATGTTACTTTGTGAGGTGGGAAGGACTTGCGCTATCTAGCAATGTAGAGTGGAACCAAAGAAGAAACTGGATTAGCTCTTCTGCGCGCGTAGCGCGCCGAAAATTTTGTGTTTTTATAAGAGAAATCGTCCTCTTGAGAGCAAAAATGGGTAAAACGACACTGTAAATGTTGGATATTGGGGGGCCAAAATGAGACTGCCCAAGAACTATAAAATATTTATATATTTTTTTATTTTTTTGGCATCGGTGAGGGGGGGGGGAGGCCATGGCCCAATGGCCCCCCCCCCCTAAATACGCCAGTGATTAGGATCCATTTTCAAAGTCTTCGGTATATGACCCGGCCAGGAGTCGAACCCCAGACCTTCCGGCTACAAGTCGTAGTTTAAATGTTCCCTAAGAAATTGTTAACATTTTGTTTTAATATGGTTGCTCGGCAAAGTTCAATATTAGGACCTTTACTGTTTCTTTTATATATGAATGACATATCTCCTCATCTGTGTTCGTCTTTACATTATTTGCAGATGATACTACTGTTTCTTTGCAAGCTCCTTCTGTTGATGATGTACCGCCACCTCTTACTCATGAACTTTCTCATATGCAATTGTTACAACACTAAGGCTGGCTTTAAACATAGCGGAAACTAAATTGTTACTATTTGATAGTAGACTTTCTGACCCAACTATTTACTGCATTAATCTAAATGATACCCCTATCACGCCATCACTCCATACTAATTTTTAAGGAGTTCACATTTACTACAAATTAGATTGGAAAAATCAAAGTTTCCTTTGTAAGTGACTAAGTAGCAAGAGCGAGCAGAGCCCTTGACCGACTAAAATACTTCTTAACCAGAAATGTCCTCCTCATCCTTTATAATTTCCTCATTCTTCCTCATATAACCTAAAACCTTGTAACTTGGAGGAATACTCGTATTACTTCGCTCAGCAACCTCCACAAGTTTCAAATCCGTGCAGTCAGAAATATCTGTAACGTGTTTTATCGGGCTCACACAGCAGCTGTTTTCAAGGAATTACATATCCTCTCAAATATCGATCTTTACACTTACCAGTTAGGCATAATATATGTATCGATATTATCACAGTCCCCTTCCAAAAGTTTTTGAAACCTAATTCAATTTTACTTCTGACTTTCATTCCTGTAATACTCGGGCAAAATATCAGTTGCATCCCCCTACGTCTAGAACCTGTGTCCAACAATCGCATGTTCGTTATGCAGGTGTTAAAGGGGAATTTTCATGATCCCAGACAGTTCCAATTCTCCCGACTATGCATCTTCTAGCTCCTCCCATAACTGTATGAAGCTCTTCCTTGTGCAAGAATAAACCTGTTTTATTGCTTAAAGTGATGCCGTGAGTTTGCAAAAAATGAATAACATAAGATTTGGCTTCTTGTTATGTCTTTCTTTATCCTTCAAAATGCCACGAGTGCTATGCAGAGTTGAAGAATACAATTTGAAAGCTCAAAATGATAGCGATAGTCTCGGGAAGTAACCTAAACAGCATAAAATCAGAAAAATTTTGAAGGCCTTTTTCAAAAAACGGTCCTCATTATAAAGCGTTAGACCACTCCTATGCAACGAACCTGATGTTGAATATGCAATATTATTGAGGTGTCACCAAGTTAAAAAACGTACTATACCACTCAACCCAGGCTAGCTCCACGGTACAGCTGTTCGCTCACGGCCGGGGAATGACCTTCTTGCATAATCGCTTGATAATACAACTAACGTTACTTGTACACTCAATATAGCTTTCGGCTCTAATTTAGAATCAACTTACAGGCTACTATCTTTCACTCATTGGTACGCGTTATAGTGCTGATTTGAATCTGAACGTTACAGGTTTACAGCGAAAGTTGCACCACTAATAGGCCTACTATCTCTTTTGTCGCCAAAACTGTTTCTGAATTGAACGTCAAACACGATGGTAAGTGCAAATAATAGGCAGAGCATCGTCTCTCGCTACTAGTAGTACTAATGTTAGCGCAAGTTAGGCTTAATTTACTGAGGTACCACTCGCCAGTAGCCTAAAGTTAGGCTACTACAGTAAAACGGGATAGTTTAGCCTTGTGGTATTACCTTGTACGGTGTATATTGCAATATCAACGTTAATTACTTCTTCAAGATCCACACATGCAGTCAGTCTTGTTCGCTTGTGTTGTTGTGCTAAGACTAGCAGCTAAGTCGATCAGCTGTTTACACCTAGTGAATATGCATCAGTACTTCGTTCTCATTGGTCTGCTCAATAGATGTTCGTTAGGAGACTGAATAGTGTTTGTGAGCAGCACATTTTTGATTTCCTTGAGTTTAGTCGTTATTTTTACGAAAATTTCAAGGCTGATGCCGGAATTCGCACAACAGGCCATATTTTTTCTCCCTTACTGTTCATATGGGCCACTCAAACCAATGACTAAGATTTTAAACTCGATTTTTTAATGTTTTTCCCTTTTTGCAAACTCACGGCATCACTTTAAGGCCATGTCCTGGTGAGCATACAAGGCTATAAAATGTAATAAAAGTACTCTCTCTGCCTTGTGTGGAATGTGAGCTACTCTGCATCTTTCAAATTTTCAAACTTTGATGTCAATCAAAGAGCAGTCACCAACTGAGAATTTTTATATACATACACTAAAAATATACTTTGGGGTGATGACTGTCTGTCTTTAAATTATAGAATTCCCTCCCTTTAAGTATATGCAACTCCTTGTCATTAGCATTATTTAGCAAGGCAATTTTGTACACTTTACCCTCTTTTTTACTCATTTGTTGTTTTGTGTATTTCTATGTTTGTTTCCTTACTTTAGCGTAAAGGACCAGACTAAAAGATTCCCTGTTTTGGTCCTTTATCTTCTTTTGATTATTAGCTATGCTATAAGTCGCAAAAAATCTTCTGACTTTGTTGCAATATGTTCTCTGTGACTTTTATAGTGGTTTATTTGCTTGTCTTTCCTGATTTTGCTTAATTGTTGTTATCATATTAATCAATTGAAGATGTATAATAAGTCAAATCAAATCTATATAGTAGTTACATTGTTTTAGTTTGTTGTGGAAGGTAGCTTGCATAACTTTCGTTAGGGAGCACTTGGTGTTCAAATTGTGTGAATTTACAGCTCTGGAAAGTGAAAGAATTACTGAATAACGGTCGCAAAATCTCCTGACTTTGTTGTACTATGTTCTCTGTCTCTTTTATAGTGGTTTATTTGCTTGTTTTTCCTGATTTTGCTTAATTGTTGCTATCATATTTATCAATTGAAGACAAAATTAATCAAATAAAGTAATTACGTTGTTTTCGTTTGCCTGCAGTGGGAGGTAGCTAGCAGGACTTTCCTTAGAGATCACTTGGAGCTCAAATTGTGTTAATTTAAAATTCTTTAAAGTGAAAGATATACTTAAAAATGTTTTCAGAGGCAAGGAATCAGTAAGCCGTTTGGCTTTCTGGTTATCGTATCGTATCGCGCCGCGTCGCGCCTAGTGTGAAAGGGCCTTAAGACCCTTTTCACACAAGGTGGCATACGACGCTATATGGTGGGACGCCACGCGATGAAACTAAGTTAGAAAAAATCACGGTAACCGTGCTTATGTCGTTCTTGTTATATATCGCCGAGGGACATTTTTGTTTAACCAAACATGAGGTAGATTTGTCATGCTGTTAGACCACGTGGTGTAGAATATCGCTTAGAGATAGAGAAAATGCCGCCTTTATAGTCTAAAAGGCGGGGTGATTTTTAAATCGCGTCGTTTCGCGTCGTGCCGTATCGTATCTCGTATCGTATCGTATCGTGAAAGGGGCTTCAGACTCGTGATGAAGTTCTAATCAGGGTTGACCGATAACAATACACAAAATAGCTCCTTTACGAAGGTAAAATAACATAGTGCGATATACAACAAGTAAATGCAGGTTAATCTCTGTTTATTCTTTGAATATTCTTCTCACTTCCCTCTCTCTGCTGTCTTTATGTCCTTCAAGCTTTTTGGATCGTTTTCGTAAGCAGTTGCTATATTACTTATACAGTCATCTGGGGAGTTTTATTACCCTTTCCCCTGGAAAAAACTCAGAACCAAAAGACATTACTGCCACGATTTCACCATTTGGATTAAGAATATACGCCAACACTTTATTTTAATTTTGATGCGCCACTGGTTGTTGAACTGTTGAAGCGACGCCAGGCGTCAGATAAGCAGTGCAGAAGTCGGTCACTAATGGTCACTTTTCCTTATCTAGGATGGCCTCCGTAAACTTTGAATTGAAGATGTAGAGATTACAGTGTATAACTTAATTTCAGGCAGATTCTTCCGAAGGCATTGCTTAATTGCTTAGTAATAAATACGAGACTTACTCAAACGCAAGCCTGCGTAGCTTGCCATACGATCCCTTTGCGATCGGAGACTTGGTTTGGCATTCTACAGTTGTATGAATGTATGAGCAAATTGACTCTGTTTCGCAGGGTACCGTATTTAAACATGAGTTCCAGTAAAAAAGTAATATCGTTATGATAATCAGGGAGCACAGTCGGTTTACAGAAGCCTCTCTATAATGTGATTGGGAGATATCGTTAAAACCTGTCATTTTCACGGAGGTGAAATGCATGATGGACAATCTCTGTCATGTCACGTGGGGTAGATCGATTGGGGAGTATTTCTAAGTAAATATTTATGATTCTTGCTTCCACCCTACAATATGTACAACAACCTTTTTAACGGAAGAAACATGGTCCCGGTGGACGTGTCGTGATAATATCCTCGCCGGATGTCTTCTAAGCACCACACAACGGCAATCTTTAGTATGTAACTTAGTCATTTTATAGGCTACATATGAAATTACCAAGACAAAATGGCCACGTGCAGGTTTGAATATTAGGCTCGTTTGTGCCCCCCAAACAGTTCCCCCAGGTTACCTTAGAACATATATAAGATGTTGTGCCGTTGCCGCAAACCTTGGAAGGACTGTAGCAATTTACAACTAAGAAACTTTATCTAATTGCGTAATTCCGTGATTTCAGAGTAACCCTGAAAGAGGGCGTGCTTCATTCTGGAGATTTTTTTTTCTTATCCCTGACGGCAGCGAGTAGAATGGGCTTGTCTGAACCAGTCTCAGACTAACTTGCCTGGTTTCGCTATTCAGTGATAAGAACACCAGATAAAGAGGGTCAAGGAAAACGGAAAACCCAAATGAGGAACGTCCCTTGATAGGGTTACTCAAACTTGGTCCCTGATATGTTTTCATATGATCATGAAAGATGATTTCTACAGAACATGATAAAACAGTTGAAAGTTGGCGTTATACTTTCACCAATAGCAATATTAGTCTCTTAGAGAAAAAACATAGCTGTGGTATTTGCGTTTGTTCTATTTTAGAAATTTTGGTCGGTTTGTCGGTTTTACACTCTATCGTTTTCAATCAGTATACCGGACTAACAAGTAGTGTTGTACTAAAATAATAATGACTCAATGACTAAATAAAAATTTACCTACGTTAAGTCACTGATTTCTCGCGAATCACCCGCCTTCATTCGCTTATAAGTTGCCATTTTTCTCTGACAATATGGGTTAAATTGGCATCTGTACTGTGGGGTTAAAACGCTATTTGTAAGCTTGTTCAAGATAGTTTAACATTTAGTCTTAGTTCGTAAAGAACCTTTTGTGGCTTTTAATGTTAAAGAAACATACTCTTCCCATGGGAAGCATTTGCTAGAGAAATTACGCAAACCTTTCGAAATAAGCACATAGATAAGATTTCTCCTTATCAGTATAAAAATGCCAGATTTGACATTTGTGGCATTTTAAAGTCCTTTACATCCTTTTGTCTGATTGTGGTAATTTCCTGACGCCACGTAAGATATAAGAGAAGCATGGAGGAAAACTGGAGGAAATGATTCCTAGTGAAATACTTCGTGTTATCTAAATTGGGCCTACTATAGGGTATACTTTGAAACCTACTGTTTGAACTAAATGTACTTTACTGTAGGGTGAGAAGAATAATTGTGTTTTAATTCAGAGAGGCAATACCTCAGATATTAAAGATTCAATTATTGGGAATTTATTTGAAATGTTTAAAGAGTAAACGAAGGTATAAGTACATTTCACTTTGATCTACAGGTAGATAAACAGTTTCAACTTTCCCAAACTTGCTTAAGGCATGGAGCTTAGTGCAAGAGTCAACGCCCTTATCGGCGGGAAAGGATAAGAGCGGCGTTGTAGATGCGACCAAGTACACTTACCTTATAGTGTGTGACAGTGCTCTGATTCTCAAACTTTTGCCCACCGCGACCGACTGTTTGGAGAATTGATTAGACCTAACGTTAGCCAATAAGGGACACCGTGAACGAGTAACCATCAAGCCCGTACCCAAGGGGGAAGGGGGGCAGGGGCATCACCACTAGAAATGTTTTGCCCCCTAAAAATCAAAAACTATTACCGTCGCCTTAATCATGCAATTTAGTATATTTCGCCCCCCTAAAAATATTTTACCCCTGGAAGCTATCTGTCCCTTCCTCCCTTTCAGCACCTTGTCTGGCTAGGGGCCATTTGCCTTTTGCCAAGTTTGCGTCACTTTATCCCATTTCTTACCAACTACTCAACGTTTCGGGGTCATGGTGGGGGGAGGGGATGAAAGCAGGAGCTGTTGCCTTACACTTTGGAAAAATGCGTTTGGATTTAGGAGACTAAAATGCAAACTTTTTAATTATTTTTTATTACTTACTGAAGGTAAAAGGACTGCAATAACGCACTATTGTATGTGTATATATATGCCTGTGTGTGTATGTGTGTGCTTGTGACGCTTAGCTTATACACACGATATCTCAAGATAGCAATGATGGATACTTCTCATACCTCGTGTCTGGCACGTAGTCACGGATGGACACGGGGGCAAGTGCCCACCCCACCCCCATTTTTCTATTAAAGGTCTTCCACTGAAGGAGGAAAAATTTATTACGAGACCAGCATTTTTGAAATACAAATATAAGAAGAAAAATGGAAAATCTCGCACCATTTTGCATCTAGAGTCCTTGAAATAGCAAAAAATTTGAAAGGGGAGGGGACACCCCGTCCCGTTAGACCCCTCCCCCAGGTCGACGAAACTCCAACATCGATGTGCCCCCTAAATTGGTTATTCTGGCTACGGGCCTGCCTGGTGTATGGACTTATTATAATCAGAGAAAGAGGTATAGTGTTTTGATGGAGGTTAGAAGTCAAGTTAGGTCACCAGAGGTAAAAAACCTTGTAAATACCTCATAAAGGGGAACTTTATGGATTTTTTAGCTGGCTTTCCTCCCACCTGTCAGGGTGTGCCATCAAAATCAGTTTCGCTTTTATACATTTTTATTTCTCTTTAGGAACAATTGCCGTAATCGACCTTGCAATCAACCTCGGTTGTTCGATAATTATCGCCCTTATGGAAAGCCGTTTTACCATTTAATCAGGAATTTTAGATATCTCGAATTAATTTCAGATACCTCAAATTATGCACTATTTTAGATATCTGAAATACAATTTAAGATATCTAAAATTCATTTCGAGATATCTTAAATTGAATTCGAGATATCTGAAATAGAATTCGAGATATCTTAAATTCATTTCGAGATATCTTAAATTGAATTCGAGATATCTGAAATAGAATTCGAGATATCTGGAATTGAATTCGAGATATCTAAAATTGAATTCGAGATATCTGAAATTGAATTCGAGATATCTAAAAACTGAATTCGAGATATCTAAAATTGAATTCGAGATATCTAAAATTCATTTCGAGATATCTGAAATTGAATTCGAGATATCTGAAATAGAATTCGAGATATCTTAAATTCAATTCGAGATATCTAAAATACATTTCGAGATATCTGAAATTGAATTCGAGATATCTAAAATTGAATTCAAGATATCTAAAACTGAATTCGAGATATCTAAAATTGAATTCGAGATATCTGAAATTGAATTCGAGATATCTGAAATTGAATTCGAGATATCTAAAATTGAATTCGAGATATCTGAAATTGAATTCGAGATATCTGAAATAGAATTCGAGATATCTAAAACTGAATTCAAGATATCTGAAATAGAATTCAAGATATCTGGAATAGAATTCGAGATATCTAAAATTGAATTCGAGATATCTGAAATAGAATTCGAGATATCTAAAACTGAAGTAGAGATATCTAAAATAGAATTCGAGATATCTAAAACTGAATTTGTAATATCTGAAATTGAATTCGAGATATCTGAAATAGAATTCGAGATATCTGGAATTGAATTCGAGATATCTAAAATTGAATTCGAGATATCTGAAATTGAATTCGAGATATCTAAAAACTGAATTCGAGATATCTAAAATTGAATTCGAGATATCTAAAATTCATTTCGAGATATCTGAAATTGAATTCGAGATATCTGAAATAGAATTCGAGATATCTTAAATTCAATTCGAGATATCTAAAATACATTTCGAGATATCTGAAATTGAATTCGAGATATCTAAAATTGAATTCAAGATATCTAAAACTGAATTCGAGATATCTAAAATTGAATTCGAGATATCTGAAATTGAATTCGAGATATCTGAAACTGAATTCGAGATATCTAAAATTGAATTCGAGATATCTGAAATTGAATTCGAGATATCTGAAATAGAATTCGAGATATCTAAAACTGAATTCAAGATATCTGAAATAGAATTCAAGATATCTGGAATAGAATTCGAGATATCTAAAATTGAATTCGAGATATCTGAAATAGAATTCGAGATATCTAAAACTGAAGTAGAGATATCTAAAATAGAATTCGAGATATCTAAAACTGAATTTGTAATATCTGAAATAGAATTCGAGATATCTGAAATTGAATTAGAGATATCTGAATTGGAATTTTAGATATCTGAAATTCGTGATTATTTCGACATATCTGCAATTATTTTAAGATATCTGCAATTATTTTAAGATATCTGCAATTATTTTAAGATATCTGCAATTATTTTAAGATATCTAAAATTCATTTCGAGATATCTGAAATAGAATTTGAGATATCTAAAATTAATTCAAGATATCTAAAATTCCTGATTAAAGGTTAAAACGGCTTTCCATATGCGCACTCCTAATACCGCGTACGTAAATCCGCTGTGATTGCATGGGGACCACTGATCTACATGTAGATCAGTGATGGGGACCGGTCCGCCATTATAGATGGAGGCAAGAAGCTATGCTGTGCGCGAGCATGTGTGTACAAACTGTATGGCGGCCGAGTCCCCATGCGATCACAGCTGTTTCGGGGAGTGAGCACTCTAGTTCCTATATCCTACTCTATGATCTAAAGTTAGTATGTCCTTGCGTTTTTCCATTTGTTCAGTTTCACCAGGGTTTACACCTTTGGGTCATCGAGCAAAGATTGTGTCTCAATAAAACCGTAAGATCAATTTCATGTTTAGCTATAACAAGTGGGTATGGATCATGTCAGGACATTTACATGGTCCCTTAACAATAGTTGGGGAGGACCCGTGCAAGTCTAAACTCCTGGTAAACTCTCCTTTCCCACTTTTGCCCCAAGCATTCCCCAAAATTGAGAAACAGCTAACATGCTATTGGACCTAAATAATGTCTTCCCCCAGCCCATCCCAACCCCTTTTTCAAAAGCCTTGTACCTTCACTGGTCCCTGGATGCTGGGTACCCCCACCCTACACAGACGCATATACACCCTACACAGACGCATATACACACCGTGGATTGCTTTGATCATATAAAGCAATAAATAACAGTCATGTATCTTCCTTAGTATTTGATATCATTGTGCCATTCAGACAAGGTTTTCATGGCTGAACATCGGACAATAAAAACATCAACCGTCAAAAGTTCTTTGTCCATTCTGGTAAATTTTAACATCGGGCATATTTTTAGTCAAAACTGTTTTCGAAGTAGAGAAAGTTTTTCCCCATTTTGCCTATAACTGTCATGGTAAAGTGCAGAAAGGTGACAATCGAGGGCCAAGTTGAACAATTACCTGTTTGTACCATTCCTACTTTCAATGCTTCGTGAGGTGACCATTAAGATGATACTTTCATTCCGTAATTTACTCGCACAAAACCGCTTTTAATGTATGAGGTTGACATTTATCACATTTGAAACTTGAAATAAATGGCAAGTTTTGGTAATAAGTCCATGCTACCGCTAACTTTTCTGGCCGTCTACAGAACATTTTATACTGAGGAAGCAGACTTAACTAGATTACAGTTCCTTTTCAAAGTAGAGTTGCATGGTCTTGGATACCTAGCGTATAATCAGGGGCTTAGCCAGAAATTTGCCTAGGGGGAGGGGGCGAAGCCCATAGACTCTCAGCGCTCGCAACCGTGGGTTGGCACAAAACGCAAGAAAATTTTGGCCCCAAATGCCTCCCAGATGGCTGGAAATGGCACTTTCCAGGCCTATTTACCGCACATAAATTGGGGAAACACTAGCAATGTTGTAAAAATAAACATTAAAAAATACCAAAAATATGCTCAAGGGGAGCCGCTGCCCCCTTCGCCAACCTTGGCTACGCTTCTGCGTAGAGTAGGGGCATTTTGCTCTTTAAATCTTGAACCCTTCACGGACCTAGAAGGCCTATAGTCAAAAAAGGTGCTGGAGGGGCGAGGTAGCTTCCAGGGCGGCGAGATAATTTCCAGGGGGCGAAATATGTTAAGATGAATTGAGGCAGTAGAAACTTTTTCGTAAAAATTTTTGGGGGTAGCAAATTTTCTGGGGGCCGCCCTGCCCCTTTTGACTGCGGGCCTAGGACCAACTGACTGCCTCAGGGGGAGAATTACTCTCTTGAACGCAAATTTTGTATTCCGCTCCCTCGGGAATTGACCATAAACCAACTAAAAGTTGTTATAATTTAATGTTATACCCCTCTCTTCTGCCCCCAACGAAATCCCCCTCCCCCATGTTTCATAAGTAAACGATAACTGTCAAAACGATACAATTTAACAACCTTGATCGTATTTGCTTAAAAAAAGTAGTCAGTTCTTCCTTCCTCCCTACACTGACCATTCAAGGGACACAATGTTTTATTTCTGCAATTGGATGGGGTGGGAGGGGGTACGTGATTGTCTGTCGGTTGTACATTTACTAAGGGTCATTGGGATGTCGTCCAACGTGCTCAAGTAAACAAAGCTGATGACATAACTGTGCGCCCAGTAACAAAACGGAAGGTGTTTCACTGGTAACTGTAAAAAGGAACTGATAATCACTTTATTTAATACCAAATGCAGGAAATTGGTACTCTGGTAAATGCGGCTAGTAATTCCTCTGCTATTTTTATCATGTTTTATTTGTCATTGACAGGCAGGCCGAAACACAAGACAATCACATACAATATTTCATGTTACCTTGCCTAATTGGGTCAAATCTAAACAACGTTTGACCTACTTTTTGCGACAAAAGGAAGCAATGGGATTATTATAACGAAATGAAACTTAAAGGGGCAGTCTCGGTGGTCACAGTAACATTCGACATCGTAAAGATGAGTTAAGGCATAAGGGGAGACTTAAGGTGCTTTTACACTAAATTTGGATTTGATCCCCTGATCTTTTCAGGAGATTGCATTACATGCAACCATAACAGACATATATCTTGCTGCATTTACACTTTACTTATTTCCTACAATGGATGTCCTTCAATTATGCCTAACACATGAGATTGCTGTAAACAAACTTCTCCAGTGCTATAGTGCAACGAGGGACAGGGGATTGTTCTCGAGTCACTGCCGATCCTATAGCTTTACTTCAAGCTTCGATCCCTGCGAGGGACGCCGATATTTTCCCGGTTAGAATGGGGCTGAGTTTTGGAAATTTCCATAGAAATTATGAAAAAAGATAAATGATGCTCAGGTTAGCGTCAAGGTTAGGGTTAGGGTAAAAAATTGCAATTGCCCCCATTCGTCTTGGGAAAAAAACCACGCTCGCGGGACAGATCAAAATCGGGGGATCAGATCCGGATTTGATGCTTTTCCACCACAGCTTTGATCTCGAGCACAGGATCTGATCCCGAGGAGGCTATCAGATCTGGATACAGTGTAAAAGCACCTTCACAGAACTTCATGCAAACATGCTTTGACTCGTAGTTGCGGGAATGTTCAAAAACGTTTCGCGTCGAGGCGATATTGAACTTCGTTAAAACTCCCACACTGGAGCTTAACCATGCATCGGGCAGGAAAACTGACAAAACCGGGGTCATTATACCAGAAGTTCGGGTAAGTTCAAATGCTTGAGTCCTCTTTGACAGTACTCTAAAATATTGTTGCCCAAACGGCAAGCACTGGATATGCAAAAAGAACTTATTCATTTTTAGCATGAGTCACAAAAAAGTTGTAGTAAGTTGGATCCGAAAGCACGCCCTGGGTACCTCCGGGCCCTTGTGCAGATATTCGTGAAGACTGGCCGTGTTAGGGAAACTGAACTGCGATTTTAGGAGCAGGGGGCAGGCCTATTCTTACACTACAGACTCTACAGTCTCTTAATTTTGGCAGAGTTACTCTCCGTCCCGCTGTTACCCCGACCTCTTCCGATAGTTCTGCGCAGATGATTATGTCAATGTAGAAATGGTGAAAGAATTCTCCAGTTAATTAATCTATTTACGACTTATCCTTTTCTTATAACCTTTAAAGGAAGTTCTTGTTGCATTTCGACCTTCACGTAGGCCCTTTAAGCTAGACACGGAAACACCTGTATCCTTATGTCTTGTAAAAGTACAGCATTGTCATACTGAGATTTCCTGCGGGGAAAATGAGTTTAATTTTATATGGTATACATACAAGTTGTTTGGATCTAGCAGTCAGTCCTATATGCTCAAGACCGTCAACAGCTTCTCATAGTGAGTGGGCAGGGGGCAGGGAGGGATGACCTTGACCAAAACTAATTCAATAGCAAACCGCGAAGTCTTAGAAACGAGGCCCTGATCCAGGGCCCGCTTAAAAAACATAAGGCCTAGGAAAACTTTGGATTCCATGTGGCTGTGGGAAAATCATTGTTCCCGCGGTGTTAATCCATCACATGGCTTATATTTTCGAGCTTGATTTCATTGAATCAGCTATTTTGTAAGCTATGGAATCAAACAAGTGCCTACTTTTTCTTTACTGAGGTTCTGGAAAGGTGTTGGGGAACACGGATATGACATCCTGTCAAAAGTGGGGGACAGTGCATGTCACCCCTATCCACAGGCGGGATTACAGGGGCACGGGGCACTTGCCCCCTCCCACTTTTTTCCAGAGCTTAAAAAATAAAATGAGAGAATTTTCAATAGCCAATCATAATTGAAATTTTTCAATGTTAAATGAAAACATTAACATCAAAAATTATTAACATGCCCGGAAGATTTTTCGGCGCTTCACGCGCACCTCCAGAGAGAACTGACTAATACAATTGAAAATTTTGTTTGGCACTGTAAAAATTCTTTTCTCCTACGCTCCACACTATTGTGACTTGAAGCTCTGAAATAAGGGTCACAACGGAAAGTACTAATGTACGTCACAAAATGCACCATGGTCCTTCCACACGAAGTCCCAAACCCTACCCATGTATAGGGAGTCGCAATTATCGAAAAAAGAAAATTTCGGCGTGCTTCGCATACGCCTTCTATAAATCGATGTCTCATTAGTACTGCTGTGCTGCTTAGCGTAGGAAAACTTTGGTGGAATTGCCTCGTTATTACTTCCTATAGGACAGCTTAAGTAAATTACTATTTCCAAAATCCTCGCTACACCTATCGCTGTTCACTTTCCTCACCAACTACCACCATCCTAAGCAAATTGACTGACGGCCACTATTTTAATTTGCGATCATCATAAGAAAACTATTTCATTAGCATTTCAAATTACACCTGAGCGTAAAAGAAGTTTCTCATGAAATGGTCCAGAATGGCTGCAAAAGCCGCCAAATTTAAGAAAAATTTCTCGGGGTTAACCCTCGGACTCCAGCCTCCGGCTTCGCGCCTTGCCGATATAGGTGCAGGAGTAATACACGTCCGCCAAGTTGGCAAGGTTGAGGGGGACTTGTCCCAGACCATCGACAAAATGAAACATGAAAGAAAGAGCCATAGAGTAGGATATATGTTCCTATATTCTGCTCCATGGAAAGAGCAGGCACCTGGGGAAAGTAGTAAAAATTTTATGCAACGAAAATACTGCATTTAAAACTAAAGAAAAACAATAGGCTATACAGTTAAATGAGTCTCAAACGCTGTCTCAACGCTGCTTTTTTCGGCGCGCTTCGCACGCACCCGTTTAAAATATTGTTTCGGGATTCTGGGTTACTTCCTGTAGAATATCTTGCTTGTCATAGCTTCGCACAAACTCTTTTATTATCATTGAAACCACCAATGCCCCCATGACCATACGCAGCAGAGGGGGAAGTCCCCCCCCCAAGAAATTTTCAAAGCAAATTTTTTTATCACCATCGATCTGTGTGAATTTACGGACTATTTAAAGATTGTTTAGATGCAAGTTGTAAGGCACGGAAAGTGCCATTTCCGGTTGCATAATAAGGGACAGGTGCTAATCGAAGGGGGGCAAGAGCCCTCTAGCTCCTTGTGGACACGTTTCTTAGCTTCTTAGCTTTTCTTTTACTCGTATCGTTAAAAAGTCTGAAAAACGCAATTTTTCAGCGCGCTTCGCGTGCACCCGCTCTAAATACTAGATCTCCCATTCTTAAAATTATTGTTCCAAAGCTCCGGGAAACCCATTCTCCCCTCCTTCTTCAAGCCCTCTGCATTGTCAATCCTATCCGACTGTTAGTCATACCGAGTAAGAATATAATTGAAAAAAGTCAAATTACCTTAATCACCTTATGTCATTTGAAGTTGAAGCTAAAATGCGTCATTTTAATGCCTACAATTTGTAGATTTCCAGCAGCTTCCGGGGACTTTGCAGACCCCAACCAGGCTCTGCCCCTGAACCCCGTTAGGGCCCTGAGGCAGGCCCCTGGACCTCACGCCTTGAGGGGAAGCGCTTCGCGCTCCCGCGGCGCTTTCGGAGCCGTTCGGACAGTCCATCCAGCTCCCCCCCCCCCACTTTCAGAAATCAAATCCCGCCCCTGCCCCTATCCCCAACCTTTTTCTTGTAAACACGATATCTCAAGATAGCAAACGCCGACACTTTTCATGTTTGGTATACAGATTTTGCATGTCAAGAAGAAGAACCCTATTGTTTTTGGTAGAGGTCAAAGGTCATCTGAGGTCACCAGAGGTAAAAATGCGAAAATCTCGTAAATGGCTTGTAAACACGATATCTCAAGTTAGCAATGACCGACACTTTTCATATTTTGTATACAGATTTGTCATGTCGAGCGAAAGACCCCTATTCTTTTTGGTGGAGGTCAAAGGTCATTTGAGGCCACCGCAGTTTAAAAACTGAAAAGGCTCGTAATCACGATATCTCAAGATAGGAATGACCGATACTTTTCATATTTGGTATATAGATTCATCATGTTGAGAGAAAGAATCCTATTGTTTTTGGTGAAGGTCAGAGGACATTTGAGGTCACCATAGGTAAAAAGCCGAAAAACTCGTAATCACTATATCTCAAGATAGGAATGTCCAACACTTTTCATATTTGGTATATAGATATGTCATATTGAGAGAAAGAACCCTATCGTTTTTGGTGGAGGTCAAATGTCATTTGAGGTCACCAGAGGTCAAAGACCGAAAACCTTGAAATTGGGATATGTCAAGGTAGGAATGGCGGATATAGATTTGTCATGTTGAGAGGAAGAACGCTATTGTTTTTGATAGAGGTCAAAGGTCATCTGAGGTCACCAGAGGTTGAACTACAGAAACCTTGTAAATAGCCTGTAATCACGATATCTCAAGATAGCAATGACAGCCACTTTTCATATTTGGTATATAAATTTGCCATGTTGAGAGGAAAGAATTCCCAAGATTGTCATCTGGGGTCACTATACGTCAAAAAGCAAAGTTTCCCAAGAATTCCCAAGATCATCATATGGGGTCATCAGAGGTCAAAACGCAAAATATCCCAAGTATTTCCAAGATTCTCCTCTGGGGTCACCAGAGGTCAAAAAGCAAAATTTCCCAAGAATTCCCAAGAATTCCCAAGATTGAAATCTGAGGTCACCAAGGGTCAAAAAGCAAAATTTCCCAAGAATTTCCAAGATTGTTATATGGGGTCACCAGAGTCAAGAAGCAAGAATTCCCAAGATAGTCATCAGGGGTCATCAGAGGTCAAAAAGCAAAATTTCCCAAGAATTTCAAGGTCCAAGATCCATTGGAGTTGAATTCCTTTCAAGACACTTTCATTTTTCTTTTTTGTTATATTTGGTGGGGTTCAAAGGTCATGTGAGGTCAGCAGAGGTCAAATTGTTAAAATATCATAAAATGATGTAGTTAAGAAAGATAAATTTGAGGGATAAACCTCAGTACAACAAAGCATCCCCATTCGGCAAGGAATCACTAAGCCCTTAGGCTTTCTGGTTGAGGAATAGGTTCCACACCAACTTTTAGGGGACGAATTGCACCAATGTTTTCCAAAAAGGCAGGGTACCATATATCTTCCCAAAGTTCCGGATAAAAACAAGTATCAAAGGTCGAGTACAATTCCTTACACAACTTATAGGATACTTTGTCGACCGACTCTATTATACGTTAGCCAAACAGAGTAGCGGGATACGTACGTAACCAACTTAAGTTTTCATAACCTGCGAATTCACTCCTTTTCATGTGTGTAACCTACAGGCGATGTTGGACCACATTTGCATTCATTTAATCATGGATAACAAAGTAAACCACGAAATAAAAGAGAAGCCAACCTTCCGTTCCCCTTTCATAGGAAAATCTCGTAGGGATTTTCTAAGGCCTCCCAAAAGATCACTCTAATTTCGAAACCTCTTAATCTCTTTTCATTGCCAGACCTATCGCACACAGGGATCAAATAGATGTAAAATTAATCTTATTTAAATATATAGTTTGTAAAATCTTAGTCACTTAAGTCGAGACACCTGTAGTAAAAAGCATTTTCTATAAGGCTAAAATACTCACATTCATCGCTTTTGCACAGAAAGAACAGTGCAAAATTCTCACGAAAGTTTCAAAAATAATAAAAAAAAAAATGCAGCTGAATACCACGTAGTTATATCGTCAACTTTGCGCACAAAATGTTCGTTAACTCTTTCCATTAAGTGCATTTACTTCGCAAGGCCATCGGAAACTGGGGCTAAGGGTGCAACCCTCTCCCCTCCAACAATTTTCAGTTTGAAATTTGCTTTTGTTTTAAAACGTCCAAAATTACCTGAGAAAATGTCAAAACTCTGGATTTGAATGGTTCATCCCTCACACTCCCAATAGTACAGGAACTTCCGACGGCAATGTATTTTTTTGTCTTTCACAACATCTGGAAGAATTTTAACCATTTGATCTTTCTGGACAGATAAGGTGATTCTTATAAATTAACTTCAAAGAAATGATTTGACACTGCAGGAAGGAACCATTGCCTCGTCGGGGTCAAAAACACCAAGTTCCTCTGACATGTCTAGCGGGCCAATTGTGGGGTACGGTAACTAATCATACAGATTTCTGATAACTTGGTAACAAAAGTCATGTTAATGATTTCTTTTATCACTTTTTGTTGGCGCGATTTTATCAGATTATTGATCTGTAATGAGGTTTAGCCCCGGAAGTGATCCCGGAAGTATAGAAATGGAATACACATGTCACAGTCTTAGTACAGGAAAGTCAGAAAGCAATGTCAAAATCACTGAATACATCGAGCAGTTGAGGGGCATTAACCAAGGTTGTGACTGATTGAGGCTAAAAATGGGTCTCCTGCCGACAAAATGTAAACATTGATTGGTCCTAAATGTGTAACTGGTGAAATGAGTAAGATACTAGACTTAACTAGCCTTTCAAACAGAATTATCACGATGAAACAATCGAAAGAAAAAACTTATACTGACGTGACAAGTGGTGACCTTTGATAATATTGGTGTACTGTTATAAGAGAACGCACTATCTGTCCGACTGTATATATACCTCGGGGCACCCCAAGACACAACACAACGGGGACTACGTTTGGAAATCAAAGTCCCAATGGCGGAATGTGAAGGGACTGACAAGGCCATGATCTAGGGTCCGCTCGTACAGGGGCCCCGTGGCCTTAAAAGTATTACTTCAAAGCAACATTATCGACCGTGAGTGACAGTGGGCACCGCCACTGTTATGTAATTGGGGGACACCACAAAAGATGATGTCGTAATTTCTGCCCCTCCCCCAGTTAAATCTATAACGTCGGCGTAAACCGTACATATGCGTACCAATGATAGTTACCCCTGAGGTATCCTTTCTTGCTTCGATACAGAATGGTGCTATCTTTGGCAAAGTTTCCAACTTCTCCTTATTTAGTGAATTGACCTGTTTTTAGTTAGGGTAGGGAAGGGGTACATTGTCGAAGTGGAAGGTGGTGACAACCCCTCCTCTGGAGAAATATTTGTTTGTGTAAGTTGGCTTAGTTGCAAAGTTGTGCCATCTTTGCAAAGTATTCAACTGATTTCATGCCTAGCAATTCTCATTATTTAGGGCAGTGGTTCCCCACGGGGAGGGGGGTGTCGCCCCGGGCGTTTTGCAACTCAGGGGGGCGATGAGCGCTAAGGGGCGGTAGGGGGCGTTTTGAAAAAATGAGATATCCAATTTAAATCGAGCCTTACATAATTTTCACAAGTTTCCTCTAACTGAGCTACCAAATTGGTTTGCATTAAAAGGAGATAAATTAAGTCAACAGTAGAGGAGGTTTAAACTTTCCTCCTGAGATGCAAACAGACGAAGTTTGTAAATTATCTTAATTACTAGATGCCACGAAATAGCATCTACAAGTGTTTAATTTCAATATTTTACCTGGCGAGGACCCTCATATTCCCATCAGTGACAGCGAAAGCGGTGACCGAAGTTGCCATGGATAAAACTTGCCCCGCCACTTTTACCTCGTTTGTAGTTGTTTTCTAGCTGTCTATAAACATGGGACACACAGAAGTCACAGTTGTAGGTAACTGTAACATAATAGATAACCTTTACAATGTGGTATGAAGTAAAACCTTAGCGTGATTTCAAAAATGCAATTTTTCGGCTCCCCAATTTCGGCTTTCTCATTATTGATTCCTTGCCGTAGGTAGGCAAGGAATCTATGCGATTGTGATGTCGTGTGAGTGCGTGTGTGTGTGTGGGTGGGTGTGTGTGTGTATGTGACGCCTAGCTTGTAAACACGATATCTCAAGTTAGCAATGACCGACACTTTTCATATTTGGTATATAGATTTGCCATGTTAAGAGGAAGAAGACTATTGTTTTTGGTGGAGGTCAAAGGTCATTTGAGGTCACCAGAGGTCAAAAACCAAAAACTTTGTAAACACGATCTCTCAAGTTAGCAATGACCGATACTTTTCATATTTGGTACACAGATTTTTCATGTCAAGAGGAAGAACCGTATTGTTTTTGGTAGAGGTCAAAGGTCATCTGAGGTCACTGGAGGTTAAACTGCGAAAACCTCCTAAACGGCTTGTAAACACGATATCTCAAGATAGCAATGACCGACACTTTTCATATTTGATATATAGATTTGTCATGTTGAGAGAAAGAACCCTATTGTTTTTTGGTGAAGGTGAAGGTCATTTGAGGTCACCGGAGGTAAAAAGCTGAAAAGCTCGTAATCACGATATCTCAAGATAGGAATGACCGACACTTTTCATATTTGGTATATAGATTTGTCATGTTGAGAGAAAGAATCCTATTGTTTTTGGTGGAGGTCAAAGGTCATTTGAGGTCACCAGAGGTCAAAGACCGAAAACCTTGAAATCGGGATATGTCAAAATAGGAATGACTGATATAGATTTGTCATGTTGAGAGGAAGAATGCTATTGTTTTCGGTAGAGGTCAAAGGTCATCTGAGGTCACCAGAGGTTAAACTGCAAAAATCTTGTAAATGGCTTGTAATCACAATATCTCAAGATAGGAATGAAGGACACTTTTGATATTTAGTGTATAGATTTTTCATGACGTAAGGAAGAACCCTGTTGTTTTTGGTGGAGGTCAAAGGTCATTTGAGGTCACTGGATGTTAAATGCGGAGATGCTCTGGGGTCACTGGGGTCAAAAAGCAAATTTTCCAAGAATTCCCAAGATTGTTATATGGGGTCACCAGAGGTCAAAAAGCAAAATTTCCCAAGAATTCCCAAGATTATGATATGGGGTCACCGGAGGACAAAAAGTGAAATTTCCTAAGTATTCCCAAGATCGTCATCTGGGGTCACCAGAGGTCAAAAAGCAAAATTTTCCAAGAATTTTCAAGATCCAAGATCCACTGGAGTTGAATCCCTTCCAAGACACTTCCGTTTTTCCTTTTTTGTTATATTTGGTGGGATTCGGAGGTCATGTGAGGTCAGCAGAGGTCAAACTGTTGAAACATTGTATAATGATGTAGTCAAGAAAGATAAATTTGAGGGATACAGCTCAGTGCAACAAAGCATCCCCATTCGGCAAGGAATCACTAAGCCTTTGGGCTTTCTGGTTAAGTCCCGCACCGCTGTTTGTTACCCTGAGTCAATTAAAACCACAAGGAAAAGCGTTGTATGTGAAGGTCTATCCTTTATTTCAACGTGTTCTTATCATTGTCGATTCATTCGTAGCAATAACAAGCTAGAGACAGGGGGCGTTTGCCAACCCCATTTGGTGAAAGAGGCAGTGAGATGAAACGGTTGGGAACCACTGCTTTAAAGATATACCCATCAACCAGTCTAAAACACATATTACTCTACCACTATAGCTTTAACGCCGTTTGAGTTCATTTTAAAAAATTCGGAAATCACCCCGGTTCGTGCACACCCCTCCCCCACTCATGCCTTCCCCCATTTCGGCTCTGCTGAGAGTACAGTCCTTCACTAACACATGTTTTCGAAAATATTCTCAATCGGAAGACATTATGGTCTTATCCCATTTTCGAACACTCTTGCAGTATATGTAATAATGCACTCAGTGAATAAGAAACAATTTAACTCACTACCGGAGAACGTTTCATTTGAACTGGTAAATAAGAATTATTGTAGGCCCCACATTCATACCGGCCTAGGGCTTCCCGCACCCTTAATCCGACCCTGTACAGCCTGGTCCCCCCCCCCCTAATTATCATATGAAAGGAGAGCTGTAGCTGATGTTTCAAAAAATTCCAAGGAAGGTTGGGTCAACTACTATTAACAAAAATATGCAACAGACAACAACTACGCTTTTATGTAAAAACCTGATTCTGTTTTGATTGACGCGACAGAGACTCGCTATCCGAACTATGCCAGGATGAAGAAGGTTAGGTCTTCCTGGAATGGAGGCAAAGTGATGGGCGATGTAGAGGGTGTCAGTAGGCCATTATTCTACATATTATACTTTTCATTTACCAACTCATTGTTTGAAATCGGACGATGGTACACTTACGAAGTCCTACGGCAATATCTTACACTGACCAGTGGTACACATCCGAGAAATGTAAAGGAGGAGGGAGGTGGTTGAAAAGCCCTACAAGCCACATATGTGCCACTAGACTAAACATTACAGAAACTGAAAGCTCCAGGGTATAACGAACAAATTCTTCGCGAACAAAGTCCCAGGCTCTTGGGCAGATGTATCAGTCAAAAGCACAGAGCGCATGGTAACATTTTGCGTCTTTATCCGACTGCACTGAAAGCGTTAAAAGTCAATAAAAAATATATCCAAAATATGCGGGGTATGTATCCTCCCCAACCCATCCTAAATCCCCATGACAAGGACAATGTTGTCTTAATGCCCTACCATATCTAGCTTCCAAGTTAAACTCCTTAAAAGTCTGTTACATGCATAGGATTTGGGGATTATTTAAAGCGGTGGTAGGTGTTTGGCTTAAAAAATTTCCTTGATCAGCCATAACGCTTTCATTACATAAACTTTAGCTATGGAATGAAGTGTCGGTGCCATGAAATTGATTTTTTGCGCGGGAATCGACATTTTTTAGCTTGGAAAGTTGCTATTTCTAGACCACGCACCTCATTGCCTGTGATTATAAACATCACCTAAACTGTTAGACTACATGTTCCAGATGTATGCAATACTCACATAGACAATGAATAGGCCACACATCTTCATAAAATATTAAAAAACTCGTGACTGTCGTCTCATTGATAATGTTCAAGCAAATATCCGGACAATTTGCGAACAATGTAACTGTACACCAGGAATATATAAATAGCCGACAAAAGCAACCTTCTGTCTTACTAAGCATTTCTCATTTTCGCTTTTGCTTAATTGGTAACCATTTTTACCGTGAAAGTCAAACCCTCGTGACTTGATGGGGCAATCCATCACAATCATAGAATTGGAAGTCTTCCGGTTGTCTTGTTACAGCATAGCATAGATCTACATTCATCAGTTTGGTCTGGTATGTTATTAACAATGGTAAAGCTCAGAATATGATGTCAAGCAGTCAGACGTGATACACAGTTACAAAGCATTCCAACTAGCATGTAAAACAAAAGTAACACTTACCGCTTCCGTACCATCTACACTTGTGTTATGGGAAGGTCTTGCTAGCCTACCGTTCTGCTATGTGAAGGGATATTTGCCATTGACGTGCCTTAGTTATACGGTGTTGGGTGTCAGTTTAGAATAACCTTCTCGGCCTCAATGACTCCTCTCAGATATATAAGGAAATAATACATGTGATAGGTTACATAACCGTAGCCTTCTTATCGTAGAGTCTCTTATCAATGCATAGCACGGGTTGCTAGTCCTATAAACTTAACTACGTAGGTCGCGCTGTCGGGGTAAATTTCTTATTTTCACCTCTGATTTTGGCAGAGCGACTTAAAAACATCCCTTTGTCTGTTTTATGTGTTTCATATATTTCCTACTTGTCGTGGATCGCTTTATATACTTTAGTGGTCTTTTACCAACAATTAACAAGTAGTAACCTTTGCGAGGATCTGAAGCAGAGGCTGTTGGCAACAAGATCCTGACATACCATAAACGTAGGTTAAAAAAAGTCGTGAAAATTGGTGGCGCTGTAGGTGATACGCAAAAAAGGGCCTGCTAACTTTTGATTGCCCGATGTTTAGAATCAGTTGAAACTTTTGAAATTCCTTTCCTCCTCATTGTCATGGTAGAACTAGCATGATGCGTTTGATGAAGTGGGCAGGAGAGCGGACTAGTGGCACATCCAAGGAGGAAACACATGGGGCTCGAACTTACCCACCTCCAAAACGGTTGTCAGTCAAAATACAAAATTGTTCAAATCATTAAAATGGCCCATACTTTAATGAAAAGAAATATCGCAGTATATACTTATGTTTACCTCGCAATTGTTTGAGATATCATTTACATCTTATTTTATGCGGCACGGCAAACATAGGGTATTTATAGTCTGAAACTATCCTTATTATACATTGTTCAATTGCTAAATTTACTTAATGTTCTTTTAAGGAAAGAGTTAGTTAGATGAGGTTTAACGGCCCAGTTTCCAACCAATTGGTTCAAGTCTAGCCGGCCACGGCCTTTTTTCCAGTTGTGGCTCACTGGCTTGTTTTCCTTTAATCCATTGCTTATGCGGAGCATCCCGCACAACGGCAGTAGGTTCCATTTTTAAAGTCTTCGGTATGACTCGACCTGCGAATCGAACCCGATCCTCCGGCGGAGAGGCGGATGCTCTACCGCTAGACCAAACACGCGCTCTTAATGGGAAGAGACGCCTTCAACTAAACCTCTACTCGCGGCTGCGAGTCTTCGTACACTTTGGTAGCTTTGGAAAACCAGCAGTTGTGGATAGGGAGGGGGAGGTAGTCTGCTAATAAGAGTTTTAACTGTTTAAGGAGAGATAAATTCTAACCACTCGTATTCTATAGAATATCATACCTAGCTGATTACTTGCAATCCTGAGAAGTGTCGTTTCCGGCGATCTGCGAGGTGTTTTAGGCAAAATTGTCTTTAAACACTGCACGCCAACCGTACTCTTAAAATAGATTTGTTAAAACAACGTTAATTAGTCATGAGACATCGTTAAAGGTCATGATATTCTCATCGTTAACTAGTCATGAGATCTCATCATTGACTAGTTAGTCATGAAACATCGTTACTAAGTCACGAGATATCGTTAAGTTTTCCTTGAGACAGTAGTTAAGTTTTCCTTGAGACATTGTTAATTAGTCATGAAATATCATTAATTTTTCATTTGACATTGTTAACTAATCATTTGACATCGTTAATAAGTCAGGAGGCATCGTTTTAATTCAGAAACGATATTTTTAAATGACTAATGAATGTTTTGTTTCTTCAGTGAGCTACTGTTGGCGCTCTGCTTAAATAATGTGTATAGTGCCTTTATAGGGAAAATGTGAAGGAGTTTGAGATTCAAAGCCCCTCTCAATTACTGAAAATGCTACAAACAAAAAGCTGCATTTTCTTGCTTGTTGTATTTTATATTTTACCTTTACTAAGGTGCCTGGAAGCATATTGTTTTTCTTGATTCTCCCTAAAAATAACAAAAATGTTGATCCCACATAGATTTAACAAAGGTATAAATGATTTACTCTTTAGATGTAACAAGTTTCGATATGGTTTTATAAACTATTCAATGTTAATTGAATAGTCGATGCGGCATTATCAAAATTCGGGCGACTTGGCTCAGAATTCAATATGTGCAAATGGCGGAGGTGATTTGGTTGGATGTATATGGACCGGTTTCCCTCTTCCCCTTTCGAGGATTTTTTGTAAATGTTAAGTGCCTTATGTGCTTGATAAAGATACATTTGACCAAGCTTTGTTTTGATAGTTTGCCTAGAAATTCTCATTCATTAAATAATGTTTTTAATTGCTTTGACTTTTTATTTTTGGGGTGGGCTGAAGGTTGCGTCAAAAGCTTGCAGTTAATACAGTTACGTACTCTTAACGAAACCAAGCAGTCAAACTACCAACGACAGGATAATTAAAGTGGTTAGTGAACTCACGTTTGTATCGTATAAATCTTCCGACTTCATTATTAGTATTTTGAAATGATACTAAACCTATCCCACATAATAATTTTTTAGGTTCGTTCTTATTAATTTTTTCATTTTTAATTCTTTGGTATAATTACAGTGTACATGTGACGGTGGGAGAAATTAAATCCCTGAATAATTTGGATTTTTAATTGAAAATTTGTTTCGCATACTGTGCTTTCATGTAATACCATGAGGGATTGTTAAAAGGAAATTCGGGTTTCCTATTTTACTAAAGATGTACAAATGATTAGAAAGCCGCTAAACATTTTGTCTTCTGTTTTGATATACTATGTTTTTGTAATTCATTGACCTTAGAAACGAATTCATCATTTTGTTTTTATGTTTCTTAAAATTTTATGTAGTTAATAGCACGAAAAAATAAGACAGATTGGTACTATTGATTACTAATTGAGTATAGAGTAATCCCAGACAATATTTCTCTTGGGTATAGAAATGGAATGTACGAAAGACAATGCCATATACATGCCGGGTATTGTGTTACATTCGTGTGTTATTATATGGGTGAGGATATGTTGTAAATATGAATGTGATGCGCTAAAACCAGAATCCTAACTCAAGACATGAATCCTAATCAATCCATCGTCGTAGAGTCATTGACATTCCTAAAACTGCGTGAAAAATAATCTAGTATTGTAGCCATTTTTGGTTTCGATGATAAGAGAAACCTATGCATTCACGATGGCGTGTGTGTATGTGTGTGTGTATGTGCGTGTGGGTGTGTGTATGTGTGTGTGTGTGTATGTGTGTTTGTGACACTTTGCTCGTTAACACGATATCTCAAGAAGGGAAACTCTGACAGTTCTCAAACTTGGTACATAGATGCCCCATATTGAGAAAAAGAACCCTATTGTTTTTGGTGGGGGTCAAAGGTCACCTGGGGTCACCGGGTGTCAAACTCTGAAAACCTTGTTAACACAATATCTTGAGGTAGGAAGGTTGGATGAATTTCATATTTTGTATGTAGATGCGTTATGGTATGAGGAAGAACCGTATCATTTTTGGTGGAGGTGAAAGGTCATCTGGGGTCACCGGGGGTCAAACCCTGAAAACTTCGTTAACACGATATCTCAAGAAGGGAAACTGTGACAGTTCTCAAACTTGGTACATGGATGCCCCATATTAAGAGGAAGAACCCTATTGTTTTTGGTTGGGGTCAAAGGTCACCTGGGGTCACCGGGAGTCAAACTCTGAAAACCTTGTTAACACAATATCTTGAGGTAGGAAGCTTGGATGAATTTCATATTTTGTATGTAGATGCGTTATGGTATGAGAAAGAACCGTATCATTTTTGGTGGAGGTGAAAGGTCATCTGGGGTCACCGGGGGTCAAACCCTGAAAACTTCGTTAACACGTTATATCAAGAAGGGAAACTGTGACAGTTCTCAAACTTGGTACATGGATGCCCCATATTAAGAGGAAGAACCCTATTGTTTTTGGTGGGGGTCAAAGGTCACCTGGGGTCATCGGGGTCAAACTCTAAAAACCTTGTTAACACAATATCTTGAGGTAGGAAGCTTGGATGAATTTCATATTTTGTATGTAGATGCGTTATGGTATGAGGAAGAACCCTATCATTTTTGATGGAGGTGAAAGGTCATCTGGGGTCACCGGGGGTCAAACCCTGAAAAGTTCGTTAACACGATATCTCAAGAAGGGAAACTCTGACAGTTCTCAAACTTGGTACATAGATGCCCCATATTAAGAGGAAGAACCCTATTGTTTTTGGTTGGGGTCAAAGGTCACCTGGGGTCACCGGGAGTCAAACTCTGAAAACCTTGTTAACACAATATCTTGAGGTAGGAAGGTTGGATGAATTTCATACTTTGTATGTAGATGCATTATGGTATGAGGGAGAACCGTATCATTTTTGGTGGAGGTGAAAGGTCATCTGGGGTCACCGGGGGTCAAACCCTGAAAACTTTGTTAGCATGATATCTCAAGAAGGGAAGCTCTGACAGTTCTCAAACTTGGTACATAGATGCCCCATACTGAGAGGAAGAACCCTATTGTTTTTGGTGGGGATTGAAGGTCACCTGGGGTCACCGGGGTTCAAACTTTGAAAACCTTGTTAACACAATATCTCGAGGTAGGAAGCCTGGATGAATTTCATACTTTGTATATAGATGCGTTATGGTAAGAGAAAGAACCGTATCATTTTTGGTGGAGGTGAAAGGTCATCTGGGGTCACCTGGGGTCAAACCCTGAAAATCTTGTTAACACAATAACTTGAGTTACAAAGCTTGGATGAATTGCTTACTTTTTATGTAGATGCATTATGGTAAGAGGAAGAAGCCTCTCATTTTTGGTGGAGGTCAAAGTTCATTTGAGGTCACCTGGGGTCAAACCCTGAAAACCTTGTTAACCTGATATCTCCAGGTAGGAAGCTTGGATAAATTTAATACTTTGTATGTAGATGCTTTATACTTGGAGAAAGAAGCCTATTATTTTTGGCGGGGTTCAAAGGTCATCTGGGGTCACCGGGGGTGAAACCCTGAAAACCTGGTTAACACTATATCTCAAACTAGGAAGCTTGAATAAGTTTCATACTTTGTATGTAGATGCGTTATAGTAAGAGAAAGAATCTTATCATTTTTGGTGGAGGTCAAAGTTCATTTAGGGTCACTGGGGATTAAACTCTGAAAATCTTGTTAACACAATATCTCCAGGTAGGAAGCTTGGATAGATTCCATACTTAGTATGTAGATGCGTTATAGTGAGAAGATGAATCCTCTTGTTTTTGGTGAAGGTCAGAGGTCATCTTTGGTCACCAGAGATCAATGTCTGAAAACCTTTTCAAGATGATATCTCCAGGTAGGAAGCTTGAATAGATTTCATACAGTACATGGTAAATTGATGTGTTATAGTGAGAAGATGTACCCCATTGTTTTCGGTGGAGTTCAAAGGTAATCTAGGGTCACCAGGGGTCAAACACTTAAAACCTTGTTAACACAATATCTTAAGGGAGAAAGCTTGGATAGATTTTATACTTAGTATGTGGATGTGTTATGGTGAAAAGATGGACCCTGTTGTTTTTGGTGGAGGTCAAAGGTCATTTGGGGTCACCAGAGGTCAAAGAGCAAAATTTCCCAAGAATTCCCAAGAATATCACATGGGTTCACCAGAGGTCAAAGAGCAAAATTCCCAAGAATTCCCAAGATCGTCATCTGGGGTCACCAGAGGTCAAAACGCAAATTTCCCAAGAATTCCCAAGACTAAATAGGAATACAAAACTGTATTTTTCCAACATGTTAAGATACGTTTGACCATTGACTGAAAGATATGGGATATCATGGCTTTATTTGGAATAGAACATACAGCACATATCATCGAATTCTCAATGCATTTTTGCATTCTGGTTAGCAGGAAGGGATTACTCGTGGCTCGTGTGCAGTAGATATAGCTTGTTCAGTCTCTCCTGAATTCACGAACCGAGTATCACATTGATTTAAAGACAGATAATCATCACCCCAAGTATGACTTTTACTTGGGGGTAAGCAAAAGTTTCAATTGGTGACTACTCTGAGATTGCCATCAAAGTTACAAATTCAAAAGATGCAGAGTAGCTCATATTACACAACATGCACAGATAGAGTTTTCAGATTACACATTAGGGCCTTGTGTGCTCACTAGGATATCGCCTTAAGCAATAAACTAGATTTGTGTCTGCATGAGGAGAAGCTGAAGACAGTTGTGGGCGGGACTAGAAGTAACCTAGTTGGGAGAACTGGTACTGCTTGGGATGAGAGTATCTGTCTTTAAAGGGAAAAGTCGCACAGCTTGCTACGAAGACTAATAGGATATAAAACTGGATGTGGATCTCGAATTCCGAAGCTCAAGAGTGTTGTTCACTCTAAAAAAGGTCTGGTCAAATTTGAACCGAATCTGATCAGAGGGGCACCGAACAGAAATCTGATCAATTATTTGACTAGACTTGGTTCAGAAATGATCAGATTCGGTTCACTTTTGACCCGGATCTAGTCAAATTTTTGACCAGATTCCTGTTCGGTGCCCCTCTGATCAGACCTTTTTTAGAGTGTTAAATTTGGAAGGATCCCATTATTGCAATACTTGCTTGACTTTTTTTCCATGAAGCGGTGGTATTATTTAGCCATTTAAATAGTTTCTTCAAAGACTTTACTGTAAACAATAAACCATTTCATAAATAAAGAAATATATGTATACTACTGGTCCACTGACACCATAGTATCTGGCGTGTTGCGGTTGTGCGTTGCTAGAATTGGTCTTCTACAACTTATTCTGAAGGTGGAAACCCACTAGTGACCGCAAATAACTTTAATTTATTCTCATGAACTCACACTTCCCTTTACACCTCACATTCATCGTATTCCCTCCCCCCTTTCCTCCACCCTATAGCGATGTTCTTTTGATGGTGTTGTGGGGAAACACTCCTTCTACAGAGGCGTATAGGGAAAGAGGGCGGCGAGGGCGACCGTCTCCACTCTTGAGAGTGCGGGGAACATCCTTTATCGGCCCGGACTGTATTGGTATTGTAATTCATATTGCCTGTAACACACCAGCAATGTTTTTCTATGTATCCACAATTTTTTCCAGTACATTACAAATAAAGAGTTTTAGTGCTTACGAACGAGAATTTTCCAATTTCTTCGCTAGCAGTAGTCAAGATAACGTTCAATTGCCCCGAAAATTAATCTTTCGTTGCCCCCAAGGAGTGAAAATTCTTCATAAAAATACAAATTTTTTGCCCGCTTCGCGCGCTGTGGAGTTTCTTTGCTTACTCTTGTAATTTGCTTTCACGTGGGAAACAGTAAATGTCCTTCCATTTTACCTAGTAACCGAGACAGATATACTTAGTTATTCTTCATAGTTTTCGTTTTTTAAGGTTGGAAATTCATCCTCAATCGTATAGTTTTCCGCTTGAATGGGGCACGACACAATGCAAAACAAGTCATTCCCTGTCGGGGGATGGGGTATTTTTGTTCAACATCAATACAGATGTTTCAACATGTATTTCAATTTTTCGGCGCCATTTGTGATCTTGTAGGCCATATTTATAAAACACTAAATTAGAACTGTACTGCTTTGGAGTAGGCATGGTCAGTAGGAAATGAACAGCTCCGGCCGGCTTATGACGAAATAGTGTCCACGTTTTTGTCATTCCAAATATGTATTGCTTTGTTTCACGAAAGGTGTTGGGTCTCCTTTTTAGTGCATGAATACACATTAGTAGCTTTGATGATGATGATGATGATGATGATGATGATGATGATGATGATGATGATGATGATGATGATGATGATGATGATGATGATGATGATGATGATGGTGATGGTGATGGTGATGGTGGTGGTGGTGGTGGTGGTGGTGGTGGTGGTGGTGCCACTTTGCATCTCAACAGGGAGCAAATAACAACTTCCTGATCCCAGCTCCTTTTAAGTGCAAAATTGCCAAAGACTAGGGGCGCACTCCTCATAAATTCCTCCTTAAGAACGGTAGACATAGTGGCCCTCCTCTCAGGTAGCATCGCAAACCCTTCAAGAGGCCACTGACTATATATTTTCATTTCACCTCCCAGTCCACTCCAAAATACCTTCCAACGTCTGTGTACTAAATTAAGCAACCCACTAAAGCATATGTACTGTCAGCACGCCGACGTCATGTTTGATACAGATATAGGGTTTGAAAAGGACCGAAATTAGGTCATATTAAAAATGGCGGCTTTTTAAACCCTTTTGTCCTACTTTTTGTCAAAACGGTGTATGTAATGTAGGTGTTATTGGCACATCTATGCCTGAAAATGACTATCTTGGACTAAATGTTTCAAGTTACCTTGCAAAAACACGATTATGACGTCACAATGACCTTAATGGCAACTTTCCATTGAAGGTTTGAATGCCTTCGTGTAATGGTTTTATTATAGAGACGCGTAACTTGTACACTTTAAAGCGTTTATGTAAAATTGAATGATCCTTGTGACATGTTTAGTGCTAAAGCTTAGGGGGTTCAAAAACCTCAGAAAAGTATTGCACAATACCATGTTCTCAGGAAGAAAGGTGCAAGCACCATTTCGTGGCATTTTGAAATCTGACATCTTTTCAAAGTAATTAGGTCAATGGCTGAAAATTCGTCTCTGGAATTATGTGTAGCTATATAAATAGGATTCGATGTCAAAGACGCATTACTTATCTCATTTTTGAAACCTTTGGCATTTGGAAATGTGATTTTTTACTTCTAAATGTAACTTTTTTTCAAATTTTATGAATTTGCAGGCCCTTTGCTAATTGTTAGAAAGGCCCTCATAATTGAGCTAACGTTAACATTATTCCAGGTCTACAAGAGAGGGGAAGCATAACCATTAAACGCCTCTAATTATTAAGTGATGAGGTACAAAACTGGTTCCTTCAAAATAATTCAAGGTGACGTCTAATAGCCGTGGGTGGACAGGAAAGGGACATGGGAAGTGCAAAAACACGACTAAAACTGTCCTGGACGTGACCTTTAAAATTAACTCATTCCTTATGAAACCAAGTATTTTAACTATTAAAGTCATTATAGCGATTGATTTCAAACTTTGAAATCCCATTTTGACGTCCAGATACCAAACTAGTATTCCGACTTGATGCGATATAACTGATAATTAATTTCATAATGTTTTTATTGTTTTAGTCTAAATATTAACTTTTAAACCCTTAAAGTCCACTTGTAGTGTTAACAAAAATTTTTAAGCCTTAACTGTTACTTAAATCATATTATCATGACTATTTGACTGATAAGTTTTACATTTAGAGTCATTATTTGGACTTTTCATTCGATGAAATTGACATTTTAATAAGCAAAATGTTCACTTCAAAATCACAAATTTGACTTGTCAAGGCACTTTCTCGCATTTAAAGTCAAAACTTCGGCTTTTTATTTCCAAACAAAATCATATGAACTAATGAAATAAAAATGGCAATTAAAAAGTCAAAATTATATGACTGAAACTTAATATTTTGCTTTGAAGTCAACATTATGAGGTCAGAGGTCCTTATAATAGTCAAAATAATGAAATTAAAGGTCAAGACAATTATGATTTAGGTCAAAATTTTGACTTTTCAAGTCAAACTGATAACAGTAAGGGTGAGATTTTAGGCCCTGTTCTGTACTCCAAAAGTAAAAGTATGACATTAATAGTCACCTTTATGAGATTTTAGATCAAAATAAGGAGAATCAAGGTTACAAGTTGGAATTTGAAAGTAAAAAAAAATATAGGATACAGGTAACTGTCAAGATATTGAGACTGTAAGTCAAAATTGTAAATGTTACAGGCAAAGTTATGATATTAGAGTTGAAAATGTTTTTAAGGCAATACTTGACCCCCCAAATGACTTTTACGACATTTCGATATTTTCCTTCCCATATACCTATGCTACCTATATTGATATCTTTGTTGAGCTCCAGCTACTTAATCACTGAAAATGTTGCAAGGTGCATAATCTTCCCCATGCTTACAGACCTTTACTAACCTACAGTACCAGTAGGTGGCTTTACTTTGAAGGCCCTCTGACATTTGGTCTTGGGGCCATATACCAGGATCAGAAAAATTTAGAAAAACATCTTTAAGAAGTGCAAAATTGCAATTTTAAAGACCCATATATTCACACCTGAGTAAATTATTGTAGGTGTGACACAAAATTTTGTCAATGTAGTAGCAGCTCACTTCACATTTGAATTTTCAGATACAGTTCTTATTCCTGTAAAATGATATTACCCTGCAAAATTGCTAAACAGACAGCTTTCATAATGAGTGTGAATACTTCATACTTTTCTGAAGACTACGGTATACTCCCTGAAGTATTTGGGTTTAAACAGTATGTCACTGCTATCATCCAGTTGTACAAACATTGTGGACCTGTGTTCATATCAAAAACTGCAACTGTAGTGTATTCATGTGTTATGCTGGCCTTGTACGTAAGGGCGTGTTACACAATTTAAACCTCCTTTGACAGTAAATGGCTTTAAAATCATCAAATCATTTTGGGTACCTGAAACTGATATAACCCCCCTTTTTTATCCAGTTTGACCATACATGATAATAGCTCTAGTTTGATGGCAAACACGATAGTATTTGCCAAGTATAGAGCATCCATCATATTCTGAAACTAGACATCCGTATGTGTCATTTTCAGTAAAAATATTGCACTGATACCCTACTTCACGTTTATGATTTTACCTCGGCAAGTTTCACCCTACTAAATGAGCCATCATTTGGTCGTTTGCTGTGGCCCACCAAGGATGGTGGGAGGGGTATGCTACTTACTTGCCCACCCCGTCCGTCACGCTTCCTGCAAAAAGATATACAGTTTACAGAGGCAATGTGCCAACATACTCCCCCATTTCTGTTTGCTGACCACGTGCATTATAGGTGTACAACCCCATTATATGTGTTTATAACCATCCCCGACTAAAGTCAGCTTTACTCGGGTGTCAAGTGACCAGATACCCGTATACGTCTGTCTACAATAAGCTGTAACGAGGACGTATACATAATGTGCCCTGTTCCTTTAATACACTTTTGAATCTTGGCAGCACGGCTGCTAGCTTGTGGCATACCACGTAAATGTGATTGCACCAATTTAGTCCTCAAATGCTGCTTTTCTTGTGTCTAAAAATGAACCTGAACAAATAGGTTGTAAGCAAAACCCAGTACTTTCTAGGTCCAGTTACGAAACAAATTCCTATCATGCATTACCCGCTAAAAGTTATATCCTACTTACACAGCCACCTAAATACCAAAACATAAGAAGACCAAGTTAACTTCACACATACTCTGTAGTGAAGGTAACGGGTCTGACCCTAATTTTCATGATTGTGTCTAGTCATAAGTGATTTCGGACAGCCACAGGTCAACAGTGGCGTAGCCAGGTTTTTTGTCAGGGGGGGGGGGCAAGAGCACCAAGATTTCCCCCAATTAGTGATCTGCTTCCTAATAATCAGTGTTCTCCGCAGGTCCAAATTTTGTCCGGGGTGCTTTCTCTGACCTGGCTGATGTGACTGATCGCCGTCCTGGGGGAGGGGGTATGCCCCTCCCCTTTGGAAAATTTTTGCGCATATAAGGTGGGCTAGATGCAAAATGGTGCCACATTTGGTGCTAAATGTAAACTGAATACATCACCAAGAATTCCTATTTTTAGGAAGCTTTTTTATCTTGCTTGTCTTCAGGTTTTGGTGAATTTTTCTTGAGTCCTACTGGTAGATCAGAATCACAATGGGTGAAGTACACTAATTAAGTGAACCCTGGTACACCTTTCCCTTCATCAGTTCACCACATTCACCACAATCAGTCCAAATTTTACGAGGACCTGCCCTTGTAGCAGAGTATAGCACCTGACCACTGACCCATTCTAACAAACTGCATATACCACAATGCTGCTGCTTTAATTATCAAGAAACATTGGAAGTATACAGTAAAAGGACAAAGTCCCTTGTCAGAGGTCCAGAGATCCCAAGCTGTATAAAACAGATAGTAAAACACAACTAGTACAACTATAAGCATGGTGTTATCATTCCTTCTCTGAAAACCTTAATGAGGACTGGTTGTGCCAGTGTGGCATATACTTTTAAATAAGTAAAGTTTACTGGTTGAGAAATTTAAAACTTTACCAGATCACGCGCAAATTTCACCATATATTCACTTTCAAAATTTCCCCCAAGATTTTTCCAGAGGGGGCAACTCCCCCCCCCCCGTCCCCTCGGCTACGCCACTGCAGGTCAACTGTACTACTGGTTTTAAATTCAAATGTAATAACATTTAGTCAATCGAACATGAATGGAACAAAAATTTCATGTGATCAGCAAAGTGTGCAATTTCTATAAATCTTCATATTAATATGTCCACCATGACATCAGCAATTTTGCAAATAATTCATTATAATCTATTTTCTTGAACAGATTTTGATAGACTTTTAATATAAGTGGAGAGGGTTTCATTGAGTAAAACGTTAAGGACATAGAGTTAGCCGAGGTTTCGTCAGAAGTGGCACTAATTTGTTCGTGAGTTTAGAAGTTTATTTGGCTGTGAATGTGTTGCTCTCAGTCTCAAGTCCATCGCTGTCAAAATTGATTGAAATCCTTGCTACACTATAAATTGAGAGGGTGGGAGCTGTGTGGGTACATTTTGTCCCACATCCACCCGACTATAGACGCGAGGCTACATTACCTCAGTAGCGCACAGTGTGGAAGTAACATAGAGCGAATCTACCACTATAGCTAACTATCCGGACTGATAACATAATCAATTGCACGTACAGTAGGTGTTGAAATGGCACATTCAAATATTACACTAATCTAGGAAAAATACCGTTAATCACCAGCTTAATTTAGGGCCTCTCGGGACTGAGGGGGACTGAATCTCCAAAGCCCCAAATAACTTTCAGTATGAAGGTGTTTTGTCTAAAAACGTCAAAAATAGTAGCCTACTCTTAGAAAATATCAAAACATAGTTGAATGGTCCAGTTACAATCTTAGAGAGCTCTAGATGGCAGGTACTGCAATTGTAGATCTTAACTATTTAGTGTGACAGCATTGTGTGGGTTCTAATTTGATTGCAAATGGATGCGACCAAAGGGTGAACAGCATAACTCAGTGTCTTTTAATTTGCAATGTTTGATGGCATGTATTCTGTTGTCGACCAAAGGGTGAACAGCATAACTCAGTGTCTTTTAATTTGCAATGTTTGATGGCATGTATTCTGTTGTCGATGACATAGAAATAATTTTTTACGTATATGTAGGCTAAGGAGTATCCTTTTAACAAAGCTGTAATCGTCCTTAACACGACTGCTTTCCCCCATTAATTGTACATGTGATAGCCTATCGTTAGGCTTAGGGTAAACTCTACGGGGATAGGCTGAAAACTTTTACATAGCAAACAGCGATGCTACCACTTGAACTGACTAGAGACTTATTTCCATAGAAAATCACAGCTTCATGACAATCAGTTGTGTGAAAATGTGAAAATACGAATATTTAACAAATAACAACCCTAAATCAACTACTAAACAGTCAATGCCATGTTGGATTGAACAATACATGAGAAGTAGTTCTGATTGAAACGCTCTTGAAAACAGACACGGCAAAACAGGGGTGGTGCCAGATGGGGCAGGGGAACATGGTCCCCTCGGGGAAGGCTGACCACGGGCAACTTTTTCCAATTTCGTCAGGGAGCCTATATAGGTACGATGAAATATGTAATCCCTGAAGATGTCCAGCCCCCTTCCGACGGTTTACTTGAATTTGCTCTCTTTCCTCTAGTACATACAAAACAAAATTTTATGCAATATATGCCCAGCAATGACATGGTATAGTACACAGGTTTTCTTCAAATCTCCACTCACCAACCCCTCGACGCCATGGGGGCTGTCGAGGCTTCGGGTCGTTGCCCCCCCCCCCCGTTGGGCAAATTCTGGCGCCTTCCCTGCTGGACCACTACCGGTTGGACTAACGATTCTCAGCTCTAACTGCTCTAACTGCATCTCTTATCAACACTTTCAGTCGGCATTTCTTTCTTCTCAGTCGGCAAATACGGCACCACACCCCCCCCCCTCCATTGATAAACGTTCTGGTGACGCCCCTGTTTGTAGTTGCTATTTGGAAAAGGTTCAATTCCCCTTGCCTACCTCAGCCGAGGGCGCACTTTCTATTCTGTTACTTTATAATCATACTTGTACTTTGTGATGGTAAAAATTGAAACAGCGATAATGGATGAATGTGCTGCAAATCGAGGGCGTAATTCTTATTTAATTTACGGTATCTTCTTTTTTCTCCCAAAATGAGTTCCTCACTCGAAACATCAAGCCATTTTATCGTACTGTATTTATGCCAAGTCGGCTCTCAATGCGAAACTGCAACTCTCCCTCGTATTTTCTATGTATGATATAATGAGCTTCAGTCACAAAATAAAAACATCTCTTCATCGCAATCATTCCTTTGTCACTTTAGTCGTAGAGAATTGAAAGTCAGCTGTGCCTTAACCTAAGAATCACATACACTTTATCCCCCCCGATACAAAGTTGAAGAGCCCTCTCTCATACAGAACAAAGGACAAAGTACCTTTGGCGTAGCTAAGGGGGCCTTGCAGGCGTGAGACAACTTCCCAGCCCCCAATCCTCTCTCTCCCTAGGACCGCCCAGGAAAATCCAAGAGTGAAAAAATTAACATCAATATATAACGGTTTCATGTTTGAAGCCCCTAATGAAATGGTGGGTCCCGAGGACCCCCAACACATACACTCAGACACACATTTTTCTGGCTACCCTGCTGCAAATTTAGTCAATTTATCGTCTTTTTCCAAATCAAGACTGCAGCTTGAGAAGTTTCCCGAAATTTAGCCCAAAAAATGGCAAGTAATTAATAAGCCTGCAAAACTTGACTTATGTGGTCTGTCCCCAAATTGCTAAGGTAATAGCGAAGTAAGGAATGTACAGCCCTAAGTAAACAGTGCAGGCTTATCTGCTTTTGTAACAATAACTCTGTATGAAATCCACGACCTCTACGACTTCTATAGATTCCTATTGAAAAAATCAGCCGTCCTTGAGAGCAAAAACAGGTAAACTGCGACCACGCCACTGTTCGCCGTCGAGGATTACCTACTTTGTCGTACACACTAAGGCTTCTCGACGCAATTGGATAAGATTCCCGACGGAGGCAGCCGTCATCGACGGGGTCATGCCCCCCCCCCCTCCCGGCGCCACTCCTGCATCTATATGTCGAACAGGCGAAAATTCACCTATTTTACATTTAGAGAAATTGGAAAATGGCACCTAGTATAAAAAACCCGCTGCCCAGCAGACGAGCGCTAGCAGCAACGGAGGCAGCTTTTCCCTCTGCCCTTTTGCCTCCAGCCTGAGTAGCTACCGTATGGTATCTTGTCGAATCAGTTCAAGTCCCTTTGGTTTGTAAACATAAGTGCTTTTCATTCTTTAAAAGAGACATATTATTTTTAATTTGATTGTCGAATTATTAATGAATTAATTTATACGGTAATTTATTATTTATTATTTTTATTTATTAAATTTATCAATTTGATTAATCAAGTTAAAAAAGATTCCATGGCAAGGCACTGGGAGACCGTTTTAGCATCGCGCCTCCATTTGATTGGAAGTCGGTTCCTCGTCCCAGGCGGCTTTTGGCCATGCCGACCTGCCCCCTCACTGCCCTCCTATAAGTTTAGTCTTGACCGCGTAGATCGGTGCCGATCTATTAGATAAACAAAGGGTAAGTTAGTCGGCAAAGTAGATGAAAATCCGAAGACAAACAAAAGATGGACAAAAGAGAGTACTGTTTGACGTTAACAAAAACAGTACTCTCTTTTGTCCATCTTTTGTTTATGTCTTCGGATTTTCATCTACTCATGTATGTATATATATGTATGTATATGTATATGTATATATATATATATATATATATATATATATATATATATATATATATATATATACTGATGAACATAGGGTTGGCCCGGCGCAAGGGCGTCAATCTTTACTCGAATGTGGGGAGGGGGGCATGGCCACTTCTGTCAAAAATTTACTGTGTTAAAATCTTAAGTCAATGCGTTTATTTCCAAAATGTGGAGGGAAGTGTCCCCCGGCCCCCCCCCCCCAGTCCAGGATTGACGCCTATGGTCCGGCGGGCCAAGCGGCACGTGTCCCATATGAAGCGCTTCCCCTGTACCCTCACTTTAGTCATATACTAATTACGTTTATGTACATAGGTTTGGCAACCCCATTTAGAGGTTCTTATGGGGTTAGCGAATAGCGGAAGGGGTCTTTTGTCGGGGCAGGGGTGGAGGACCCGTCTCTAAATTTCACACAATGAGCAGTATGTCGGCGCTTTTCGAGGCGATGAGACAATCAGGGCCTTCACATTCATCGCACCCACAACTGATAAGTGTTGTGTTTGGGAGTAAAAAAACTCTTCACTTGATGGACCTCAGCGGCTCAGAGTAGTAAGCGACGAAGGCGGGGTCATCTTCCATGCGACCCGCTGAGGATGTCACAAAGGGACACGCCGGCGAATAGAGCCCTCGAGGCAGCTAGCCCACTGACCTCGTGCGTCCGGACCCGTCCGTGGGCATGCGGCACGATCTTCAGTCGGTCAGCGTGAAATGGTATGCACAGAAAGGCTTCCTGGGGAGGACGAAGAATCTGTTGGAGGTTCACACCACCTTCTTCCAGTGTAGTTACCATTTCAGCACCTTGACGGAAAACCACTTCCTCTCCTGCGGAATGGAGGAGGCCGAGCTGATTTTCGGGATTTCGCCCGGCTGGAACGTCGGAATTTGGTACTTGGCGAGGAACCTGGGGTCCGGGATTAAGCGTGTCGGCCCACATGATTGTCGAACCTGATGGAGAGTGGGCTTGAAGGCAATTGCTGCATCTAGCCTTGGCCACCGCAACCAAGAACAGGGTCTTGCGAGTCAGGAGTTCCAGGGGTCATGCACGGAGAGGCGCGAAAGGCTCCCGAGAGAGGGGCCGTAAGGGCTCGCTGATGGACCATAGGACCGAGCAAATTATCGTGTTATTAATTTGATTAATCAAATTAGTATTTTTATTAAACATATTACTTTATCTGTTGAAACAAGTTCCTAATATGAATAATCAAATTTACAAATCAACAATTGGATTTATCAATTAGTAATTTGATTATGCAAATTAACAATTAAACATAAAAAACTCGATAAAACAAATTAATAATTTAATTAATCAAATTGAGCAAAAATATCCATGGCATTTTTGTATGCTCAGATGTTTTTTTTTCTCTAAATTAACCCGCGCGAAGTACAGTCTCTTTACTCTTGTCTGAGAGCTCTCAAGCTCCACCTCTACTGAACGTCCGCATTAAAGAAGCTTAACACTGGGAAACACCTTTTGTTTGACTTGTCAGCTATCATGAATAGTTTACAACGGTTGGACAACAGCTGGACATAGCTCAGACGTTATACGAAAGCATTTGGGGCATAGTTATCATTTACTTACAGTCACGTGATGCTAAGGCGGCAACGCCATAGGTTTTTGAATCGAACTCTATGACGATATTAATTATCGCAGATTTGGTCAAGTATGCTACGTTTGCCAAGCCTTTTTCGGGGGAAACTTGTGCTGAAAACAAGAAACTAGCCAACAATTTCTTTCGAGACTATTAACTTTTCTCCAGAAACGCTGTTTCTGGTCTTGGTATTCCAGTATTGTCATGGAGCTGCTGTAAACATTGTCCTGGTTTATGAGATACTGTTGGGCTGGGTTGCAATGTGGAGGCATGACTGTACAGCTCTTCTCCAGAGAGAACGCGTATGGATTCGAAGGACTGGAAATTCTGTCAACAGGTTAACAACCATTTTCTTCGCGTTTTGTCCACAGCTTTACTCGAAGGAAACAGCGACATCTGAGTGTTGCACTACAATTGAAAGATCGAGTCTCAAAGTTATTTTCGGTAAGTTTTAGGTTTATTCACAACGAACGACGACATACCTAAGCAGTGGCCCAGCAAGGATTCCTCTCACGGGGGGGGGGGGGGATGCAGTATTTTCTGTGATCACCGGCCTAGGTCTGCGGGGAGGGGTGCCCCTCACCCTTTGAAATCTGTTTGAAAAACTGTGTCCTTATATGTAATCTGGTGCTACATATGTATACCTTTGAAGTAAAATTTGTGTCAAAAAGTGACGTACTTTAGGGTTATTAAATTAAAAAAATCGGCATCAGTGAGGTGCCGGGGGCTATGGCCCAATTCCGCCTAAGCTTTCATCCCTACCTCTAAACTTGTTCGAATCTAAATTTGAGCTAAAATTTTGAGTTATGAACAGGATATGCTATTTATGGCCTATATTGCTCGTCGTGTCTCAGTTTTGTATGGTATGTCACATGGCAGAGAGCATAGGCGTAGGAAGAACGATGTTCAGAGTCCTTAGGGTCAATTTGTGCGATATATTGTGGCAATTGTGCACATTTTAACGAAAGTGGCCGAAAAATTTTAGACGTATTTTTACACGGAACAAATCATTCTCTCAGCGGCAATGAATAATTCAGCCATGTCAATTTTCAGTCTCTTTTTAAAATCGTGACGCACAGGCGGAAATCCCTGGGACGACAGAGGGATATATACCTGCCGCATTTTAGAGACTCTCCCATGCACTTTCACTTTTTTACACGAAAATTTTACTTCAAGGGTCCTTCACATCCCCATCCCCCTACACACGCTTTTCACAATAGCGTTTGCCAGTGTAACCTAAGTTCGCAAGATCTCTTAGTTTCTGTTCGGAATGTCAGCGATGCTAATTAAACTTAATTATTTTCCTTACAATGTGTATTTCTGCTAAATTCATTCCATCCAATTAGGTAAAACAGTTTTGTTACGAGTAGACTTCAATAATTTTGCTGCATGAATACCCTGTATTCGAGCAGAAGCGGGAAAGTCCCCGTGACTTGAGTTTTAGTAATTTTTCATGTAACAGCAACTGGCTATAGATAGTTCTCAGTGACGTCACAGGTATGGGTTAGCAACCGCCATGTCTGAGGGCAAGCCTGTACACACATGCCGGGGTTGCCCTCAGACATGACTGAAATAATACACGTGAAAAGCTCCTATGACGTCACATGAGAACTATCCATATGTCAGTATGTATTGAGCATTACAATGTTCTTTTTTTTGATGGCAGACTCCAGGAAATCATATCTAAATTTCATTTCAAAATTTGCCTGGAGGAACCCCAAGAATTCCCAGTGTTACCCATTTTAGGGATTCATGATCACTGTAAAGCCTGTCCTGAACTGTTGAGTGGCCGCATTGCATATAGTTCCGTACAAAATGTTTCCTTGTGTACTTGGAGGCGACCTAGTCATGTTGACAGAATTTTAAGGATTTAGTTGTAGATGAATCTCTTTCGAGATTCAAAAGCAACTAAACATCACTATGCTTGTCCTTTGCAAGAATGGGAAATGTCATGAACGTATTAAAATATCACAGGCAAGCCCCATGAACAAATTTGTGAATGTAAGTATAATATCATAATCAACCCCAGTGCTGGTCAGATTGTAACAGGTATAGGGCAAGTTGCAATGTCTTCTTTTATCAAAGACGGCGAATATGACTAAGGCAAAGTAGGAGAAAATTTCATTTCAAAGCCCCAAAACATTCGAAAAAAGTTCACCCAATCTTCTCTTTGCAAAAGCACTAAATGTGTGAGCAGGGCCGTCGCTAGAGGGGCATGGGGATGTAACATCCCCCTGGCCCCCCATTCACGGATCCAGTCGGCAAAGTTATACACCGGTCGGTAAATGAAGAGAAGGGGAGAGTAAAAAGATGGAAGGAGAGAAGAAAAGAGGGAACAGTAAGAAGGGAAAAGAATTAGAGAAGAAAGAAGGAAATGGATCAAGGGCGGGGATCACGGGTAGGGGAGCGTATAGGAAGACATGGTCTCCCTCCCAATAATTTGGTTGGGAAAGGACCACATTTCGCCTCCAGCATTTGGTCAACGACCATATTTGCTAATATTGTGAATGTGAGACAGAGTCCCCTTCAATAATTTGGCTGAGGGGGGGTGGGGTGGAATATCCATGATAGTTTGGCAAAACAAAGTAATAATTGCTGATTTTGTGTGAATATTAGACTTTAGGATAAAGTAAAAGTCGTGAAAAATGATTTTTCCGGGCGCGTTTCACGCGTACACTATTCAGGGTGCATGTTCGGTGATCAATAAAACAGTCGTAGATACACATTTCCTCTATAACATGGTTGGGAACGTAATACAATCTTCCTGTAGAAATGGCCAATTGCAGTAATATTTGCTGACATTGGTGAATGTGAGACTGTCCCCTCTCATAATTTGGTGTGGGATGACGGAGTACCTTTAGTCTTTTCCCCAAACCCGCATGAGGCATGATCCCTGGTATTTTGGTTTGGGGACGGAATGACTTTCATCCCCTCTTTAGTTTTTCAGGCAAGGAATCTATGCGATGGTGATGTGTGTGTATGTTAGTGTGTATGTGTGTGTGTTTGTGACGCTTGTTGTAAACACGATATCTCAAGATAGCAATGATGGACACTTTTTATATTGTGTATAGATTTGTCATGTTGAGAGAAAGAATCCTATTGTTTTTGGTAGAGGTCAAAGGTCATTTGAGATCACGGGGGTCAAAAACCGAAAACATTGAAAACACGATATCTCAAGATAGCAATGACTTACACTTTTCATAATTGGTATATGAATTTGTCATATTGTTTTGGTGGAGGTCATAGGTCATCTGAGGTCACCAGAGGTTAAACTGCGAAAACCTTGTAAATGGCTTGTAAACACGACATCTCAAGATAGCAAAGACTGACACTTTACATATTTGGTATATTGATTTGTCATGTTAAGAGAAAGAGCCCTATTGATTTTAGTAGAGGTCAAAGGTGATTTGAGGCCACCAGAGGTTAAAAACCGAAAATGAAGCCGAAATGAAGTCAAAAGGCGTATAGGCTATACATGTCTGTAAGATGTAGGATGAGGTGTGTTTTCGACGGTATGATGGATCTATGACAAATAGTTCGCAAACTATCAAAATTTCTTAAATCCTTCCCAGACTATCAAAAGTTTCGCCCAGCGCTGTAACCTTCATATTCTATTTTTGGTTTAGCACCATCCCAAACGTATTTGTTCAAAGATATACGGATACGGATTCCAATGCAAAGTTTCGGTGCACTTCCGCGAAACCGCTAGGGTTTACACTCAATGCCTGATGACCATTATTAGAGTAATATGCACGGAATTATTCTGGCGAGAACTATTTTCCAAGCTTGCACCAAGAGATGATTATGTGACAATCTTGTATTAGCCTATAGGCAACATTTTTAGGTTAGCGTTCATGATTTGAAGTATTTTAGCTAAATCAAAGAACAATAATTCAGAAAATAAGCGTTATGGAACATGCAACTTATTAATCCTATACCTTTTATCACTTTGTTATACCTTACCCCCCCCCCTCTCGGTCTTTCCTCATTGGAGGCTGACCATTTGGATTCTCGTTCAAAAGAGTAAAACTACAATTTCTTGTGTGTTCTCCTGAAGTGTAATTTAAATTTCAGGTAAAAGCATCATACGAACCAGTGGCTAAGCTAGACATTTTTTGTCGGGGGGGGGGGGGGGCAAAAGCAAACAATTCCGACAGATTATTACGTTGAAGTAACGGTACCGTCATCTTTTTTGTTGTTTTGTTGTACGATTCGAAATTCTGAAGACCTCTTTTTTTTGTGCTTTCCGGGCAATTTGAGACCGACTTTTGATTTTCACGTTGACATATCGATGTGCAATTCTGCTCAAAAACGTAAGAAGTGTTGTAAGTGTTTCAAATGGATTGTTTTTATTTATTCCCGACAGAGACTAGAAATTTCCGACAGAGGCCTTCCGAGGCTTTGTGGGGGCGGCCGCCCCCTGCCCCCCCCCCTCTAGCTACGCCACTGATACGAACGCCCCCATTTTGTAATAACCCCAGATTGATCTTTTAGGAGGCCTTGTGCCGGTCTCATGGTACCACCACTGGCTGATTGGAGGGGTGCAAAACCACAGTCAAAATATTACTAAACAATGACAACTTCTTAATATAAAATCAGTTCAAAGCTTTGCCTGAAGATCACACCTTTTTGCATCTAAGCCACCTTACCTTAACGATATTTTTTCAAGGAGAGGAGTTCCAACCCTTCCACTTAGACACCACAAACTGCCCTTTAACTGTTTCACCTAACAAAAAGAACAATCTTTCAACATATAATCAGCTCAAATGTTTGCCAAAACAGCGTCATTTTGTATCTTAGTCACTTTAAACAAAATTTTCTCAAAGGGGAGCTGGGGATACCCCTCCAATTGGACCCCTTCTCCAGGACGGAACTTGCACCCAGGGTGCAAAGTATCGCAGATGCAAATATTCAAACTTAACAACGACTCTCTGGTTTTAGTTGGAATGGGATTACGCAATCATCCCGTGTGGTTCCCCCAGTCATCAAATATTGGCGGCGCCACTGGACATGGGGCTATGTCTAATCTTCGTAAGGGAAAGTTTCCAATTTTGTCGGGGAGCCTTTGTGTATGTGATAATATATGTTATCCCAGACGGACTGTTTACCTTTTTTGCTTTCAAGGAGGGCGCATTCTTCTATAAAACCCTAAAATAAATTTGGTTTCCTCAATTAAAGGAGAAGCAAACCCATGGATTTTGCAGTAAACCACTAGTAGAGACTAATATTCTAACGCATTTTCTGAAAAAGCTAGTCGAAACAGCATTACTTCAAGAAAGGACCATTACACAGTGTCTATTTTCGAACACCCTGCCCATAAATGGACTATGTCCACCGATCCTCTTTTCAATTTAAGTAACACAGCTAGCTCGCACGTCGACGATTTCTCCGTACCACGGTGGGATCATCCCACGTTGGTAATATATCCAAAGTTAAATAGCGCTAATCCGTGTCATGTGCGGGCGCGTCCATTTATGGACAGGGTGTTCGAAAATAGACACTGTGTTATGGTCGTTTCTTGAAGTACCCCCTGACTAACTTTGGTTTTCTCCACTCCACATTATCGGTGGATAATGGTAAGGAGAAATCGTATCTTGATTTCTCCTTCCCACGTTTACCTCCGTTTTTCTCCGGGTACTCCGGCTTTCCTCCCACTTGGCATAGGCTTGCCTCTAAAATCGGTTGCCCAGCCGACGAAGTCGGTTGCGCGCCGGACTGAAGCGCCTTCGGGTGGACCAGTTAACTAGCCGACTTTGCTTGCTTGCTACACAATGTACTATAGTCTGTGTATACTGTGTGTGTAAATCAGTGTTGTAGTGTATGGTGAATTACGGTAGTGTTGCCAAGTCACGCAAACTATTTCTGCTACACTTGTGAAAACCTTTTTTTTTTTCTTTTCACTGAAATAATGCGTCATGAAAATATATTTATTTCCGAATTTTATTCCCTATTACAAGTGGCGAAAGGAATTTTGTCAAGCATTTTATGGTTATTTCCCACAGCATGTGCAATTCAAATTACTTCGGGTGGGTTGGTAAATTTTCTGTTGTAACGTGATATGATGCTCGCTTTCGTCATTGTACATCCGGGAACTGGTAGGATTCAAATAACAATGGCGCGAACCAATAGCAACATAAAGATCAATTTTTTAAGGTTGAAATAAATGTATTCAAGCCTTCTATGTTTTTCTTTCGTAAAAAGCATACATTAAAATGTTAGTTTTAATGCAGAAAAAGCTAGGGTTTATTTCTCCTTTAAGTCAACATCGCGATCGGTTGTTAGTCCAAGTTAAGGAGTTTCAAAAAAGTGTTCAGATCATAATTTCTAGTGGTCTATTTATTGCCCATTAAACCCCTTGAAGTTGGTAAAATGCTTCATTTTAATGCTCATAATTTTTCCACCCCTGGCCCCCATCTGGGTGTATCTTATGGGCCCAACCTGTGGCTCCGAGGCTGGCACCGCATACTTTTGCTTATTTCTGTCGGCGTTTCCTTCCCTTTTGTCGGCAAAACATGGCACACTCCCCATTCAGAATAGGCCTATCCTGGTGACGCCCCAGTATGAAAACATCTTTTTATGTCTGAGAACATAGGGAGTAGAAAAAATTTAGTGACTAAGTCAAAATTAATAACCAGTGTCAGGCGACAAAAGGTTTATGTAAATTAATCCCTTTGGCTTTTGATCCTTCGAGATGATTTAAATATAGTGAAACGAAGTAACGACTGTTACTTCACACACGACCCCCTGTCAAGGCCCCCCGACACGCCCCCCCCCCGACACGGCCTCCTCCCTCCGTATTATCGGCAATGCTACATGTCAGGAAATCAAGCCCAACTTGCTTCATTTCAAAGCTTTTCCCTGGAAGGACTCCCGATCCCTCTTCCTCGGCAATTTTGCCCCTTACGTTTGCTGTATTGCAGCCTTAGTCATACTGCATAGGCCTAACAATGATGAACCTATACATAAGTGTTTGATGTGAAGAATAAAATCCCTAACCATCTTTTCTTGACCGCTTTGCCGGTTTATTGGTCATTAACCAGTCTGAAATTACAGTGGTCACTGTGCATAGCACCCTATGATGCACGAAATTGGTGTTTGCCTGTGTGTCTTAATCCTCCCCCCCCCCCCGCCAAAAAAAAAAAAAAAAAAGAAACAATTCCCACTCTCCGTGTCTTTGGCAGCTTTACGGGTAAATGGTCATTACCTTTTCGTAACCTTTTCTCGAAATTTGCCGTTTTCACACAGATCTAAGTTAAAGTTTACCAGAAACCCCTTCCCCATCGAGGCTTCGAACATTTGACGCTCGATCGTAGAGACTCGAACTGGGCCCTCAGAAATTTTCCCCTTTTTTGATTTGATAGGAATCCATGCAGTCACGATGGCGTGTGTATGTGCGTGTGTGTGCGTGCGTATGTACGTGTATGTATGTCTGTGTTTGTGACGCTTGGCTTTTAAACATATCTAAAGGTAGGAATGATGGAACGTTTCATACTTGGTATATACTTATCAGATTGAAAGAAAGAACCCTATTGATTTTGGTGGCCGTCAGAGATCATGTGAGGTCACAGAGTTCATAATCCAAAGATCCTGTAAACACAATATCTCCAGGCAGGAAGAATGAATACTTTTCATACTTGGCATTTGGATACGTTATAGCAGAAATCCTATTGTTTTTGTAGAGGTCAAAGATTATCAGAGGTCACCGAACGTAAAACTTCAGAAACCTTAGAAATTGCTCGTAAACACTTTTTCTCAAGGTAGGAATGATAAATACCTTTCATATTTGTTATATGTATTTATATTGAGAGGAAGAACTCTATTGCTTTTGGTAGAGGTGAGAGGTCACGTAAGTTCACGTAAGGGGTCACAAACCAAAAACCTTATAAACAAACTTTCTCACGGTAGGAAGCATAGGTACTTTTCCTTTGAAGTTGGAAGTCATTCGTAAGTAGTGTAAGGTAAGTATGTTACCCCTTACACCTATGGACAATTCATACTATTGTTTATTCATATATGCCTTCATATACACTACGCGGTTCGTTCCTTATATAAATTTCCTTACATAAATATGACCCGTCAATATCGCCAAAAATTGGTTATTGTGTATTTGAATAATCTCCTGATCTATCCTACCCTGTACTGTGTTATAAAGTCGGTTGGATTGTTAAGTGTTACATTATCTACCTCATAAACAATATTAGCATTTCATGTATACTTCTTTTTTTTTCATTCTGTTTAAATGTTTTGCATAAGTGCTAAATGTTAACTCTCGCTGTCATTCATCGTCTCCCTGGCAACGTCTACCGCTAGCCTCTTGGCTTTCCCAGGACAGATGTTTATTGCTGTATCTTGTCTCTTTGGTGAATCAATCCTCATCATTTTCTCCTATTGTCGCAACCCTCTGTTAATGGATGGCAAACCTTTTCACGACTGTCGTGAGATTCTGTTTGGGGCCCCAGACAAAAGCTGTTTTTCACAACTGACCGGAATGTTTGTCTTATAACCCTAGTGACTTGTCCTTCGATCGAAAATACACAAAAACCATTCTTCACGGAAGCCGAGAACATCGCGGTGGTATGAAATCGGACATGCCAGTTTTCCCACCCCTTTCTTCGGTAAACGTGGGAAGGAGAAATCAAGACACGATTTCTCCTTACCATTATCCACCGATAATGTGGATTGGAGAAAACCAAAGTCTGTGTAATGGTCCTTTCTTGAAGTACCCCCTCACTGACTTTGGTTTTCTCCAATCCACATTATCAGTGGATAATGGTAAGGAGAAATCGTATCTTGATTTCTCCTTCCCATGTTTATCGAAGAAAGGGGTGGGAAAACTGGCATGTCCGATTTCATACCGCCGCGATGTTCTCGGCTTCCGTAATTCTTTGTCTCTGAATGGGAGAATGTACAAGCATTGATCCTCGCATCTTGCTGTAGTCCCTCACAACCCTCTTGACAACCCTCCGTCCCTCGATAAACATATCACGTGTACGAGTATTAACCTTTTCGTCCTGCTGACGTCACTTAGCGACCTCTTGACAACCCATGCTTTCCCTGCCAAACATAACGGAGCGCAGCCCCCACATAGCAGTTTTGGATTCTCGAAACAGAAGCAGACAGTGGCGTAGCTAGACATTTTTTGTCGGGGGACAAAAGCAAAAAAATCCCACAGATTATTACCTTGAAGTAACGGTACCATCATCTGGCAGTTGTACGATTCGAAATTCTGAAGACCTTTTTGCTTTCCGGGCAATTTGAGACCGACTTTTGATTTACACGTTGACATATCGATGTGTAATTCTGCTCAAAAACGTAAGAAGTGTTGTAAGTGTTTTAAATGGATTGTTTTCATTTATTTCCGACAGAGACTAGAAATTTCCGACAGAGGCCTTCCGAGGCTTTGGGGGGGGGGCGACCGCCCCCCTGCCCCCCTCTAGCTACGCCACCGGAAGCAGATAGCATTTACCTTAACTTTTTGGAAGATTTTAGGGGACTAATGGCGAGTCTGAGGAACTCTCCCGAGGTGGACGCATTTAAGCGGGCCACCGGACTTCGTCCGCCGCGGTCCGTATATTGGAAATTGCCATCACGGATCGGCATTTAGTCGGGATTAGGCATGTTCGCTGGGACGATGAAGGCGACGTCACCCTCGTTGAGCAAGGGGGAGGGGGAAGGTGTCGTTGGTTTTAGGGACATGTTAAATACTCGTATACACGAGTGGCTTAACGGGTATAAAGAGACAACTCTCCAGCACCTGGTTGGAGGGTTGGAAGCTCGTGGGATGGACTTCGTTTTTCGATGGGAGATTTTATTTTCCCCCTTGTTATGGACATAAGTAATTCTGCTCAAAAACGTAAGAAGTGTTGTAAGTGTTTCAAATGGATTGTTTTTATTTATTTCCGACAGAGACTAGAAATTTTAAACTTTCCAACTTTGCGGTTCCGTTTGCTGTGGTATTTGCTTGATGTAGCTTGTTGTGACTTATTACTTCGACTGGATTGGATATATCGGTACTTTTTCTTCAATTTTTGCTGTGGAGGGTGTGGAGAGATTTACAATATACTGTGTTCTGATGTACCGATCCGTATTTGGTGAGTACCTTTCACTTCTTTCCTACCTTCAACGTCTATATAGCATACATAATCCGGTAACCTGGTCATTTTGCCACCTTGCCAGTTCGCCCCGGTCGTTACGTCCCCTTGTCAGTTCGCCCAATGTGAAAGTCGTTTCGACCCCTAGAACCTACCAGTTCGCCCCCTCGATTTTACTTACACTAACTGTTAGTTTTTGTAAAAAAAAATTTCAAATACAGTTGATTTTCTTTTTCGATTATATGTTTTGTTCTTCTTTTGTGCTTCTTTTGGATAATGGTACATCCAATTAAGGACATTATAACACCTCGTACGCGCCGAGTGGTCAGTCAGGCTCTCAGAGAATTTGTAATAACTTCCACCGGTTTAGGGTGACTATGATAGCCCCCTCGTCCCAAATGAATTAGGTACTACATCTCTTTTCTGCTAATTTTCTTGTGTAACTTTCGATATTTGCATCAAAGGATGCAACATAAAGGAAGAAAAGGCACAAAATGCCGAAAATAAGAAAGATTGTATTGTCAATAAATTAGGGGGCGAACTGGCAAGGGGGCGAAACGACCGTAAACCCATAATCCTATACCGATTGCGCAATACCCGTATTGCGCCATACCTATTGCGCAAGACACTGGCGGGCTTTTCGACTACAAGTTGGAAGGCCTTTCGCCGGGCTTCCAAGGGGGCTTCCAAAGGGGGGGGGGGTTGGGGGAGCTTCATACTTACCTAACACTACTTTGGTGGCATATGAATGCGTTATAGTCGGAAGATGAACGCTATTGTCTTTGGTAGAGGTCAAGGGTTATCTGAGGTCACTGGAGTTAAAATTATGAAAATATTGGAAGTTGTTACTAAATGATATGTCAAGGTAGGATTGATGCACGCTTTTGTTATTTGGTATATGAATTTATCATATTAAGAGGATGAATCCTATTGGTAGAGGTCAAATTTCATGTGTGGTCACCAGAGGAAAAACTAAAACCCTGTAAACACAATATCTCAAAGGAATGGTAGATACTTCTCATACTTATTTTTGATCAAGGTCAAAGGTTATACGAGGTCACTGGAGGTGAAACAGTGAAAATTGTAGAAATTTACTAGTAAACGCAATAGAGGGTTTTCACTTCGTCACGTGATCGCGCGTCTCTTTGGTTTTGAAGGGCAATATTGCGCGTCTGTATGCGAAGGGCACCCGTCCATTGTGTCACAATAGTAGCTATGGATATGCGTACGCGTGTGCTATAAATGCGTGACGTCACATGAAATCCCTCTATAGCATAAGATGTGACAGATGGGCACCTCATTTTCTTTGGGAAAGGAATCACGTAACCTTTGGGCTTTCTGTTTGTGTGTGTGTCAAATCCAAGATCCTCTTCTGACACAATAGTTGCAAAACTTCGCTACTCTCCTGCTGGTTGTAGTAAAATTACACCAAATACCTTCCACGGAAGATCATAGGTAACTAAACATGACCACTGTGATTTCTGTAATGAAGACAGGGAATGTATATTATTTAATTTCATTACCCTAAAGAGACACTTTTTAATTCCTTGCCGTGTTTGCATGTGTGTGCGTGCGCGTGTGTGTGTTTGTGGCGCTTGGGTTGTAAACACGATATCCCCAGATAAAAATGATGGATACTTTTCATACCTAGTATATGGATATATCATATTAAGAGAAAGAACCCTATCGTTTTTGGTGGCCGTCAGAGGTCATCAGAGGTCAAAAACCAAAAATCTTTTAAACACGATATCTTAAGGTAGGAAACATGGATACTTTATTTACTTGGCAGATGGGTGTGTTGATGATGATGATGAACCAGAAGATGAACCCTATTGTTTTGGTAGAGGTCAGGTTATCTGAGGTCACCGAAAGTAAAACTTCAAAAACCTTGGAAACTGCTTGTAAACACTATTTCTCCAGGTAGGAATGATGGACACTTTTCATACTTGTGTATGGATTTATCATATAAAGAGGAAGAACCCTTTTGTTTTTGGTAGAGTTGAAAGGTCACGTGAGGTCACCAGACGTCAAAAACCAAAAACCTCCTAAATACCCTATCTCAAGACAGAAAGCACGAATACTTTTATACGGCGGCATGTGGATGCGTTATATTCAGTTGATGAACCCTATAGTTTTTGGTAGAGAACAAAGGTTATCTGAGGCCACTGGATCAAAACTAAGAAATGTTGGAATAAGGTTGTAAACACCATATCTCAAGGTAGGAATGATATACACTCTTCATATTTGGTATATGGATGTTAACACAATATCTCAAGATTGGGATGGCAGATCAATGGCAGGTGTCAAAGGTGAAATGAGGTCGAAACAGCGAAAATGATAGAAATTTGCTAGTAAACGCAATGGCGCAAGATGTGAAAGATCGATAACTAAGCCTTTGGGCTTTCTGGCTTATGAATAAATGATTACAAATAACATTTTAAAACGAGAGGGGGGACCCGCTTCCCTTAGGCCCCTTCCTCAGGGCGTCCATTCAACCTTTCACTGTTTGTCTCAGTTGAAAAATCTGCCATGATCAGCTTTCTGTTACAATGACGTGTTTACGTTGTTTGATCTGTGATTGGCGCATTATAATTTTTTGCTTGGTCAATTGGTAGGAAGGGGGGAAAAGACCAAAATTAGATAACTTATCTCGAAATTGGCCGCCGATTTGTTTTGAAGGCGTGAGGAGACTTTTGGCTGAAACGTTTACAAGTGCTGTACTGAGGGGAGAAGCCCAAAGGGAGGATTAAGCTTTGTGCTTAGATGCAAAATTGCTATATGTTTCAATATGTTAGGTCTCCGTTTTAGGGGAGGGGTGAAGTATGAAAGCGAAGGTTTCCACATAGAATGTGCTTAGCGCCTGTGAGGCGGCGGGTGTAGGAAAGGCATTCAGGTGCGGATCCAGGATTTTGAGAAAGGGTGTGCTCGGCCGACGAGCGAGCGAAGCCACGGTGGGGGGTTTGGGGGGTCCTCCCCCAAGAAAATTTGAATTCTAGATGAGCTTAGATGCGATTTCCCAGCATCTGGGAAGCATATTTTCCATATCTATGAGGCAAAAAAAAAATCGTTGGTCATCGAAAAAGGGGGAGGTGCGCCGGGTGCGCCCCCACCTGGATCCTCGCCTGGCATTTGATTATCATTTAACAGACCCATCAATCACAATTTACCATTTTCAGTCCTAGCTGTAACGGAAAATTGTGTCACTGCAACTTAATATACCCTGGTATCCTTATTCTTGATTGGCCAGTTCATTTCATGTGACAATATATTTTGCAACTGAATTGCTACATTCATGCAGAAAGAAAGACAAAACTTCTTGGTTTCCCTTTAATAGCATCTTTGTTTAAAATCATCAAGGAAGATAATTGTAAGAGAAATAAGAGATTTGTAAGATTTAGCTAGTGTTTCACAGTAAACCTGGCGTGACGGCTTACTCCCTTCAAAATCGCACAAGCAGAATATCAAACTAAATGGTGCAGAAGGGTTGTGAATGGGAAGGGCGAAAGGAGAATTTTCATCATCCCAGACAGTTCCAATTCTCCCAACTATGCAACTTCTAGCTCCTCCCATAACTGTCTCAAGCTACTCCTTGTGCAGGAATAAACCTGTTTTATTGCTTAAGGCCATGTCCTGGTGAGCATACAAGTCTATAAAATGTAATAAAAGCACTCTCTCTGCCTTGTGTGGAATGTGAGCTACTCTGCATTTCTCTAATCTTTGATGTCAATCAAAAAGAGCAGTTACCAACTGAGAATTTCCATACCTCTACACTAAAAAAATGCTTTGGGGTGATGACTGTCTTTAAATTGAGAAAATCTGTTTAACAAAATGCATTTCATCGGGAGCTGCTTTTAATATGAGCGAGTATTTTTATTGGGGTGAGGGTGAAGGAGAAGATCTTTGAAAAATTTCTATGCCGCCATAGAGCCGCCACTATTTATTATTTTTCTTTTAATTTCCCTTGCAAAAGTAAGCAATTTTGAAGAAATTTGGGCAAAAAATTGCAAGGAGTATTCTTTTTTTAAAACCCCACAACCATGGAAGTACATGCACACTTGCTATTATAATATGCACATTAGCTTACTGAGAACTTACTTCCACGGCGAAGTATGGGCGTAAAGATTCTATATGAGGGGTACTTAGGGAGTCGGTTTAAGAGGGGCAACTCCCTCTCGTTGTGGGAATTAAAACGCATTACAAAACCAACCAGTTTTAAAGCAATTTGGGCATTAAATGACGGGATAGTCTTAGTTTTGAGGCTCCCACCACTGAAATGCGCAATAAATATTGCTCTGAATATTCTAGGAGGCAACCCCACGTGTCCCCACGCTGAATCCATCTGTGGGTTCTATGATCCTATAACTGGCTGTTTTAATAATCATATAGATCCGAATATATAGATTACATGATGTCCTAAGAACAATCACAGCTAGACGACGCATAGCAAACTCTATCCCGCCATAATCCTAATGCAATTTGGAAAAGGGTCTATGGGCATTCACCAAAAAAGTGCCAGAGGTAAACAACGGCGGTTGCATTCTTTTAGGGTGGTCTGTGTCACGGGCGCCGATGGCGTAAAACCAGGAGCTAAGGAACCTGGGGTTTACAGCTGTTTTGGACAATTTCCAGACGAAATCCTGCTCCCACCAGGTAGGCCTGTAGCCAGGCGCTGGCACGGGGACCGTACCCCCTGTGCGAACCACTGTGCCTCCCATTTGAAAAATATTTTTCTACCTGTGAATAGTGACCCGGGCATGCCTCTGAGCGAGTATTGAGCAAAATTTAAAATGATCCCAAAAAGCGATTAAAGAGAACGCAAAATTTCATGTTGCTTTAACGCGCCCACCGTTTCATAACTGTTTGCTTTATTCAACGGTAAAGAGAAACAAATTGGCGCCTCAATGGCGCCTAGTTATGTGTGTGTACGGTAGGAGTCTCCCAGTGAGACTCCCAGTTTCGTCGGGTAAGATAAATTACGTAGGCCTAAATCAGTTGCACGATTTTCTTGGTTTTACTGTAAATGGTTGGTGATGGTTGATGGTTTTACCATCCTTTCGCAACCATCACATCTTTCGGGGTTTGTTAGTTCTGTCGGGGAGCTTGGTTCCTCTGTCGGCAAATCCTTGCACGACCCCTGGCAGGTTTTACCAATGATTTCTCCCTGAATTGTGAACTGCAAAGAGTTTGGTGTACTCGGAGTTTGATGCCATTCGAACGTCAGCTCAAAGCTCCATGCTAGTGATGCCATTGTGTTAGTGCCTCAGATAATTCAAATATTTCCCCCTGGATCGCACCATAAATATACCGGAGCACAATAGGGCTTTATGGCAGCCCATGGTCCCCTCATTGTTTGCAAAGCACTCGACTAAAGCTGAAGCATCATATAGATCATAGTCTTGTTCCGTTCACGTGTTTAGACTTTTCACGTCTCTGTATCGTAAGAGGAGGGGAAATTGCCATCAGGGAAGGGAAATTTTCGCCCGCAAGTGCACACGTAGCGCCGTTAAGCTATTATCTGTGAGGGCTTGAGATGTCATCCCCTGAGGATCCAGCAAACTGCGATCATCTGGTGGCACCACTGGCTTAAAAACAATCATCGGTGCCGGTGTCTCCCACCCCCATGTCAGAAATCCTGGCTACCGGCCTTCCTCCAGGTGGTAAGTTCTAATTAAATATTTTGGTTGATCATGGTGTCGACCGGAATGTATCACTGCAATTTAAAATGGCGCTGCTGGAATGCTACACGCACCCCAGGGACAGATGCAGGATTTTGAAAAACGGAGGGGGGGGTCTACTGATGAGCGGACATGGGGGAGGGTTCTGGAAGAGGTATCCCCTCCTGACACAGGCTACGGATAGGGGCACCTGCACCGCAAAGGGGCACCTTAGAAGATGATTTGTAGCTAGTGGTGCCACCAGATGATGGCAGTTTGCTGGAATCACAGAAGATGATAGCTTAAAGTGTACCTAAAGTCTTAAATTTCAAAAATATATGTTACAAAGCTTGAAAAATGCAACCAAATGGTCCATCTCCCATCTTCACAGGACATTCCTGAAGTGAGATATAAAATGTTGAAGCTTATTCACTCAATTTAAAATGGTGGATTGCGCAATAATCTGTGATGTCATTCTTATACTACTCAAATTACAGTCTTTGTTGTTCTTTGTTTTTTCGAAAGCCACTGCACCTTGTGCCAAAATGTAATCACTGTCTTACTGTTATAGGGTGACTTGGCTATAGAAGTCCTCTCCGTACAACATACCATGCTGGGGAACTGTAATTGTTTCAAGGTCCTTTCAAAAGGAAACAAAAGCAGTTCATGTGAGTTGTACAAGAAGGATTCCACAAATTATTACGAAATTTACTATTTCAAATAAGTGAATAAATTCCAACATTTTATATCTCAGCAATGGAGTAAGCTATGAAAATGGGAGGTGGATGAATGAAACTCATTTTCCAAACTCTAAAATATGCATTCTTGTAATTCTAGACTTTAGGTCCACTTTAAAGAAATCGGACCTTCGTGTGCACGTGCGTGCGTGAGAACTTCCCCTTCCCTTGCGATACAGTGAACGAAACAAGGCTATGATCATGATGATACTTCTTCAGCTCGGCAAGCACAGATGAACAGTTGAGTGCTTTTCGGACGGTGAGGGGACCATGGGCTACTATGACGCCCTGGTGTGGTTCAGTATAATTTTCGTGGAATTCAGACTGAAGGAAAATCCCCGAAAAGTCTAAGTCTCTAAGACATTGAATTTGTGGTTCCAGTAAATTCAAACCACAAAGTCATCACTGGCATGTTAAGGACGTTGCTAAAGTATTAGACTGATACATGATAACACATTGATGCCCGCTTCTAACTTTGGGTGTACACCTAGTTTGTGCTAGAGAGTTCACTGATATTTTTGTGCTGATAATGTTCATAAGTGATAAACGTCGATTGTGAGGATTGCCGCCGAAAGTTTGAGGGAAAATCATTGCCCATGCATGCAAAAATCCCGCATGCAGGTTCACCCAGGGTTGGTGCTAGGATTTTGCCGACGAGGGGGGGGGGGGTGCAAGCTCCGGGTCAGGATGGATGCATGGCAAAAGGATAATGGTGAACTCGAAATTTTGGCTTATACTGAATAATTGAAAACTGAACATTTGTGAAAATTCATTAAGTGGCTTTCAAGAAATTTGAACCTTTACCGTTTTTGAAGTTATAGGAAGAACTGTTAGATAAAACGGTTCCATTCTCGATCGAATTTCCAAATGTGAGGTGGGGCACAGTGGTTCGAACGGGGGGGGGGTGGCACGCATGAGGATTTTTATGTCCCATTAGAAACAGAATCAGCAACCTTTCACTTATAGCCCCAGTGCCGCAGCCAGGATTTGAAGATGGGGGCACCAGAGAAGATGATATCGCAATCCCAGCCCAAATAAGATTAGTCGGTGTGAACTTTCTTTTCGCCTATAGTGGGAGCGCCGTCCCGGAAGCGGGGCGTAACGGGAGGGTTAGACCCCCTTTTGAAACTCAAGCCACCTTTGACGAATAAAAATTTCTCCAACTTTTGTGAATTGTTCTTAATTTTGGGACTATCATTATTTAGTAATATTTTGGCTGTGGCATGTCACCTCTCAAATGTTGGTACCATGATACTGGCAGGAAGCTTGGGATATTACAAAATGGGGACACTGACATCCAAATGACCATACGCGGCTCTAAGAAATTTTGTTTTGTAAAATCAGGTCCGTATTCAGAGAGTTCGAAAGATCCCCCCCCCCCCCTCCTCACGGCAATACCAATGGTCCGCTTTGGAAAGTATTATGTGAGTATGGTTATCAGACAGTCGCGGGGTTTTTCTGTCTTTAAAAATAAGCATAATCATAACAGGCAATCGCTATTCCGGCCATAGGCTTAAGAAGCCGGGGATACAGGCAAAGCGTCTTGATTCGTTTGGATAAAAAGAGACAGCCTAAATTATACAAATTACAAAGGTTAATGGTTAACATTTCATGGTCAAGACACTTACCCTGCACCAATTCGATCGTGCATTTAGTTACCTTGCATACACCATGGTATTACACTACCTCCCTGGTCAAAGGCAGCCTGGAATAGTTTGCAACCTGCGCAGATTGGCACCCTCATTTAAGGTGGATCTGATGAAAAATTGTGTTCTTTGACAAAACATTCTCATAATTTAGTAAAATGTTTTTACTATGGGTTGGGTAGTCCAACCAATTTTTGCATTAAAAATCCTTTTTATGACAAACTAGTTGCACCCAGACCCTGTACCGCCACTACAACTCCATTACCCAGGCGCAGCGGAACGGAAAAAATATTGGGGGGGGGGGGCTGAGTGCCGGGAAGACTATTTAAGCGGAGCGCCACCATCGGTTGGGACGGAGCGTTCAACAAAAATTTACAAACCCTCCAGAATGCCGGAAGCGGCACTTCCCGAGTGTTCTAATCTGCATGTACCCAGCCTTATGTCTGCAATTTCTGAAAAAAAAATCTATGAAAAATGGTAATACATTTGAGATGAGCAGAAATCATGATGAATCCTCTCATTTACTCTGCCTGTAATGCTCTCATATTACAATGTCCCCCATATCAACTCCTAGGTCATACCATTTGTCCCCAACCCCAGCCCGCTTGTGTTTCCTCCCCTAGGCTACCACCAACCTGTTATCCCATCTACCTTCTAGATCTGTTACATTTGTCCATACATGTCCACTATCCAAATCAATATATCTCCGAGATCATAGTGCGCCAACATCCCCCTCTGTGGTGCCTTTCACCCATCCCACAAAAGAGGCTGACGCAATATATACACGACTATAAAACTGAAAAGAATAAATTCATCAATTACCTTGCGTGACAGTTGCCTCACTCGATCAATACTAAAGAACAGTAGGCCTGAAGTGTTTTATCGTGGTGGGGCCCTCTTTCCCCCTAAAATTAATAGTATATTGTGCATGTGACCGATCAAGATTATGCACATTGTTCAGCACTCACTTCGAAATTCTCCCCACGGTCCCCACTTCTTGAATCTCCCCCTGACCCTTTTTCCTACGCCTATGGGTATCGTATGGGGATCGTATAGGGTTGGTATCCTCGCGTGGTATCCTCCATAGAGTTGGTCAATTTTGTCTCAGATTCTTTTACATACCTTTAAAATTTGACGAATGACCGTTGTTTGAGCAGGGAGTTGCCAGTCCGCCTGGCAACTCCCTGCACCTTGCTCTCCGAGAGGTTCGGTTTATTAGAAACAGTACAGTTGTTTTGCCTTCGAAAACTTAGTTGCAAACATACGGAAGCCGAGAACATCGCGGTGGTGTGAAGTCTGGCATGTCAGTTTTCCCACCCCTTCTTCGGTAAATATGGGACGATTTCTCCTTACCATTATCCACCGATAATGTGGAGTGGAGAAAACCAAAGTCAGTGAGGGGGTACTTCAAGAAAGGACCATTACACAGTGTCTATTTTCGAACACTCGCTCTCTGATAAAGTCTGCCGCATGCCGCGCCACTATGTCCACCGATCCTCTTTTCAGTTTAAGTAACCATAGCTAGCTCGCTCGTCTACGAGTTCTCCGTACCACGGTGGGCTCATCCCACGTTGATAATAATATAACCAAGATATAGCGCCAATCCGTGTCATGTGAGGGCGCGTCCATTTATGGACAGGGTGTTCGAAAATAGACACTGTGTAATGTCCTTTCTTGAAGTACCCCCTCACTAACTTTGTTTTTCTCCACTCACATTATCGGTGGATAATGGTAAGGAGAAATCTTCTCCTTCCCATATTTACCGAAGAAAGGGGTGGGCTTCTATTGGCGGTAATGTTGATTAACAGCTAACGTTTATTGATGTACGGGGGCGAAAGCGTAAAAACCTAATGGTACTAACACGTCTTTTTTTGTCTCTCTTTTGCAGATTGCTTACTGAATTATTTTAACATTTAAGAGCATTTCTATGCACTATCCGCCAGGAGTCTCCACCGCTTTACACCTCACATGCATTCGGATGAATTGGAGGAGCGTCACCTCGTTGGGATTCAAGCATTGCCAGTGGTTGTTTAGGTATACGTTGTGTTGATTCTCAGGGGTGATTGTTCAAGCTTGACTTACCGAACGGGTCTCATCTGCGGAAAGAAAAATGGTGTAAAATCTTGTGTGTAAAACTACGAGAATGCTAATTGCTGGCAATTACCTCCTGCGCTTTGGATAATGTCCTCAGAAATAAACATGCCCGAATAGGACTTCAGTCCACCATCCTCCCCTATCGGGTTCAAATAAAGCTGAGGTTGGGATCCTTATAAGGGTCAGGTGTGTAACCATTATCCTACAAAATTTTATCCTCCCCCACCCTTCTGACCTGACACGGCCTAATCCGCCGGTCACCCCCTCCCCCCCCCACACACACATACACTTCCAAATAACATCCTACGCCACGAATTTACTATTGCAATATCTTGCCCTCGGATCGATTACTATTTCATGGGGTGTTAATCCTCGACAAAAGAACAAAGGATAAACCCGGCTCTCCCCGTATCAATGTTGAAGTCGTCTCAGAACACGTTCGACTACCTCAGAATTGAATAGGGCAATGGGGATGCAGACAGGGGAATGATGATCTCACTGTTGCTTGTTTTGCAACGTCTTGGTATTATTTTACGGTGAAAGGTAAGGCATGATAATTCGTCAAAAATGTTGCCTTGAACCAAGCTTCCGGGGCGAAATATTGACGAGGGCAGATATACTAAGATGGCGTCATGCATTACCATATGGCAATAAAACTTGACAGACCTCGTCGGTGAATGCACCACAAATTGTGACAGGGGCAAGTTGTTAGTCGTGATATCTGCAGTTCAAATGGGGCGAGCGCCCTCGTCCTAACAAACAATCTGGAAGTTGTACAATTCAACTTTTCAATTTTTTTAAGCCTATGACATATTGTGTACTGGCACTGTGTTGAAAAGGAGGATTCTGTATATTACTTTTTGTATGAAAAGATCGATTTATTACTGTCAATATCACATGTATGTATGGGGCTAGTTGTTACCCCCATGTATCATAGTATAATTAGCATATGGATACTTTGCAATTAGACTAGGCCGTGTAATAAGTGGCCAACTTCACTTTAGCCCCATAACCTTTCAGTGGGTCACAATTTACCGCATGGTATGTAACAACTTTCCCGTGTAGGGGGTACATTGTTACAAAAAATTAGGTGTCTTTAATTAAATATAACAAATGCCTGTTTCAAAACATTTGGCCCTGTGAATGATAAGGTACTAGTAGCTCCCCACATCGAATAAAACTATAATATAAAAATATAAAAATTCTCACAACTAGTCCCGCTCTCCCCTACTTCCCATCCGTACCAAAATAACGCCACGGCTTACCACTGACCCCAACATGACCTCCACACTGTTTCAACGTATGTCGATGGTCAATCGTCCAACTCTACAGAAAATTTTGAGGGTAAAAACCTTTTAATCCTTAAGCACATTGTCATGTTCACTAGATGAAATGGTTCCAAATTTTTATTTCCAGGAGAACGGGGGGGGGGGGGAACTTATGCAATACATAGGCTTGCTACCCTAATTAAGACAAGGAAAGAAAATAACTCCTTGCGTCTTTTTCAAAAATGGCGTATACGTACCGTATACCGTACCAATAACGCGATAAATATGACCTTGAAATACTATGTCTTAATTAGATTTGGGATTGACCACATAAGGCCCTGTCCAGGCATCCTAGGAAGGTGAATTAAGGACTTCGTTAAAGGAACTATGTGGATTTTGGTTAGCCTGTACACTGGAGACTTGGCTTTTAGAGGATCATCTTATAGAAAACTGGGTGTAAGCTGATAAGTCGACCCCCCCCCCGCATAGAGGTGTCAGTTCAATGGAGGTAAGAGTGTCGGCACACTAAAATTTCGGGCAACGGTACTCTAAAACCTCGGCCAGTTTTCAGCGGACCGAAGGTTCTCAACTATCCCAACAAATCTTCAGCCGACTGCAGTGGCCAAGAGCATCCGACTTGCAGCCGGAAGGTCTAGGGTTCAAATCCTGGCCGGGTCATACCAAAGACTTTAATAATGGAACCTACTGCCTTTGTGCTTGGTGCTCAGCATAAGCAATGGAGTAGGGCAAACAAGCCAGTGAGCCACAACTGGAAAAAAGGCCGTGGTCGTCTCGACTTGAACCAATTGGTTGGAAACTGGGACGTTAAACCTCATCTAACTAACTAACCCAACAAATCTTCAAAACATCAGTTTCAATGCTCCAAGCAGATCAGAGAGGGTTGTTGTAGTTAACAAGGTTGAGAAACATTGTTTAAAACAGTTTGTAATGAACTACCATTCTCGACAGTTTGGGATACAAGTGTTATGATAATAACCTGTTCTCGACTGAACGTTGTTTCGACCGCAGTCCTCTGGAAAACTTTCTGAAGATTTGAGGAGCCTTACATGCAATTTGGTGCGCGAATTTAAGGAAAATACTTCAAGTGAGAACAAATAAGAAGGGGCGCGTCTCACCACATTCTTAACTGGGAAGATTTAGCCCCCCAACCCCGTTTCTTACGCCTGTGCTCGACAAAAAGTATAAAAAGTATCCATGCTTCCTACCTTGCTATATCGTGTTTACAAGGTTTTTACTTCCAGTGACCTGACGTGACCTCTAACCTCCATCAAAAACAATAGGATCCTACCTCGAAATATAGTATCAAGTATGTATCGTTCCTCTCTTGATATAATATCGTGTTTACAAGCTAAGATTTATTCTATACTCATGCTGGGCACTGTTAAGTTTTGTGTTGCCAGCAGAGGCAGTTGCTTTCCAGAAATAGGGTAAATAGGGTAAATTTTGCGAGATTCTTAAATATAGACTAGACGCGGCGTATCAAAGATGGGGAGAAGGGGGAAGCGCCCCTTACCTTGAGGATACTTTTTTCTATTTCTCCTGTCGCTAAGAAAAAACCGTCTTGGAAACGCAATTTTCGGCGCACATCGGTCGCACGCATTCTGGGTACTATTTTTCCCATTTTTATTTCCTGTTCCTAGGGCAATTTGGATGAAAATATTGCCCTAAAGCCCCAGGAAACCCTAATTTTTGTAGTCTGTCTAATGTCCACTTCTTCGTGAATACCCCAAAGCTTCCCTTGACCTCACGCCGTTGGGCATTTGGGGCGCTTAACGCTCCATCGTTTCGATATTTTGAATTCTCACCCAGGCTGCCATCACACAACAGAATGCAAGCTCCCCACCCCATGGGGAAATATTATAATCAATATGGAAGGGTAGTAACACGGCAAATGATTAATAAACTGTCGCCTTAATTCCAAGTGTCGCCTTAATGTTGTTGAATTAGCATGAACTGTCGCCTTAAGGTGGAATCCATAAAAATAATAATAATAATAATAATAATAATAATAATAATAATAATAATAATAATAATAATAATAATAATAATAATAATAATAAGCGTGGATACTACCTTTCTAACCCTAACCCTAACCCTACCCCTAACCCCACCCTAACCAAATTTGGTAGACATACTTATTAAACCAAAATGAACAATTTAAGCCTATTTGCGACAAAAAAATTATTTTTCTAAATGGTACCTATTCCTTTAAGGCGACAGTTATGTGTCGCCTTAATTCGAGGTGTCGGAAGTGTCGCCTTAAGGCATAATCCATGCTGATAATAATAATAATAATAATAATAATAATAATAATAATAATAATAATAATAATAATAATAATAATAATAATAATAATAATAATAATAATAATAATAATAATAATAATAATAATAATAATAATAATAATAATAATAATAAATGAGTTTTCAAGTTAGTTTTAAATTGACCAACAGAAGAAGAGTTCTTGACAAAAGATGGTAGGTCATTCCACAATTTGTATGTAATTGGCAAGCGGGATGATAAAACGATGTATGCCGATATGATATACCGTATACATAAACATGTTGAACGCGTGTGGAGCGCGCCGAAATTTGTGGTTACATTTTTCGAGCAAGTCGTTACAGCCCCCCCCCCCCCCCAATCAACTTGGGTTCCTACGCCTATGGTTTAAAGACACCTCAGTGGCCATCCGGGGGAAAATCTTTCAGTCGGAGGATTTAAGGTGGGGATGAGAGAGACAGAGAGGGACTAGTGGAGAGACAAGTGAAGGACCCAAGACATAACTATCTTAACTTTTCCGTACAATACTGAGCAAGTAAGTTTCTCGTCCCTCCCGTTGCAAATTCACTGTATACAGCCCACTCATTCGGCAAGAACGGAGAACGAAAGAAAACACCCCAACGAAGCCCGTGAAGGCAAGCTAGCTCAAGCGGAAGGCCGTGCGACACACACGTCCGCTCTCGGATTTTCATGTATTACGGCGTGTTTAGGATTCCAGATGTCTTCCATATGGGCGTTCTCGCGTCTTCTCGGCGAGTTTGTTCCTCCTTTTTTGTCCCTTTGCTAGCGACCTCTAGTTTGTACCTAACCTTGAGTACCGCCCGCGTGATTTTCTCCCATGATTTCATTTGTTTTACCTTAACCCTAAACCTGAGCGTCAGTTTTCGTGATTTCAATGAAATTTCCGAAAATCGCCCCTATTCGTACTGGAAAAAAGTCCGCGTACCACCCCGATTCCATGGCCGCCCTCGGAGTGAACAATTTCATGGAACAGCACAGAACAAGTGGAGATCTCATTACAGAGGGAATAAATAAATTCTCTGAAAACAACCTACAGGACCAGGTAGACGCACAAATGCAGTCTGGCAGTGGTGTTGAGATTTAGGAAGCAATTTCCTGCAATCTTGGGACATGGGGATGCCAGATTTTCTCCCGGTAGTTAGTGATGACAGGCTTGTAGGCTGCACAGGTTGGAGTAATTTTCAGCAGAACTGTAGTGACAAGCTAGTCATAGTGACTTGAATGCCGTTTCCTGCAATCTTGGGCGTTTGGGATGTTCTCGCGTAGTTGTTATGCAAAGTGGTGTCCTGCAACCTGGAGCGTTAGGAATGCCAAATTTTCTGACCTCAGCCATAACCTCGATCGGGGTGGGGTCGGCTTTGGTCCCGGACAGCCCCCTATTCAGAAATCACACATATGACAAATTCCTGAACCCGCCACCCATAACGATTACGGTCTGTTAATTACTGTTATAGAAATGCATGAAGAAATTACAATTATGTACTGAATGACCCGGTCGATGAGGTACAACGATATTATTTGTGGAGTACCTTCTCCAGACCGACTACAGTGGCCAAATGGTTAGAGCATCCGACTTGCAGCCGGAAGGTCTAGGGTTCAAATCCTGGCCGGGTCATACCAAAGACTTTAAAAATGGAACCTACTGCCTTTGTGCTTGGTGCTCAGCATAAGCAATGGAGTACCGAGGGAAAACAAGCCAGTGAGCCACAACTGGCAAAAAGGCCGTGGTCGTCTCGACTTGAACCAATTGGTTGGAAACTGGGACGTTAAACCTCATCTAACTAACCTTCTCCAGTGGCGAAAACAATTCTCTGCGCCTGCGTCAATGCTTCTTGAGGTCTTTGAACCCTAACTCCTCCTTAACCCCACGCTATAGGTTTCCTTGTGCAATTATTATTAGGTTAATTTAATGCACCCAAAATAGTCCTTCTGCTAACAGCCTAAGTGTAGCGTATTGAAAGCAATACATGTGTAAGTTACCGTGCCCATTATTTTCACCTCTATGACGAGAAAACCAGCTCTTAAAATTGGGCAAAATAAAATATATCATGAATTGTTCATTTCATGGATATGTTTTCGAAGTTCATTAGCTGTCATCTAATTAACCTGAACTCTTTAGTCATTGACATCGAAATTTTACAAAATCTGAAGAGAAAAACCGGAACAAGGAAGCCACTGGAACCAATTTTCGGCGGTCTTATGATCTTATGTTGGTGCTCTTGTGACACTCCTACATATCAGTCGAGGGAATTAAGGGTTGTGCCCCCACCTCCAAAATCCTGCACACGCCTCTGAAAACATGCCAAACAAGTGTTTCATATTACAAAACAAATTTAAAAATCAATGGGGAAAAACTTAATAAAATGTTATGTAAGTCTTACCATTTTGTCACAGTCCAATGTTTCTTTTTCTTGGAGGTATGACCAGTGGATGGTATGATCTCAAGTTCCTCAATATCTGCAAAAGAGAGACGGGGGGCGTGTTACAGCTTCACCATGCAGGAAGAGGGAAGTTTCGTCAGTATTGTCAGTACTGTCAACATTGAAGTTATGTTGGCACATTCACCATATATTCTCTTCAGCTCTTTGAACCCCTTCTCGCCTAATTTACTATTTGATCAATTAATTAAAGAGGCACGGAGAGCCATGATGCAGGGAGCTTTTGAGATATTAAGACTCTACCGTACTTCGTCAGTCTAGTTGCTGTTGAGAAGCTTTGAATTAAAAGAAAATGACCCGTACACAAACGATATGTTGCTCCATCGAAGCAGGCCCTTAACAAGGTTCTCTAACGCGTAGGCGTAGGTTCTCTTTCCCCCTTCAACTTGTAATATATTTATAAATTTAAGCAACGCCGTCCTGTGGGTGGTGTCTTGTGTAAGAGTGGCTACATTGATAACTTTTTGAATAATCAAAGATAGAAATTGAGATGCTAACAATATTTGAGATCAATGCATGTTCAGAAACTTTGTATTGATGAGGGTGAGTGGGGCTAATTGCGGGCCTGCAAAGGACTTTGCAATGGGAGAGTTCGTGGAAGGGGACTAGTCAAAGCCCAATTTAGTCAATAGCCATGTACTGAAAATAATGTTTTTATACTGTTATTGAAATTCTTCGTCTTGTTTATGGCGGTATGAATGTTATTTATGCTGTAACAGTTTTTAGAACCAATAAAGAAGAAAACAGGACTATACATTCTGAATAGCTTCTTTTCCTTTTGGACAACATCCTCCTCGTTACTGGATACTATAAGCTACCAAGATATATCGAATATGAATAACATTGTGAACATTAGGATAAATGTCCCCAAATGGCTTGTACAGTCTTGGTAAAGACAGGATTTTACTTTCCATACGTTCTAACAAAATGAGGGCGCTTGTCAACTGAATTACATGTTCAGGGAGTTTCGCCTAGTATAGTAAAGAATGAACTCTGAAAGGTTATTTCACCGTAGTTTCCAATTGACGTCGTAACCTTCATGACCTTTAACAAGACTACAAAACTGACACTCAGGGGGTAGGGTGAGGTGTGTTTTCGACCGAGTGATGGCTCAATTTTAACCTGGTCGAAACTGTCTCAAACCGTCAAATCCTCCGCAGACTCCCAAAATTTTAGCGCGCTCCGCGCACAACAAAACTTACATCAGTATTTTCTTTATATATTATCAGTTTCTTCCGATAACACTCCCGCGGAGAAACAGCAGCAAAAGTTGAAAGCTTGTCCCGAATTTCCAGGTAAAAGACTGTCTTTTTGATTGGCAGATAGGTTTTGTTGGGGAATTGAAAGTTTCTAGGTGCAGAGCCTGAATGCAGGTTTGTTGTCATAGAAATCATATTTAATGAAAAATTTCGGTGCGCTTCACGCGCATTCATCACGGTTTGCACTGCATCTCCTGACCGTTATTAAGATCACATGGAAGTATTCTGAACTCAACACTTTTCCGAAAAACAGAGGTACATCTCCACCCTTTGTAAGGGCTGGCATCAAAATGGGATCTTTCAATCTAATTTGTAGCATGACGTGGGAGGTTGAAAGTACCTATTTGCCGTTATACAGTTTTCAAAAAAATTAACCGAGCGCTTTGCGGGCAGCCATTATCAGATTATCAGTATAGAATGATGAATGTTAATACACTTACGACAAAAAAGCAATCTGAAACGCGTCTGGTAGTCCACACTTTTTGCTATACCCATCAGTGAGATCTAATATCACCAGTCCCTGCATCTATACTCTCCTTCCCTCCCGTTCCCCATTGCTGGAAGTTGTTCGTCTGGATTTTCTTTCAAATTAGTAAAAATACGATCGTAGTAAAGTGCTCGGCGTCATACTCCATAGTATCATTTGCATGTCGAGTAATAAGCATCATGTCAGTTTCCCATTTTATTTTATTAACCAGGAGCATGATTCTTTTTCTGGGTATTCTTTTATAATGCACGATGCAGTAAATGAAAAATTTGATTTCCAAGAATGTTTCTGTGGACTCCACGCACGTATTTTTGGGTAAAAACTTTCCCCGAACAGAAGGCAGTAAAGTAGCCAAAAGGAGGCTTCTGGAAAGTTTGTTGACAACATACCCTTCTCTAAGACACCATACGCTCCTCTTTAACCTATAACCAAAAATTAGAATTCAATAAATTATGGACATTTTCCAATCATATAATCAGTTTAAAAATATTCCAAAGATATAGCACAGCAACCTTATATTAAAATAATATCTCAAAGGAAAGGGGGACACCCCTCCCCGGCCTAGGACGACACCTTTATGTAGTGACAAAGGAAGGATTTTCCACTACTGCTGTGTACGGTATGACAGGGACACATGAAAAGTGCAATTTACGCAGACTCTGGGGTTTTACTGAGGTGGCATTACGACGTCACCTGTAGTGCCCCCAGGGCCGTAGCTAAGGTCATATGTTTGGGGGTGTGAGGGTCCAAAATTCCAACCGGATGGATGTTTTTTCCAACTGAATGGTGGCGCGTAAATTGCACCATTTTTTATGCTCCCTGCGTTTATATACAGCAGTGGGGATTCTTCCTTTGTCACTACATAAAGGTTCGGTCCTGGGGAGGGGTCCCTTCTGAGAATTTTTTGTGTAATGTAAGGTTGTTTAGATGCAAAATGGTGCTATCTTTGGGATATTTTTGGAGCTGATCATACATGGTTAGAAAATGTCCATAATTAAGTGAATTCTAATTTTTTCGACTGGTTGGATGTTTACCCAACTGAGTGGCGGCGCGTAAAATGCACCTTCTTTTTAATATGCGCCCTGCATTTGTATACAGCAGTGGGGATCCTTCCTTTGTCACTACATACAGGTGCCGTCCTGGGCAAGTGGTCTAAGGGAGTCCCCTTTGAGAAATTTTTGTTAAGTTAAGGTTACTTAGATGCAAACTGGTGCTATCTTTGGGAAATTTTTGAAACTGATCATATATGGCTGGAATATGTAGTGAATTCTAATTTTTGGTTAGGTGAAAGCAGAGAGTATGTTGTCTACGAGATGAATACGTTGTCAAAAAACTTCCTGAAGCCGCCCACCCTCCTTTGGCTACTGTACTGCCTTTATTCGGGCAAAGCTTTTACGCAAAAATACGTTCGTGCAGTCAACACAAACGGACTATTACGAAAAATTTTCCTTTCCTTCAATGTGCATTATAAAAGGGCATCTAAGGCTGGCAGATGCCTATACAGGGCCTCCTGGAAGCTCTGGGTCAATTGCATAGAATGGGGGCAATGACATAATGCTTAGTACCTCATAAGGCTGATCATCCAAATGGTAATATAGAGTATGGCGCCAACTTCGCCAAGCACTTTACATCTAACGTATTTTTACTAATTTTGAACGAAAATCCAGACGAACAGCTTCCAGCAATGGGGAATGCGCGGGAAGGAGAGTATAGGTGCAGGAAGGTGATATTAGGCCTCCCTGATAGGCATAGCAAAAGGAGTGAAGGACTAACAAGAGGGCAATCAAGGAGTTGCTGATCTCATCCCAATACATCCTTTTGCTTCTTCCGAGTCTGGTGTAGCACTCTGGAATTTTATTGTAATGAGAACACTAACGGGAAACTGGGAAAAGAGAAGGCTAATCTTGAGCTGGGGATGTTTGTTCATTCCGGTATCTTTACGGTACCCGCCAGCTTCCGGTTCTTATTGCAGTGTATAGACGAGTTGGGAAATTCGGTACTTCCGGTCAGGTCACAAGGTCAAGTGTACCATGACAACGGTAACGTATTTAGCTCTGCGTGCTCGGCATGCAACACCCGCGCTGGGACACTGTAAGCGTGGTACACTTAACCTTTGACCCATTCCCATATTGCATTGCGTGGAAACATTTCCCAACTCGTCTATATTAACAGCACACCATAGAAATAAAAGTAAGGGAGAACGCTAACACAATGCATCCATGCATGTTCAACCGGTGAAGCAGCGAAAATTGTGAGGGCGCTTTCGTTGTACGGCAAAAGACCGGTTGATTCATGTGTCTCCGTACGTACAGTGTGCATTCTGCTGCAGAAGTTATAGCTTATTTTATCCGTTTCTCGAAAGATTGGGAGTAATTTTCACAACAGAAATAAGTCATGGTGCCTTAAGTATTTTGTTTTATACTCCTAACTTGAAAACTTGTTGTTTCTTTGCCAATACTTGGGGCAAAAGCAATGACGTGATATTTGCAATACGCGCAGATGCTCTGTTGCCGTACAACCAAGCCAAATCAATGGCTTTAGTCCAGATCGGCTGACGTCATTCTCCCTTACTTTTATTTCTATGCAGCACACACGCACAGCAAAACTATAGGCCTAGATACTACTGTGACACAATGGACGCGTGCCCTTCAAAGCCTCTAGAGACGCGCGATCTTGCCCTTCAAAAACCATAGAGACGTGCGATCTCGTGACGCCGTGAAACCCCTCTATAGACCTTATGCATTGACATCACACTGACGTCATTTTGGGTAAAAAAACTGAACTATATGCTAGGAAGGATCATTCCACAATAAAGTTTCGAAGCCACCATGGAGGGTCACGTGATGTAGGTTAGTTTACTCAAGTCGATTTCACCGCGTATCTAGCGCTGATGCAACGGTGTACATGTATATGCTAACCACGGACTTCTTATGTACATGGGCAGAGCCTATTCCACTAACGTCCTATGCGTAAATTGTCTCCACCGTACGTACACGAATAGGCTTACCAATATGGCTGCCTGCTATAGCCTTGTGTGTGAAAGTTTGGACTTGCTGAAGTGGCTCAGTAACGACAGATTGTGTGAGAAACTTGTAATATTTTCGAAAGAATGAAAGCTCAGGTCAAATTCATCAAATAGAATGGAGGACTGTGATACAATTGCTCTTCCATTCATACTGATATTTTGTCTGAAATGTTGCAGATTCATCGTCAATTTGGGCAAATGGTAGTAACCCGGCGGCCATCTTGGTTAGCCTAAATTTGTTCAAACGGTGGAGACCGTATTGATTGCGCAATCCTCTGCCCATGTAGTGAAGTTCGTGATGCTAACGCACCGTAGCGGGCCTTACCGTCTCTTCTGCTAACTTGCGCTCTATCACGTGACAGCGTACACACCATTGCGCCGCCCCAGCAACTTCATGAAAAGGCTTACATCACAATAGCCGTATAACATATGGAGGGATTTCATGTGACGTCACGCGCAATAAATTCCCAGGCACTGAAGGGCAAAACACACACGCAGTGGGCGAACTTACAACTCACGCGCACGGCATAACCATAGATACTACTGTGACACAATGAACGCGTGCCCGTCAGAACCAAAGAGACGCGCAATCTTGCCCTTCAAAACAGAAAAGACGCGCGATCTTGCCCTTCAAAATTGCGCCTAATTGGTTAAAGTCACGTGACTGAAATCCCTTTATACAGAGCACCAAACGCGTACCGTGTAGGAGGATTCGAGGCACATTATTGGCCAAAATGCAAGCGTGCATGTGCACGCGTGGGTTAGCTTTCCTTCGTGCGCCTTGGTGTTTTTGTGTCAAAAAGACGCTTTCAACGCGCTGTGCAGAACATCTGTGCACATGTATGGACAGTAAGTAACAAGCGCGCCTACTGTTTAGTGACGGTGCTATCGCGAATGTTTCAAAGACTCGACGTATTCGAAATGTGGTCACACGCTCTGTCCTTCGTATAGGCAGGACCACTCCTAAAATCAAGAAAAGTTTGTAAAAAAACAATCTTTTGATCACACAATCATAGTGTAAAGATTCCCTACTCAGTTAATTACAACAAAACACTAGAGACCTAATGAGTATAGTAACAACGGATTGCTTTAGCGTGTACATCAATGAATCTGCGTTACATTACTTTCACTTCTAGATACACGTCTCTGGGACAGTGGAATCGACTTGAGTAAGCTAACCTACATCATGTGACCCCCCAAGTCGGCTTCAATTTCGAGGCGTATTCCGCATTGACGTGCGTCCTCCAGTTATATAGCTCAGTGGGTGAAAACAACGAAGCACACGTGCACGAACGGCGTGGATTTCGGCGCACGTGTAGTAGACTTACGCGCGTATACGATTGGTTGACAAATCAGCTGTCTGCATTTATTGGTGTAACTTGCCATGATAAGCGCTTTTCATTTTCCTCCAATAGAGGGAGCACTCTCTCCATTGTGACATCATATGCATAAGCTCTATAGAGGGATTTTAGTCACGTGACTTTAACCAACTAGACGCAATTTTGAAGGGCAAGATCGCGCGTCCTTTTTTGTATTGAAGGGCAAGCATCCATTGTGTCACAGTAGTATCAATGGTTATGCCGTGCGCGTGAGTTGTAAATTCGCTTACTGCTTGTGCGTTTTGCCCTTCAGTGTCTGGGAATCCATTGTGTGTGATGTCACATCAAATCCCTCTATAGATAGTTCTCAGTGACGTCACACCTAGGGGTTAGCAACCGCCATGTCTGAGGGCAAGCCTGTACACACATGCCGGGGTTGCCCTTAGACATGGCTGAAATAATACACGTGAAAAGCTCCTATGACGTCACGTGAGAACTATCTATAGAGGTTCTTTACTGACTTCACTGCGCTGCGCGTCTCTCTATTTTGACGGCCAGGCGTCCATTGTACAACAATTGTAACTAAGGCCGTAACGTGCATGCGTATCGATAACACGCCTTCTGCGCACGTTCAGTGACGACCAGTATTCCAGACTGAACGCAATGACGTCACGTGAAGAACCTCTATATGTAAGACATGTGTGGGCCAAATGCCAGTCCTACATTTAGATCAGTGGATTGCCCTCTGGCATCACTCCCCTCGTCTCTCTGATTTATCAGTGTTGTAAGAGTCACTCAGTTTTGCAGAAGAGTCGAATCATTTACTACTTTCAATGTAACTCGAGTCATTTTCCTTTTGAAAATTAATGACTCGAGTCATGACTCGTTACAAAAATGTGATTAATAGATGTTTTGAGTGCTTAATGTCCATGTTACACCCCTTTCCGAATAATTGTTGGTGGTGACAACGTAGCGATCAATGTCCCTTCCAATTTTTCAGGAGCCTCTTGTATTGGCCCTATCAAAACTAACTTGCCCTGAAAGAAAGTATGAAAAGCGCAGACTGGAAATTCCCGATATTACTGACAGTGCATACTGTTTAAGGAATAAATCTCATTTGGCGGACGAGGCGAAACAGAGTCCGTTATTTTGCAAATTGGGAGTCCAGACGGTTTATGAGACAATAAAAGTCAGACAAATGTGGTTAACTCCTCTTCTACCACCGAAAATGTGTGAAAACTTCATTTTTTCAGTGTATAGGTTTACTGACCGTATGTTGTGGAAAAGCAGGTCAGTCTTTAACCAATCAGAATGCAGGATTCTCAATAACAGATAGCTAGAGGTGGTAGATTCCATGATAAACGTATAAAGATGCAATTAGTGAGAGGCATAAGTGGCGAATGGGTGGGGGTTGGTTGACTAAAGCCTACCCCCGTCAAAAATGTGGTGGGTTCCTTAAGTTCCCCCTCATTTCCAGGACAAAAACGCTCTGTAAAAATGTCAAAAAATTGCAGTCTTATTGCTTAAAATTTGCTCAAATATTGCACCAAGTGCATCTAAAATACTTTCTACAGGAGATGGGACCCCATACCCTTGGGTTCTTCTCCCAGGACGACATTCCGAAACAGTGCACAATCCCCCACCTCAATGGATCGAGTACAGCTTCTACGCCCATGAGTTAGTCTGTTCTACCGCACTTGAAGGGAAGTAGTGTGTGCATAGTTTATAGAAAACCCATCGCTGTCTTTAGTATAAGTGCATTTAGGGCCATTTATCAATGAACAGGAAATAGCACCCGAAAATCCCAAAGTAACACTCGAAATGGAATTGGTTTTTTTTTTTGAAAATAGCACCCGAAATTGAAAAAAGTATCTCGGACCCTGGAGTACAGTCAGTGTGGGTGCAGGAGCAACACACGCCGTCTGCCGGGCGGCCAGATCAAAGGCATGATTCACACGGTCTGTTTGTGACGTCATTTGTTTGGAACTTGGCGCTGATTATATGAGTGTATCCACTATGTACTACAGCAGCGCAGTCGCTCTCACACCATACCTACTGTACTTGCGTGCGTGCATTGTGTGTCACGGTGCGTGTGTGAATTGAACTTGGCCCCTGCAATAGGCCTATATATGCACACGTACGTCGTTGTTGCCATGCAAGAGAAGAAATAGGCTAGGTAAGATCTTCAAGAGAAGGTAAGCAACAGAGTTACAGACAGCCAAAATTCCGTGATGAGCCACAGTGCTCACAAATTTGGTCAAAGTTCTTAACCAGGCGTGTGTTTCAACTATAGGCCTAGGGCCTACCTAGCTTGTTAGCGTTATTACTTATTACTATTAATAATTTAGCGTAACCTAAGCCTAAGTTAGGCCTAGGCATAACATCAGTTCCACAGTGCGCGTACTTAGGCTAGTTATGCTTCGAACTGGGACGCGCTTGGACTTTACTACGGTGGGGACACGCGTATAGTTTTACTTTTATGGCGCCAAGAACTAGTCATGCTTGACACGCGTGATCGCAGTTCACTCTAGGGCCTAGGCCTGGGTTTTTATTTAGAGGTGGTCAAGTTTTGAGCAAGAGAAGCTTAGATAAGTGTGCATCTGATCATGTCATTGTGTGGCTTTTATGGTGGGGTTTGTTAAACCGCAGGTGAAAACTGAATTTTGAGTGTCAGGAAAAGACAGTGGTCAATGTAGCGGATCATTTACCTTTTCTTTCAGTGTTTACTGCCAAATTTAAAAAAAAGAAAAATTGTTCTTTCGAACATATTGACCTTTGACCTCTGACCTTTGACCTATCATGCTGAGGGTACTGGAGGCACAAATTCCAAGGACTGTGTACCCCCACACCAAGTTTGGGGTCAGTAGCACCTTCAGTTTTGAGTGAGCGCACGGCACACTTTTGACCCCAAAATTGTTGTTTGACCTTCTGACCTCGTGACCTTTGACCTCAGAAGGTCAAGTGTAAAGTTGTGTAAAGTAGGTGTCTATCAGAAAGTTATGCGAAGAAATGAGGATCGTTAAATGTTCCGTTCAGCTTTTACAGCCAGATTCAAAAATTTGCTTATTTTGACCTATCGTGACCTTTGACCTCTGACCTTTGACCTATCATGCTGATGATAATGGAGGCACAAATTCTAGGGACCATGCACCCCCTCACCAAGTTTGGGGTCATTAGTACCTTCAGTTTGAAGTGAGTGCACGTCACACTTTTGACCCCAAAATTGTCGTTTGACCTTCTGACCTCGTGACCTTTGACCTCAGAAGAACAAGTGTCAAGTTTGTGCCAAGAACGCTTCAATACGAAAGCTATGTCAAGAAATCAGGGCCATTTATTGTTGCATTCAGGTTTTATAGCCAGATTTGGAAAATTGCTTATTTTGACCTTTTTTGATGGTTGACCTTTGACCTTTGACCTATCATGCTGATGGTACGTCAGGCACAAGTTCCAAGGACTATGCACCCGCCCACCAAGTTTGGGCTCAATCTTGTTCTTAGTTTAGGAGGAGTTCGCGACACACTTTTGACCTTGTGAATGTCATTTGACCATCTGAGCCTTTGACCCAAATTTTAGGCATATTTGGTCACATGACCAGGAAACAGGACCTTCACCACTCCATTTTGCCCCACCCTTGAGTAGCGGTCATAAAGCCCCAAATTTCCCTACCATGCATTTCCATGATTACGGTTGCTATGGCGACTGGTAGAGGTAAACGTGTGCACTTTTCAATGGTAAACGAAGCACAATATCTCATCCCCCACATACTACGTATGTGGGGATGAGATAACAAGCGCGTTTCAGAATGTGCTCCTAGCTTATGTCAGAAAGGTTCACTGGTACGTTTGTGCTTATAATATTCGTAAGTGATACAACGTGGATTGTGAGGATTGCGCGTAAAGTGCGCCGAAATTTGGGGGTATACTTCAATGCCAAATGAAAAACCTGCATGCCGGCTCAGCCAGGGGTTATGCTTTGATTTGCCGACTATGGGGCCAAGTGCCTTTACTGGGGGCCCTCAGTCCCGACAGATGCAATGGGTTGCCGAACTCGTAACGTAAGGCGCGCAAAGCGCGCCGAAAAATTTGTGGTCATATTGAAAAAGATTTCACATGTTTGTTTTTATTAAGGGATAAAGTTCGGGTTCGGGATAAAGTTCGGGTTTTTATTAAAGAATCTGCCCGACTTCAGAGCAAAACCATGAAATTTGTTGGGGCGACTGCATGGTCATCGCCGGGATTACACTCTTTATCTTAACCAATAAGGCTCCCCTACGAAACTGAAAACTCTTTTTTCTTACAAAATATGTTTGTCACGATGGCGAGGCTGAAGAAAAATTTTCCAAAAGTTAGGAAAAAGAGGACAGAACTTCGCAACGATACATTTTCGTGTTTCTTTAGAATCACGCCTACACGGAACAACAGTATTTGTGGAAACGTTGAATAAAGTCAACATGTTTGAAACGGCGGGCGTAACCACTAGATTGAACTATACATGAAAGCGCGCATAGCGCGCATTTTTTTTTTTTTGAAGTTATAGAAAGAATCATTACAGAACTGACTGGCTACGCGCCTGATAAATAGCCATTTGGAATATTTTGCGCATTTTTGTGGGGGGGGGGGGCGGGGGGGGGCTAGGAAAACATTTTGGTGGCTAAAGCCTCTAGCTCCTCGTAGAACCGCGCCTGGTATGTATAATTACCTTAATAATGATCATGAGATGGACTGGAGTGCAAAACGTGTAGCATGCGCGCGAAGCGGGCAGAAATTTTTCATTAAATAAGATTTCCATGACAAAACCTGCATTCAGAATCTGAATCGAGACACTTTCAATTGCTCTCTTCTCGTCACTGGAGATCTATAGATGTGTAAGTACTAGAGTAATTCTTTACAAAATAGTAAATATGACTTTCTTCAGTCATTTGTAAACAATTCATTTCTCATATCTACATAACTCACTGACAAAATACAAACAAAATCAATTAGTTTAAATTAAATATCTTTTTGGAAATACAGCAAGTCCCAAGAAATTCATTTCTGGAAGAGTTCTTCATTTGATGGGCTCCATTTGAGATTCCCAGCATACTTATCCCACGTTCTACTTGTTTGCCATCTTACTTCTGAACAAAATCTCAGACATTCACTTAGGTTTCATGAAGGGACTTTTTTTTCAAGCTTTTGGAATCTTTGTAGCTTCATAAAAGAAGCCCCAACACTGTGATTTACAGCACTCAAACTTGATACCTGCCTTGACAACAAACATCACACTAGGCCTAGTCATCACACAATACACACTGCAATTGACCTTTTCACCAAGCTTCTACAGCAGGTTGCACAATTGCACCTTTGGTTACACCCATATATTCCAATATTACACCCATATATTCCAATATTTCTGTATAAACAGGTCTATACCTTTGTCCTACCCAATAACATAACAGCATCAAACATTTTTCAACTTTCTGCAATCTAACTATAAACACTCCAAGTCTCCAAGTCATGAGTTTCCCAATTTTATAACACAAGAGCAACTCAGTTAGGGTAGAAATTCTGACCTAGTTCATAAGTAACAACCGTCACATAATGAGCACCAACTACACATATGATTTCAATATGTTGCTGTTTAGATGACAACTACACCATATCATTTCTATAGTATTGCTGCTTAGAAGACATGAGCAGGCAGCTTTACACAAGTGAAGCAGTATATACAGTAACTGTGAATCCCATCCCTGTGCAATAGATTTTAAACAGTTTCCTTTATATCTACTTGCTTTTTTGAAGACACATGTTGGCCTACTCCTTTTTCATCCTTTAAATTATTTTCCTTTTTTCCCCAATTTTCCATTTTTCATATAGAATAGTTCAATCAGATACACCTTAATCTTGCTAATTCATTATTTTCATTGTCACACCTGTGTAAGTAGGCCCAGGCCTAGTTCTACTATAGTAAACTACAAATGTGATGTAGAAGATGTAGAATTAAGACTGCCACATACTCGATACCCCCATTCTTACCAAATAAAGAATCGTTGGCCTCCTTAAACAGACAACCTCCTTCCTTTTCTCAGAAATTCCTGCCGTTAAACATTTTTTGAGTCCTCTCCATTGGTCAAATAGCTTCATTACTTACTGGAGGCCTGCCAGATGTTGCTCCCTAATCAAAGTCACACAAAACTGAAAACTTCATGATACTGCAGGCTACAGTGAGTAAGGGTAGTTTAGTATCTAGGCTAGTGCATAGTCAATTGGTAAAGTCTCAATTTAATACTTTTTTTTTTTTTTACTTTGTTTGGCTTAATGAGTATGGGTAAAATTATATGCCTAATTTAATCAAGCAATGCATTATTCAATAACTGGGACAGCAATTTTGCCTCAGGCCCAGCCGTCTTCCCCAATCTAGCATGTTACAAAGAATACAACGTAAATATAGCCGCTTCACTGTTTGCTGTTTGGACAGCAGCATACCCAGATTCCAATGTAAATTGGATTATCAGTCATTTAACCCAATGACACACACTGAGCACACTGTATATTCAGGCAAACCCATTAATCCTACAAATGTTGTTTTGAATTCACTATGGATAGATTCACTAAGTCAGACAGCTTCAGAGAACCCTGGAATTTGACTAGGTAAGATGCCTAGAAACAGATTTTACCTTGATTTGTAAATTGCAACAAGCCCTATGTGCACATGCAATGAGATGCTGACCAGTCTCACAAATGGCTATGTTAGATAATATAAACCTCACTTTCAGGCCTTGAATTATTAAGCCCTTCAAGCAGTTTTTTTATGACTGCTACGCAATCATATGTGTACACGTTGAGGAAACCTTTGACTGGGGTGTGCCTCGAAAACATTTTTCATGTCACCACAGACAGCTGTCAAAAACCAATAAAACTGCTTGGTTCACCACATTTTTCCAAAAATTAAACTTTCACATGCGTCTATATCAACACTGTAAAATATATAAAATTGGCAAATCTTTGTTCCACCTAAGCTGAATTCTAACTTATCAACACTTTCAAAGCAATATATCAGTCCTGAAATTTAATATAATCACACTGAGTATATGTCTCACCACCTACCAGCAGAACTTTACAATTACCACTTGTCTACTGTAGCTCTCATAGGGAACACTTTGTCAAATATCTGACTATATTCAAAAGCAAATATGACAACCTGTACAGTCTGTAGACTACTTTTCAGCATTCTGAAAGAGGTTATGCAATTCCAAGCCCTATTTTCCCACAATTTGACATAATTCAAAGTGGGAAGAAAAGTAAAAGTAATGGCCCATTCATCAAGCTTTTATGTGTAAAATATATTTTACTTTCTGAATGGAACAGATGATCCAGGGTCTTTTCTTGGGAGGTACCTCTCAGGAACATGCAGTTTCTCAGGAAGCAGAAGTTTTCCAGTATTAATGTGAGAGAGTGAAATGTCTGTCAGATAGTCATCACTATAGACAATTATGACTTAATACTGTATGATAATCTATAGTTAAAAATTTATTGTTCTTTCTTAATGTTTATAGTTTTCATTTTCTTTTAATGTTACTTTGTTTTTCTGATATTTTTCACTGTTTGTATTTTGTTCCATGTTTTTAAGTTCCATTGTACACCACTTTGCTCAGCATATTGCACTGTATAAGATGCCTATTATTATTAATAATTATTCAGTTAAATGTTATCTGCCAGTAATAAGCAAAATGTTAATCATAACAACAAACTTTTTTGTCATCCTTATTAAAGACCTTTTGCTCAGAGTGAGCAGGGAAGGGGGCCTTCAAAGTACAGTATCAGCAAAAGTTGAACTCTGTCTAAGATTATAACAAAAAGTAGTCCACTTACCCATAATTCAATGCTGATAGATGAATGTATTCAAGTAAATTACTTTCTTCAACAATGTATGGTGGCTCTCTTGACTTCAAAGGCTTTCACCAATAAACTGTTGAGGATACAAAAACATATAACTTACAACAAATATTTTTTTCACTACTAACATGTGAAGTAAAGTTCCTTCACCTTAGCACCGGTCATAACTACATGGTAAATACCACTAGAAAACACAACTCCATATTTACCTGTAATAAAATGAAAAGAATGTGGTTCATGTGCCAAGTTCTGATATTCAGTAATTTAATCTACACTACTGTACTTAGGCACAAATTCTCCTTACAAGAAAGGCATAGAGTACACACAGAGACTGAATCGTTCACATTAAAATACCTACCATACGACAAAGACTTAAGTCTCTATCTAGTGATGTTTCAAACTAAATGCTCAATAATAGATCAGATTACACAGACGATCACAATTATCAAGACAAAAAAGTAACATACAATGTGTGAGTAATGTACATTCTTCTACAAACTACTAGACCTGAAATGAAAATCAGGCCCAAAAGCCAAACTTACATGTTAATCTGTACCAACTCCAAAGACATTAACACTTAAAGAGAGAAGATTTAACTCAGTCTGGAGCCTGCTTGAAGCACTGTGCACTTTTATAGTAAGCAGCTTGTACAGAAGGATGACACCTTTCCACTGTTCTACACTTTGTAGCTAAGACCAATATATTTACCACACCTGACAAACCAAATAAGCCAGTGAACAAAGTCCAAGTATAATGATCCTGCCCAACCTTCTGTGATAATGAATCACTGTGTAGTTTCCTGGAGGACTTCAGATACTGACAGATACAATTAGTTTCGAGAGTACCAGGAAATTATCTGGGACTGTCATCATAGAAAAATCTGTATTATTGTATTGTTTTTGTAAATCAAATATCCGGGATGTTTGTTTTCTGAAAACACAACCCATAATGCTATGAAGAAGTTAAGAAATTGGGGTTGAGGTATCATGTACTTTGTATATTACCAGCTGTGACAGTTTGCATGTCATGCAGGCAAGATGTTATGATCTATTTACGCTGAGATGTGTTCCTATTTTTATTTCTATTTTTTTTTTTCATACATTTAAGAGTGCAGGACACATTGAAAAATATTTATTTAAAATTGGTTGCATGCCAAACTGATCCCTGTTAACAAGGAAATCAATTCAAATCGTTGCCAACCATAGCTGCATAACACATTTATATCCCATTCCCAGTAAAAGACTGAACTTGGTTCACAAGACCACAGAACAGCTGGTCTGAATCTTTCTCAGCTATGTGGTATAAATGGAGACAACATCTTATCAACCAGTAAGGACAGTAATTGAGCATTTATGACTTGTCCTGTAGCAGAATGTCAGGATATCAACCTACTCAGGTTGAAAAATTAAAGAGAACACAGCTGACTTAAAGGGAGAATGCAATCACCCCAAAAAAGAATTGTATAGTAGACTATCCTATTTCCTGAATGGCTCTTGAGAATCAATTGACAGTATTTTTCTCACTCAATTGTAAAATTTACAAGGAGCAACTGCTTGATTTAACTTGAAAATGCAATATTTATGTTCTAAAATACCATGAAAGATACTTGGAAGCAAAATAAGAAGAAATTTGTGACATTTAGCTATTGTTTCAAAATAAGTTTGGGGCGACTGCCCCTGACCTTTAAGGTATAAATGGTGGTGGAGTAGTGAGGCAGTCATCCCATGTTGCACAATAATCAACATGCATGATGTACAATGGTACATGACATCACTATTCAAAGCATCCCATTGACATGACAGAATGAGGCCCAATTTAACCAAAAAATTATTGTTGTAATTTTATTTGTACAAATCTATATAAATAGCACAGAGTCATATAAATCTACATATCAAAGTAAAATGGTGACCCAGTGAAAGTCCTAAATTGCACGTTCTTGTTGGCAGAGGTTTATTTGCTTTTGATTTGGAAAAAGACATGCAGTACGTGATGAGATACCTGCAAACATCACTGAATGCTCCAGGAGGTTGCTGCCACACAATGAAATTATTTGGGTGGTACATTGCAACATAGGCTCTAAGTTAAATGACTGTGCCGGCATGTTGGTTTATGTAGGATGATATTAGATAGAGTAGTAAAATACAAACTGCCGTACGGTTTCCATTAGTTGTTGCAATGATATTTCAAATTACTGATATTACCCAAATCCAGCACTTCAATCCCCATCCCTAAGCAATAGTTGCATAGACCTTTCTTACCCAGCTCTTTTTACAGTGTGTTACAACCTGTTTTCTACATGTAAAAGAATACACGGGTAGGAACATCCAAAGTGTTTGTGCAATGCACAGTCAAATAGCATTCTTAAGCTGGCCAGTATGCTCTTCAAACAATGGCCAACTTGGGGGGATTCTGCTGGCTGATATTTTCACATTCCACTGGGTTCCTATGATCGGGGGTATCCAGTCCATTCAGCATACTTACTAACAAATACATTCAGATAATCAAGTGGTTGAGTGATTAAGCTGGAATGAGCAAATTCTTGCTCAATGTTTCTGATGGACTTGCACCCTTAGTCTATTGTGCACTACCACAAAACATTGTTTCAGATATACATATGGGGTAAAATATTGGACTTTTGAAAGTAGTGCTTCAAAATATCAGTTGGGTAGAATTGGCACTCTAGCTTATCTGATACTGACATAAGGTGGCTAGCCTAGGAGGAATTGTGGGCAAAACTGACACTGAATACCAACAATTTTACCAGCACTAGTTCTCTTGACCTCATCATAAACATCACCCTTCAGGATTTCAAAACTTAGCTCAAATGTGTTGACAAAGCTTTGCCTTTTGTTCATACTATACTCCAAAGCTGTCATGGCATGAACAAAAGTGACTCTTCTAACAGTACATTTTGTACAGACTCACATCACTTCAGATGACCTTTGACCTGGAAACAATGTTGGGCATTCTTCATAGAACATGTATTACATCAGTACCCTAAGTGTCAGAACCATAGATTTTGTCCTATTTGAGACATTGTGTCTGGAATCACACTTTTATCTTTCAAGGGACTTTGATGAGTGTTTCCAACAAAATATTATTCCATCAACTCCATGTAAATTATTGAATGCTAAATATGAGATATATGAATAAAAAAGTGGGTAGTGAAAAATCACTGAAGGTAGGAAGCTCCTTGCAGGGAAATTTTGACATTTGGAAGGAAATTTGGCCAGTTTTGTACATGAAAACGTAAAAAATTGTGGGAAATTTGACATGCTTGCCAGGACATAGACCTTTTTTCCAGCCGTGAATATAAACATCCTTAAAGTTTGCATAGTATTTTTTCTTTTTGATGGTTCACCATGGCCTCCAACAAATACAAATGGGTTCATTGGTTTAATTAAACTTACCCTAATACATCAGACACACATATACTACCATGAAGGATTAGGTTATCATCTTGATGAAAATCACTTCTGATTCTATCTAGATTCAGACTAAGTTCAGTCAGTAATGAGAAGAATTAAAAGTGGTTATTCTTCAGTTTCTCAAATGTTAACCCTTCTTAGATTTTACAACTGGTCTTCACAATTATCTCAAAATCCTTAGTCTCTGCTGTCACCTCTGAAAAATACATCAACTTGCACACATCAACCTTAATTCTCATTATCCAATCAATGAGAATATTTTGCATTATTTTATCACCAAAACTGATAGGCATCCTATAAGAACAAAATAAAACTTTCTCAGGACATACACACCATAGCCTGGATTGGGACTAGTATAGTCTAGTATAGGACTTTAAGTCTGGTTTTTACAGACTTGGAACTGCCTGGATATATAGTTCATGTAAGCTACCCTCAAACTCACTTCAAACTATTCAGCCTATGACTGAAATAGGAAGTCCTGGCTCAGACTTGGGATGTACCTGATTCAGAGCCGGCCCCTTACTGGACCACTGTAGGCAGAATTGGCTGGGAATCCTACTAAGCAGACTCATAGGGTGTGTTCCCACTGTACAGTAGTAGAAGCAAAAGATCTGATAAGGATCTCATCTGACCCCGAGCAGGAGATTAATTTAAAAGTGGTAATGCCCTTGTTCCCCAGATAAGATCTCAAGGGCTTGCAAGATCACTCCTACAAACTAGGTTACACACTGGATTCTGGGGAAATACCATAGGTGGGTCAGAAAAAGGTTTACTTTGTGGGAAGCACATCAACTTCCCAACATATTTTCATATACAAATAGAGCCACATTCCTTCCAGCTGCCCAAATTATGTTTCAACAAATACCAAAATCTCCCAGTAATGAGCTCTCCAGATTTTTTCAACTCACAGGAACAGCAGAAAAGACATGCAGAGTGAGGATCCACAAAAGGCTAAATGCAGGTCAACCAAAACATATGAGATCTGGAAACACTCAAGGGAAAGAGTTATATACTGGTAAAAGACAAGAGAGTAATCTTGGTTTTGTGTGAGTTGTTCAAATCAAGTAGCTTGGTATAAGCCTTCAGAGATTCTTTTAGAATCAAACAGGAAGACTGAAATTGGTTCCATTTGAATCAGCCGTGCAAGACATGATTCCACACAGTGATGTCTTTTGCACAAGCTTTAGTACTCAATGATGGCTTTTGGATTGAAATTCTTCCCACAATGACAGCTTTTTCATCTATATAAACCTTTCACATAGTGAAGGTTTTAATAGTAAACATTTTGAAACAATAGACAGCTTTCAAGTTTGCCTACACCTTTACCAGAGTGAAGGCTATGGTACAAAACTTGAACACATTTAGGCTTTAATTTGCTTAGACCATTTATGTTGTGAGGCTTTCGATCAGGATTTTACCACAGCTGAGGCTTTAGATTAAACCTTTCACACAGTAACAGCTTTGGTGTAAACCTTTTACAGAGTGATGGGTGTTGCCACAGATGATGGATGCCCCCTCTCGCTTCTTGCACCCACTAAGATGAACATGTTCATAAGGACCTCTGCTCAGACATCAAACATATACAATATGAGAACTGGTACATGAACTAGGTTCAAAACATGCTCTATGCTGCCAGGGGGTTGGGTGAGGGGAAGGGGTGTGCATCAAGAACAACAATTCAACTGAACTGATTGTAAAAGCAATGGAACTGCCTGTTCTTGATTTTGTACCATTTTGGTGTAACTTAGAATGGCATATCTGTGAATAATTACTGTAAATGAAGGGAAAATCACAAACTTACACCTTGTTCTGTTCTTTTTTTTCTTGGTTCACATCCTAATATTCATGCCATTGAGAACAATTCAAAAGAATTATTACTGTCATTATGCATCACGCTAGGCTCATAATGACACAATAGTACTGCATCTACAGTGCCTCCTTTCTACCACCTTCCTGTTCCAGTTGTAATGTTCCGTGCTACACTGTACTGCTCAAGGAAGTGAATTGCAAGCTTACCACACACTGCACAAATACACATACAGTCCCACATATTAATGTGCCTTGCAAAGTGCTATCAATTTTCTTATCACATTCTTGATCAATGGTGATAAAAAGCAATGCAGCTCAATAAGGAAATTTGGTTTCTTCAAATGTATTTACAATTATTTTCAGAGTGCGGCTGAGCCACAAGTTTCTGTAGGTTGATACTGTAATTAAGCAACAAAATGCTTTTCTTACTCTAAATAACTCGGGTGGAGGAATCTCAGACATTTCTTTGAGATTATTTTAAAGTCCAGACCACCTCTAAAATAATAACACACCTACCAAAATTTATCTCTAAGTCCAGACAAAAAAGAAATTCACTGCATCAGAAACAATAAAAAAGTAGTTCCTTCCGTAGAATACCCAACCTCTCTTTGGACCAGATGCAGAGCATACTTTAACTGATAGGACACTTTGATTGATTCTCCACTTCCTCACACTTTTAAGCTCAAGTTGGTAAAAATAATGACAAGCAATTAGCAGGGATCCTTCACAGTTCCTCAGACAAATGACAACTTAGACTAATTGGAACAGTCATTAATCAAGACTCGTCTAAAGAAATGCACCACCAGTTTAGACAAGTATGATGGAAGACGGTCTCTTTAGCAACCACCTGGGACCTAGTCACCTAGAAGAGGGCATCACCTGTTTTTTTTTTTCTCTCCAGCCATCCAACCAATACTATGCCAAACAAGGACAACAATTTACTCTGGCACAAGAAACTTGTGGGGAGTAGGATAAAACTAGGGCTGCCATGACCTTTAGTTGAACATGCTTCAGAAGGAAGAATAATGAGCACATAAATCAAAAAGTTTCACACATTTGAGGAAAGTTCAGATGATGATTAAACTACAGATCCTGTGGTTCCTACTCTGCACCTTCCCACTATAGCCTATAAAACCTGTGAGACAAACACTCAGACAAAAATTTGACCATACTTGAAGGGGAAATCTCATCCCAGACAGTTCCAGTTCTCCCAACTATGTAAGTTCTAGCCCGCCCATAACTGTCTTTAGTTTCTCCTTTCCCAGACACAAATATAATATTGCCTAAGACCATATCCTGGTGAGCATACAAGGCCCTAATGTGTAACCAAATCACTCTCTACTGTGCAGGCTGGGAAATGAGCTACTCTACATTTTTTGAATTTTATAACTCTTATGTCAATCAAAGAGCAGTCACCAATCAAGACTTTTGCTTACCCCCAAGTAAAAGTCATACTTGGGGTAACGAGTACCTGTCTTTAAATTCAGCACCCAGTAGTTTTATGCTGAATTTTTTTTCTTTTTGAACATTAGTAAAAGCCTTGTAATCCTGTGTACAAAAGATTTAGCATTAAGTATTTTAGTGAATGTAGGCAAATTTGGTAAGCTCATGTATCAAACTGTTCTGTGTGATACCATGCCAACTGTATGAGGCCTAAAGGTGCACTTTAAAAATTCTTTTTGAAAAACAGGGTATTTCCTTGCTTTTCTACCTGTCTAGTTGGAAATGGAAGGCAAAGAATATATATCTCACAAATAACAATTTGTTTCTTTCGACAGAGAACAGAACGTGACTGTAAATTTACCCTGGCAGATTCAAAAGATGAAGCACCACTTCAAGACTACATAATTAGTGGCCTAAGAGGCTGCCAGCACTTGTTATGATGGCTTCCATAATATTTCAAGACTGCAAGGCCATGTAAGTATCACCTTTTCTGTACTTTCCCCAGAGATGTATGGCATACGCCATATACATTATCCTTTCAACTTAACAGTATGTTGCAGAGTTATATATTGGCCAAGTCAGGGTTAAGACTATTAAACTCCTGTAACTGCACAAAATACCAGTTTCATATGCTAGCCAGGTAAAAGCCAAGTTGATTTTCAAGGCAGAGGGTGTTTGTTTGGATGAGCAGAGTATTTGCTTAACAGAAGCATTTGCATGAATCCATCATACTGGTCTGTTACTGATGAAGAAAATTTTTTGGGTGAGAGGGGAAAGATCTGACAATCAAAATTTTGGGGCATTGGCCCAGAATTGTTCTAGCCCTCTACAGGCCCACCCAAACACCAGCTCTTCCACACCCCCTACACCATACCCACCATACATCATGTCCTTCATATTTTGACATGTTCATCTCCAATTCATGCTTAAACAAGCCTAGTCCTTATCATCAGAACTGGTGTATAGTTAAAACAGAATACTTAATGCTTAGCAGCTTGAATCTTATTTGAGTCTTGTACTACATAGATCAGTGTATTTTCAAGTTTTCTTTCAAGTGGGTGGACTGACCTAGTGAGGGATTCAAGGGAAGGGGTATGCTGCCACTTTGCAAAATTTTTGCTCAAGTAAAGGTGGTTCACAGGCAAAATGGTGCTATCTCTTGGCTTTCTTGGGTGTACTGTAGTAAATAGGTCATTCAATTTTCACAGGACTCCGTTTGCTTCAGGGTCACTGATAACAAGCTACAATTTTCAAGGCATTGTTCTTTCTATCATCAAGAGTCTATCTTGCAAATATTTTGTACAGGACTACTTCTTGTGCATACGTTAGAAGCTTGAGTCAATTGGTGAGGTTTTCTAGTTCCTCTCTCTCTGACTGGGTCATTCAAATTAACTAGATTTTGGAAACATCAATATCAATGGGGAGGGGGTTACACATAAGAGGCGCTATACTCATTTAAAGCAAATGTAGGTCAACTGTAAGCGCAGTTGTCCCATATCGGGATAACATACATTGTATTGTAGACCTATTCACCTTGTCTGCCAAATGAAATAGTCAAAACTCCCTCTGTGAGTCACTTACCATAGCATAACCACAGCTGCAAAACTTGCAAAATTTTGCAGGTGCACCTACTTTGAAAACCAAAATTTCTAGCTCACCTGGTCTACTTAATTTGGGACTAAGATGAAAATTTCTAGCTGCAGCATGATTTTTGTGGAGGCAATGCGAGTTTGCATCCAGCCTTTTGCAGGCGTGACCAAAACTTAACAGCAAGAGAAGCTCACCAAATATGGGTTCCTATTGAAGAAACTGCCCTATTATGAAAAAATCAGGTAAATTGTCAAGTGACAGATCACTGTTGTGGGGGCAGGGGCAGCCTTCCCTGATGGGTGGGCAATTTCCTCCCACCTGGCAAGTGCTACCCCTGATGAATAGGACTACATAAGGCACGCCAGAGACTCATCTCAAGTTGCAATGATGAGGTTAGCCTAAAAAGATGACACAGCATAATGGCATATGTGCAAATTGCATGTACAGTAAAATAGGGGATGCACTAAACTAAGGAATGCTTTAGTGTTTGCACCGGGTACCCAACCAACGATGTCAGGACCCGGTTCTGAAATTGCTACCCGGATCCAAAGTTTCACTAACATAGGTTGCACGTGTGACAGAACACCTAACATGTTACTTTTTCCTGGCAAAATTTACCACGCACACGCCTAAGAACACTTGTCATGCCCTTATGTAAGATACATTGGTGTTATATTATATCAATTTGCAAAGCAAAATTTCTTATTATGACTTTACAACAAACTTGTAGCCTAACAGAAGTTATATTTACGGGTACCCGGTTCCGAATTTTGGACCTGGTGCAAACACTAGAATGCTTTCATCATAGAGTATGGCTGAATCAAAGTCCATGCTCACCAAGACTGACTCTTGCCGATACTGGAGAGTGTGCTTGCAATAGGTACACCACAGGATTTGCCCAAAATGGGCTTACAAAATTTGAATACATTTATGCTGACACTAAAGAAACACCATATTTTCTGGTGCACCAACGACAAAACTAGTCCCACTCCCAAATAAGATCGTCAGAACCAATACTGGAAAGTATGCACATTACACTGAATATTTTGGGCATACCATTATGAATGTATTTTCCAATTTGATGTCTTAAGTTTCCCTCCTTTTCCACACACTGTATGTACTTCTACAGTACTCCAGTTTGATTTGGCATACAAAATAAGGGAACAAAATAACTAGTGCAAAACTTTGGGTGGATCAGATATGAGCTTGCTTGCAGCTAATGGAATCAACAGACATAGATCTCTAGCCTAGTGTTCGGCACACTAGTCCAACATTCATGAATAAGTTTGCATTGTATATATATCACCCTGGGTGGAAAAAGTTGGGAAGCTGGGAGGCTCCTTCCCAGGAAATTTGGGTATTTGAAGGGAAATTTTGGTCATTGGAGGGAAATTTATGACTTTTATGTACATGAAAATATGGGAGGAATTGTGGAAATTTGACTTCCTTCCCAGGAAATAAACAGTTTTTCCAGCCCTGTATATCACTCTACCATTGTATTTTCACTCAAAACAGTGGCATATTATGCCATACACAAAATTTACAGTTGTAAAATTTCAAAGGTCTTTGAGTGGAATGTCCCACAACACTTTTGACACTGGCACCCAACAAACAGTTAAGCATAGGTCTAGTCCTCAGCAAAGGCTCATGTATAGCCGGTCACCGATAGCTCCATACATACGGTTTTTACAATGACCCATTCAAAAAAGTCTGGGGTCTTCAGCAATGCTGGTCAAACTTGATTTTCTTCTGCTAGCAAAGCTGGCTGGGAACCTAACATCTTAATTTGCTACCATAACTTGTTCTTTCCAAATCTTGAACTTGGTATTGCAGTTGTTTTTGATCACTTTAAAGCCCCCTGTGGGCTGGGGGTTGTAGAATATGCCCACGGTATTCCCCGCCTGTCGTAAGAGGCGACTAAAGGGGAGCAGGGGTGGCGCCAGGATTTCCCCGACAGGGGGGCCAAGCTCCCAGACGGGGGGGGCCAGCAACCCAAAGTCTCAATGAAGAAAATAAAGTGGCGAAATGATGTTTGAAGGAAAATTTTGGCGCACGAAGCGCGCCGAAAATTTTGGGCTCTTTTTGGAGAAAATTTGAAAAAATTGCCGGCATTTTCCATGAAAAATTTAAAAAATGGGGCTTTGAAGAAGAAAATTGGAAAATTTGGGGTTTTTATTGAAGAATTTGCCCTAATTTAGACCAAAATTAAGTAAATCGTCGGGCGACTGGGCGTTGTCGGGGACTACATATTTTATCGCATACATAACAGCTCCCCGACGAAACCAAAAAATTTCCCTGACGGGGGGGCCATGGCCCCCCTGCTGGCGCCACCCTTGAAGGGGAGGACTTGAAACGAATTTATCTAGTTGACACTATATAATTACACATTCGTGTTGGTGTGCCGTTAAATATTATCTAACTAACTAACTAACAAATTGATCACTTTAAAGGTCAAGAGCAGTCGCCCCAAACTTATTTTGAAGCAACAGCTAAATCTCACAATTGTCTTCTTATTTCTCTTCAAAGTATCTTTCATAATATGTTAGGACTTTAATATTGCATATTCAAGGTAAACCAATCAGTTACTTCTTGTAAATTTCACATTTGAGGAGAAAAAATATTGTCACATGACTCTCAAGAGCCAATCATGAAACAGGACAGTCTACTACACTACTTCAAGTTGGGGTGACTGCATTTCCCCTTTAAACATCTGAAACGGTCCGACATTTTGAAATGAACTCAGCAACTTTGTCATTTCGTAGAGTTTGCTGTAGCGTTTGAAACATCTATTGACATCAGAATGCCATGTGCGTAACATTGTAATGTCACACAAAACATTTGATCTCTGTAGTTCCTACAAAACCACATGGCAATTAAGTTGCCTCTAACTGTTACTATCATTTCATAATGACTTAATATTGTTGCTCATTAGCATATAATGATGTAAATAATGTTCCTTGGCCACACAGAAAATTTTAGGGTGCAAAAATGTTGCTGATTTCATGATTTCAAATTTTTGCTGTTTCCAGCAATTCTCAGGGATAGAAAAAAACAACTGCGATACTCCTGTTTGATCTGGAGAAGAAATGTTATGGCAGTAGCCTAAATTAAGATTTTATGTCCAAAATCTGCAGTCAGAAGAAACTTAGGCTAATTGCAACCACCATACAGACGACCCATCAGCCTGCTAAATTCCAAAGGTCATTGTAAGGACTGTGTATAGTGAGCTCAGTCTCAGCAAATGACCACACAGTCCTTTGGACTATATCAACCCATAACAAGTTAGGCCTAACATTAATGTTAGTTCTTTTAAATCTTGGGCTAGAATCTTAGACAACAACCACACTTAGACTTACCCTTACGCCTTACTCTTACATACAAATTTACTGCACAGCAGTACCTTCCGTTTACATTACTGCTAAGCCCATACCTTCTATTTCTATCCATATCACAGTCACACATGCCACCAGTGGCACTAAGCCTAAGTTCCTTGAACAGTGTTATTATAGGCCTATATATATGTATGGAGCGAAGCAGGATAGGCCAAACGTTAGGCTAATTGAACCGAACAGCGAAGTTTCACATCAAAAAGTTTTGTGACACTAAAGTCATAGGCCTAAAAGATCGATTTGATAAAAACCAAAAAATAAGGGTCTCTTACTACTGACTAGATGTCTAAGAACTATCGGCGTCAACCCAGCAATCTTACCGATCGGAGAGACTGCGAACAAGTTGTGTTCTGTGCCTAAAAAACGTCGATGCATTGAATGCGTGCCAAATGGTATGTTATCAGCTCAGCAGCGTATATATCACGCAGCAGCAGGTACGATCACAGACCCTTCGTTTTCATAAAAGGCCAAATCAAAATGACCTTAGCATAATTATACCGACACCATAAACTTTGGTTCATCTGTATGACACTTCAAAAATAAAGCACAGAGAGAGATATTCGTAATAGTGTCAGGCTGGTTGAAAACCAACTTGGATGTGACATGTAGATATACGTCACTAAGCTCGAAATCAACAAACGGGTTAAAAAGTCCCATACGTTCAATGACATAATTAACTCATCTGATTGGTCAAAACTTTTTCTTTGTTTCCGGTTCGTTGAACATCACAGAAGTCGCGCACAGTGAGAACCATATCTCAATCGGTATTGCCAGGCTGCAAACAAATGCACACCGTGCCGGTGATATAGTTTTCTCAGGTAGCCAATTTCCTGGAAAATCACTTGCAAAAAGTTCTACACTCTGTATTTATCACCTGTTCACTTCTTCAGTGGTTAGCAGGATATTGTGTGCTAAGTGGGATGTATCTAGCAAGTGCGGGAAGCAAGGGATCAATTTTCTAGGCCATGGTTGGGGAAACTGCATGGACATATGAGAGAAACTTGAAGAAGATTCCACATTAAAGATGCAAACTTACCAAAACGTGAACAAGCTAAAACTTAGGGGTAGCGTCAGGACTTGCCCGACAAGGGGGAGGCAAACTCCTCCATGGGGGCATTCCGGAGTAGGCCTAACCCTCAGGCCAGTGGCGTAGCTAGAGAGGGGGTAGGGGCGGTCCCCCCCATAAAGCCTCCGAATGCCTCTGTCGGAAATTTCTAGTCTGTCGGAAATAAATAAAAACAATTCATTTGAAACACAACACTTCTTATGTTTTTAAACAGAATTACACATCGAAATGGTTACCGACAAGGCCTGGAAGTGCCATTTAAGGCAATCTCGGAGGTATTTTAATCTATTTTTTTTCCGCGCGCTATATGCCAGTTGGTAGTGGCGCTACGCTTAGACAGTACATCATTACTTCAAGATAATAATCTCGAAAATTTTTTTGCTTTTGCCTCCCCCCCCCCCCCACATACACACAAGAAATATCTAGCTACGCCACTGCCTCAGGCCCGACAAAAGGTGACTGGTTGCCGGAAGGATTGCGAAACCAAAATTGAATGGGTACCTGTGGGTTAAATTGTCATTGGGCTGGCCGTTAGAGCTGCTGCCGCAATGGAAGGATTGTCTCCTGGACGATTTATCGTTGAACAGGGGTAATATTGTGCTGCTTCTTTGATTAGGTGTAGCGGGCAGATACTGGCGCATTAAAAATGCAAATGTTATTGAACAGACGTTAGAAGAAAAAGTCATAATTTGGCCTTCCTTTTTGAGAAAGATGCTTTTCAGATTTCAGTCTAACTCAGACTGACGTGTGTACAATTTGATCATGCAGGGGACTTGTGGGTTAGGAGATGAATGATGGTAAAAGGTTGCATGGGTCTTTGAAGCAATAATTCCACTTAAGCTCACCTTCAACAAATGATAGTGAAATAATTACCATCCTTGGTGGGTGGGCGCGAAAGACGCAAATATTGCATGTTAAGAACATATGAATAGACCTTTCTTCATTTGCAAAAGTTATCTTATATTAGCCTGGAGAAATAGCCCACCAACATGTGCGTGTGTGAAGCTGTGACGAAAAATATGGTTCGAAGTCATTTTTCCTGGTTGATGGTGACCCCTTTCCTTTTAAAAGCCGTGTGGGAGCGGTCAATGATACCGCATAATCCCGCTGATGTCTTATGTTACTCGTAAGACAATAAACCATCTAAAGACAAAGAAAAATAAAGCATATTGCAAAGTACTTGATTACTTCAGCTCTCTCAAATCTCCATATCTTTCTGTCATTATGTAGAAATTTTCATTTGCTTAATTCACAAAATATTTAGAGAAGTTGGGGGAAACGGGATTTGCAACTCCATGGAATGCCGCCATGTTTTCTCTTTTGGTGCACTTCGCCCGTACCCATTATAACTGGTGTCTTGTCTCATAATTATACCGGGTACTTCTCATCGGTTAGCTTGAGGGTAATTATTATTACAAAGCCCTATGCAACCTCAACATCATTCATTTTTCCAATCGATAAGTTTCTGTAAAGTCAAATCGACCAGAAGTTCGTTTTAAATAGTCTATTAGCCAGAAAGCGGGAAAGATTAGTGATTCCAGAGCCGTAGACTGGGCGAAATCTCTTGGGGGCAGCCCATGATACTACCTAGGCGGAGCACCAAGTGGCGTGCGTATAGATATTTGAAACCCAAGGGTACTCTTCCTTTTTCACCTGTGCATGAGTGCTATCCTTGGGAAGGATATATATATATATATATATATATATATATATATATATATATATATATATTATATATATATATATATATATATATATATATATATATATATATATATATATATATATATATATATACATATATATATATGTATATATCCTATATATATATATCCTATATATATATATATATATATCCTATATATATATATATCCTATATATATATTATGTTGCTCTTTAAAATGTTATTCTTAGAATGGTACAAAAAACCAGCCCTCCCTTTCGTTGGCCATAAAGCGACACAATGTTGAAGGTACGGCTAAATGCCTATTCTCTTAAAATGACAAATCTATATGCCAAGTGTGAAAACTTTCCATCATTCCTATCTTGAATCAACCTCAATCCAGTCGCGTATCCGGGGGGCGAAGGGGGCAGTCGCCCCCCCCCTTGAGTATATTTTTCGAAAGTTTTTTTAATGTTTATTTTTACAATATTGCTAGTGTTTTCCCTAAGCATGCGGTAAACAGGCCTGGGAAGTGCCATTTCCAGCGATCTGGGAGGCATTTTGGGCCAAAATTTTCTTGCGCTTTGTGCCCACCCATGGTGGCGCGAAGTGATGAGAGTCTGTCTATAGGGCAGGACTTCGTCTCCTTTCTCCTTGACAAATTCCTGGCTGCGCCTACCACAATCCCTTAAAAAACAACGTTGTAGATACATCCCTGGTGGATAGATAAAAAGTAATGGAGAATACAAACTTTTAAATTAAAACCAAATTAAATCATTTCAGCTTTGAAGCGAGCGTTACATATCAGAGTTAGAACTAGGAAATAGAATTTTTTACTACATTAATTTTGGAAAACCATGCGACAACACTACCAAACATTTCAGGTGGCAACACTAAAATATTTCCAGGCGACAAAGAATTGGATCGCGTCTCACGAAGGGTTAAGAACCTTTTCTCTAGCTGTATGGGTAAGTCCTCCCAGACGGTAAAAATTGTTCCTTCTTGCAGTTACTTCTAAGCCCCTCCTCCAATTGAAAAGAAAAACACATGTCTAGTCCATGGACAATACAACAACGCCTAAGACCATACCCACACACTGCTGTGTGTAAGCTCTATGATATGCTTGATTTACACTGAGTGATCTTCACAAGTCAACATCGACATAGTCAAATCGATGCTATTGTTTGAATTTATGCAATCAAGTGTAGTCGCCAATTGTTAATAGCGATATGGGTATACAGTTTTAAACCGTGTTTGTGTGCAACAGTCCCTCTAAATTCATGTCTTTAAATCCTAAATTCAAACTTGATGAACGTTATTTCACACAATATAACCTTCAAGTCACTCTCTGTAACATAAAATCACAACTTTTGTCTTATATTCATACTTTATAAACTAAAGTAAACTTCAAATCACATGTTATAAATACTTGATAGAGTTCTTTAGCTTAAATTCTCATTTTGTGATCTTAAATTCACACTTCCTTAAACCCACACTCTATAAAATTTATTCACACTTTTACTTTTTTCGTACATTTACACTTTGAAATTCCAAGTTCCGGTGTTACAGTCCTCGATGGGCACGTTGCTGGAAAGTGCCCCTAAAAATTTTCCCCTTCAAAATCTCGGAGAACGAAAATTTGGGTTGCTTTAATGCGTCTTTACATATCTCGCCCCTGAAAAATATCTCACCCTATCTACTAGCCATCTTGCCCCTGCCAAAACCTTGTCATACAACGGGCCTGGGTTCGAGGCCAACTTTTGCAACCTTAGCGTCAGCCCCGTACCCTTTGGCCTTGGGAATTTAACGGCGGCAGATCCCTGTCCGGCTTTTACATTCAACCAAATAATATCTCAAGGATTCCACACAAAAACCCAGTTTTTTCCTCTAAGATCATTGTCATGTTTGCATGTATTTCAGTGTGTCTCACTATAAGTGTGTCGTATGGTATCGCATAAAGTTGTAAGGTAAGACAGACATGGTTAGGCTTATATCTACAGAATTGTACATTCATATTGGTATAATCCTATATTGTTAGCTGACGTCATAAAAATTGAAGTAAGGCAATTCCTTTGGCTCACCTCAGTCTCTGTCGCCAGTCTCAGCCTCGTGGCTTCGTCCAAGGGGACGGTACCCTCGACTCCAACACTTAAATGTGCACACTTTTTATATGTACTATAAAGTAATTAGCAGCTCGTTTTTCGAATGCGGTACACTCTGTCAACTTTACATCCGAGATGCAAAAAGGACATATCGTCACAGAATTGAGAAGAAATTCCAATCTGGGGATTCTAGAGCTCTCTGGTCGAGTATAAATCTAATAACTCAATACAAAGGTCCATTCCAGTTCAGTTCAGTCTGATGATGTCACACTCCCCGACTGTCTTAACGAATTCTACTCTCGTTTGATAGTGACAAAAATAGTGAACCGTCACCAGCACCGTGCGTTGATGTAAGACGTTCCTTTCACAAGCTGGGTGAACATAAAGCGCCAGGATCCTATGCATGGTATTACTCCACGCTTACTGTAATTATGTAGCTCCCCGTTGGCAATCGTGTTAACAGAAGTTTTTAACTGGTCACTTCGTCTCTGCACTGTCCCATCATGTTTTAAGAAAGCTACTACAATACCCGTTCCTAAGACAAATTCCATTTCCTGCCTTAATGACTATAGACCAGTTGCACTTACTTCGGTTATCATGAAATGCTTTGAAAAACAGGTTTTAAGCTTCTTGAATTCTAAGTTGCCAAAGAAATTTGATCCCTTCCAATTTGCCTACAGTTGTAACAGGAGTGTTGATGATGCTATCTCTATTAATCTGCATGAAATTTTACAGCATCTTGAGGTGAAGAAGTCTTATGCCAGGGTTTTATTGATTGATTTTAGCTCAGCTTTTAATACTATTATTCCTTGAAAGTTGCATTTTAAGTTAATTTAACCCGACCTTGAGCTCCCTATCTCTATTTGTAACTGAAATTTAGACTTCCTTTTAAAACGTACTCAAGTTGTAAAAGTTGGTGATAATTTATCTTCTGTTTTAGATTTGAACACAGGGACACTACACGGCTATCCATTGTCCCCCGAATTATATTCTTTGTTTACGTCTGATTGTAAAGCAGATAACAGTAATACTTTGGATGTGAAATTTGCTGATGATACCACGGTTACCGGTTTTACATCGCAAAATAACAAGTCCAATTACCGCGCTCAGAGAGAGTCCATTGTAAACTGGTGCGCTGAGAATACCTTAGTCCTATAAATGTATCTAAAACAAAAGAAATGATGATTGACTTCAGAGGGATTAATCTCTCATGTCCCCTCTTTCAATTAATGGCACTGTTGTTGAGCAAGTTTCTTCTTTCAAATTTTGGGTACGCTAATTTCTAACGATCTTTCTTGTTCTGTGAACTCGGCCGAAATTCTGAGAAAAGCTGATTAGCGCCTCTACTGTTATGGTTAATCAATTTATTTTAATCAACTTTCATCGTGCAATTATGGAGGGCGTGCTAAATACTTCAATTACTGGCTGGTATGGCCGTGTCAGCCAATTTCGTATCAACATATTCTCTTCTGTAATTCGGTCTGCGGAAAAGATCATCGGTACCACACTTCCATCATTAGATTCGATCTACTTAGAGAGAGCTACAAAGAAAATGGAAAAATCATGAAAGATCCGACTCACCCCTCTAATGGTTATTTTATTTTCTTACCTTCAAATCGCCGTCTTCGTACTTTTAAACGTAATAAGCGTTTTACGGATAGCTTTTCCCAGAAGCTTTAAAATTGTTTAATCTTGGTTATTTTTTTTTTTTTGGTTTATTAGTTTACATTTTTATGTGGTTGTTTGAACCGGAGAATTTGCGGATTTTTCTGATTTTAGATGTCTTTTAGTGTACATTGATTTATTAATAAATTGAATTGAAAGATGTAAATTAATAGCGCAATACCGTCAACACAAGTTTAGTATGCCCTACAATCCTTATTCATGTATGGCTCTTCTAATCACGTGACAATAGCATGGGCGTCCGCAGAAAAAAATCAAGGGGGGCAAAATTTTTTAGGGGAACCCAACTTTTTTCATGGGAAATATTTTACTCCCAGAAAGAGTTTAGATGCTACTCCACACAGTGTTGACAAAGGCGTAACCAGGAACTTGTCAAGGGGGGCGGGGGGGGGGCGAAGCCCATGACAGACTCTCCGCGCTCAGCGCCACCATGAGTTGGCGCTGAGAGCAAGAAAATTTTGGCCCCAAATGCTTCCCAGATCGCGGGAAATGGCACTTCCAATGCCTATTTACCGGCTGCTGGGGCTGAGTATTGATATTTTTATTCAATTCTTGTTTTGAGAGTAGACATTCACACTAAGTGAACTGTTAAGAAATGTTGATGTTATATTTTCTTCGTTTTTTCTGTATGTTTTCTTCGTTTTTTCTGTATGTTTTCTTCGTTTTTTCAAGTTTTTGATTTTCCGGGGGGGGGGAGGGCAAGTGTCCCCCTTACCCCCCCCTCCGGACGCCCATGAACAATAGTTTTTGTAACTGCACCGTTTCATTCCTGCAGTGTTGCTCCTGGGTGTTCCCTTATAATCGTATAATGTGTAATATTTACGTTCATCATGAGACATTGACTTACAAGTAATGGAAATATGAGGAGATTTGAGTCTCAAAACATAAGCTTACGTCATCACTATAAATGAGAGGCACCGGGGTGGAATGTTGGGCACTTTTGCCAGAAAAAGTACCATCTGTTTTGCCCTTAAACAGCCAATTTTCTCGTAGTCTTGGTCAAGATCCTAGTACATACGTTGAACTGTCGTAAGTGCGCTCTCTGTATATTCTTCACAAATCATGAGATCTGTATTTCTGAAGCAAAATCTCCACGCAAATGTCAGTTTAAAGAGCGCCCTCGATTTTCCTACCAGGGAAAAGTCTGTAATAACGTCTTGACCAAGACTAAATTTTTCAGAGTCCGAATGGGAGGGGGCTCCAGTCCCACAGCAGCGCCTCGTACGCCTATGTTTCAAATTAAGGTTGGGGTCACGGACTGCTGTTTTCCTTCATGTGTGAATCTAATGCATGGGAGGCGATCCCGGGGGGGGGGGGACAGGGGACATGTCCCCCCAATAGTTGAGGAATCGCCCATTGACTTTGATTTTTCACACAGTAAATTATTTGAAAACATGGGGTCATGTCCCCCAAATATTGAGAACAAATCGTCGCCTTTGATCTAATGCACTGGCTTACGGAGGGAAGGGGCATTGCGCCAACCTCCCAGTCGTCCCCAGCGTGTATGGTGGAGGTGTTTATACTCCCCCCCCCCCCACAGCAAACTTTGGGGGACTACTTTCTGATCAGCTAAATAAATGCATACGCCACCGATCTAATGTTTAAGGAAAACGATTAGTGTAAAAGATGTTTGACTTACCAATGCTTCCGTTAATCTAGAAAGCATTCAGAATGGAGCATGATATAGGAGCGTGCATATGTCCTGCTCTGTGATCTTGTCCAGTTCCTTTTTTCGGCCGAAGGTGTTGTCCGAGTGTTTTAGCTATGTTGTATAGCGTTGTATGGCGCCCCCACTTTCACAGAGCGGTTCTTGGTCTATTTTGAAAAGAATGAGTTATCAATATAGAATACTTTCGTGAGTCGTTCGGGCTATTTCCTTTCTTCCTTTCATCGCTCTCTCTGCATTCCATCGTGTAGCGCTCTAACCTTCGGAAACGGTGAATTATTGGGAGGTTAGTATCAGCAAACGTGACTCTAGCTACATTCAGTATTGCAACACAGCATAAAGCAACGGGAGAAGAGAATATATTTTTGCATGTATGTGTAAATAGAGGAGGACTTATAAATCTGTTGCGTCGTATAGTCTAATGAGGAACATAACTGAGTTGCTTCAGTGATTTTCATTCGACTTTTGAAGGGAACGCATCTGCCAATGCTCGGTATGTATATATGCGCTCATAATTTTCACTTTGCACACATTTACGTCTAATAATGTCAAAACCGTCTAATGTTGTACACATTTATGTCTAACAATGTCAAAACCGTCGACTGTGAAGACATTTATAAACCTTTAACGTAGCAAAGAATGAAATATAATGACTAACTTTGTCGACATTATTCAATAAATAAGACATTTTTATGTATATATTTGTCTACAACAAATGCATCCCTATCTGTATGGAATGAAATTCTTTCAGCGCATTTTCTCACGATCACTTTATTCGTATGTCTGTTCTTTGAAAGAACAAACAATTTTCTCTTTTTAAGATTAACGAAGCACTTTTTATCAAGATGTTTCTTATATCGCTGATATTCTGAGGTCTCAAAGACTCTATAGTTGCAAAAACTTGTCCTCCATTCGATAATTAGTTACAGTGAGTGTTGCAGTATTAGGTCCCTCAGGGCTCTGGCTGTTTTTTTAAGAATCCTTTAATTGGGATTTGATCCTTCTTCTTTCATCTAAAATTAAAGCAGATTTTCTAATATAGGTAGTGGTATAGCTATAGAAGGGGTCTGGGATGTGGCTTCCCTGCGGTCTCCCCTCTCATTTGAAAACTTGGAGTACGGTACCATTTCTCCACATGAGGGCCCCAAATATGAATGTTTTACCCCACCCCCCCCCCCCAAAAAAAAGCATTCGCTAGTTACACCAATGAATGTAAGAGGGAACTTACAAAGTTACAATCCTTCTCAGTCATGTAAATTATCACTCAAGTTTTCACCTGTAGCATGGGTCTGTTCAGAATCGTAATGATTAATTTAATAACTTCTGTTATATGTTTTCTTTCAAATTCATTACCGACGAAAAGTTAGTTGAGGAGTATTTAAGTCGTGATTGTTTTGACACATGCTGTGACAAAGTACTTGGTATTTTGAACTTCATTGTCAAGTCCCACAGCCTGTACAGGCTACTGAGTCGATGTCAGGTTGAATTTTACGGTATGAGCTCAGAACAAATCTAAACGAACTTGGGGTTTGAGCACAGACTATTGAATGTGTTGTAATTATTCCAGTGAGTGGCGTACAACGAGCATTCACAGCACCCGAGTAAACCACTTGGGTTTGGGACGCCCCTCTTTGGGCATAGCAAGTTTTGTGCAATTCGCACATGTGAAGACAGAAAAGAGATCGCTCCAAATCTTGCACCTTCGTGCCTGCGCCCAGGGTGTCTCTGCCCTCATCCCCACCCGTCGCTATGCGACGGAGTTTTTCTTCAAGTAAATACTCGCAAAAATATCCGACTTTTAATTTACGACAGGGTCAATTTAGAATACGGGAAATAATTTGTTATGAACTCCCAACTTATATTTGATAAAGAAGAGAGGGTCTTTGGGAATAATGATAAAAGGAAATTGGGGTTAACATCATTTGTCGGCTAATTGAATCTTGTTTAATGCAAGCTTAGGTTATACGAGGTGAGTAACGTGTAAATAGGTATAAAGTTTACAGCGGTGGGGTTGGAGCTATTTGAAGGGGACCATACATCCATGCAGGGCTTAGGAAAGAGGGCTTCGGACGTGGGCTCCAGTAGTTGTAAGTGACAAGGTGATTTCGTGTAAATCGGGTGCCCTGGAGTGTCGGCTGTCGGCCAGTAAGCCGAAGCTCTTTTATAGTTTTACATTTAAAAATCAGCATTGCATATAAACACAAGTATTTTTTTAACTTAAAAAAGAGGGTAAATTTTAATTATACATGCTATAAAAATAAAGAAAAGTAAACACGACATTTTGCGGAAAGGGGTTCTGACCACATGAACCCCAAGCCACGGACCTGATCATTGAGAAGACTTAAACATATATTAGCCTGAAATACTAATTATGACTCTTTCAGATTTGTAACCCATCTTGACTTACACTCTGCATTGTCATCAGGGACCGCAGCGGACAAGAGCCTGAACCAACATTTTCACTTTAACGTTTTCGAAAGAATGAACAATTGTCGCGCTTCGTGGTAGGTTTTTATTTCAGAGACCATTGTATTATGTTGGCTGATAAGGCCCACCTTAGTGAATATCTTTACCGAAAGAAGTCGACCTTTCTTCCCTATATAAACTGGGACATCGTGGCCCAATAACCCTTTGAATCAATAATTCGTTTACCCCTGTATTTCTATATGCTATCTCCACAATGGCTAGTACCATAAATAGAGCTCATGACTAGCCACGCAGACAAAATACTCTTGCAAAGATGGGATACGTGCGTATATGAAAGAGCATGACAAAAGCTCCAGAGATTAAGCATTTGGCCAAAGGCAGTTTCTATACCGGTATACGGATTTAATTATTTTGCAAACCTAGAAACCTTCACTCTTGTCCGATTCCACTCTCTTTTAAATTGCACTTCAATTTATTTCGCTAGCTAAGTAAATTAAAATGCGTCCCACCGCATAGGCGTATTATAGCGTATAGTCTAATCAGGGAGCTACCACTAAATCTAATGTTCGGGAGAGTGTTTGGAATGCTTTAATAGACAGTAAACTAGAAAATGCTTGTATGTGTCCAATTGAAAAGCGGGTAACCCTCGAGCCACCCGTGACGAAAGATTTAAATCAATAGCACCGAACATTCTGCTTCCACTTTGTTTACATGTCATATGATGTGTGATTTAGCACATCGTCGCCTGCACTTACCAGCCCTTAGAGTATAGGGAATTCTTGACTTGACCTTCCATATCGTTAGACGAAAATCCTACCCTATCGAAGTAACTAATGGAAACCAGTTAATTCCAGACGCATAAATTATAACATTAGGTCTGTAGTGTAACATCTTTCCAGCCGTTCAGGTATGTCATCATTCGACTGAAATAGCATATCCTATGTTGGCGTGTAATACCGGTATGGACATAATAGGCATGTCAACGTACGTTATATGCTGAGTCAGTATGACCGTTGTGGCTAGACTTCATATCATTGACCCACAGTACATAGGCTGAACACTGTTTCAATAACAAACTCAACAACAGAAAACTTTCAGCGGAAATTTACCCAGGAAGTTCCAATTACGATGTGGTTGTCAAATTGTGTTTACAATATACAAAGGCTACATCAGATCATTAGGAGATATCACATATAAGCATATGAGTTTTGAAAAGATACGCGAATGAATTTGATCTTATCAAGAAGTCCGTATAGACTATAGCCGAAATTTCGATTTTGTTTGTGCATTTACGTATAAAGACAGTCGTCTGACAAAGGATAAAATTAAGAAACACGTGGGTCACTTTGACCGTGCCCAAAAGGGTCAGGAGGCAACCGACCCAAATCAGACCTTATTTGACCTCAAATGGGATAAAATTGGATTCACATGAAAAAGCTTAATGATCCAGAGCCCTCCAAACCAGGGCCTATGTACTCAATTTTGTAACCATAAGCTAGTTATTTTAGTAATTTATTACCCCCCAGCTGCCCCCACCTGGACGATTTTTTCCCCGTTTGTAAGTGTAAGTTTCGGCGGGGAAATTTGTAAAGGCTACAATGAACATATTATATTCATGTTAAATGCGTCTTCTCTTGTAGCCATGTACTGTATGTTATGTACATGCATAGGATGAACGAATGAAAGAACGAACAAACGAGCAAGAATGAATGGACGTTCTGCGTGGGGTTGTTGTCCGGTCGTGCGCCTATGTAGACATTTTATTCGCCATTTTGCTCTTCTCAAGACCTTCCATATATTTGTTTAAACGATGGTATCCGTGGCGGTACGTAGAAATATTTCGAAAAGGTGGCAACAGGCTTAACAGAGTACCGCCGGCCATGAATTGACGTTTAGTGTGCCCAATAACAATTGCCAAAATTCTTCCCATTGCTGGAAAATTACTCTTTCCGTGCCTAAAAGTTGCATCTAAACAGTCTTGATGCATTTTAATAACCAAAGATTCTAAAGATTGATGAGATAAAAATTTAGTTTGAACATTTCTGGGGTGGGGGCGACGGGCAAACTGCCCTGCTGTTCGCGCTACAACAGGCCATGGTGGTATCACATCGGTTGTAGGCTAACGTTACAGATAGCAACTCCATAGATTGATCTACACCTTCAGGGTGCATGGGGTTCAAAGTTTACATTTTTCAGTGGGATCTTTTAAGATATTATGGAAAAGTGGCCTCCTAAAAACTTAAGGGGCTATGTGGGGGCGGGGTGGGCATTTTCGACAATTTTTATTTTGTCTCCTCCATATTTGTGGGGGTTATTCTGGATATTGCGAGGACGGAACTCTTGTCGTTCCTAGCTCCATGGTCTGGCAGTCTGGCCTGAGTCTAAGCCATCGAATCTTGGTCATCTCGGTCATCTATATCAATTTGGAGTTGTGGAATTTGTACAGTACCAATACAACTGTAGCCTACAATGCTTACAACGAGTCCCTACTGGGCAAATATGCATTGACCAGTAGACTGCTGCGTGATAATAAACTTTGAATATGATGTATATTAATTGGATCATATTTTCATCAAAATAGTACTGCGTGCCTTAAGGCCGGTATATATTTCCAAATTTTCAAGCGCTATCATGAAAGCCATAAAAACCTATATGGTCATCTTTCGCACTTCAGAGCCGATCAAAGACATAGACATATATATATATATATATATATATATATATATATATATATATATATATATATATATATATATATATATATATATATATATATATGTATATATATATATAAGATCATGATCGAACACCAAACACAACTTTCGACTTACTTATTCCACGTTCGATCAACCTAACTTCGACCTACTGATTATTCATTACCCCGCTTGGGGAATTACCATGGTAACAGGAGAGAAAAAGTGAGTGCGGCAGTATTTGTACCTTGTACCTTGTACAAGTGTCACAATGGCCAAGTGGTTAAGGCGCTCGCCCGGTACGCGAGAGACCCGGGTTCAATTCCTGGTTGTGACTTGATTTTTCTCTCTGAATTTATTTCTTCTGTACTTTCCCTTATGTGAAAAGGCTATGCCAGCACGTGGGATTGATTTCAACTTCATGATCGAACACCAAACACAACTTTCGACTTACTTATTCCACGTTCGATCTACCTAACTTCGACCTACTATATATATATATATATATATATATATATATATATATATATATATATACAAAAATATATATATATGTTTATATATATAAATATATATATATATGTGTCTATATATATATATATATATATATATATATATATATATAATTATGAAGGCCAGTATATACTTCCAAATTTTCACGCGCTATGGCTATTAGAAAAATATAGGCCTATGGTCTTCCTTTGCATTCGGGCCAATTACAGACATAGCTCAGAGCTTGAACAGTGTTCAACTTTCATGGCTTTACAGCACTATACTGAAGTATGAACCGGCCTTAACTTGAATAGGCCTTTACAATTCAAAAAGTCTTGCATGAACTATCTGTTAAATAAGTAAGACTTAGGCTACAAGCCTGCGTCGTGAGACCATATTACACCTTGACATTTTCTCCGTTAAAATGCTTAAAGTATCCGCAGAGGAGATGATAATTGAGTTCAAATTTTCACCATCATAGTACATCACTCGGCTTGAAAATGCATGTTCCAGCTAACATACATTGTTGTATGAATAAAACAACTCACTAGACGTAACTTTCCGATTATGGTGTTTGAAACTAAAAGGAAGTTTAGCAAAACAATTGCACTTCAATAAAAGGAAAAGGTTTAAGCTTACAACGATGATCTGAAAACTAACGTTAAATTATATCTGACACAGAGAAAATTTACCGCGGGACATTTTATAGATATTGACCATATTATGGTACATAATAAATGATGAGCACTTTAACATAGAACGACACTGAAGAAGCGGAAACCATGATCTGGGGATGTCGAGCAATTTCAAGTTTAATCTTTCTTTCGGTTCTGATACATCCAATAGATAGTTCTCAGTGACGTCACAGCTACGGGTTAGCAACCGCAATGTCTGAGGGCAAGCCTGCACACGCATGCCGGGGTTGCCCTCAGACATGGCTGAAATAATACACGTGAAAAGCTCCTATGACGTCACGTGAGAACTATCTATAGACCATATGCATCTTTGGAAGGTTAATGAAGCACACCACATGCACGACGTGGACGCGCAATATCCGACACAAATCAGCCGTCTGCATTTGTTGACCAGTTGAGTTGCAATCATCATTGCAATGGAATGATACGCGCTTACCTTCACGGGTTCACGCTTTCTGTTCTGTGACGTCATATGCATAAGGTTTATAGGCCGATGCCAATTGAAAAAAAAAACACATTAAACTGTTTTATAGTCTTTTCTTCTTTCTTAAAACTTAAGGTGCAACCCAATACATAAATATAGGGCTATGACGTCAAACCTGTTTTCTTCAACTCTACTTTCATTGGAGAATTCAACTACTAATAACTCAAAAGTGGCATGGCAGGAAGTGAAGTAAAAATTTATCATAAAGCTTAGATTTAATTTTTCTTTCACATCAGTGGTATACCTATCGCCTATGTAGGATAGTTGTCACCCGGTCAGACTCTTCCTTTGTTACCCTGTTCAGGAGTACCGTCCTTGAGTATGGGTACCCTACCCCTTTGAGACTTGCTTTTCATGTAAGATAGCTTAAAAATACAAAATTGTGCTATCTTTGGCAAGCTTTGAACTCGGATAATTTGTTGAAAAATTCTCTATATTTTGTAGCTGCCTCTTACTCTTGTGTTGAATTTGTAGCAAGGGTCAGTGATACCCCTTTCCTTTCAGAGTTTTTTGTTTGTGTATATATTGGCTTAGAATCAAAATTGCGCTGTTTGGCAAAAACTTGAACTTATAATATGTTTAGAAATTCTCATTATGTAGTGAATATTTCCTATGTTTTGGCTAGCTGCAAGGGAAAGGGAATCCCCCCCCCCTAAGATGATACCGGGGAGAGGATGGCAACTCTCCCCTTTAGTATACGTTATACGTTCGATGCAAAACGATGCTATCTTTTGCAAAACTTTGAAGTTATTACGGTATATATTTAGAAATTCCCATAAGGCCTATTTAGTTTTTTTTCTTTCTGTTATCATGGCCGCATTGCAATCCTCCAAGACTGGTCGCCCGCTTCGTGCGGCACTGTTTTCCATATCGCAAATAAGACTGGACTGGTTAAACATGTCTGTTCAAGGTTTATCATGGATAACCTTTCCACCTATACATGTAAAAATAATTATCTTATGAGGAAGCATTTGTAACATGCCCAGAGTTGGAAGTTTCCAGACGGCAAAATGATCTTTCTATGTTGTTGTTTTTCTTATAGTTGTTAATCTGTTCGACGGCCAGTTTTTATCGTTCTTTGGTATGTGTGCTAGTTTGTTTGTTTGTTCAAATTTTAATCATATTTTACGATTAAATACTTAATGTTTAATAATGAAAGTTTTAACACAGAGCATTTAATAATTCCATGTAAACATGTTTAAAAGAGGGGTATGCATAAGAACGTTAACAATTATGTTTAAATCTTAAAGCGGTGTCTTCAGAACGAACATAAATGCCATATACCGTATTACACGATATATGCAACAGAATATAGACCCAATGCATGTGACGTCACAGAACAGAAAGTGCGCCCCTCCAAATCTCCCCCGGCTCCACCCCCGTGGAGGTAGGCGAGTATCATTGCAACTTACACCAACAAACGCAGACAGCTGATTTTTTATTACCGGTTGAATACGCGCGTAAGTCTACTATGCGCGCGTGCTAAGTCTAGGTGCAGGAGCGTGCAATGTGCTTCATTGTTTACTCTCTAAAATGACGTTGCATGACGTCAATGCATAAGGTCTATACCTGTGTGTGGAGACTAGAGACGGCATTTATGCCTATATTTCAGTTCAGTTGATTGAAGCTCTGGCGTCATAATTTTCTATTGAAACCAGCATAAGGTAGCAATAACACATCTATCAAGCCTCACCAGTTATGTTTCGTTCGTTTCTACCTACTCATTACTGGTACGAAATTTTCCTGACGCTTCGAGAGATTAAAGGAAATTGCTTTTGCCCAGATTTTGCCATAGAACTAAGTAAAGGAGAATGACGTCGTGGACTATAAAAACTGGAGGGGGATATAGCCTGCGTGGCGAATCTTAGCTCAGTGACTCCTCTCAAATTGCACGTAAAAAATGAGCGTTCCAGTTTTGATGTAACCTCATTTTTCTATGACGTTATACACTAAATCACACGTAAGACTGGGACTCATGTAATGGTGGCAATGTGGATGAGGATTGCCATGATTATGGCGGTGACGATGACAGTGACGGAGACGGTGACGTGACGGTGACGGTGACGGTGACGATGATGACAACAGACAGTTTAGTTATATTTGTCTTCGATGATGGTTTAGTATCACGGAAACAATTCTTTACGTTGCACTGTTGTGCATATAATAACAGGTATTGTTTTGCCTAGAGTATTTATATTGGTAAACAAGTTTATCATATTTTATAACGTACGAGAAGCAGCATTTCGGGCTAACTTCAGTGTATAGCAAGGTGTTGTGGTTTATTTCGAGGCTGACATAGATGATGAGTCTTCATCGCTACGATATGGGCAGGTTTTTGATCACCTGAAAGGCGCTTGCCTTTGGGAGGGCTCCATGGAGTAACGCTTCTGTAAATATCCAGAGAAACTCTCATTGAAGCCCTGTACTTCAAATAGACCTGCCTACATGAGCACATAAACATGTTCTCTAAATGGGGCTGCATATGCTCTAGATCGCACGCAACAAAGTGTTATCGATTCTCAACAATAAATCAAAATCATAAAACTGGGTTGGAGGTGGGAGGGAGGGGGGATGACCATCAAACAGGTGGCATAAAATTGATTTACTCTAATATGTTCGTATTATCGAAAACTGTCAATTTTCATGCACAATATGAAGTGCGTTATATGGAGGACAAACAGGTATTGCCTACTAATCAAGCAAGAACAAATCCATTTGTAGCCTAAATTACCACAGGCTCAGTGAAAATGATTGTTGTTTCAGATACGCCCTTACTAGCCCCGTAGCCAGAATAACCATTTTTTTTGGGGGGGGGGAGCTACCCCAATGTTGGAGTTACGCCAGCCTAGGGAGGGGTCTAAGGGGAGCCTGTACCCCTCCCCTTTGAAAATATTTGCCTATTTCAAGGACTCTACATGCAAAATGGTGAGGGATTTCCATTTTTCTTCTTATATTTGTATTCCAAAAATGCTGGTCTCGTAATAAATTTTTCCTCCTTCAGTGCAAGACTTTTTGTTGAAAAATTTGTTGGGGCACGTGCCGCCGTCCCCCCCCCCCTTGGCTTCGTGCCTGGCCCTTACAAGATTTTTATTACAAAGTACGGTACATCATACCCGCAATCTGGGACCACATATTTACTCCCTGTGAACGTGGGGACTCTACAGTACGCTTACAAACAGCGCCGTTCGATAATTCTTCTGTAAACGATAATGCAAATGATCGACCTTCTCGGTCTTTTATTTCTATGTCTTTTATTTCTTTGGACTTTACAATGCGAGTTGCAAAGTGAGAGGAAACCACAGTTTCTAAGGCGCAAACATATCAGCTTCATTCTCCAAGTAAGGGTTTATTTAATGACGTGAGATTTGCCATATTTTGGACAAAAGGATATATTATCTGTTATTGTTTATATGTACCATTTATGAAGAAAGCTTTAAATTATGAAAAAAGTTATTTAGGCTATACATATAAACCTGGGAGGCGGCAGAAAATGTGTGTATCCAAATTTCGAGAAACCTAAAGGTTTCTATTCATAGCAAAGAAGTTCCGTCAACAGACAATCAGTCCGATATTGGCTCTGGGCAGTCAATTTGAAAAATTTACGAAGCCCTAGTTTGTTCTATTTACTTATTATCAATTGTGTATTGACGCACTAAGTTAACTATTTTCTTGTGTTTTTCGGTAAAAATAGAACACAATGGGTTTGAGAGGTCTTCATTTAAGTTTAAATGTTATTTCCCATTTGTTTTGACTGTTTTGCAAACTCGCATCTCAATTATGAGATTTCAACTTATTTTCTACAGCCAATGAAAAGATACCATTTGCATTTTTGCTCGTTATTCGTAGAACCCATATGTCTGTATGTATTTACATATACTTATGACTGAGGAGAAGATATGGGAAATTATCACACCGTCAAAAATGTTTATAAAGTTGTGTACAATTGCAGAAAAAAATAAAGAAATACAAAAGCAATACAGAAAAGTGCTGTCAGTTGTGTGGCACCCATTCAAAGCACATAGATTGCATTCTTATGTATTTCTTTATTTTTCTGCAATTTTACAGACTTTTTGACTGTGCACGTAAGATTCAGGACAACTGCTGAATGCTTAGTCTGAACCAAATTTCCATATAATAAAAAGGCACATAACCTTCCGTTAGTTTAGCATCTCCTAACTGGACGGCAACGGCTTCTCAACTGATTTTACACTCAATAAGAATAAATTCTATTTGTGTAGCGTAAATTTTGGCACGTTTCGCTCACCATGCAATTCTACGAGTCCGTCAGATTTTTCGGAAAAATGCAAACCTACCGTATACATATCTATAATGTTATATAATATGCTTTACATGGAACGCTATTGCATAACAGTATTCTAGCAGTCATCGTCGCCCTTCTCACCACATCCTTCCGACACCAAGGTTCCCCCTATCGGAGTTTCGGGTCCCCCACCCCTGCCCCACCCCAAACGTCGGAGTGCTTGACCTCACGTTCAGCAAATGATGGTGCCACTCACAGTGACGATAACACACATGCACATCAAAGCAAAAGCAACCGTACAAGTTGTTCAAATCAGATGTGTAGTGTTCAAAGCAGACGGACGGACCTTACCATGCAATGCATGTTAACATCCATAACGGCTGTAGTTGCCAACACATGAGCTTTTGCAACCTCAATGAAAATACATTTTTCTATGAAAACCTTAAAATAGGCATCAACAAATCGCTCGCGAACTCGTCATTGACGAGTAACATTTTGCTCATGGCGACATTTACTTACACTTAGCTTCGAGTGGATTTTAGACGCCGTTCGCCATCTGGCGAGATGGTTTGAAAATTTTCGTCACGGCCTGCCTAAAAATTTCAGATAGATTTGTCGGAAAACACTAATTCAGTCATGAACTCGGTATAGGCCGTGGGCCAACAGCGATTTTTCTGCTGTTTCGTGCAACAGAATCCGGCACAACACAATTCCTTCATAGCTAGGTGCCAAAACATATATAGATCCAGGAATCATCGATCCACACGTGCGAAATTGGTATTTTGGTGAAAAAATCGGAAAAAGATGGCAAATTTTAACATAATTTTCTTACGAAATTCAGCCAATCAGTGATGAGAATAGTGAGAGCAAAAGACCCATTGATGACTTTCAGCCAATCAGAGGGTTCGTTAAATTAGGTATACTACTCCAAATATGGCGACCTCCATATCGTCGACGCAGAACGTCAGGAGTGGCCAGAATTTTGTTCCATGCACATCGTTCCATGGATGAAAAGTGAATTTAAAACCTTCACAGGAGACACATGGAATATATTTACACGATGTGCCGTCAAATGGCTGAAATACAAATCGAAAGAAAGAGGAGCAGGTAACGAAACATTGAAGAAACATGAACGAAGATCCTCACGTTAGGCGAAGCGCCCATCGATGCAACAAGTAACGTCGGACTTCAGCTAGGATATAAATATATCACGTTGACCGTTACAAGAGGTTCTGTGATTCACAGAAAAGTACCAGGAAGAAAAAGGCCTTGGCAAAATCTGTTAAGAACCAAGGTGAGCCACCAACCAATAATTCTAGCACCGTTTAAGTTAGGGCCTAACGTTAGACCAAGGCCACAGACACTTGTAATGTTATGCTAGCCTACCGTACTAAACAAACATTAAAAAACAGTATTTTATAGTACAACAGGCTAGCATAACGTTACTAGTACAAGTGCCTGTGGACTAGGCTAGGTTGACAATTCAAGGATAGGCCTAGGCCTAGCCTAGCCGGTGCTCTTTATTGATTCGATGTGATCAGTGACACGGTGTGTTAAGCACTGCAACCAAGTATGCACAACTCCAGATTACCCCACCATTCTTCTGATTATTTATGGGTTCTCAGAAGAACTGAATGCCTGGCTGCACTCCCATTGTGGGCGGGGACATTGTATCGAACACTGGAGTGGTGGGGTGTACTGGAGTGAATTCCATCTGGATCCCTGCTAGACAAAAAATGGCCTGTCCCATATATTTTTGTGATCATAATATTGTCATCTGAAAAATCAGAAACTCAGAAGCAGATCAGAAGTTACTAACACTACACTTACAGTGTTCAATAATCTTCATTAGCTGACTGGAGAGCATTTTGTGAAAAGTTGAAATATTTGGTTTACACTTCCAAAAACAGTCCTGTACAAATTGTGTGTCATTTTTTCATTATCACCAAGGATCTGTGTAATCAGCCCTCTATGCGCTTGATTGTCATGCTGCGATGTATGTAGGGACGGGCCTAGCGTAGTGTACCAAGGCCTAGTTCTCACGTACACTTTGTTCCCTGAACTAGGCCTAGGCTATTGCAACACAAACTTTTGACCGCATGTTACTGTGAGAGTAACATCGTCTGCGTGCGTTGCTGCAGTGATTGTTGCTGTATACGCGTATGCGCGTGTATGAACGTAACTATAGCTCTATGGTCTATGTCACAATTGAACAGCAATGCGTACTATTTAGCATACAATAGTGTGAACGTCCTAGTTACACGATTTAGCAGTTTCATAGAATGTTTAAAAATCAAAACAGGATCGTTTGTGTAAATCAAAATTTTTGGTCTTTTTGGACACTAAGTGCAAATAATCTTAGAATGAAGGGTCTTAAACATATAAAGGACCCGTAGAGGTCAATTATGTAGGAGTATACGTGAATTTGAGAAAGTTCGAGACCATTCAAAATTGTTGAAGGTGCGGTAGCCCAATTTTAACAATGGGTATATTGCTGACCTAGTATGGGAAGCCCCAAAGCTTCCCAGATACTAGGTCAGCAGACTGCGGACTAGGGCGGGCCTAGCTAGATCTTTAGTAGGCCTACAACAGTACAACATACTAGCCCATGTTTGGACAGGTGAGAATACATTGCGGTGGTATCTTCCAGTGTTGTTTATGGTATAATGTACCAGATTATGGTAATCAAGCCAATGCCTTTCCCAGTGGAAAGTTAGCTGTTGTTGAATTACTATTGAAGGTGGTCAGAGAGCAAAATGTCACAGATATGCAAACTTATCAAATTGTTTCAAAAATGTATGCTTAAATGTCACAGATATGCAAGCCCAAATAAAATTTTACATGCTGTTGAATATATGGCAAGAAAGGTGGTGAACAAGTTTATTCTGGGGAATTCTTGCCATTTTGAAAATTCAGTGGTAGTATGGGGATGCATATCTAGCATTGAATTTGGGTGAATCTCTGCACCAAACTAATAGTCTTTTTTCTACACCCACATTGATTATTCAGCAAAGCTTAATAAACTACAAGTTTATTTTTACATTGTGGGTTATCTTACAGATAATGCAGATAGTTTGAGGGTAGTACTATTTCAGTGCCAGACATGGAAAACTTAGCCTAGGTTTTTTGTCAGTTTTTCCTTCTCAAAACAACAGAAGAGAATTTAGGTAATAACAGTGAGGATGAAACAGCATGTACAGAAGAAAACTCCTTTCCTACCATACTTGGCTCTCCAAGAGCCAAGTACTGTAGGAAAGGAGTTTTCAGGTCTGAAAGCATTCATACAAATTCCACTCCCCAACCCATGGGTAGGCATTCCTGATAGTTGTTTACTGTGCCACACTGGAAAAAAAACAAACAAACGAGACAACTAGATAGGCAAGAGGATACACATCACACTAACATATGCATGATGTGAACGGATCAGTGGTGGTCAGTATCTTCGGATCCTGGTTATGAAGTATAAGGAGCCGTAACATCTTTGCTTGTAATTTGTAGGCTCTAACAAAGATTTTTATTTCCAGCAGGATATTGAAGGTTAATTGAATTCTACCTTCTACCTGACTTGCTGAAGTGAAGCTATTTTAAATTGTGGGCAGCTCATATTTACTGGACTAATCAACAGCTGTAACACAATTGCTGATTTTGGTGCAATATGGAAACAAAATGGGCCAGGAAAAATGGTTCATGGTTATATGCATCATGGATGTTCTGTAGTGGTGACAGACTTTTTGCAGCTACAGTATCTCTCTCATCAGTGATTACTGTAGGAGAGAGGATGAAAAATGGGAAATTTTTTGTCATATGTGGAACTTGATACAGTGTTCCACACAGCAAAATAACCAATACATATAGCCAACCAAGCAGAATGATATTTTGAAAGTTACACAACTGCCTTGCCACAGTCCACAGTTCAGATAGGAATGGAAATTATTATACTTGTTCTTCCAGGTACTAATTCAACGAAGAGCTTGGAAAGTAGCCCTCTGAAGTTGATTCTGCGAATTGTGCTGACACGGATTACAACATCCAGTCTTGGAACATGACATGTTGGGATACCTGACAATATTAAGGTACAGTAACTCCTATGTTCTGTTTTTAATCTAGTGCCCAGTTGTATTCTCAGTTCTTGTGAGTGAATGGTTTGTTTCAGGGTTGTTTGATTAAAATCACACTGATTAAAATCAGCGATTAAAATCGCGATTAAAATCAAATGATTTTTTTAAAAAAATCACTGATTTAAATCACCTTTATTATATTTTTAAATTTTTGGATGGAAAAATTGGAATAAAATCAAATACAACCATTGGGATCAACTAATTTTGACAAATTACACACTGTCAGATGATTTTAGCACAAGTTGTACCCCCTGCACAACATTTTTTGTCAACCATACTTACTCCAGGGTGTTTGTTACAACTCCCTGGTTACTCAAATCATACACTTGCTTACTGTTTATGAATAAAATGTGGCTCTGAAGTTGTACTTGCACCACTTTGATCGTCCTTTGAGGAACACTTATCATAGTGAACCTTCATCCTCTTCACCAATCGTTGCATCTCATGGCCACAGGTGTTGCATTTAGCACGGCACCCTGTTGCTGTTCTAGATGGAAGTTTTTGGAAATGGAGCCAAATAGCATCATGTCTCCTGCCCGACATGATAGTATTCATTAAAAATCCCTACTCTTCTAGAAAGTTAACTGTTGTAACTCAGTTGAAATTAGGGGTGAAATTATACTGGACCTGCTATGCACAATGAAGTATGTGTGTGATACTGAACTGAACTGTAACACTGATGTGTACAATAAACCTCCCTAGATGAGTCTAAACATTGAAAAGAGGGTAACACTTCTAAATTAATCCACTGAGTCAAGTGTAAACAAACATTGTAAGGAATACAAGAACCTAATCCCCAATCAACTTCTGGGTATTATGAATGTATTTCCTGTGTATAGAGGCAGATACCCTGGACCACTAAGCTCTTTGTATACAAACAGGCCCCACAGTGCTTAACAATAGAACTGACACAGCCTTGCATCTTAATACACCACAACAGTCAAATAGTTTGCGGTCCATTTATGGGACAAGGGACAAGGGGAAATATTGGGCTTATGATGACATAAGTCAGTGTAACTGCCAGAACAAAGATTTCAAAAACATTTGCAAACAAATTGTATTGAGGATTTACGGAATTTAAAAAAATAAAAAAAATCTGATTTTAATCAAAAAAATCTGATTTTAATCAAAAAAATCCGATTTTTTTTTATTTTTTTAAAATAATCAAAAAAATCAACAACCCTGGTTTGTTTTCACCCACATGTTGAATATTGTCCTTAAGATGGCCCATCTACATAGATGCATTGAAATGAATTCCTTGGGAATCTAGGAGCTGTACTGCAGTGAGGGAAATGAGTACATTGGTTGGGCTCATACTACTCTGTGGTGATACTGAACAGTTTTCTACCACTGTTTAGGCTAAAAGCTGACCTTGGTAATATATTTATATTTATATATAGCCTTGCTAGCTGTGTTCGCTGATGGAGAAGTGAGCCATTGGTGGTGTTCATTTACAGTAACTCTTGTTCTTTCAGGTATGTTCCACTGATTGTTTGGGAAGTTGCCCTCCCTGTTGAATTCTGTTGAATGTGATGCTGCCACACTCAAGATCACCTTCACCCATTTGATAGGAATAACATCAAAACATCTGAAAACATCAGGAACTTGAGTATTTGGTGCCCTTATGAAGGTGACTCCTTTATACTTGCTTGTGAGTTGTAGCCTCAGGAAAAATTTTTAGTATAGAATTTGTGAGTGACTTCACATTTCGGTCTCAGGATCTCCAAAAGTTCATTAACTGTTACAAATTTCACACTAAAAAATCATTAGATAGGTTCATAGTGGTGATGGATAGACTGCTACCACTGCTCTCAAACTTAATAAATAGGTAAAGGTTAGTAGTTTCATTTATATCCATAGTGTGTTGACTTGCACAAATACAGTTCAGAAAGCAGGGTCAGATGATAAAGGTTACAAGCCTGCCTTGCCTCATACTCTGAACAGTCCTTGAAAAGGAGCTGAGCCATCAGTTGTTTTTATACATCATAACTTTCATTCTTTCAGGTGCTTTCATTCCACTGAGAGGTCTCAGAATATCCTTCCTTGCTGTTTTCTATGATCTTGCTGCAGGCTGAATCAGACTATGTTCTAACCATCTGAAGAGGTTACTGTAAGGAAGGGGAATTTTGACTGTTTTGGCGTACCATAGTGATTATGTAACCGTTGAATGATAATTTGCATGTATGCTACAAGAATATGTAGTGTGAGTGCCTCAGTCTTCTTCTGGCAGCCACACTGTTTAGCTTTTGACTGGAGATTACTTCTAGTTTGGGCTCGTAAAAATCAGCTTTTTGACCTAAAAGATGCCTGTATCCCGTCATGAAATATCCGTAAAGATGGTTACTAGGTACTGTTGATGTCGGCATTATTTTTCATTGACCTAGGCAGTTTTGTATTGTATCCTGTTGGCAACTCTTGAGTTGCCATGCTGCCACTGGACTCTGAAGGGATCTGTATCCTGTTAGGCTGTTGCAGCCTTACCTGTCATGAAAGATGTTTTAGAACCTGTTGTGAGATGCTGGAGACCTTTGGTCATTTCACGTATTGCGACAAATCTCTGAGATGTCCGCCCCATGCATTTTGAGTTAAAGTCGCAAGCAAGTCTACCAGGAACAGAAGATACCGCTTAAAGTGATTTTATGTAAATAAAGAAATAATTTGTCCTAGATTTGTAATGAAAGATTGTATTGAAATTGTAGTGTGGCCCCAGTTAAGGCTACAATCTTGGCCAAAACTGTTGGAACACCTCCCACCATTGTACCATGTACTTTATGATGTCGTGTACGATTTACGAAAACCCCATCCCCCCAAGTACACTGTTTTTGTCCAAATGACATTGTTATCTCCAACATTAATACAGGGGTGCAGGGGGTGTTCCAACAAGTTTTGTCCAAGATTGTAGGCCCTAGTTACACTCAGTTATCACATCCTGTGTATATTAGGCTGTTGGCATGGGGTAACAGGCAATTCAGAAGAATATTTGGAGTAATTAAAGTGCATATGAACAGGAAATGTAATCATAATGTTGTGTGAAGTATTTTTAGACATGTGATGTTTATATTTTGTTCTCATGAATAAGTGCTTGAGAGAATTGAGCCAATTTAGGGCAAGGGTTGAGAACAAAGGGATTTCATTGTTTAGGGCCATGTGGTCTATGGCAGGGGTGGTGCCAGAATTTGCCTGACAGGGGACCAAGCTCCCTTACTGGGGGCCCAGCAACCCAAAGCCCCGACAAAGGCAATGAGTTGACAATAGGGTGAGGAATACAAAATTTGGGGGCATGAAGCGTGCGGAAACATATTTGGCTTTTTTTACAAAATTTTGATACTTTGGGAGTTTTATTGAAGAAGTTTTGAAAAGTTTGGATTTTTCTGGAAGAAAATTTGGTTCTTCTTAAGGAAATTGGATTGTTTGGGGTCTTTATTGAAGAATATGCCCTTCCTATGAGCAAAATCAAGCAGATCATTGGGGTGACTGTGGATGGTCATTGGGATTACATATTTCATTGTACTGATTATGGCTCCCCGACGAAATTGGAAAATTTCCCCGATGGGGGGCAGCCTTCCCCGACGGGGGCCATGGCCCCCTGCTGGCGCCACCCTTGGTCCATGGAGGGTGCTATGTTGCTTAGGTAATGTCAGCTGTTCAGTGATGAGTCATTGGGATAATGAATGAAGGCTATTGTTTATTGTTTACAGTGAAAGAGCTATGTGAGAGTTCAGCGATATTCTTAGTGGTTTATATTCATACCAAAGACTTTAAAAATGGAACCTACTGCCACTGTGCTTGGTGCTCAGCATAAGCAGTGGAGTAGAGAGAACAAGCCAGTGAGCCACAACTGGAAAAAAAGACTATGGCCGGCCCAACTTAAACCATTTGGTTAGAAACTGAGCCGTAAAACCTCATCTAACTATATTCAGATTGTATTAGTTGTTTTTTACTGAAATCATGCTTCGAAGGAAACAGGATCCTCATTGAAGGCACATGAGTCATCATGTGAGGTGTATCTTTTTAGCCTGGCCAAAGACCAAGGGTGTCAAGGGAATAGTTAACAAGCTGCAGAATTGATGAACTTGCAGGGTTTCCCCTGGGCTTTAGAGAGTGTGAGGTGGTATGAGTCCATGTGGGTAATATGGTGCCAGCTTTGGCACTATGGTGAGGGAGAATATCAATACTTCAATAGCTAGTACAGTACAGGTGGCAATTACAGCAAATTTATGTGAGGTGGTGGCCAAAACTACGAGGTGGCTTCCTCACAAAAGAATGCTAGGGGAACCCTGCACTTGAGTTTCATCAGTTTTTAAGTCTGTGTATAGATTACTGGAATTAAGCTGAGTGATGAGTAGTAAATGTGGTTATCATTGTACGTTATGTCATAGGAGAAGAGTATTTAGTCACTTTATGGGTTTTAATCTGAGTAGGTTAATGTATGTTAATCTGCTGTTGTGGTTTTAATGAGATGAATGTAGTATTCCTTGGTTTGACTAGCATGAGGTTCTTACATGGGGAAATATGAGGTGAAATCCTACATAGTTGACAGGAGTTCCCAGACTTTGTGGGTGGAAAATCCTCACATGCAGAGTGCCATTAGGGTATGTCATCACTTTTATCATGACTTCTGTAATGGAATGTTAACTTTAGAGTACAGTGAGATGCCTTGGAGGATTTGCATTCTACACATTTCTTATTGAATACGAGTCAGTTGTGTACACTGGTATTTTATGAGGTGTATTGTAGAATTTTATTGAAGAGTATTAACATGTTCAAAATGACTAAATGGGTTGTGTCTTGAGTGGGTAGGTACTGTATGGAAGTTAAGTGAGAAGCATATGGCATTGGTATTAAAGAGAAATTAGTCGCAGATGTTATGTAATGTATTATTAGAGAAATGAGAATTTGCAGTAACATTTATGCATGTTTTACAAGAAAAGAGATTTCCCCTTGTGTAAGAATAGGTACAAGATATGCCAAACATATTGTCACGTGTCGTGATACCTTGTTTTAAATATTGTAGATTAGGTTTATTGTGTTCTGTTGAAGTTCATCATCAATAAATATCCAGTTGTTCTAACCCAAGAAAACTCTTGCAACTTCGGTATTGATAACTTATAACGTCGGAGCGTAGGGACCTTAAATCCGCAGCGCGCATATTGCCCTGCCCGCCATAAGCGGGATCACTTCATTACCATCAAGGGGGGCTTTTTATCATCGGGATTTCCGAAGAATGGTCGAAGCCAATGCAAAGGGTAGCACAGCTCATACTGTATTAGACTGTAATTTATTGAAATGAACTGGAATCTGAATCCATTCAGCATTTATAAATCCCAATTATAAAAAAAAAATGATTACTAAGGAGAGATTCATAAGTTGAATGGCAATCGAGCACTTCAACCTACGCAGAGTATATGGTAAAACAGCACAAATTGTTGAATTAGCATAATATGACACATGATGTTCAACGGCACACAGACTTCCAACGTACCGGATTCAGGCGTGTGGATCGATGGTTTCTGATGCAGAAGGGTCTTTACTACAACTCTAATGTGTTTTTGAGTTGTGCCAGATTCTGTAGCACGAAATCCGATTTTTAGGCCTTATATTCCACTCTGGCCCACGGCCTAGTACATACTTTATTGTGCAACATATGCTCTGTAATGGAATGGTGTTGTATAAACGTTTTTCATCAATCTGCCTCACCCAACGGTCGCCACCATTTTCCGTAACCGGTTGCCCCTGTCGGGACTCTAGGTGATGCTCCCCCTCGTCGAGGAGCTTGACCCCTGTCAGGCAAATCCTAGCGTCACTGCTGCTTCTGTTCTAAGATTACCCACCAATAAGTTTAGTTCTATTGCCCCTCCTTTATATTCTCCCTTTCCGTCCCCTTCTCCGCTCAATACGATACTTCTTTAGCGTATGGTTCACAGATCACAGTAAAACACACTGTCAACGACATGGGCTGTCTCGTTCTCTCTGCTAAAACATATAAGTTCCATCGTTGCACTATGTTGAGATCAGTGCACTACGTGTTTGTAAACCATCTGTTTCCTTCCAAACAATTCGGAGCTGAAATATTGTCACATACTTTGACATCTTTTGCTTTATTCATGCAGAAAAAATCATTCATTTTTTGAATTCTCTCCAGAGACATTTAATTAAATTAAGTGCTTCCGGGCAGAATGGTCTCGTTCGAGTAGATGAAAACATAATGGTGACTTAGCAATATGGATTTTTCTTGTTTATCACTCTCGTCAATGAGAAAAACGCTGTCACTACGAAAATGCTCAAATATTTCAACCCCACTATGGCAAGCCGAAAATGTAATTAAAGCACCGTGGCTACCTGAACAAAAGTAGCGAATTTATATTTCGCACTAAAATTGAAGCTTAAATCAATAAGCAATTGGGTCGCCATCAATTGCCAAAGAGTGCAATTATTGTTGGTAAAAAGGAAGAAGGGGAATATTTTAGAAGGCAAATTTCTAGGTGTGAAAAGTTATTTGGTTCATAATCACGATTGTCCTAGATCCGTAAGTTGGACACTATGTAAACATCTTCATTTTGACACATCAGCTGTGAACACTTTTAAATTTCTTTTTATTTCCCTCACAATTATCTTTCATCCTTTTTTTTACAAAAGCAAAGATTCAACTGTAGCACTTATCTTTATCTTGCGAATTTGCATGAAACTCATCAAAGTAAAAAAAGTCACGTTCATAAAAGCAGGCCCGAAGCCAAGAGGGAAGGGTGAAGGAACACCTCCACGGACGCCAAAACCCTCAGAAAAATTTCTCGCCCCCTAAAGTTTGGAGAACGGAAATAGTATTGCCTTAACATTCCTTGCCCCTGGGAAATATACGATCTCCCCTCTCTTAAAGAAGAGTCTACCTCTTCCCTTTTAACACTTTGTCTGCCCTGGGCCTGAGTAAAAGTATAACCATTGGGGAGTCATTATTCCTGTGTTCACATGGGATAAAGCAGGCGTCATTTTGATCACAGAAAGCCACAATGGCCACCAAGGGTTTTCTTTATTAAGATCACAGGTTTATGCGCACGTTTGGGTCTAAATATTTTAAAAAGGCGAGTGCACAGGGGGGAGGAGTCTAGATGGGGAGCAAGGCGATGGCCACTTTAGAACAGATGTACAGGGGATGAAGGGCCATGCAGGACTTTTCATTTATCTCATTTGTTTAAATTCTCCACGACCAAGTCCGAAAACCAATCAAAGACTCCACTGATGGAGTAGCGTCTCAAGGAGGTCGAGGGATGCCAAATGAACTTGATCAACCGCTCGGCCTTAGGACCGATTTACAATAGGCCAATGATGCATCCGTACTAGACTTAGTGACTTGAAAAGAAGAGAGATACTGTACCATATATCGAAGGGATCGGAGAGAGGGTTAGAGGGGTTTGGAGGCTTAGCCCCTAGTCAAAAATGTAGATGGGCTATAGTATGCTTTCCATCCGCCCCTTTTCAAGGACAAAAACCCCTTCTTTGCCCAAGTTTCGAAAAATATCAAACTTTTTTAATAAATGTATTTCAACAACAACAACAAAAAAAAAAAAAATAAGAAAAAAAGAAATACACACAATGTAGCATCAAATTGCATCTAAGGACCGTCAAGTTTTCAAAACAATTAACCAAAGGAGAGGTGTTATACCCTTCTCTTTATACCCCCTGCCGAAGACCCTCGCCTTAGGCCCCTCTCCCAAGACGGAGGTGTAAGACGTTTAGCACCCCTCCCCCAGCTGACAACAACATCACACATTTCCCACCAAGCGTACCACTGGAATCACGTATAATTACGAATAACTCCATTCATCTACGGCTCACAAGTAGGTCATGCATGGTCCCAGTAAAACTCACCAGAAATCGTCTTTGGGAATTTTTAAGCAGGTAAATTGCTTTTGGATAGAAGTTGCTTATTGGACAAAATATTGGCAAAGCAAGTTATGAACAGGATACCTCGGGACAGTCTTCCGTCTTCCCCACCCTCGAATACGATCACCTCAGGTTTATTGCACAGTAACTGACTGCCAGTTACGTTTCCAGAATACTTCTAGTGCCTGTTATTAAGAAGATGATGACACTGACCCCCAGAATTTGGATGAGGGGGTGGGGAAGATATACCCTCTCCACATCCCCTCTTCATGTCCAAAGTATAATTGCCGTCCTTGCTTGCCACGCCCAGATTGCCACAGTGTTTTAAGGCTGAAACAGTTACTTGTTATACGTAATTGCTCGTAATTTCCACCTAACGAATCTTTCGTTTCACTTATATCTATCTGTTTATAAGCCCACACAAAACTATTTGCTCATGACCCTTGAGACTTAATGCCCCTCAGATGAACCTGAGAAATAGTAATTTCATTATGACTAAGGAAAATCTCCTTTTATGTAGGAAAAACTGACACTTTTCAGTTTTGATCAAGGTTTTGGACGGAACGCTCGAAACATCTCCGTGTAAACTTAAGCTGTGCTACTTTTGAGTTTCAGTATACTGTATATTAAAGGCGAAGTCGGTTGCGGATACATGAGTAAAGTAATACAATAAAAAGGCAGTCTGCAAAGCGTTGATATATTAATCCTTTCAAACTCTTCAAACGGAGAAATGCAAGTTAAAAAATGAAATCCTGGGAAAAAAGAATGCGACCAATGCCCTTGAAATGTCAAGTAATGTAAACGAGACACGAAGTAGGTCTATAGTAGGCCTATATAATAACCTTTCGTCGGGTTCTCGTTCGTGCCATAGATTTGCAAGCTTATTTTATCCTAATGTGAACATTCACTAAACATCTGAAATCGATGTCTGATAAATATGCATGAAAGGAGTTGGCGCTTGTTTCCACCGACTTTTAGCTTTTCAGGAAACGGTGTAAAGCCAGCCTATTTAAAATTTTCTTGCCATCGGGTCTTTAACTGAGACTGTATGAAAGCTCTTTGCAATTATTCCTAAGGTGCCTCACAGTATGAGGCTCACAAGGTAAAAACTAACTCCCTGACATGCATAGCTGGGTGTACTGTCTCACCTTAAATCAGTGAGATAGTACTTAAGTATGTGAACTCATGAATGACTGGACAAATTACCTCTGCTACGCAGGATCGCTTATCACAGATAAAGCAAGGAAGGGAAGAATTATTGCATTGAGCAATGTCATGGTTAAAAATCATAAATTTCGGGAAAAAAACTTCAGGCCGTTTTTTGAAATTTCCACGGAATGATGTCTAGATCTGCTGTAATCACGGAAGGTGCATAGGCCTAATCTAATCCCAAATCATGTCATGTGGGGCGATTGGTCTAGGGCGGCGACAATTCTTCTCTAGTTAAGAGTAAAAATGTAGATTTCAGGACAAAATGTGTCGTTGTCACAAGATCGTGTCAGACTTTTGCTGGATAAAGTCCAGGGAGCAGAACTGCGGAACTCAGGATGACTAAAGTCGAACATACACCTTCCACATCGACAACGGTGTAAATCACAGAAGAAACAAAACCTGTACACAGAATGTAAAACAAATTCCAAACACCGCTAGGAATTGTGTACATAGCGCCCTCCAGTTGAGATCTTCATATTACCTACACCGCGTTCAATACTCGGTAGATAAGCGGCCATTCAAACTTAACTCGTTTGCGAACCCATTTCAACCCAAGTGCAGTATGCATGGGCGTGGATCATGGGGGGGGGGGGAGGACTGGGGGACGCGTCTCCCTCACTTTTATGGAAGGGGGACATCTCCAAAAAGTCCCCCCCACTTTTTCAAAATAATGAAAACTAAAACTGTGATGAATTGTAATATAACATAGATTACGAATTGACACTACATTTTAAAAGCTAAATTGCGCCCAAATATGACACCATTTGCCATAAAGACACCTTCAAATTTCCTTTTTTCAAAGGGGAAGGGAACAACCCTCCCCTAGGCCCCTCCCCCAGGACAGCCATTTGCAAGTGGTGAAAAGTCCCCCCCCCCACTTCTGGAGATGGATCCACGCCACTGGCAGTATGGAGGTAGGGTAGGGGAGAGGAAACGTATTAGCCTAAGGGGATGGGATTTTTTTTATTTGTTTGTATTATTTCTTTATTTTTAGGCCCACTCTTACCGACATCATAGATTTGTCTAAGCTCACCTCGGTTCGACGGACAATGGACGGAGAATAAATAGTTCTGCCAATAGAACCTTTTGAGAAGGAAGGTAGAAGTGGGGAGGGAGTTAAGAGGGACTGCGAATTCATTCTCCCACAACATTTATCCTAATCCACCGACTGTGATTCCGCACTGTATACTTCGTCGTACTTAAGCACCTTCACTTACCCGACCTTTGTATATGTCACAATCCATTTAGAATCCCGGTTTGCCACTGTTGTCACTTCAAATGTATAGGTTAACAAATTTCCCCATAAATACAATTAAAGTACCAGCAGGTGGGGAACCATCGAAGGTGTCTTAAAGGCACTTAAAGTAGCGACACTGCTTTCAAGAAATTCACTTAGGCTACCTTTATTTTTTCTCTATCAACTTTCCTCAATTTGGAATTCTAGCTGTGTCCCATCACAGCTTGCGCCATGCACTAGGTCATAAAGTTTTGCTCACTTGCAATTATCTTTAAAGGGGATATGCAGTCACCCCAACTTGAAGAAGTGTAGTAGACTGTCCTGTTTCATGATTGGCTCTTGAGAGTCATGTGACAATATTTTTTCTCCTCAAATGTGAAATTTACTAGAAGTAACTGATTGGTTTACCTTGAATATGAAATACTGAAGTCCTAAATATTATGAAAGATACTTTGAAGAGAAATAAGAAGAAAATTGTGAGATTTAGCTGTTGCTTCAATATAAGTTTGGGGCGACCGCTCTTGCCCTTTAAGCTATCAGCTTTTATAACCGCGACGGTCAAGCCTATAAAATGCAGACTGAACGTCTCAAATTCGGTCGAAAGAAAAGAAGGGATGCGAAACGCATGTACCTGGCATGTTTGCTTTATACGGTCATTAATACTCAGAACTTTACATGCTTTAATGTGCGCCAACTTTGAGGTCAGTCATTGCATGCTTTATGCATGTCATATGGAGTGGAAACCGAAAAGGTCGGGGGTGGGGAAGGGTTGCCCCATGTCGAGACCAGAGGCTGATCTTTGTTGATAGAAATTAATTATCAAGAACGGAATATGTATACAGTTCTGTATGGGATGACAACAAAGGGAGAGCGGGGACGTGAACCTATAACTTTCGGGACTGGCGGAGGGGATGTAAGAACAGAAGGGGGAGGAGGGCTGATGGGGAGGGGGAAGGGGAGGAGCGAACAATTACGTGGAAGAATAGCAAGTAAAGATCATATCACACAGGGAATAATATTTTTCGAACAGACTGCAGAGTTTAGATAATCTTTTTTATAAACGCTAAATTTAAGGTGAAATGCTAATTCTGCTGCAATAAGCAATTGGCCTGCTTCGGATTTACGTGACAAGTATAATAAACTGAGAGAGCGACCCGTGGTATTTTGTTGGAAGGCAAAATGTTTTCACGCTTGCGTAAAACCTATTCACAAAAAACAGACTTACTGCAGTACACCTCTATTCAAACATTCTCCCATTACAAAAGTAATTCTAAATATTTAAACCCCTTCCCATGCAGTGAATATCAACAGCCATTATATTCAGTGCAACAATACACTACCTCGGCTTACCTGCTACAGAATACGACACGTATGGGATACGCACTTGTAACCTATAATGTAGCGACTGATAAGCAGGCAAACGGTAACGCCGTTGACGTAACTTAAAATTTCTGCTTTTATTTTTACTTCTCTCCTTTGATGTAATATTTCACGGTCATATCACGAGTTTATGCCAAATGCATTGATCAGAAAACGTTAGGTATTATCCATGTTGGCTATGCATCAGTTGCTTAAAAAGGCCCTCTAAGCTCACCCCAGACAGTAACAATTTGTCCCAACTAGGCAAACTTCTAGACTCCAATTAAACACAGAAACAATTGTCTAGTAGTAGAACACTTCCAAGACAGAGCCACAGTAGCCTGCCTGGCTGAGTTTCAATTGAAAAACAAACCGTGTGTGACTGCGATCCTAATTAGGAACACAACTGACTGTCCAAGTCATCATAACCTACCAGAGTGGTGCTGTTATTGTTTGAATGAACGCCAATCACGCCAATCAAGGTACAGTCACCAACTGGATTTAGAACTATGGGGATACGTCTAAACACATTTGGGGGATGCCAAAGCTCCTTTAATACTTTGATTTGAAATGTAATGTTTTTTTCCTCGGATATTTTAGAAAAGCTTACTTGCTAATCAAACGATGATATGCAGTGATGATACAGTCTAGTATAAATTGGGATTATCAAGCCCGTAGCCAAGCCTAAGGGAGGGTGGGGGTGGGGAGGGGGATAAAAAATTTTCGCCTCCTAGAAAACAAATAAAATTACCATATCCTTAATGCAACCAGGGAGTTCTTACGTAACAATTCCCTGATGCAACCTAAGCAGTCTTTCAGCCCTAGCTTTGCCTTAACCCCCACACTATGGGTTTTCCTTGTGCAATCAATTAAGTTAATGCACCCAAAATACCCCTCCTGCTTAAGAGTGTAGGGTGTTAAAATTACCCTACCCATTATATTTCTAACTATGACGAGAGAACCAGCTATTTAATTGGGCAAAATAAAACATATGAATTGTTCATTTCATAGATATATTTTCGCAGTTCATTAGCTGGCGAGTCAAATTAACTTGTACTCTCAGTCATAAACATCGAATTTCACAAAATATGAAATGAAGAAAGCCTGATCAATAAAGCCTCTAGAATCAATTTTCGGCTGTATTATTACTTTATATTGCAGGCGCTTCCGGGGCTTCGCCCCCTGGATCCCCACGGGAGCCCCCAATGCGGGCCCTTGGACCCCATACATGCAAAATCTCGCTTCGCGCTCATGGTCCACCTTCGGTGTACTGTGGCACTCCTCCATACCAATCGGGGGAAACCACGAGCTGTGTCCCCCACCTCCGAAACCCTTCACAAGCCACTGCGCCATGCTAAATTTGCCACTACATATGATTGTTGAGGCGGGGGTTCAAGTCGTTCGATTTTTACTGTACCAGTGAGACGCCCTTTACGCCACAATAGCTTGGAGCCCAGTTCTATCGCCTTTTTTTAATGGCAAATTAAGAGTTGTTATATGACACAAATAGAAAATAGTTTAGAATTACTAAGTTTTCATATTGATATCTCGGTCAAACAGGCTCGAAGGGTTACATTGCAGCAACAAGATGACATATTTTCCCAGTACGTACTTCCCGTTTCAACATGGAAATGCTCGGTGGGCACTATTAACCAATTAATTCAATATAGAAACCATTGCGTCGCTTACGGGCAATCACAGAACAGAAAGTTGATATTGCGTCGAAAAATATTTAAATGGGTTATAGATGCCTGCCGCATGAACTAAAACGGGTACGACTCAGCCGTATAAGAGAGATAAAGGAACGTTATCGTAACGAACACCAATTTACAAAATTGAAGCTAGTTCTTCAAAGCTTGGAGCCAAGAATATGCAGAAGAATATGCTGTAAAGGTCATTTACAAGGCAGAAACAAAAGTTCCCCAGAGAGTAACCAGGCATGCTGGAAAAAATGTAATTTAATTACGGGAATTAAATTATGATTTTCAGCTACTGCTCTGATCTGCTGTAATCAGTATACGGGCAACCCAAAGGTGCGGATAAATGATCGAGTGCGATGTAGGCTTGCGTAGGTTACCATTATTGCGGAGAGGCCACACTAGCTGACGTTGCTTGAAATTGTGTCGCCGTTTGGCGGATGTGTTTGCAAAGAAACTTGTAAACAGGAAAATCGTATGCGTCGGTGTACCAAGAGTGGAAGATGTTATCAGACGAGGGTGTTACCCCTTGTAGCGACTCCCTCATTGGACGTAATGCTAAGTTGGACTTGACGAAGCCTACCCTGAAAGCAAAAACAATAGGTAAATAACGTCCAAGTCCCTATAGGATAAACTTGAAGCTCATTCTTATTGAAAATGGGTTGATAATGCAAATTATGCAATGTGACAGAATTGAACTTGAAGTAATTTATGTCCATGCAGTAACCTACTGCAGTGAATACGGAAACAACACAACGGTTTACGTGGGTCAACCGTCGTGCACCATTATTCAACATCCCATGAAAAACTGCCTGATTCCGCTTTTTATGTAACATCCTTAACAAATGCCCGCCCGCCTTATTTGTGGGTAAGTTTTTAAAATGCACGTTTTTCTCGCGGAGTTGATGGGACTAAATATGAGTGTTGGAATACCTCAGAAGTGACATATGGCCATATAGACCAGGGATGGGGAACTTCCGGGCCGCAGGCCGTATGCGACCCGCGAAACCATTTGATCCGGCCCGCGAGGGAAGTCATTAATGTAAGCTCAGAATCACTTGAAAAAGTAATTGATAATAATCTTTCAGCCCACGGTGCCCACCGTTTATCCTGCATATACCATTTTCCAAGTATTTCAGGTAAATATACTGCAAAATAACGCTTCAAGTAGGCTACTACTAAAATATTCCAAGTATGCACATGCAGCACAGTGTAACATGCCTACCGTTTCGTTAGACGTAAACCAGGTGCAGAATCTGTGTACCACTAGGTGGTAACGGAAGCTTTGCTTTTGAGGCTACACATCATTGGACAGAAGTGTACTATATCATCATTGGACAGAAGTGTACTATATGTAAAGGCCTATCCATTACAGTTCCAAACTCAGTGGGCACTGTATTTGTTCCGGTAAATTCTGGAGGTGAGAACTTCTGTCTCTCCAAAGAGTGAACTAAAAATAAAAAAGGATAATTTAGCAATGTAAAGTGAAGAGAAAATAAAGTTGGTTTCAAAATAAGCTTTTTTCCATGTATGTACTCATTCATTATTCCTTTTTACGTATTTAACAAAAATAATAAATAAAAAGACAAATGGTCGTATTAAGATATTCTGGTCTGCATGTGCAGCCTCGTGTATTCAATGGCATTTAAAGATAGTGGATGAACATTCTATTGCCTACAAATCTGAACAAACTCTAGAGCGGCGGGCCTTCGCCCCAGTTCCTTAGCTGGGTTTTCCCCCTAGATCCCTCCCCTGGCCCTTGGCCTGCGCGCTATAGAGGTTATGCACCGACGTCACTGTGTTGCGCGTTTCTCTATTTTTCCATCCAGGCGTACATTGTGCAACAATTGTTACTAAGGTGCTATCGTGCGCGCGTATCGGTAACACACCTATTACGCATGATCAGTTCCATCCAGCGAAACGCGCTGACGTAACGTGCATAAGCTCTATATGAGGAAACCTGGTTACACCTCACTGTTTGCGGCCCCTTGCCCCCGCGAGCGGACTATGACTATCAAAACGGCCCTTCAGCAGAAAAAATGTTCCCCTCCCCTGCCATAGACGATGAAAACATACCATGGTATATGTCAAAAGAAAAATCCCATTTTTCTACTAGTCCGGCGGTACAATATCTCAGCCAGGGTTGCATTCGAGTAAAGATGTGCTAGGACGCTACCTTAACCAGGACCAAACCGTGACCGTTCGAAACCGAAGTCGGTTTTGGGTGGTCTCTATTATCTTGGACCGACTGTTGGGTGGTCTGACGAGTCATAAGACAAACGTTATCTGGTTATTTTGGTCTCGGATGGTTTGTCCGTTTTAGACAGTGTGCCATCGGAAGGTATCTCAGAATGGGGTCTAAACTTCATAATTTCACATTTTCCAAGGTAATTTTGAAAGTTTTAGGGGTAACTTATCATCCCCACTATACCTATATGCCCAAACCATATACGCCGAAGTCTTTGAGTATCAGCGTAAGTTCTATAAGAAGTCCACATGAATTTTCCGATTACTTGTCTTTTTATTTTGTGTTCTTTTAATTTGCATATCTTGGAGAAGATCCTATCAACTCAAATTTTCATCCCATGAATTGATTTCGTTTTTTTGTGTCGGCCAAGGGTGGTCTGAGAACTTCGTCTAATTGGGTGGTTCGCTAACCCCCAAGCCGACACTAGTTTGGTATTGGGTGGTCCTTTATGTCGAGACCACCGATCGGTTGCAAGTTTAGACATCAAAATCCAGACCAGCGCACACTATTATATCCAAATCCACCTATAACCTGAGTCTAGTCACTTCCGATTCCAGCCAACCCCAAATCCGAGTCCAGTACAACCCGAGTCCATGCTAATTCCGATTCCCGTCACTCTGCTTAAGTTACGTGACGGTCAATACCGAGTTCGATAGAGTCAAGTCTTTTTGACAAAAAAAGACATCATGCATGCCCATTGTATTGACACTATTTTGCACGTGCAGTTAATACAGTAGCCCCATAAGATCATTGTTATATTGGAGTCATTTTCACAGTCTGGTAACTCTGGTCCACCCAGTAATGTAGTTTACTGTATGTGGCCATTCATACATATCGCCTACCAATGTATACCGATAAGAATGGAGGCTTTTCTGTGGAGTCGAATGGAATCGGCGTAAGTTCGAGTCCGAGTCGAAGCCCATTCCGACCCGGTGAATTCCGATTCCGTAATCTTTCGTTCTGAGTCTATTAGATATTGAAGGGAGGGAGAATGAGTATGCGATCTGGACTAAAGCCACTAATTTAGCTTTCTGTACGGCCATAAGCGTATGAGACCATTTGGATTTGGGGGCACAATTTTTTGCCCCTAATTTCTAAGCCTTTTTTTAACATTTGACAACACAACAATTTCAACTGACGCTGCCCAAAATTTGGGGTTTTCCAAAACTTGGTGAAGGGGGCACATTTCCCCATGCCCTGCCTATATACGCTTATGTGGACGGCAAGAAAGTAACGGCGCGTAATACAAACATTACGTCATTGCTCTTACCCCTGTTATTGGCGGAGAATCTGCATGGAAAACTCAAGGCACTATGACTAACCTCTGTTGTGAAAATTACCCCTAATCTTTCGAAAAACGGATAAAATGACGGCAAGACGGATAAAATGACGTTTAACTTCCTATAAGTTGAATGTACACTCTACATAAGAAGACAAATCATCTGGCTTTTTGCCCTACAGTGGAAGCGCTCTCATTATTTTCGTGGCTTCACTGGTTAAAGGCTCCCCAGACAGTAAAATTCTCTCCAATAACTTTACTTTAAGCCCCTCCTCCAATTTAAACACAAAACACCTGTCTAGTACAACTCCAATACAGAGGCACAGTACATAGCGTGCACTGAGGTCCGTAACCAGACAAGGTATTGAAGGGGGGGATATTTTTTTGGAAGTGGGCAAAAGACAAACTGAAATGCATTAAGGCAAAAGTAATTTTGGATTTTCTTTAGGAAAATTTCTGGGGGCGCTGTCCCTGCCCCAGCTGGGCTACAAACTTGACTTGGTGTCAGTCACATAACCTTCCTGACAATCTTGCTGCCCCTCACTGTGTATGTTTCCTAGGCATTTCACTGAAGTACTCAAGATGAACCAGGGAGTTGCTATTTGACAAATAGCAACTCCCTGGATGAACTCAATTAATATCCGATTGAGGTTTCTTTGATGCTGATCAAATTCATGGCCGTCGAGAAGCTCCTGTTCCACTGTTCAGACCTTAAAAATAAAAATGAAAATAATAAACAAAAACAATGAATGTTTAAAAGTGAAACAGCAAAAGTGTTGTGGTCATTTTTAAAATTTTATTTAAAAAATATATAAAAATCCTCACATCCTAATATTCTGCCGTAACACTTATGCCTACCGCACAATTTTTTCGGACGGCCTGTCGGTCAATGATCCTTCTTGCAATCTCTAAATGAAGTTGTGTAAGATAACAAATGTAGAAAAATATAAATATTACATTTTTAATCTTCAGCTCCCATTAGTTTTAGGAAGCCATAAGTGTTCGGGATATTTTTCAGGGGAGGGGGGTTGATTGATCCTTTTTTTTACCAGCGAAAAATTTGTATTCCTCGAGAAAATTCCCCGAGTTTCCTCTGCATTTAGCCTAATTAACCTTCTCTGATCATATTTGGTTTTGCCCCAACCAAGGGAGGCGCAACCCAAGACTTCCTGTTTCATAGGACTATAAAGCATCGGTAGCAATTTCCTTTTGAAAAAATGTCACCAGTATCAATAATGTAAGAACAGTAATCAGTGACCTTGGAACGCAATCATTCTACCTTTTTTTTTAAGAAAAGTCGATAGGAGACTCAATCTGAAAAATAAAATGAAATGTCGCCGGAGTGATTTAGTCTTGGAAGGGTAAACGGTGATCCTAGTGAGGGCGGTCTTTTAATTGCGTTTACTCAGGAGTCGTGTGTTCTTCAGTTTTCACTAGAATGTCCGGAAGATGCCATTTTCATAATATTCACCCCAATATGGCTGATAATATTTATCCTACGCTTCTTTAGTACTAAAGGTGACTTAAATGTAGTCCCCAAATTGAGATCGTGTACCCCGTCATCCAAATTCAGGAATGGCTATTATTAATCATGTGACAATATTTTTGGTACCGTACTTATTTTATAAATTCATGCAGAATAACTCCTTAATTTCCTTTCAATATTCGATGCCTTTGTATAGAAACATAATGAAAGATACTTTTGAGCGAAATCAGAGATTTGTAAGATTTAGCAGAGTTTTGAAAATAAACTTTTGGTGACTGCATTCTCCCTTTAATGATGTTGTTCCAAAGAGTAGTCTTAGCGCTTGTTCTAGAGACCCCCTATAGTAGTCCCTCACTATAGGGTCTCTAGCTTGTTCAGAGCCACAGCGCCATCACTTTTGCCACATGTTTGAGGAGTGTTTATTCTCACCGCACATAAGCAGTCAATTGCCCATCCTCATTTTGCAGCGAAAGAACCTATCAAATTTCTTATTTATGTCACTCATAATTATCCATCGTGATGTTTCACAAACAAGAATATTTTGCATGTCCAAGGTACAGTAACCTTAGAATTAATCTTGCATAAATTTCTTTTGAAATGCCTTGACTTCGAGCCAGTGACCGAATCCCTGGGATGTATTTTCTTGGACGGTCACACTAATTATGCCCATGGAGGTCTTGCATTGACGTCATCAGTGAACAGCATCAAGGTGTATGTGTAATCCAATGCGTACATCATACATAGGTCCTCCATTTGGTGTACCCGTTACTACAATAAATGGTGATTTTATGACCTCTGTTACCATTTCTGATAGCTCGTGTAATTGTCCAAGTGTTTTAACGAAAAGATAAAACGTCATGATTCCTAAAGAAGTTAAAATTCTGGCTGCAAATAGCCTGAACGGCTTCCGCGCCAACTTTTTGTTGTTGCAGATGTAAGAACCCATGAAAATGCTTTTTGCGGAAGGGTAAGGGTACTGGTAAGGGCCCGTCATCGGGAACTCAGTGATACGGTTCCATGTGTAAACCTCCCGTCTCTATACTTTATTTAAACTGATAAGTTTTCGTATTTCTTCTCTTTACAGGCTGGCACTAAAAAAGCTTTCCCGGTCAGTTGAAGCACCTTTCACACCGCTGAAGTCTGAAGAAATTTGCTCCATCATCTCGGACGGAGTCATTCGTACTATAACGGTCAGTTAGGTCATTTTCGACTGATTTTCTCGAACTATGTCAACCCATTTTAAGTGTGATTGCTGCTGCGGAAATACCAAAAATTTGAATCTACGATGACTTACCAAAGCAGAAATTCCATAAGAGTAACACAAGCTCCTCATCCCGAGCTGGAAGTTTCCCAGGTCACTTTTTCTGTCAAAGGACAGTCTCAAAGAGATGACCGTGACAATGTGTCCTGCTTACGTCCAGTGGTTGATGAAGACGGAAGAAGACATGTAACACTATCTTTTTCATGCGCTGATGAAGACAGGCCAAATGTAATATTGGAAAGTTGCAATTCATTAGGTGTGGACGTCCATCAAAAGAACACTTCCTCTGTAAGCCTGATTACCAATCATACAACCGCTTCTCGTTCTTCTCCCGGACATTATTTACCATCTTCAACAGGAAGGAGCCGAGTCGATTTCATTGATAAATCAGATGCAGTTGACCTCCCGTTTGTATCAACATCACGAGAAATTCAAAACCCACCGTTCGGAGATAATAAATTATCGCGAGTTAATAACACGGGGAAGCCCTGTGAACATCTGACGACAGAGCAAACACACAGCGGTCGCGGTGTCGCGGAGTATTGTGTACTGCAAACACATGATCAAGACGCTCATACAAAAGACTTCTCATCACATGCAAAGGCATCCGCAAGCTGTCGTCTGCACAGTGCTAGTGGTGGTGAGAGCATAGGGCACAAATACACGCAACCAGTACACCACAGACGTGCAAATCTTTCACCACAATTCAAGACCAGAACGATCATAAAACCATTCCCAGTTTATGGCTCGACCGAAACGGAAATAACACATCTTTCTCGCACTCCTCCAACAAATCGTGATAACGTAAATCGAGTCGGATTTTCGTCGCCATCACGAAATGTCGAGACGAAGTATTGGGTTGCGTCCGGTCAATCGAAAGATAACAACAGCAGCGACTCGGAGTACACAGTTTCCAGTTCGCCTATTCAAGTAAGCATAGGAGGATTAGGATTACGGCAGTGTGAAGAGAGTGTGTTCGAGGACAGCCGAGAAAATATAACGGGCTATAACGAGACAAGGCATGAGAGTAAACAACTCAGGGTTCCGACGGTTTTGACAATAACACCTTCATCTTCTAAGGTGAGAGAATTCGGAGACCAAAGGAAGACTTTAACTTTTGTGAAGGAGTTAGACAAGGGTGCCAATAATGTTGGAATAACCGAGTTACGAATAAGTTCATCATGTGCAAGTCGCTCGTTAGGAGACAGGTCATTACACAACATGGATTCTACAAATAATAACTCGCGAGACGGATCGAACCTTGTAAATTGCATGGACGGCACAGGACAAAATCAGGATAATCACGGATTACAGGCCAGCCGGATTTTCAAACCAATTAAACATGACGAATCTGTTGGTAGATGTGAAGACAACGATACACGCTTGTCTGCCCCTGAAAGACCAGTGTCTTCCTCGAGTAGTGCACCAACTACGCCTAGTTTTCCTAAACCTTTTGTCCCGCATGGCTACGACATAGCTAGGCAGCAGTTTTCTCAGCATGATAGAAATTCGAGTCCTCAAGGAATTGGATCAAGAGCAGAGGAAGTTTCCTCCATGGCTAGGACTACTTACAAGAATTCTAATTCAAAGTCAGGACAGACAGAAATTTCTGGGGCAAGTGGAAGGCTAGGCTTTGGGACTATCACAACAGTGGCTTCATTAAAGCCACTGGGTGTCACAAAACTTGCCAAGGTGTCCAAAAAATCACTACAGTCGTTTGAAGATTTTACCCCTACAAGTTCCCCCACAGCAAGTCGGCGTTCTAGTGTCTCTAGTCAAGATCTGTCAGATGCTACAAATGAAGTCAAGGTGCTATTAGCCAGAGATGTTAGTGTCGGAGATACTGCTGGACATTCTGTAAGGGTAAGTGCAGTGCAATTGCCAAGGAAAACTACCTTGAACTTGAGACAAAGCTCAGTAGAAACTGACACCAGAGTGTCACCCATGGAGAATAGTAAAAAGTTGTTCATTGGAAGTGAAACTGGAGAAATGAAAAACTTAGTGGGACTAAGAACAGATTTCAGTGAATTTCGTCTCCAGGGGGCTCGTGTGTCTCCACGCAACAGCCCTAAATCGTTCATAAGGACCCATACTATAAGTGCTCCATCATCTCCAGTAAGATCTCTCCAAGATCTCACAATGAAGATGAAGGAGACACCATCTGCATCTCCATTGCTTTCTCCAAGAGATAAAAGGCCATTCTCTCCTATGTCAGAACCTGCAGAAGACCAAGGTTGTGTCCCAGACATTCAGGATGAATTGGAGCATCCTGGATGTTCACAAACTTTGCCTAGAAATTTTCATCGCAGAAGGCCCAAGACCGCCCCATCAGTGCCAACAGCCCTCCTTCGAGAAGTGAGCAATGTGGGGAAGGAACTGAAAGATCGAGTTTCCACATCTTCTCATAGAGATGCATCTTCCCCCTTGAAGTTTTCATTTCAGCCTATCAATGTGAAAATAAAGGAAGATACAGAGAGTGACTCTGATAGGACAATTTTATCCCATGCAAAAAGTAAAACTATCTCTGTAAAAAAGAGGAAAAAACCCAGTTATTCTGGTCAGTCCACAGATTCAAGTGAAAGCAATGGTGAGTCAAATGGTCGATCAAGGAGTGATCCCACACAGGATCGAAAGCGAAGTGGGGAGACAGGGGAAGCAGTTTTTGAGAACTTGCAGGAATCACAAAAGGGGCACAGTAGTTCCAGCATCGTCAGTGCAGAAAGTGCCCTTTCTATTTCAAGCATAAATACAACATTGAGTGATCCAAATGGAGAAGAAACATTTACAGATGCGTATGAAGAAGTCCTTCGAGAAGCAGATGGGCCAATTGCTGATAGTCTTGACCAGGCCAAAAATGTTGGCAAAAGCCAGTTCAAGCAGAAATCATTAACTTGGCCTAATGGAGAAAAATCAGAAAACGAGTTGGCAGAGTATTGTGCGGATAAAATCAATATGGCCTCGAGTGCCCCAGAAGTTTCTGGAATTGAAGAAAAATCTTCAGATGATTCATCTCAACATCCAAAGAGTAGGAGCCCTGTGCTTATGCCAAAGCAAAAAAGTCTAACAGATTCACCCAAAAGGACTGACAGCTTTTCTGATTCTTCCCTGGATAGTGTGAGGCACAAAAGGAGTACTAGCGAGCCAGCTCCAGTTGACTTGAGTAAGTCGAGAGCTGATTGTGGCTCTGATCGCCAGCTTCCAACTCTAACAGTAACAACATCACAAGAGTTAGGCCCAACGCAAAGAAGATTTGAGCGAAAAAAGCCTATCATAGGATCTTTTCCAGCTAACCAATTTTTGCAGCCAGAGCCATTAGAAGACCAGCCAACGACTACTGGTTCCACACCGGATCTGAGCCACAATTCCAAAAATTCCAGATTAGAAAGTTTGATCCACTCAAGATCAAGTGCCACTTTGCCAAGAGCAGCTGCCTCCTCCAAAAGTGAGGAGCTGTCACCAAAAACCAAGCAGAAGAGGAAAAAAGAGGTAGGTTATTCTTTTAACCTTACAGTTGGAAGCCTGATTGCCCTCATGAGAGGAGTATGTTTTATTTGTTGTACTTGCCTACCTCATGGCAACAGTAAAATTTTTCAAAGTAAATGTACTCTACTGTAGATTAGCTAATAGAGGAGATGGTAGGGTACCTGGTGCTACATACCAGCTGTAATGGCCAACTCCCAGACGATTAAATTCATTAACTACTGTACAGTGTACCTGTAATTTGTGGTGGTTGTCCCAGGTGAGCTTATTAAAAATATTAGGCCTAATTTAATTTAGTTTGTTTTCATATAGTTGCATTTGTGCTGACCAGTGGCCTATTTTGAAAATGTTTTTTAATGATCATACTCATTGCAGTCACAGACTTAAGAGTTGTCACTAAAACATTGGGAGTCTGGTTGTAATCTACTGTACTGGAGTACAGTACTGTTAGTACTGTAGCTGGATACATTTGTTGATGGGACACAAAGTTGAAATTGCATACCCAGCAGTGTTAGCCATAATTTATATTCCACTGGCCAAATAAAGTTAATTAAATTGCAGTACCCTGCTGTACTACTCAGCAAGTCAAAGATGAAAAATCCCATGCATGCATACGAGAGAAAGACACAGTGCTGTTCTGTTATTTAGGGAGGGGCCATTGCTCCATGGCCCCCTCACTGATTGCTGATTATTTTTTTCAATTTTTTAAAAAATGTAAAAATGTTTTTGAAAACAAAGTTTACTTCAAAGGTAGCATATGTAGCACCAGATTGCTGTAAGGAGTCTAAGGACATCCAATTTGTCAAAAAATTTTTAAAGGGGAGGGGGATACACCTTCCCCTCAGACCCCTCCTGCAGATAGGCACTCATAGAACAAACTGCATGCCCCCCTTTCCTCTGTGAGACAAATTCTTGCATGGGTGGTACTGTGGAAAAATTCTAGATGTTGGCCCCAGTACCTGGCAGTTGCAGGCCCTAGACTGTAGTATATGCCTCTTACATGCCCCCTTACATTTTCTCATAGATGTCTTGTCCTCTTCCCCCCTTTCCCTGCCTGCTGAATGTTAAAATTAAGCCCCTATACAAATGGATTTTTGCTGTATCTAGTTACAGTACTATGTACCAGTATGCAGTGTTCTTCACTGAGTTAATTTTTGTCTGGGTGCTCTGAACGGTAAAGGTCAGTTGTGATCGCTGGCTATAAAGAGCAAGGGGGGGGGGGGGTATTGTTAGTTTTCTTTGAAAAACGTTTGTCAAAATAAATGATAAATTTTATTATGGCCTTCTTTGATGACTGAGTACATTTCTGATCATCATTACTCCAAGTTCACACTTAAATTATTGCTGTTTGCTCTGGTTTTGAATTGTCTGTCCGGGTGGCTCAAGTTTTTGTCATGGTGGTACATTTTGAGCACCCTATGCAAATTTTGTCCTGGTGCAGCACCCTTTAGAACAAAACAGCTAGTGGAGAACACTGAATTTTGAATTGATAATTTCTGTCCAGGTGGCTCAAGTTTTTGTCATGGTGGTACATTTTGAGTACTCACCCTCTGCAAATTTTGTCCTGGTGCAGCACCCTAACAAAACAGCTAGTGGAGAACACTGCCTGCATGTGGTATCACAGGTAACTGTAGCACTTGCGTTTACCAAGAGGTGCTACTTAAACATCTGTCACTGTGTGTCTGTGCGGTAAATAGTAATATCAGTAGTCTACTGCTTGTAAAAAATCAGAGTTCATTTTGTACGGGCAGGAGCAAAAGCCTTCTTCATCAATGGAGACATGGTAGAGGGCAAAAGAGTCAGGCATTAGTATGTAGGCTGACAGTAGTTCAAATTCCCTTTGCTTCAAAATTTCCTGAAGAAAATGATAAAATAGAAGCATGTTTCATGGGGATTCGCAGATTTTGTCACTTTATTTGCAAGCTTTCGTTCCAGTGCAGGACTGAGTAAATGTGAAAGTTTATTTTTGGGATTGTTGTGTTTTTTTTATTTTCTATGTAGGTCATTCCTCTCAGGTTATAGGTATGACATATGTCATGGATCTAGAACAACAAGTTAGAGAGCTCTTTTAGCAGATGTTTTAAACAAAGCTGCCTCTGTGCTGAAGTGTCAGTAGAGGGATATGGGGAAATGAAAGGCAGATCTTGATGATGATACAACAACAAAGGTAGAAGAATACACCTTTGAAATTAGGTTGTCATTGACAGTTTTCAAGTTCAAACAATACCTTTTATAGTCACATTAGGAGCAGGGATCTGTAGGCAGAACTTTAATTTGATGTTGAATACATTGACAGGATCTCATTGCAAGTGTACAGTAATTCTGAGTTTCCACCTAGAGGTCCTTTTGTTAAGGGACAAGGTATTTAAATTTAAATATGTCATCTGTAAGAAAGGCTTTAATGACTTTCCTACAGTAAAGCTCCTTAAGTATTCAATTAAAGCATTTGAAATGACAGATGATTTCCTGTAGACTTTCGTGCACCTCTGTCCCCCACCCCCCACCCCCACAAAAAAAAAAAAAAAACAACACTGTACAATGAACATTAAGTGTGTGACAACACTTTCATACAGTGAATGGTGATTTCACAGATTGCATAATTATATGTCACAGAAATTTATACAGTACAAAGTGATTTTCACAGAATTTTCTCTTTGCTCTGAGGTCACAAGTCTTCCTCAGTCTCATACATGTTTTATTCAATGCACTGATAGTTACATGCATACTCTTGTAGGCCTGTGATACCAACAGTATTTCATTACAAGGTTACAGTATGCAATGAGCTTAGTAAGTACTTAGAGCCTAGAATGATTTAAATTTCAATTCATTTGAGTTAGCCCACCATGGGCAATCTTTTGAAATCAACTTCTACTTGTAGTAGAAATTCTTTCATAGGACATTGCAATTGTTGAATTTTGTCAAGAAATGTGACATAACAGACAGATCTTTTCATCAACATCTTTACTGTGAATGTCTGTGGTGCATTGATAAATGGTGATATTAAAAGGCTGTATATATATATACAAACCTACAGTATACAACAGAACAATATACATCCCTACAAACCAACTTTATATTGCATTTGTTTTGACCACTTAATGTAATGACCAGTGGGTTACAGAATTGGTTACTTTGGGGCATGTAGTGTACCTGTAACCAGAAGTGGGGAAAGAGATGTATTCTGAGGCAAATTTCCCTCCCCCCTCCCTTCAAAAAATCAATTGTAAGCATTTCCATTTTTTTTTTCAGTTGTATGGGATGACTAGTAATGCAGGCCTTCAAGGTGAATGCATGAAATTTCCCTAAAAAGTTAACACTCTCTGCCCCTCAAAAGTAAGGTGGCTAAAGGTGCAGCATATGATTGTCAGTGCATGTGTGTGATTTACTTAGTATACGCCCAACTCTTGGTGGAAATTTGAAGTCTTGTCCTGTAAAACAAGTGATTGTGTAATTCTAAACGTTTCCTTTGATGCATTAAGATATCAAAATTTAAGTCTTATGACTCTTGTCTGTAGACAGCCATTTTTTAATTTAATCTGTTTCACTTAACTTCATCTATTAGTCTGAAAAATCTTCTTTTTATTACCATTATTCTTATCCTTCCCCTTAACAAAAATGAAGGAGACTATCCCCTCCCCCAGAAGAGGATACTAATCCTACTTTCTGTGCATCCAGATGGTTTCCTCTTCTCAAATTCCTCTTCCAAAAGAACTGATGATAAATGATCCGAAAAGAAATGAGTGAAACAGCTAAGTTGAGATAACTATGTGTAATAGGTCACTAGGTATTGGTAAAAAGGGTAAATAGATTCCCTAACCACAGGGGAGTTTGGGGCATTTTATGTCTTCATTATGGCAACAGTTAAAAAAAAAAATGGAGCATTTGCACTGAACACACTTCTGTTCACTCCATGTGAAAGTGTGCAGACTTTGATATCCTGAGGAGAAAATGATGATGCACTTTCATCAACTGGTCCAAATCCAGTACTGTATAGATTTTGTTTCAAATTGAAAATATTTTAAATTGTAATTTGTTCTTTGGGGAAATGCCTGGTAAATTCCCTCATCCTTCATTCCTACACCTGGTAACTATGGTTGCATTGCAACTGATGTTTGTCATGTGCTGTGCTGTCAATTGATGCAGTGTACATGAGGAATGGTACCCTAAGATAAACTTTATTAATCTCTTTTGTGTACAGGTTTGCCACATTAGGGTGGATAAGCCAGAAATAAATGTCTTCCATTACTTCGAAGAAAAGCCTGGTTTCATTATCTGTTCCTATCAGATCAGACAAAGTTATTCCCAGCTTAAATCTGTTGTGACAACATTTTAAGAACGTGGAGGGTCATAGTATCTCACACCTGGTCTGTTACATTGTGTGTGTTTGAAAAAAAAAAAAAGTTAAGTACCATACTGGGAGTATATGCTAGGTCCCTGTTTGCATTTCTCATCAGTGAATTGGCTTTGTTTTCAGATGCTATCAGTTCTGTTCAAACAAAATTACTGTAAGTGCATCTGAAAGCTCGGATCTAGTGGAAGTTGTTAACTCTAATGGATGTGGGGGGTCCAACCCCAGGTATCATTGTCAGAATTAGGGGATTGCCTGTTTACTCTGATAAAGGGACAGTACAGTTTGATATTAGCTTTTACTTTGTTGTGAGTTTGTAAATTCTTCCTTGAGTCAAAGGACTTTGGGAAAGTAAATGAGCTTTCACATTCCAACTGTGCATGCCCATTTAGTCAATCATAAGGGCACATCTGCAGGGTGTATATGCAGGGTGCTGCGTGTGATTCATAGGGCATGCTGAGAATTGGGATAGAAATGGTGGGTCCATGTGCAAAGTATGATGCTTGGGTACAGGGAGTTGCTGTTAAGTGGATGGGAAAGGAAAGTTCAGCATTGTGCCAAACCCTATTAGATCCAACCAAGCATGAAAATCCTTTGATGAGTGGTCATTTAAATTTCAGGGCATTTGGTTGTGTGATAATTAAAATTTTAATCTTCATATCCTGTGTACCTGCATTCATGCCTGATACTACCTTTATTGTAAATGAATTAAATGGAATTATCGTTTGATGTTTACAAAGTTGCCACAGGCAAATAAGCACCACTGTTTACAAAACATACAAATTCAAAATGGCTGAATTTGATTGTTGTGGAAGTGTATAAAATGCCATGCATATTGAGAGATAGTGTAAGGGGGATACTAAATGAATTTTGATCAATTTTCTCATTCTTGTGCATTTTCTACCATCCATTCTCAACATATATATACATAGACTCAAAGGAATAGGCCTGTTTTTTCACTAAACAAGAGAGAAAAAACTACAAAACAAGTTAATGTGTTGATAAGGTAACTGGCAGAGGTGAAGTAATGGGTGAAACATGAAACCCGATGTCTATTCAAGATGTAATGTTCGGATAATGTAAACTTAAAATACTGTGTGTAGTTCTTACCTGTAGGGACTGTTTTGAGTTGTAAACTTCAATATTGTAAAGCTTAATGTGTGGAGTTGACCAGTGAAGAAAGAGCTCATTATTCCATACCTGGCTACGGTAGATTACTTTACATTGGTTACCAGTCAGTCAGTGTATTAAGTTTGTTCCCTTGGGTTACTGGGTCATCACTATCGTACCTTACCTCTGATGATCATGTTGGCTTGCATCTTAGTACTCTTAACACCTGATATGGCTCCCTTAGATCCTTTCCAACTGTACTAGACTCCATGTCCCTAAAACAGATACTGTAGATGAAGTGGTTTGCTTTCAGTGTAGAAGGCCCAAGACTCTAGAATACCCTCCCCAGACTTACTAGGGAAGCTCCCCCCCCCCCCCCACTGCCAGTGGATATTCAAACAGCATTTAGAATGTTTCTGTGTATTATGGGTTTTTTTTTTTTTATCTCTCTTTGCCGTTAATTTTGTTGTTGTAATGATTTTTTTTTTTATCTATAATTTCTCCTCTGTGCCTCTGTTGCACTTAGATCTGTGTATTTATTATTTAATATTTAAAAGTTTGTTCAAAGAAAAGAGATCAGTGGTTACATAGGTCTTATCATTGCCACAAAGAGATTTGGGAAATCCAACTAGCAGCTCCATGGTTTAACTATGAAAGAGGCATATAACCCAGGAAGCTACAGTACAGAGAGAGAGAGAAAAAAAAAAAACAAACAAACAAACAAACATTAAAAGAGCCTGCAAACCTCTATAATCTTAACTGACATAAGAAAAAGCTTAAGTTGCACTTATAAATAGTAGTAAGGCAAATCTAGTCAGTAGGTTTCTTTTTAAATGGGCTAATATCATTACAAAATCAGTACAGTACAGTATCTCTCCAGTATTTTTGGATTTGGGTACCTATGGCCCTGGTCAGTCCTTATGATACTCTGGAGGAATTAAGACTCCTATAATAATGTCATAGACTAATATAACTAACACAGGGACAAAATATGTGATCAGCTATAATTACTGTCCACTACAAGCATACCAGTGAGTATTAAGACACCATTAGGCTTACACTACAGGCTTCTCAATAGCTGAGGTGTCTAATTGACGGATAGTGGCTAACTAAGAGGAAAACTTGCAACTGAACAGTGAAAAGATCACAGCGCCAGTTATGCTATAATACTGAAAATTAAAACCAACAAATTAGCACAAATTTGAACTCAGTGTTTTTTTTGTGCATATATTCAAGACTGTATTGATAATAACACTGGAAACACAAAATCCAAGAAAAATGGAGTTGCTACTCAATTCCTGTCTAGGAGTTGTTACTCTGAAGTAGAGTTGGACAACCCTCCCAAGCCTAGAGTATATTGTTGCTCCCTTCTTCAAGTTTAAAACGTGAAAATGTTTTTGTCACTGAATTGCTTAAGTCATGTAGATACTGTGAACTCCTCGATGTTAATTTCTACCTTTAATATGCAATGTTCTGAAACATCATCATAAAATGCCTAAAAGATTAGTAAGAGGATAGTTGTGTGATACTTTGGCAGATCTCTGTTTTCTACTGTAAGTATAGTTGGCATAACTGTGTATTCTTTACATGTAGACAATCTTCATAATTTTGAGGCCCACTTTATCCCTCTACAGGCAGCTCAAACTGTTGACCCAGTGTTCTGTATCTTGTAGAGATATGGAATAATGTTGGTTTGTCTTCATGCAAGTAGCCAAATGAAAATTGTAAAAAAATAGTATGTTCGTAACCAATTGCTTCAAATCTATTAACCCTTCTATTCCATGTTCTGATCCCTTTAAAAAGACGTGAGTCTGAGCACTTGAAGAGCTCTATAAATATGGAGTAGTACTGTGCATTCAGTCATCATAATTTCCTCACTCTCAACTGAACATTCTACTCTCCTCCTGCTTGTCTGTAATTTCCTGTTGCTATGCTGTTGTAAACTACTTGTACATGGTTTAATCGCAGTCCGTCCAAGGTAGCAATTTGTGTTCCAGACTTGTCTTGAATACTTCACAGTTCTCATGGAAATGTGTTAACAATTTCAACTGTCACTAAGTCTCAAGTACCTGTGCTGGATGCTGGCGCAGTCTTCATGCAGAGCTAGAGTGACAGAGAAAATGTGAAGATGTAATGGAGAATGCCTGTTGCCATGGAAATAATGTGCGGTTGCCCGGTCATGTAAAGCCATCTGTGTGTGCATGTTTGAAGTTATGCACAGTCCACACTTGTTTTACCACCATACTGCTGCATATGTCAAAACAGAAAGATAGAAAATCATTACATTACATGCTTGAACTGCTATGGACTGCTGTGGAAATGAGTTGCTGTGTGGTGTGATGTTAAAGGGGGTATGGCATCCCCCCCCCAAAAAAAAACCAGGGAGTTGCTAGCAATTTCCTGCCTAAACATAATTTAGGAATAGCCCTAGAGTTCTTAAAACAGTTGATGACTGCATAATTTGATTGACATTCATTGAAACAATATAGCTTCACTCTGGTTGGTCAACCATGACTTGTACAGCAAGAACTTTGTGTTCCCAGTGAAGCTCCCACAGTGTTTCAATATGTCTCTATATTGACTCAGTGCAGACTTAGCATACTTCCACAGGCTTAGCTCTGTGCCTCTGTCCTGGAGGCGTACTAGACTGGTGCCTATTTTTTAATTCCTTGACATACTGTACTTGTAGTCAGAGGAATCATCTATGCAATGGTGATGGTGATGGGTGTACTGTATGTGTGTATGTGGCACTGCTTGTAAACATGATATCTCAAGAAGGGTAACCTTAAGGGATCTCATATTTGGCATGTAGATACCCCTTATTGAGTAGATGATCCCTACTGATTTTGGTGAAGGTCAAAGGTGAATTGGAATCACCAGCGACCTGTCAAATTGTTTACCATGACAATTACTCAAGATGCATAACTTAAAGGAATTTCATTTTCATACTTGGCATGTTCATGGTCCATATTAAAAATGATCCCTATAGTTTTTGGTAGAGGTCAAAGGTCATTTGGGGTCACCAGAGGTCAGAAGTTTAAAACTTTGTAAGCACTACACCTCATGCAGGGAAACTTTGATGAATCACATACCTGATATGTGGATGGTCCATATCAAGTGAAGGTCAAAAGTCATTTAAGGTCATTGGAGGTCAAAAGGTTATTAATATGGTATTAGAGTCTTTGATCTATGCCCATGGATCCTAGACATTCTGTCTGAACACTTGTCATGCCCATATGTAAGATACGTTGGTGTTATATTACATCAACGTGCAAATCAAAGTTTCTTATTATGACTTTACAACAAACTTGTAGCCTAACAGAAGTTATATTTTCAGGTCCCGACCGACCATCGACTTCGGGTACCGGGTTCCGAATTTTGGACCCGGTGCAAACACTATAGTTTGGATATGCTGTCCCAGTCTCTGCTGTTATACTGATCATGCATATACAGTATTATTGTAAAATTTAATCCTCTAAAATTGGGACAAAAGAAATCTTTACAGTAATTCCATCTACAATTTAATGTATAGAGCTTTGTAGTGCTGTTCCAGTAGGTGACCTAAGTGACCCTGAAAATCTGTCGTGAAAAGAATTAAGACACATCTCTCATGATGATTTGCCAGTGAAGTATTGTGTAAAGTAGTAGTCCTTTTGAAAATACTACTGTGCCACTGTACACTAAACAGCCTGTCTGAATAACTCTTATACAGCACCAAGCTTGTTTACTCGTGTTGTGAAATGTACATACTGCTGTTCTTACTCAGTAAGTCTCCAGTACCACAAAGTCTCCATCTTCCTTTTAATGCAACTCCTTTTTAACTATCATGGATGTTTCGGATGACAACTATGTATGGTAAAGGTGCATAAATCGATGTGACCGTGAAATTGATGCACCTACATAAATTGCTTGCTACCAGTCCAGCAATGAGCTGCAAGATCTATTATCTGCATAGGCAATAGGCTATGTACAGTAATCAAACTTACATAATCCCACAATTTGAAATCAATTTCAGTTACCTGGCAATTAAGTGACAATGTTATTTTGGAAGGTTTTAGAACTCTTTTGGGGCAAAAGAGGTAAAATTCTAAGAAAATGGGACACCCTCAAAAGCACTCAAACTGCCTCTCTTTGATGTTGAGGACCATTTTTTTTTTAACTGTTCATCATGATAAATTTTTACATATTATGTCTTAGCTTCTGATTCATCATTCTTGTATTTTTCATGGTACTACTGTGTCTTATTTTAGTGTTCATTTTCTCACTTAAAGAAAATGTACCCATTTTAGGTCTGAGGTAATGTTTAAGTGTTTGTATCTGTTTTATACGCTTTTGCTTTCAACCCATTTCCATTGTATTTTTACGATATTGGCTAAATATGTGTCAGCCAGCCAGCCAGCCAGCCAGCCAGCCAGCCAGCCAGCCAGCCAGCTAGCCAAATTGTATTTGCATAGACTAGGGTGTGGTATCATGAAGAGTAATTTAAAACTGGTTCGAACTTCACATCTGTCACAGTTGACATTCTCGGGGCAATACCACATCATACATCATCTTGCACCAGTTGATTTTTGACCACTTTTTGACTGAAATGATAATGGTTTTGCTCTTTAAGAGGAGAAAAAAGTAGCTTTGATACGTATGTTGGTCATGATAAGTTGTAGTTCTGTGTCAATTTCCTAGTTACTGAGGCTTGTATTGTGCAAAATTTAATTTGGTTAAATTTGGTCTTAAAATCTTATTTCCACAGTTGAAAACCTTTTTTTGGGGGGAGAGGGGGGGGGGGAGGAGAGGTTTCAATGAAAGAAAAACCCAAGCATTTGTGATGGCATGTGTATGTGTGTGTATGGGTGTATGTAAAGTACCTGTGTGTATTTTTGACACTTAGCTTGTAAACATGATACTGTATCTCAAGAAGGAAAACTCTGACAGTTGTCATGTGAATGTCCCATACTGAGTTGCCTACGTAGCAGGCTGTATGGCGTATTCCTTGTTCAGTCATATTCCCACCGCCTGCCAAAGTGAATGCTGAACAAATTCTTTTGGATATTCATAGAAATATGTGGCCTCATGACTGGTTGAATGTTAGTGAATATTTATAAGAAGGCAAACATGTGGTCCTGTTTAAATCTTGAAGTAGCCTATGCCACCCACAGAGTTGGTACGTCATTGTATTTAGCCACTCCCTGGTAGTGCCTACTGCACAGGTGGTTTTGCAGTACAGTAATGATAAGACTTCCTCTCAGGTTTCAGTCTAGGCTTTCAGTTTACGACTACAGTAGTTCACACACACACTCAAAAACAATAGCAAGAATAGTGAGAGCACATGAATAAGTCATATTATGGTAATGAAGTTTGCATCTAAAATTGGATGCAGTCCTGTTCACTTTGGCGGACGGTGGTTTGGGAAGCTGAGGAGCTGAGCAGACAGAGTCCGGTCCGCAGGGTACATATTGAGAGGAAGACAGGAAGAACCCTATTGATTTGGTGGAGGTCAAAGTTCATCTGAGGTTACCAGAGGTCAAACTCTGAAAACCTAGTAAACACGATATCTCCAGACAGGAAACATCCATGTTCTATACAAACATGTGGATGGATTAGATCTAGATTTTTGGTGGTTGTAGTTGGTTTCCCTACATTAATCCAACAAAGAATGTCTCCAGCGAGTTTGCAAGGATACCAACTAGTTTGATAGTTTTACTGGGTATAGCTCAGATGTTAATGTAACAGTGCAAATTGCAGTTTTGGTACGGTTTTGATTATGTGCCTGTTACATAGGTAGTAAATAAGCATGCAATTTTGGTTTAGCAGCTTAGCCAATCAGAAGAGTGTTAAGCATAGTATGCAATAATGGAAGGCTATGTGACAGGCTTGACAGCAGACATTTGGTTGGTGAAGATACTGTACCCTGCTATAACATGCATGTATGTAGTCCCTTTGGGGTATAGTGGTCATTTGGTCAGTTCTAGCAATATTTCAAGGTTCCTTTGAAATTTGGCTTTTTCAAATTTTGAGTTATTGTGTGGAGAATGTTTTATGCCGAGAAGGTGAAAAAACTCAAAAAAGTAGTGGTTTTAAATCATTATTGATGTGGCAAGCTCAGCTGTTTAAAACTTCAGATCTCCCAATGTTTTCTCTACAAAATATTGGCAGTTAAAATCCATAAAGTGTATTAAAATTGGGCCTAGCATGCTATGTGCACTCTTTAGATCAAGTTGTTGAACCTTACCTATTACAGTGGATAGAGTATGTGGATGTAACTGCCCAATCCTCCCTTCCACCCCCACCTCCCTCCCACCTAAAAAAATACAATAATAACTGAATGTATCATAAAGAGAAATAGTACAGAAGAAATAATTTTCATACCTTTAAATCTGTGATTGAAACTTAAGTTGAAAGGTAACTTTTATATTTTCAAGAAATAACATATTTGCAATGAGAAGTTCACTTCTTTGTAGCTTACTGTATATTTATCTGTTCTCCCAAACTTTGAAAGTTTCAAATGATGACACATTCGTTTACAACTGTGTCATGCATTCTGTTTTGGGGAAAAACAGTTATTTACTGATTTTACTGGTGAGACTGATGGTTTAATATGACAATAGCTTTTTCCAGCCTAGCTTGTCAGTGCAAGCACAGTATTTCCCTTTGAAACCTCCCCTCCCCCATCTCATCCCCATCATGGACCAGGCGCGTGTCCAAGGGGAGACCGGGGGTCTGGACCCCCCTGCTCGTGCCAACCTTAAGATTTTTAAAGTTTTTGACCTTAGGTGCACGCAAAAGGGCTTCGCCCTCTGGCCAGAACCCCCCCCCCCCCACCACAAAAGCTTCCCACATTATACAATGTAGCTGTCCCTAGTGTTAACCTCTCCCATTAAATGTTCCCCCTCCTCCTGTAGTTTCTCTTGCCCTTTGAGGAAGACAAGTTACAGCAAGGACAAACAATAGAAGCACACTTCAGATTGTGTCAGTGGATGAAGACAGGTCAATTAGAAACAAACTAAAGAGGGCCAGTTTAAAAATAATTTTACAAGTCATACCAAATGCGAGGGGGTGTCCATCAATTTGATAAACACTTTTTGTAGCCTGAAAGGAATTTCTAAATATTTATATGGCATTTTTATGTAGTGTTTACTAAACTCCAGGATGTACAGTGTAAAGACAGCTGCAGGTTGCATCATGCAGTAAAAGGGAACACAGATTTCAACCTAAAAAAAGTAGTAAACAATGCAAAGAATGCAGCATTATATGAATTTACACAACATTTTCCATTTTCCGCATTTTTGTGGTAGGGCTATATATATCTCCAATGATTCCTGGTAAAACGGAATTGTTTGCCTTTGTTAGATCTGAGAATAGATGTGTCTATCCGGTCGAAGTCCTCCTTTGCAAACACCTCTAATTATAGGTAAGAACCTCACGATTTATTACTTTTGGACAAAACACAACAAATAAACCTTTGGGCCACCTTTTTGTGTGGGAAAGCTGTTAGAAACATCATTGAAAGATTTATATTTCTCAGAACTGCACAAATCTTCTGAGAAGGTTTGCAGCCTTGTCCACTGCTTGCTTGTTGTCTGCATTTTACACTCGTGAATGTTTGCGTGAGAGCTGTTAAACCTTCTGGTGAGAGGCACTTCTGTTTTAGTAGAACTTTTACAGAACAAATTGTGTGAATTAAAATTTTCCAATTCATGAAAGCTTTTGTTTGAATGTCAGTAGTACTCACATGTCATTGATCAATGCAAGATTCAAAGATTCTTTAATGACTGTTTTAATCAGCTAAAAGTGATGTCAGAATGAAAGAAGCAAATGAATCCTCAAAATTATCAAAAAATGATTGTGAGTTCATTGTGGACTGGTTTGTTACTGTTGTCATAGGGGTTTGCCAGCTGTGTATATTTTTCAATTCACGTCGCAGACATACATACCCCTTGCTACATCTAGTTTGCATTATTCTTGTGTGCTGCCCGGGACAGTTCTGACACCACACCCCCTATGTCCACCATCTTGGCCGACAGCTCGTCCTCATTCTCCTTCCGGTACAAAGCTGCTGCCTCGAAGGTTTTGGGTCTCAAAAGTCTCGTAACTTTATATTTGCATATATTTTTCAAATAACACCCTACTGTACTATATATTGTGGTGCAATATTTGCAGATGGCACCTTGATAAAGCCAAGTGTTGCTTGTTCCCTGCTTTTATTGTTAGTGCAAAGGAAAGCGTTTTGATTGGACAATGATTATTTACATTTAATTGAGATACTTTACCCACTGGCCAATTATCAGGCTCATTTATAGAAAGTTGATCTTTTTCACTCCTTCTTACATGTACCTAATCTATTACACACATGCAGGCGCGGATCCAGACATTTCAAAAGGGGGGGGGGGCTGCTGAAAGCCCCCTTGAATATTCTCCTACAGTAGATTAACAATATGCTAATGTTTGCATATTTGTTATTGTTGATGTGGTGAAAAAGGGGGGGGGGCTGAGCTGGAAAAGCCCCCTTTGGATCCATGCCTGCATATGAACATTATTTTCCTTCCTTCAGGTATTTTGTCACATTGTGTACTTTGTGCACAGTAGGTAGATCTGTTATGCCTTTCCAAAGCATATATTTTATGGGACTTCCTGAGCTCTTCTTGTGAACTTATTTTGTAAGTGAAGAGGAGATATGTTACTACTCAGTTATAACCCAAGAATTCTTTCTTTTTTTTTAAATATCAGTCTATACCAGGCTGGTTAAACAGGCCTTGACAAACGTTTCCAAACCAGCTTGCCGTTTGGTGAGTGGCATAAAATATCCAGTCAAGTTCATAGCCAGACAAGGTACTGAAGAGGGGCAATAGCATTGAGAGAGGCAACCTATTTTTAGGGGGGATAAACTTAAATATATTATTAAGGCAATGGTCTTTTTTTCAGGTGCAAAAACTTCCAGAGGGGGAAGTGCTCCACTGCCTCTTCCCTTCCCCCTTGGCTACAGGCTTTATTATTCAGTGTATTCTAAATTATCAAATGAAAGTGTAGGTTGCAGTTAGTGAAGTTTTGCCAGTGGTGAGTTTGCAAGAGTTTTTGTTGAGGCCTGCTGTTAAAATCATTCTGTTTGATACTGTTTGTGGGAAAGCGGACACATATTATACAAGGGGGAAAAGGTTACGTATCTACGCAGCGTCAAAGCTAAGCAAAGTTTTCAATGAGTTTTCAGAAACTCTTTCATGATTTGTTGTGGGACTTGCCCTTCCTTATTGATTCATCTTGGGATGATAATGCTTATCCTTTAAAAGAAAAATTGTTGAAAGTGTAGCAGCTCAGACAGAGCCTTTCAAGTATCATTGAGAGATACTTCTGTAACTCCCACATGGATGAAAGATACATAGACAAATGGTTTTGCATGCAATAATTTGCCTGTTGTGTAATGCATACATTCTTTTATTGCTGAGGTAACGTCCCAGTGCCATGATGTATTCTTAAATTCAGCATAATTGTGTCACCAGATATTGCAAATTGCTAAGTTTCTAGATAAAATGCCTTGGATGCATGTTAAACCTTACCATTGTTAATCCAAGGTGTCTCTCCCTTACACTGTCAGCTTGGTCAGTTGAAAGTTCCACTTCCATTCTTCCGTTTCTATTAATAAATGGAAGTTGAAGTGCGTAAACAGTCACCCCAATTTGAGTGGATATCCGGGTTTGCTTGTATTAGTTGTTGCAGTAAGAGCGGAGTGTATTTGATCATGTGACAATTTGCTGGTTAATAAAGTTTTGTAACGAAATTGTTCATTCCTTGGTAATTATGAATAGGGCCAAAGCCAAAACTACCGTAAGTGTGAGGGACAGAATTTGGAGCATGTTTTTCACTGTTTTTAGCTTCATTGTTGCAAAGTAATAAAATATGAATGGTTGATTTATAAAGAGACAAACAAATGACAAAATCATGTAATCTAAAGTTATCTAAGATTTAGCAGTTGCCATAGCAACAAATATAAGTTGGCGCGAGGGACAGAATGGAAAAACCTTGGTGTCCATGCTTATCAAACATTTTCTTTTATTATTATCAAATTTAGTATATGTTGAAATTAATTTACAACATGTATAACAACTTCAGTTACCTTTGTGATACTGACTGAAGGGGTTTAAAAAATCTGAATGCTAGCATAGGGTATGATGCAATTTTTTTAAAAAAAAATGGAAGTGCGAGGGATGGAATGTGAGGGACGGAATTTTTGTCCACGCTAATGGAATGAAGATTAAGCTGTTTGATTTCCTCACTTTTATTACAAAGCTCCCATCTTTCTTAAGTTCTCAGTCAAAAAAAGAAGAATCAATATTTTATAAGCCAGTTCAGAGACATACATAACTTGGGGGAAGTGACAGGGTGGTTGGGAGGGGCAGGGAGATTAGAGGGAGTATATACACACTCGTTAAAGCTTACATCCTATGGTTGTACTGTAGATGCACGAGGGGCAGGGTAGGAATTCAGAAATGCCCCGCGAGGGGTATTTCCATCTGAAAGGGTAAAAAAAGCTCTTGTGAATATGTTCACGGGGGCTATTTTGTCATTCATGCGGCCTCTTTTTCTAATATCTGTAAAAGGAAGTAAGTACGAGACAATGAATATGGTTCGTTGTTTTTGCAACACTTAAACTGTACAAAATATTTACGATGTTTGAGCTAGAACTGGTCCCAATAAATTTGCTTATCAATGTTTGAATTGATTAGCAATTGCCCCATCTTGATTAGCAATTATTAAAATAAACTTTTGTACTTCAGGTGAGCTGTATTATTCACTTGTTTTAATATGTCACGTTTAAAGGCAATAGGCAGTCGCCCCAAAATTTTCTTTGAAAAATCAGCAAACTCTTGCAAATCTCCTCATATTGCATTACAAGCACCTCTGAAGATGTTTTGAACATAACTATTACAAACAATAGGTAAAGCAAGGTGAAATTCTCCTTGAATTCCACAATTCACTAACAAAAATATTGTCACATGATCAAAATAGGCCAATCATGAACTAGAGTGACAGGATACACTCACTCTGTTTGGGGTGACTGCCTACTGCCTTTAAATGAATAACGATGAACGATCGGCAGTTAAAACAGCGCCCAATTCAACCAAATGTTTAAACAGATTTGCCTCAGAAGTTTAGCATTTTCGTCCCCATGTTTTGCTTTGATATCTTTTCGTTAAAAAAGATGTCTATAGTAAGCCAATTCAGTGACAAAGTACAGCTTCAAAAATAAAATGTTGGTGTCTCTCTTGTGATTATGAATTGGTTCTCCCCGACTCACAGTCCTATTAACTCCCCAAAACAAAATGTAGTTTAGTTGGTGTGTACTGTTACTTTCTCAGTTCAGACAGTAATCGTATGTAGCCTGAGTCTCTCACAGAATTAGAATGGGTGAAACAAACATACTGAAGAAGCCTGCAATATTTGAATGCAGTCACTTGGGTATTTCATGCGATCCTACCGTGTATTACCTATACATAAATAGAGTGTGTAGGCTCATACTTATTTGTTTTGTTAGTTCCATACAGCAGTACCTATTGCATGCACGCACTACATACCCCTACAAAAATATCTGTTCGATTCATGCTGTGCACAAATCAATCGAACCAGGCCTGGTCAGGAGTTTTGGGGCAGATGGACAATGGTTGCCCATCTTAGGCAAGTTCTAACAGTTATTTTTAGGAGCAAGACGGGTGTTTAGGCGGGCACGGGCAATTGCCCGTCTTATAATGCCAGGCCTGAATGGAACTGTGGTAGGAGCAGCTCCTTGGGGGCTACTTTTCAGACATCGTATATTGCATAAAATATAAAAGTATATCCCACAATTTTATTTGAAACAATAATGTGCATGTTATATAAAAAATACCCACTGTTACCACTTCAAAGTATAAGGTATCAACAGGAAAAATAGCAGTACAAACAGCGATCAAAAAAATTCTGCCCTTCCCCGTACTATGCCCAGTGTTCTTGTGATGTACGGCAACTTCTCTACAGAGCAGGTGCATAGCCTACTGCATAGGTGTTTGCATACAATTACTGACCTACACAGGCACTGACTTTATGGTGCTTTCATCATTCTTTTCACTTGGACAGAAGTACAGAACATGGACATGGCTTACATGTATACAGCGAATGCAGTTAGTTGAGTCATGTTTCGAGAAGACAGGCCGAGGTGGATGATTTTATGGCTTCGGCTTCAAACAATATGGCAATTATTACATGCTGCCCTTAGCAGAATAGATACAACTAAGGCAGAGCCTGAAAAATGTTGGTTGGTAATACTTTCGAAGCTCAGTTGGAATTGCTTAGCAACTGGGATTTCTTGGGTAGCAATTTTGCAACGCGATACCCGCCTATTTCGTCCCTAGTTGTGTTTCCTCATTCTCGTGCTCTTCGTCAAGGGGTGATTTTTTTAAATTTGTGGGCGAATTGCCCGTCGCCCCTGCTTATTTCCATCCCTGGCGGGGGAAGAAAGAGATTGACCAGTTACCTTATTCTTTTTCTCGCCTCATGTATCTAATTAAAAGCTAAAATTATCTCACATTGCCCTATAAAAGAAAGAGCCATTGAACCCACATACATATTCAATCCAGATGTTCCCCATCCTTGGCAATATATGGGTGCAATGTGAGAATAAATTGAACAAAATTAACCTTGATTTGTTAATCAGCCCTGCATACCTCACTTATCACTGCTGTTGGATAGTACCTTCAGCTATGAAATATCATTGTGTTTATAAACCCACTAGGGATTGTCCTTTCTACCTCACAGAATACTTGCTTCCAAGTGCCCTTGTTGCATTGCCACCTGAATGTCAAGTCTAGCATTTATTTCTTGTCTCATTTCTTCACCTAACATATTTCATTTTTTGGTTAATTTTCATATTACAACTTAAAAATGGGAATTTCTCAACCCTCTCACAAACATTTTGCTGTATTGGTTTTCACAAATGTTGCACAAATTACTTTGAATTCCTGTCACATGTGATAAAAATAAGTCATACATCCCCAGAATGTCTTCATTGCATCCTTCTTGCTAACAAACATTTGTTGCTCTAGCAACATGCTTTATCCTAGATACCTTTAAAGTGTATTATTCAGATGTGCTGCAATCTCTGTATTGAATCACATACTAAAGTTTTCTGATAAAACAGCAGCTACACTTAGGACAAATGAAAATGTACAAAAATTCCCTTGCACAAACAGGCACTGATCTACCTGTAAGTTGGTCTAACTGAATTCTGTCCCTCACACTAAATTCCGTCCCTTGCAAAAGGTTCCCTCACTGATAACACCCCTTTAAAAATTTTATTTTTTGTTCCCATATTCACAACAGGTATTAAGGTCACAAATACTTGATACTTTGGAGATTTTCACACATTGTGTCACATATTGTGTCAATTTTTCCTTCTGAAAACAAAACTTTAGGGCAATAAACGTGAGGGACGGAATTGTGGACTGATTTTGCCCACTTTTCCCTATTTTGGCCTAAGAATTTTAGGAACATTTTTATGCTATTAAATGTCTTTAGTTGTGGACATCAAAGTACAGAAAAGCAAACTTACCTCATTCATTGTTATCTATAGCTAATTAATTTTAATCAAATTCCGTCCCTCGGGCTTGAGGAACTACATTTTGCATTTTGAACTTGTCTCTACCAAAAACAATGCAAATTTTCCAAAATTTTTTGTTGATTCAGAACCGTCATTTAGTACTCTAGTAAACCAGAAGTGAAGTACTTCCATAAAAGTATCTTTATTTTTGAGGTTTGAGGGTGACCAATTTTGGCTTTCACCCAATAACTATACATGTGATACAGTTTTTGTAGGTGAACATGGTGAAAGATACATTGTAAAGGAGGATGTTCATGTGTGCTGTGTATGCACCCAATATTGTGTATCACTTGTGCACTCTCAGTGGTATGAAGTGTATTGGTAACTTCACAGATACTGTACCTCTCTACACACACAGAAAAACCCAGATTCTGCCTGGATAATACTTTCCACTTAAGCATGCAGGTAGAGTGGTTCATTTGTACTGTACTGCAGAGGATAGAGGAGACCCATCAACACCCATTGCTTCTCTCAAACTTGAAGAGGATTTTTGTCTGTGGTTTCTTCTATTGTGTCCCACAATTGTTTGAAAGCTACCAGCACTGTCCTTTACATTCTGTGCAATTGTGCAAGGAGTGACAGATGTAGGTGTGTGGACAAACTTAACACACAAAAATACATTGTGAATCAGCAGGCATGGATAAAGATTGAATTCTTGTCTTAAAGTACTGTGCAAGAGCCTGACTTGCTGGCAGGGTGTGAAGATGGGAAAATACCCTCTCAATTATAGCCAGACCTGGAATTAAGGACCATAGACCCTTTTCCAAATAGCAATTACAAAGGATTGTGGGATCGAGTTTTGGTGTGTCGTTTTCGTCAACGGTATTTTACTGTGGACAAAAAAAATGCGTACTTAAAGTCTATCTCATAATCCTTTGTAGTTGCTATTTGGAAAAGGGTCTATGCAAGTACTAGCTGTAACGGCTCCAAGGTAGCACTTCCATGTTAAAGGTTGTGTGACATGAAAATAACATAGTTGGATATTTGATGTAAAAAGCATTAAATATCCAGAAAATAGCCAGAATTCCCATTAAAATCCATTAAATATTGACCATTTTACAGGGTCATTTCTATTTCACACTTGTATCCCGAATAAACATGAGTGAATTATGCAAATATGTGACATCAAAAGATGGCCATGGCTCATGTTAGCCTTTGTTTTTTCAACCTTAATTTCAAGGACACTGGTAGCATTGTTATCCCCTTACAGGTTTTTTATGAAAGTCAAATTCTTTCCTTCGAAAACATTGATATTACTCAACAAACTACAATCTATCTGATCAGTAATTAAGAAATAATTTATATAGGGTTAACAAAAGAAATTTTAACACTGTGCAACACTACACATCATTATTTTTGCATAGGCAATGAGTTTCTCCAGAAGCCATCGAACTTTGAAGACGTATATTTTGAGAACAGTAAGAGATATTGAAATAATGCAAACAGATCTTTCATTGGAGGACTTAATGCTTTAACTGACAAGTGAAACAGCTCTCTTTGGTGGCATGTCACACGACCTTTAAGACAGTGGGAAAAACAGCTCCCAGACTTGCCCACCCAGGTGACTTGTATTACTCCTGCACCTATATTGGCTGCGCTCATTTTACCAGTGTCTGCAAACTTTTGCAATAATTCTTCGTTCATCTGCGTAAAATCTGTTCTCCATTAAGTATTCATACATACATCACAATAAGCACAAATCATAAATATTCGATGGAAGATCAATTCAAGCAAGTCTGATTACCATGCATTTCAAGATCGTGGGAGTTTTATTGTGTGATTTCTCTCGGCTAAAACTCACTCAATTAAGAAGTCCCTTTGACTTACTGTGTAAAGGTGAGAAGGTCGTAGAATGTTACTGTTCAAGCTTTGGCTTGCAATATGAATTATTTATGTATTAAAATCAATCAGTATTAGAGAGAAACTAACTTTAAATTAGGCCCCGAAATATAGTGAAATTGGGCGATCTCTGTCATTGTTTGCAGGTGTTTGAGTATGTGAAAAAGAGGCATACATATTTGGCACCTGCTGCGAAGGTAACTGCAAGACATGGTAAGGGTAAAAAATGACAAAGGAGTATTAAAACAGGAGGACTTGTTAACAAAGTAGCAACCTGCACCTTTCTCTGCATCATTTAAACACTCCAAACATCACATCTTCTAGGGAGCTGTGATGGATGCAGCTATGGACTACTAAATTGACTTTGTGCAGTATGAACTCAGAAGGTCATTGGTATACATACTCTTTTATTTGCAAAAAAATATTCCAAATTACAGAAAAACATAAGATACACATGTGCATGTGTATAAGTGCACTAAATAAAGTAACAGAACAGAAATGTTTTACAAGGGGAAAAGAAATCAGAAGGAAGTTGTTCACAATTTTCTGAAGTTTCGTGTAATTAAATTACAGTATTGCTACAGGTTATAATTTATGCAAACCACATCAACTGAAATATGTTCACCAACACAAAGCTCAACCAAATGTGACAAAGTATTGATGGGATATTGTTGGCACAGATGTATACGACTGTATAATGTGCCACTACAAAGCCAGTTTTAGGATAGTATGTATGAAATACTGCTACAATGACAATTATTTTTGGTTTCGATGGTAAGAGAAACCTATGCATTCATGATGGCGTGTGTGTGTGTTAGGTTAGGTTAGATGAGGTTTAACGTCCCAGTTTCCAACCAATTGGTTCAAGTCGAGACGTCCACGGCCTTTTTTCCAGTTGTGGCTCACTGGCTTGTCCCGTGTGTGTGTATGTATGTGTGTATGTGTGTGGGTGTGTATGTATGTGTGTTTGTGACACTTTGCTCGTTAACACGATATCTCAAAAACGAAAACTGCAACAGTTCTCAAACTTGGTACATAGATGCCCCATATTGAGAGGAAGAACCCTATTGTTTTTGGTGGGGGTCAAAGGTCACCGGGGGTCAAACTCTGAAAACCTTGTTAACACAATATCTCGAGGTAGGAAGCTTTGATGAATTTCATACTTTGTATGTAGATGCGTTATGGTAAGAGAAAGAACCCTATCATTTTTAGTGGAGGTCAAAGGTCATCTGGGGTCACCGGGGGTCAAACCCTGAAAACCTTGTTAACACGATATCTCAAGAAGGGAAGCTCTGACAGTTCTCAAACTTAGTACATAGATGCCCCATATTGAAAGGAAGAACTCTATTGTTTTTGATGGGGGTCAAAGGTCACCTGGGGTCACCAGGGGTCAAACCCTGAAAACCTTGTTAACACAATATCTTGAGGTAAGAAGCTTGGATGAATTTCATGCTTAGTACGTAGATGTGTTATGGTAAGAGGAAGAATCTTATCATCTTTGAAGGAGTTCAAAGGTCATCTGGGGTCACCAGGGGTCGAACTCTGAAAACCTTGTTAACACAATATCTCGAGTTAGGAACCTTGGATAAATTTCATACTTTGTATGTAGATGCCCATTAGTAAGAGGAAGAACCCTATCATTTTTGGTGGGGTTCAAAGGTCATCTAGGGTCACCAGGGGTCAAACCCTGAAAACCTCGTTAACACGATATCTCAAGAAGGGAATTTCTGACAGCTCTCAACCTTGGTACATAGATGCCCCATATTGAGAGGAAGAACCTTATTGTTTGTGGTAGCGGTCAAAGGTCACCTGGGGTCACCAGGGGTCAAACCCTGAAAACCTTGTTAACACAATATTTTGAGATAGGAAGCGTGGATGAATTTCATGCTTAGTATGTAGATGCGTTATGGTAAGAGAAAGAACCCTATCATTTTTGGAGGAGGTCAAAGGTCATCTGGGGTCACCAGGGGTCAAACACTGAAAACATTGTTAACACAATATCTTGAGACAGGAAGCTTGGATGAATTTCATACTTTGTATGTAGATGCATTATGGTAAGAGGAAGAACCCTATCATTTTTGGAGAAGGTCAAAGGTCATATGGGGTCACCAGGGGTCAAACCCTGAAAACCTTGTTAACACAATATTTTGAGATAGGAAGCTTGGATGAATTTCATACTGAGTATGTAGATGCATTATGGTAAGAGAAAGAACCCTATCATTTTTGGAGGAGGTCAAAGGTCATCTGGGGTCACCAGGGGTCAAACTCTGAAAACCTTGTTAACACGATATCTCGAGGTAGGAAGCTTGGATAAATTTCATACTGTGTATGTAGATGCCTTATATTAAGAGGAAGAACCCTATTGTTTTGGTGGGTTTCAAAGGTCATCTGGGGTCACGGGAGGTCAAACCCTGAAAATCTTGTTAACACAATATCTCCAGGTAGGAAGCTTGGATAGATTTCATACTTAGTATGTGGATGCGTTATGGTAGGAAGATGAATCCTATTATTTTTGGTGGAGGTCGAAGATCTTTTGGGGTCACTGGGGGTCAAACATTGAAAGCTTTGTTAACACGATATCTTATGGCAGGAAGCTGTGATAGATTTCATACTTAGTAAGTATGTAGATGTGTTACGGTGAGGAGATGAACCCTATTGTTTGTGGTGGAGGTCAAAGGTCATCTGGGGTCACCAGAGGTCAAGAAGCAAAATTTCCCAAGAATTCCCAAGATCGTCATCTCGGGTCACCAGAGGTCAAAACGCAAATTTTTCAAGAATTCCCAAGGTTAAATAGGAACACAAAACTGTTTTCTTCCAGCATGTTAAGATAGCATTTGACCAGTGACTGAAAGGTATGGGACATCGTGGCATTATTTGGAATAGAACATATATCATCGAAACCTCAATGCATTTTTGCATTCTGGTTCTTAAATGGTTCTGGAGATGCCAAGCTGCTTTTCGATTCTTTGTTGTATTCAGGAAACTATGCGATGGTGATGCTGTGTGTGTATATGTGTATGTGATACTTTGCTTGTAAACACTATCTCAAGAAGGGTAACCTCAAGGGGTCTCGATACCCCTTATTGAGTAGATGATCCCTATTGTTTTTGGTGTAGGTCAAAGTCATTTGGGGTCATCAGAGGTCAAATGGTAAATTCATTGGAATTTGCCTGTAAACGATATCTCAAGAAGGATTAATGTGAGGGATCATATACTTACCACATGGATAGCCCATATTGAGTAGATGATTCCTATTCCTTTTGGTGGAGGTCAAAGGTCATTTAGAATCACCAGAGGTCAAAAGGTCAAAACCTTGTAAACACTATTATCTCAAGAAGGATAACTGTGAGGGATCTCATACATATGCATGTGGATGGCCCATACTGAGTAGATGATCCTAATTGTTGTTGGTGGAGGTCAAAGGTCATTTGGGGTTACCATAGGGCAAAAGGTCATAATTTTGTTAAGACAATATTTCCAGAAGGATGACTGTGAGGGATCTCATACATATGCATGTGTATTGCCCATATTGAGTAAATGATCCCTTTTGTTTTTGGTGGAGGTCAAAGGTCATTTGAGGTCACCAGAGACCAAAAGATCAAAACCTTGTAAACAGAAGGAGGATCATCGTGAGGGGTCTCACACTTGACATGTGGATTGTTCGAGTTGAGGAGATACTTTCTATTGGTTTTTGATGGAGGTCAAAGGTCATTTGGGATTGCAAGAGGTCGAAAGGTCCAAGTCTTGTAAACAATGTCAAGATCAAGATCCATACTTAGATCCATACTTAGAGTATGGATTGCTAATATTGAGTGGATGATCCCTGTCTCTTTTTCTTGGAGGTCAAAGGTCATTTGGCGTCAGAGAAGGTCAAAAATTTGTAAACATGATATTTTAAGGAGGATAACTGTGAGGGATCTCATTCTTGGCCTGTGGATTGTTCATATATTGTTCATATTTAGCATGTAGATGGCCATATAGGGTAGATGATCCCTGTTGTTTTATGTGGAGGTGAGAGGTCATTTTGGGTCATAAGATTTCAAAAGGTCAAAACCTCAAACATGAATTCTCAAGTAGGATAAATCTGAGGGATCTCATGCTTGTTCATGTTTGTTACAATATATCCATATGGCAAGGAATCACTAAGCCTTTTGGCTTTCTGGTTTTAATTTTATTCAAGGTACACGGTCTCTGTAACTTCTTGTCACTTATATCATTTTGTGAAGATGACGCACAGTGTCAGAGGTGTGAAAATGCAACAAAATAGAAATATTTGACCTTTGACCTGGATTATCTCATTGGGCCGATGAAATCTCACCAAGTTTTCACTTAAAGAAATTTAAGGACTTTGAGTTCTCTCAGATGAAGTTGTCTTGTCGTCGCACCAAGTTGTGAGGTCTTGAAAACTGAGTGAGGGTGCTGTTTGTCAAGATTCAGGTCAGGGTAACATGATGTGCCAATGGGTTCCCAACAATTTTTTTTTTCACTTTTACTGTGTACCTACCAGATGATTTAAACATATGTTTCACTTTCATTTCATATAATATAGACCAATAAACCATGGCAGGCTGCCCAGCGAACCCTTAAATCCATGAATCCAGTAAAAACCCATGTTGGAATTTTTGGCCCATATATGCCAAAACACTAAAATAGCCCCATAAAAAGCCATAATTTCTTTCCTACTTTGTGTAGAGTCAAGTGTTTTTCCTTTTAAATTTTTCAGAGTTTGGCAAATGTTTTTCATAAATACAGTAATAGAATGGTATGCACATGTTTTATTGATGGGGACTAGGGTTTTAGCTATGCCAGTCAGCACCTTTCTGGAGCAACTAACCTCCCATTGCCAGACTGGTACTCAGTGTGAATACGTGCACTTTACCATCCTGCATAAAATGGAATACAAAAAATAAAACTAATATATGGATATGCAGAACAGTTTGTATGGGGCAGTATTATTCAAGAACCCATTTTTCCAAAAATTACAATGTCAGATGGCCATCAAGGTTCATTAAACGCGATGTGATATGATAGAAAGTGATACAACGCGATACAAAACAACAGGATTAAAATGTTACCAGCCCTTTCACACTGCAGGCAACTTTTTCTTCTTCACTCAGCATTATGTCAATGACAGATTTGTCATGTGATCTAACAACAGTAGCAATTTCTGCCTCCTCAATGGTCACACAAAATATCACTGGGCAACAAGTGGGTGAAAGTTGAAAACATTTCAACTCATTGCATCGTTTAGATTGGGTCATATAGGGTGAAATTGTCTAAGTAATTACGTTGTTTTCAACTAATTTATTGTGTTGTGTTGCGTGGTGCTGATTGTGAAAGGGCCTTTAGACAATTGGCTTACTCTACGGCCCAGGACTGTTTGGTTACTAAATAAGCCAACACATTACTTGGCCAAACTAGAACCTTTGTGGGGAATAGTAATGCTGTCGCCCTCCTCGCTTTGTTGTGTCATCCACCTAAGATGTGAAAATATCCCTTCCCTCATATTCACCCCGCCTCTTCCATCCCTGGATAATTTCACATTTAAAGTAAACCATTTCTAAGGATCAATTATGTTTTACGACACCTGCAGTTCATCATATGCGTAGTATAGCATATTTGGATTGATAGCAAATGGTAGAGACTTCACAGATAAACTCTGTACTGCAGTACTTTAGGCCTTAAATACAATACCTGTAGTACTATTGCTGTGCATACATGAAGGTCCATAAGACATTGAGAATTCTTGGAAGTCTACTCACTAAGGAATGAGTTGCATTTTGCCTGAATCTGAACCTGAACTAGTTACAGGTATTTATCTTAAACAAGTCACTACTTATGTTCAACTGGTATTCAGGTTAGCATTTCATGGAATAGCCTACTGTTAATACTATGCTTTACCAAACAGTGAGATGGTGCTTGGGATGCCTGTCTCTTATCTATATTACACTAAATATTGGAAAGGTGGCCCTCATTGCTGTAAATTTCAGTGATGCTCATTAGCAAATGGAATGTACGTTTTAAGTCTTGCCCATTAATACTAAAGCGGACATCATGGCTTTGTATCACAGAAGTGGAAGATGGAAGAAAAATGTGGGCTAGTGTCTTCCCCTGATGAGCTTGACAGTGTGTGATTTATGGTCCCATTATGGTGGATGCCAAGTATAGCACTTTGTTGTATATTAGATGCGATAGTTCCTGCTGTTTGTAAAAGGTTTTCTGCCTTGTCATTTGAAGAGGCAGCAGGATGCTTTAAGAGATGGATGCAAGGTTGCAGTTTTATCATATCACTCACTGTACAGTAGAAGAATCTGATACTGGTTTCTTTGAGGTCAGATGGAAAATAATAGTTGACATTTTTATGAACAATAAAATAGTGGACACAGCTTCAATAAGACTGTGTGCAATAAAATACTTCTTTAGGTTGGCATAATGAGTTGTTACTATGGAGGATGATTAGAGGATCAGTACTTGTTAGTGAGCTAGTCTTAAATGCACATCTTTGGAACCTTACTTTATGGAGTTCTAGTAACTACCCTGGAAGGTCCTGTAGGTTTAAAGAAGGAAACATGTTCTCTAAAATAACCCCATCCATATTTTTTTCCATAAAAGTTTATCTCTCAGTTCTTTTCTTTTGAAAGTCCCAACAGCTAGGGGGGGGGGGGGGGGGGCTGCAAACAGTAACCAAAAGAATGTCCAGAGAGTTCAAGATATGTGTGGACTGTGGGTGATGTTTTAGAGATGTGTAATGGTAATGGTCTCACCTCTACTTTAGTAAGAGTCCATTCATACCACTGCAACAAAATGGTGTTGCAGGACCTCGTGGCTTGAACTTGTTGTGGAACGGTATTACAGCTACACTGTAATACCGTTTTTATTTTTTCTATATAGTCATATCCTGATAAGTGTATTTTATATCACATACTGTGATATGGACTTTTGGCGATATCTATCGATTTGTATTGTATATCACCTAGGCTTTCACGGTAAACCGATTATTATATTGATACCGGTTTAGAGTCGGTATGATTATTGCATGAGAAGAAAATGGAAAAATCGAAATTATTGTAAAAATCAAAGTACTGTAATCGTTCAATAATTGAAAAATTGGAGAGAGGGTATATTAATCATCTCTTAGACAAAAAAACTAAAGATTTTGTGACAGTTTGTAAGGCTAGACTGGGCCCCAATTTGGCGCTCATGTACAGGTCATACACAGTACACACTGTTTGGTGACGCTGCATCCGGTGCAATGGTTACTTTTAACAAGTAAAGTATGTGGAGATAAAAACCGATTATATTAAATCGAATTTTGATTATTAAGGGTCCGATTATATTGATTGTCTTTTCTGGAAATATCGTGAAAGCCTAATATTGCCCAACCCTGATATAGTCCCTTGTTTAATATAAAAAACTGGCTGATGTGCAAACCAACCAACAACAGTTTTGTGAGCAATAAGTGATCTACTATTTTATAGTACAAGATGTACCCTTACAGTGCAAAGAGTATTCATGAACTTTAGAGGACCGCTGTCCACATGATCTCTTCTGAAACAGTGGGATCCCTGGTTTGTGAATTAAGGAAATGCTGAGAAGACAGCTCTCTGTAGTCCTACAGGGTACTGGGTACATGGGGGTTACAGGAATTAAGGGAGAGTGAGGGAGAGAGTGCATCATTGGGACCAGATGAGTGTTCTCCCATAATGTCTTTTGTGAACCTTTCTGGCTAATTATGAAGGCAGATCACATTTAGGAGTGGGCAAGACTCAAGATGGGTGCAATATTGTTCACTCTGATCAGGTCAGAAGGCTGTCCCCATAGTAGTTTGTACCTCAGATCAAGTTACAGTATCATACCCCCTGACCAAGGTACCAATTACAGTGCCTCAGGCAGTCTGGGAGACTATCCCTTTTGGAGGAAACAAAACTCTCCCAAATGGGGGAAAACTAAATGCAACACATTGTAAAGGCTTGCTTGACTAACAAAAGACAAGGTTTAGCAAGAAGGAAGACCACTCAAGAACTTTCGTTTTTTCTCAAAAATGCCTTGATAAACCACCAGTTGGGACATGGCTTTCGGTTACTATAACAATACACCTAACAAATAAACATTATGCTCCAATCATAAGACAGACAGATTTTGCAAGGAGGTTCCAAAGCCCCATTTGCTACTGACAAAGTAGACAAAGAAGGCATGGAATTGTGGGTAGGAAATATGACGGTGCCCATGAGCAAGTTTCCTCCCGATCGGGGGAAAACTTAAGTGAGAATCTCTGGAACTGTTAGAAAAGAGTCATCAGTCAGGTGCTGCAAGGTCTGTGTCATCATTCCTATCAGAGAGTTGGCAACTCTCTGTTCCTATCAGAGAATAGCTCTCTGCATATGTTGATCTCAGCAGCTATGCCATCTACTACTGCACTATGTCCATTATCCCAAGGTACTGTTTGTTACTGTTTTTGAATTGCTACATTCTTTACATACTGCCCCTAAATCAGTCTTCACAAGCAATTGCAGGCATCGTTAATGTTTCATGTTATCCTATCAAGTCACTTGTAGTTATTACGGCTGTTACTATTATGATCACTGTCACGTAACATTGCAGAGTCTCTGAATGGCGTGCCACGGTTTCATAATGGAGATAGCAGTGGAAGAATCTGGTTGCATGGGATTTTGTTGCATTGTTTTGCTGCATAAGCTGTGTTACTGTGCTTTCAAAGATGATGCACGCATGTAATTAGATCATCATCACCAACTAAATATGAAAGCACATGCTGTGAGACTAATTTCATTCACTTCTGATCAATATCTCCCATCGTCGCATATTACGAAATTTCCCCAAAATACGGTTGATAGCTCCAAACACATCATCTGCCGTGTGCACATTGCTGTAATTAATTTGTTTCTCAAGGCCACTTTACAAATTGGAGTGATTTTCACCAAGATGGGGCTGTGAGCTGTTTTCGTTTTTATTTGGCTTCAATCACGGCACAATCAAGTAGATTATGGAAGTACTTCTGTGAAAAGATCTATAGAATGCTTGTGTTTGGTGGAGATGTTGCATAATTTCTTCATTTTAATTTATTCTGTGTAATACAATTACTGTACATAAGAAATCAGATGGTTCCACATGCTCTATAAACAAATATAACAAACTTGGACAAGTAAACCAAAAATATGCAGATGTGTACAACATGGAAGCAGATGTATGTGATAAAATATATGTAAGAATATGTGTAACATATTTATAGAAATTAGAGGTGTATAAAAATGTGAGAACCCTAAAGTAGCAACGCTAAATAATCACCAAAAATGCCACTAACATGTATTAAACAATTACACTGCAGTGGGGGAAAAATATCTGTAAAATGCTTGAGTACCCTCACAAGGCTACTGAATGATGAAAAATGAAAAGAGCCAATAGTAGGGTAATTCAGATCTTTCATATTTTTTCCATTCTGAGTGGATTTTCTGCATAGACCAAGTGCTATTGTATTTTGAAGTTTTACTGTAACATCCAGTTGAATATAATTGTAAATACTTTGTTTATCATCATTCAGCAGGGAAAGAAAAGCAGAAACAGTTTTGACTCGCTAACCTGTGCAGACCCTTTCTAAAGCTATGGAAGACTTGCCAAACTTAAAAATGGCAAACCTTGGGGTTATCGCGAGAAAATCTGGAAGTCACATCTCAAACCTGGAGATTGTTACAGTAAACAAGTCTCATACATTATTATGAAAAGCGTTTTCTAAACTAGGAAGATTGCAGATTTTTTGTTTCACCCTCTTAATCAAGTGAAGATGTCACCTACAAAGCCGACTGTTTGAAAAAATTAGTCTCTTTTTTGACAAAGATACCTCTGATTCAATAATAACTTAAATTGAAAACACTGATCTTGGTCTAAACAAGGAAACCTATCTGGCATTGCCTCAAAGTGATTTTCACCGTGTGATCTGGCATTTTTACTGTGATATGGTGCCTGAAACTGAGACACACGGTGAAACCGTGAGAGTTTTCAAGTCCGCTACATTTTGAGCTTGTAAAGGTTGTTCTTGGAATGCTTGTTTCAGACACATGTGGCAGTTTGTTTTTAAGATTAAGTCCCATCCAGCTCATGTTTGTTTAAACTTAATTGTCCTTAGAATTTAGAATTTATACTTGACCCGCTAACCTGACTGGTTGTCTTGATTTGTATGATATACCGGCAGCTATGAGATTTCTTCTCATTCTACAAGTTTAATTTTGGTATGTATTATATGGTACAGATTAAGTACAGTACTTGTGTGAATTTTCCAGTGAATTGGTCAGGGTGGATAGGACATTCAAAGAACTAAATTCTACTGATTAATTCATCCAATTTTTTAAGCAGTTAAAATGTCCATGTCACCAGCCTTTGGATGAGAACATATAATTACTTAAATCAACCTTAAAAAGGTCCAGAAGCAAACTTTAGTAAAGCCTCTTGCCCATTTTTCATTGACAAAGAATCTTTTAAAGGTCGTGTGACATGAAAATAACATAGTTGGATATTTGATGTAAAAAGCATTAAACATCCACAAAATAGCCACAATTTCCATTAAAATCCATCAAATATTGACCAGTTTATAGGGAAATTTCTATTTCACACTTGTTTCATGAATAAACATGAGCTAAATATGCAAATATGTGACATCGAAAGAGGGACATACCATATATGGCACATGTTAGCTTTTGTTTTTTCAACCTTAATTTCAAGGACACTGGTAGCATTGTTATTCTCTGAGGGGTTTATTATATAAGTTAAAATTTTTTCCTTGAAAAATATTGATATCGCTCACCAAACTGTAATCTATATGATCAGTATTTAAAGGTTGTGTGACATGCCACCAAAAAGAGCTGTTTCACTTGTCAGTTAAAGAATTAGTCCTCCAATAAAAGATCTGTTGGAATTATTTCAATATCTTTTACCGTGCTCAAAATACATGTCTTCAAAGTTTGATGGTTTCTGAAGAAACTAATTGCCTATGCAAAAATAATGATGTGGAGTGTTGCACAGTGTTATGATTTCTTTTGTTAACCCTATATAAATTATCTCTTAAATACTGATCATATAGATTACAGTTTGGTGAGTGATATCAATATTTTTCAAGGAAAAAATTTTAACTTATGTAATAAACATGACCACGACCTTTAAGAGATAATTTATATAGGGTTAACAAAAGAAATCATAACAGTGTGCAACACTCCACATCATTATTTTTGCACAGGCAATTAGTTTCTTCAGAAACCAATAAACTTTGAAGATGTATATTTTAAGAATGGTAAAAGATATTGAAATAATTCCAACGGATCTTTTATTGGAGGACTAATTCTTTAACTGACAAGTGAAACAGCTCTTTTTGGTGGCATGTCACACGACCTTTAAGTGAAAGTCATTCTGTGTTGTACTCTTTACTATAAAGCAGAGCTCATACTGCTACCTTAACCCATCATTCAGAACTCTACATTTGTACTGCCTAGAGTCTTGTATTGAGAGGTAGTGTTTTGATTATGAGAAAAAATACATTGCCTCTTCCTGTGAGTAAGAATACGAGAAAGTTTTTTTCAAGAGTATGAGTACAAAAGTACGTGTATGCAAAGTATCAGCAATGCCATACATACAGTACTTTTGAAATAACATGTACAAATGTGAATATAAATCTGTTTTAACTAGTATTAGCACAGGCAAGTGTGTAAAAGTGGGCACATCCGAATATACATGTACTCATTACTGTCTGTCAATGCCTGCTGCAAATTCAAAGTGAGGACTCAAAACAGTTGGACATTGTAACACAATGTTGTTTCTTATAACAAAGTCTAATAGTTCACAATTCTGTTGGATGAAATTCTAGATAGTTCACTCTGCTGTGGCCCAGACTCATGACCACCCAATTACTAATCCCTATTTCTTCAAATGTAACTACCACCATTATCCATTCAACCCAAGGCCTATTTAAAAGCTCACCAGCTATGGTTGAATTTCAGTAATGCTTTCTCCCCTTAGACTGAAAACATCATTACCAAAAAGTCATGTTCTCAATATTGACTAGCCAGTGTTTTGTTTTGACTCTTTGTTTTGACTCTTAAAATCGATAATACTCAAATCATAAAAAAGGTTGTAACTTGCCATCAAATCAATCGTTTTGAAAGTGGTTTTGTTAACTACTGTCCTTAAATGAGAGTTTGTTGACAAGGAAGGTAGGACTCCAAGCATGTCTAAATGGAACTTTTTATTTACTTGTACTTGGAGTAAAGTGATCAATTCATCTCTAGGGGCCTGTATACGTGGGAGTTTAAGCAGAAACCGGCATTGTTTACTATCTGCCCAACTCACAAAAGCTGTTGGCATTTCACCAGATTTTTGTGTAGAGGTAGTACACCGTGACATGAAGATTAATGTGATGACTGTAACCTTTCAGTGTTGTGTATTTATCTGATACTCAGTGTTAATAATTTATTAATTATGTAATACCAAGGAAATGCCATTCTTATACTGTATTTGCTCAGTGTAGAGTAGTCACTGCAGTCATTTGTAATTATTTTTAATCCACTGATGACATTTGGTGGGCTAGAACTAAGACATACAGCATACATGTGTGTATTAAAGGAAACTTTAATGCAGTACTGGCCTTTCTTTATAGAAATATGCATCGTTTTTCAGTCACCATTATCCTGCTATTGTGGAATAATTTTTGACGTATTTCCTTATTCACTTCGCAGACTCATACTTACCCCTTGCTACATCTATTTTGCATTATTCGCGCTTAGTGCGCCTACCCGGAATAGTTTTGACACCGCACCCCCTATGTCTGCCATTTTGGTATGGTTGCTCGTGAATACCCACACCAGTCAGGTGAGGGGGATTTGTTGGAGTTGAGTTTGTTTTGTGAGTTATCACCTGTATTTGGTTGAGAGCTTTATCACTACATATGAGTTCTACATTCTTTGTAAAACAACTCTTGTGGGGCCAGTACAAGACATAAGTTGTACTCCCTCACATCTATTGCATACACCTGATCAGATCTAGGATGTTGCATGTGAACTAATACTGCATCTTTCAGGTATAAAATTACACTATACCAACAAGTGTTTGATAAAATACTACATTATATCCTACGCTGTAAGTGTTTTATAATCTGTGGTGCCAGCAGTTACTGTAGTGGGTGAGTTTTGTTCCAGATGTTGAAACCTTTTGTCGTTCTGCCAACTGGCAGTTAAGGAACATCAGCCTTCTGCGGAAATATCTTGATGATAAGACTTGTGAAATGCTTGTTCATGCTTTTGTCACTTCCAGGCTTGATTTTCTCAACTCTTTGCTTTATGGCCTGTCAGATCTATCCATAAAGAAACTTCAGAAAATTCAAAACTCTGCAGCACGTATAGTTAAAAGGAAGAAAAGACACTGCAATGCAACTCCACTCTTAAAAGAACTTCACTGGCTTCCTATCAGTGCACGAATCAAATTTAAAATACTCCTGCTCACTTTCCGTGCTCAACGTTTGGAACAACCTGTATATATCTCTCAGCTGCTGGCTCCCTATGTTCCTCCTCGTGATCTTCGTTCCTCTGACAAGGCCTACCTGTCTCTTCCAAATCCACGGCTAAAAGCTTATGGATATCGATGTTTTGCTTACTCCGCTCCTTATTTGTGGAACCAGCTACCTGACCATATTCGTTTTTGCACAGAACTCTCTGTATTTAAAAGTTATTTAAAGACTCATATCTTTACTTGTTCCTTTGACTGTAATTGAGTCATTCATATTTGTTAAGCGCCTAGAGCAGGTACACTTCGGTCCTGATTTGGCGCTATATAAGTCCATTGTATTATTATTATTATTATTAGATGTACATCCATAGAAGATGAAGCATTGCAACACGTACAGCGTACAATTCTTTTTCTCAGGGTCCAATACACATTACTTCCACAGGTCTATGTACAAATGCATTGTAGTTAGAACAAAGTTAAGACAGTATGATTTTAGGAAAATTTTATGGTTATCCATTGGACATTGGGCAACAAACCCTTCATGTTTTTGGTTATCCGTCATAAATTTTGGTGGTCATGGGTGACCAGACAACTGTTAAAAGTAAGCCTTGTAAGCCCATGTTGTGTGCATGCAGTCCAGGTGTTGTGATGGAAGTGTTCGTTGTGGAAGATGATGACTCAGATGCTGTATTAAACTCTTTAACACTTTCCTGAATATGTAAAAAGCTATTAATTTACTAAATGGTCCTTTATATTATGTAAGGTATAAAGTGGAATTCACTGGAGGCACTTTTATTCAAAGCTTTTCACATTTTTGGAACAGCTGAAGCAAGTTTTTAAATTTGGTAGGAATAATACCATGGAACTTTATGATGGTTAAAACCCAAAGCAGTGTAAAGTTATGGCAGAGTTACACAATTAATCTGAAATCTGAAAATCTGAATCTGAATCTAATACATACAGTAGACCCTTGTCTTGTAAGATGGTATGCTTTACGAAAGGAAAGAATGTTGAAAAGAATGCACTTTTTCATAAATTCCTAGTTCAACGTATGCAAACACTCTGTCAAACACACAGTCAGTGTCACTGTCTGTTCAAGCATCCATGAGGTACCCTAGCTGTGTTGTTCAAGGTACAGTTAATATTTTATGGCTCCCAGTTGCACTACGGTAACTTAACCACAGATCGGAATATCACATTCTTCAAGTGATTCACTTAAAACTGTAACTTGAAGCAACAGCTGCCAAGGGCTATGATACTATTTAAAAGTCTGTTAGTTTGACATCGAACCCTATTCTTTTGTAATCTGAGTAGTGGCCTTGCCATGTAAACCTTCACTTAGCTTTGATGGGAACATTCATAATATTCTTTGTTTTCGGACAAAAGAAGCACTGCTTCTGTGTTCCCCCAGCCTTGACAATCTTTGATTATCTGTCCATGTCCTTTCATACCTCCTTACCCAGAGATGATGAAGTCTCTTCCATGGGCCACAAATTGCCAGCTCTCTTTGACTGATCAGCTCAGAGAAACGGATGCAATCCCACTGAATGAGTGATTAATCCTCCCTGAGTACACTCCCTATCATGCCTTGCCTGGGTGAGGTTGATATGAATTATAGATATTCAACATACTGCCCTGGGCTGTATGATTTTGTATAGGGGGAATGTCAAGATAAGAAGAATGAGGGAAGGATGTCATTTTCGTCCTGACTTATCCCATCTTATTGGCATAGATAAGCATCATGGAGGAAGTGGTTGGATGGCCAGCTGTGTAATGGAATGCATCTTTTATAGTTGATGAGTTCCAGCACCTCTGTTTTATGTGTACTACTGGTAGCTCACATATTACCAGAGGCAAGTGTTGAGAGAAGCAAAATTGAGGCCCATGAACTATGTGTTGCTTGAGTCTGATTGGATAAGGTTCATTGATAAAGATGTAATCCATAGTGCCTGATGAGACACATGTATGTCTACTGTAATCATGCACCGGGATATGTTAATACTGTAAAGAGAGACATAAGAGTGCTGTAGAGGGATGAGATTCAGAAGAAGATGGAAAGTGGGGAGGGGGGAGGGGATGGCTTAGTGTCTGAAGATAAGCTATTAAACAAAATTTGGGGGATGATTTTCTTACAACAAAAGAAGAGAAGCTAGGCTAATTACTGTAGGTCAGGACTTTTGATATAGCAGAGCTATCACAAGTAGTGTTCGACCGATTATGCCATAATCGGTAATCACCGATTACCGATTATTCAATTACACAATCGGGCCGATGCCGATTACCGATCACCGATTATTTACATGTATAGGAAGGTCATGTTTTCTCGCCGTCAGTCGCATATTTCTAACTTTGTTCACACACCATAACATAACCTTCACACTGGAAATGAACGATTTAGAACAGTACCCCACGTTCCACGAATGGAATATTGTTTTTTGAAGGATTTCCTCTCGAAATACTGAGATAAAAATCAACCATCATAAATACATGCTTTCGTACGATGTCACAGGCTTAATATTAAGCAATGAGTCTGTCGGCTTACATACGACTCTGCCTACAGTGGGTTCAATACACCGATCATGTCGAAAGATTCCGTGTAAAGGTCTGTACTGGACTGTAGTAGTGCTATATAGTAGCCTATCCACCCCAGTTTTACGCAAAACTATCTACCTTGGCACTTAAGGGCCACTAAACATTCCACTCAATTTACTTGATTTACTCATCTCTTGGTTCCATAACGATATGGATATATATTTTTTAAACCCTTTTTAAAGCGTCTTGCCCAACACTTACGTCTTATGTAAAAGATTCTCCAAATGAAATGTAAAACTAATTCCCGATAAATTCCCGTGATCGAAAAACTGTTGCCGTTCCAGCGTGAATTTAACACGGGCCCGTTTTCCTTTGTTCATCAGTTAGGAGCACGGAGTAGTTCATGACCAACGTGCTACGTAAAAAGCGCGAGCAAAGCACTTAGCTTGCATTATGTATTACACACTGTACTGGTGTGCTTCTTAGGTGAACTTCAACTTCGCAAGAACTGTACGGCAATTACGTGTGCGCATGTGCGGGTCATAGGTAATTAAAAACTTAACGAACGGAATGTGGGAAGTGGCATAATTTATGCAGGATAATGAGCCTCGAGTTTCCGAAGTTGCTACAGTACGTATGTGCACCAAATGTGTACAGACGATGTGGTTAGCACTGAAACTTGAAAAAACGTAGCGCGAAGTCATTTCTTCCTGTAGTACAATTTGTATGCAGATTGTGGCATGGTCCGTGGCATGCACACCTTGTAGGTAATACTGTGTGCCCTTTCACGCACCTGAACTGTGCTGCACTAGAGTTACGGCACCAATTACGATGATCGCTATCATTTATTGGAGAGCTTAAAATGTTGCAAGTTATGTGAGTATCAGTGCTGATATTTTGGGCGGGAACTTAAAGAAATGCGTGTTTTGGTGAATTATAATGATTTTTGCAGAAACTTTGAAATGTATTTTAGCCCTGTTTCCAGTTTTCAAATAATCGGTGGTGGTAATCGGTTGAATGACAAAATTTTACCGATGCCGATTATTTACCGATTGTGCGATAATCGGCCCGATGCCGATTATCTAACAGATGATCGGTCGAACACTAATCACAAGGTGGAGTTTATATCACATGTACATATCACCATCCTAGTGTGTTGTAAGTACTTTTAAGACAGAATGTTGTCTGTGTGTGTCTGTTTGTTCACTTCTTGGCAGGATTCACTGCTGGACATGATTACTGTAGATCAACTGACCATTTCGTGCATAGGCATAGAGGAAGGTGTCCTCAACGGGATGGGGGGGGGGGGTTGAATGTAGTTTTGGACCACTCTCTTGGGGGAAGAGGTGCCCCCTCCCCTTTGGAAAATTTTTGAATTTGAGAGTCTTTAGGTGTGATTTGGTTCAACATATTGGTCAAATTTTGAGGAAAATTACTGCAAAATTTTGAGTTTTTTACAGAGGGAACAACAGGGAGTGTTGCCCTTGAGGGGAGAAACATACTTCCACCTCACCACATTTTTGATTGGGGGGAGGGCTTAGCACCCCATCCCTTTGCTTCCTACACCCATGATTTCATGCAATAGGCAGTGGAGTCAAAGGGATATTTCCCCCTTCTTCCAGATGGGTTGGGGTGGAGAATGGTGGTTGTAATTAAAGTTTAGATGATTTGTAGTAATCTTGCAATTCCCAGTAACAAGCTGTTTTGTTTGGTGTCTAGAACTAGATTTCCTAAAAATGAGGTTTTTCACGGAAGTTTTCATGATGAGATCCTTGCACCTTGCAGATGTTTCTGATGATTATTGAAAGATACTCATGAAGGTTTGATGGCCAACTTATGAAGGTATAGGCCCACCCGTACTGAGCTTTTCTTTACTAAAAATACAAAACCCTGAGCTTTCCTTTACTAAAAATACAAAACCCTGAGCTTTCCGGTAATACTTCAAATACAAAACACTAAATAGCAATGAAAATGATGTGGATTTGGCATTTTGTAGGTCTGTGTCATTGTAAAGTTCTGCATGGTCAGAAACCCCTTCATCAGCATTGAAGTGCTGCAATTTTGCTTATGATGTTTTCTGATGTTGCCTTTCCCTTGATAATTATGCATTTCATTCCCTTGGGTGCTATTCCTGGTTAAAGTCAAATTTTTTTTCACCAAAGACAATTGGGATGGTGGATTTTTCCTTTCTGTTATAGTCGTGTAAGGTCGAAATCCATAGAGCGTACAGTAGATTTTTTGAAATTAAAAAGTTATCGCTACTATTTTTCAACATCATGGCAGAATTTGCACAATACCAGTTGCCCATTTTAGTTCTGAATAATAAGAGTTAAGTGCTATACAGAGTATTCAGTACATGCTAACATTGAGTATTAGCTATAAATAAAGATGAATCAGCTTGCAGAAGCACAGTATTATAACATTGGTCTTCCTGTTGCAAAACAAAGTCTGTTTTGGGGCATTTTTGTCCTTTCCATCCTCATCATTTCCCAAGGCATTCAGACAAGTTCATTCAGTTTGATATTTTGACCATCTCTTTTATATTTTTATGTTGATGTTGAGGTGAGCTAGCTCTACAGTTTATTCTCTGAGGCAGGGAAGGCTAAGGATTAAGATACAGTTTAGTTTCTTCTCTTGTCTTCTTGTGATGGTGAACTTTGGTATTTTAAGAGATGCCTGAATTTGAGGTTTGACTGCTCCTAGGTGTGTTTCTAACAAGTTGAGAGTGAGGAGTGCTGGTGTAACCACCTCCAGGTATCTTTGATGTCAAAGCTTTTATCTGTCCTTGTTGGACGCAGAAAACAAATTGTTGATCTGTTGGGTCAAAAATGCTGGCTGTGGTCATGTAACTGCAGTCATAAGTTGCTCTCAAGCAATGCATACCATATAGTGGAACTGTTTGTTTTTACAGAACCTTTTTTTCCCAGGGTGACAATACTGTAGGTTGCTTTCAATATTTGTGGTAACTCTCCAACCTATATGTTTCTCCCAGGTAATTATCATCTGAATCAATTTGTCACAAACATTTGACTCATTACCAAATGTGGCATGTTTGCTTTGCACAAATTTAGGCAAGAGCATAGTGTGAATCCTGAAGTAGCCAGCATTTAGGGGATTGTAGGGCACATTTAAGGGTCTGTTTGAAGCTCTGAGGTTCTAGATAATTGGTGGTGCCATATGAACAGCTTTGGCAAAATTTCAGAATCCATATCTTTGAATTGTGTCTGGTTTTACCTTTTGGTGGATGGTTGGTACATTTTGTGCAGTTAACGGTGTATCAGTTTCAGGAGACGTGTAATCAAACTTCTTCATTGGACATCAGTGTTTCAGTTTTGCAACTCATTTTGTCAAAATTGTGTCATAGTGGCTTAGCAGAAAAACTGGTCCATCTAAATCTAAAAGAGTATCTTCTTTACAGTTCTCCTTTGTACTATAAAAGTATAACTGCTTTTATCGTGAAGTACATTCAAAAGTATAGTGAAGTACTTTACAAAATTCTTAATTGTAAGAATTTAAACTTACCTTTGAATGGTAAATTTTATGGGGAGTTAGATTATGGAGCATTGTGGAGTTTGATTGTGTATCAGGGACCATGTAGACTGAAAACCCAGTTTAACTAAATGAACTAGTAAGTAATCTTTTTAACTCAAAAGGCTACACAAGGCATTATGATTGTGGTAAACCTTGGTGGAGTTTCAAACATTTACAATAAATCTGCTAAAAAAGAATAATACCTTGCATGAAATCCACCAGTTAAAACATATTAGGATTCATTTATAGAACATGACTATTAAAGTAACGTCAGGCCAATTTGTCACGGTGGTGGTAATCCAGTGTTTTATTTCATTTCTGGATGTTTCCAAATTCTTTCACACCATGACATCTTGAATATGCCAAACACCATTCTAAGTGAAAACTTTCAGGTGATTTAAGATGACCATTTCTGTACATATCTTGAGTTTGCAATAAACTTTTCTGGTCAATCTTTCATAATTACAGAAGGTTATCATGTTACCTAAAATAAACTCTGACCAGAGGAAGTGATATATTGTTAGTGGGCAGAGTACCACATGTGTAGACTAAAGTGCAATGCTCAGTTGGAGTCTTGGTACAGAAATACTGGTAGCATACAGGATACAATTTATTACAGATCTGTGAGATGCTCGAAATACTTAAAGCAGTGGATGGATGATTGACCACAAATTTATTAAATGACCATTGGTCAACTAATCTGGAATGTAGGTTGGGGCCATCACTGTATCTCAGAGTCAAGAGTGACCTAACCAGAGAAGAGAGGTACTTGTTGTTCAGGGGCATAGCTAGGGGTGGGCGAGGTGGGTGAGATGGGTTACTTTTCCATCTTGGCAGATTTGGGGGAAAATTAAGGGCTCATCACTTTGGGTGAAGTTGTAGACACAGTATCCTCTGTTCTTCTTCATTGGGAAATATTTCAAACCTTGCCCATTGCCCACCTTGAATCTTCGATGATGCATGGTGTTGCAACCCTGTTAATGCATCATTTTATGGTTTTAAATGTTGAGTGTAACTCCTTGGCCCCTGTTTCATAAATAGTTTGTTCTTATGTTTTTAATCTATCTTGCAATAATCCTGTTGGAATCAAACTTAAAATAGACTGAAACTCTTTATGAAACTAGGCCTAGGCCAGGGAACCCAATCAGCCCATCCTAGGTACATGAAGAAACCCCTACTATCTTACGTATGGATGAGCATGGCATTTCCTTTTTGATGCACATTTTCTTCTTGACTAGTTTTTAGAGGCAAATAAAGCAGATGTTTTCTAGTTTTTCAAATCTAGACTCTTTCTGTACCATTAGGATTCTACTTGCTACCCTTCCATTAAATCATTCTCTGTGCTTCATGACTGCCCCAGGGCTAAAACAGACAAATGTGATAGAGGCCATGGCATTCATATTTTTGGCAATGGCCTGAGCCCTACAAAATGGCATACTTTTCAATGCCACCTTGGCCTTTGTGCTCTTCATAACAAAATGCACCCAAAGGTATTCCAGATAACACAAAATATCCTGTATGGCTCTGGTACCCCAGAGATGTAGTTAGATGAGGTTTAATGTCCCAGTTTCCAACCAGTTGGTTCAAGTTGAGATGACCATGGCCTTTTTTCCAGTTGTGGCTCACTGGCTTGTTTTCCCTACTCCATTGCTTATGCTGAGCACCAAGCACAAAGGCAGTAGGTTCCATTTTTAAAGTCTTTGGTATGACCCGGCCAGGATTTGAACCCTCGACCTTCCGGCCGCAAGTCTGATGCTCTAATCACTTGGCCACTGCAGTCGGCCCGCCCTTGAGATGTAAAATGTACCCTTAAAGCTAATATGAAAATGACCTTGACCTCACGATGTCTTATTTTCAATCCATCTGTCCACCTCACATTTCTGGAGGTTATGAATCTCAAGACAGGCGCAGGTTGGAGGTTATTGAAAATTCTGAGAGTAAAAGGCAGAAACCAATTTGGAACTTTGCTTGATTTTCCAAGAAAAGCTCTGTAAAAGTCTTCTCCAAACCCTTCTTCCTGGGCCACCTTTTAGCACCCCCACCTGATGAATGACAGTGTAGTAGAAACCAAAGGTACTGCACTTCATTTTCCAAGAAAAGCTTTGTAAAAGTCTACCCCAAACCCATCTTAATGGGCCACCTTTTAACATCCCTACCTGATGAATGACTGTACAGTAATCTCAGTTTTGACACCTTCCAAAGATCTGGAAGGATGGAGAACCCTGCATCTTTGCTTGACTACCTTGGCTACCTGCTTGTAGAGCAATGACCTGGAGTAATTGAAAGTAAGTTGGACAAACAGATGTGCTCTGATTTCTCAAAAATTTTAAGCCCTTTCAGCACCAATGTGAAGAGCTTTCTGAACAAGTTTCAGGTTTAACATTTCTAGGCACAGCCAGGGTTAAAATGTGAAGTTCTTTTGGTTGTGAAGCACACAAGACTGTGGGCAGCAGTACTTGGATTTGTTTCTTCTTGGTTTGAAGAGAAATTAAGGGCACTTAATTGAGTAAATAATTCTCTGTAGGCATTTCAGACTACTGGAAGCAACATCTGAAGTCTACATGAATTCATATTTTAAAAAAAAAATCTGGTAACCATATTGGGAAACCAAAAGTTTTGGAAGTTTTTGACTCTGTTCTGTATCCACCAGGTAGATTGAGCAATGAAAGCTGTGAGAGACTAGTCAAAATATTTTGACAGTTTTCGAGTGCTGGTTAGGTCTTAAAGGTCAAAAGCAGTCGCCCCAAACTTATTTTGAAACAGTAGCTAAATGTCACAAATTTCTTCTTATTTCTCTTCCAAGTATCTTTCATAATATTTTAGGACATAAATATTGCATATTCAAGGTAAACCAAGCAGTTGCTTCTTGTAAATTTTACAATTGAGTGAGAAAAACACTGTCACATGATTCTCAAGAGCCATTCAGGAAATAGGATAGTCTACTATACAATTCTTTATTGGGGTGACTGCATTCTCCCTTTAAAGCTGTTTCCTTTGAGTAAATGTGATTGTTGTGTTATGTTTGATATAAAGATAAATAAAATATGTGATATCCAAACTATTTCAGGTATATTGAAATTAATCAGAACGACTGTGCTTCAACCAGTTAATGGGTAATTGGCGTTTTACTGTGTAGCTTCAATGAGTGGCACAGTTGCAAACAAGTAGTGAACTTTTGGTGAAACGGTAATGCTATAAATCCTTAGCTTTGCTGAAGGTGATTTACCCGTTACTCTTAAGCATCTGTACATACAGTATCCCTCCAAGGTCTACAGTAAGAGGATAATCCTAATCCATTCAGACAGAAGCAACATGACTGTCACGGTCATCTCTTGTGATTGATGGTAATGATGTGCTCAGTGGATAAAACCGCACAGAGCCTGTGCAATTTGCTTACTCCATTTGAAGTATCTCAGATGTAGGAAAATACCTCATGTCCAGTTCTGCAGGCTAATTGTTTTTTGCTTAAGGTTGATTGAGAGTTGAAAAAAACTTACTTTAATTTGTACCTTAAGGTCCAAAACTTCAAACATCATGTAAGTTCTGATCATATAAGCACTGCTCAGACTGAACTTTATATCCTCTTTCATGGTACATAGTCAAATAGCCAGTGGTTGTCATTTTATAGTGGTATACCTCTCTGAAGTTTTCTTTCAATTGTAAAGTCCACTACTATTCGCTAAATGAAGTGTGTATGAAATTTAAACCCCCTTGACTTTACCTGATTTTGATCTTCATTTGCCTGGAGAATGAGGTTTGAAATTGTGTCACTTGGCAGTGAATGACCTCTAATAAATTGAGTCCCCAGGGAGAATCTCCAATTCCTTTGAAGCCTTGTCACTACATACCTTGTGACATTGCATTTTCAGCCAGTGCTTCATATCAAACACAGGATGAGACCATGTAGAGATCTTTTAGTATTATATGGAATACTGTGGGAGATCATGACGTATATTTTATCTGATTGGGGTGTTTGTCTTTCTAATGTTGATGTAATGGAAAATCAGGAAAAGTCATCAAAACCTTGATAATGCAGTTTCCAGTCTTATTGATTATGAGATTGTGCAGGAGTGAAAAATCAGGGAAAAACTCAGAAGGCTTCAAAGAAAGCCATTTTCAAATCATTGAAAGGATTAAAATCAACTTTGCTTGTGCAGTACTAATGTCTTGTGGCTGTTATCAGTCTGAATCTCAATAATTTTTCAGCATTTCTATAAGCCAAACATAAGTAGTGGAATGAATCTGATGGCCCTGAGCTCCACATGAGGGGCATTAACAGTCACCCCACCCATATAGAAACATCAGCCAAATCTTTGAAATCATATTTCCAAGTATGTACCTTCTATGATGTTTCCTAAAATTAGAGCATACATTTGTATATAAACTGAGCTATTTTGCATAAAGAAAAACATTTTTAGTTAGCAAATATAATTGTTACAGCAGTGGAGAGCATGAGAGCATAGTGTACTGTTGGTTATTGGTGTTGGACTTGTGATCCAAAGATGGTTGGTTTGACTCCTGCCTGGATCATTATGTTGTGTCCTTAGAAAAGATGCTTTGTCTCAGTCATTGCCTCTCTCCACCCAGGTTTTAAATGAGTACCTGTGGGGTAAATTGTTACTGGGTGTGTCATCACTCATTACAGGTACCACCGTGATGGAGGAGTTGTGTCCGGGACTTTGCGGTTGAGCAGAGGTATTATTGTGCTGCACCTGTGAGTAGGTTTGGAATGATATTGGCTCATTAAAATGCAAACACTCTTATTATCATTTCTTACATGATGGAAAAAGAAGCGTCTACACAAAGATGGGTAGGTAGATATTATGCTGATGTAAATTTACCCTTAAAAAGCATGGAATTCTGTGAGCTTTAGACATGGCCTTGAGATAAGTGATGAAATTTTATTGAAGGTGTGTGCAGAAACCTGAAACATGTGACATGTTTGGTGAACATATACAGAATTATGTAGTTAAAATCATGGAATTCACATGGCAGACATATACTAACCCCTTCCTACATCTAAATTGCATTAATCTCACGTGCTGCGTGCACCTGGGAGTAGTTTTGACACTATGGCCACAATGTCTGCCATTTCGCCATTTTGGTAGCGATTCCTCCTCATTCTCCTTCCACTGCCTTGGAGGTTTCTGGGTCTCAAAGTCACCCACTTTCTCAAGTTCTTTGACAAGGAGTGATTCTATTAAGTGTTTTATTATCATTATTATAAAAATAATCATGGAATATAGTCTACTTGGCTGAGCCATGAAAACAATATTTATGAAGTGGTATGAATATGGTATCATGACAAATGGCAACTGTGTTATCCTGAAATTGTAATGACAAAAATAATCAATGGCTTTTGCATAATGGAGAAGGATGTACTGTGTACTCATTCAATACACCTCTTTTAGTCAGGTGTTGTGAAATAAGCTGGGGAGCACTGCCGTATATTTACAGTCAGGTAGCCATGACCCTATAGTTCTTGCAATTCTGAATGGAGTTGCCACTCCTACAATGACTTTGTAACTGCCACAGTAATATGTATACTTCAGCAGAGGTATCATTTGTCAATTACTAGTGTACCAATGAGAATTAAGTACACCAATAGGCAATAGGCTTACACTACAGCCTTCTCTACATGGCTGAGGTTCAGAACTCAGGGCTTAAAATAAGCGACAGCCAATTTGCTCATTTTGACTGTGCCCTTTTTTAAGCTTATTTTGAGCCCTGTGAACTGATGATGTCAAAGAATTGTAGAGACCAACTGAAGAGGAGACTTGTGATGAAATAAAAGAAGTCGAAAATAGGCAGTTTAATTACAGTATACTACTTCATTAAAAAAGCACAAACATGCTGGTTCCAAAATATGATTTTAGTGCATGTTTTTAACAGTAGTGAAAGTTCTCCAGGAGTTATGACTTTTAGGAAAGTGAAGTTGCTACTCAACTCCTGGTCAAAAGTCATAACTCTGAATTAGAGTCAGGTATTAAACCCTTACAAAGCCTGTCATGAAATACCATAAAGAGTAGAGTTACGGGATAGGCCCAGTTGTCTTTTAATGGCATAGTGTTGGGTTTTAACGAAGTGGCATGGGGGAAGGGGGAAAGAGCTTACTGTACATTGATAACATGTTAACTCAAGAGAGAATTTAAAAGCAGAATTAGAAGTTCATCAACAAATATGGCATTGTGCCATTGATAATCGGTGGTGGTATGGGGGGGGGGGGGATATTTCCCTCTGTGCTATCTGTGTGATTAACACTGCTACACATGGTGCACTCTTGGTCTAAAAAGTGCTTCTTAAAGTTTCACCCAACATGTAACTATATGCTCTGTCTGCTTGTATTCTAATTGCCTTTGCCAATTTCATTTTCACCTTCTACTGTAGGCCTAATGCTACTCTTTTTTGGTATTTGCAGCAGTTTCAGAACTTCTACTGTAGGTATCTTATGTGAAAAGTTTGTTTGTTTGACTTTCATTACCTAATATTACTTTATTGAGTGATTATTTTTGTTTCAAAACAAAGAGAGCTCTTGATTTCTCCCCTGTGTGCTGCACATTGTCAAACGTACCTAGAATCAATGATGACAAGCCCAGACAGCACGTAACATTTAATTGAAATATTTTGAAAGGATACCCAAGTTCTTTTGACACAAAAATTGTAAACATGCCTGAGAGAGATCCTTGGATGAGTGGATGCACTCCTCTATGTCACTGCTGTAGAGCCATATACAGTCTCCCATTTATCACTAAGAGGATTTAGACAGAGAGAAACACAAACAAATTTGAGACAAATATTCATTGTCTGTTTTGTAAATAGTCTGTGTACTCTAGGAACTCAAATTGACTGAATCCTGGAGGGTTTATACAATCTCATACCTGATGCTTGAAGTTTTCCTTTCTTGTTCCTTGTGTGTTTCATTTGATGTTCTTATATGGCTAGTCTCATGTTATGTTGGTCAAAGGGCATGCATGCATGCTCTGATAGGCTGTAAAACTTAAACACCGTGCACGGCGTGTACTTTCATGAAATGGAGTATCAAGATAGTCATGCGGAGGCAGTCCTGTTTTTGCTTTGCTTTTTTACAGCTCAGAGCTCTCCAAGAGGCTGTTGCACTGTACATTTCTGGGTAGTAGCAAAAGAATGTGGGGAATGCTTCAACTTTTATCAGGTGTTTATCAAAGAAAATGGTTTACATTCACCTGTCAAATAAAAGAAAGGTTATCTTTTGGGGGCTTTGTTTGGTGGATGAGCAGTACTACAGGTGTTCTCAGCCTTGGGATGGGAAGAAAAATTCAAAGATGAAAAGCAGTGTTCAAAGGAACCTCTGAGAATGTTGAGAATCAAATCCCAACTTTGTTTTTGTTATCTCAAAATACTTTTGTGTTCATTGATAAGAGTCCTTCAATGTTGAATGTTGTTTGTATCAATCTGAGTTTTCTGTGCCAACAGCTAAAAGTCTTGAGTGGGTAAGAAGTGTGAGGAAGTCTTGGTAACCCTTTAGGTGGTAAGGGTCTTCGTATCCTCTGTTTTGTTCCTTCTGCATTTTGGTTAAAAAGATCATGTATAGCATCTGTTCTTTTCAGTCAGAAATAGAAAAAAACATGACATAGTTGCTGTGAAAAGTTCTAGAATTGGATAGCTTGTTGGATTTCTATGAGTTTGTGATCTTTCCGGGTCATGACTTTTTAGAGCACATTGAGATTCTAAACAGAGATGGGATCATGTGTGCCTGACTTTCATAAGGAGTTTATAAGTTTTTTGTTGCTGTTTTCCAGCAAATGCCAAAAGCTTGTTTAACAGTTGCACAAACTATCAGTATTTTGGAAATAAAAAAATGGCAAGGAAAGGTTGGAAGATGTGAAACTCTAGGGCAGTTGTCCCATCCTTAAAAGGAAGTATTGCATTAAAAATGCAAAAAAATATGGCTTACACAGAAAATAGCTTTTATCATTATTTTAAACCATTCAGTCTTACCAATGAGCTGTGTGAGCAATAGCTTTAACTACTCAAATTATTTTGCATTACAAGTGTATAGAAGTCACTGTGGTTCTGTGTGAACCATATTTCTTGAAAAGAAGGCTACCATACTGTCTTTATTTGGAATTATCTATCATTCTGTATCCATTACTGGTTTTAAAAAATTCTGTTAAACAAATGCGATATTTAGCTTTAAGACCAGCAGGCTTTGTCAAACTCTAGGCATACAGTATTGTGCTCCCCAAATGGAGTTCATATAACAAACATGAAGGTACATATGGGACATAACAAGAAGCTGGCAGCTCTTGAGATAGTGCAAGCAAGAGCTCTTTTGGGTTGCTTTAACATATGCACATGCTCTTTATCAGTTCAGTCACTAAGAAAGGAATGACTTGTGAGAGGTTTTGTCGAGAGGTGGGGGAGGAGGGTGAGAAAGAAAGTGTTGTGCTTCAATAACAATGTCTCCTCACTTTTAAATTCTGTATTACACTTGTAACATCTCTTTCAGCAAGGTTTACCCACATTTAGCTTTCATACCTTTCTCAAGATAATAAAGTTATGACAAATGTGCTTTTACGAGTAGCCTCAGTAAAGTTTTCTGATTTTCTAGCAAGTTTGATAACCATTTGCTGCAATTTTCAGGGTTAATTGCTCATGTGTGATCATTTTAATCTCTTTGAAGGATAAGTGTTATCCATCAAGTGCATTCTCTGTATATGGACATCATATTCTGTAATACTTGGTTTTAATTCACAAGCACACCAACTTCATTTTGCTTTGTTTATGTTGTCCTTTTTTTTAGAGATGATTGAAATGTCAAGTTCCTCATTTGTTTTAAGAAGAGATAGTGAGAAGTAGGAGTACGTGACACAGTTTGTCTTTGTCTCAGAGTAGCCTTGTATTTTTTTTTTGTTTTGGCTTTTGGTGAAGGTTGCATGGTTAATAATATTTCTTTCAATCTGGAGACTGTTAACAGTAGATAGCAAGTGATATGATGAAAACAAACAGTCACTATTTGGAGTCACAGCTACAGCATACGTTGAAGAAGTGTTTGCTGTACTAATGATTACTATGTTAGTATTCACAGGGAGTGCAATTTGGTTTCCCTTTTGATGGCATAAGTTAGTAATGTTTTATATCGACTTATTCAGGATCACATCTGGAGATGGTGATCAGCCAGTTTGGGGAAAATCACACCCTGTCAGGTGAGCAAAGTTTGTGCAGGCACTCAAGTCACCTGATCTCTGTGATTTACCTGTGCTATAGTACAACCAGGGAGTTGCTATTTGACTGGAGATTTGTCTTCACAATCTCTTTGAAGTCACCAAGTTACCGACATGTAACATAACACTCTTATCAAAACAGCTAGGTGCAATAAACCTCTGTGTGCGGTAGCTAATTTGCATACGCCGCACTGACACTGTACTACAGTGCTAGCTTTGGCTCTCCGTGTAAACAGCAACTAACCTAGTAAGAGTTATCTCGATGTGAGAACGTGTATAATGGTCTACTCACTTAATACAGTCGAGAATGTTAACTGCAGTCAGGGTCACCCTGATAAGATTTCGCCATAGCTGCGTAATACAAGCTGCATGCTTTGACTACACACACTAATGTATACAGAACAAACACTTGCCGTAAAGACAATGAGAACTAAAAATAAAAGCAGCAAAGACCACAAAATCGACACAAATTACTTAACTTATTGCCAATTCACATATCTACCTAAAATATTAACGATGCTGAAATGAAAAAGGTTGTTTTTCTATCCCGATAAAGATTTCCCAGAACTGGTGTATGACATTATGGACTAAAAGTAACGTTAAAATTTCTGTTAGTTCCGCTCAGCAAAAACGCGCCAAAATTCGTCAACTTCAGTAACATGGAAACAAATGGAAATTTTGCAAAATCTGGGCCCTGAAGAATGTTCTTTTCGGTAAATTGGCGCTTGGTGCCACGTTTTTTCTCTTCGTAAAATGTACGTATACAAACATAGCTACCTACAGAGTACGTTCAGAAAATGCGATTCATTGCAGAAAAGCATGAAAATGCTCATGTTTGAGGGCCAAAAATTGCAGTTTGACCATCAGGTTTTGTCACAGTAAGACTTTTGGGGTTCAACAAAAAGGGAGGAAAACTGAACTTAGAAAATAACTCTGAAAGAAAAGGAACTTACCCATCGAAAGATTTGTGTTCAAGCTTGAACTGCACATATATTACAACTGTAACACCTCACTTATTTTCTACTGCGCATGTATAAAAGTAGGGAGAGTCCCATTAGATCATCGATTTCTGTAGAGAGCAATGGTTTCAAAATCATCTCAACCGATAAAGGGCGTTTGGAGGTGTCGGTAACATCCTTGTCTTCAAAGGCAAAAACTGCCAACCCTGCATTCTTGTGACTGAAAATGGACAAATGTATCACAGTATGTACTGTACAGTATGTGCAATACTTTTGTCAAGTCTGATTTTCCTTGCAACATCATTTATCTTCCTTGAGTGGGTACAGTAATCTGGCCGTTGGTCTGATTCTGCTATTGCATCATGTGTACCAGGCACGGATCCAGGTGGGGTCTCACCCGGTGCATGCCCCCCCCCCCCCCCGCCTTTTTCAATGACCAACGATTTTTTGAAAAAATGAGCAAATAGATGTGGAAAATGTGCTTCCCAGATGCTGGGAAATCACATCTAAGTGCATCTAGAATTCAAATTTTCTTCGGGGAGGACCTGCCGTGGCTTCGTGCCGACGGCATTCGCTCGTCGGCCTTTGGCCGACGGTGTGTGTGCCCCCCCTTTCTCAAAATCCTGGATCCGTGCCTGTGTACAGTACTCTTGTCAAAATGTATACCATTTCAGAGCAGTAAATCCTACTGAACCACTGTGAGAACCCAAGTCTGAGCCAGGGTTGCAAGATTTTCTGTGAGGCAACCGGCCACATTTGGCATTCAACATGGTCAAAACTACAACCAAATGCAACTTTATTGGCCTCAGCACAGTAATTGCTCAAAAATCATCAGTATATTCTTAAATAACCATGTATGCTTTTTATGAACCCTGACCGAGTTTATTCATTCAGTTATGCTGGTTGGTGTCAGTTTAAGGGCATTAAATAATTATGGGCTTTTGCCACAGTGGAAAATGTGGAGAAACATGCCGTGGTAAGGAAAATTGAAAGTCATATGAAAAGACATTAAAATAACACCAAAATGGTGTTTGGCATGTGCTTTAAAAATTTGCATTCCAACATCATATCAAAAATGCCAAATTATGTGTTTTTGCATTTAAAAGGCTAATATGGCAACCCTGGTCTGAATACAGCCTATGACAGATCTTTCATGGAATCTGTTTGCTGCAATCCCCAAAGAATGGCATACATGTTCCAATCCCGAGGCAAATGCAAAAATTTAAAGTTAATTTTAGCTCAGATGAAGGTGTTCTTGGAAGAAGAGACTTCTCAAAGTAATTGACAGGGTCTGAAATGAAGGAATGAACTCTCTCTTTTAGACAAAGTAGATCTTGTGTGCAATCAATATAATCTTCTGCAGGACAGTCACAAATTAGCCAGTTGGTAAAAGGAGACATGTATTAAAAAGATCCTAACATGTCATGGGCAATAAACATTGTATCTCCTTTCAGCTGCTTGTCACAAAGTTCAATCAGTGCGGTGGGGCTATGTTTCAGGTGCTTCACACTAATTACTGTGAGTAGCAGTATCTTGATTTTCATCATCATGGCTTCCGAGAATGTTGAGGAAGTGGTTTAAGGAGATCATTCATGGGCTACTGTAGATATATTTGTGAGACAGACAGATGAATGCTCTGGAAAGCATAACATGTAGTATGCTCAGACACAACAGCTACAATAGCAGATATCTCCCAGTGCAAATTGTTAACAATGTAGAACCTTCTATGTCATTCAGTAAACACCTCAACATATAGTATGTAATTATTCCTGCATAGGGCAGTTGTGTCTTCTTTTTGCCACTCTGGTCCTTTCTCTTACAAACCCTGCATTCATCTTAGCTCATTCACACATAGCAGAGGTGTTTACATAAAACCTCTTCTTGGGTCCATTGGCCCTACAATAGTAGGGTAATTCTTCCTAAGTAACACTTTTATTGTGCGCATCCAGCCATCCAGTAGATGCATTTATAAACTTTACCAGTGTTCCATTGTGACTATGCAGACACAAATGTACTCTGTCATTATTGTACAAAAGAAATGTAGGGAGTCTGTGGGATCCATGAAGTTAACTCAACAAAATTTCATTTTAAATGATTTCTAGTTGACTTTCCAAGTTTTTGGAGACATTTGCTGCAATTTTATCTGAATCTTTGGCTAGTTACTCTATACTTTTGAATCCCACATCCTCTGCCCATCTTTACACAACTTAAAGCACTGGTTGCATATCAAACCATTGGTTGTTAACCTTGGAAAAAGTTCATACAGGAACCCATGGGGTCCAGTGGGCATGTATTTGTGCATGGGTATGTACATCAGAAGTGGACGTATTGTTGTGACATGAAAAAAGGAATATACTGTAGGGTACACATATCTTAAAGTCAATGACACAGTTTTGTACCACCATTATATTATTGTGTGAAGTTGTGAATAAATGTGACAGTATTTACTTGCTGAAGTAAAAAATGTTAGATGCATGAAAGACTTAATTTATTTCAGTCACATTTGCTTGTAGTTAAATTTATTAGAATAAAAGTGAGTGAGGTAAATATCAGTGGAGTAAATTCATAAAAGTACAAGACAAACATGATTGCTAAAGAAGTTAAAGGGAGCCTTGTATGGTACCCTTAAAAACAAACAGTGATGTTAGTGTACACCAAAGTATATGCAGGATTATAATATCTACCCCCTTCATCCCCCCCAAAAGACTATCCATTACACTCATTACATCCACAGTCCTTCCATTCAAGGAGAACAGAAATTGTCACCGATGGCAAAGGTACAAGGGAGAAAAGACTCTGAACACTGTCCCCAAAAGCAGGCAGAATTTGGTTTCGCTGCACATTTTAGTGGGGAACTATCCCATTAAATCTCTCTCCGCTGTTGCAATCTAGATCAGTCTAGTAGCCAGCAGTGTCTTTGGCCCATGTAGCTGTATATTGAGCATGTAGCCACTGTGGTGGAGGAGGGGAGAAGGAGTGAGGGCCCTAGGGCAGGGCACCACCTGGTACTCTTCTTAATTCAACCAGCCCTCCAAGTTGACAAGCAGGCTAAAAAAAAATGGCAGTGCATGACATGACTGCCTTATATTTCAGCTATAGTTGCCCCCTGTGGGCTGGAGGTTGTAGAATGTGCCCATGGTGTTCCTCGCCTGCCGTAAGAGGCGACTAAAGGGAAGGACTTGAACCGTGTTTGAACTGTATTTGAAACCGAACTTGAACTTGAACCATACTTGAAACGGTATTTGAACTTTAACTTGTAATCTAGCCGACACTATATAACACATTCATGCTGGTGTGTCATTAAATCCCATCTCCATGTAACTTAACTAACAAATTCAGCTATAGCTGCCCTTTCTTTCTGTGAATCTGTTCAATATGGACTTAAACCTTTCTTTGCCTTTTTGTATAATGAAGTTTATGCAGTGGAAGGTGTGCAGTATTTTTTCCCTTCAAATGAAGAAAACCTTTAACTTTGTGGACTGTGAATGCTCATAATGGTAATGTTAGATGGAAGTGTGTTGTGTGATGCCATGGTGTCATGGCAACTTAGTACTTCCTGCACTATCTAAACTCTACCCTGCCATGTTTTGGTGACATACTGCATTTTTACACACGTTCATTAACACAATATTCTATACCCAAGAGCGCATATTACATACTCTACAGTGTCAGTCTGATTCTGCTAGCTGTGAAAGAAGAAATTGACCATTAATCTGTCTCACACTCAGCCAATGTAGAACAAGCCATAAACAAGACAGGAGCATGCTGTTGCAATTTACTGTGCCAGATTTGCTCTCCGATGAGGATTTGGTTACATCGACATCTTCTTCCCTCCAAATCATCCGTTTCTCACAGAGACAACATTGCTGTTTTGTTAGGCCACTAGAGAGCCCTAGTGTGCAAAGCATATCTCGCAGGGAGGGACTGATATGCTGTATCTATCTACGAATGGGACAGACCGTGACAGTTGGCATTTTCTAACCCTAAGTCTTATTGCAGGAAAGATGAAATGTCAGAACTATTCTAGAAAGGGAGATAGTCTCATTTGACTCTGATTTTGTTGATAACGTCAGAGTGGAAGGGAAGAGTAGCACAATTAAATCGGTACTTCTCTTTTTAGAAGAACGTCATAATTTAATGTTGTGCGTCATCTTTTTGGACCCTTAAAAAGCTGTCAGATAAGTAACATTTTGAAAACTGCTGTAGGAGAAAATGTATATCCTCCAGGGTTTTCACTCATCATTTTTTTCAGGAGTCACTGACCCTTGAGAATAAATTAACAAGAGTCAAAACTAAAACAGAAGGGGTCAAAATAAATTTGAGTTTAATGCAACAAACTTTATTCCTGTTTTATGTTATTTTCTATATCATTACATATTGTTGGGGTGAAAAGCTGTGCGTCAGTTTGACCCCAGAGGTTTTGTACCTGTGCGTCAAAATCAAAAGTTGTGCATCGATGACCCTGGTGCCCGAGTCAGTGAAATCACTGATCCTCAACAAAAAATAATTAATAAAATATTAAGGAAATAAAAAATATATAGAGAAATATAAAAGAAATGGATGAATAATGTAGAGTCATAGGTCACGAATCTTTGTCAATACAGTATTTAAATACATGCATGTAATTATCATTTACCAAAATTGTTGGCTGAAGTATGACTAAAAATGATTGGTTAGATGCAGGGTTCCAATTGATATGTGACAGGGTGGGGGGGGGGGGGCGTGGGATATTTCAAATGTTTTGGAAAAAATATCTTTGTAAAAACTTAGCCTGGGCTGTTTTAGTGTCAACAGGGGCTGTGTTTATTTCTTTTTTTGACAATTAGGAAGAGAGGAGGGCCTTATGATTGCTCAACACATAACACTAAATTTCTCTCTCTCTCTCATCTTCTTTCTGGGGCCATTTGGACTGCTGATGGAGAATCACCTATCATCCCTTGTAGTTTAAACCCTGGTTAAGTGTTTGGGTTGAGGTTGGAGGAGGAGGCAAGGCATGGTTGTGATTGTGATATATTAATACCGTATCTAAACATAGTATTGCGCTGAGCCAGATTAAAGTTTTTGTCTTGAACGGGGAATGGAAAAAACAGTCATGCATTGTTGAGGGAACAAGAAATCAAAGACGGTGAATGTGTGCAGATTTTTCTTGCTTCCAATTTGTTTGCTAAGGTTTTACAGAAGAATATATTGTCAGTATTGTCAGTAAAGGGTATGAGCAGATCTACCACCACTTGGTATGTCGTTGCAATGAGCTGCTCTTGTCATACTGGTACACACATACAAATTTTTTTTATAGTGTAACAGTAGCCCTATTTACCAGATAATAACGTGTACCTGCATGCATGCGCATGTGGTAGGCTACTCTGTACAAGTTTAGAAATATTTCGTAAAACATGTATGGAAAAATTGTATGTTAAAGCAGTTTTTTCAAGAGACAGATGGCATTCATTTTAGAAACTCATTTAAAATTTGTTTGGTAGACTGGTAGCTGAGAAGGTCATAGACAGATGTCTATTGCATTTGTAATGTTTTCAGTGATACGGGTGAATTATTTGTGAAAGGTTTCATAATTGTAAACAAACGATGCTTCTATGTTTTATGATAGATAAGGTAGGACATAATTGTAGAAACACAGCAGGATGAGATGTCTTTGCATTCTGTAATATTTCCAGATGTTGACCATGCTAGCTTTATTACAGATGGTAGTCTTTTGGAGCAAACATTATTACAGAATGGTTACCACAGTTTCTGTCTTGATTGATGTTAACCAGGAGTTCTTAAAAGGCAAATACTGTTACCCAAATACTGTTAGAAGCAAGACTCAGACCATTAAAGGGAACAAATCACTCTTGACACATCAGCTAAGTTGTACTTATGTCCTCCTTATCTACCCTATAAATATCTTGGTATGTTTCAGATCTGAAATATTGCATGTTAAAGATAAACCAAGATTTTGTTTCTGCTTGAAGTAAATCAATAATACGGTCACATGATTGAAAATAGCCATTCATGAAATTATACTTATTCAAAGTAAGGTGACTGCATTTTTCCCTTACATCAGAAGTTGTTTATAGCCCGTCAATTTTTTAAGTTGGACATTAGACAAATCACTGGCTTTTCAAACAGTAAGAGAATAACACACTGTAATGCATCGAGAGAGAGAGCAAAATGATTGATTTTAGGTAGTGCTCCAATACATGTCCTTGTACCATTTTGGCTTTAATTGCACAATTGTTAAATACTTTTGCCTTCATTTGCAACCAGATTTGACATATATCTCTTGTGCAGTTTTCTTTTCGAGAAGATTGTATACTTTTCCAAAGATCATTTGAAAGATTCCAGTTTATAACACTTAATTTTAGGTCTGTGAACATTTAGCAAAATTACTAAACGTTTAGTCGCAAAATTTTGCGATCATTTAGTGATTAATGGCAAGTACCTATGATCAACATAGAGACTTTAAACTTGCTCTTGAACATGATGAATATGTAAAATGTGTTAGTGACGTCCCGGGGACATAGTTTTCATGAACCTCAAACACAGATCCTCATAGAAGCTCAACTTTGATATCGTATATTTTTGTGTGTGCCATTTGTATAATTCTGTATTTCACTTTTTCAAAAAGAGTTAAAGTGAACATCTAAGTTTCTGTAATGACTGCAGATTGTTTTTTATTTCGTACGTAAAAACGGGTTTTGTGATTAATCACTGGTAGCTTTGTACTAAACGTTTATTACACATGCGATCGTTTAGTTATTAATCGCTAAACGGTCAAAGCCCTACTTAACTTCCTTCATCTATCCCTTCCTCTTATGCTCTTGCTCTCTCTCTTCCCTTTACCCCTTAGCTGTACCTTCCATACCTGTGTATTAATCTGTGGAAGAGTTATGATAATGCACTATACAGATTGTTTTCCTTCACTTTGGCTTGATGCCCCTGAGAAGTTACCGACACCAAAGTCCATAATGGCCTTGGTGCTCTTTTGTTTGACTTCTTTTGGTGTCCTAGCCTCCCCAAGTTATAGCATTGATTCCCCCTCATGCTTGTCTTTAGTACAAATTTTAGCTGTGCCCTTTCCGGCCTTTCGGGGCCTTTCCAGTATTTACTTCCAGCCCGAGAAAAAACAAATTGTGTTGGTATGAAGTCCCTTGAAAGGAAAGAGTAAGAAAAGAAGAAATAAAACCCACATCAACAAACTGCAGAAGTATGGTAGAACAACTGTAAGCAGGATTTGTGAGGTGTTTGTTAAAGTGTGGAAACCCAGCCAATGTACTTTGACTATGGTATAAACTGCACGTCAGTTAGTTCAGTAGTACAAGTAAAGTATGGCTGATTCTAGTCCAGAATGTCCTCTGGAGAGACTTTTAATATGAGATTTGTGAATTCTTGAAATAGAAGGAATCGCAGGCAACTAGTTCTTCCGTCTTGCACCTGTTTCATGGATGCGATTGATGTGTAATGAGGCTCATCTTCAGCTGTGCGTTTTAAACATTTCTTTCCCAATTCTCATTGGCAGAATTTGAAACAGCATGTGATGACAACACTCCTAGAAACAGAAAAGTCCTACGTGCAGTGCCTGGAATCGTTAATTAAGGTGAGTCTGTTTGCTTTACAAGTCTTGAAACCTATAATTAGGAAGGATGTCATTCTTTTTTGATTCTCCAGACTCTAAGTAGAGCATAAATTTCGTAAATACCGGTACTAACTATTACTAATGAGGAAAATTAGCCCGTGGAGTTGTGATCATATTTTGAAATACTAGAAACAATAGTTACATTTAACAGCTGGGTAGACTTTGGAATTAAGTGCCTATAACAGATTAAATAGGCTTACTAGGAAACTTGAAAAAGATATTTTCATTCAAGTGATCAAACTAAAGGGGTGCTCTAGGGAATTTAATATTCTAGACATATATGAGTATGTAGTGTGAGTCTGAAAGAAAGTCATGAGATAAAGTTTAAGGATAACCTCTTACTGTTATTTTCCAAGTTAGTTAATAGGCAGTGGAATATTGATTTGTCTGAAATAGTCGATTTTGTAACTAAACTTTATTTTATTTGGTTTGCAGGCTTGAAGTTTTTTTCCTTTGTTTTTACTTTGACTAAATTGACTAGTTGAAGTAATGCGATTGCAGCAGTGGGTTTGGCTAGATTAAGTTCGAGGTTTTTTGCCTTTCGAATGCATTTTCTTGGCTGTTCTTAAAGGTGTGGACCTGAAATTTTGTGGGGATATGAAAGTCACACAAATTTTACCTGTTAAAATTTGTGTTGGTGAATGGTTATTTAGAGTTGCTAGAGGTTATTTTTCCTATTTTGGCCATTAATTCCCCTCCTTTCCTTTAGATTTTGATATTTGTTCTTGAAACTTTTCACAGCCGTTTACAGGTTGCTCATGCGCAAAGCTTATTCGGGAATAATCAATCTACATCGCCCCTCTGTAGCTCCTATTTACACACGTAATCCCCACCTACCTGCAACTAGACCCTGGTAAACTAATAGCACAGTGGATAAGGAGGGGAGTTTTGGGGAATATCACAACAGACAATGTTATTAGGGGGCATTCTGGGTTGGAAAGAATTACTCCTATAAGGAACAAAACAAAAAAAATTAACAGACCTGAGTTGCTTTTAAAATTTTTTAGTAATCTACCCTGAAATGTTTCATTTCATCAAATTATGTAGAAGAAAATTGGAAATAAAATACAATTTTTATCATTTTCATACAAGGGTATACGCCAGAGTAATTTCAGGATAATATCAATGAGGTCACTTAGCAATGGTGTATTGTTCCACTTGTCCAAAGAAAGGATACTGTTATATCAGCGCAGCAGGGGCAAACGGTGGCCACTTGCCAACATCATCTTTGGCTGGTGTTTAAGTTGATGAAAGAGCAAATAATCAGGCTCCAACAAGGAATTGGCCAAGCAAACAGTTCCATGGCCAAAATAATCACAGTGTTACCACAGAGCTCATATGAGCAGTATGCATCATTCGCCCGTGTTTTTCAACTATGCGTGTCTTGCGTGATAAGTTCGTAATTGTTTAATAAGCTACCAAGCCATGCCATATGAGCCAAATTATGCATGGTATCCTATGAACGAACAAATTGTTGGAACCTGTACCCAGTCAGCCATGTGCTCTTTTGTTAGTTGCGTGTGCTCCATCCTTTTTCTTACCTGGATGGAGTTGGCTTGGTGGTTGAGTGCACTGCCTTCCATACTAGAGGTCCCCAGATTAAATCAGGATGGAACCACTTGGAAATTTTCTGGGGACTGAAATTTGCTTGTTCAGCATAGCTGTTCACAGTGATGCTGAGGGGGTTTAAACTGGTGAATTTTAATTGGGGTGTCTGATTGTCTGTTTCAGGAAGTTGTTTGACTCAGGATGTTGTCCAATTCAGGAAGTTGTCCACTTTGCTCAGTTCAGCTGTTAAGCAGTGGTGAAGAGAAAGGAACCTCCACCCCTCCCAGCCTTTGGGAAAGTAGCTAAAGACTGAGATTCACTCACACCCGGTGGATGGGGACATTAAATTGAGGTGCCAGGAGCCGGGTTGGGAGTGATAGTGAACTTAAATGCATAACTTGTGGTGGTGCATTTTTATGTACTTGCTCATCTCCCAGCTTATCTTGGGGAAGTAGCACATTTACTCTGTGCTCACTCCCACTCCCTCCCTCCCCACCCCACCTAACTTAGGAACCTATATATACACAGTATGCCACTGGTTGTGGTCCTCAACCATTTAAGACACCCTTCAATACTGCACATTCACACTGCAGGAGGAGCTATAAGGCTACAAGAAGTATGTCAGTGTGACACATGTACTTACGCAGGAGACACTGAAAACTGTAAATAGTCCTTGTGACCATTCTTATGGGCTTGACCTTAAAGTTTACAGAGACATCCTTGAGTCTTAAGACATTTATTATGCTGCTAAATGAGTTTAATCCTTTGCAAAGCCCCATGTAAAATTGATTTTTTTTTTTGTGGAGTCTGAAGGGAATACCTCCTGAAGTATCGAATGTAAATGGATGTAGACATTGGGAAAGTAATTTTGAAGGATTCATGGAATCTCTGCCTTCAGGAGTCACATATCAGTATGTTGAAACTATATGTATGTTGAGTCATGTTCTTAAGTCAAAAGACTTAAATCTGTGAAGTAATCTTACTGAGAAAATGAATCATTAGAAACTTAAAATTGTAGGTCATCATTCAGTGTATTATAAGCCAAGAGAATTTGCCATGGGCATGATCATGCATAGAAGCATGCATAAAAAATAGTGGAAACCTGTTTTAAGTAGGTTTGGGGGACTCGTAATTATTTTTGGATTCATGCACTTGTGGTACTATTAATTATGACTTTGAATGGAGTTGTGACTCCTGCAATGATATCATAAGTGATACAGGAACATAACATTCACGTTAGCAGCTACAAAATGCAGATTACTAGCCTACCAGTGAGTATTAACACACCAGTAGGCATTCTCAACAACCGTGGTTGGCAAACTAGGGGTCGCGACCGTTTTGAGGGTCGCGAAAATATTTCGAAGGGTCGTGAAAAGGTCTGGGAAGAAAAAAATAATTGCCAAATTTCTCATAAAAAATAGGCAATGGGAGTGATTCTAATTAAAGAGCCAGTGATCTGACTCATGTTGTGGATATTTCATACGTGACTTATCGGTCAGATGTTCCGTTCCCGGCCGCAAGCAACCGCGTTTGCCATTATAATCTAGCTCTCAATAAACCGAGGCGTGAGAACGCCGTGAAGGGTGGTTTCTGGCGATCTGAGGAGTGTTTTGTTGTCAGAAAATTTTATTAGCACGCTACCTGCCAACCTATGATGATGCTCCGCTTAGAATGTGTCATTGGCTGTTTCAGTGTGTTGCTTGTGTCATGACTTTCTTGATGCAGTCACTGGCAACTATCCCTATGAACTGCGCAATGCTGAAGATAGATTAATCCATTGTACATATAGCTTTAGCTTCAGTGGTTCAATATGCAATGTTGATGAGGATGCGAAAAATCCAGTTCTAGACTGCTTAACCAAGTCAAATCAAACTCCTCCCACCAACCTGTCATTGAGGGCCACCAAGATTCCGGAGTAGAAATTTGGGGCCACCAAGCGAAAAAGATGGGTAAAGTGCCAAACCCATTCTTAGAATAGACCTTATGCGTATGATGTCACAAAGGAGAAAGTGCTCCCTCCTTTGGAGGAAAATGGAGGAAAAGTGCGTATCATTGCAAGTTATCCCAATGAAAGCAGACAGCTGGTTTGTCAACCAATCGTATACACGCGTAAGTCTACTATATGTGCCGCAAAATCTACGCCGTGAGTGCATGTGTGCTCAATTGTTTTCACCCAAAATGACGTCAGTGTGATGTCACTGCATAAGGTCTATTGTAGTGCTTAACTGAAGTTGTGATTGAATGAAGAAAAAGACCACAGTTTTATTTCAATGCTCCATTGAAACCTGCACAGTAAAGAACACAATCAAACTCCAAATTATGTTTGTGCAAGTTTATCATTACCAAAAATTCCCCAGGGGTTGCAGTTCCAAGGAAACTTAAATTGTGAGTTGTTACTCAACTTCCAGCAAGAAGTTATGACTCTCACATCAACTTGGTTACCCACCCAATCTAAGTGGCAGTGCAAATGGTATACAATCACAAAATGGATTTAGGACAGAAAGAGCATGAACTTTTCATTTCACTGGGTATCTACTGTATGAAAACATCAACCCACTTCATGTACCATAACTATATTGTGGGTATATGGAGAATAGGACTTAAGTAAAATGGCCCCATTAAAACTTTTAAATGTTGCAAACAAAAAAATTTGGTTCCATAGTGATGAAACTTCAAAGTGCATTAGTTTCAATGAGATTTAAGAGATATGTTGATTTTCCTATCTAGAAAGTACTGTACATTTGGCCATTTATAATTTAGACATTTCCTTGCTGTAACTTTCATCATAAATAGAATTTTCCCTGCCTCTGTGCATCCAAGAATTTCTCTTTCATGCAGCCTGTCACGTCACCCAACCACATCAAGATGTTATCACAGCTGACTCCTAATAATTCCCATTGCAGCTCTTGTAGATTCACGAGAGACTGTGTCCGCAAATAACCAGTAGGGATGATGTGTAAGGGGGTCTGTCCTTTATTCTCAGACTCTGTTTTATAAGTTTTGCACAACTTAAGTGGCCTGCATGCATGGCCTTTTGTTTCTTCCTAGGAAAAACTTTCACTGTGATCCTACCAGTAAAACTCAAGTAATGAAAAAGATTTGTCACCTTCAGTGTGAAATTTTCTGAAAGAAGCTATTAAATCGTGAACCAATTCTTTGAAACATGGCAACTTAAAGGGCAAGAGCAGTCATCCCAAACTTATTTTGAAGCAACAGCTAAATCTCACAATTTTCTTCTTATTTCTCTGCAAAGTATCTTTCACAATATTTTAGGACTTCAATATTGCATCTTCAAGGTAAACCAATCAGTTACTTCTAGTAAATTTCACATTTGAGGAGGAAAAATATTGTCACATGACTCTCAAGAGCCAATCATGAAACAGGACAGTCTACTACACTACTTCAAGTTGGGGTGAATGCATATCCCCTTTAAAGGGGCATATTGAGTTGATATCGATAACTTAAATAGGGTGTTGAAGGGTACTGCCACATGACAATGATTATAATTAGCATAATTAGTCAAGTTTCACTTTCAATAGTAACGCATAAAGCTAAAATTTTGAATTTTTGGTATCCTGCTTGTAACGGTTGTGTGCATAATTTGAAAAAGTGTCTGGTCACGAATTTTTGAAAACCGAAGTGAATTGTTTATTACTCACAAATGAAACGTGGGGATTGTTTAAGTTTGACCATTTGTCATAAGTATGTGAAGAAAACTTAACAGGTTTGGCATGAACCAACTCAGTGTGCTGCTTTAAGAACAATTGAACAGATACTTTTGTAGCTCATTAGAGAAAGTGAAAAGGGGAAAAAGAAATGGAAAAGAATTAATAAAATGGGGGAAAAAAAAACTGTGTTCTGTACTTTAGAAGAACTGTACATTATCATTATCATCATCAAAAAATAAGGCAAAGAGAAATAGAAAAGAAAACAAAGGAAGGGAATTCAAGGGATGGGGAAAAAGATTTTTACCAGGGATTTCAGTGGTCATTTTTCCTAAACAGTATTAAATATTGTGTTAACCTGTCATAGTAATGTCCAAACCTTCATATGGTTGACCCATTAGGAAACACCTCATGGTGATGCTTGAAAGTTCAAGGAGAATTTTTACCTCTACTTTGTGAACACCATCCAATGAATTTGAAATGATTTACCTTGAGCCTCAAACTTACTGAACCAGCTTGAGATGAATCAGTTCCGGAAATATTTGGTTGTCAAGGAGTTTTCTTACCTTTCTTGAGGGCAAATCCATTTTGTCCAAGGTGATCATTTCAGTCATAGGCATGTGATGTAGAAAAGCATGCTGGCCACTAAATGTCATTAGTGGGCATGTTGTTGCTATTTACAAAAACATGTCAGAAGGGTGGACAGTTTGTCTTTAAATTCCAAAATTTGTTTTCGTCTAAATAATTGAGTGGGTGCAAAATAATTCAAATTTGAATGTCTACCACAAAGACTAGTAAATATGAATATATGCCAGTGTCTATAAAAAAAAAATTGAAAAATAAGTAAAGTGGCTTTGTTCAGGAATAGGTAGCCATGCATCATTTAAAGTAGCTATGTATGGGTTTAAGATAAAACAGTTTTATCACAGGTGGAAATTGGTTTTCATTGTACAGTATTTTGTACATGGGTTGTGTGCCTGTTACAGTGTATGCTTTCTCATGTTTAGTACCATTTTTGATGAAAATAGTTCTATAGGTGGAGGAAACAAAATGAGATTGTAAAGCTAACAGTTTTCATTACAAGGTTAAAACTATCCTCATGGTACTGTAGGTTAGGCAATGAATATTCAGTTTGTACACGTAAAAAATAATAAACTATTATAAAGGTTAAGATGTTTCATATTGTTGCAAGCTCCCTGAGAGCACTTAAAGTGTGAGTTTGATGTTCCTTGCATGTTACACAGTTACTCCAACCTTATTTATGTAACTTTGATGAAATTTTACAAATTTCTTTTAATTTCACTGCAGATACGTTTTGTGCTGAGTTAAAACATTGAAACATGGCATATTAAGATAAACCAAGGAGTATTTAAAAATATGACATGAATTAACGTGCATTTATGAACAAATCAGCACCAAAAATATTACTGTGTGATTAAAAAGATCCAAACATAATTTGCATGGGTGTATGCTTTCTTTAATTTGGGGGTGACTGCAAATTTTCACTTTGAATTTATTATCTTTAATGACGACATTTTTCGAGATGGAGTTTCTTAGATTTCACAAGTGCGTCATTCAATATTCAATTTTTCCACCATAATAATGTTTAAGGAATAGGAGTATGGGCTTTAGGGATCCATGTATCTTGAAGTAGGTGGATATTATTAAAGGTTCTGTATGAATACCATCTTTGCTTTTTATACGTATCTTAATGAGGTAAGGATATTTGATGCCAGATTGGAGAATATCCTGAGAGTGGTAAATTACAGCTGGTCTGTGCATTCATTTCTCAATTCCAGTTATGTAACTTTATATGAGAAATAGTTTCTGTAGAAATGAATATGTGACTGAAATAAGCATATTTTTTAGCTCACACACTTACGTGTGTGAGGTTATGGTATGAGGTTTTCGTCGTCAACTTTTAGAAACAGCATGCATTTCTTCATCTTTTGAGATATGCTGCTGGAATTTTTTCAGTGTGCTTTTTGCCAAAATGGTATTTTTTTGTAAAGAGCACTTTTGAATATCATGTATGAAAAGTGATTTATAAGATATTTTCTTGATATTTTCTTTGTATTTGACAGTACCAAGTCAGCTTTGCACACATCACACAACCCTACTCTAGTAATAGGAAAGTGGGCACTGCTTGTTGACATAGGCCTAGTGGATCACGTTTCTGTTACCAAGATCTTGAGTAGAGCTAAGTCTCATTGTTCATTTAATGTAGCAGCCACTTCGTTTTCCACTTGGCTTATTCCTTGAAAAAAATACTGTCTCTGTTGATAAGAAGTGAATTCAATAGGAGTGGATAACCAGCAAGCTTGTAGGGGATCTCCCTCAGTTCCATAGACTAGGGAATTGCTCCTAGGCCTAACAGTAGATGTATGCAGCACTTGTTTGAATGCCAGTCATTATTTTGGCCATATGTGTACGAAAGTACTTTTGTGAAAGAAGAGCATGAAATATAAATTTACAGAAACAGAGTAAAGGAGTTCATTCTGTTTCAATAAAAAACATAGTTTTTCATGACTCCTATTTCTGGAAAATGAGGCTTTGCAAAAGTTGCAGCATATTCTGTTTCTGAAATTTAATGAACAACCATGTAGGTCCTAAGAGTCAAGATTTTTGGCTTGTTATCTTGCTTGATTACTAAAGCATTTTTCCTCACTCTTATGGCTATCATGCATGCACATTAAGAACATCTTCATAACCTACCTGTTTATGCTGTACAATTAAAGCAGTTTGCTGTTGTCTCTCCCTCTTTCCCATAAAGGCCCTTTTGTGATATGTATAAAAACTAAAGAAAATACCTTCAAATTTTTTACATCCAAACTTGTAAAAGTTAAAACAAATGTACAAGAGAGACATGCAAAGAGAGACATACATGGTCTAGGGGACAGACATGGTCTAGTGAATCTCGCATCAAGGGCTCAAGGCTGAGTTCTAATAAAAGAATACTGTGTAAATTTTGTACAGAGACCAAAAGTGCAAAACATCACCCTCCATCATATAGCAGAACAAATGAAGTGGTTGCTTGAACAAAATAGCAGTTGCCAATGTGTCCAAAATTTAATACTTGCATTGTGCAGTGGCACTATGTGTTTCATTATGTTTAGTGTTTCAGGAATCTGTGGTGCAATACTGTAAGATTTATACTCAGAGAAGGTTTAGCCTTAAAAATCTGTTTCCACATGCATATTCCTTTTCCTAAATTCATTTTGAGTTTTCTTTCATTTTGATGGTAATTCAAGTTGTATTAGTGGATAACTCAGACTACAGTAAGAGGAAAAGTGTGAGTTGCCAGTGTATAAAAAATTGCCAGTTCTGATCACATGACACATTTGTGTGAGCCACAGCAGCATTGCTGCTCTAGTTGTTGATAATGTTAGGTAGGATTGCTTATTTTTTACCTCACATGATGTCAAAAAAAAAAACAGCTTTCTAAAACTATAGTAGGCGAAATTAGAGAGAGAATGTAGTATTTTGCCAAAATCCAGTTATAGCTTTTTCGCCCCATACCTAATTTGAGTGCAGTCCTCAAAGTGCCTGTAATTAAACTACACCACCTGGTCAGGTTGATAGTTTAAGCAAGTAACCAAATGGAAATAGCCCCCCCCCCCCCCGGAAGACATCACCTGTGCTAAAAACTTAATAGGTCATAGTTACTGTATTGCAGGCGATTGAGTAATGACTACTGTGCATTTAAATAGGGGTGAGTTTTGAGAGTTCACTGAATCCTAAAAAAGTTGAGTTTTTTGAGCCTGTTAGTGCTAATTATGGAGTGGCTAACTCCCTTTTCAGGTTATAGGCAGGACTTTCATAAGGGGTTTGAAAAGTAATAGTGACTCTTCCTTATCATTCCTGGAAAAGGAGTCCATTCTAGAGGGCATGCCAAAGACATCCTGCTGTGCATGTGTATGTATAGAAAGCAAACAGAACTTTAGGCGGATGGAAGGGGGGGGGGGGGGTTTAGGATATCTTCGAGTCTTTTTTAGCCTCCTACAGGTATCTGCTTTCTTGCTTTTTTGCATACATTTTGTCATTTACTCCTCCCCCATGGTTCTTGTAGTGCTAAGCAAGCAGGAAGGCAGGATTGGTTTGGTAGTGGGAGGGAGCTGGGGATCAGACCACACTTACCCAGTGATGTCAGAGGCACTCATAGACAACAAAACCCTAATTGCTTGGGGTCCATGGGCCTTACTCAGGATGTTTCTTCTTAATGAGGATTGCAGGTCAGGGGGTAGGAAGTCATGTCTGAATATTTTCCCACCAAAAAGGTGCTTTTGGGCAATAATTTATTTTTTGTTCTTGAGTCATGCGGTAGAGGTTTGAACGCCACCCCCACTTCTTACCTCTTGACTTGGTGCCTGTTAAGGAGGTCTTTTAGGAGTCTTGGACACGATTCATTCATCACTGTCGTTCTGTCTTACAGAGATACCAAAGACCTTTGAAAAGTGCCGAGTTCACAGGGATTTGTGATGCAGGCATTGTGGACTCCATCTTCTACAAGATTCCTGAGATCCTCCAGAACCATGAAAACTTTCTACAGCAACTGGAGATGGGGATTGAGAATAAACATACTGTACAGAAGATTGCAAATCTCATCACAAATTCTGTAAGTACTCTCTAAAATTTAGTTTGAGTGCCAGTTTTCTTGGACCCATTTTCACCAAAATACCTACTTTGTGAATAGGAATTTGCACCATGATCAATTTCTGTGCATTGATGAGCTGTTGTTGTATGTATGAGAGTGCAAAAGTTATTATACTCAGTGCACTAACAGGGAACTTCCAAAAAAAAAAAAGTAGCAACGCAAGACCATGAGCGGAAACATAATGAATCTGGGAAACCCCTTGCGAAGAAACTTTGTTATTTCAAGGGAAATTTTAGCAATGTAGCTTTTTCCTACATGAATACATTGTGTGGGAAATTTAACTTGCTTCCCAGCAACGAAATATTTTTCCTGGCCCTGATGCAAGACAAAGTAATCTGTTTGTCATGAGATAATACAATGCAGCGATACAGTACGATGTGTAGGCAGGATTTCTTTAACATATGCTGGAAGTGATGGAAAGAAAATTATTACTTTGCTGGAATTTTCTTTCTGTTTGTCTAGCTTAGAGTACATGAAGGAAATATTTAGTTTTGAAGGGGTGGCTGTTGGGCCACCGATTTTCCGTGAAAAAAAGAGTCAAATTCCGTTACAGCAATTTCAAATTCCGTGAAAATCCGTGCAAGCAATTTGCCAAATCCGTGACTTTCTGTTTTGCATTGATTAGTGTGTTAGGCCAGTGCAGCCTAACCAGACTAAAATCCATTCACCAGCCTAACGTCTACACATATACGTAATGGACAAAAGAACACCCAAAACAACTTGACTTACGATTGTTTGAGTGTGGGTCCCTTGTTCTTCTTACATAGTAAAAGATCCGTATAAAATTATATCCAAATGATATGCAGGTACTAAATCCGATAATTATTCCACAATTGAAAGTGTAACTTGTCAGTTAGAACGTTATGATCGTTCGATCATGAACGTAACAACAGAGCAAAGCATGAAACTTGAGTAATGTGCGCAACAGTTTATTATGACGCACTCATGCATAGTATACCATACATACAGTACATGATACAGTATAAACAAGAATCAGCTACAGGCAACGGGATCGCGGGAAAACTTTGCAAGACTGAGCAACATTAGACCTACCGAAGGCTAGTAAATGCGCAACTCGCACCTGGTCCCACATACAGTAAGCATCGGAGGGGGTGAATTTCAACAGTTTTCTATCAGATTGTAGTCTGCGAGAGCCATCCAGTGTTACATACAGATTTTTAAACTTTTTTTTTGGTTCCTTGCGATAGCAAAAGGAACCTATGCAGTCAGCTTGGCGTGTGTGTGTGTGTATGTGTGTGTGTGCGTGTGTGTGTGTGTGTGTGTGTGACACTTGCTTCGGTACGCTGTAACTCAATAAGGGAAGGTTGGATGGAAGTTGGATTTGGTACGTAGGTTTGCCATGGTGAGAAGGCGTGCCCTATTGTTTTTGGTGGAGGTCAAAGGTCATTTGGGGTCGCCAGGGGTCAAACACCAAAAACCTTTTAATCACGATATCTCAATGTAGGAAGCTTGGATAGATTTCCTATGTAGTATGTGGATGCATTATGGCAAGAAGAGAAATGGTGTCATTTTTGGTGGAGGTCAAAGGTCATCTGGGGTGACTGGAGATCTAACACTGGAAACCTCTTAAACAAGATATATCTCAAGGTAGGAAGCTTGGATAGATTTCATACTAGATATGTAGATGCTTTGTGGTGCAAAGACAAATCATGGTATGTTTGGTGAAGGTCAAAGGTCATTTGGGATCACCAGGGGTCAAACACCGAAAACCTTTTAAGCACGATATTTCAATGTAGGAAGCTTGGATAGATTTCATACTTGGTATGTAGATGACTTTTGGTGCAAGGATGAAGCCTAGTATGTTTGGTGGAGGTCATAGGTCATTTGAGGTCACCAGACACCTTTTTGACCAATTTTGTGCCACCCCTCTACTGTATTTTAACCAGTCTCACAAAATCAGCTTACCTCATACAGTACACTGCACTCCCTTTAAAACTGTCTGTGTACAAGAGGTCAATCCTGTGAGGTTGTTTAGGTTAGTTTAAAGGGAGCTGTCTAATGGGTTTCCATTGTGTGTACATGCATGCACTGTATAAGTCAACTATTGTGAGAGCAACTGTCAACTCCCTGTTCAAAGAATGGGTAAGTAAGGACTCATGGTCAAGAGGTCAAATTTCATCACTTCATATACACACACAGTTGTTCTTCTGAGCAGTATTTGAACAATTTGTGTAGGTGGGTATGGCGAAAGACAGAGGAGTGATCATGTTACTAGCCTACGTAGCGCCTCTGTGGCTGCCGCCCATTTTGTAGGCTGCCGCCCTCAGTTTGTTTTTTCACAGCGATGAGCTGAACGAAAAAACTTCGTTCGCTCCGCGGGGTATCATGTTACTGGCTTGTTGTGTTGGAAGGGTTATACTGAAACATTTCCAAACAACAAGTTAGGCCTATTAATTGTAGACGTGTGCTAGTCACAATCATCACACCTAAAAGTACCACACACTACTCAAAATCAAATGTTGAAAGCTACAGCAAGTGCATCAAAGCATCATTTAACATGTTATGGTTTGAGCTTGTGCACAGTCCATGCTCAAGTTTGGGGTCACCAATCCTCAAACACAGAACTTTTTAAACACCACATCTCAAGTTAGCAAGCTTGTATAGATTCCATATTTAGTGTGGTAATGCCTCAGTTTCATTACATGCAGCAAGGAACCACAGTGCCCATTGGGCTCTTGTTTTTCATTTTGCCCTCTTGATTGCAGACTTCTTTAGCATTCTGAGAGATTTTTGAAGTTCCGTGATTTTCCGTGAAAAAAGTAAAATTCCGCGATTCCGTGACAATTTCCGTGATCGCGGAAAATCGGTGGCCCTATGGCTGACTCTCCCAGAGACTCAGTGATGAATTTGTTTAATCAATATAGTCTGTGAAGGGGTTACTCTGATGACAAATACAGCCCCTAGGCTATCATTGTGGATATCAAATAGAGGGTGGAATAGCCTCAATATGTTTGAGATAAATTAAGTAGTGGTAAATTAAGTCCCTGAAGGGTGTTAATAGGCTGTTATCAGTAATTGTGACCTTGTATGGTAACAATTTGTAGCATGGTCTGCTATTGCTAAAGGAATAAAAATTGCTAAAAATGATCCCATTTGAAAAAATGCCTCAAATCTTTTGCAAAAGGAGGGGGAATGGGGGGATGTAGAATCGTCTTTTGACTTTGTTTTGAAGCGTAAGTAATGGGTACAGAGCGATGGCAATGCATGCTTCACAAAGACTTTTCTAGTGACTTTGTACCAATTTAACTTTAAATCTTACAGAAAGTAAAATATGGAGGTGGGTGGAAAAACTACACAGAACAAAACCTCTGCCCAGATATGTTTTTAATAACCAGCAGTCTTCAGATTGTCCAATATCAGTCACAGAAAATTTAAATGCTGCTGTCCAGATTTGTAGGCAAGCAATGACCATACATTCCGTGACTGTATCGTGTCCATCTTACTAATTTGACACCAGTTGGATTAAATTTCCATCTTTTGTTTGATCAGCTTTGGACCAAATTGTGTTTGTTTTAGAACGAAAACCTGGGTATTATGTTGTAATTAGTACGATATACATACAGGAAGATGTATTAAAGGGAAAATGCTGTCATCCCAAATTGAATCAGTATACCCTGGTATGCTAGTTTTTGTATGGCTCCTTTTAATCATGTGACTATACTTTTGTTATTATTTTGTTAAATTCATTCAAAGAATCTCCATGGTGTACCAGTAATATGCAATATTTTTATTCTAAAATGTAAGGAAAACAAATGATAATTGTGAGATTTAGCTTTTAATGTTTCAGATAAGGTTGAAAGACTGCTTATTCCCTTTAAAGTCTTATAGGTATCTAATGCTGCATTTGTAAACCTTGATACTTCAAAATTGTGATGACTTATAATGTGACTTTTTTCTTTTCTTTTCATTTATTACTGTTTCAGTTCTCCAAGCAACCTGTACTTGATGCCTACACCGCATTTACAAACAATTTTGATCATGCCAAAGAACTTATCGGAAAAGCCTCCCAGAAGCTTGGTTTTATTAGATTTCTGGAGGTAAGGTTATAGCAAACCCATTTCGTTTTGAAGCATTTGATTTTGCTAGACCGAAACATCTAACCAGGCTCTCCTAGTCCTGTGAGGCATCTTTCGGGCAAATTACAGTTTTGTTTTCCATGATGTTGGTTCTTTTGAGAAACTTCAGGCATCTTTCGTCAAAAATATCTTTTAGTTGTGATTCCTCCTTATCATCTGAATTGGTAAAAAGAAGAAACAGATCTATACATGCAAGATTTTGTATTATGATTAAACCACTCAAGCTTTGTGGTGTAGTGCAGTAGTTTTATTGAAAGTCTTTTGGCTTAGACTGTAAGTAAAGTATGAGACTGATGTAGTTTACTCCTTCATTTTCCAGCAGATTTGTAGTGTTGTTTTTTTATGATGTTGTCATAATAGTGTACAAAGTTTATCTACAATGGGGGGTGGGGGTAGGCGGTTTAGAAGCTCTTCCTCTTTGTTTACTGATTAACCTCATAACTGTGCTTTTCTATCACTTTGTATGGGATTAGATATAAGGTAAATTCAGAAGATAAAAGAAAGGGGTTATGCTTCTCTATCACTTTATATGGAATGGGGTGTGAGGTATATTCAGAAGATAAAAAGAAAGGGGGTACACTTTTCTATCACTTTTTGTGAGATGGGATGTGAGGTGCATTCAGAAGATAAAAAAGGGGTACACTTTTCTACCACTTCATATGGGACAGGATGTGAGGTACATTCAGAAGATAAAAAGAAAGGGGGTTTGCTTTTCTATTACTTTATATGGGAAAGGATGTGAGGTATATTCAGAAGATCAAAACAAAGGGTGGTGGTAGAGTAGGTCAAGTTAATATTGTTTTTTTTTTCTTTATTGCTCCTGACATTTTCTTGTCTTCTCGTCATAAGATCAATGCAACAAATACATCATAATTGTAAATAGAAAGTTGAAATGCATCACATGAAATGTAATATTTCCTCAAAACGCATAAATAGAGGCATGTGCTTTGTGCAGTTCTCTTCTGAATTTGTTTCCATCACCTATAAGCTTATCAGAGACTAAAAACCTCCAAGTCTTTCCATAATGGTAAATGCATCCACTTCAGTTGAACTGGCTACCGCCACCCACTCTGCTGATTTTATGTGTGGTTCTTTTTACAAGTGAACTTAGTGAAGTGACCGTATTTTTTCCATCGAAGTGTGCAGTTCATGCAAACTCTTTTGTTTGCCTTCATTGTATATGAAAGATGCTTGTTAGGAAATGAGAGATTTGAAAGATTTTGGGGTGATATTTCAAAATGAGGTTTAGGTGATTTCTTCATGCCCAGCAGACCTATAAAATGTCCTGAACTATTTATTCTTTTGATCTTTTACTTTGTGAAAATCTTACATGTTGTGGTCATTTAATATATCAGTGGACATGCTTAGTTATGATTGATATGTAGTGGAAGTTAAGCAAGCTGAATGCAAATGAAAACTTTATGCAATGCAACCTTTGGATTCAGGATACAGGCCTCAAAATTCGTTTTCTCACTCTAAGGCCAAACATGGCCTTCGTAACCAACATTTTTCGGGTTAAACGAAGGCCAAAATTCTCTCATCTAAGGCCAAAATGTAATACACGCAGACAGGTCTGAACGGAAGCCTAACATTAGCACAGTACGGTATCCTGCTCTATGGTTGTACTATAAAGTGGATATGTATACTGTGCGTACGTATGTACGTATATAAACAAGTCAGCGTCCAAATTTTACGGTCGTCCGAGATGGCCAGAATTTCCGTCGGACGACTAACTTATCCCCAAACTGCTGATAAAGGCTGTCCTTCGGACGACTGAAGTAATCTTGTCAGCGTAATTCCCGTACAGTGTTAAAAGGAAACTATAACATGCACAGCCAATGAATCCCTCTTCTTTTCCGATAAATTGCGAAACTATGTATAGTGGGGTGTATCTTGAGTCTGTCAGTTTGGTCACTACGTACAAAATGCATGGCACGTGCACAGTCTACACAACACATATTAATCTGTATAACAAACATTGTGATTGGTTCGATGTTAACCAGCCAATCACAACTCGCGACATCGTCAATGGACATTTAGTGTGTGAAATCTCTCACATGCAGTTAAGTCAATGGGATTCACCCATTGACTTAAGCTGGCTTTCCATACCTGTTCACAGCATCGACATGTATGATTGATTCGCATAGCGTGCGAATACGGTACGAAGGTGAGAAAAAGTATTGGTTCACATACGTGGCATCGTGAATGCAAGTGCAAAAAAGAAATGAAGGAAGTGCACTCGGTCATAGTACAACAGGTAGGCTAGTACAGAGCAGCTTGACTGATACATCGTCGGCCAAAAGTGGCCTTCGATAAGTGTGTGAAAAATGCCTGTCGGAGGCCAAAATAAAACTTACATCGGCCATGGCCGCGATGGCCGTCGTGAATTTTGAGGCCTGGGATATATAACAAACTTTATGTGTCACCAGCAGTGTTCACATTAGGATATCCAATTGCAGGATTCTTTCAAGATCTGGTTAAAATACCTGAAAAGAAAATATCCAATGCAGAAAATTATGCAGTTTTCACCTGCCTAAATTATCTTCTTTATGTATTTATAAGGTCACACAAATACCAACAGTGGAAATTTTGAAACAAATCCTGCACAAAAATTTTTGAAAAGGGGGATGTTTCCCTTGATTTTATTTTCCTTTATGGACACTGGTGGACAGCTTAACAGCCTCAACAGAGACTTAATGGTCAGTGGTTGCTGGCAGTAACTGTCAAATCTGGAGATTAGTTATTAACTTCCTTTCTGGCCATAAGTACCCACAAGTCAATTAAAGTTTGATATAAATGTATACTTAGGTGCCGAGGTACTCCTGTGAAAGCTTCGTACATTTGAATTTAAAGACTTTTATCTAAAAGCTTCAAACTTTGAAGATTAGAGGAGTGTTCAGTATCTAACATCTAACAGTTTGTGGATGGTTTTGTCATCTTCTGTGGATGAATCCCTTTGGTTCACCTCACGTGTATATTTGTTGTACAATATAACAACATGTCTTGCAATTGGGAGGATGTTAACTTGCTTCTTGTGTATACAGTGCATTGTTCTCTTTGTGTTTGTAAGCCCTGTCAATCAGTCACATCCAATCATTCATTTGAGCTGAGGTGCAAGTTACAATCATTTCCCTGTAGTGTAGGAGGCTTCTGTACTTTTTTATGTCAATATGCATGGTATGAAATCAGCTAGTTTGAAAAGTGCACCGAGGCTGGTGTGGTGTAAAGAGTGGTGTGAAGAGATGCAAGCTTTAATGATGAATGAGGTTAATGAATTTTTTTTTTATTCAGCTGCCCTAATCCTATGGTGTGAGAAATATCCCAAATGACTGATACAGAGGGGGAGATGGCATTGTCCACCTTAAGACAGCACCGTACCCCATGCTGTTCAAACAAATGGTCAGCCAAAATACCATCAATCAAATTCAGTGATTACTTTTGTCCAGTCTAAATTGACTGTGACTTTATTGCAATTATTCATTTTCTCTCATGCAGCTTTTCATTAGCAGTTTTCATGTCTGTGGTTTTGTGAATCCATACCTAACTCTCATTTTCTCCTGGGTAAGCAGTGATGATGATATGATGACATCAAAGGGCTGTCATTAGGTTGTATTTTACTCAAAACTGCTATTTTTCTCAATCATAAAGAAGAAAGAATTGTTCCACTTTGTCATCATTTCTATTTAAGGAGTTATAACTAGGTTTGAGAGTTAGTAAATGGCAAAAGTATAAATCAAAACAAACACATATGGAAAAGACTATTACTGTCTTTCATTGCAGTGAAACGCTTGCATATCAAATGTTTTGATGGACATGCATTATGGAACATCAGTTATGAGAAGACAGTATTCACTGGTCTTAAGGAAGGTTTATACTTCCAAATTTTCACGTGCCATAAACCTATAAGAACGAAATATGGTCATCCCTTGCACTTTCAGTCCAATCATTGACATGACTCACAGATGAACAGTGTTCCACTTTCATAGCATTTTAGCGTTATACTGGAGTATGAACCGGCCTTTACAGCTACAGTATGAAATTGTGTTTGATCTTGTAAGAAGCCATATCTGCAGTCTTCTAATAATTTGTTGGTCTCATTACCTTAAATGTCACTGCCTGTCATAATTTTTGGTTGTATTCAATTTTGCCCCAGCATCACATGCATCTTCAAGAAATATGATCAGTTAGTCAATTGTGTATTATCTGTTTACAGACAAGTGATTTGAGCTTTAGTGATAACTGATCAGTCTTTGTACAATTCCTTTTGTGTACAGAAAAGATGATACTACTTCCACTTTGTAACTAGTGAAGATGGTTCTAATCCGTAGGGGTAGGAAGCTATTCAAGACTGGGGGGCTGAACCTTGTTTCGGATTGCTATCCTGGGGGAGGGGTCTCCCCTCCCCTTTGGAAAATTTTTAGGTATTTGAGGGTCCTCAGATGAATTTGGTTCAATATTTTGGACAAACTTTAAGGAAAATTACTGCAAATTTTTGAAAGACAAATAAGGGGTTTTGCCCTTGGATCTTGGAAGGGGGGGGGGGAGAAGCATACTTTGCCCTCCTCCCGAATTTTTGACAGGAGGGGCTAACCCCCCCTACCCCCCCCCCCCCCCCCCGCTTCCTATGCCCTTGTTCTAATCCATGTACCACAGGATTAGCTCAACATATTTAACACAACACTTCATTAAACTGTGAACAAAACTATAATACTGATGTGTTTCATGAAAGCCCCTGCAACAGGCAAAAAAGTGTAATTGAGTTGTACATAGGCCTGTGTGCAAAGTGGTAGGAACTTGTGGAGGGCCTAGCTGCAACTCCTTTACATGTAAACAGAGTGAAGAATATGCATTGTTCAAAAACAATTTATAAAATGTAGCCATCATTTTGGTAAAAAACTGCCACCTGACCTGAGCCAAATTACAATTGTTGATGTATGTGGAGATATTGTAGTGGGGATTTTAGTTCCTGAGATAGAGCAGGAACATGGCCGAAAACTGGTAAAGTACTCCAAAGCAACTCTAGACGTTGCGGGTACCAATTTGCTCACAACTGTATTAGTATATCAAGCTCCTCCGCTCCCACGAAGAAGACTAACAAAAGCTTGGACAACAGAGGAGACTCAAGGAATAATTTACATAACAAAACATTACAGAAATAACAGACTACCAAAATTTGCATAAAAAAGGAAACTGTACACAAGCATTACATGAACCTCAACCTTACAACATGACAATACTTTTCCCAAAGTCCCCTAGAATTCTTTGGCAGAGAACCAAAGGGCAAAAACCAAAAGCTACTCGTGAAAAAGTTCTGCTCCCCAAAGGAGCTATGTCCCCACCACATGACACTTAGACAGAACATGACCAACCCAATCAAACCTTACATCATGGGTCTGTCTTGTTTGGCCCCATTCTAGACTGGCTGGAAAGAACTTCACATGATCTTTGCCAAAAGGCTGAGAAGAGATCTGACAGTCCATGTCATTGATTACGTGGATATAAAAATATCTGTAAAACATTTCTGTGTTAAGAGATCCCATGTCATATCTACAAACCTTTAAAAAGATGTCAATAGACCTTATGCATTGACATCACACTGACGTCATTTTGGAGGAAAACAATGAAGCAGACTTGCACTCATGGCATAGATTTCGCACGCCCGCATGCCCATGTAGTAGAATTACGCGCTATCCCCTGGTGCTCAAATCAGCTGTCTGCATTTGTTGGTATGACTTGGTCTGACTACGCCATTTTCCTCCAAACGAGGGAGCACTGTGACATCATAAGGTCGATAGGAGGAAAGTTAAGTTTCGTCAATTTGTGGTGACTGTTTAGAGACTTAGAACAACTTTAAAAGAGAATAATGGACTCTCATTCATGTTAATCATGAGGCTAGAATTTAATAGGAGGATTTAGCCATCAGGCGATTAATATTTCTTTATTTTTCACCCGGGAAAACGGCCTTTTCCCGGGGAACTTTGGCTAAACGAGCCTATTGAATTATAGCGGCATGTGAAGCAGTTTCCTTAATCGATGAAGATTGTTCTTACGATAAAGGAGATGAAAGCATTGGGAATTTTTGTCTGTTGAGAGTAAGTGGCTACAGTGACATCACGCCTTACTTTTATTTCATATAAATATATGCATATGTATGAGACCTTTGTGATTTGCTTAAAGTCATTGTTCATCTCCTGCTGGCAATCTATTATTGTGAATAATCTGAAAATAAAAAGTATGAAAGTATCTTTAGTGGTGATCTGCAGGTGTATGTGGGTGTGAAGAATATTAAAGCTGTATCAGTCTTATACAGTGTTATAATGGTCTTGGTAACATGCATATTCATGAGATATGAAAAGTTATCTTTTTATCTTCTGTTTGCATCATTTATTGTTGTGAATAAAATGAAGATAAAATCTAAGGAAATATTAGATACGATACGATGGTCTATGGATATGTGTTGGTGTAAAGAATGAAGCTATACCACCTGCCTTACAAAATTTTAAATTTGTCTCAGTAGACATGCATATTCATGAGGTAGTATTTATAGTAAGACACTAATTTTTTCAATTTCTGTTTGCAATCTAGTATTGTGAATAATGTGAAATAACAGGTGAAAATAGTTTTAGATGAAAGAGTGATTTTAAAAGATGAGTGGTTATGAAGAATCAGCTTCATCAGCATTTTGCAATGTTAGGATTGTCTCAGTATGAATGCATATTCATAAGAAGAGATTTTTCTTTTTACGAGTGAATAGCGAAGCATATGTGTCGTGTTTGGGACTTGCAACAGTAATTAGGTCCAATATGATCATGACTTTCTCTTGTCTTGTTATGTCCTGTACTTCTTGTACAATATTGTAATTTTTATAAAGTGTAATTAATGCAAGTTAAGTGACAAAAAAAGGATTGTTAATATTATTTGAAGAAAAAATATGCTTTTATCCCTCCCGAGTGACTGTCCTAAGTCTAATTCGAAGCTTCATCACCTGTTTACCATTTTGCAGACTCCTACTACAAACAACGTGCTTACTCTCTCCCAAGAAGTACTACTTAGATTCAGAACTAAGCAATGGTATTAAGCAACTAGTTTTAAAGGATTCAGTGAATACATGAATTAGTTTATCGTTAAAATGAAATCACAGTAATCACAAAATATGGTTTTCATCGAAGTGAGTGCAGATGGCAATCTACGGATTGGATGCATTACAAAGTGGTATGAACGAAGTGAGTGTCAGAGCTCAACTGACTGCTTATACAGTACCATGATTATGATATGGCAAGGCACAGAGCAGATTCTTGTAGCCCGCTTTTTGTGCTGATCAGACAGGAATATTTTTCAGACTGAGGAAAGCCTCAATTGTCAATACCACTTAAGCCTATGGATGCCTACATCCATGTCATTTCTGCTGAAGCCTCCACAGTACTTAGTACAGTGTCGTTCATGGCCACAAAGGGTGATTGCTGAACTGTTGAATGATCCCCAGTTAAACATGAAAGTGCTACCTTTGAGGGAGCACTTCCCCATCATTAAAGACAGTAACTAAAAGACAACCCTCCACTAGATGCATGACTCCATCACATTTGTTAGCATTCATTCACGCACAGTGCTTTACAGAGTTTATATATTACTTAAACATGATTCTTGTCTGCTGATCCTGTTGGCGCACTGGATAGGGCGTTAGACTCTCACTTTGCCGGTAGGTGGTTCAGTCCCCATCTCAGCACATGTAGAGTTTGTTTCTCCCTTCAGTTTTAGATTCATGTGTGCAAATGCCTCGCATTCTTGTTCTGATTGCAATCTAATATTGTGATGTGCAGTTATCTGAAAATAAAAAGTATGCAAATTATCCCTAGATAGATTTTAGGGGAGATCTTAAAATATAGAGGTATGTAGGTGTGAAGCCTAAGTTCTGCCATTTTTATGCAACTTTATCTGTCTTGTTTCTAATAATATTTTCCATAAATAGCGTGAATAAAGCATCGCAAAATAAATCACTAGTGATTGTCAGTGAAAACACATGCATTAAAATGACACAAAAGATTTACAGGAGATTGTGTGCTTTTAAATTTTTTTTTGACTTTTACAGTACCATGATAGACTCAGATTTTTGAGCCTTGCATGATTGTGGCACGTGTTCATTAATTTGTTGGATTTGCTGTTCTTCTCAAAATTTGTATCAGTCTGTCTGTCTGTCTGTCTGTCTGTCTGTTTGTCTGTCTGTCAGTCTGTCTGTCTGTCAGTCTGTCAGTCTGTGTTGGTGTCTTTTGCCAGGACTTGAAAATTGCCAAAGTACTAATCAGACCATACTTCATGTTAAAAGTTTTGATACAGATACTTCCCAGAAATTCACCTGAAAGAACCACCCTTTTTCTATGACCATCTGGTAGTTTGTTTCAAACTCAGCCACTGATTGCTATGCAGTCGGTCGGTGACACATCACTTCTGCACAACAACAATATGTTGGAGTGAAAACAATGTATTATGCGTATTTGGCACGTAGTGTAGTCTAAGGATTGTTTTCACTCCAGCAATGTAGTGCATAAAGTGTCCCATATGGTCATACTGCAGTCAGTTGTTGTTTTCACTCCAAAGTTGCTAGGGTAACAGAAAGACCCGGATGACCGACCGACCCCATAATAAAGCTGAAACAAACATTTGCATTGTTTTGTCCAGAGAATGAGAAAGCAGTTTTTGCTCTCATGAGTAGATATTTTTAAGTATTAAGTCATAGATCTACCATGTATCTGCTCATTTACAACCAAGTCCTGTGACTTATGTCAGCCATCAATTTTTTTGCTGTACTGCCAGGTTATGTAGCAAGTAATCAAGAAATTCAGAAAATATGGATTAGTGAATGCTCTTGTAACTTGAGAAACAGTTTGGGGAAAAAAATCACATAGGGAAAATCCCTCTGTTAGGAAAGATTGATCATGTGTTACCATTCAATTAAATTTTATGTTTTCTTGTGATTGTTTTAGGAACGGACCAAAGAACATAAGGAAAGATTGCACATTGATGATCTAATTATCCAGCCAGTACAGAGAATTCCAAGATATGAACTGCTCCTGAAGGTAAACATGATCACCATTTTAACGATGTTTAGTAAATTGCGTGTGATTGAAGTTTACAGGAATACTTTATTGTCAACTTGTCCTGGATATGAGGTTCAGGAGGGATTTATTAGGGTGGAATTTTAAATTGGAATAAAAGATTCAGCTAGCCACATGGGGTGAGTTGACATTAAGAGCTTTTTTCAGGGGTGGGGTGGTAGAGTTGTTGAGCTTGTTGTGATATCACTGCTCAGGAAAGGAGGGGGATACTTTCATTAATGTAATAAATTTGGATGGTACTTACTCTCTGTTGTTGAAATATGGTCAACAGCTCTTCCTGCAGGGAATGTTGTGCTTCTGTACTTGTTCATAGTATGATACACTGTGCGACAGTAATTTAGGGGAAAATGCATCACCCTTATATGAATTAGGGTATCCTATTTCATGAATGGCTATTTTTAATAATGTGACAAAATTTTTTCTACAGAAGTGTTAAATGCATGCAGGATAACTCCTTATTTTACCTTAAATATTCCATGTTTATGCTTGGAAATACTGTACCATTAAAGGTACCAGAAAGTGAGTAAGTGGAGATTGGAAAAATTTGGCTGATGTTTCAAAATTAATCTTAGGGTGACTGCTTATTCCCTTTAAAGTCAAAACTCATTCTACTGAGTCAAGTGCTGAAGTTTGCATTCACTGAGAGGAACCCTATTCTCCCTAAATTCTGAAACCAGTTATTGACAATTTTTGTCAGTATTTTACTCAGATTTGGACAGTTTGGTATGAGTAGATTCCTTTTCGATCAAAAATAATTGTCACACATCATTGAAAAATTATTCTGTTTTTGTCAGATTGAATCTCCTCTAGACTGTTCACCTCCTGAAAGAGAGCTCCCTTGAACTCTTGAAATCCTTAAACTTGTTTTCGTTTTCTGCACATAAGGCTGTACTCAAGGTTATTCTGTTTTTCATGATATTTTTTCTTTTTTTGTTCTAAAAATTCTCACTTTTATTTGTCATACCTTTGAGGAGACAAACATGTGATTTCTACTAACAACCAATTTAAGAACAAATACTTAATGGGAGGTGTTACATTTAAACAAGATGGGAAAAAATAGATTATAATGAGGTACTATAGGGCATTTGTTTAATAAACAAGTGAGAATTCCATTCGCCAGGCCATATCATGTTGCAGGAAGCAGAATGTAACAAACTAAAAATGTTTGTTGATTAGATACATTAAATTTACAGCTTTACGATTGGGGAAAACATGGCCAAAAGGAACATGAGTCATCTTATCTTGTAATTGCATTTGTTACATGAATCAAGTAAAATTTTATTATCTATCTAATCTATTTCAATAATCTATTTCATTGTTAATGTTAGCTGTGTAATTCTGCAGTACTGCCTTTTATATCTCCACACCATCTGTAAGGCTGGGCTTCTACGTACACGTACATATACACGTACATATATATGTATATCAAAATCTGACATACAATATTCCAAGGCCTTTGATGTACTTCATGTATGTTTTATGTTTGTTTTGGTTTGCTACATCTTGAGATGTAATTATATCTCCAGTCCATCCTCCAACTCATAGTTGTCATTGCCACTGCAAAGTGTAAATCATATATGTTTGGCATTATCCATCCCCTTTGTGTAAAGAGGATTCTTGTGTTTCCACATTGACTTCAGGACTTGATTGACAACACCCCTCCAGACCACGAAGACTTCGAGAGTCTCAATATGGCTCTGGATACGGTGAGGAAGCTGGCAACAGCTGTGAATGAGAGCAAGAACTTGGCTGACAACGCTCGCAAAGACGAGCAGGCTCTGAAGGAACTGGAAGGATTAATTGATGGAGTGGATCTGGTTTCACCCCACAGGAAGTTTGTGAGGCAGTATGCTATCACTGAAATGGTAAGCTGCTGTTAGCTTGTAGGGCACTGTATTTATTGATCGGCCACTTTCCGTTGGCAGTAAGACTTGTTTTGCTCTTTAAGAGTCGGCAGTAAACATCTCTCAAAGAGGTAGTAGTGGCAATGAATGGTGATAGTATTCTTTTTCCACAAGGGTGTATCCATGTTTGTAAAGTTCTTTTCCTGTGTTAAGAGTTTTTATTGCACACATCCTTTCTTCTACCAGCTGCAACAAAGTTACACATGGACAGTTGTGTGTGTAGCGTATGAAATTATGTTGTGTCTGTGTGACTTTGCTGTTGACTAAATGAGTGACAGGGTGATGCACTTTCTCTAGCAAACTTGTTTTATTGGAAAAAAACCTTATCTAGACATAGATGGTAGAACATAGGTTTGCTTATTGCTTTTTCATCTTGGAGAGTCTATTTGCTCCTCATTACCTCCTATTTACATATGTATACCATTATTGCCTGCAATAACTGTCTGGCAAAAACAACTGGCACTGTGGTAACCCCTAGCAGTAGGGGGTGCCTTCTCCGTTTTTCCATTTTTGCCTTTACTGTGTTATCATGTTCTAAACTTCGCCCTCTACTAGTAGATTTTTGCTTTCACCATGTTAACATGTTGTAAACTTCACCTACTGGTATGGGTTTGGTGAAGGCAAAAATAGAGGTGTCCTCTACTGCTTGGGGTTACCAAGGTGTCATTAGACTGTTATTGCGGGAAATAATGGTATTCATATGTAAATGGGAGGTCAGTATCAGAGCTCATAGATTTCCAAACCAGGGAGTTTTGGAGTGTCTTCCTGCTAATGGTGTGGATTAACATGCAGACAGTACAAAACTTTCTTTCCATTATGTAGAAAAGAAAATACTTTGGTAGCATTATACTATACAGGTACAGATAAAGACTATTTGGTACATACCACTGTACAAATGGTGTGGGGGAGGGAGGAGGGGGAGGGAGGAGGAAGGGTGGGGTTGATGGGAGATTTTCTCCTGCAGCAGCCAAAATGTCCATCAGAAGTTGAGGACTACAAAAAATACCAAAGGTTGCAGAATCTAAATAATTGCCTATGAAAATGATTAAAACAGCTCCAGTGGACCCCAGACGGATTGCACGGTCAAGTGGTTAGAGCATCTGACTTGCAGCCGGAAGGTCTGGAGTTGACTCCTGGCTGGGTCATACTGAAGACTTTAAAAATGGAACCTACTGCCATTGTGCTTGGTGCTCAGCATAAGTAATGGAGTAGGGAAAACAGTCCAGTGAGGCACAACTGGAAAAGGCTGTGGCCGGCCCGACTTAAACCAGTTGGTTAGAACCTGAACCGTAAAACCTCATCTAACTCCAGTGGACCCCAAAATAGCCCTTGAAACTTTTTCAGGAGCCAAACTTTTTTCCCCCAAACAATTGAAAAGAGCCTCTGTGAAAAAACTTAAAACTTTTTTTACATTGGTACACAGAGGTCTTACTGTGTCATCAGTAGTAAGACCAGAGGTACTTGTTTGTGGTATATTGAACAGTCCTCACATACTGTGATAAGATGACATAAATTACAATGTTTTTCATACCTGTAATATGCATGCAACTTTGAATCATTCATAGTGTCTTATTTGACTAAGATTTGCTTCTGAAACCCTGGTATTAGCCCTTGATACTGCCATTAGAGTTATAAGTTGAAGTGGAACTAATAATGTGTGAAAGCATTCCAAGGAGAGTTTTATGGTTCTGATGAACTTTCTATTCAAAGAAGCTCCTTCATATATGGTAATGTGACTATTGCTTGCTTTAGGAAATGGAATCAAAGCAATATCTCATGGTTTACCATTTCTTTTGTGCTTGAGATTTTTTACTGTTCGTCAGGCTTTTTGACATTTACATGTTTCTGTTGTGTAACTGGCTGGCTTAGGAGCTAAAAATGTTTCATGCAGACAGTTATTTTCTGTGCAGGGTAATCTGCCTGGGTGGAGTAATTTTACAGTTCCACACCTTAGGGCAAACACTGGTGGTAAATATTCTTATAGCAAAATTGAAGAATTATTTACCTCATGTAAAAACATTGTTCTCAAACATTGAAGTTACATTTTATTGAGACCATCAAAAGATATATAATGGTTTAGCTTGAGGGGCTTTTTCCTGGACCCTGCTACTGCTTTCCCCTGTTCCTCATTCTTAGACCCTGGCTACGGACTGAAAGTCAAAGTCAATGTCATCCACAGAAGATGAATGTTGCATTTATTCTTGTCTGTCACATTGCAAATAGCAATTCAAAAGCCAACAAACTGAAAGAAGTTGGAAATGCATGTGGCATAGGAAGGAGGGGGAATGTGACCTAGGTACCAGCCATAGGGGGGTGCCATGCCACAACCCCCCTCCCCCCAGAAACAGTAAATTTTGACAGTTTCAAAACATTTTTTCAGTTCAAAGCTCGTCTTAAGTAGCACCATTTTACATGGAAGAAACCTTTCATGAACAAAATTTCAAAAAGGAGAGGGTCCCCCAAATGGCACTACTGGTGCACATGCAACTCACTGTGTGTACACACTTCAAGTGCGCAGATGTAGCGTGTGTGTTCCTGATACAGTACATGCTTTTTGTCCATGATTTCATCTAGCATGGAGGTGCAAAGAAAACATGATGTCATGTAAAATTTTCAAATGTTGGTTAATCAGTCTGTTTTGCTTCCTTGGTAATAGTACTCATGCCTTTGCTTATTAAAGGGGCACATTGAGTTGGTTCACATAATTCATGATTTTATAGCACACCTGTTGAGGTTTACTCACATCTTGGTAGTAAATGGTCAAACTAAGAGATTCTGCACATCTGACACACAACTGAAATGGTAATGATAGGGTAATTGATGATTAAAATCATTTCTTACAAATTCGTGACCAGATACTTTTTACAGTTAGGTATTAATCATATGCAACCCCTGTTCAAAGACAAGCAATTAGTGAGGTTATCCCAACTGCATGGGTTTTTCCCTTTTTAAGGTTAAAATTTTTCCCCTTAAAGGCCCCCCCCCCTTTTTTAAATCTTCTTTTGGATGTTGGGAGGTCTTAAGCCTTTCCCAATTTTGGGTTCCTAATTTTGTGTTAAAGGGAAAAAGGAATTTTTGCCTTTGGTGCGGAAATTCTGATAGGGAACGAGGGCCACATTGCGTTAAAATTTTCCACTTTATCGTTTAATTACCCAAACTTGGGGTAAGGGACAAATTACTTTTTAATCAACGAGAGGATTTTTGGGGGGGACCCCTTTTTGAGTTAGATTGTCCGGAACTAATTTTTTTAAGGGGTTGGGTTTTTTTAATAAACCCCAAAGGGAATTTAATAGTTTACCCGTATGGAAATTTGTGAGTTCCTATTAACCATTTCTAGAATAATTTTCCCTTTTTTCTTCCCATTCTTCCCACCTTCCTGGTTTCCGGGAACCCGTGGGTGGAAAACCAAGAATCCCATTGAATGATTGTTTCGTAAGGATGTCAGGATGGCCTTCGGGATGGGGCAAAAATTTTAAATGGGCCCAACCCGAAAGCAAAAATTAATTCCCTTCTATTTTTTTTTAAATTGTTTAGGGCTTGGTGGGCGCCCCTGCCAATTTTTTAGTAAAGGGACAGGGCCCCCCCCTTTGTTTTACCCCTTTTTTTAGGGGATGTTCTCCCCAGGGAATTTTGGGCCTTTGGGAGCTTTTTTTAAAGTCCCTGGGTCGGGAAAAGTTGGCCCCACATTAGACCTTGGTCCGTGCCCCCCAAAAAGGGGAAAAAGATCGGGAGGGCCCCCATTTTGGTGGTTTTTGGGACCCAGGGGCTTAAGTCAGGAAATGTTCCCTTTCCCCAGGGTTAAATTTAAAATTTTTCTTTCCCCTTTTGGCTGGCAGGCCTCCCAATTCACGAAAAATGAAAGTCACAAACAACCAAACACTTAGAAAGCGCAGCGCAAGAAAACAACGTTTTTACTTCTTGGATGGCAGATTTAGAAAGGATGAGGGCTAGTCCTCCTCTTGGGAGGTCCGGCGGAGCGGTACGGAAGGGCGGTGCTTTTTTTTTTGCCAGGTGCGCATGCGCGAGGAGCAGATTTATGCAATTAAGTTTGTAGAATAACATGTAAGTGGATCGCAGTAATTTCAAAGTTTCAGTGCTATATAAAAACCATATCACCTGTACCACATTTGGTGTGCATACTGTGCAACAGACATATGGGAAACTCAAGCGCATTATACTGAATCAGTTTATGCCACTTCCCACATTCCTTTCATTAAGTTTTTTAATTATCTATGATACACCACTATGGGCACATGTTATTGCCTCACAGGAATAGCACAATACAAGTATATCATATGTACTTAGTCAAGAAAGGTTTTGCGAAGTTGAGTTCACCTATGAAGTCACCGAGTAAAGTGTTTAATAATACATATTAATTGCAAGGCTATTGTCTGCCCTCACTGTTACCCAGCACTTTGGGTCATGAACGACTCCGCGCTCCCAACTGATGAACGAAAGGGAGCACCACCATTTTAAATAATTCAAAAGCAACACAGTTTTTTTTCAATTACAGGAGTTATCGGGAATTAGTTTTACATTTCTTTGGATAAATCTTTTAAAATAAGACATAAGTTTTGGGAAAGACACTTTACAAAAAATAGATTCATATCGGTAAGACCATGAGTTGCTCATCAAGTACACTGAGTGAAATTTTTTATTGGTCCCTGAAGTGCTAATGTAGTTTTTTTTTTGCATTGAACGGTGGATTACGGCTAGTACATAGTCACTACTACAATCCAGTACAGAAACATTTACATGGAATCTCAGACCTGATCAGTGATGAAAGCTAGCAGAGGCCTTATACAGGCTGACAGACTCTTTGTCTAACATTAGGCCCTATGACCGCATAGGCCAAACAAGTATTTGGCGGTTGTTGTTATCTCAGCATTTTGCAAAGGTATCCTACAAAAATCTAATGTTCGCATTCGTGGAACATGTGGGATCTGTTCCTAATATCGTTCAACTCCAGTGTGAAGGTTGTCATTACGGTGTTGTGTGGTACAATATGCTAGAATGCCGATAGGTGGCGAGAAAACATGATCGGTAATCGGCATCCGGCCCAATTGTGTAATTCAATAATCGGTAATTGGTAATTATCGATTAAGGTGTAATCGGTCGAACACTAATATGTTATATTGTGGGTCAAAAGATAGATCTATCCAGGACATAGGTAATGTTAAATCATCATCTAGACCATTGACCACATGTTCCGAAGTTTGCACAGGACACGAGATTTGTATACGCACTTATTTTGTAAAACTGAATCTATAACCAATAATATGAAGACACCCTTGAGATGTAATGTGCTACAAAATGTGCGAATATTAACTGTATTCATCATACGTGCATTATTTACCTTCAATACCAAAAATGACAAAAGTTAATTACTTCTTCATAAGCTGCAGAGCTTCAAATTATATGCAGTAAGCAAATTATGTGATATTATTACCAAGAATAACTGCCAAATTTTGAAAAACCATTTCTAAAAAACCTGTATTTAATTTTTCATTAATTTTGTTTTTCTCTCCTTAAAAGTATGGTTTTAACAAAAAATAAGCCTGACTTTATGCCGACTTTTTTTCTAAGCGGGGTTAAAAAAAATTTACGGGCAAGAAAAAAACAAACCATCTATTGGTTTATTCTTCTGCGCTTCTATTTTTCAATTTTCTCAGCCTCTCTTGGTGATTACCGCTTACTATACAAGTTTAAATTATAGCTCCCATATGTTTGCACAGAACAAGTGCAACTCTGAAGCCAGCTGTGCTCTATTCTCTAGCCATATTCCTTAGAAACAATCATTTAACATAGTATGCAATCACTCTGGTTCTGAGCACATGTACAACCTTTGATGGTCATATAAATGAGAAAATGAAACCACAAGAGCTGACTCTGATACCTTTTTCACAGCCAAGAATCCCTTTCAATTTTGTAGGAAGCATGATGTTATTCTGTTTTAATTTCCTTCTGTTTTCACTCTGCTTTCTCTACAACCTCTGGGCAGGTACTGATATAGCAAAGTGCATTCACCTAGAGTGGAATTAAGGCAGGTATCAAAAAGTGTGCTGGGCAGTCCATAGCAAATTTCCAAGGACAAGCTAAGGTTCTCAACAGCTTGTAAGAGCAATTTCACACTGCGCAATATTCTATTTTAAACAAGATATTTTCAGTATTGAGTTGTTTAGAACAGCAGGGATTTACAGGCAACTGTAACACTTTGATAAATCCATCATGCATTACTCTAGTATGGCATTGTTTTGACAATGAAATGGGCCCGTTTGTCTGCCATTTTTAATTTAAAAGGCTTGCCCTCTTTCTTTCTCCTGTTGTTAAACCTAAGCATGTTTTACAGGTTTTTGAGCTCTCATAATTTGGTATTATCAAGTGGTGTTCGTCCTGTTGCCATCCTCTCACCATTAGTTCATTCAATCCCTTTTTATTTTGAACTCCCTCATTCTTGTTTGTTCAAACATATTATGATTAAGGTTTGTGAGCTCTCATACTACTTGGGTATTATGCCATGTGGTTTCGTCTGTTACCATCTTTCATCCCATAATTCATCAATCCCTCTTTCCTTCTTCACGGTTCAGCATTTTATTTCTGGAAAAAAACGTTTTTCCTACGTGGTTCCATTTTCCTCCTTATAGAAGGAATTTTCAACAATTAATTTGTCAATGTACAGACATCCTAGTACAGCTAATTAAAAAACCTAAAGACTACAATCTTTCTTCCATTAGTTAGGCTGCACAGGAGTGCTGTCAGTCAAAACTTGAAATATTCATACGCTTCCTACCTGCATACACTTTTCAAGCATTGATCGGCAGACCACCTGCTAGTTTTGAAAAAAAAAAAAAGTGAGGAAAAAGGGATTGTGACCTTTTAACAACCTAAATTCACAACCAGTGTTTGAAATAGCGGGTTTCTACATGCCATGATGTGACATTTGGCTCTGTGCATGTAAATTTTGCTCTGCATACAAAATTTTCTGTTATTATTGCAGCTATTTTTTTTCAAGGGAACATTTCAGTGTGCTTGCGACATTTTAATTTATAATCAAACTCTTTCATAACTTGGTGAAGTAGCTAGATAAACTGCACATTAACTGTCCTTGTGTGATACCAGTGTTACACACTCATGAACATACAACATATTTAAAACAGCTCAATTATCCGAAAAGTAATGACTTTTACTTGGGGAAAGCAAAACTCTTTTAACTGGTGACTGCTCTTTGACTGACAGACAGAATAACAAATTCAAAAGATGAGAGAGGCTCATATTACCAAGAATGCACGAGGGTGTTTTGATTACTCATTAGGGCCGTGTATCCGCACTGGACATCTCCTTAAGCAAACTAGTTTGTGTCTCCAAAAGGAGAAGGCTAAAGACTTTTTGGAGTTTGGGCTAGAAGTAAACTACAGGGAAATTGGAACTGTCTGGGATGATGAGTTTCTGTCTTTAAGAACAAAGTGATATGTGTTGTAACATTACTGCTTTCCAAAACTGAAATAGTTGCTGCACTGACAAATAACTTACACATTTAAAAGCATCTACTTCTGGATGTATCCAAGTCACACAACCATTTATGGACCAAATTATTAAGTACAATGTGAGGTTTTGGGTCTAAAGTCCCGACCTTCCGCAGTATTAAAATGATCTGAAATTATTTTAAAAAAACTAAAAATAATTCTGTATTGAATTTTAACTAGAAAAGGCAAAGGAACTCACCCTCTTCTATACGACTGTTTTCTGCATTTAGTAACTGTGCCTTCGAACCAGTCATCTCTGCTGTCTCTCTCTGATCACAATGATCTCATAGGTCATTAAGGCTAACCCTCCAGCCAGCCAACAAAATGCGAATAGGGTTGCAATACGGCACCCTCCGAAGCACCGACATAATGCGTAATCCGCAGCAAGCAACTGTGAATTGAAACAAATGAAAAATGTTTATACACCAAACAAATCAGTCGCTGCATAACATTTAAGACTCCATGATATTAATATCAGCTCAACTAAGAATTTTGGTATGAGACATAGAACCAGAAAGATTCTGAATTGTCCGCACAATTTCCAAAACACTGTTTTTTGATCATATTAAGCACGTCAAAACAAGCTGCTGCACTCATCCCATCTCACTCCATTTTAAGCAGTGGGACTCCTATTTTTGTGGTAAATCTGCATTTTTCGATACCACCAACACTGATCATCACACACTTCACAGTTTACAATTTAAGCAAATACAAAATGACTGAGCGAGAATGTTATGGTGTACCTGTTAACAACCATGGGCGACAGCCCAATTCCCACTTGGACTATGGCACAGGATAATGAAAGAAGTGGAGGACTGTTATGGCAAAAACCCCCTTTTTTTTCAATTTTTTCGGATGTTTAAAGAGCACAATTACTGCTACAAGGTGGGGGGGGGGGGTGGCAAACCTCCTAGGAATTTTCCCCCTAGAATTAAATACAAATAATGTAACCCATTGGAAGGTATCTGCAACCTTATTGTATCTTATCTAGCCTGTCAAAACCAACAAGTTTCAAAATTTTTTTACAAACAGAATGTCAGCCCTCCAATGTTACGGAACTTTTATGAAAACTTCCTTTTCTGGAGGGTGGACTGGAAAGGAATGAGGGCTAATGGGTGGGGTCCAACAGGTTACACTTTTACCTTCCTGATAATTAAGAACAACATGCACTCCTTTAACACTCCAAAAGTTTCTTTCCAAATCCCTGTACCCCTTTCTTTTGCCTTTCCGATTTAAAAAAACATTCGAAAATAAATCTTATTTGGAATCGTTACACTTAAGAAGATGGCTTCGATGTATCTCAGATTACAAAACCATTAACATGAAAGAGCTTCACTTTCAGGTGCTGAGGGAGGGGGGGGGGGGCATACCCATCTCCATCGGAACATATTTCCAGAATAGACTACAATTATGACCTGCTACATACCACTATAATTTAGTGATATTACTTCCCTGTCTTTTAAGTACCCACCCTTTAGGATTCTGTACCGTTATGGTGCCTGCCAGGCTCCTTGTTTTATGGACTAATACTCTCCAACCCAACTCTTTCCTCAAAATCAAACTGCCAAAGTTATGATATTGTTTTCTAAAATATACATGGTTTGATTCATTACCACAACCTAAGACAGAGTGTGATGATTGAAGGCCGTGGAAAAATGAAGAATTCTGATAAAAACAAAATTCTCACAAAATAAACTGACATATCAATACCAACAGCTAACTTAAAATACTTCCCATAAATTTTTGAAAACATATTAAATTATTACTCTTTTGTGAACCTACATTCTAAATCCTTATTAATTTCCCATAAATAAACGCGGAAACATGGAGTGTATCAGATATCGTGACATCAGGCAGCGTTTCACAAAACAAAATATAAAAAATATCATCCTAAAGTCGTTTTTTTTTCACTGTCCCTAGAACTTGAGGGCTAACAGTTCACAGCACATGATGCTTGTTCGTGTTCTATCGATTTCTTCCTTCCAATTTCTAGATTAATTTGGAACTGAACTTTTGCGCAGTCATACAAATTTTATTGGCAGTTGTCGTTTGGAGCTATCACAGGAGATATTACAGAACACAAACGGCTGAGGAATAAATTATGAATTGATTTCCTCTGATGAGATGGTCAGTAGAAAGTTTGCTCCAAGCTTTTAGCGATGAGAGGCAGAGACTTAATGATAGTGACCTCTCCTGGAAACCACTCCAAACTGATACGGAGAATAGATGGCTGAGGAATGAACCAACCACAAAAACACAGCCATTTCAATCCCAGAGGGTCAACACTTTTCCAATTTCTCGTATCAAGAACAGCATGCCAACGATCTTATTTTCTTAGCGATGGTTGCAAATTAGGGAAAAATAAGGTAACTATGGGACAAAGCTTTTTATTGATAACTGAATAAGTTAACCTCAAAAAGGGAGATGTCATCTGAAGGTTTAAAAAGCATCCTTGCTCTCCTGAATATGGAATGCAGGGTTATAGTGCATTTTCACCCTCGTCCATGTCAGCTAAATAGATTGAGGCTACCTCCACTTTACTGCAATGTCTGTCACCCACAACTACCCCCAGTCCCTTGGAAGTGGGAGTGGGCTTTTGAGGAAGCAGCAAATAAGTAAGAGATTTTATAGGCATCAGAAGTTGATGACAGATACATTTATATCTTTATCTGATAACAATATTATGACTCACTCTTATTCCCCTCCTTTCCCTCTCCCCCACTAAAGTACCTCTTTATCGTCCCCATTCCCATTCCCCCTCCCCTCCCACCCAGGTGTGACCAAATCACCCACAGCCCGAAGGCTAAATCATTTAATGATTCCTATCACCTTCCCATTTCTCTCCCCATCCAAATACCCTGCCTCTCACTTCCTTCCCCACCCAAGTGCATTCAGAAGCAAGTGCAACCCAAGACAGATATTTACAGTGTTTGTGCATTTTATATACCCTTTAGCCCGTAATAAACAAACACACTGTTATTCACAGCTCATGTAAACATTATCTGCTGTAATGCCCTCCTTTATAAAGCTTCCCCCCATTTTATGCTAAACTACTACTAGTACGAAAATCTGTTTACTTCCAACATTTTTAAGTCATTTAAGATTCTGCTTAATAATACCTGCTAATGTAACATCCACTGTATGTGTCCTTAGCTAATACAGGTACCTTTTAGACCCAGAAATTCCAACCACAAGAGTACTAGAAAAAATGGCATACCTCCTGCTTTTTCCTCCAAGCCTACCCCTTCTCCCACTTAAAAGAGTTAATTAATGTCACCCATGGTAGTAATGTATCTAGTTTTTACTGGCAATAAATTTGTGATGGAGATGGCCTTTTCCTGAAGCATTTCAATAAAAAACTATTTTATGGAATTAAGGCTCTAAGCTTTCGCCAGTCACCTTCTAATGTGAGAACGTTCGATCGATTTGTAAATCTTAATGATCATGCATCCTTCAGTCGACCACAACAAATTTTGGAATTTCCACTAGCACTTTCATCATACATACCTAAGCAACACAAAAATTGCATTATGGGGGGCTCAAAGAGACGGTAATGAACTGCAACAGCTACCTTGTCAATTGACCCTATTTAAGCAGAGCTGGCAATATTTTAGTTTCAAATGACCAGGTCGTCGAACAAGCTCAGATGAGGAGGACAAGTCACGCCTGGAGGATGGAGTGGCCCATTTTCGCCTGGTAAAATATTGAAAAAAGAAGGTTAAGAGCTTCTTGAATCATCCATTCATGTAAAATAGACACATTGAGATCTTGGCTTTGAATAGATAAGCCCGAAATATACAGAATCTTCAGGGAAACAAAAATATCCTCTTTTAAGGAGGCCGCAATTTTAATTCACAATGAAATTCATAAAAAGATAAAACTCCATCAGTGAGAATTAGCATCACCTGAAATCCCAGGGTAACTCAAGTTTTGACATTTTCCCTGGACTCTGATATATCAGGAAACAAAAGAAATTTGTTGTGAATCATGATTATGATTCACAGCCATACTATGGATTTATCAGATCTTTTGTTAACATTCATAGTCTATTGCCTTGTTATTGTGTAATAAAAACTACTATTATCTAAGAGTTATGGTATAAGTAAAACATTTTTACATCCTAGAATAGTCTGCAATATCTATCTGGATCACTTCGTGAACAAAGACTTTAGTTCCAGTGATAAAGAAATATAATACAGAGTATTTCAAACAAGTAAACTTACTGTGGCGATGATTTGCCTGCAAGCCTTGCCACAACGAAAGACTCATTATATTATTGCATATTTATACAACGACTAATTACGCATCCTCTCCTTTACAATGATCCATTGTTGCTCTCCGTCTCTCTCGCTGATTAGATGACTGCAGGTTCCAAGGTACATTTGTACTACAGAATACTACTGAAGACTTACAATACAGTATCACGTGAAACATGATTTGTGAGGTTGCAAGAAGAATTATGACTAACTTTTTGACTAACAGGTTATGATATGTACACACTGTTACAATCAGAGAACATTACATTCATCAGCATAGGGCCGTTGACCATTGCTTATTATTTCAAGCATCAAAAATGCTTCTTTTATGTCCATTCTGCAGGGGCATAGCGTAGCATACAATTTTTAGGGGACCCTTAGGTTATCAAATGGGGGATCATGGCATTGATCACCATCCTTATATCTCTTACACATTTTCACAAGGCCACAAACAATTCTTGGGGGGGGGGGGCTAACAAACATCTGCTCAGGCCCCTCTAGCCCCCCAACCCTGTAGCTATGTGACTGTCCATCTGTGAATCAATTATATATACACGGCTAGTCCTCATCCAATGAAGATGATTTCCTCCACAATTGCATGTAAAAATACCACTGTTCTCTCAAATTTTAATTTTGTCCAGAAATTTCAATTGTTCGGGGTTTCTTACATCAACATAGAGGCTTTAGTTGAACTCAGGCATTTTCCAACTATTACAAATTAATTCAGAAATTTTTTGTTCAGCTTTGTGGGGCAAAGAGACAAACTACTTAACTGGAAGTACAATCTAGACTACTCTACTTCACAAACATTGATTCCTACCGGAAGAAAGGTACAGTAACTTAGTGGATGGGAAAGAGGTAAGACCTTCCACTCTAAAAACACTTTTGGTCAAAACTAATACGGTCAAATTTGAACCACTTATTGATCAGGTATAAACCGATAGAGTGGTCAACTGTGACCATTAGTTTTTAGTCAAACTATTTTGCCAAATTTTGGTTTCGGTGCATCGTTGACCCCCAGTCCATTGGTCAATTTGGCCAAAGTGTTTTTAGAGTGTTGGGTCACATATTTCTCTCAACAGATGGTTAGTCCATACTGAGGCATCAGCAATGCTGAAACCCCAACCCTAATAGCGACCCATCAAAATTGATGCACGACCTACAGTCATGGATGACACTGTAGCTGACTAAGTACCCCAGTATTAATGAAACACATTAACATTTAGACCCAAGTAAAAGCCACAAAACTAGAACAGCAATGCTGTTGTGTATCTCACACAGATTTCTCTTGTCTGTTTAAAATAGGAATTCAAGAATCAAGTTTTTTCATTCTGATTCATCACTTCCACAAAATTCCTTACATTAACAAAGCAAAAGGCAAGAGAAGAGCATTAATAATAATGATAAATAACTCAAAACCCAACTGAAAAATCCAAAGCACGTTTAGGCATGTAACACTGCAACTGACATCGTTTTGATGACAGATTTGCAATATCACTGCATATTTTCTAAAATCAAGAAGGCCTGTAAAGATTATATACTTTAATTAGCCAAGACTGAATTAACTGAAATGTTATAATAAACTGTTCAAGTTTGCAATTAAATTGTTAGTTGCACCCTCAACTCTACAACAAACACTGCATAGTTTGCACTCATCAAGGAACCACCCACAGACTTCAAAAACTGCTCTGGAGTTTGAACTCCAAACATTACAGTCTTGCATTAATTGAGATGGTCAAGTCCAATTACATTCAATACTGTACCCTGTTTTGATTCCAACTTCCAGTAGCCAGCTTTTTGAGTCTGTGGTTGTTTTGATTGAGTGCAAACCTTGCAGTGTTTGCTTGTAGAGTTGTATGTGCAACTAAAATTTATTTTGCAACTTTGAACGTTTTAATAACATCCAGTTTACTTTCAGTCTTTGCTGCTAATTAAGTATATAATCTTTACGGCACTTTTGATTTTAGAAAATATGCAGTGATATTTGCAAATCTGTCATCAAACGATGTCAGTTGCAGTGTTTACATGCCTAAACGTGCTTGTGATTTTTCAGTTGGGTTTTGAGTTCATTTATCATTATTATTAATGCTCTTCTCTTGCCTTTTGCCTTTGTAATGTAAGGAAGTTTTGTGGAAGTTGATGAATAAATGATAAAACTTGATTCTTTGAATTCCTATTTTTAACAGACAAGAGAAATTGTGTGAGCTACACAACAGCATTGCTGTTCTAGTTTTGTGCCTTTTACTTGGGTCTAAATGTTAATGTGTTTCATTAATACTGGGTACTTGTCCAGCCTACAGTGTCATCCATGACTGTAGGTGTGCATCATTTTGATGGGTCGGTATAGGGTTGGGGTTTCAGCATTGGACTGATGCCTCAGTATGACTAACCATCTGTTGATAGGAATATGTGACCCAACACTCTAAAAACACTTTGGTCAAATTGACCAATGACTGGGTCAACTATGCACTGAACCAAAATTGGTCAAATAGTTTGACTAAACTATGGTCACAGTTGACCACTCTATGGTTATACCTGATCAATAAGTGGTCAAATTTGACCGTAGTTTGACCAAAGTGTTTTTAGAGTGAAGTCTTACCTCTTCCCATCCACTAAGTACTGTACCTTTCTTCCTGTAGAATAATGTTTGTGAAAGGAGTCTAGATGTTACTTCCAGTAGTTTGTCTCTTGCCCACAAACTGAACAAAAAATTTCTGAATTAATTTGTAATATTGGAAAATGCTGAGTTAACTAAAGCCTCTATGTTATGTAAGTAAACCCCGAACAATGAAATTTCTGACAAAATTAAAATTTGAGAGAACAGTGGTATTTTCTGCATGCAATTGTGGAAATCATCTTCATTGGATGAGACTAGCCGTGTATATATAATTTGATTCATAGATGGACAGTCACATAGCTACGGGGTTGGGGGGCTAGAGGGGCCTGAGCAGATGTTTGTTAGCCCCCCCCCCCCAAGAATTGTTTGTGTCCTTGTGAAATGTGTAAGAAATAAGGATGGTGATCAATGCCATGATCCCCCATTTGATACCTAGGCTCCCCTAAAAATTGCATCCTAGCTATGCCCCTGCAGATGGACATAAAAGAAGCATTTTTGATGCTTGATAATAAGCATGGGTCAACTGCCTATGCTGATGAATGTAATGTTCTCTGATTGTAACAGTCTGTACATATCATAACCTGTTAGTCAAAAAGTTAGTCATACTTCTTCTTGCAGCCCTCACAAATCATTGTTTCAGTGATACTGTATTTGTAAGTCTTCAGTAGTATTCTGTAGTACCAATGTACTTTGAACCTGCAGTCATCTCATCAGCGAGAGAGACGGAGAGCAACAATGGATCATTGTAAATGGAGAGATAGCCTTAATTAGTTTGTTGTAATAACATATGCATAATATAATGAGTCTTTCGTTGTGGCAAGGCTTGCAGCAAATTCATCGCACAGTAAGTTTACTTGTTTGAAATCCTCTGTATTATATTTCTTATCACTGGAACTAAAGTCTTTGTTCACGAAGTGATCCAGATAGATATTGCAGACTTATTCTAGGATGTAAAATGTTTTACTTATACCATAACTCTTAGATAATAGTAGTTTTCTATACACAATAACAGCAATAGACTATGAATGTTAACAAAAGATCTTCTACATCCATAGTCAGGCTGTGACATCATCATCATTGATTCACAACAAATCTTTTGTTTCCTGATATATCAGATTCCCAGGGAAATGTCAAAACTTGAGTACCCTGGGATTTCAGTGTGATGCTAATTCTCACTGATGGAGTTTATTCTTTTATGAATTTCATTGTGAATTAAAAATTGCGGCCTCCTTAAAATAGATATCTTTGTTTCCCTGAAGATTTCTGTATATTTCTGGCTTATCTATTCAAAGCCCAGATCTCAATGTTGTCTCTTTTTACATTGAATGGATGATTCAAGAGCTCTTAACCTTTTTTCAATATTTTTACCAGGAAAATGGCCCCTCCATCCTCCAGGGTGACTTGTCCTCCTCATTCTGAGCTTGTTCAACGACATGGTCATTTGAAACTAAATATTGCCAGCTCTGCTTAAATAGGTCAAATTGACAGGTAGCTGTTTGCAGTTATTACCGTCCTTTTGAGCCCCCCATAATGCACTTTTTTGTGTTGCTTAGGTATGAATGATGAAAGTTGCTGTGAAATTCACAAAATTTGTGTGGTCGATGGAAGGATGCATGATCATTTAAGATTTACAAATCGATCGAAACGTTCTTCACATTAGAAGGTGACTGGCGAATAGCTTAGAGCCTTAATTCCATAAAAGTTTTTATGAAATGCTTCAGGAAAAGGCCATCTCCATCACAAATTTTATTGCCAGTAAACTAGATACATTACTACCATGGGTGACATTTAATTAACTCTTTTTTAAGTGGGAGAAGGAGGTTAGCTTGAGGAAAAGCAGGTATGCCATTTTTTCTAGTACTCTGTGGTGGTAATTTCTGGGTCTTAAAAGGTACCTGTATTAGCTAGGACACATACAGTTGATGTTTACATTAGCAGGTCATTATTAAGCAGAATCTTTAAATGACTTAAAATGGTTGGAAGTAAACAGATTTTCGTAGTTTATCATAAATGGGGGGAAGCTTTATAAAGGAGGGCATACAGCAGATAATGTTTACATGAGCTGTGAATAACAGTGTGTTTGTTTATTACGGGCTAAAGGGTATATAAAATGCACAAACACTGTAAATATCTGTCTTGGGTTGCACTTGCTTCTGAATGCACTTGGGTGGGGAAGGAAGTGAGAGGCAGGGTATTTGGATGGGGAGAGAAATGGGAAGGGGTCATTACATTGATTTTATGCCTTGGGCTGTGGGTGATTCTGGTCACACCTGGGTGGGGAGGGGAGGGGGAATGGGGAGATAAGGAGGTACTTTAGTGGGAGAGGGAAAGGAGCGGGAAGAGTGAGTCATAATATTGTTTAATCAGAAAAGATATAAATTGTATCTATCAGCAACTTCTGATGCTATAAATCTCTTACTCTATTGTCTGCTTCCTTCAAAGCCCACTTCCCACTTGCCAAGGACTGGGGGTTGGTGTGGGTGACAGACATTGCAGTAAAGTGGAGGTAGCCTCAATCTATTTAGCTGACATGGACGAGGGAAAATGCACATAACCCCTGCATTCCATATTCAAGGATGAGCAAGGATGCTTTTAAACCGTCAGATGACATCTCCCTTTTGAGGTTAACTTATTCAGTTATCAATAAAAGCTTTTGTCCCCAAAGTTTACCTTATTTTTCCCTAATTTGCAACCATCGCTAAGAAAATAAGATCAGTTGGATGCTGTTCTTGATACTGAGAAATTGGAAAGTGTTGACCCTCTGGGATTGAAATGGCTGTGTTTTTGTGGTTGGTTCATTACCTCAGCCATCTCTTCTCCTCTCAGTTTGGAGTGGTTTCCAGGAGAGGTCACTATCATTCAAGTCCTCTGCCTCTCATCGCTAAAGCTTGGAGCAATCTACTGTACCATCTTCATCAGAGGGAAATCAATCATAATTTATTCCTCAGCCTGTTTGTGTTCTGTAATATCTCCTGTGATAGCTCCAAACGACCACTGCCAATAAATTTGTGATGACTTGCGCAAAGTTCAGTTCCAAATTAATCTAGAAATTGGAAGGAAGAAATCGATAGAACACGAACAGCATCATGTGCTGTGAACTGTTAGCCCTCAAGTCTGACAGTGAAAAAAACGACTTTAGGATGATATTTTTTATATTTTGTTTGAAACGCTGCCTGATGTTACGATCATCTGTATACACTCCATGTTTCCTGCGTTTTATTTATTTGGAAATTTAATCAAGGATTGTAGAATGTAGGTCACAAAAGAGTAATAATTTAATCTGTTTCAAAAATTTATGGGACAGTATTTTAAGTTGAGCTGTTGTGTATTGATATGTCAGTTTATTTTGTGAGAATTTTTGTTTTTATCAGAATTCTTTCATTTTCCAAGGCTTCAATCATCACACCTGTCCTTAGATTGTGGTAATGAATCAACATGTATATTTTTAGAAAACAATATCAGTAACTTTGCCAGTTTGATTTTGAGGAAAGAGTTGGGTTGGAGAGTATTTAGTCCTAAAACAAGGCAGCTTGGCAGGCACCATAACTGATACAGAATCTCTAGGGGGTGGGTAAAAGACAGTGAAGTAAATATCACTAAATTTAAGTAGTGGTATGTAGCAGGTCATCATGTAGTCTATTCTGGAAATATGTTCCGATGGAGATGGGTATGCCCCCCCTCCCTCAGCACCCTGAAGTGAAGCTCTTTCATGTTAAATGGTTGTAATACTGAGATACATCGAAGCCATCTAAGTGTAATGATTCCAATATAAGATTTATTTTCGAATGTTTTTTTAAATCGGAAAGGCAAAGGAAAGGGGTACAGGGATTTGGAAAGACAATTTTTGGGTGTTAAAGTGTGCATGTTGTTCTTAATTTATCAGAAGGTAACAGTGTAACCTGTTGAACCCCACCCATTAGCCTGATTCCTTTCCAGTCCACCCTCTAGAAAAAGGAAAGTTTTCATAAAAGTTCCTGTAACAGTGGAGTGGATGACATTTTCTGTTTGTAAAAAAATTTTGAAACTTGTGGTTTTTGACAGGCTAGATAAGATACAAAAGGTTGGCATGATACCTTCCAATTGGGTACATTATTTTGTATTTAATTTTCTAGGGGGAAAATTTTCCTAGGAGGTTTGCCCCCCCCCCCCCCACCTTGTAGCAGTAATGTGCTCTTTACACATTCCGAAAATTGAAGTTTTGCCATAAACAGTCCTCACTTCTTTCATTATCCTGTGCCATAGTCCAAGTGGATTGCGGCTGTCGCCATGGTGTTAACAGGTACACTGTAACATTCTCACTCAGTCATTTTGTATTTGCTTAAATTGTAACTGTGAAGTGTGTGATGATCAGTATCGAAAATGCAGGATTTACCACAAAAAGAGGAGTCACTGCTTAAAAGGGAGTGAGCTGGGATGAGTGACAGCTAGCTCTGTTTTGACGTGCTTAATATGCATCAAAACAGTTGTTTTGAAATTGTGGACAATTCAGAATCTTTCTGGTTCTATGTCTCATACCAAATTTCTGTAGTGAGCCTTGATATTAATATCATGGAGTCTTAAATAGTTATGCAGATGATTTTGTTTGGTGTATTTACATTTTTCATTTGTTTCACATTCACAGTTCGCTGCTGCGATTACGCATTATGTCGGTGCTTGCGGAGGGTGCCATATGCCACCCTATTCGCATTTTTGTTGCTGGCTGGAGGCTTAGCCTTAATGACCTATGAGATCATTGTGATCAGAGAGACAGCAGATGACTTGTTCGAAGGCACAGTACTAAATGCAGAAAACAGTGCTTATAGAAGAGGGTGAGTTTCCTTTGCCATTGTACTAGTTAAAATTCAATACAGAATTATTTTTTAGTTTTTAAAATAATTTCAGATCATTTTAATACTGCGGAAGGTCAGGCTTTATACCCAAAACCTCACATTGTACTAATAATTGGGTCATAAATGGTTGTGTGACTTGGATACATCCGAAGTAGATGCTTTTAAATGTGTAAGTTTATTTGTCAGTGCAGCAAATATTTCAGTTTTGGAAAGCAGTACATGTTACACACATATCACTTCTGTTCCTTTAAAGACAGAAACTCATCATCCCAGACAGTTCCAATTCTCCCTGATAGTTTACTTCTAGCCCAACCCACAAAAGTCTTTAGCTTCTCCTTTTGGAGACACAAACCTAGTTTGCTTAAGGAGATGTCCCAGTGAGGATACAAGGCCCTAATGAGTAATCAAAACACCCTCTGTGCATTCTTTGTAATATGAGCTCCTCTCCATCTTTTGAATTTTGTTATTCTGTTGTCAGTCAAAGAGCAGTCACCCATTAAAGAGTTTTGCTTTCCCCCAAGTAAAAGTCATACTTTGGATAATGAGTACCTGTCTTTAATATGTGTATGTTTCATGAGTGTAACACTGGTATACACACAAGGACAGTTAATGTGCAGGTTATCTAGCTACTTCACCAAGGTATGAACAGAGTTTGAATTAGAAATTAAAAGTCGCAAGCACAACTGAAATTTTCCTTGAAAAAATAGCTGCAATAACAGAAAATTTTGTATGCAGAGGCAAAATTTTACATGCACAGAGCCAATGTCACATGCATGTGCATGCAGAAACCCGCTATTTCAAACACTGGTTGTGAATTTAGGTTGTTAAAAGGTCACAATCCTTTTTCCACTTTTTTTTTTCAAAACTAGCATGGTGGTCTGCCGATCAATGCTTGAAAAAGTTGTATGCAGGTAGGAAGCGTTATGAATATTCAAGTTTTGACCTACAGCACTCCATGTGCATGCTAACTAATGGAAGGAAAAGATTTAGGTCTTTAGGTTTTTTAATTTAGCTGTACTAGGATGTCTGTACATTACAAATTAATTGTTGAAAATTCCTTCTATAATGGAGAAAATGGACCATGCTAGAAAACGTTTTTTCTCAGAAATAAAATGCTGAACCCGTGAAGAAGGAAAGAGGGATTGATGAAATTATGGTGAAAGATGGTAACAGACGAAACCACATGGCATAATACCCAAAGCTATGAGAGCTCAAAAACCTTAATCATGAATATGTTTGAACAAAACAAGAATGAGGGCAGGCTTCAAATAAAAGGGATTGATGAAATAATGGTGAATGATGGCAACAGACGAAACCACTTGGCATAATACCAAAGTTATGAGAGCTCAAAAACCTTAAACATGCTTAGGTTTGAACAAAAGGAGAAAGAGGGCAAGCTTTAAATAAAATTGGCAGACAAACCAGGCACATTCATTGTCAAAACAATGCATACTAGAGTAATGCATGATGGATTTATCAAAGTGTACAGTTGCCTGTAAATACCCTTGCTGTTCGTAACAACTGTAATACTGAAAATACTTGTTTAAAATAGAATATTGCGCAGTGTGATTGCTCTACAAACTGTTGAGAACCTTTAGCTTGTCCTTGGAAATTTGCTATGGATTGCCCAGCACACTTTTTGATACCTGCCTTAATCCACTCTAGGTGAATGCACTTTGCTTATATCCAGTACTGCCCAGAGGTTGTAGCAGAAAGCAGAGTGAAACAGAAGGAATTAAACCAGAATTAATTATCATTGCTTCATTACAAATTGAAAGGATTTTGGCTGTAAAAATGTCATCAGAGTCAGCTCTTGTGGTTTCATTTTCTCATTTTATATGACATCAAGGTGTACATTGTGCTCAGAACCAGTGATTGCATACTATGTTAAATGATCGTTCTGAGGTAATATGGCTAGAGAATAGAGCACAGCTGCTTCAGAGTGCACTTGCTTGTGTCAACATATGGGAGCTATTAATTTAAACTTGTAATATTAAGCGGTAATTCACCAAGAGAGGCTGAGAAAATTGAAAAATTGAAGCTGCAGAAGAATTAACCAATAGATGGTTTGTTTTTCTTGCCCGTAATTTTTTTACCCCTGCTTAGAAAAAGTCGGCATAAAGTCAGGCTTATTTTTTTTTAATAACCATACTTTTAAGGAGAAAACATAAATAATGAAAAATTAAATACAGGTTTTTTTAGGAAATGTTTTTTCCAAAATTTGGCAGTTATTCTTTGGTAATAATATTCACATAATTTGCTTACTGCATATATATGTTGAAGCTCTGCAGCTTATGAAGAAGTAATTAACTTTTGTCATTTTTGGTATTGAAGTGTAAATAATGCCCGTATGATGTAATACAGTAATATTCGCACATTTGTACACATTACAGTCTCAAGGGTGTTTCATATTTATTGGTATAGATTCAGTTTTACAAAATTAGTGCGTACAAATCTCGTGTTGTTCAAACTTCAACATGTGGTCAATTGCTTCTTAGATGCTGATTTAACATTACCTATGTCCTGGGTAGATCTATTTTTTGACCCATACATATAACATATTAGTGTTTCACCGATTACACCTTAATCGATAATTACCAATTACCGATTATTGAATTACACAATTGGGCCGATGCCGATTACCGATCATGTTTTCTCGCCACCTATCGTGTATTTCTAGCATATTGTACACACACACACCGTAATGACAACCTTCACACTGGAGTTGAACGATATTAGGAACAGATCCACATGTTCCACGAATGGAACATTAGATTTTTTGTAGGATTACCTTTGCAAAATGCTGAGATAAAAATCAACCGCAAATACTTGTTTGCCTATGATGTCATAGGCCTAATGTTAGACAAAGAGTCTGTCAGCCTGTATAAGGCTCTGCCTAGCTTTCATCCACTGATCAGGTCTGAAGATTCCATGTAAATGTTCTGTACTGGATTGTAGTAGTGCTATGTACTAGCCTATCCACCCAGTTCAATGCAAAAAAAAAACTACCTTAGCACTTCAGGACCACTAAAAATTTCACTCAGTGTACTTGATGTATGCATCTCATGGTTCCTTACCGATATGAATATATTTTTTGTAAAGTGTCTTTCCCAAAACTTATGTCTTATTTTAAAAGATTATCCAAATGAAATGTAAAACTAATTCCCGATAACTCCCTGTAATTGAAAAACTGTGTTGCTTTTTGAATTTAAAATGGGGCTGCTTCCCTTTCGTTCATCAGTTGGGAGCGCGGAGTCGTTCATGACCAAAGTGCTGTGTAACAGTGCGGGCATGCAATAGCCTTGCATTAATTATGTATTATTACACACTTTACTCGGTGTACTTTCATAGGTGAACTTCAACTTCGCAAGAAACTTTCTTGACTTAAGTACATATGATATACTTGTATTGTGCTATTCCCTGTGAGGCAATAACATGTGCCCATGTGTGTATCATAGATAATTGAAAACTTAATGAAAGGAATGTGGGAAGTGGCATAACTTATTCAGTATAATGCGCTTGAGTTTCCATATTTCTAGTTGCTACAGTATGTACACCAAATGTGTACAGTTGATATGGTTTATATAGCACTGAAACTTTGAAATTTACTTCGCTCCTACTTACCTGTCTATTTCTACAACTAATGCACTAAATCTGCTCTGCGCATGCGCACCTGGCAAAAAAAAATAGCACCGCCCTTCCGTACCGCTTCCGCTCGGACCTCCCAAGAGGAGGAATAGCCCTCATCCTTCTAAATCTGCCATCTCAAGAAGTAAAACGTGTTTTCTTGTCGCTGCGCTTTCTAAGTGTTTTCGTTGGATTTCCGTTGACTTTTCCTTGGATTTCCGGTCGAATTTGATCGTATCCTTTGCCCAACGCTTCCGACGATAAGTACCAAGCTTAATTTTTGATAAATTTAAGCTCCTCGTGAGCGTGACATTGGCAACCAACTTCCCAGATCGACCTTCAAGGCCCGGCCCTAGGGGTGCCCACCCCACCGTCACCAAACTAGCGGTGGGGGGGACTCCAATTCTTTTCCGCTCAATGGCGGGAGATCAACCCAGACCCATGGGTTCTAAACATCATCCAGTACGGCTACCAAATCGAATTTTCCACCAGTCCACCCCAGGGACCTATCCAAAGAGTAACACCGGTCCCAAAGGACCCAGACCAAAGTTGGGCTCTGGAGTCCGAGATCGCAACCCTCTTAGAAAAAGGGGCCATCAAAAAGACAACAGGGGAGGAGGGACCTCTCATTCGGTCCTCCTTCTTTCTAACCCCCAAAAAGAATGGACAGTGGCGTCCAATTCTCAACCTGAAGCCCCTAAACAGCCATTATGTAAGACCCAAAAGATTCAGAATGGAGACATTATCAGTCGTTCTCCTGGCTCTGTCCCAGGGCCTATGGGCCTCGAGTGTCAATCTAAAAGATGCATACTTACATGTCCCCATCCACGAGAAGGACCTTGCCCTGGGGGAAAAATTAAAATGGGAAAGGGAAGGGAAAAAATTTCAAAGGGGTTGTTTTTAATCTTTCAAAGGGGTTAAATTTTTTGATTGGTTTAAAATAATTAAAAAATTTCCCCTCTTTCCTTTTTTTAAATTCAAACCCCCTTTTTTCCCCCCAAAAAAAACCCCCCAAAAAATTGGGTTCCCAAAAATTTCCCCCTTTTTAAACCCCCCAGAAAAAATTTTTGGTTTAAATTTTTTGGGGTTTTTCCCGGCGCAATTTTTAAAATCCCCCCGGAAAAAAAGCCCTTTTTTTAAAAAAAAACCCCTTTTTTTTTGGGAAAAAATTTTTTTTTTTCGGTTTTAAAAAATAAAAAAAAAAAAAAACTTTTGGGGGAATTTAAAAAGAAAATTTTAAAAACCAAGTTTTCAATCCCATAAAAGGCCTATCAAAGGTTTTTTAAAACCCCCAAATTTTTCCCGGGGGGAACTTTAGAAAAAAATTTTTAAAAAAAAAAAATTTTTGGGCTCCCTTTTAAAACCCCAAAAATTTTTTTCACTTAACCGAACCAAAAGATTGGGGTTTCCGTTTGCAAAGGGTTTTTCCCCCCACTAGGGGGGTTTAAAGTTTAAATTTTTTTTTCCCCCCCGGAAACCCCCTTTTTGGGTTTTTCGAAAACTTGGGGCCCCCCCCCCCCAGGCCCGTTTAAAAACCGGGTTTTGTTTTTTTGGGGGGGGCCCCCCCCTAAAATTGGGCAAGAATTTTAATCCCGTTTTTGAAAAAAAAGGCAAAAAATTAACCAAAATGGTTTTTAAAAATTTTTCCCCTTTTTAAAAATCTGTAAATTTTTAAAAAAAAAAAACGTTTTAAAAAAGGGGTATCTTTTTATCCGGGAATAAAACCCCCCTTTTTTTTTTTTTGCAGAGGAATTTAAAAATGAAATTTTTTAATAATTCCCCAAAACCCCCAAATTTTTAAAACCAAAAAACCCTTTTTTTTTTTATTGTCCCCTTTTGGGTTAAAAAAAAATTGTTTTTAACCTTTTAACAAAAAATTTTTTCCCAAAGGGGAAAAAAGGGGTTTTTGGGCAAATTTTTAATTTCCCCCAAAAAACCTCAAAATTTAAAGTTTAAAAAAGCCCCGGGGCCTTTTTTTGGGGCACTTTCCTTTTTACCCAAAATTTTCCATCATAAAGGGGGATACTTTTTCCCCTTTTCTGTTTTTGGAAAAAAAATCCCCGGTCCCTTTCCCGCAAAAACCTTTAAAAAGTTTTTTTAAAAGGGAAAAAAAGGGGTTTCCCTTGGTCTTTTCTGGGGGGGGGGGGGGTGGGGGGGGGGGGGGGTGGGGGGGGGGGGGGGTGGGGGGGGGGGGGGGTGGGGGGGGGGGGGGGTGGGGGGGGGGGGGGGTGGGGGGGGGGGGGGGTGGGGGGGGGGGGGGGTGGGGGGGGGGGGGGGTGGGGGGGGGGGGGGGTGGGGGGGGGGGGGGGTGGGGGGGGGGGGGGGTGGGGGGGGGGGGGGGTGGGGGGGGGGGGGGGTGGGGGGGGGGGGGGGTGGGGGGGGGGGGGGGTGGGGGGGGGGGGGGGTGGGGGGGGGGGGGGGTGGGGGGGGGGGGGGGTGGGGGGGGGGGGGGGTGGGGGGGGGGGGGGGTGGGGGGGGGGGGGGGTGGGGGGGGGGGGGGGTGGGGGGGGGGGGGGGTGGGGGGGGGGGGGGGTGGGGGGGGGGGGGGGTGGGGGGGGGGGGGGGTGGGGGGGGGGGGGGGTGGGGGGGGGGGGGGGTGGGGGGGGGGGGGGGTGGGGGGGGGGGGGGGTGGGGACCATTGATATGTACCCCCTTGGTTACAGGGTAATGTAAAAGTTTATTGCCCCGGGGAAGTCACTAGAAGCAAAATGAAAATTCGTGAATGAAAGCAGGAAGATGCTATTTTTACTTAGGGTAGCTTTCCCCCCTTTTCTGGATACATTGTGCATTTACCAGTTGCCCCTGATACCAAAATCGTGACAGACCACCCAAAAATAACGGGTGGTTGTCCGATGGAAAAAGCAAAGTTCATGCAAGAAAAAAAAACAGATGGCATCTGGGGGTAACTTAAAATTTATTTTTGGGAAAATTTAAAATTTTTTTTTTGGACCATCAAAATTTTGTGAAAATCAAGGCTGCGTCTCTATATTGTCGGGGGGAAACTCTAAGTGTCAAACCCTTTTGGCCAGAGTTGAGTAGTGCCCCCCAATTTCCCCTTTAGGAAAAATCCCTCTAAAAAATTTTAGACTGGCACAAAGTTGCACAAAAAAAAAATTATTTTATATGGTCTGCAGGGGTTTCATTTGGGACAAAAACTGGATCTTTTAGCTATTTCCCTTGAATTTTGGGCTTGGCATTGAGCATTTGCCCCTTTTGGGCTTTTGTAAAAACCCCTGTTATGAGGATCATGGAGTTGCTATTGTCAAATAGTCTTGGTGGATAGTATTGATCTCTTAGCTGATGTTGCATATTGGAGAGTTTGTGTGAGAGTTGGGGGGGGGGAGGGTCCTTTAGGCAAAAGTTGTTGTGGGGAAGGGGGAAAAAGGGCCCCTTTTGAGGCAAAATTTCTTTTTTGAAATGTGAAATTAAGTAAATGGCAGCACCCCAAAAAGTGTGTTGTGTGTGGGGGGGGGGGGGATATATCCTTTTTTCCCCCCCAGGATTTTTGCTTATACCCAAGTTTGTCTTTGTGAAGGGAAAAGGGTATCTTTTTACTTGAGGCTTTTTTCTATATTTTTTTATAATTTACTGTACACTAAGGGATTTCCCCATGCTAAAAAATTACCCTGTAGATGTACAGTACCAAAGTGGACAGGCGGTTTTTTACGGGGGGCTTTGGGGGCTCAAGCCCTCCCAAAATTCGCTCAAGCCCCCCCCAAAAATTTTCAGGTTGTGTTATGTATATTTTGGTTTACTGAGAAAAAAAAAAATTGCAAAAAACATTGGCACATCTTTGGTAGTTGATTTAATTTGTCAAGGGGGAAAAAGTCGTTTTGTCTCGAACACAAATAGGTACGATCTCATAAAAATGGAAGTTGGGTCAGATAAGTAAATCTATGATAGTATGTACGTACATGAAAATAAGTTAATAGATTAATCTCTGTTGGAGTCCGCGTGATCTCGTCAAGCTAAAACTAGCAGTCTTTTAACCCCAAACAAGGGCCGAATCGTTTTTCCCCATTAATGTGAACAGGTACAGTTGCTTGTATTCTCAGTAACGTTTGCTAATTTTTCCCAAAATAAAAAAAATAAGCCTGTTTTTTGTTAATCTTGCTGGTCAGGGGCAGTGCCACTCGGGGGGAAAGGGACCCTATATCTGACCCTATAGTTAACCCAGATTTCCCAAGGGGCCCAATTTTCCCGGTTTTCTACAGCTCAGATACATTTTATAACGCACAAATAAAACAAGGAAAAATTTTTTCTTATAGTTCGAGAATTTTCTGGGACTACATCAGTATTTTGCGAAAAAACTTTCCCGACTAAAGGGCAGTATTTCCAAAAGGGGATTTCAGGGGGTTTTTTGATAAAACCCCCATGGCAAAAAAGGCCCCCTCTTTCACCAACCCAAAAAATTAAGAAGTTTTTGAAGCCATATGATTGGGTCCAAAAAATACCCCAAAGACAACCCCCATTTTGCTCTAAAAGCAACCTTAAAAGTAACCAAAATTTAAACCCCCCCCCCCCCTTTTTAGACCTCCCCAGAACAGCCCTTTTTAAACCCAACCCAAAAAATTAAAATCACGAAGTTACGAACTTTTCCACCCCTATCCCAGTAAAAACTGTCCCAAACCGTCCCTTTTTGATCTTAGAAACCCTTTAAAAGTAACCAAAATTTCTCACAGGGAAGGGAACACCCTCCCTTTAGACCCCCCCTGGACCCCCTTTTCCCCAACCCAAAAATTAAAATTTTCACAAAATTATAACATTTTTCAGCAATCATTATATCAGTCAAAAAAAACCCCAAAGACCCACTTTTTTTGCATCTTAAAACCTTTAAAATTTAGAAAATTTTTTCTCAAAGGGAGGAGAGCCCCCTTCCCCCTTAGACCTCCCCCCAAGAAAGCCCTCTTTCCCCCAACCAAAACTTAGAATTCACAAATTTTATGAACATTTCCAATCAATAGTCAAAATTTCCCAAAGAACGCACCATTTTTTCATCTTAGCAACCTTAAATTAGCAAAAAATTTCTCAGAGGAAAAGGGGCACCCCCACCTTAGCCTTCCCCCCAAGGGCGGCGATCCTCAACCCCCGGGCCCCTATAAAAAAACCTTCGCCGTCCCCTGGTTTTGGGGACGTTTTTTTTTATCATTGGTTTCAGCGTGCGCTCCGATTTACTATTTGAGAGAAAATTTTTGATTTTCCGTTTCAAGTCCCCCCCTTTGCCCCCTAAAAAAATCTCGGGTCTAAACCGCGCCTAAAGTGGAGCGAACCCAAAATTTTTTGAAACATTTTTTGCCCGTGTTACATTGAAAACGAATCATAAACTCAAGCATTTTTTGCATTTCTTTCTGTGGGGAATTTAAAAATTGAGCAAATTTTTTCAAGATAAAATATCTCGTGCAGTATAAATTGGTTGTTTCCCCGCATTTTTACTCACAGCATGCAAGCACTGAGCATAAGGGAAACCCGTTAGATTGATACTGCTTGGTTCGGTGGAAACGATACTGAAAAACCAAAATTGAAGGTATAAAACGAATCCGGAGAGCAAATGATGGTCTGATTCAGGGCCATACCTGGGGTCTATCACCCTTTTAACTTTCAATTTTTGCTTACCTTTAGATGGATTTTGGACATTAAATTTACTTGATTCGTTTAATTTCACTGAATATGTGGGTTTTAAATTCATGTAGAAAATAAAAGAAACGATTTAAGGCTGGTGGACCCCATTTAATGGTCCCTACAGTCACAAACACAAGCGCTGAGGGATTCGTCTATGAAAGATACTAATTTCTCAAATTGTAGTAAACTTACAGTAACTAGTGACAATCAAGGTTTTTTTTTTTTCCCTTCTTTGTATGCGGGGTGTACAAAAGATGAAATTGGTATATAGTAATTTGACTTGCAGAGGGTTTTTTTTTTCAATATATGTCCCAAAAATAATGCAGGTGGTTTTTCCCTGTACACTTTTGAAAACCCAAAGTTAACATAGCAACCCTATGAGGATAAGTAAATTAAAATTGTAGCAGTAGCATGAACCCCTACTAACATTACTGCATGCCCCTATGCTTTTTACATTTTGCTTGTTTGAAGAGTGGTACCTTTAATTTTCAATTTTCAAATTTCCCTTTAAATAAAGTTTTAAATGTTGCGGATATAATTCTACTAGGGAAAAACCCTTGGACACCTGACTAAAATTAATGCCTAACAAATTTATAATGAAAAATACATAAAAGGAAATGTTTATCAAAATACAGAAAACGAGTAACACAGTGTCCCTTCACCATTAGATAGTACGGTTTTATTTCAAGTACAGCAATTGCCCTCAGGCTACCACTCTGGGTTCCAAAACCTTTTCTTTCTCTGCTGACCCCTGTGGTCACTTAAGTTTCCCCTCAAAAAAAGTAATTGGCAAAATAAAGCGAGTACGGTAATATTACCCAACCTGTTTTTATGTGAGGCAAATATTTAAATTCCGTGTAAACTTCATTTGACAGGATTCATTGAGGTGGTTGCTTCCCAATTTTTTAAAACCCAGGGACCATATCTACAAAGTAGAGTACCACATCAACGGGGACATATAGCATCCCGGGAAAATTTTTGCCAAGTTTTCGCAGTTTGCCAGAGATGGGGCTCTCTGCGGCATAAACTTGTATCTAAACATTTCCTATTGAGATCTCAAGGTTAAGTAATTTATGCCCCAATTTTCTTCAAAAAGGGCAATTTCATAAAATTTTATTGGTAAAATCGTAAAGGGGGGTAGATTAGATCATATCTAGGACCTCAAATGGCCTTTGCTGTCCCCAAAAAATAATGGAATCATCAGTTAATGTAGGCACCATATGGCTTTTTGAAATTTTTTTTTTTAGTGTACCTAAGGTAAAGTAAAAATTTTACAATAACGTAATGAAAAGGTTGAAAAATAAATCTCATTCATCGAACTCCCATGTTCAATAGCTTACCCTGATACAAAATGTAGAAACTATTCATTTAAATTTGAAATAGTCGATGCCAAATAATTTGGGGAGTCCTTTTTTGTACAATCATTTTGCAACTTTTGCCCCCTTTTAAAATTTTGAAATGTTTATATAAAACCCTTTGAAATATTAAATGTTTTCTTGCATGGTAGTTGTAGGATAAGGTTGTATAGTCTTGTAACTGAAAACAGTAAGACGTGATCACATTTTTTGGCACAAGGGAGGGGCATCAATTTGAGTTTGAAATGGGGGTGGGGCGGGGTGGGAGGGGTCTGGCCTAAAACAGGCACCTATCTGGTGAAACTAAAAAGAGGGGCCCAATGCAAAATGGGTCAAAAGTTTAACGTTGGGGTTCTATGAAAAAATTTTTAAAGTAGTTTCTTATGGTTTTGTAAAAAAATTTGGTTTCAAAAATTTTGCAGAATAATTTTCTACCATATGGTCGATCTAAATTTAAGTGTCAGGTATACTCTTAAAATCAATGAAAATTTAAGGTAAGGGTTGACATTGAATTCAGCAGGAGGGCTGGGGGTTGGATCTTGGGCCGGGGGAACCAAAGACTTTGAAAAAGGACCTACAGTATAGCCATTGTGCTTGGGCTCAGCCCCAAGCAATGGATAGGGAAAACAAACCAGTAGCCCCACTGGAAAAAAGGCCTGTGTCGGCCTGACTTAAACCCGTTTTGGGTTTGAAAAAAGAGCCCCAAAATCTCATCTCACTTAACCGAAGTCTTAAATAGACATGGGTGAAACAATGCAAAAAAATTTGACTAAAATAACGAGCATTCTAACGACCAATGTTCAGTTATCAATTTAACTATATACACAAATATTTGTATTTTTTTAATCGTTCATCTGGCTACATGTTGTGGTTTACATACTTCCAACTTCATTCCTTTTAAACTTTTAAAGAATTTTGCGTTCTCTCAGGGGCAGTTTTGCAAAAAATAGTGCATTGCTCTAGGTCAGGGGGTGAAGCATGCTCTGTGTACTGACAAACAACCACATGGTTGAGCAAAATTGAAGATGTAATAGGAGCCCCCTTTTTTAGCCCTAAGAGTGCTAAAGGACCTCTCTGCTAATAGGAGTTTTCTAGAGAAATAAAATGCCTTAGTTGCGAAAGCTCTCCACATAGGGGAACATTTTTTTTTAGTTAACAAATTTTGTTGAAGAAACATTAAAATAGGAAAAATATGATTTGATTTATCAAACTTTTCTTAACTTTAGCCTGGTCCCCAAAATGCGTAGTATAGGGCCGGGCTTGCCAAGCGCAAACATCAGCCAACTGGGTTTTTTGAATAACATAATGGGTCCAAACCAAACCTAGTGAAACAATTCTAGCAATATACTGCCTGTGGTAACCCGGAGTAAACGAAAGATTTGGAGTATCATTCCCCTTGGGGAGTGCCCTTCCTCTATCCTGTTGACATTCGTAAAAGGAAAATGTCTTCCATGACCTACATTTAGTTTTTGGGTTTCCTCACTTTTTAAATTTTAGGTCAAAAAAGTGTGGGGAGAGATAAATGTGTTAAAACCCCTCCACTCAAAAAAAATTTGGGGACATGTCCCCCCTCCCCCCCAAAGACACCCCTGAAAATTTGCATAAGCTTTTGAAAAATAAAAAAAACAAAGACAGTAGTTTTTTAGTAGTACAAGAGTACACACAAAATTATTGTGCAATCCACATTTTCAATTTTATTAAGCTTCAAAATTTTATATCTCAGTCAGGGAAAGTCCCCGTGAAATGGGATTTAGATTTTTGGGTTTATTTTTCAAGGTTTGTAATATATTTTTTTTTTTTTTAAATTTTAGATGGGTACCTTTAAATTTTCTCTTATTGAGAATCATGTTTAAAGGTGTTACATTTGCCCTTTAGGACCTTCAGTAATTTTTGACTGCCATGAAAGAGGTCTTGCACTCAATTGGGGTATCTGCATGCCAATATGAGATGCCCATGTAATCATTTTACTGAATGCAATACTGACAAAAATGCACAAACAGGACATCAAATTTTACAAATTTCTTGTGCCAAGGGCAAGGAAAGAAAATTTTTGATAGAAAGTCACAACTTATAAAAAGTTTGAAAACAGCTTAGGTCATGACATGGGTTTTTTATGCATGACGGGGAATTTTCCAATAAAATTTGACTAATCATAAAAGTTTGTCAAACAATAAAATTTAAGGCACAAAATAGATGATCTAATTCCCTTTCAAAATTTTATTTTATGGGTAATTTGTTTTTTTGCTCCTTTTGTAAAGGGAAATTTTGGGCGTAAATTACTTTGCCATGAATCTAAAAGAACTAGTTTTGTGCAAATTTTACAGCCCCGTAAAGCCATACAGTATCCTGGCAAAAAATTTTGCAAAAATTTTTATTTGGTATGAATTCCCCAGACTCATCCTCTGGGGGTCGAGAACACCATTTTAAAAGAAATGTGGGGCCCCACAGACGTGGTGCATAGCGAACAAACACACACTACTGTAATTGGTAGCGTGTAATCTACATCGCCCCTCCTTTTTCCCCATTCACCTACTATAAAAACCCCACTTACCCCAACTAACCCTGGGTTAAATAATACACAGAGAGGGCGCCCTTGCACTTCGTCTCGAGTTACGAGGGTGGCCCCCTCTGTGAGGGAGCATGAAACAGTAAGTTTGAAAATTAACCATTTTGTTCATTTATTTGTGTAAGCAAATAAATTTTAGAGTCCTAACAAAGAAAATGATGATTGGCAGAGCAAAAAGTGTTTTAAAATCTTTGGATAAGTTATAACAATCATTTTAAAGGAAAATGCGTCACCCCAATTCAGATAGTTTAATACCCAGTTATTCCTCCCTTTTGAAAGGCTTTTTTTTAATGATGTGACAAAATTTTTGTTTTTGAATTCTAAAATTATGCAAAAAAAACTAGGTACTTATTTACCTTGTAGTCAGTGTGATTATGTCCAAGACCCAGAAAATGTTGTAAGAGAAAAAGGATCTGTTGGCTTTTTTAAATTTTTACACCTGTCGCTTCACTGATGCATGTCATCCTATTTTGTCGAGTGTTAAGTATGGAGACTTTTCGACTTGCTTGGTTGCTTAGCAGTTTGAAGAATATACTTCCATACAAACATGCTAAAATGTGCTACTTAGAGGGAATAAGTAGTCACCCAAAATGGATTTTGAAATATCAGAACCACACAGATCTCTTATTTCTCTTACAACTATCTTTCATGGTGTCTTTGACATAATCACACTGACTATCTAAGGTAAATCAAGTACCATAGTTATTTTGCATGAATTTAGCAATTCAGTAACAAAAATATTGTCACATCATTAAAAAGAGCCATTCAAAAGGGAGGAATAACTGGGTATTAAACTATCTGAATTGGGGTGACTGCATTTTCCCTTTAAATGATTTGTTATCAACTTATCCAAGACTTTAAACATCTGTTTGCTCTGCCAATCATCATGTTACTTTGTTAGGACTCTCAAATTATTTGCTTACACAAATCAACTGAACAAATGGTTAATTTTCAAACTTACTGTATACATGCTCCCTCACATGAGGGAGGCCACCCTCGTACCTCGAGACGAAGTGCAAGGGCGCCCTCTCTGTGCTATTAGTTAACCAGGGTTAGTTGTGGGTAAGTGGGGATTTATACGTAGGTGAATAGGAGGTAAGGAGAGGGGCGATGTAGATTACACGCTACCAAATTGAACAGTAGTGTGTGCTGTTCGCTATGCACTCACTGTCTGTGAGGCCCACATTTCTTTAAATGGTGATTGCTCGACCCCCAGAGGATGAGTCTGAGGATATATCATACCATGAAAATTTTTGCAAAACTTTTGCCAGAGATACTGTATGGCTCTTTACAGGCTGTATAATTTGCATCTAAACATAGTTCTTTTGAGATGTCATGGCTAAGTAATTTACGACCAAAATTCCTTACAAAAGGAGCAACAAAATCAAATTGACCTCATAAAATCAATTTGAAGAGGGAGATTAGATCATCTATTTTGTGCACTTAATTTATTGTTTGACAAACTTTTATGATGTAGTCAAATTTTTATTGGTAATTCCCATGTCATGCATAGGAATCCATGTCAGGTGACCTAAGCTGTTTACAAACTTGTGTTATAAGTGTGTGACTTTTCTATCAAAAAGTTTTCTTTCCTTGCCCTTGGGCACAAGAAATTTGTAAAATCTTGATGTCCTGTTTGTGCATTTATGTACAGTATGTGCCATTGCAGTAAACTGAGTTACTATGAGGCATCTCATATTGGCATGCAGATACCCCATATTGAGTGCAAGACCTCTTTCATGGCAGTCAAAGATTACTGAAGGTCACTAAAGGTCAAACTGTAAACACCTTGTAAACATGATATCTCAATAAGAGAAACATTTAAAGTGTACCTATCTAAAATTTCAAAAATATATATTACAAACCTTGAAAAATGAATCCAAATAATCTAAACTCCCATCTTCACAGGACATTCCTGAGCTGAGATATAAAATGTTGAAGCTTAATCAATTGAAAATGATGGATTGCACAATAAGTTGTGATGTCACTCTTGTACTACTCAAACTACTGTCTTTGTTTTTATTTATTTTTTCAAAAGCTTATGCAAATTTTGCATGGGTGTCGATTTGGGGGGATGGGGGACATGTCCCCAACTTTTTTGAGTGGAGGGGATGCTAACACATTTATCTCTCCCCACACTTTTTGTGACCTGAAACTAAAAAGTGAGGTAACCAAAAACTAAATGTAGGTCATGGAAGACATCTTCCATTACGAATGTCAACAGGATAGAGGAATGGCACTCCCAAGGAATGATACTCCAACATCATTCAGTTTACTCCGAGGTTACCTACAGGCATGTATATTGCTAGAATTTGTTGTCACTAGGTTTCCTGGTATTGGACCCATTATCGTTATTCAATAACCATGTTGGCTGATGCTTGCGCTTGGCAAGCCCGGCCCTATACTACGCATATTGGACCAGGCTAAAAGTTAACAGTAAGCTTGATGAATCAAATCATATTTTATTCCATATTTTAATGTTTCTTCAACATAATTTGTTAACTAGAAACAATGTTCCCTCATGTGGAGCAGCTTTCGCAACTAGCACTTATTTCTCTAGATAACTCCTATTCAGCAGAGAGGTCCTGTAGCACTCTTAGGAGGCTGAAAAGGGGGCTCCATACTACTATGCTTCAATCTTGACTCAACCATGTGGTTGTTTGTCATGTACACAGAGACATGCTTGCACACCTTGACCTACGAGCAATGCGACTATTTTTGTGCAAAACTGTCCTGAAAGAACACAAAATGTCTGTAGAAGTTTTAAGAAATGAAGTTGTTGAAGTATGTAAACCACAACATGTAGCCCAGATGAACGATTAAAATAAATACAAATAGTTGTGTATTATAGCTTTAAGATGTGATAACTGATACATTGGTCAGTTAGAATGCTCGTTATCTTTAGTCAAATTTTTGCAATTGTTTCATCATGTCTATTTAAGACTTCGAGTTAGAGTGAGATGAGATTTTACGGCTCAGTTTCTAACCAACTGGTTTAAGTCAGGCCGACACAGGCCTTTTTTCCAGTTGTGGCTCACTGGTTTGTTTTCCCTACTCCATTGCTTATGCTGAGCACCAAGCACAATGGCAGTATACTGTAGGTTCCATTTTCAAAGTCTTTGGTATGACCCGGCCAAGAGTCCAACCCCAGACCTTCCTGCTGCAATTCAGATGCTCTAACCACTTGACCATGCAATTCATTGATTTTAAGAGTATACCTGACACTTAAATTTAGATCGACCATAGTAGGTAGAAAATTATTCTGCAAACTACATTTTTGAAACCATATTATTTTTACAACAACCATAAGAAACTACTTTTCAAATTTTCATAGAACCTCCCAACGTTGAAACATTTGACACCATTTTGCATCTGGGCCCCCTCTTCTTAGACTCCTCACCAGCATAGGTGCCTGTTTTAGGCCAGATGTCCCTCCCACCCCCGCCCCACCCCCATTTCAAACTCAAATTGATGCCCCTGACCTTGTGCCAAAATGTGATCACTGTCTTACTGTTTTCAGTTGACAAGACTATACAAGCCTTATCCGTACAACATACCATGCAAGAAAACATTTAATATTTCAAGGTTATATATAAACATTTCAATTTCAAAAGGGAGCAAAAGTATGCAATATGAGTTGTACAAGAAGGACATCACAAATTATTGTGCAATCGACTATTTCAAATTAAGTGAATACGTTTCTACATTTTGTATCAAGGAGTAAGCTATGAACATGGGAGTTCGATGAATGAGATTCATTTTTCAACCTTTACAATATACGTTATTGTAATTTTTGACTTTACCTTAGGTACACTTAAAGAATCTCAAACTTTACCATATGGATGCCTAGCATTAACTGCATGATTCCTATTATTTTTGGTGACAGTCAAAGGCCATTTGAGGTCACTAGATATGATCTAATCTACCCCTTCAACTGATTTTACCAGATAAATTTGATGAAGTTGCCCTTTTTTGAAGAAATCTGGGTCATAAATTACTTAACCATGAGATCTCAATAGGACAATGTTTAGATACAAGTTATATAGCCTGCAGAGAGCCACATCTCTGGCAATCTGGCGAAACTTTGGCAAAAATTTTCCCTGTATGCTATATGTCCCAGTTGATGGTGGTACTCTACTTTGTAGATGATGGTCACATGTTAAACAATTGAAGCAACCACCTACAATGAATCCTGTCTAATATAGAAGTTTTACAGCGGACTTAAGTATTTGCCTCACATAAATCAGGTTGGGTAACTATTACCGTACTCGCTTTATTTTAGCCAATTACTTGGTAAGAGGGGAAACTTAAGTGACCACAGGGGGTCAGCAGAGATGAAAAGGTTTGGAACCAGAGTGGTAGCCTGATGGGCAATTGCATGTAGCTTGAAATAACCGTACATATCTAATGGTGTAATGGGACACTGTGTTACTCTGTTGTCTGTATCTGTACTGATAATACATTATCATCTTCATGTATTATATCATTTATAACTTTGTTAGGCATGAATTCAGTCAGGTGTCCAAAGGGTTCTCATAGTAGAATTATATCCTGCAACATTTAATAACATTTATTCAAGGTAAATTTGAAAATGTGAAAATTAATGGGTACCACTCTTCAAGCAAGCAAAATGTAAAAGAAGCATAGTGCATGCAGGCTAATGTCTAGTAGGGTTGCATAGCTACTGCTACAATTTAATTCACTTATCTACTCCATAGGATTGCTATGTTATACCTTGGTTTATTCAAATGTGTACAGGGAAAAACCACCTGCATTATTTGGGGACATATATATGAAACAAAACCAGTCTGCAATGTCAAATTACTATACTACCAATTTCACTCTTTCTGTGACTACCAGCATACAATGAAGGAAAGAAATAAAACCTTGATTGTCACTAGTTACTGTAATGTTTACTACAATATTGAGCAAATTATGTATCTTTCTATAGACGAATCCGATCAGCGCTTGTGTTTGTGACTGTAGGCAGCCATTAATGGGGTCCACCAGCCTTAAATCGTCTTCATTTATTTTCTACATGAATTTCAAACCCACATATTCAGTGAAATTGAACGAATCAAGATACAATTTAATGTCCAACCATCCATCATACAGGTAAGCAAGGAAATTGAAAGATTAAAGGTGATAGACCCCAGGTATGGCCGACTGAAATCAGACCATCACTTGCTCTCCGGATTCGTCTATACCCATTGCAATATTGGTTTCAGTATCAGATTCCACCGAACCAAGCAGTATCAATCTAACAGGTTCCTCATATGCTACAGTGCTTGCATGCTGTGAGTAACAATGCAGGAATTTACAACCAATTTATACTGTTCACTGAGATATTTTAGTCATTGCAAAAATTGCTCAAATGTTAACTTCCATCAGATAGAAATGCAGAAATGCAGTTGAGATTATGATTCGCTTCAATGTAACACGGGCAAAAATGTTTCAAGAACATTCTGTTCGCTCCACTTTCAGGCGCGGTTTAGACCGAGACTTTTAGGGGGGCTAAGGGGGACTTGAAACGGAAGAATCATAAAATTTTCTCTCAAATATGTAAATCGGCCACGCGCACGCTGAAACCAATGATAATAAAAAACAGTACCATAACCAGGGACGGCGAAGGTTATTTTGATAGGGGACCGTGGGTTGAGTGATCGCCGTCCTTGGGGAGAGGTCTAAGGGTGGGGTGTCCCTTTCCTCTGAGAAATTTTTGCTAATTTAAGGTTGCTAAGATGCAAAATGGTGCGTTCTTTGGGTAATTTTTGACTATATGATTGGAAAATGTTCATAACTTTGTGAATTCTAAGTTTTGGTTGGGGGAAAGAGGGCTTTCTTAGGGGAGAGGTCTAAGGGGAAGGGTGCTCTCCTCCCTTTGAGAAAATTTTGCTAATTTAAGGTTGCTAAGATGCAAAAAAGGTGTGGTCTTTGGGTTATTTTTTGACTGATATAATGTATATTGCTGAAAAATGTTCATAATTTTGTGAATTCTAATTTTTGGTTGGGGGAAAGAGGGAGGTCCTAGGGGAGAGGTCTAAAGGGAGGGGTGTTCCCTTCTCCTGTGAGAAATTTTGGTTACTTTAAGGTTGCTAAGATGCAAAATGGTACGGTCTTCGGGACAGTTTTGACTGGTATATGGCTGGAAAATGTTCGTAACTTCGTGAATTCTAATTTTTGGTTGGGTAAAAGAGGGCTGTTCTAGGGGACAGGTCTAAAGAGGGGGGGGGGGTTGAGAAATTTTGGTTACTTGGTTACTTGAAGGTTGCTTAGATGCAAAATGGTGTTGTCTTTGGGATATTTTGGACCCAATCATATGGCTTCAAAACATTCTTAATATTTTTGGTTAGGTGAAAGAGGAGCCTTTTTTGCCTATGGGTATGTATCAACAAACCTCCTGAAGTCCCATTTTGGACACATTACTGCCTTCTAGTCGGGGAAAGTTTTACGCAAAAATACGTGCATGTAGTCCACAGAAATATTCTCGAACTATTAAGAAAATTTGCCTTGCTTCATTTGTGCGTTATAAAATCGTATCTGAAGCTGGTAGAAACCGGAATATGGCCTCTTGGAAGCTCTGGATTAACTATATGGATCAGATATAGGCCTCCCTTCCCCCCGAGTGGCACTGCCCCTGACCATGACATAGATGTAACGTATATACAGGCATATATATTTTTTTATTTGGAAGAATGTAGCAAACGTTACTGAGAAATACAAGCAACTGTACCTGTTCACATTAATGGGAAGAACGATTCGGCCTGTAGATTTGGCTTAAAAGGACTGCTAGTTTAGCTTGACGAGATCAGCGACGGACTTCCAACAGATGATTAATCTATTAACTTGATTTACATGTACGTACATACTATCATAGATGTTACTTATCTGACCCAACTTCCATTGTATGAGATCGTGAACCTATTATGTGATTTCGAGACAGACGACAGTTTCCCTTGACAAATTAAATCAACTGGACCAAGATGTGCACAAGTGTATTTTGCAATTTTGTTTTTCTCAGTAAACGCAAATATAGCATAACACAACCTCTGAAAATTTTTGGGGGGGCTTGAGCGAATTTTGGGAGGGCTTGAGCCCCCAAAGCCCCCCCGTAAAACCGCGCCTGTCCACTTTGGTACTGTACATCTACAGGGTAATGGTTTAGCATAGAAATCCCTTAGCTGTAGCAGTATAATTATAGAAAAATATAGAAAAAGCCTCAAGTAACAAGATACTACACTTGACCTTCAACAAAGACAAACTTGGTCATAAGCAGAAATCCTGAGGAGATTAAAGGATATATCCCCCCCCCCCCCACACACACACACACTTTTTGGAGATGCTGCCATTGACTTAATTTCACATTTCAAACAGTAAATTTTGCCTCAAGGGCCCTTTATCCCCCTTCCCCACACAACAACTTTTGCCTAAAGGACCCTCCCCCCCCCCAATCTCTCACACAAACCTCTCCACATATGCAACATCAGCTAGAGAGTATCAATACTATCCCACCAGGGAGTAGCTATTTGACAAATAGCAACTCCATGATCCTACACTATACAGGCTTTTTACAACAGCCAAAGGTGCAAACTGCTCAATGCACATGCCAGAGAATTCAAGGTGAACTAGACTAAAAGATCCAGTTTTTGTCCCAAAATGACCACAAATGCAGACCATATAAAATAATTTATTTTTTGTGCAACTTTGTGCCAGTACTGAAAATTCTTAGCAGGCATGTTCCTAAAGGAAATTGGGGTCACTACTCAACTCTTGGCCAAGAGTTATGACACTTAGAGTTGCCCCAGACAATATAGAGACAGCAGGCCTTGATTTACACAATATTTTGATGGTCCAAAAGAAACTTTAATTGTCCAAAAGTAAATTTTGAAGTTACCCTAGATGCCATCTGTTTTCTTCTTGCATGAACTTTGCTTGTCCATCGGACAACCAACCTGTTAGTTTTGGGTGGTCTGTCACAGATTTTGGTAGTCAGGGGCAACTGGATAACTGCTACAATGTGAGTCCAGCAAAGGGAGATGCTACCCTAAGGTAAGAGTAGCATCTTCCTGCTATGCACTTCACGAGATTTTCATCTTTGACTTCTAGTGACTTCCATGTGACAATAAACTTGACATCTACCATGTAACAAAGGTGGTACATATCAATGGTTCCAACAATGACATATTTACAAAGTTCTGGAAGTTTGCTTTTCTGGTAACTTCACATGACCTTTGACATTTACCACGAACAATATGGTTCTCTCTATGACAATTGTTGCATCCATCTACTTACTATGAAAATGATGCATCTTACCTTGAAATATCAAGCATCTAGAGGAGCACGATAGTCCTAGTTCCACAGAAAACAAAATGAGGGTGACCTCATAGGTCATGGCCCCAAAATAAAGATAGCGCCACCTCTGTACCGATTAACTTTACCAAGTCTAATTCTGTGGTAGATGGATTGTTCACATGTACAATAGATGAGGTAAAGTCCATAGGAGTGAAAAAAAATTATAATGTTTAAAGGATATTTAGAGTTTGACCTAGCTCTGGTGATCTCAGGTAACTTCCAACCTCAACTCAAAACAATAGGCTCCTTTTTTGAAAAATAATGCATCCATGTACTACTAAAACACCCCAGCTCTACACAATAAAGTGAACCCACATACCAGGTGTTTACAAATCTACTCATCCCCAATGGCTTTTTTCTAAGCAGCAGCAGCCTCGTTTATTTATCCCTTAAAAATGTGACTATACTGATGATCATTATAAATTTTACTGAAAAGAAGCAATTTCATTACAAACAAAATGACTGGAAAGTGTAGTTAGCAAGTGCTTACACTGTATGGGTTGCTCCCTCCTGTGATTACTAAAATACTGTGCGCCATCAAAAAATCAGCAGGGGGTGGGGTGGGGGAGAGGGGGGCAAAAGGAGGTTCTCCCATCTTCCAAAAAAGTATGTCAGAATATGCATTCACATAAATTGTAATTTTCGGTTCCGCAAAACATATTTAGCTGTAAGTGAGGAGTCAACCCAGCAAATACATTTTATCAGTTTAGACAAGGATCTATAAATAAATTGCTTCATAAGCAAACACAACATTTATCCTTGCCTGTTGCAATAACCTGGTTTTCAATTTCAGTTTCACTCCAGCAAAGTTGAGTGTATAATAAGCTATCAAATCTGACCCATGCAATGGCTACAGTTGTATTAAACCATCCTAAAAGAAACAAACAAAAATTTCCTACTTTCTGAATCTCCAAATCATCCAACTTTACGAAATTACACATCCTGGTACATATGTGGCATGACATACTGTATCAACTAAGAATTTTTACTGCGACCAGAACACTGCACTCGAAGTGATGCGATCACAACAGCAGTTTGGCAAGGTGTTCAGAGATTATGGCCTTTTAATTGGTTTCTTGGCCATTGTAAAAGCTATGGATCTGAAATTTGTCAAGGGTGTGGAACATGTCACAGAAATATATCCTCACAAATTTTGTGTCTGATCGATGGTTATTTGGAATCAATAGAGATTATTTTCCAATTTTGGCCATAAAACCCTTCTTCTTCTAAGGATTTTCATTATTTGTGCCTGAAACCTTGCACAGTTGTTCACAGGTTATTCACACCAAAAGCTTGTTCAGGAATAATCAACATGATGAAGAAGGATGTCTTTGGGGTGCAATTTTGAATCATAAATTGACCATCCTGGATTGAAAGGATTTACTTTTGATAGGAACAAAAAATAAAAATTAACCATACATTTTTAGGTACTAAAAGAAAAAATAGGCATCACCCCCTACCCTTTGAAAATTTTGGAACAATTAAGTCCTTAAATTCAGAAAAAATATATACAAGTACGATTCTATATTTGAAGCCCTCTAATCCCCGAAATGGTGGAGCTCCCCCCCCCCCCCCCCGAGATCCCCTACACAAATTTTTCTGCCTATGCGACTGCATAATGTCTAGGATTCCCACACTTTTGCAATGATAAAATTCAAGACAGCTGTTTTTTTGAACAAGATGAACAATTTCAAGATCCAAGAACATTAAGAAATATACGTTGGAAAGGAACTAATTGCAACCTCCCTTCCCTCTTCTGACTAACATGAAAATTTTGAAGTTTGGGCAATTTTCAGCAAAAGTGTGACAACCTTTTTGGACTGTGTCACAAACAGATTGCAGGGGAAAGACCGATTTAAACCAATTTGGGTTCATTCAGTGAAGAAAAATTTAACTGAAAACTAAGCATACTATATGTAACTAACCCAAATAAATGTGTTTATGTGTCCTAAAATAAGACAAACTTCATAGCAATTAAATTCTTACATAAAAAGTCAGCACCAATTTATTGCATGAATGTTTTTCATTCGTTGCGATAGTATGAATAATTTCGTTCGTTGAAAGATTTAACATTCTATTTAAAACTCAGCCTTCGCTTCCGTTGAATAGAAACCGTTTTCCCAATCTTTCAACTCCATCGAAATAAATTCCATACTATTTGCACTCCCCATAAACCATTCAATTATATTGTTATACTATTAAAACCAGTTCCCCTCGAAATTAATTTTACAAACTCCCCTTGACAAAAGCGTTTTTCCACTTCTCAACAATATTAAGCCCCTTATCAAAAACTATTGAATGTTTTACATCCGTCAAAAAGTTGGGAAAAGTCTGATGTGATAGAACCAAATTAAATATTAATGAACCTACAAGACCCAAGTGGCAATTTTCCTTTCTGTAACAATATTATTTCTTTCAAAATAAAGTTACTTATATATCTTATTTTCAATTACCCATCATCTTGTATCCATAAAGCATGGTTTGAAAGGTATTTGAAAAATATTTGTTATTAATAGGCAAAACCCATATATTTTTTTTGTTTTAAAATCTTTCTTCCATTCATGTAAAACGCCCTGGAGTATTATGAAGAAACAAAAATTAGTGGTTTACAGGTTAACATAACTAACACCACCCATAAAACCATACCAACTGGCCCCGGTCCCAATGTTTTTTTTTTGAAAAAAAGTGTTTATGAAAATGCCAGCCAAGTGTTACCCAAAAGTTTTTGTAAAAAATAATTGGACTTTGGTTTTTGGAGGCCAATGGCCCAGCAAATACATGCTGCAAAAGATTGATATGTACCAATTCACAGGGTGATACCACACTTTTTTTTTGGGGGGAGATTATTAAAGTTCAAAACCTAATTTAAGAACCCAAATACAAACCCCATTTTTCAAAGACTGAAGGAATAAAAAAAAGAATTAGGTTGTGTTAAAAAAGAAGGAAAGTCAGTACTGGGTGATTGTTTTTCCATTCCAAGGATTAATGCACTTTGGACACCACATCTTGGCAACAACCATTTCAAACAGTAAATTGCCCAAAAGGGTTTTTTTTTTTGTAACCTTTTTTCCCAGACCATCTGCCAATAATTTTTCCCATCCCAATCACCCCAAATTCAAGGAATTTTTTTAGTGACCCAAGAAAAAAGTCCCTTAAGTTTTTTGTTGTTGTTCCCTACTTGTGCATGGGAACCTTTGCTTTAGACTTGGCCCTAGACCCCCAACCGCCCCAAGGTACCTACTTAATAACCTCCCACTTTCCGGATACAGTTCCCCTAGATAATAACACTTGAATAAAGATGGTTGGCTTTACCTGGGAACTAATTTTGCTGCCCCATTCCTCTATCCCGCAGTGGACCACAGCCTTTTTCCATTACTTTTTTCAGTAAACACCTTTTTCGCCCCTGGGTCTTTTCGAACCCCTCCCGTGAACCATTTTTGGAATCACCCAAACTGGAAAATTGCAAGCTCTGTGGGAATGAGAAATATAAATTGTTAAGGATAAAGTTTTTACAAACCTTGGTTTCCCCCATAGATTCAATACAGGGTGGGGTAAATTCAAATTCGCACACACTAACAGCCCCAAGCAAAGATTTTGAAAAAATTCCTGTTCTTATGTCCCCAGTGCTAACCCTTATTAAGTATTTTGGGGCCAAATCCTCGGGGGGGGGGGGTTTTTTGCTTGACAAGCCTGAACGAACTGTGAGCGGAACCCCGTGGGGAGCAATTCCTTCCACATAATATCAATCAGCCCCTGGGGACCAGTTTTCAGTTTTTTCAACAATTTTATCCTGATAACGAAATTCATGTTCAAATTTGTAAAGGTAATGCTGCTTACACTTCTTTTTTTATTTTTTATTTTAATTTTTTTTGCCCCTTTCCTTTTTGGAACAAAAATTAAAAAAAAAAATTTTTTTTGGAAATCCCACTTCCAACACCAACATTTTAACATTTCCCTTTTATGTAATTAACAACTTAATAAGGGAAAGGGGAATTTTCATGATCCCAGACAAGTTTTCACAATTCTCCCCCAACTATGCAACCTTCCTTTTCCCCTAGTGCTCCTCCCATAACTGTATGAAGCTCCTCCTTGTGCAGGAATAAACCTGTTTTATTGCTGAAGGCCATGTCCTGGTGAGCATACAAGGCTATAAAATGTAATAAAAGCACTCTCTCTGCCTTTTGTGGAATGTAAGCTACTCTGCATCTTTCAAATTTTCAAACTTTGATGTCAATCAAAGAGCAGTCACCAACTGAGAATTTTGATTCCCCCACACTAAAAATATACTTTGGGGTGATGACTGTCTGTCTTTAAGGAAATATGACCATGTTATTTCAGTAAAAGCATTGCAAGTGGGAGGGACACAGGGAGGGGAGGGTGGGGCACTGAGAGGTAGGGGATTCCACGACACACCAAAATTTCCTACATTTCTTCAATATCATTGACATTTAACAGGTCAGAAACCCATTACATGAAACACCAATTTACAACTTCTTGTGAAATGCACTGTAAAGCTGGGGCTACCAAAGAGAAGAGTCCCTATCTAAAACAACAATAACTACAGGGAATGCATTCACCACCATCAGGGATAATACTGTCCCTTATCATAAAATGTTTGCACATTTGTTTTGAAGACAAATATCAAGCACCTTCTGAGCACTTTCTCAGTACCCAAAAGTTTTTCAAACACAGAGGTATTCACATCACACAATTTTCTAAGTATATAATCAAGAAATGAAATTCAAACACTTTTCAGACTTTTCATAAGAGACTTCAAGCATTGCTAAATAAAAGACTTCAAGCATTGCTAAATAAAAGACCCACTTAAAGTCAAGTGCTTTCAAGATTTTTAAGCCTGTGCATAGTCAAAAAGGTTACATTCTCTTCAGATAACATACTTTAGTCACTATAATGTTACTATTATTACACTGCTCTCATAACTTGAATAAAATTAACATAACAAACACAAAACAGTATTAAAGCTGCAACCTACTTAGGCATTGCTTCCTTCTGGTTCATGTACGTGCTGTATTCCTCTGCAGTTTCAAAGTCCCATCTTCCTATTGGACCCTTTTTGTTACCCTGGAAACAGAACAAAATAGACAATCTATCATCTACATATCATGCACATTTCTAACAATTTGGTATCACAACACTTTGTAAACATGAACTTACCTATAGAGGTTCTTCAATGAAAACAAAAATACATGTGACGAAAACAAAGTCAGCCATATTGCACATCAAACTTCTTGCACACTCAATACATACTGTACACTGTACAGTATGTATTGATTGTATTCTGACAAATACTCAGCGTAGAGCTAAATGGATTTCTGGTATTCTTCAGAAGATATATTGGACTCTGCTACAACTTACTAGATTGCGCAGTGATCTCTTCCTTTCTTGTGATTGATTCAAAGATATTACAATACAATATTTTTTTCTATGTGATCGTTTCAAAGCATTTAAATTCACACATGTACCCTACATGTAGGTCTTCAGACTGTATGTACAATCTCTACTCATAGTTAAGTTGAAGGTCTGTGGACTTGTAACCAAAATGACTGTTTTACTCAACAATGATAGATTAAGACCCCCTGATGAAAACTGTTGCAATTATTTATCTCTTACTGTTACCAAGATATACCTCTTAGAACTTTAACCATTTCTGACATTTTTCATCTTCTATGCAAAAATAATGATGTGAAGTGTTGCACAGTGTCTGTATTTATTTTGTTAATCCTGTACACATTATCTGTTAATTACTGTCCAACTAGTTTATAGTCTGGTGTTAAATGTGGACATTTTCAAAGTTGTCAGGAGTTTTTTTCAAATAAACCCTTTAGGGAATACCAAACATACAACCGTCCTTCCTTGGATTAAAGGCTTAACAAACAACAGACAACATAAGACATATCTCATGACTCCCTCTTTCTACATCACAACTTTGCACAGGTAGTAATGTTTATTCATGGTGAACGTGCAAACCAGTAATTGCCTTGCAAAACTCAATATTCCATGTATTTTGATGGGAATTGTGACTATTTTAAACATTTTAAAGCTTTTTACACCAAACAGGTAGGTATAACATTTACATGTCTGCAAAGCATATTCTTTGAAGAAGGAAAACACTATTTTAAGCTTTGCCCGATACTTTGTGTACACAGAGTACTTGCTGCACAAAACAACATGATTGATGTCAATATGGCCGTACAAGTAAAACCAGGAACACTATGATGTCACATGAAAGCACCTTATATATGCCTTGCTTTTATGTGTCAGGGAGCAGGGTGCTAGATGGGTAAACATCAGATTTGTAAAGAGCTGTAAAAAGCTTAGAAATACAAATTGTAGACTTTACATTACGAGAAAGTAGTGTCAATATACAGTCAATATTTGTAAGGTCTTGACAGTGATAAGATTCACAAATGAAACTTAACATCACATTAAGTAATCAGAACAGGCTCAGCTCATAGAAATTAAAGTACGGGAAAATGATGTCTGACAATCTTGACTGAAGCCATTGATTTGGCTCTGTAAGGCAACAAAGCAACAACATGTAACACAAACATCACACCATTTCTTTTGCCCCAGTTATTGGCAAAGAAACTACAAGTTTTCAAGTTACAAGTCTAAAACCAAACACTTAGTGCGCCATGACTTATCCTTGTTCTGAAAATTACTCCTAATCTTTTACAAAATGGATAAAATGACATTTAACTTCCACAGCTGAATGCACACTGTAGGTGAAGAGACATGCTAATCAATCAGCTTTTTGCCACACAGCGGAAGAGCCCTCACAATTTTCGTGGCTTTACTGGTCAAACACGCAACGATGCACTGTGTCGGCATTCTCCTATACTTTAATTTTTACAGCACAGCCTTATTTCAATTAACTGACCGTACCTCAATACCTAAGTTTACAACCTACAACTATTAGCTGCAAACACTTAAATGCAGGGAAACTCTTCACAAAATACATGTTCAAGGCTTAAGTACACTGGTTAATCAAATGCCTTTATCCAAATCTATCAAAAATTACTTTAAAAATGACTTTAATTTCATATCAAATCTCCCTCAATAAGGCAGAAATTTAGAGCTTACGCAGTCATTTATCTTTCTCACTTTACTGACAAAATATAAGATCACTTGAAATTTGACCCTATATCACACTTAAATCTGATCTCAAGTTTCCTTTGCTACAACCAGTAGTAGGCTGGACACTGGCCAAGGACTTTGACCACTACTGCTAATGGTCATTTCCTTTATTCAAACCAGAAAGTTAAAAGGCTTAGTGAGTCCTTGCCACTTGGGTGTAATTTCAGTAAGTACTGCTGTTTCAAGTTGACAGCTTCGTTGTGAAGCTGCTATGTCTAAATGTAGGTACAGAAAGCTAAAATCCATGCGCACAGATCAAACAGACTGAAGTCATATTAACCAGGGTTCCCACTCGTTTCTTACATTATTTTTTCATGACTTTTCAGGACTTTTTATTGAACTTTTTAAGGACTTCTCAAACTAATGTTGACCAGAAAGAATTTAAAAGTATAGTATTAAACAGGGATAACCACCTCTTATATCATTTGAGTCTATCTTGCAACTTTATGAACAGTACGGAACATTTGTTTTTTACAGCTCATCAATAGGGCCACTGATTTTAAGCTTCATAAATAACAAAATATCCTTTTCAACTTTCAAAACTTTGGAAAATACCATTTCAAGCATAAGCACCTGACTTCTAAATTAATGGGTGCTTGGTTCATTTCGCCCTGGACCCTTTTTTCCTGAATACCCTGAAGGTACTACTATCCAAATATAATTATGTCAAACTATCAACAATGTACAAGAGAATCTGTGTAAGCAATTTGCATGATTTTATAAAAAGGTCCATAAGGCCCACATGAGAACTTAGCCCCCCCCCCCCAAAAAAAAAAAAAATAAAAAACATAAACAGATCACTAACCAAGCATCATTATGAAAGGATGTCAGCTCTAACATTACTGTAACTGGAGGAGCGGATGTTCATTTTGCAATCTTTCACAAAATGGACCCTTGGGTACATCTTGGGCCTTGGACCCAAAATTTCTGTATGTACCCTAAAAGAATCAGTAACAGAGCATCGTTATGACATGTTATCAACATACTACAAGACAATTTGTAGGTGGGAAAGCATTTTGCAGAATTTCATAAAATAGGCCACTGGGGCCCACATAGGACCTTGGACCAAAATTCAAGACTACCATAAACAGGTCACTAACCAACCATCATTAAGACAGGCTGTCAACTCTGTTTAAACATTAAATGCAAAAAAAGTTAATCACTTTGCAGTATTTCACAAAATGGACCTAAGGGCCCCATCTTGGGTCTTGGACCCCAAATTCCTAAACACCCCAGAGGTACCTCTAACAGAGTAACATTATGACAAACCATCAACATTGCACAGGAGAATCTGTTGGAGGAGCATTTTAAAGAATTTCATAAAATGAGCCATAGGGCCCACATGGGACCCTTGGACCATAGATTACTGATCACCCTAAATGGTCCACCACCTAAGGAACATTGTGCCAAGTTTCAAACAGATCCATGAAAGCATGTGGGAGGAGTGGCATTCTACACAATTGTGAACAGATCTAGACAGAGTGATGTAATCACAATACAGTAGCTCACACCAGATCCTGGTGTGAGCTACATGTAATAAAATGGATGAATTTAACATTTTGGGCAGAAAAGTACCTTTCTTGGTCAAAGTCATCTTATCCAGTGGAAATTATGTTGAAAAGAAGTACTTAACATACCTGGTTACGATCATGTACCCAGCGGATACTTGTCACACACAAGCGACCTAGCCTACCACACTACAGTATAGGCAAAATTGGGGCCTATACCGACAAAATTTTCCTGATTTCCGTAAAGTTCTTACTTTTTTCTGATCGTAATTTTAAAAGATTTTGATGATTTGAAGGTGAATTTGCCACCATTTCGGAAGGAAAAACGTCTGAATATGTCTTTGATAAATGCAAACATTCATTTAACATGGTCTGGGGCAACTATACTCCATTTTCTGTCATAAAATTTATATGTATCATGAGATTGATAATTTTTGCTATTTTCTGTAAAGTTTCGTGCAGAAAGTTTAATTCCATTTTTGCGATCGCAAAAAATCGGCGGCCCTACATCAAAACTGCTTCAACAGATGTATTTTTGTTAAAAACACAAGAAAATTCATGACTTTTCAGGACCACAGACCATTTCTGGTGAAATTTAAGTACTTTTCAGTCCTGAATTTTGAAGCATCAAAATTTAAGGACTTTTCAGGTTTTTAAGGACCTGTACGAACCCTGTTAACATGATCATAAATCAGCTTCTTGCTTTTAATGTTGGGTAACATGTCATATATGAGATCCAAACATGTTTCATACTTGTCAAATCATGTTAACAAAGTTTACAAAGCCTGACCTCTGGTACACTCAAGTGACCTTTGACTTTCACCAAAAACAATACAGGTCATTTCTAGGGGTTAACTAATAATCGGATCGGATATCAGATCGGGCCGGTGTTTAGGACTATCGGTAAAACATCGGATCGGCAAAATATAGCAAATTGCACTTGCCGATATTTGCCCATGTTCCGTGAGTCGAAAATACTTCTAAGAAGAACAACAAGGGCTTAGACACGGTCACATCATTAACCAGAATGCAAAAATGCATTGAGGTTTCGATGATATATGTTCTATTCCAAATAATGCCATGATGTCCCATATCTTTCAGTCACTGGTCAAAATTTCCCAAGAATTCCCAAGATCGTCATCTGGGGTTACGAGAGGTCAAAAAGCAAAATTTCCCAAGAATTCCCAAGATAGTCATCAGGGTCACCAAAGGACAAAATGCAAAATATCCCAAGTATTCCCAAGGCCTAACGTTACAGTATAGCCTAGAGGCTATGCTAAATACTTGGCAAGGCCCTAAGTAACATTAGCCTAGGTCTAGCCTAGTCCTCAGTAAAGGCCTGTGTATAGCCGGTCGCCGATAGCTCCCTATACACGGTCTTTACTCCGACTCATTGAAAACCCGGGGTCTTCGACCAGCACAGTACTGGTCGAAATTGATTTTCTTCTTAGTGCAAAGTTAGGACCTAAAGTCTTAATAAACTACCATAACTTTTCCTTTCCATGTCTTACACTTATATTGCAGTTGTTTTTTATCACTTTAAACCTCGGTAAAGTTCCGAAAATTTGAAATAAAATCATCAACTTGGCCGCTTCTTAACAATTTACTGTAGCGCTCGAAATATTTGTTGACATCTGAATGCCGTGTGTGTAACATTGTGACGTCACGCACAACATTTTGATTACTGTAGTTCCTATGCATACACATGGCAACTGCCTCTGCAGGTATTCTATACTGACGTAATGACGTAGCTTATTAGCATACTGTTGTAAACAAAGTTCCAAAGTCACACAGTAAATTTTACAGAGCGAAAAAGTTGCTGATTTCATTTCATATTTTTGGCACTTTCCGGAAATTCTCGGTGATCCAGAACAGCTGCAATACTCTTGTAAGATCTGGAGAAGAAAATTCCTGGTTGTAAAGTAGGATTTTTCTTTCAGAATTTGCTGTGAGAAGACAGAAAATTTCAACCATTACACAGACGGCCGATCCCCCCGCTATTTTCAATGGTCGGTGTAAGGACTGTGTATAGAGAGCTGTAGGCGAACGACCACAGTCCTTTACTGAGGACTAGGTCTAGCCTAGGCCTAGCTATAAGTATAAATCTAGCCTAGGCCTATGCACAGCTGGTCACAGAAATCTCTCTGTAAATACTACAAACTTAGATGATGGGTACCAACATTTGACCACAGGCAGTTCTAACGTTATATAGTACATACATATATATAAATAGACAAGGTAGCGCACTTCTTCCACACCATGGCGTTCAGTAGCCAGATTTGGCCGATTTGGCCATATACGCACGAATACATGGCCAAGTTAGTAAAAGATTTGTCAGTTTGGCCAAAGCAGTTGGGGATTTGGCCGTATTAGTGCATTCTAGCCAAATCTGGCTACTGAACGCCTTGGTGTGGAAGAAGTGCACTACCTTGTCTATTTATATATAGGCCTATGTATGTACTATATAACGTTAGAACGGCCTGTGCATTTGACAGGCAATAACTGCTTTGACTAGCCCTAGCCTAGGCCATAGCTATTACAGTAACCTAGGGCCTAGGCCTACCTCTAATAAGTAATATCAGCCCATACCACGGACTTCAATACATGGACAGAGGATTGCGCAATCAATACGGTCGCCACCGTTCAAACAAATTTAGGCTAACCAAGATGGCCGCCGGGCTACTACCATTTGCCCAATTTGACGATGAATCTGCAACATTTCAGACAAAATATCAGTATGAATGGAAGAACAATATCACAGTCCTCCATTCTATTCGATGAATTTGACCTGAGCTTGCATTTTTTCGAAAATATTGCAAGTTTTTCACACAATTTGTCGATACTGAGCCACTTGAGCAAGTCCAAACTTTTACACACAAGACTATAGCAGGCAGCCATATTGGTAAGCCTACTCGTGTACGTACACGGTGGCGACAATTTACGCATAGGACGTTAGGCAATATGCTTTGTCCATGTATATAAGAAGTCCGTGGCCCATACATACTGTACTACAATTAGGCTAGCCTGTACTGTGGCAGTTAGGCTAGGACTTAGTCACAGGACTAGGACTTTGTCTAGGCCTAGCCCATAAACCTGGAACTCTGCATTAGATTTATGTACTGAGTCTAACGTTATTGTGTGTGTAGGCTAATGTTTGTTGTTGGTTCTGTAACAACACTTAGGCCTAGGCTAGGCCCTAACTGTTAGGCCTAGGCCACAGGCGCTCGGTACTAGTATAGGCTGGCCAACACTATACATATATATAACACCGTGTTATATATATGTATAGTGTTGGCCAGCCTATACTAGTACCGAGCGCCTGTGGCCTAGGCCTACGTTAAAACTTGATCTGCCTGGTAAATTTTCCACTAAAGTTACTCATACTACTCTGAAGAGGAGCCACATTACAACATACTGTGATATTCCTGCTGTAATTTTTATTATTCCATTTCTTCGTGCTATTTTTCCAATTCAGTTACAGTCAAATCTAACATTAACGTTGGGCTACTCAGCCAGCTCAACAGACCTTGGCAGGAGTCTGTCACTGCACTCAGAAACTAGCTTTTAACACAGTTTTTGATTGGTTGAAAGTGGATCTGTTTACAACTGATCAACCAATGATATGGTAGCTTATGGAATGTCATGGATCTGCTGCAAACTATCTACTGATTGGTTTAAGATCAACTTGTTGACAAAAATTTAACCAATAACATAACAGCATAGATTACTGGGCTCAAATAAATACACTACAGTACTGTACAGAAAAGTGAAATACTGTAGTCTATTCTCAGTCTTTTGATATGTTGGCTAAAGAATAATAAAGTTCGTGAAAGGACCTATTTACTCATTCAAAATTTGGATTATCAAGGAAAAATCCGTATTCCCATATTTACAATGATTTTCCGTACTGAATATGGAAAATCCGTGCTGGTTGGGAGCTCTGTCTCAGGGTTTGACCCCCCTGGTGACCCCAGATGACTTTTGACCCCCACCAAAAATGATAGAGTTCTTCCTCTTACTATAAGGCATCTAAATACAAGGTATGAAATTTATCCAAGCTTCCTACCTCGAGATATCGTGTTAACAAGGTTTTCAGAGTTTGACCCCCGGTGACCCCAGATGACCTTTGACCTCCAACAAAAATGATAGGGTTCTTCCTCTTACCATAACGCATCTACATAATAAGTATGAAATTCATCCAAGCTTCCTACCTCAAGATATTGTGTTAACAATGTTTTCAGGGTTTGACCCCGGTGACCCCAGGTGACCTTTGACCTCCACCAAAACAACAGGGTTCTTCCTCTCAATATGGGACATCAATGTACCACGTTTGAGAACTGTCAGAGCTTCCCTTCTTGAGATATCGTGTTAACAAAGTTTTCAGAGTTTGACCCCCGGTGACCCCAGATGACCTTTGACCTCCACCAAAAGTGAAAGGGTTCTTCCTCTTACCATAACGCATCTACATACAAAGTATGAAATTCACCCAAGCTTCCTACCTCAAGATATTGTGTTAACAATGTTTTCAGGGTTTGACCCCCGGTGACCCCAGGTGACCTTTGACCTCCACCAAAAACAACAGGGTTCTTCCTCTCAGTATGGGGTATCCATGTACCAAGTTTGAGAACTGTCAGAGCTTCCTTTCTTGAGATATCGTGTTAACAAAGTTTTCAGGCTTTGAGCCCCGGTGACCCCAGATGACCTTTGACCTCCACCAAAAATGACAGAGTTCTTCCTCTTACCGTAACGCATCTACATACAAAGTATGAAACTCATCCAAGCTTCCTACCTCAAGATATTGTGTTAACAATGTTTTCAGGGTTTGACCCCAGGTGACCCCAGGTGACCTTTGACCTCCCCCAAAAACAATAGGGTGCTTCCTCTCAATATGGGGCATCCATGTACTACATTTGAGAACTGTCAGAGCTTTCTTTCTTGAGATATCATGTTAACATGGTTTTCAGAGTTTGACCCCCGGTGACCCCAGGTGACCTTTGACCTCCACCAAAAGTGAAAGGGTTCTTCCTCTTAATATGGGGCATCTATGTACCACGTTTGAGAACTGTAAGAGCTTCCCTTCTTGAGATATCGTGTTAACAAAGTTTTCAGGGTTTGACCCCCGGTGACCCCAGATGACCTTTGACCTCCACCAAAAATAATAGGATTCTTCCTCTTACCATAACGCATCTACATACTAAGTATGAAATTCATCCAAGCTTCCTACCTCAAGATATTGTGTTAACAATGTTTTCAGGTTTTGACCCCTGGTGACCCCAGGTGACCTTTGACCTCCCCCAAAAACAATAGGGTGCTTCCTCTCAATATGGGGCATCTATGTACTAAGTTTGAGAACTGTCAGAGCTTCCCTTCTTGAGATATCGTGTTAACGAAGTTTTTAGGGTTTGACCCCCGGTGACCCCAGATGACCTTTGACCTCCACCAAAAATGATAGGGTTCTTCCTCTTACCGTAACGCATCTACATACAAAGTATGAAATTCATCCAAGCTTCCTATCTCGAGATATTGTGTTAACAAGGTTTTCAGGTTTTGACCCCCGGTGACCCCAGGTGACCTTTGACCCCCACCAAAAACAATAGGGTTCTTCCTCTCAATATGGGGCATCTATGTACCAAGTTTGAAAACTGTCAGAGTTTCCCTTCTTGAGATATCGTGTTAACGAGCAAAGTGTCACAAACACACACACACACACCTACACACATACACACATACACACACACACATACACACATACACACATACACACACACGCACATACACACATACATACACACGCCATCATGACCGCACAGGTTTCTCTTTTCATCGAAACCAATAAAAAACATCGTGATTGGCTCAATGTTTAACCAGCCAATCACAACTCGCGACATGTTCAATGCAAGTTTTGTGTGTAAAAAATATATAGTTCAGTCAATAGAATTTCCCCACTGAGTTTGTGTAATTGTGTCACACAGTACGTACAGTTTCTGAGTGAAAGTTAATATGCGATCCTTGTGGTAATTATCTATGCAAGAATTTACGGCAAAGACGGGCCCAGACTTGTACTACACACAACATACAGTACAGCCGGCGCACATAACATATATACAAAGCACAAGGCCAATGTCATTTTGAATGGCTGTAAGTGAATGTTAGCTTCATATTTCACAGTAAAAATCCCGTACGTATGCATCCATGGCTAGATTAAACAGGACAGTGTCAGTGTTGCGTTGTATTTCAAACTGCATCGGAATTATGGATTATTGGAATTATATGCAATGATCGAGTGCCCTTTGCAAGTTTGCATCTTTTTTCAAAGAGTTGTCTGTGAGTTGCAATGACATTTTGTATGATGTAATTGTAAACACGTGGCCTCATAGCCTACCGTAGCAAACGTGTCAAGTAGGCCTACATATAATATATAATGCATAAATGGTTTGGGGGAATATAATATACCTATGGGTCTGGGAGGGAAACACAAGTAAGCCGTGCTTATTTTATTTGGGTGTAGTTCCTTTCCCAGCTCAATGATTGTGGTCATTAGGATTGGACGTGAGCCGATGTTCCAAATTCCACCAAGCCGATGTGCATGCATAGGCATGCTCATGAGGTATAAGGAATGTTGGATCGCGCTGTGAAACGATGTAAAAACATTGATAGCGAAAATATCGGATCGGATCGGACATCGGCCGATGTTGTGATAAAAACATCGGGCATCGAATCGGCAACAAAAAACCACATCAGTTCAGCCCTAGTCATTTCATTCAATACAGGGTACCCACATGTGAGGTATGAGTTCATACAGGCTTTTTGTATATGTATACAAGGTTTTCAGAGCTTGACCTCCAGCAACCCGAAATGACCTTTGCCCACCACAAAATATTACAGAGATCATGAAATTATCATCAATCAGTCACATACCATGTTTCACATTCATACATGTTTTTCTTCTTGAGATACCATGATGTTCACACAGTTTGACCTCTAGCAACCTTTAATGGCCCTTGACCTCCAACAAAACTCATAGAGACCATTCACTCAATGTGGGGCAACCAAGCAACCACATTCCAAGTATCAGATTCATCAAAGTTTCCCCTCTTGAAATACCATGTTAACAAGGTTTTCATAGTTTGATTTGACCTCTAGTGATTTCAAATGACTTTGACCTCCACAACTAAAAGGGACCATCTACTTGATGTGGGGCACTCACATGACACACATGAGTTTCATATATACATTTCCCTTCTTGAGATATCATGTTTACAAAATTTCTGCATTTTGACCTCCTGTGCCCTCAGATGACCTTTGACCTCTAAATACAATACAGACCAACTGTGATGATAGGGTACTTCTATTCAATATGGTGCATCCACAAACAAAATATGAGATCTGAGTTTCATTTCTTGAGATATATATTATGTTTAGAGGGTTTTCAGTATTTGACCTGTGGTGACCGCATATGACCTCTGATTTCCACAAGGAACCATAGATTTCTTCCTAATATGGTGCACCCACATGACACATATAATATCAATCTTAGCTTCACTTCTTAAGATATGGTAACAAAGTTTTCAGTATTTGATCTCTGATGATCTCATATGACCTTTGACCTCCCCTCAAAACAATAGCGTTCTTCAATTGGATATGGCAAAGCCACCTACCATGTATCACAGCAATCTGAGGTTCAATCCTTAAGATATCATTTTAACAAGGTCTTCAGGGTTTGACCTTATATGAACCTATATGACCTTTGACCTCCACCAAATACAATAAGGTACCTCTATTTAATATGGTGCACCCACACACTATGTATGAGACCTGTCTGAGTTCATTCTTGAGATACTGTAATAACAAGGCTGTCAGTGTCTGAACACTGGTGACCTCATATGACCTTTGACCTCCACCAAAATAATAGGTTTTTCTTCTCAATATGGCGCACTAACATACCTAATATGATACATGAGTTTCGCTTCTTGAGATGTCATGTTAACAAGATCTTGTGTTTGACCTCTGATGACCTCACATGACCTTTGAACTCTACAAAAAACAAGAGGGTTCTTCTCCTCAAAAATGATGCACCCATATATTTAGTATGATACCAGTGTCAGTTTCCTTTCTTGAGATATCATGTTAACAAGGTAAAGTGTCACAAACACACATGCACAGATCTTTATATACATAACATAAACATGCCTGCACAAATGCAAAGATTCCTTGAGCTCATGGTAGGGATCAGAGAGAGAATCAGAGCATTAAAAATCATCTATGCTTTGACTTTGACTAAGTGAACAACTGCTTTTCACATAAAACAAGCACCATTCTCATAATGGAAATCTTAAAGATGCAGTAGGTCTAATTGCATGCTTCTATAAATAACTGGTTTTAAAATTGATGCAACTGCCTCACACAATGCATCTTGTCACATGTAAATTGTGCCTCTAATTTAATGTATGGTGCTTCACAATTCAAACAAAAAAAACAACAGTTTGAAGAGACTTACCATGTCCATTTTGGAATAATCTGCCTCCTCATCAGAATCTTCCAGAGCATCAGCTGTCTCTGCTGCCCTAAAGGGGAACAAGGATAATTTATAATGTAACATAATGAATCCAAAATGGAACTTAGTTGCTATGATAGTAACCATCTGACACAACAGGGAAAAAAAAGTTAGACTTGGGGAAGGGGGTGGGGGGGGAAGGGGGTGGGGGAGACTTGGTTCTCCCCAGTACACTGTTTGAAGGAGCAAAAACCAGAGGGAACTGGGTACCTTTCTGCCATCTTAAATTAAAATTTTGTCCACCTCAAGTAGGGCACATGAATAATGAAGGCAGCTTCTGCAACAACATCCCCATGCCCATAGGGCCCCTAATCAAACAAAAAAAAAGGAATGCCATTCCACTTACAACAACAAAGTATAATAAGTCTTAAAGCCTCCTCATGCTTTGTTATATTTTACTACTTAAATTTATCCCTCGTACACCTCCTGAGTAAGTTTCCAAATTTTGTTGACATCTGCTTTTAATTGTAATTTCACTGTGCAGAACTTAACACACACTCTGTCATTTAATAATACCTGTTGCAAGATTACAGCAGTTCCATCTGTTACAAATACCCACTGGTATTAACAACTGAGTACAATTTAAGTAATCTACAGAAATGATAACAAAGCAGGATGGAATCTGATTACAGTAGGAATATAAAACAAAAGAACCCTGTAGCTTGGACCTGAAGCACGCTACATGTGGAACAATGGAAAACATGCAGCTTTTCTCAAACCTGTTGAATCACTGGATGTTCCACTTTTAAGAGTTACAAAGTAGGGGTTTACAAAACTATTTTGTTTGCCAACCAGTAAAATTGTCCAAAACACCTCTGTTTACCCTTAAACATATTTTGATGAAGCCACATCGATTGTCAATTCCATATAGTGTATGGGGAATTCTTTATGCATCACTCCAAATAGCTTCACTGCTGGGAAGTAGCTCTGTGCATACTATGCCAAACCTTTAGATCGCTCAAGTGTTAGGGTTTAGAACTCATAAATGTAAAGAAGCCATAAAATAAAATCTTGCTGCCTGAAGTAACATCCGAACTGTTCAAATGTTTTGTAAAGTCCATCTGAATAGTAAACTTTTATTTAACAGTTTCAAGGCACAAGAGGGCTTTTTCTTTTTCATTTGTCTTTGGAAGAGGAGAAGGTAGACCATCCTGATGAGGGGTTTCAGGAGCAGGGGACACACAAATCCTTCAACTGATTATACAACATACCCTGGATAACATTCCATGTAACTGTCAATCTTAGCTCCCCGAGACTTGCCATGCTGACGATTGGCACCTTGTAAAGCTATGCTGTGGGTGGATGAGAAAGTAGTAGAATCATTCTGAATATAGGTGAAACTGTATTAACATTTGTGAGAAATCAGGAAAGTTTGTCTCCTATATCCGTGACATTACTAACTTCCTTTATTCTCATCCTAAACTCTGACTAACAACTACTGTAATGGCCGGTGCCACTAGGTAGATTGTGAGCAGGACGGCGGATTATGTGAGCGGAGTATTGGGTTTTAAAACCCATATAGGCGTAGGAAGTGGGGACTGGGGGATTAAGGGGCTTAGTCTCCCCCACAGTCAAAAAATGTGGTAGGGCGGAACGGCGGAAGTATGCAGATACTAGAAATATGGAATTTGTTTCATCTCAGAAGGACATATATCCATAAAAACCACAACAAAGTTAAGGGGGTGGGTGCACGACCTGTTTATGTTGGCTATATGCAGCGTCTATTGACCTGATGTGGGAAATAACAGTAGGTTTAATTTTAACGTTTGAGGGCCAGGAAGCCAATTGGCCCCTATACCAGAGTGAGCGTGGATGAACACCGGCGAGATTCGCCTTCTCTTTTCGATTTGCGCTCAGAGATTAAAGAGGCAGGCGTGTACTAATCGCTCCCAATCCTGCTCCCGGGACCGCCATTAGAGTGGATTACCACAGGGTTTTGTTCTTGGCCTACTTCTTCATCAATGATACTTATAGCTCTCTCACATCTAGTGTAAGGAAGTTTGCTGATAGTGACAAGGATGATGCCTCATTGCTGCAAAAAGACTTGGATAGGTTATTTTCATGGTCTCAGAAATGGCAAATGTCTTTTAATGCAAATAAGTGCAAAGTCCTTCACTTTGGTCCTAAAAATTTCAGCTATGATTATGTAAGAGGTATACGGAATACAGAATGAAGGAAAATAATTATGTTTGAATATTCAACAATAGGTCACGTTTTAAGGTTGCTCCTTTATCATTTGCATGTTACGTAGTTGCTGTGGGCATCAGCTGGTTGCTGTTGTCAAGTCATTTGCATATTATTTAAATTAAGTAATAGTACAGTTAAAGAAGTAACCGTTATTTTACGGTAATACTGGCAGCTGGGATTCCGGTGCCCGACCCGTTATTTTACAGTTGTGCGTAAATCTTATAACTGTACCTGTGTAGCCACTTTTATTCCTGAACACTGAACAGGCCTCCCCGTGTAGTATTCGCGAATAAAAATGGTTACACACGTACAGTTAATATAAGATCTAGGGAAACTGGCTAGCCTACCGGAATCCTAGCTCATAGGCATAAAAGGCGGGGGGCTGCAGCCCCCCAACCAAAATTTTTTGTGAAAATTCGAGCAAAATGCGGAGAATTTTTCAGACACCTTCTGAAAGAAAAATATACACTGCGCCCTACAAAAATGTTAGAGACTAAATTTGTCAGTTAATATTTTGGCGCGGAGGAAATTTCTTCAATTAATGCATTGACTTACAAACTAATTTTGGTCCCTTTCATGGTCTCTGGACCCTTGTAGGAGTTTTCAACGGGGCACAATTAAGCTACCCCTCATACGAAAGCTCATGGGTAGGCCTTTCACAATGATTTCAAATTTGTGCACCATGAACGTTGACATTTTGAGTGCTGAGAGCTTGTGTTTCCTGCTTTTCTACTTCACTCAAAATGCCATTTTGCATCGCGGAAGGATATATTGCGAAAAAGGTGCCTGAAATACCTTCATTTTTCTTCATTTTTGTCTGATGAGTATTTGAACTCCTTTCCTACCGCATAAACATCACAAATTGAACACATCGTTTCAGAAACATGGTCTATACTGTTCCCCAAAAAATGTTTTCCAGGGTGTTAGTAAATTCGTAGGGTAATACAGCGGCGTAGCTACGGGGGGGGGGGGGGGGGGGGGGCCTAGGCCCCCCAGATATTCGTCAGCCCACCCCCCAGATTTTTTGAGTCCGTGAACAAATACAGCACCATTTTGCATCTAGACACCACTGAAAACCGGAAAAATTTCCAAAGGGAAGGGGACACCCTTAGACCCCTACATCAGGACAGTGATCTATGTCCTACTTGATAGAAAATAAATATGGTAACCCTAGGTTTGAGACAAATGGTATGATCTAGGGGATATGTAATTGAGTAGTGGACATGTAGCCTATGGACAGGGTGATGGGCAAATCTAGCAGAGATATACTAGAAGGTGAATATGGGAGAATTACAGGCAGAATAAATGAAAAGGGATGCATAATTCAGTATGATTCTTGTATTATCTCAGCTCATATGATGTCCACGGCCGTACACAGCGGGGGGCAGGGGGAAATTGCCCCCAAAAATTTTCAAAGTGCACCGTTTCCAACTTTGAGAATATACAGGGACAACGCCGTAAAAATATAAGAAATAGCTGTGATCATAATGATAGAAATTAAAACAATCTCAAATAGGCAGATCAATATTTTCATGCCTATATCTGTACACATCACCAATCATTTACAGCTCTATTAGGATGTAGTTCTAGCCTACTTTTCTAAAATTCTCGCGCTACGCGCGATTATGCATAGTTACAATGTTGGTGTTGTTGCTATTGGTGTTGTTGCTATAGGTAGCTTCAATCATCAATGGCTTAAAAACGTTTTTAAACCGTGCCAGTTTGGTCATGAAAAAAGTTTCATAACCAATAACACACCGTCCCCTCCCATAAACCCTTCCCACAACGGAGTTCAATGGCTGAAGTCATGCTTCACATCATATCCACCACGCTCTCAAAAATGACTTTTGCCGCACCTATTCACAACTACTTTTCGTTTTCCTTTTAAACAGGGGCGTAGATTTCTTTTCAACTTTGAGGGGGATGGGGTGAACCATCGCAACTGTGGAACATGTGCACGCGAAGCGTGCACGGCGAGCGCGAAGCGCGAGCCCACGACGGGTGGGGTCCAGGGGCCCGCCTTAGGGCCCCTGGTGGGGTCCAGGGGCAAAGCCCCGGTGGGGGTCCAGGGGGCGAAGCCCCCGGAAGCTCCTTGGTTTTAATGTCTCAGAAGTGCCAGGAAGACTGTTTTAAGGGGTTAATTTCAGTGGTAATGTTCTTTGGTAGGCTATTGGTATATTCATACATTTAGGAACTGCTATTTTGAGCACTCGTCGATAAGCTGCACCGGATTGGAATTGTACAAGAGCAACAATGTCCTGCTAAGCTCAAAAAGGCAGGGATCAACATATAGGGTCATCCCAGACAACTGTATTTTGAAATTCGGAGATCATTACAAGACCTGCACAGTTGGCTTGAGATCAGTGGCGTCGCCAGGTTTTTTTTTTGTGATTTGGGTAGCACCATCTGACCATAGATGATGTCGTAATAATAGCTCAGTTCCGCCCAAGTCTGCGTAAATTACACGTTTGTTTTTTTTTTTTTTTTTTTTTGCGTTCCTGCATTTGCATGCAGCAGTTTTGATCTTTCGTTTGTCACTACAAAAAGGTGTCGTCCTGGGGAAGAGGTTCCCCCTCCCCTTTACGATTTTTTTTTATTAATTTAAGGACTTTTAGATGCAAAAATGGTGCTATCTTTGTGATGTTTTGGAACTGATCATCTATGACCGGAAAATGTCCATAATTTAGTGAATGCTAATTTTTGGTTAGGTAAAAGAGAATATGTTGTCTATTAAGAGACAGTTACGTTGTCAACAAATCTGAAGCCCCCTCCCTTATGTCTATTTTACTGCCTTCTATTTCGGGAAAGTTTTTACACAAAAATGTGTGCGTGGAGTCCACAAAAACATTCTTGAGTTATAACGAAATATGTCCTTTCCTTCATTGTGCATTATGAAAGGGCACATAAGGCTAGCAGATACCTGAATAGGACCTCCTGGAAGCTCTGCATTAATCATAATAATTGGGGCGGGGGGGGGGGGGGCAATGACATAATGCGTATACTACCTGACATCCAAATGATAATAGAGTACGCCGCCGAACACTTTACAACTATCGTATTTTTACTACTTTTGAACTAAAATCCAGGCGAACAGCTGCCAGCAATTGAAAATGAGAGGGAGGAAGAGTATAGGTGCAGGGAGGTGATATAAGACCTCCCTGATAGGTGTAGCAAAAGGGGTGAAGGACTAATAAGAGCGTTACAGAGTGCTGTTTTCGTCATAAGTGTATTAACAATCACCATCTATACCGATAATGGCTCAGCGCGAACTGGCGAAGCTCTGGTAAAAATTTTTGGGAAAATGTTTAACGGCAGATACGTACTTTCAACCTTCTACATCATGCTACATATTAGATTGACAGATCCCATATTGATGCGAGGTCCCCACAGATGTTTGGAGATGCATCTCTGTTCTTCGGAAAGTGCCGTGATCAGATCAGTTTCGTGTATTATTACCTTAATAATGGTCATAACATGGAGTGTAAACAGTGACGAATAATATTCCCATTACAAAACCTGCATTCAGACTCTAAATTGAGACACTTTCAATTGCCCAACAACCTACGTGCCACTCCCATAAGCCAGTCTTTAACCTGTTAATTCGTAAACTTTCAACTTTTTGCTGCTGTGCTTTTCCGAATGTTGCTATCGGAAGATATTGATGATATAAGTGACACTGACGTAAGGTTGGAAGCGCGCGGAGCGCGCGAAAATTTCGATAGATTGCCAACGATTTGCTAAAATTCTGATAGTTTGAGAAACATTTGTGATAGAAAGTGAAGCGAGATTGAAAAAAAATTCTTACGAAAATGAAGAATAAAAAATACTTTCCACCATAAACGTATCTGTAGACTGAAACATTGGGGGGGGGGATGATTGCATGGGCCATCCCCCCCTAGTCAAATGTTGGGGGGATATATCCCCCCCATCCCCCCCGGGATCTACGCCCATGCTTTTAAAGCTGAAATCCCTCAAATATTGCACCATTTGATATCTAAACGTCCACCTGAAATTACAAATTTTCGCCAAGGGGGAGGGAGACACCCGTTCCCTTTAGTCCCCTCCCCCAGGCCACAGTAAATCAGTAATACTGTACCCACTTTTTGCACCGTAGGAAAAAAGTGTTTGTGCGGCCTTGTGTATTACCATTTTCAATGGACTGATTTTTTCCCATTATTTGAGAAACGACAGATATGAGATTCGCATTTCAAGGCTGGGTACATGCAGCTTAAAACACGTGGGAAGTGCCGTTTCCGGCCATCTGGAGGGTTTGTAAAGCCAAAAATTTTCTTGAACGCTCCGCGCCAACTGATGGTGGCGTCTCGCTTAGATAGTCTTGACAAGCCTGACCCTCGGCGGTGTCGGCCCCCGCATTTGTTTCCTAGGCCCCCTAAAAATTTCATCCTAGCTACGCCCCTGGGGTAATATCCTCCGCGGGGATTCCCCTCGAATCAGGGTACGTGTGATCGAGATGGTAGGAAAAACGCGAAGAGAGACTTGGTCAAGTTTAAAGGAACCGCTGGCTTTCTTTGACGAATCAGATCACACAAGGACAATGGTCACCTATTGTTAGTAGAAGCTTACACATGAGTCTAGGGAGAGAACGTCATCCCTAAACCCCAAAATACGGTTAAATAGTACTCATTCGTATGATATCATTGTTATTTGTGATTCGGAGATTGCTTATTTTAGAGGCCACTTAACCCTAACCTAACCCCTAAACTGACTTAACCCTAACCTTATCCCTAACCGAATCCCAGGCAAAATCGAACCCCCAAGTGGAACCCCTGACAAACGCTGTTTTAACAATAGGGTGACGTTCTCTCCTTAGTCGCATGTGAAGCTTACACCTACCCCCTAAGAGGCTTACTCGATACTTGCAATAGAAAAAGTATTTGGAAGTCGATAATTCATGAATATTCAACCCAGAACAGCGTTTTTTCTAAAAACAAGAGTTGCTTTGGGAAGGTAGGCAAATTTGGTATCAATAATGACAGGGCTCTCGGCGACATTCGTCGCCGAGAGCTCTGTCATTATTGATACCTTTCGTATCAAATGCTAATTACATGAAATATGGAATCGGTTTCATCTCACAATGGGAAAATATTCATAAAACTTTTCTCCAATTGCAACCGACAAAAACTGTCGAAAGGGTGGGGGGGGGGGGCTATACTTGACTTGATAATATAGGCTACGTGCAACAGCTTACGTGTAGTGACCTGATTCGGAAATATACAGTAGCATATGATACACAAAACGAAGCCTGATTAAAAAAAGAAAAAGTGGAAACGCAGAGAGGTCGATAAAAGCCAGGAAAAGGAAAATATTAAAGAGAAAAAACTGCAAAACTAGAACGTTCCACTACTTTAAAACTGCAAAACGAAAAATGACCGAGTCTCCGAGGGAACTCGAACTCACGAACTTAGTAGTCGGAGTCGAGCGCTTTACCGTCTGACCACCGACAATACTGGGCGTAGTGGCATTATAACCAATAGTTATACTGTCGTGTGAAGCTGTATGACATACAAGAAGAAGTGCCTAGTGGAGGGCGGGGGTGGGGGAGCTGGATCGAACAACCCTTTTCACTCGTATTCGACAAAATGTCTTCCGAGGCGTTAAATTCTTAGGGTAATATCCTCCGCGGGGATTCCCCTCCAATCAATAGCATGGCCTTAGCCTGGACATATGACGCTGGATCAGTAATAGTATGCTCAACAGTAATGAGGTTACAACTAGCTGTGGCATCATGCCTCTTCCTAAGTAATGGAAATGTGTCATCTCCTATAACTAGAACTCCTTCTCTAACAGTTGCCTGATTGTGTAAAAGAAAATCCCAACCAAGCAACAATGGACGACTAACATTTCTAACTACATGAAAATCATTTTTGCAAAGCTTTGATCCGATGGTCAACGTAGCTCCTTGCTGCACCCTCAGAGTCAATATTCTCGCCCGTCACTGACTTTGCCAAAAAACATGGGGGTTGATACGCTTGCCTATTCACTAATTATCGTAAGATCCGATCCTATGTCTATAAATGCATCTACCGGGGTATTTTCAAGTAAGACTCTAACATATGACAATGATTTGTCCTCATCAAGGAGAGCTCTCTCTCTTCCAAAAATTCTTCCTGTAATTTTTCGTGGGTCTTCCCTGCATTGAGAGCTGACAATTGACCCTCATTATCATCTCTTTTTAGTTCAACGGATCTTCAAAGTGAACTTTACTTATTGGACGGAGTAATCATCTCGATTATATCTAGTACGGTACGGTGAGTCACCTCTCTGATAATTATTAGCTCAGACCAGCTCAAAGAGCTGTTTGAGCTATTGTGATCCTCCACCGTCACTGTCTATCTATCTGTCTGTCTGTCTGTCTGTCTGTCTGTCTGTCTGTCTGTCTGTCTGTCTGTCTGTCTGTCTGTCTGTCTGTCTGTCTGTCTGTCTGTCTGTCTGTCTGTCTGTCTGTCTGTCTGTCTGTCTGTCTGTCTGTCTGTCTGTCTATCTCTCATGTCTGTCCACAATTGCCTTTAATGCTCTCAGGCGCACACTCGTGGACTGATTTTAACGAAACTTGGACACATTGGTTTGTTGAACTTTAGGCTACCTGTCATGTTCAAGAAGTTGAGGTCAAAGGTGAAAGGTCATTTAGGGGTCATTAAAGGCCGTCATGTGAATATCTTCAGAACGTATCTCCTCCCACAAATAGCGCTGTATGTTCTTGAAATTTGGTCATAATATTTCTTACATAGTGGTTCTTTAGGGTTGTACAAAGAGTTTTGATCCAAGGTCATACGAAGTCATTAGAGCTCAAAAGGTGGAAATATCTTTGATGTGGTATTGCTTTGCGCCTGTGAGTCTGATATTTACCAAACATGGTTTTAGATAATCGACTTATGAAGGGCTTCCAGCGGGGTGTAAAAATGTAGGTCAAAGGTCATCCAAGGGTCATTTGAGGCCATAGTTGTAAATATTTTGAAATGCTATTTTCTCCTAGATGCATTACAAAATTATCTTTAAAATTGCTCAGAAGGACGACTGGCATGTGCAGATTACAAATTACTTCTCCAATTTGGGATAAAGGATACTTTTGACATCTTTCTAACCAAGTTTGTGCCACCCCTCTATTTTTACCAGTCTCACAAAATCACTTTACTACCTATTTTTCTGTATACTACACTCTCTTTAAAACTGTCTGTCTACAAGAGGTCAGTCCTGTGAGGTTGTAAAGGTTAGTTTAAAGGGAGCTGCTTAGCTTCTGGGCAGTATATGAACAATTTCTGTATTGTGTGTGGTGATGTAGAAGGTCTGTTGGCACAGCTCCCTGGTTGGCATCACAATTCATCATCGTGCATGAGTTGTAATTGACAATACCTCTTCCTTGCAAAGTTACCTGTTCTCCTGGTAACTGTATATTCTAAGTTCCTTGTGGCAGCAGAGAGCTAATACCAGATAACCAGATTGTTAACTAACTGTAACTTTATAATAATGTGTGTAAAAACCAGAAGCTACTGGGCTTTTAGATGATGCAATATAGCAGTTGAAGGCAAGGATTGCACTGCTAAGGTCAGACAGTAATGCAAAAGACGTCGGTCCTCTGCTACTTGTCAAGTAAGATTTGGGGATTTCATCCACTGCCTTAACATTCACACTTCTCAGATTTTAAATATGAATCTTTGGACCTGTGGTAATGCATATGTGAGTACATCAATATTGCTTTATGTCAAAACTGTTCTGTTAATTAGTGTCTTGATTACTGTAGCTCACTGTGATATTGAATGACATCTTTCTTCATAGATAATTGGTATGATAATGCTTTGAACTTAAAATAGGTTGGTTCTATTATTTTCACTGGGGACAAAGGGGGAATTTCCTTACCTTGCTTTTGAGAATGGGGGAGGGGGTAAGGTCTTGATTTTTTATTTGCATTTTACTAATGTTGGGAAAGACATATATTTGTTTTGATTATGTGTTTCCAGCAATCACACCATGCAGTGATGTACATAGGGTTTTGCAGGGGGGGGGGGCGGAGAAGAGCCGACCCCAAAGTTTGCCAGGGTTTGAGTTACTGCACCATTGGTGCTCTAGTCTCTAAAAGAATACCACCGAGACCTAACTTGAGGGCGTCAACTTTAAGGTCAGAACAGTATTCTCAAGTTGTGCAATTTTGTCAGAATGGGCTGAGCGAACAGCATTACATTTAGTGTCTACTACAGGTTGCGCAATAGGCGAGGCTTCCTTATGTTCCTTGGATGGGCTTTGGATTCACCAACGCAATGGGCAGCACGTTCAATCCTACCAGCAGATTCAATTGCCTCTTTAAATGTGGTCGCGTCGAATTGATTCACTTTCAACTGCAATGGGGGTCTATTCCTACCATAAATCTGCGAAAACACTACCAAGCTTAAGCAGCGACACCATACTGTGGGAAACGCTTCATTGACCAGTTTGAAAATTTTGCTGCATATGCCATGTTGTTGAAGGGATCAGCTCAACCTGTGATGTGGATGCTGTAGCAAATGGTTTCAAGTACTCATTGCACAAAACTGGTGGAAACTGAAGGTATTTTAGGCAACGTTTTTGCCTTATATCCTTTCGCTATGGAAAAAAACGAAAAATGCATTTAATCAGCGAAGTGTCAAAACGGTAACACACTATCATTTTTATCGACGCTCTCGATGCTCAAAATTCCAATAGCCATGATGTTACACACAATTGAAAACACTATGGACAGCCGACTCGGAAGCTTTGGTATGACGGCAAGGAAGCTTGTGCCCGTTGAAAACTTGTACAAGAATCCAGAGGTCACGAAACGGATTAAACTTTTTCTCTTACAGTTAATGAGAAAGGAATTATTTGTTTTGAGCTCGTTAAATACAGACTTATTCATCCGCGTATTTAGGACCTTTCAATTGAAGGGGAGCAGGTGACTTCACGTTTGACAAATGCCCCGTATAGCGAACTATGGAAGAGTGATGTGAAGAATATTCAACCGCCACCCCCCCCCCCCCAACGTCCCACACAAATCTTTCTCTTGATTCGTGCTGGAATGCAAAATCTTTCGTCCGGTGAGAGCTATCAATCACAGAATAACCCAGCTGGCCGTCAGTAAAAATTTATATTCACCATACCATGACGGTGAAGTTTTTGGGAAGAGGTCTTAGCATTGATTTAAACATCTCAGAAAGCTTTTTTCCAAAAGTCCCCTGACTCTCTGGCGAAGAGCCAGGGGCGAAAACCAAACAATACTCCCGAAGGAGTTCTGCTCCCTGAAGGAGTAACAACGTCCCCAAGAGACAAACTTTGACTTAACTGACACTACCCGACAGTGGTCCCGTTCTAGACTGGCTGAATAGAACAGGTCCCACTGGGAGCTCCGCCGTCGTGATCACGGACACTCCTGCGCCAGGTAAGTGTGCCAGAAAGCGCGTGTACCAACAATCATTCTTCCAATGATTTGCGTACTTGATTTTGGTCAATTTCAAGGCCTTTAAAAAGTTGTAGCATGTTAAAGTGACAAGTAAGTAAACTATTTGAGGATTTGTGCTCTTGAGACCAAGGAAAGTCAGGAAGACTGATCGTCGTCTGGAGAGTGGTACGTGGTACCAGATGGGGGTAGGGGCCATGTCCCTCGTCGAGGAATGATTCCCACGGTCGGGTAAATTTCCAATGTAGTCGCGGGAAACCTTGAAAATATGAAGTAAAACCCAATAGCCATTCGCCTCTGTGATTTATTTGATGTTTTGATTCAAATCAGAGTCCTGTAATGAATCCCCCAAGTTTTCCAATTTGATGAATAGAAACCCCAAAAGCAGGCCGGAAATTTTGAATTTGCTGTTGACAAGCTTTCGGCAACCCCGTCGCCCTTGTCACGGCTTCAGGCTGCAGTCCTACGAAGGGAAGCTTGGACCCCTGTTGAGCAAATTCTGGCGCTACGTACCCCAGCGGCGGGATTACACATTTTATCGTACCTACTATCCTGACTACATTTTTTTCCGGAGAAATTGAAAAATTCTGCGACCGAGAAGACCACGACATCCTGTGCGTCCGCTGTTACTGCCCCTCCCCTGCCCCTGCACCCTTCATTTATAGAATAGAGCAAACGATGAAACATTTACAGACCATGCTATAAACTTTAAAAGGAAAATGTATGACATTCAAGGATACTGAAGCAACATCATTTGCGGTGTTTCAGGCAATGTAAAAAATGCGGGTACTAATACTTAAGAATACGAGTGAAAAGGGTTATTCGATCCAGCTCCCCCACCCCGCCCTCCACTAGGCACTTCTTCTTGTATGTCATACAGCTTCACATGACAGTATAAATATTGGTTATAATGCCACTACGCCCAGTATTGTCGATGGTCAGACGGTAAAGCGCTCGACTCCGACTACTAAGTTCGTGAGTTCGAGTTCTCTCGGAGACTCGGTCATTTTTCGTTTTGCAGTTTTAAAGTAGTGGAACGTTCTAGTTTTGCAGTTTTTTCTCTTTAATATTTTCCTTGTCCTGGCTTTTATCGACCTCTCTGTGTTTCCACTTTTTCTTTTTTAATCAGGCTTCGTTTTGTGTATCATATGCTACTGTATATTTCCGAATCAGGTCACTACAAGTACGCTGTTGCACGTAGCCTATATTATCAAGTCGAGTATAGCCCCCCCCCCCCTTCGACAAAGTTTTTGTCGGTTGCAATTGGAGAAAAGTTTTATGAATATTTTCCCATTGTGAGATGAAACCGATTCCATATTTCATGTAATTAGCATTTGATACGAAAGGTATCAATAATGACAGAGCTCTCGGCGACGAATGTCGCCGAGAGCTCTGTCATTATTGATACCAAATTTGCTTACCTTCCCAAAGCAACTCTTGTTTTTAGAAAAAACGCTATTCTGGGTTGAATATTCATGATTATCGACTTCCAAATACTTTTTCTATTGCAAGTATCGAGTAAGCCTCTTAGGGGGTAGGTGTAAGCTTCTGCTAACAATAGGTGACCATTGTCCTTGTGTGATGGTGCGCTGATTCGTCAAAGAAAGCCAGCGGTTCCTTTAAACTTGACCAAGTCTCTCTTTGCGTTTTTCCTACCATCTCGATCACACGTACCCTGATTCGAGGGGAATCCCCGCGGAGGATATTACCCTACGAATTTACTAACACCCTGGAAAACAGTTTTTGGGGAACAGTATAGACCATGTTTCTGAAACGATGTGTTCAATTTGTGATGTTTATTCGGTAGGAAAGGGGTTCAAGTACTCATCAGACAAAAATAAAGAAAAATGAAGGTATTTCAGGCACCTTTTTTGCAATATATCCTTCCGCGATGCAAAATGGCATTTTGAGTGAAGTAGAAAAGCAGGAAACACAAGCTCTCAGCGCTCAAAATTTCAACGTTCATGGTGCACAAATTTGAAATCATTGTGAAAGGCCTACCCATGAGCTTTCATAGTATGAGGGGTAGCTTAATTGTGCCCCGTTGAAAACTCCTACAAGGGTCCAGAGACCATGAAAGGGACCAAAATTAGTTTGTAAGTCAATGCATTAATTGAAGAAATTTCCTCCGCGCCAAAATATTGACTGACAAATTTAGTTCCTTACATTTTTGCATGGTGCAGTGTATACCATGTTGTCGAAGGGATCAGCTCAACCTGTGATGTGGATGTTGTAGCAAATGAATTCAAGTACTCATTGTTCAAAAATGGTGGAAACTGAAGGTATTGTAAGAGGGTTACGGAATACAAAATGAAGGAAAATAATTACGTTTGAATATTCAACAATACGTCACTTTTTAAGGTTGCTCATTTATCATTTACATATTACGTAGTTGCTGTTGTCGAGTCATTTGCATATTATGTAATTAACGTAATAGTAAGTTCTATGTTGAAGTGTGATATGTCTTCGATGAGGTGAGTTGAGAGTTGATTCGGAGAAAATACAGTTGAGTTCGTTTTCGTTGGGTCTTTGTTAATCTTTGCTGTTTTGTTCCCTATGTTCGTCTTGACATAAAAAACACCCACGCTGAAGTACACTGGTGGCAGCGGTAGAATTCGAACCCGCGCCATCGAAATGACTGGTGTGCGGTTCGAATTCCACTGTTGCCACCAGTATAGCGTGGTACTTCAGCGTGGGTGTATTTTACGTCGAGACGAACATAGGGAACAAAGTAGCAAACTAACATGAATGGTAGTATTCTGAGTGATGTGACTTTTGAGAAAGATCTGGGTGTAGTTATTACAAGCGATTCAAAGTCATCTAGACAGTGTGCAGCTGCTGCTGCTAGGGCTAATAAGGTGCTTGGATTGATCAAGAGGATTTTCAAGAGTTTTAGTAAAGAAATTGTACTAAATCTGTATAAACAGTTGGTAAGACCCCATCTCGACTATGTAGCCCAGGCTTGGAGTCCCTTCTATGAAAAGGACAAGTTTCCTTTACAGCAAGTTCAGAGGAGAGCCACTCGCTTTACACCCCGGTGAGACATCTACCTTATCATGTTAGACTCAAACATCTTGGGCTTACCACCCTGAAGTTGAGAAGGATTAGGGGGACATGCTCCAGGTGCCGTACCAATTTCTCTCTGAAAGGAATCCTTTGTTATCTTGTAGTTATTTAAATGTTCAAAGTAATTCTCGGGTTAGAGGCCATTTTACGAATCTATTAAAGTGCTTTGCAAGGCTTGACAATAAGAAGTTCAGTTTCTCTCACAGAGTTGTCAACGAGTGGAATCATAGTGTGCCTGAGTGAGTAGTAAACTCCACATCAGTGCACTGCCTAAGTTAAGGTTAACATTGACAAGTTCTTCCATAACTGTGGTAGAATCTAATTGTAAGGCTGGGCTCGTTTGTTGTTGGTTGGTTGTTTGTGGACTTCAGAGCATCTTATGGGGCCTTAGCCTTCCTATGTCCTTTAACCTGTTATGTTATGTTATGTTTCCGACGGACGTGAGTGAATCCCCAATCTTTAGACACTTTCCAGAAGGCTGGGACGGGTGGACTCCTTGCTGCTCTGCACCACTGCTCGACAGCTGAACCGAGCAAATTGAAGCCAGGCGCGTAGCTATACGGGGGCCCGGGTCCCCCCAGATGTTTGCCAGCCCTCCCCCCTATAACACTGAGGACACACTAAGCTCTTTACAGTCACCGAATCTTTACAAAGTTCGAATGAACTGAATTTGAGCAAACATGAACTTGCAAACTGACGAGAGAGAAGGAAGAAGAGATGGGGGATGTGAATAAATAGCACACATTTAAAATTAAAAGTTAATTCTTCAAGTTTGCAAATGTGTTTAATAAATGCACATGCAGTCATCATGGACCGAATATGTTTGAATAAGTTTTAAATCATAGTCACGGCCCCAAGATTGTTAGCCTACTCAAAGCAAGGAGTTGCCACTATATATATTGGCAGCTACCTGCTCCGATCAGATGCAATTTTATTTTACAGTTGTATCAAGGGTGGCGCCAGGATTTCCCCGACAGGGGGGGCCAAGCTCCCCGAAGGGGGGTGGGCAGCAACCCAAAGTCTGGCAACGAAGGAAATAAAGTGCCGAAACGATGTTTGAAAGAAAATTTTGGCGCGGGAAGCGCGCCGAAAGTTTTGGGCTCTTTTTGGAGAAAATTTGAAAAAAATGCCGGCATTTTCCATGGAAAATTTAAAAAAATGGGGCTTTAAAGAAGAAAATTGGAAAATTTGGGGTTTTTATTGAAGAATTTGCCCTAATTTAGACCAAAATTAAGTAAATCGTTGGGGCGACTGGGCGTTGTCGGGGACTACATATTTTATCGTATACATAACAGCAGAATGTTTAATGAAAATGTTTGATATTTTATTAAAAAAGTTTGGTAAATTCACAGAGTTGACAAATGAGGTTTTCATCCTTGAAAAGTAGGGCGGAAGTAATATGCTTAGCCCAATAAAGTTTTGGTCGTGGGGGCTTTGGACTGACCTCCAGAAACTAGCATGGGCCTACAGGCAGAATTATGGAAAACCGTTAGGAAATAAAATCAACTTGCAGAAATTTTGCGACTCTGCTTCAGGAAATTTTCACAGCTTGTGGAAACACTGACGCATACCCTTACGAAAGCGTTAATGGTGCTCTAAAAAGTTCAGTGCCAAAAATACCAGAGATTTTTACAAGTGAACTTGGGGCTAAAGGTTTTCCGGTCAAATTGACAAAATGCCAGAGGGTAGGTCAACGAAATGAGTCTGTATAAATTTTTCACTCCACTGATATCACTGATATATTTGTCAACTCTTGAAGACGCCTGTAGGCCTAGTTAACATTTGCTTAGGCTATTTATCCTAACGTTAGGCCAGGCCTAGGCTAGGCTAACTTCTAAGGTAAAATTGTTGTAGGCAAAGTCTCATTAGCCAACAACTGTTGTACAACACAACAGGCCTAGCACTGTAACAAGTAACATTAAGCCAAGTGTTGGCCTAGCCTACCATATAGTCGAGACACCAAACAAGGCACGTTCAGAATTTCAGGAATCCATTAGGGGACATCAAGTGGTTTATGGTTGTTTCACTCCCTTGCCAGTTCACCCACAAAAAACAGGCCTGATTTTGAAGGAAATTTTCAGGTTGCCCAGCGGACAACCTAAAGCTAAAGTTAGGTTGTCCGAAATAGTTTTTGGTTGTCCGAATGAAAGTGACGAACAAGAGATGAACAGTTCTAGGCCTATTTCCTGTCTCTGCCATAGAAAACAAAAATTTACTTTAGCCTTAAAGGGGAATTTTCATGATCCCAGACAGTTCCAATTCTCCCAACTATGCATCTTCTAGCTCCTCCCATAACTGTATGAGGCTCTTCCTTGTGCAAGAATAAACCTGTTTTATTGCTTATGGCCATGTCCTGGTGAGCATACAAGGCTATAAAATGTAATAAAAGTACTCTCTCTGCCTTGTGTGGAATGTGAGCTACTCTGCATCTTTCAAATTTTCAAACTTTGATGTCAATCAAAGATCAGTCACCAACTGAGAATTTTGATATACATACACTAAAAATATACTTTGGGGTGATGACTGTCTGTCTTTAATTCTGCATTTTACCATATTTTTTAGCATGGTACAATGATGAATGGTAGTAAATACCATTGTCTCAATGCCACTTTTTAAGGGGATTTTTATGACATACTTTCCTGCTGATGTAGGAAACTATACAGTTACAAATAAAATCTACTCGTCCATCGGACAAGTTCAAAGAGAGAAAGTGATTGTCCGATGCAAGTTTTACCCATCACGGACGATCGGACGAGTGCTAAATTTCAGCCCAGAAAAACTTGTTCGGCCTGCAAGTAATGACCACTTCACCCTCAAGGATCTAGGCTAGGGTATAGATGGGGGGTTTTCAACTGCTTAAGGGTTTTTGGTTTCAAAAATTAAAAAGAGCAAAGTAATTGAACCATCTTACCTTTGGTCAACACTGAACACCTACAATGCCTGTACTACCATTCAGTGTATGTCCATTGTTTTATTAGTTTTCTCTTTAGAACTGGAACATGTAATGGTGATAAAAGTGGACGAAAATTGGCACTTTTCAACCTACCTTTGGGTATTTTCAACTGCCCCATTGAAAACCATGCTAATTCAAGGTAAAATGAATTTTATATGGGTCATAAGTGGTCATTGTGCAGATGTTGTGATAGAAGTTACATATGAAGGTAACTATTTTACATTTGGTATATATGGCCATAATTATATCACTTAAAATTAAGATTAATCAAATTTTTGTAGTGTCCATGATTTTATGCTGGTCATGAGACTAGGCAGTCGAAAATAGTTCGTTAAATTTTAAAGGGCAAGAGCAGTCGCCCCAAACTTATTTTGAAGGAACAGCTAAATCTCACAATTTTCTTCTTATTTCTCTTCAAAGTATCTTTCATAATATTTTAGGACTTCAGTACTGCATATTCAAGGTAAACCAATCAGTTACTTCTAGTTAATTTCACATTTGAGGAGAAAAAATAATGTCACATGACTCTCAAGAGCCAATCATGAAACAGGGCAGTCTACTACACTACTTCAAGTTGGGGTGACTGCATTTCCCCTTTAAATTGAAAAGCAGGTTCTTTCATTACAACATCCCAACAGCCCTTATCTATCTTGGTTATCAAATTTGATCACTTTATAATTAAGTTTATGGCTGTAAAGGTATGTAGAAGTAAGTCATGTGGCCAGGGTTCTAGCCAGCCCATTTTAACCCGGCGGTGAGCCCGGTTTGAATTTGATTTCGCTTCACAGCGCCCGGTTTGAAAAATTTCCACCCGGTTTGAAAGTTGTGCGCCCCGTTTAAAATTGTAGGCCTATGGATTAAGCACTACTAAAACTGTCAATGAAACACGGACTTTTAGTTAAACCAACACAACCATGGGCCCTGATATATTTACTTTTTTAGCTCATCATCCTGCCCCGATTGCAACTGTCGCAGATTCTCTTCCTTTCCGACCTCCACATCGCAAAATTTTCACACCGTATACTTGTAGTGAAGAGCGGCTGGTATACATCGACTCACTGCATATGTTCTGCACGTGTTCAATATATAAAGTGTTTGCACGGGTAACCCGTGTACGAGAGTACCCGCCCACCCGATGGTTCTGTAAGCCAGTTCCAAATTTACTACCCAGTTCCGAAAAAAATGTTGCATGCGAAAAAATCATCCTGCATTTATCATTTCCCCAGAAGATTGAGCCACTTGCTTGTTTGCTTGTTTTTTTTTCGTTGAAAAAAGAAGCGCAATGAAAGAGACTAAAATTATCACAGATTTAACCATTTCAGAGTTTTCTCTGAAGAGTTTTTGTCGTGAGGTCGCTTTTTCTACAGAACTGATCTAGGCTTCGCCAAATCAACTGCTATTGTGCACAGCTCACATACGTAATGAATAGTGCACAGTATATCAACTGACCTTTATAGGGCCCATTCCCCGAATGTGAAACATACGTCTTGTGTGTGAAAAGCATGACAAGGTCATCATTATGTAGTAGCTTGTTTACAAGATTCTGGTCGGCCATTGGCTCGTGAAAGCTAAACAGAAAACCCCCACGTGTAATAAGCAACGCAAATCAACGTTCCTCAAACTTTGAATCAGTTAATTTAGCATTCAAAATTTTTGATAAAAAATCGGAATTTTTTATAAAGCCCCCTGAAAACATCTATTCACATGTTTATGAAATCACATTCCCAATATACTGACTCCCCGTCCTTGCGAGTGTGAAGTAAATGACAGTCACCGCAGGATATACGCCTCCGTTGTACAAAAAAAGTTGACAGCCTAACAAGAGTTGCAATAGCCTAAACTAGGCCTAGCCTATACCTCACTTCGTTAATACCTCGAGTATACCAAAAAGAAAAAACACCTCGATGAACCGTTAAGTGTGTCACCATTATGCAAATCAACACTTTGTCGTGTGTGAAGTACAAAGATAAGCCTGTAAACACTGTAAATATTCATGAAAAGTTACGGATCGAACCATGGGCTATTGTATCATAGTTTGCACCAAAATGGCGCTCGTGAGAAGTTTTTGACCATAGAGCAGGATATAGGAACTATATCCTGCTCTGTGTTTTTGACACTGAGATTGAAAGGTGCCCGGATGTTAACACGAAGCTATAGCTATGTATGAACGTACGAATATGGGTAAGCTTGCTGTGGAGCATAATACTAGCTACTGCTGCAGAAGGCAGTACGTATGGATGACATAGCTAGGGATTTTCATGTCATACTAATGTTTTGAGTGTATACTACGAGCAGGCAAAGCATGCAGAGAAGGCTGTTCTATTATGCTTGGTAGAATGCACTAGAAAGTGCCACGGCATATAGTAGGCTACACTGTGTGGCACACGAGGATTAAAGATAGCAATTTTCGGTACGATACGATTTTACTCGATGTCTAGCTGATCCACCCGAAGGTGCATCAGCAGGCTCGAAAGCAGGAAAATTTGAGTCTCAGATTGTAAGGGTTAAGGGGAATATGTAATCCCGTCAGGGTAAAACCATCCAGAAAACTGAAAGTTCTGATTGTCGATGTCTGAACAGCTGCGAGTTTAGCTTGCTTTTAGCATCAGAAAAGGTCCCAAATTCCAATCTGAGAAAGTTATAGACCTTATGAGGTACTCATTTTTTCTCTATTGGCTATTTTCCGTCACGTTTCTTTTATTAGTAATTTTCGATTTGAAACGAAACGACACGATTTCGTTGCGAAAATTTGAGTCTCCTTGAATTGATTGCTACCTCGAGCTCCCATTCCGATACAAGTGTAAGTATCAGGCGTGTGTTATGGAGTCGTTGTGCCTATCAAAATGGGCTGCTATTTAAGTCACCGTGATACCGGGTTCCTGTTTTTTGTACCTCGTGCAAACATGAATATAAACGTTTGGCAATCGCAGTTGCGATGTTCAGCATGAAATGGTGTATCTAGGATACCATGGCTCTAGATTTTTCCGTGATTCGAGCATTACAACACATGTAAAATAACATGGTTTGAAAGTTTCTGGAGACACCGTAAGAAGTTTTGTTCACATCTATCCTCCTTTTTCGTACATTATTAAAAGAAAAGTCAAATACCGGTGTCTGTAAAAGTTTACGAGTGTTCCTGGGCTTATCTGTATAAATTTGGTTCAGTTTTGAACTTTGGGTGAGTGTCGATGTTATCGAAAATCGATCGACTGACAATGTCTTGTCTACAATAAAAGAAGATTCACGCCAAACCACGACACATTTTTCAGAGCTTTCCCGCCAGAATATGGCATCGTTAGACTAGGAAAGCCCCGCCTATTGTAGTACAGTAACAATGGGTTACGTACGGTCATTCAAATAAAGTTTGTAAGTAAAAATAGTGTTCGCAAAATGGTGTGAATTTGAAGTGGTTTGACTACTTCTAAAAATGTAAAATCGCAGAGCTTCAGGGGGCTTCGCCCCCTGGACCCCCACCAGGGGCTTTGCCCCTGGACCCCACAAGGGGCCCTAAGGCGGGCCCCTTGACCCCACGCCGACTGGGCGATCGCTACGCGATTGCATTGATGCCTTCGGCATTGGTGTAGATGGTCACTTTTAATTACCGCCCGGTTTGGCAAAAAAGCTGGCTAGAACCCTGTGTGGCTTATCGCCCATTATAAGAAAACATGATTTTGAAAAATATGTATAAACATTCTAAATTCCGGTTTGGATTTTTTATGTTAAATGGTTAACTTGGGTTAAAAGTTTGGTGATTTTGAATTGCCACTAGTTCATAGTACTTGGTGGTAAATACATTTTAACTGTTGTTTCTTCAAGAAGTTCGAATTTGGCAGAACTGTTCATGGTGGATAGAAATATCCTAGCGGTCGAAAACCCTCCATCTTACCCTACCAGTTCGCACAGGCAGTCCTAGTGTTAAACATTAAATACCCTATATACAATAGGCTGATGGAAAGGTAGCGCGCTTCACGACCTTTCGGTACCAACTTCGCCAAACTGGATCACGATTTTTATGCCTTATTGTCCATTTTACCTCTTTTCAATATACACGAATGTTCCAATCGTGTGTTCCAATCACTAGTATGATGATTCATTCGGACCAAAAATGTCTTTAAAAAAGAAACAGTTCTCCAGGAAAATTTGGTTTTTCACACTACCACGTTCAGTTGTTGGTGCTCCCATTGGATATTTGTCATGAAATAGTTAATGCTCCCATGATGAGGCCAAACTATCCAATGGGAAACCGGATTTTGAAGGGGGAAATTCCCTTGACATAATGTGACGTCACCATCGTGATGTGTCCGGTTAGCTTTAACTGCTGATTGGTTTATATTTAGTCCAGCTCTTGTTAGAGGAAAGTTCTACTCCTAGATATGGGTGATGGTTTACTTGTTCCAAGGTGTGGTTACCCTTCAGATAATAGTGTGGATTTGACTTGATCTTATTGGTTACTCTCATTGTGAAGCATTTAGATTTGTTAAACCCCATTTGCTATGTTGATTCCAAGTGAGACAAGTTGTCAGTGTCATGTTAGAGAATTCTTGTGTCTTTCATGTTCTTATTTTCATGATACAGGATACAATCATCAGCAAATACAGTAGTCTGACACTTGATTTAAGATTTGCCAGCAAATCATTACAAGGAAAAGTAGGGGTCCTTAGACAGTGCCTAGGGGGAAACCAGAGATGACCTAAGATTTATCAGGAAACACCCGATCAATTAACATGGTCTGGTAATGCTTGATAAAGTAAGTGCTCGATCCAAGATAAGATGTTTCAGATCCCAACATGCTTAAGTTTAGTAAGAAGATGTTGACAGGGAACAGTGTCAAAAGCGTTACTAAAATCCATTATAATTAGGTCAGCTTAGCTTCTGTTAACTAAGATTTTCATGATATCATCAACAAGGGCAGAATGCTAAGTTTAGCATGATCTTCTCTTGCAAACACTATGTTGTACCTCAGCAAGTACATTGAATTTATCAAAATGAGCCATAGTATTTCGGTGGATACTACACTTTAAAAGCTTGCAGGGAATGGACGTCAAAGAAACAGGCTTGTAATTTGCAGTGTCGGATCTTTCACCTTTCTTGTAAATGGGAGTTATGTTTGCATCAAGCCAGAGTACTGGTAGACATCCATTTGACACTGATTTTTGGACCAATTTCTGAAGAATCCCAGGGGCAGTGCTGTCGGCACAAGACCTTAAAACTCTGGCAGTGATATCATCAGGCCCAGCAGCCTTGTGCATTATAAGACCAGTTAAAAGTTTAAGACACCATTTGTTGAGATCTGAATGTGGCCCGTGTCAGGAATGAGGCTTGTGTCAATAACAGGTGTGCGATGGGTTTTACGGATAGGTAGGCTTTCACGATATTTCCAGAGAAGACAATCGATGTAATCAGACCCCTAATAACCAAAATTCGATTATAATCATTTTTTCTCCACATACTTTACTTGTTAAAAGTAACCCATTGCACCGAATGCAGCGTCGCCAAACAGTGTGTACTGTATGACCTGTACACAAGAGCCAAATTGGGGCCCAGTCTACCCTTACAAACTGTCACAAAATCTTTAGTTTTGGGGTCTAAGAGATGATCAATATACACTCTCTCTACCATTTTTTTCAATTATTTAATGATTACTTTGATTTTTACGATTATTTCGATTTTCTCCTCATGCAGTATAATCATACCGAATCTAAACTGGTTAAAACCGGTATCGATATAATAATTGGTTTGCCGTGAAAGCCTACGGATAGGCGATACAGTTTAGACACATGCATGATGCACACAAGTCTGTAGCCTATGCTTTTCTGCAATGGGTAGGCCTAGGCCCCTAGGAGGCCTAAGTATTATTAGGAACCCTGCCAGAAGTCAGCTTAAAGCCACAGGCTGTCCTTACATCATATTATAAGGTAAGGTGTAAGGTAACCCACTTCTCAGCATTTTGGCACCAACTTTCCCTAACTGACTTCCAATTTTTATGCCTTGTCCTGAATTTTACCCCTTTCAAATACACACAAATGTTCTAATAGTTTTTCAATCAGTAGAGTAGTATAACGATTCATTGGGTCTTCAATTAAGAAATATTTCTCGGCAACAAAAGCAATGAGACAAGTACATCCAGTCACTGCTTGATGATGATTTCACATTATGTATCTTCCCCCTTATGGAATCTGGTTCTCCAATTGGGTAGTTTCTTCTCCTTTAAAATGGTGACATATCCATAAGGGCATCCATTCACTGTGTGTGCATGCATCGAGACTCGAGAGGTATACAACTAAATTTGCTTTGAAATAAAAGTAATATGGTTCATTTAGATAGAAGCAGTACTGATTAAGCTTGAAGGCAGACTATTCCAATCCTTGATAGTTTGGGCTAGGAAGCCGAATTTATAATAATTTGTTCTGGCATACTGATGATAAAAGTGAAGTGAAAGTGAATTCTGTACTATTGGTAACAGAATTATCTATCTTGGTTTCCTGATGTGCCACTACATCAGGAGCAGACATGCTCAGGAAAGCTTGGAGATGGAGCTTTTCCCCTCTAATGCCAGGAAAATCTATTTCCTAAGGGCAGTTTTGCCACCAGAAAGGAGTTTAGATCTGGAAGAACTATTCGTATGGGCACATGATGTTATCTGAGCATCAGGCAGATCAGAGTCTGTGACATCAAAACTATTTACTCATCTTGAGTTCACTGCCCCAAGGAACAAGGCACCATGTATTGGACATATTCCCATTGCCACAATTTGGGCATATCCACAAATAATTTGTGGCTTGGACATGCTCATAATGGGATTCAGTAACCAGACAACACTTATTATGAATCCAGTTTCTGCATTAGCTCATTCAATAGCAAGGTCACAGCCCAGTTGAGGGTCAAAGGTCACAGTAGTCTTGTTGACACTGGCTGCACTATAATCGTCCAGGATCTCGCGTGGCTGCATGACATGCATTATTATGTAGGAACATTTCAACTGGTAAGTGGTTGCTTTACAGTAGGGCTTCCCTCACGGCATCTGTTCCATTCACTGGATGGTCTGGCTTCAGTGGTGTAGCTATGCAGGAATATTCAAATTATCCCATGAGAGGATTGCATTTTGGGGGAAAGCAGGATGTGTCAGATGATGTCACCATCAAGCGACAACTCTCTGATGCAATCTTGTAGGAGCTGCTTTTGCCAAGAAATGTCACATTCTTGACAACATCTGTAGGCTGAATGAAGCATGCCACTGTACATCTGGAATGATTGAAAAATGTTACTAGAACATTCTTTAAACCATGCATAGTTTATGATGAATTTAAGTCCCTAAATTTTGTTTCAGCTCTTTTTACTATGGACCACACATTTCAGCAGGCTGGTAACTTCATGTAGAGTTTAGTTAGAATACCAACTGTAATGGTCCGACAAAAGATTTCACGTAAAGCATTTTGTATTTTCTTTGCTTTCCTTGCAGTCAGTGATGAACCTTTCTCTAACCCTTTACCTCCTCCTGCCGCGAGGAAGGAATCAGAAGATTCTGATGCAGGGTATGTAATGCATTATACACATGTGAATTACATTATTTCAAGCAGATTGTTAGTCTTTTAAACTTAACTGGTATAATCACATCATCAACATGGCTAAGTATGGTGCAAGTTTAAGGTTTTAAGGTGTGCGTGCATTGCTCTGGGTTTTGATGTCCAAACTGCCTTATTGGTTTGGACACAACCAGGACCGCCCATAACTGAGGAAGCATTCTGCTCAGCCCATCCGAGACCAAACCGTCATTGGTTTGAAGGTTAGCCAGACCACCCAAACCGATGAATCTCTCAGACCCTCCAGAACCAACCCGAAAAAACCTGAAGCAAGGTTTCATGGAACAAGTATAGGCCTATAGTTGATAAGAGCTTCTTCATAGTATGCATATTAAAAAAGTACAAAATATACTCAGAAATAATCTAGGAATTTTCATGGATATCAAATAGGGGTCACTCTGATGCACAGAGACAATAACCCACACAGTTAGGCATTTTTGTTCAGTGTAGCCTTAGGAAAATAAATTTACACCAGTTTAAAGGTCATTTTTTATTTTTTGGTTTTCCTTGGGTTGGGTCTAAAACAGACAGACCACCGGAAACTGAAATGATGTTGGTTTGATGAGAGGTCAGACCACCCAACTGTTGGTCCGAAATCCCTAAGACCACCCAAAACTGACTTCCGTGTTGGATGGTTTTGGTTTGGTTTTGGACGATCTATGCACACCTTTAGTGCAAGTTTGAAGGTTTAAATACAGGCTAGTGGACTGTCTACTGTAATATGATTATATGAGAGTTGTTTATTGCAATCTGAATGTTACTAATTCGTGCATGTAAAATGGGACGTTCCTGGCAAAAAAGATTTCAGCCTTCTTACGTTGTCCTGATTCACCATGAATGTAGAAACTTTTTGAACTTCACCCATTTGGAAATATTCATCTATTTTAGTACAATTTCTATGACATTGTAAAAGTTCCTTAATGTGAAGTTTCTTCTTCTGGCCCAAATCATGTGGTCAGTATTTTTATTTGAAATGTTGATTTGCGTGCATTGTTCAAATGCTGACCAGTGTCTTACACATATTGAGACTAGTTATGGAACTGCTTCATGTAAACAGTGTGCTTTAAAACAATTTTTCAGGGTGGTACACATGACCAACAAGGATTTCCGGCAGCTTTTGATGACCCCTCGGGCAAAGCCAGGAGAAGCTCCACCCACCAGAAGGGAGACCGGAACAAGGTTCGTACTATGATGAATGCTCTTACAGTATTCTTTGCAAGTAATATATAATGTTCATTTAGTTTGTATCAATTACGATTTCATCTGAACTGACACTTGACATGACTGTTGTATTTTTAAGGGAGTTAGGAGTATCTGCTTGCCAGTGGATGTGATATACTTATACACCTATACTGGCTACACTTGTAATATCAATGTCCATGGATGGAAACAGTTGGGAAGCTGGAAGGCTCCTTCCTGCGAATTTGGGTATTTGGAGGGAAATTTTTGGCAGTTGGAAGGAAATTTACATTTTTCCTTCATGAAAACATGTCAAAGATAGTAGAAAATTTTACTTCCTTCCCAGGTTGTAAACATTATTTCCAACCCTGCTAGTGTCAGTGAACTTTTGCAGGAATTTGTCATCCTTCATCCTGCAATATGCATATTCATATATCAGAACCAATCAGCACTTGAGCAATAACTTCAAATAAGCCTCATAAATTGAACTGAATTGAATGATCTTTGTTTTTGTTGTTTGCAGGTAATATAATGCAAATGTTAGAAAGAAGTACATAATTACACTTGCTGCACAGGTTTTTGCCAGTTGGTCCCTGTTTGGGCATTTCCATGAAATATTGGACATGAATTTGAAAAATAAATTTTGCAGTGCCACTTTGTCAGTGGTCAAATTTTGTTGTACACATGTCCAAGTTGTGAATCCATTAATGATGCCTTCTTAGGTATTCAGTTTCTGATACATTGGCATATGAGCTGGAATGATTTAAATTGTCTTGCTGTCTCTGACAAATAACCTGTTTTGTTGTTTTAACAGAGTTGTGAAGGAGTACAATGAAGATGATGATCCAAGAGCCAGGAGGAGGAAGAAGAAGAGGTGAGTTCAGCCTGGATGAAATGTGATGAAAGTAGAGGTTTAGGAGAAACTTTGTTGTAGTGAAGACATTTTGAATATTTCGGTCCCTTTATTTTAAGAATGGTTGAGTGACAGCAGGTTTTACCCAAGACATGTGGTCATCTTTTGTATTTCATTTTTTTTTTTCCTTTTTTCTTTTTTTTTTAGTTTTTATGCCAAGTTGAAGAAACAGGAGATGGAAAAGGAGGCTGAACTGGCAAGAAAATATCGTGACAGGGTAAGACAAAAAGAAAAAAGTGTAATACATAGTTTTTGAGGGGGTCGTTTTGATAAATGATACTACTTGATTATTCTCATTGAAACCTTAGTAGGAGAAAAGATGACATACCATAGAATGAAATTGTGTTTCAAAAGACTGCCCTCTATATAGACTTGTAGTTGTGTGTCAACTAGCTAGGATATTCAGAGATGAGCTAAGGGGAAGAAATGTAAAAATTTTAATAAAGGGCCCTTTTGATTTAAAACGCTCTTGTAGTATCACTGAATCCTCAGGAAGAAAGTGAGAGGAGATACAGTACCCAAGAGTGAAGCAGTTTTTCAGCTCAGACCAGATATATATAGCTGTTTGAGGTATTGCAATCGGCCACCATCACTCTATCCTTCTACCTATCTTGTGTGTCAACAATAATTGTTCATTGAGCTCTCAAAATGCATTTTTTCTACAGATAATGATGCAATGTGGACACAGTGATGAAAGGATGTGGGGCATTTTTTGACCAACAGGAAAAGGAGGTCAAAGGTCATTTAGGCTTCAATACAGGCTATATTCGGAAAACCTCAAATCTACATCGCCCCTCTCTTACCTCCTATTTACCTATGTAATCCCCACTTACCCGCCACTAAACCCTGGTAAACTAATAGCACAGTAGGCCCAAACGCGGGGTCTGGTGGCAAGCAGAAGAGGACTTGGGAGGTCGGCCTCCTCTCGGAGGGCGCCCTCCCTGACTACTGTGCTATTAGTTTACCAGGGTTTAGTTGCGGGTAAGTGGGGATTACATAGGTAAATAGGAGGTAAGTATCGGGGCTCGTAGATTCCCAATCCAGGGAGTTTTGGGGAATATCTCTTTTTTTACCGAGCACATTATGTTCTTGAAAGTTGGTCATATAGTTCCTTAAGTAGTGCTTCTTACAGGGTGTACACAGATTTTGGACACAAGGTCATTTAAAGTCATCAGAGGTCAAAAGGGAGAAAATCTTTGGTTTGGAATTTCTTTGTAACTGTTGGTCAGATGGAATCCAAACTTGGTGAATGAATGTAAACACCATTTGGTGCCAAATAATGTGAAGGTAATTTGGAGGTCATCAGGGGTTATTTGAGGTTGAAATGATTGATTTCTAATAACTTTGTATTTTGAACTAGGATTACATCCAAACTTCGTAGATGTAATTACCATTTGACTCTGAAAAATCTTAAGACAATTTTGAGCTCATCAGAGGTCATTGGAGGCCAAAGTTGCATTATTGTTTGATTCATGTGAAACTTGGAAGAGGAAGTCAGCATTTAGTGCCAGTAAGTTTGGAGGTCAGTTTGAGGTCATCAGTCATCATTTGAGTTGCAAAGATTGTTGGATATACATGGAACTTAGATGTATTCAAAGTACTGTGGGGGTCAATGGAGTCATTCAAAGTTGCATTTTAAAGATTGATAAGGACCATTTGAAGTTTCCAAATTTTCAAAGGTCACTCGGGGCCCATCAGTTTAACTAACAGATGTCCTTATTCATGATCACTCGTAAATAAGTATTAAGCAAGTTGGCTTTTTGTAAGGCCTCAACATTGAGCCTTTCTAATGCTTCTGTTATGTTTGCTTGGGGTTGATGGAATAAATAATATATACCAAACTGCCACTAAAGATATTACCTTCCTAGAAGCAATATTGGCTTTGACTGAGATTGGACTTTTTTGAACTTTTGCACCCTTGTTGCTCTAGTTTGTTTCTTCTACCTCTGCCCAAAAAGATAAGATAGTTCTAGTAGAAAACTTCAAATGAGAATACAGTGACTTGAAATTATTGCTGTATATTGTGTGGTGTGAATGTGTGGTATCACATTCTGTATGAGGTATTTTTCTGCTAATTTAGGGATAGTTATCAGCATTATAGTGTGGTTAATGTTATGGTTTAATTTGGTGAAAGTAAGGTAATTGTTCAAAGACAAATAACCCTGTGAAATGATCATTGGCATCTGGGAGGGGAAGGAATGGTGAAAGCTGTCCCCTTAAGCTCTCTTCCACCCCTCACTCAAAATCATAGTAGATCTTGTCTCTAACTGTGGCTGTCCTAACTTGCCTATTTCTCTGCCTTCATAGCAATAAATTAAATTGAAGAGACACGGTCACATTATAGATGACCTTTTAATGGTAAATATTCAAAATCTCACTGTCTAGTAAATTCTTTAAACAATACTATACATATTTATACTGTGTCCTCCATGTCTTACAGTAGGAGAAAGAGGTTTTGTCTGAACTGGGGAAAGGAGGGGCATGGGGGGTAGGGCAGCTCTTGTATGCCTATGGTGAAGGTGGAAAGGTCGTAAGTGGTATGGCAATGCGTCATTTCATCACTCTCTGTTGATGTGCATTGTGTTTTTTTTTTGAAGAAGAAGAAGAATGTGAACATCACGTTTTTACTCACATTGGTCACAAATTTTAGAAGAAAGGAAGTTGACCAGCTAAGTGCTATTATATTTTATCATTCCAATTTCAGTTTGTTGATATAATGTTTTCTTGGCAGGCTAAAGAACGTCGTGAGGGCAAGACAGACTATGATGATTCTGAAGTGATAAGTACAACAGCCAATTACAGAGCAGTGGCACCAGATGCCAAACAGTAAGTTTCCAAGTTATTGAAATTATTTTAAACTGTGTAAAGTGATCTTTCTTTATTTGGTACATTTTCAAAGTTGTTATGGAACCATTTCTGTTTGGAGTCTCATCAGGCTTCTCTTTGACTGTGAGAAAAGCAAATAAGTCGTTAGCATAAGTTTGTGAAGTGTGTAACAGAACACAGGATGTTCACAAAACAAGGAATTGTGGACATGTAGTAGTAGATTTAGGATGATAGTGTTGTTCTGTTTTACTGAGGTTTGCCAGAACTTTGGGCCAACCATAAAGTTGCTATATTGGCTTTCAAATATACAGGACAGGGTTGCTGCACAGTCGAGAAACAGGAAAGGCCTTGAAAAAGTCTGGAATTGTTGTTTGAAATTTTGAAAAGTCATTGAATTTTGTGTGTGGTCTGGAAAAAATTGCCAGATGGGTCTGGAAATCTGAAGACTTTACACTTACTGTATGTGAGTTCATGTTGTGACATGTTTCCATTGTGTGGACATACATAAGAATAAACTTGTGCAATTTTATTTCTTCCTGATTTAATTTGTTGTGCTGGGGTTTTGAAAATGGCCTTCTTGGTATTAATAAAAAGTCATTAATTTAATTATCTCAGAAGTTTAGGAATGGTTTTACAAGGTCAAGTTGAAAGTGATGTTTGTAGCCCATGAATTCACAAATTATGTAATGTGGGGGATATCAAATATATGTCTGTATAACTCTCAGCTATTTAGTTTTGATGTAAGTGCTGTAAACACATAAAAGATTTGTTACAAGTACTGTATTTGTATGATTCTTACACACTTTAGTCATACAGGGTTTGTAACACAGTCTTGCAAATATTCAAACATTTACATTTCAGTGGATCATAATTGAGGCCTTGGAAGTGTTTGGAGTTTGTCATTTCACAAGATGATCATGGGTCTTTCTATATCATTGTCATATTCTGAAAACTATCAGTGTCCAAAATACCTTCAGTCTATAATGCGTTTGAAAATGAGTTGTGGTCCTAGAAGAGTGGTCATTTTTTTCCCCTTGAAAAGTAATGTAACCCTGATTATGAATATTTTTCAATGTTAATTATTGTTGCATGCAACACAGCTTACATAAGTTGTAAGACTTCTGAAAGGGGTATTGTTATGGGGCCACACCTGTGTATGCAAATTGCATGTCTACAGAATTGGGTATTTTGATAGGTTTAAGTACATGTCAAGTTAGTAACTAAAGTTAACTGGACTGCTGTCTTCAAACAGTAAAGCCCTTTCTTTTAAGGTGAATTCTTTATTTCATTTGTTATCGTCTTTCTTTTTGTGTCTTTAGTGATGAAGGAGCTGCTAATCGTAGGAAACAGTTGATTGAAGAGAGTAAGTACCTCGGTGGTGACATGGAACACACTCATTTAGTGAAAGGTTTGGATTATGCCCTCCTACAAAAGGTGAGTGATGAAATCAGTTGCTTTGATGGCAGTGAAGGGTGGAGGAGGGGGGGGGGGGGGGAGAGACATGTACTTCATGTAGTGACTGTTAGTGGGCCAGACAGAAAATGTGTGTAGGAGAGGACGAGGTGGATGCAGCCATGTGAGTCCAAGATTCCAACATAAATAGATGTCTTTTTTATACTGCAGTGTGTTTAGTGTGGTGTTCTATAATAGAAACCATAATTACTTGCCACCCACCATGGCAATATTTTTATTTAAGTAGTAGTGCACATGTATCAGTTCTAACAACCAGAGGCAAGATTCTTGTATCTGTACTCATAATCAGAGAGTTATCCCTGTGTGTATCAACAATGAAGAATGCTATTGTTTATATATTTGTGTTCAAGTTGTAAAACTTGCTCTACAAAGTTTGGTTGACAGTAGTAGAAGTTGTTCATTCTTGCTAGACTTGTAACTTATTGCCAAAGGATATTAAAGAAAATTGAAAAATTGAAAACATCCTTTCATTTCTAAGGTGAGAGCTGAAATTACAACTAAAGAGAAGACAGAGGAAGATGAGATGGAGTCTAGTTTTCAGAGTTCATCAAAAGATGGGTGAGTAGGTGATGAAGTAAGAAATATAGTCTTTAGAAGTTATTGAATAGGTATAGTATTACTTTAGATAGAGACAGTTTGGTGATGGGTGTTTCATGGTTGGCTTAAAACATAGTTCTCTGGGCTACTTCAAAATTTTTCCATTTCTCTGATAGTCTGTCTGCCTGTCTGTCCATTTCTGTGTCTGTCTGTTTGTCTCTGTATGTCTGTCTAAAATTGTAAATGAGGGAGAATGGAAGGATCTGTCATTTTGGGGTAGGTAAGGGTGGAGACCTTTTTGTCGGGTTTACAAAAGACTTATGGGTACACAACTTTTCTAAGGCATTTATGAAAATCCTTGCATTCAAAAAAAAAAAAAAAAACACAAGCAAGAGAGAAAGTAGGCCAAAGAGAACGCATAACAAACACTCATTCTTTTAAATCTGTTCTGTTCCAGCTTGAATGTTGAATATTGATGTGAAATTGTTCCTGGACAACTCCATCTCCCCTCCCCAAAACTTCCTACCCAGGCAATTTCCCCCGGACAGCTCCCCACAGGACAACCCTCACCCGGACAATTGCTGCTGAACAATTACCATGCAGACAATTCCCATTTAGGACATTTACCACCAGTACAATTCCTACCAAGGACAATTCCAAATTTTCTCGTTGGCAGAGCTGTCTGAGGTCATTGTCAAGGTTGGGAATTGTTTTGGTGGGAATTTTCCAGAGTGGGGAAATGTTTTGGTGGGAATTGTCATGGTGGGATTTGCCCCAGGGGAGTTCTTTGGGTTACAGGTGGGAACCTTCAGGGGAAGGTGGAGTTTTCCTGTCATGAATCAGTCATCATTATCAAGTATCCACTATAGTATGTTTTCTCATTTTGCTTTGTCAACAGTGATGTAGAAGACACCAGCATTCAGTTTAAAACAAGAATGGGTAAGAAAAGTTTTTTTTTTAAAGAGCAAATAAAAGAAACGGAAAGAGTTACTATAGTCATGCACACTTTGAAAAGCAATGCTCATTCTGTCAAATTATTGCAGACAAGGATATTGAAAAAAAAACACAAAATAATGAAGTCTCATTGAAAAACTTAATCTCTTAATATGCTAAAGCTGGTTTGTTTCTTGGGTAAGGGGAGAGAGGAAGAGATGAGTGGGGGTGGACAATTAGGGCTGTAAATTTATAAACGATGTAGTGGATATGTGTGTGTGTGTGTGTCGAATGCAAAAGTTAAACTGTCATGATATGGCATGAAAGCAACTTTGTAGTTTGCTTTATGAAAGATGAAACACTTTAGTAAAGACACCTCTGACCTTTAATATTCCGTAGATGTACCAGATAGGTGTGGTATAAATTTATTTTATTCCAGCTCGAAATGTTTACCGGACCCTCTTCAAGAAGAAACCCCCTGTTGTCAATGAACTGTTCTTGCCAGGGAGGATGGCATACCAGGTGGAACTCGAAGATGAGTATGCGGAGAGTGATATCCCGACAACCATCATTCGAAGTAAAGCTGATTGCCCAACATTAGAGGTTTGTTCCGCTGCAGCTTTGCTCACATTAGGCACACTTTTCTCAGCATTTCTGCAAGGTTTAAAATTAGATGTGGGAAGTTTTTCCACACCTGTTGGGGAAAAAGTTGACATGGTATGTTGCAACTTATTGAGATCCCCACCCTTCTTTTGAACCAAAATGCCCCTCAAAATATTTTGGAAGGGGAAAGTCCCTCCCATATTCTGAGACCTAATGCCAACACTGTTTTAAAGTAACTTTTGATGGCTTGAAAAGCACTCTCAGGGCTTCCACTGTGGAATATTAAGTATCCTAATAAACTTCTTGAGACTTCAATCAAAACTGACAAATTTGATGAAAATAACCTTTAGAAAGTTACAAGGTTGTAAAAAGTCATTACAACTGATGATGACATTAAGTTTGAAAATTTTTTTAGAAAGTAACCAGATCCCTGCTTAAAATAGTAACATAGCATGAAGTGTACGGAAACATCCTTGTTCAACATTCTTTTTCAACTTAAGATAATTTTTTTCCACAGCACCACCTTTCCCACCATGAAATTTTTCAGTTCAAGGAAAAATGTAGGAAGGTGACATGGGAAAGAATTTTTGTAATTAAGATATGGGGCACATGCACCTTAAAGTCAGACAAGGTGTGAAACTTGGGTTACATTAGGCCCCCCAAATCAGAGACCTAGTGCAAACACTATGAAGTATCTTTTGATGGCTTGAAAAGCACTCTCAGGGCTCCCACTGTGGAATATTAAGTATCCTAATAAACTTATTAGACGTCATTTAAAACTGACAGATTTGATGGAAATAAACTTTAGAAAGGTATGTGATTGTAAAAAGTCATTATATGTGATGTTGAAATTAAGTCTGAAAATTTGTTAAGAACGTAACCAGATCCCTGCTGAAAACGATAACATAGCATGAAGTTTATGGAAACATCCTTGTTTCACCTTAAGATGATTCTTTCCACAGCACCACCTTTCCCACAGTGACGTTTTTCAATTCAAGGAAAAATGCAGGGTGGTGACATAGAAAAGAATTTTTGCAAGTAAGATGTGGGTCACGTGCACCTTAAGTCAGACAGGGTGTGAAACTCAGGTTACATTAGATCACTTTACATGTCAACCAACTGTCACCATGGTAACATTTATTAAGTTTCTGTCTTTGAAGTCATTTTTCCTGGTTTCTGGTCAAATTGTCAGTTAGTTTAGTTGGCATGTTTTCTAGACAACTTCCCTCCCTGTAAAATTTCCACCCAGACAAATTTTCCCATCCCCTGAACAACTCCCCTAAAGATAATTTCATCCCAGACAATCCTAGGTGAATTCCAGATTTTCTGATAGTGGAAGTTGTCCAAGGTGTTATTGCCATAGATGCTTTCCAAATAGCGATTGCAAAGGATTGTGGGATAGAGTTTTTGCATGTGTTGTTTTTGTCAATGGCATTTTACTGTGGCAAAAAATGAGGCACACTAAAACTCTATCCCATAATCCTTTGTAACTGTTATTTGGTAAAGGATCTATGGGCTGGAATTGTCTAAGTGAAAATTGTCACATGGGGAGGGGGTGGGGGTGATTTTCTGGTCCCAAGCTGGATCATTTTTCCCAATTTCTGGCATATTGCACTATTGCGTCCTGCTTAGTTTTGTGTAGTGGGGCAACATAGCCACATGATTACATTAGCTGCAGAACAATACATTTGTTAGTGTACCATTCTCATACCAAGGCTCTACTTCATCACTGAAACTTGCAACAAGGGAGTCGTGAAATGCAGGAACTAACACCATGCAAAGCAAAACACTTAGGGGAGGGGGGAGTGGTGCAGGTCTGTTTTGACAGACTGCTAAGGATTTTCCCTTTTTGTCTATTTTTTTTTTTTAGTCACACACCAACCTCACAACCAACGACATCGTCATCAATAAATTGACGCAGATCCTTTCGTACCTGCGACAAGGACAAAGGAACAAAAAAATGAAAAAGAAGGAGAAAGGTTAGTCATGCATCTTGTAGAGTTCTTTCAAGTTTTGCTTTCCATGAGTGTATGGTCTAAATTTAAATCATTTCTTGCTATATTGTGGTCACTTCCTTTTTCCTTTTTGGAAAAGTTAAAATGTAATACTTTAATAACAACTACCTGTGGTCACTTTCTTACATCGAATGATGTTGTGGTTTGACATTTTCATATTGAGTGATGTTATATGAAGCCATTTGAGACAACCTTAATGTCAGTGATGGTCACTGAGTTCATATGGGTCAATAGTTTTGCTTTCCTTTTTCTTTCAAAGGAAAAATGAAAGAGGATAAAGCTCCTGTGGTTGAAGAGAAGTAAGAGTTTTGATTCCAAATTATCTTTCCTTGACTAATATTTTTTTAACGTCCCTGTTGTTACTCATGACTTAAAACCTAGTGACTAAGAGATGACTACCATGTATTGTAAATTCACATTGCCGACAGACTGTGGAAATGTTGGGAAACAGTTGAGTGCATTTGTTATTCAACAAAAATACTTTCTTGTTATAAAGCTTGAATTAAAAAGAACAAATCTTTTAAATGTAATGATTGTCTAGCATACATAGGTCACCTTGGGGAATGTACTGGTACTGGGATCCCTTGCATAAAGAGGCATCTTTTTATGCTGTTCTCCTTATTCCCACCTATCCCCCCAGAACTATATGTCTGCTCTTCTCCTAGCCTGCATGGCTGTCCAAAATATTTATACCAAAATCATTTGGTTTGTGAAGCAAGGTATCAGTGACCAAGTTGTCTCTGCTCTGCAGGTCATTCTCCTTTTGCTTCTGCTAATGTTAACGAGTCATGTTTAATAGTCCTCCCATTGGGTGTAACACAGTGAAAATATTTTGGGAAATAATGAAAACACAAATTTGAATGCAACACTTCATGTTAAGTTATTTGTCATTGTTGTTATGCAAGTATGCCAGTATGAAATCTTCATTGGTACAATGAATTATGGGAGTTTAAGAGATAAGCTCACTTAGTACTACTCACTTCTGGGTATACAAGTATTTAGTGGTAGGTTAAACCAATATGTTTTAGACCAAGAAGACTGTATACATATTGTACATGAAAAACACGTGTCCTTTTATTTACAATGGATTAAAAGACAGGTGTTTTCTTTCAAGATAAATGGAAATTTTGTCTTTCATTTGAAGGTGCAGGTGTTACTATTGTTTTTGTGATTATTAGTGGGTTTGGTACATGTGTAGTCCAATTTTCAAAAGGATCATATGTTGTGATCAGTGGATTTTCTTGTTTGCTCCAGCATCTTTGGAGACATTGGAAACTATGTTCCAGATTACACAAAAAAGTCACATAAGGACAAAGAGAAAGAAAAGCCAAGAGAACAAGAACGATCTCGTGACAGACGTAAGGAAGGGGACGGGGATAGACGTAGGGATGGGAATTATAGGGATAAAGAAAGGGAAAGGAAACCAAGAAGCTATTTTGAGAAGCCTAAAGTGGAAGAAGAGGTAATACTTTGATATCTTGGAAGGTTTTATTATTATAATGGTAGAACTAATAGTATTCTAATTTGGATGCAATATTTTGCTGTTGATTTCTGTATCGCACCATCGAAAGAATGTGATTTGCAAAAGCCGAAAAAAAAATAGAATGTATTATAATGTTCTCTGTAGTGTCAAAAAGTCGTGACCAATTGAAGATTATGCTTAACTTTTGTATGGATGTGAATTCCATTAGTAGATAATACCTTGATGTGTTTATTGATGTTACAACTGTTTAAGTTTTGCATAAGGTTTGTTATTTCAGTTTCTTTAAATAAGAGATGGGGCTATGTAAATCTTGGAGACATTTTCCATGAAATCCTAACTGGTTTGATGGGCATAGCTAAAATATTTTGCACGTTTTACATATTTTTGAGTTGTAATTGTATTTGTAGTAACTGAATGGAAAGTACATGTAATTACAAATCCTACCATGTATTATACCATTGGGCAGTGCTAAATGCTGAAACAGTTGGTAGGACATGTTATTCTACAAAGGGGGTGACACTATGCCACATTTCTTAAGGTAGTGCATCTCCCAGCTCTGGCATTCCAGGATACTCAATTCTTGATAGGGAGCTGAGCATTCTGCTGCTCCCTTCCCCCTCATCAGATTCTCCCTTTCACTTCCCACTGCTTGACAACTATAATGTCAGTCGCCATGGAATTTGATTTCACCAGAATGCCTCAAAGTAGAGGCTGTGTGCCCCCCCCCCCCCTACACCTGATGGGTGCATCATTTGGACTACTTTCTATCTTCCAGCCCATGGATGTACAAGGCCCCTCAGCCTCATCCAGTGATTTTGTGAAGAAGATTACAGAGAAGTACAGCAGTAAGGTAATAACTTTAATCCCAATGTGTTGTTTCTCTTTCCATTCTAAGAAAAAAACATTACGTTAGAAGGATATTATTAATCTGAAAGAGGTAATTAATATCTTGTTTTAATAGTCTTTGGAAAAGTAATCAATGGCAAAGCTAAAGTAATTATTCTACCTCTTCTCAAATGTAAGGAACATTAAATTTTCACTTTTGAGTACAACTCGGGTAGCTTTGCTTTCAATGGCTTCTTTTTTTCGATTGCTAAATTTAGAAAAATTAGTTCATAGAAGCAGGCTTTCCAGTGATTCCTACTTATTCTGCTTTCTTCTTTTTGAGCCCTCCTTCTACTTGTTCTAATTTTGTCTTGAAAATCTGCATCCTACTTTGCCCTTTTTTGGCCTTCTTCTTTTACTTAACTGAAGGAAGTGTGTGAAATGATATCTTAATCTTACTGGGAATACTTTCATAAGAGTGAAATAATGCTGCCCATGATGCTGAGTATCAATGAATTATGCCTTCATAAGTTCTACTTTTGGTCTTTAACTCCCTCATTTCTCCTGCTCTTTTTCAAATTTGATCCTACTTTTATCCTACTTTTTCACCTTCGGTTGACTTGAAAGGCGTTAGAAGTCACAGTAATTTGTCATACCAGCATTGTCCATTTAAATTTTCCAGTTTCAAAAAAGTTTCCTCTGTACTAACTTTTTTAGAAAAGAAAATGATAATCAGATGTTTCCATTTATATTTTAGGCTCCAGCTCCTGCACCTGCACCTGCCCCACCCCCTGTTCAGGAGGAACGCTTTGCAGGAACACTCACCACAGCAGAGTTAAAATATCCTTTTAAAATAATTTACATACCTGAAGCAAGTCTAATGATGTGCTAGCATCCTTTGAGATTTTAATGTAGTTAAACTCATGTGATAATGGATTAATACTTTTCTTTGTCTTTTCACTTTTGAATTGTCATGTCCAAAAGTAATTTTTTAATTTGTTTTGTATTATAAATTGTTCAATAATGTTACAATATAAGGACATTTTGCTGGTGAACATAACACTGCACATGTTGCAATTTTATGTGAACATGTGCAAAATTTTGGATTGAAGTAATTGGAAGGATTGCATTTACTATACTTGAAGGGAATTATGGGCCATGATTGGAAGGAATATGAAACTGTTTGATGTTTTTTAAAGCTAGGTGAGGCTATATTGTGTGAAGTTGGTGTTGTCTGGGCCATTCTCACCGATTACAAACCCCTTTTTTGAGAGCGGGTGGTGGGCACAAAATTGTGTAAAATTAAATGTAGCATTTAGCCATTCAAATATTACGAACATCGATGTTTGTGAAAACAGTTGCATTTGACTAACTGATGAAAGACTAGTATGTTAACAGTATCAGTATATTATATCAAAGGTGTTCTAGTGTTATATATTTTGATCTGAGGATTGTGGCTGTATGGTGCGTGGAAGTTGGAAATTTGTTTTCTGCATTTCTGTCTGACAAACAAATTATCCTCAAATGTGCTCAATATGCCTGTCAAATCAGATTATTGTAACCATGGTTACACAGTGTTCAAGTGTTAGTGAAATTTGTGGTAGAAACCACGATAACTTGTGATTTGTGACTTGCTGCTATAGATATCACATTTCTGTGTGCAACCTAATATTTTGCCATTTCATGTATTGTAACAAAGGCTTAAAGGGTACTTGCAGTCAAACCAAGTCGAGTACACCCTAGTGTGCTATGGCTTCTTTCATCCTTTTGGTTTACCTTCAAGTATTAAATATGCTCAGAAACTTCATGCAAGATCTGCTTGTCAATATTCTTTTACATCGAGATTGTTGAATGATTAAATAGAACAAGTTATAAATTAAACCGTTGTGGCTGCTTTAATCAATCATTTTGTACCATTTTTGGTGTACTGATGAATAGGCAAAAGCTGTGTTTGGCGTACTGACCCAGTACTGTCTACATTTGCAATGGTACATTGGTCACTATGTTTTGCCTATAGTATGCCAAAAAGTGGATGGTTTGCTGTTAGAGGTTAGGTGGCTTTGTAACTTCTGTCAGTGGTCATGAAAGATACCTTAAAGAAAAATGAGAAAAATTGCAAGATTTAGAAAATGTTTTCAGAGAAGATTGGTCTGAGTGCTTGGTTCCTTTAATCTGTTGACCTCATGAACCTGTTCTATCACCCACAAATGAATGTAATTTTTTTTTAATCTTTATGTAGGAAGACAAGTGCATATCCTCATATGACCATAAGACCTTAAATTTAATGATTTTATATAAATTAAGTTGTGACTGTAATTTGAATGTATTATAGTTGTCATTGTATCTTGAATTGCTTTCCCTTCCTAAAGGTGAAAGGTCATTCCATTTCCTGTTTTTCACTCTTATTAATTTAAAAGGTGGCCAGGGAAAGGTCAGAAAAAAGCTTAACAAAATGTCTGTTGTAATTTGAGCTGTCTAAAAGTTCTCTTTTGTTGATAATTCCCTTCCCTTCCACTCCCCCAGTTTTACCCCTACCTCACTTGTAGACTCATTGCAGGCAACAGTTTGCTAGGTTTTTGATTCTAAGCAGGAAATTTACTCCTTAACCATAATTTTACAGCTGAAAAGAGAGAACGAGAGAAAGGGTAAGTGTAGAATGCTCGTAATGCCATAAAGTATTAAAGAACATTTAAGATGAAAAAGAGGGAGAAAGAAGGGTTTAAATTAATTCTTTTAGCACATCTGTTGGGTGGTAATAAGGTCATGTTTTCAAAGTTTACAAAAGGTATTGTTAGATTTGTTTAAGAGAGATAACAAACAATGCTTGGCTTTAAATTACATGATGTGGTTTCTATATGAAAAGCATAATTTCCAGCTGTGGGAGGTAAGACAAACTTTCCTGATTTCTCACAAATGTTAATACAGTTTCACCTATATTCAGAATGATTCTACTACTTTCTCATCCACCCACAGCATAGCTTTACAAGGTGCCAATCGTCAGCATGGCAAGTCTCGGGGAGCTAAGATCGACAGTTACATGGAATGTTATCCAGGGTATGTTGTAGAATTAGTTGAAGGATTTGTGTGTCCCCTGCTCCTGAAACCCCTCATCAGGATGGTCTACCTTCTCCTCTTCCAAAGAGAAATGAAAAAGAAAAAGCCCTCTTGTGCATTGGAACTGTTAAATGAAAGTTTACTATTCAGATGGACTTTACAAAACATTTGAACAGTTCGGATGTTACTTCAGGCAGCAAGATTTTATTTTATGGCTTCTTTACATTTATGAGTTCTAAACCCTAACACTTGAGTGATCTAAAGGTTTGGCATAGTGTGCACAGAGTTACTTCCCAGCAGTGTAGCTATTTGGAGTGACGCATAAAGAATTCCCCATACACTCTATGGAATTGACAATCGATGTGGCTTCATCAAAATATGTTGAAGGGTAAACAGAGGTGTTTTGGACAATTTTACTGGTTGGCAAACAAAATAGTTTTGTACACCCCTACTTTGTAACTCTTAAAAGTGGAGCATCCAGTGATTCAACAGGTTTGAGAAAAGCTGCATGTGTTCCATTGTTCCACATGTAGCATGCTTCAGGTCCAAGCTACAGGGTTCTTTTGTTTTATTTTCCTACTGTAATCAGATTCCATCCTGCTTTGTTGATTCCTTGCCGTAGGCAGGCAAGGAATCTATGCGATGGTGATGTCGTGTGTGTATGTGTGTTTGTGACACTCGTTGTAATCGCAATATCTCGAGAGAGGAATGACCGATACTTTTCATAGTTGGTATGTAGGTTGGTCATGTTGAGAGGAAGAACCCTATTGTTTTTGGCAGAGGTCAAAGGTCATTCAAGGTCACCAGAGGTCAAAGTCCAAAAACCTTGTAATCGCGATATCTTGAGATAGGAATGACCGATACTTTTCATAGTTGGTATGTAGATTTGTCATATTGAGAGGAAGAACCTATTGTTTTTGGCAGAGGTCAAAGGTCATTCGAGGTCACCAGAGGTCAAAGTCCAAAAACCTTGTAATCGCGATATCTCGAGATACGAATGACCGATACTTTTCATAATTGGTATGTAGGTTTGTCATGTTGAGAGGAAGAACCCTATTGTTTTTGACAGAGGTCAAAGGTCATTCGAGGTCACCAGAGGTCAAAGCCTAAAAACCTTGTAATCGTGATATCTCAAGATAGCAATGACCGATACTTTTCATAGTTGGTATGTAGATTTGTCATGTCGAGAGGAAGAACCCTATTGTTTTTGGCAGAGGTCAAAGGTCATTCAAGGTCACCAGAGGTCAAAGTCCAAAAACCTTGTAATCGTGATATCTCGAGATAGGAATGACCGATACTTTTCATAGTTGGGTGTGTAGATTTGTCATGTCGAGAGAAAGAACCCTATTGTTTTTGGCAGAGGTCAAAGGTCATTCGAGGTCACCTGAGGTCAATGTCCAAAAACCTTGTAATCGCGATCTCTCGAGATAGGAATGACCGATACTTTTCATAGTTGGTATGTAGGTTTGCCATGTTGAGAGGAAGAACCCTATTGTTTTTGGCAGAGGTCAAAGGTCATTCGAGGTCACCAGAGGTCAAAGTCCAAAAACCTTGTAATCGCGATATCTCGAGATAGGAATGACCGATACTTTTCATAGTTGGTATGTAGATTTGTCATATTGAAAGGAAGAACCTATTGTTTTTGGCAGAGGTCAAAGGTCATTCGAGGTCACCTGAGGTCAAAGTCCAAAAACCTTGTAATCGCGATATCTCGAGATAGGAATGACCGATACTTTTCATAGTTGGTATGTAGGTTTGTCATGTTGAGAGGAAGAACCCTATTGTTTTTGACAGAGGTCAAAGGTCATTCGAGGTCACCAGAGGTCAAAGCCTAAAAACCTTGTAATCGTGATATCTCAAGATAGCAATGACCGATACTTTTCATAATTGGTATGTAGATTTGTCATGTCGAGAGGAAGAACCCTATTGTTTTTGGCAGAGGTCAAAGGTCATTCGAGGTCACCAGAGGTCAAAGTCCAAAAACCTTGTAATCTTGATATCTCGAGATAGGAATGACCGATACTTTTCATAGTTGGGTGTGTAGATTTGTCATGTCGAGAGAAAGAACCCTATTGTTTTTGGCAGAGGTCAAAGGTCATTCGAGGTCACCTGAGGTCAATGTCCAAAAACCTTGTAATCGCGATATCTCAAGATAGGAATGACCGATACTTTTCATAGTTGGTATGTAGGTTTGCCATGTTGAGAGGAAGAACCCTATTGTTTTTGGCAGAGGTCAAAGGTCATTCGAGGTCACCAGAGGTCAAAGTCCAAAAACCTTGTAATCGCGATATCTCGAGATAGGAATGACCGATACTTTTCATAGTTAGTATGTAGATTTGTCATATTGAGAGGAAGAACCTATTGTTTTTGGCAGAGGTCAAAGGTCATTCAAGGTCACCAGAGGTCAAAGTCCAAAAACCTTGTAAACGCGATATCTCGAGATAGGAATGACCGATACTTTTCATAGTTGGTATGTAGGTTTATCATGTTGAGAGGAAGAACCCAATTGTTTTTGACAGAGGTCAAAGGTCATTCGAGGTCACCAGAGGTCAAAGTCCAAAAACCTTGTAATCGCGATATGTCAAGATAGGAATGACCGATACTTTTCATAGTTGGGTGTGTAGATTTGTCATGTCGAGAGAAAGAACCCTATTGTTTTTGGCAGAGGTCAAAGGTCATTCGAGGTCACCTGAGGTCAATGTCCAAAAACCTTGTAATCGTGATATTTTGAAGTAGGAATGACTGATACTTTTCATAGTTAGTATGTAGATTTGTCATGTCAAAAGGAAGACCCTATTGTTTTTGGCAGAGGTCAAAGCTCATTCGAGGTCACCAGAGGTCAAAGTCCCAGAACCTTGTAATCATGATATCTCGAGGTAGGAATGGCCGACACTTTTCATAGTTGGTATGTAGATTTGTCATGTCAATGGGGAGAACCCTATTGTTTTTGGCAGAGGTCAAAGGTCATTCAAGGTCACCAGAGGTCAAAGTCCAAAAACCTTTTTTTTGTTTTTTCATTTTTTTGGTTATTCAGGTTTTGGTTCAAAGGTCATGTGGCATGAGCTGATGTGAGCAGGGGTGAAATTGTGACCACATCATAAAGAAATGATGAAGTAGAGAACTATAAATTTGATGGATGAACCTCAGTGTAACAAAGCACCCCCCTTTTGGCAAGGAATCACGAAGTCTTTTGGCTTTCTGGTTATCATTTCTGTAGATTACTTAAATTGTACTCAGTTGTTAACACCAGTGGGTATTTGTAACAGATGCAACTACTGTAATCTTGCAACAGGTATTATTAAAGTGACAGACAGTGTGTGTTAAGTTCTTCACAGTGAAATTACAATTAAAAGCAGATGTCAACAAAATTTGGAAACTTACTCAGGTGTATGAGAGATAAATTTAAGTAGTAACATATAACAAAGCATAAGGAGGCTCTAAGACTTATTATGCTTTGTTAGTTGTAAGTGGAATGGAATTCCTTTTTTTTTGTTTGATCAGGGGCCCTATGGGCATGGGGATGTTGTTGCAGAAGCTGCCTTCATTATTCATGCGCCCTACTTGATGTGGACAAAATTTTAATTTAAGATGGCAGAAAGGTACCCAGTTTCCTCTGGTTTTTGCTCCTTCAAACAGTGTACTGGGGTTAACCAAGTCTCCCCTCCCCCCCCCCCCCCCCCCCATCTAACATTTTTTCCCCTGTTGTGTCAGATGGTTACTATCATAACAACTAAGTTCCAGTTTGGATTCATTATGTTACATTATAAATTATCCTTGTTCCCCTTTAGGGCAGCAGAGACAGCTGATGCTCTGGAAGATTCTGATGAGGAGGCAGATTATTCCAAAATGGACATGGTAAGTCTCTTCAAACTGTTTTTTTTTTGTTTGAATTGTGAAGCACCATACATTAAATTAGAGGCACAACTTACATACGTGGCAAGATGCATTATTGTGTGAGGCAGGTGCATCAATTTTAAAACCAGTTATTTACAGAAGCATGCAGTTAGACCTAATGCATCTTTAAGATTTTCATTATGAGAATGGTGCTTCTTGTTTCATGTGAAAAGCAGTTGTTCACTTAGTCAGAGTCAAAGCATAGATGATTATTAATGCTCTGATTCTCTCTTTGATCCCTACCATGAGGTCAAGGAATCTTTGCATTCGTGCAGGCATGTTTATGTTATGTGTAAAGATCTGTGCATGTGTGTTTGTGACACTTTACCTTGTTAACATGATATCTCAAGAAAGGAAACTGACACTGGTGTCATACTAAATATATGGGTGCACCATTGTTGAGGAGGAGAACCCTCTTGTTTTTTGTAGAGTTCAAAGGTCATATGAGGTCATCAGAGGTCAAACACAAGATCTTGTTAACATGACATCTCAAGAAGCGAAACTCAGGTGTCATATCAGGTATGTTGGTGCACCATATTGAGAAGAAAAACCTATTATTTTGGTGGAGGTCAAAGGTCATATGAGGTCACCAGTGTTCAGACACTGACAACCTTGTTATTACAGTATCTCAAGAATGAAACTCAGACAGGTCTCATACATAGTGTGTGGGTGCACCATATTAAATAGGGGTACCTTATTGTATTTGGTGGAGGTCAAAGGTCATATAGGTTCATATAAGGTCAAACCCTGAAGACCTTGTTAAAATGATATCTTAAGGATTGAACCTCAGATTGCTGTGATACATGGTAGGTGGCTTTGCCACATCCAGTAGAAGAACTCTATTGTTTTGAGGGGAGGTCAAACGTCATATGAGATCATCAGAGATAAAATACTGAAAACTTTGTTACCATATCTTAAGAAGTGAAGCTAAGATTGATATTATATGTGTCATGTGGGTGCACCATATTAAGAAGAAATCTTTGGTTCCTTGTGGAAATTAGAGGTCATATGTGGTCACCACAGGTCAAATACTGAAAACCCTCTAAACATAATATATCTCAAGAAATGAAACTCAGACAGATCTCATATTTTGTTTGTGGATGCACCATATTGAATAGAAGTACCCTATCATCACAGTTGGTCTATATTGTCTTTAGAGGTTAAAGGTCATCTGAGGTCGCAGGAGGTCAAAATGCAGAAATTTTGTAAACATGTTATCTCAAGAAGGGAAATGTATGTGAAACTCATGTGTGTCATGTGAGTGCCCCACATCAAGTAGATGGTCCCTTTTAGTTGTGGAGGTCAAAGTCATTTGAAATCACTAGAGGTCAAACTATGAAAGCCTTGTTAACATGGTATTTCAAGAGGGGAAACTTTGATGAATCTGATAATGGAATGTGGTTGCTTGGTTGCCCCACATTGAGTGAATGGTGTCTGTGAGTTTTGGTGGAGGTCAAGGGCCATTTAAAGGGAAATATTGCAGTTGTAAGACTTTTTATTTAACCTATCCTCTCTTACATACGGTCAGGTCCAGTTTGATGAAAGAGATGGAAAAATATTCTACCCAGTTAGCACTTATTAACAAGTAATTAACCTTTTTGTGAAAACTGATAAATTTGTTCACCCAAACAATTATGCATGCAAAACCACACCTTCTTCACCCCTGATTTGAAACCCACCAATCAAATCCTTTTTATCACGTACGTCAGACAATAACAGACGCCTTCTGCGGCATGTGCAAAATGTTTGTAGGCCTAAATTACAAACTACTGAGAATTATTGCTACATTGTCTGTATTGAACAATAGTAAGTATACTTCGTGGTTTTACCACCTCCCTGGTATACTTATTCACAACTGGGCTACTGCAATTTGAACTGAAACCCTTGGTCCTTAGCAGGTTGCTTCGCTCTCGAAAGAGTAGGATGTAAAAGAAATTTTTGGTGCTTAACTGGTACTATTGGCTTAGGCCCTTGTAGAAAACGAAACTACAAACCTGTGATGCCACTCGAAAAACATTACCAAATAGCCTTCAACAGATCATGGTGCTGCTGCTCCGAGGTAGTGATTCCATGGATAAAATACCATTTTTGTAATGTCCTGTGAATAGTACTCACTGTGTGAGAGAGAGGTGAACTGTATATGGTGAACCAGGGAGATGACACTGCATCTCCCTGGGTGGGCTGCATTATCCCACAGTATACTGCACAGGCCGTCCCGAAACTGATGTGGTAGTTTGTTGTGGGCATGAAGCACAAGGTTAGCAAGGTCAACACGTATTGCGTAATGAGTGTAAATATGACCCCACGTAACCGTTCTAAATATGCAGCAATACAAAATGTTGCAATGTGGGCAAGGTTTGTCGTTGGATAATGAGCTGGTTCGATCAGAAAAATTGTTGCTCCTTCTTGTCCATATTTCGTGAGATTCATGTTGATCTGCTGCAAGTTATTTTGATTAACGTTTGGAGAGGGGAAAAGACCACAATGGGATTACACTGGTGTCATTTTGTGATATCTCTTCAAATGCAATATTTCCCTTTAAGGTTGCTAGAGGTCAAACTGTGTGAAGATCATGGTATCTCAAGAAGAAAAACATGTATGAATGTGAAAGTTAGCATGTGACTGATTGATGATAATTTCATGATCTCTGTATGTAATATTTTGTGGTGATCAAAGGTCATTTCGGGTTGCTGGAGGTCAAGCTCTGAAAGCTTTGTATTCATAACATGGAAGAAAAAGAAAAAGCCTGTATGAACTCACACCTCACATGTGGGTACCCTATATTGAATGAAATGACCTGTATTGTTTTTGGTAGAAGTCAAAGGTCACTTGAGTGTACCAGAGGTCAGGCTTTGTAAACTTTGTTAAATATTGAATGTAATGACCTGTATTGTTTTTGGTGAAAGTCAAAGGTCACTTTAGTGTACCAGAGGTCAGGCTTTGTAAACTTTGTTAACATGATTAGACAAGTATGACACATGTTGTTTGGATCTCATATATGACATGTTACCCAATATTAAAAGCAAGAAGCTGATTTATGATCACGTTAATATGACTTCAGTCTGTTTGATCTGTGCGCATGGATTTTAACTTTCTATACCTACATTTAGACTTAGTAGCTTCACAATGAAGCTGTCAACTTGAAACAGCAGTATTTACTGAAATTACACCCAATTGGCAAGGAATCACTAAGCCTTTTTACTTTCTGGTTTGAACAAAGGAAATGACCATTAGCAGTAAAGGTCAAAGTCCTTGGCCAGTGTCCAGCCTACTGTAGTACTGGTTGTAGCAAAGGAAACTTGAGATCAGATTTAAGAGTGATATGGGGTCAAACTTCAAGTGATCCTATATTTTGTCAGTAAAGTGAGAAAGATAAATGACTGTGTAATCTCTAAATTTCTGCCTTATTGAGGGAGATTTGATGTGAAGTTTAAGTAATTTTTTGATAGATTTGGATAAACGTATTTGATAAGGCAATGTACTTAAGTCATGGACATGTGTTTCTTGAAGAGTTTCCCAGCATTTAAGTGTTTGCAGCTAATTGGTGTAGGTTGTTAACTTAGGTTTCAAGGTATGGTCAGTTAATTGAAATAAGGCTGTGCTGTAGAAATTAAAGTATGGGAGAATGCCGACACAGTGCATCAATGCGTGTTTGACCAGTAAAATTGTGAGGGCTCTTCCGCTGTGTGGCAAAAAGCTGATTGATTAGCATGTCTCTGCACCTACAGTGTGCATTCAGCTGTGGAAGTTAAATGTCATTTTGTCCATTTTGCAAAAGATTAGGAGTAATTTTCAGAACAAGGATAAGTCATGTGTTTGGTTTTATACTCCTATCTTGAAAACTTGTAGTTTCTTTGCCAATAACTGGGGCAAAAGCAACAATGTGATGTTTGTATTACGTGTCGTTGCTTTGTTGCCTTACAGAGCCACATCAATGGCTTCAGTCAAGAATGTCAGACATCATTTTCCCTTACTTTAATTTCTATGAGCTGAGCCTTTTCTGATTACTTAACATGATGTTAAATTTCATTTATGAATCTTATCACTGTCAAGACCTTACAAATATTGACTGTATAGTTGACACTACTTTCTCGTAGTGTAAAGTCTACGATTTGTATTTCTAAGCTTTTTACAGCTCTTTACAAATCTGATGTTTACCCATCTAGCACCCTGCTCCCTGACACATAAAAAGCAAGGCATATATAAGGTGCTTTCATGTGACATCATAGTGTTCCTGGTTTTACTTGTATGGCCATATTGACATCAATCATGTTGTTTTGTGCAGCAAGTACTCTGTGTACACAAAGTATCAGGCAAAGCTTAAAATAGTATTTTCCTTCTTCAAAGAATATGTTCTGCAGACATGCAAATGTTATACTTACCTGTTTGGTGTAAAAAGCTTTAAAATATTTAAAATTGTCACAATTCCCATCAAAGTCCATTGAATATTGACAATTTTGCAAGGCAATTACTGTTTTGCACTTGCATCCAGAATAAACACTACTACCTGTGCAAAGTTGTGATGTAGAAAGAGGGACTCATAGGATAAATCTTATGTTGTCTTTTGTTTGTTAAGTCTTTAATGCAAGGACAGTTAATGTTTGGTATTCCCTAAAGGGTTTATTTGAAAAAAGCTCCTGACAACTTTGAAAATTTTCACATTAAACACCAAACTAGAAACTAGTTGGACAGTAATTAACAGATAATGTGTACAGGATTAACAAAATAAGTACGGACACTGTGCAACACTCCACATCATGATTTTTGTGCAGCAAATGAGAAATCTCAGAAATGGTTAAGTTTTAAGAGGTATATCTTGGAAACAGTAAAAGATAATCAAGATAATCTTTGGTTTAATGACCAGAGACCTTTAAAGGGAAACATTGCATTTAACCTACATGGCGTACGAAGAAAATAACTTTAATCATTACTTAACTATTCGGTCTCACCAATTAACTTCAGCAATAACTTAATCTCCTCAAAATGTTTTGCATTACAAGAGAAACGGAAGTTGCATCCTTTGAATTTTTGAAAGTTTGGGCCAACAAATTATTCTTGAGCAGTAAAGAACTGCATCTTTCTCTGTGAGAACCTTATTCTTGAAAAGACAGCACCGTTCTGTCTTATCACTTATCTTGAATTATCTATCATTCTGTATGATCTATAAATATTGGTTCTAAGAGTATGAAAATTTTCTGTAAAAAAAAAAATGCAATATTCCCCTTTAAATGAACTGTTAGGGAAAGATTGTACATTCGTACTCGAAGACCTACATGTAGGCTACATGTGTGAGTTTAAATGGTTCGTAAAGATCATGTAGAAAAATGTTCTGTCTTTGGGTTGCTTACCGGAAATGGAGTAATCACTGTGCAATCTACTAAGTTGACGCAGAGTCTGTACATCTTCTGAAGAATTGACGAAATCCATCTCACTCCATGCTATGTTTGTGTTGGAATTGGATAATAAAATTGGAGGTGCTATGATTTACCTTGAGGATTATGCAACAAACTTTCCCCATCATCAAGAAAACTTTCTTTGGAAAGAAAGAACAGTATGTTTTGTGAGTGGAAGAAGTTTGATGTCCAATATGGCTGACTTTGTTTTTGTCACATGTATTTCTGATGTCAGTGAAGAACCTCTGTAGGTGTGAGTTCATGTGTACAAAGTGTTGTGATACCAAATTGTTAGAAATGTACATGATGTGTTGATGATAGATTGTCTGTTTTGTTCTGTTTCCAGGGTAACAAAAAGGGTCCAATAGGAAGATGGGACTTTGAAACTGCAGAGGAATACAGCACTTACATGAACCAGAAGGAAGCAATGCCTAAGTAGGTTGCAGCTTTAATACTGTTTTGTGTTTGTTACGTTAATTTTACTCAAGTTACAAGAGCAATGTAATGATAGTAACATTACAGTGATTAAAGTATGTTATCTGAAGAGAATGTAATCCTTTTGACTATGCACAACCTTAAAAATCTTGAAAGCACTTGAATTTAAGTGGGTCTTTTATTTAGTAATGCTTGAAGTCTCTTATGAAAAGTCTGAAAAGTGTTTGAATTTCATTTGTTGATTATATACTTAGAAAATCGTGTGATGTGAATACCTCTGTGTTTGAGAAACTTTTGGGTACTGAGAAAGCACTCAAAAGGTGCTTGATATTTGTCTTCAAAACAAATGTGCAAACATTTTATGATAAGGGACGGTATTATCCCTGATGGCGGTGAATGCTTTCCCTGTAGTTATTTTTGTTTTAGATAGAGACTCTTCTCTTTGGTAGCCCCAGCTTTACAGTGCATTTCACAAGAAGTTGGAAATTGGTGTTTCACGTGATGGGTTTGTGACCTGTTAAATGTCAATGATATTGAAGAAATATAGGAAGTTTTGGTGTGTCTTGGAAACCCGTATCCCTCAGTGCCCTACCCTCCCTGCCCTGTGTCCCCCCACTTACAATGCTTTTGCTGAAATAACATGGTCATATTTCCTTAAGTTGTTAATACGTAAAAGAAATGTTAAATGTTGGTGTGAAGTGGGATTCATTTTTATTTGTCATAAGGAAGACAAAAAAATAAAAAAGAAGGTAAGCAGCATTACTTAAAATGACATGAATTCGTATCAGATAAATTGTGAAACTGAATGTCAGGGCTGATTGATTCATTGAAGAATGCTCAGGGTCACAGTGTCAGGCTTTCAAGCAAACCGATTGCCCAAATAATAGGTAGCACTGGGACATAGAACAGAAGTTTTCATCTTGCTTGCTGTAGTGTGTGCGATTTCACCCTGTATTGAATCTATGGACCAGTTTGTAAACTTTATCCTACAATATATTCTCTTCACAGAGCTGCATTCCAGTTTGGGATCAAAATGTCGGAGGGTCGAAAGACCAGGCGAATGTTTACTGAAAAGAATGAAAAAGCTGCCCTGGATAGAGAATGGCAGCAAATTAGTCAGGTAAGCACATCTTTATCAGTGTATATCTAGGGGATGTATCGAAAGTGAGGTATAAGTAGGTACCTTGGGGTTGGTCTAGGCAAGTCTAAAGTAGAGGGTCCCATGCAGTAGGGAAAAACAAAAAACTAAGGACTATTTCTGGTCTTAAATTTCCTTGAATTTGGGGTGATTGGGCTGGAAATATTGGCAAATGGTTTTGAAAATGAAATACCTTACACTTACTGTACTTTTGCTATATTTGTCTGAAGTGCATTAATGAATGAAAACAATCCCCAATTTTCTTTCTTCTTTTGAAACATAATTCTTTAATTCTTCAGTCTTGAAAATGGCTTGGTCTTCAATAGGTCTTGAACTTTATTTCTCCAAAAGTGTGGGAACCCTGTGAATTGAACATATTTATCTTTGCAGGTTTATTTTCTGGCCTTGCCTCAAAACTTTTCAAACCTCCAAGATAACTTCTGCATTTCTAATTTTTGGTTCGATGATAAGAGAAACCTATGCATTCATGATGGCGTGTGTGTGTATGTATGTGTGTGTGTGCGGGTGTGCGTGTGTGTGTGTGTATGTGTGTTTGTGACACTTTGCTCGTTAACACGATATCTCAAGAAGGGAAACTCTGACAGTTCTCAAACTTGGTACATAGATGCCCCATATTGAGAAGAAGAACCCTATTGTTTTTGGTGGGGGTCAAAGGTCACCTGGGGTCACCGGGGGTCAAACTCTGAAAACCTTGTTAACACAATATCTTGAGGTAGGAAGCTTGGATGAATTTCATATTTTGTATGTAGATGCGTTATGGTATGAGGAAGAACCCTATCATTTTTGGTGGAGGTGAAAGGTCATCTGGGGTCACCGGGGGTCAAACCCTGAAAACTTCGTTAACACGATATCTCAAGAAGGGAAACTGTGACAGTTCTCAAAATTGGTACATAGATGCCCCATACTAAGAGGAAGAACCCTATTGTTTTTGGTGGGGATCGAATGTCACCTGGGGTCACCAGGGGTCAAACTTTGAAAACCTTGTTAACACAATATCTCGAGGTAGGAAGCCTGGATGCATTTCATACTTTGTATGTAGATGCATTATGGTATGAGGAAGAACCCTATTATTTTTGGTGGAGGTGAAAGGTCATCTGGGGTCACCGGGGGTCAAACCCTGAAAATTCGTTAACATGATATCTCAAGAAGGGAAGCTCTGACAGTTCTCAAACTTGGTACATAGATGCCTTATATTGAGAAAAAGAACCCTATTGTTTTTGGTGGGGGTCAAAGGTCACCTGGGGTCACCGGGGGTCAAATTCTGAAAACCTTGTTAACACAATATCTTGAGGTAGGAAGCTTGGATGAATTTCATACTTTGTATGTAGATGCATTATGGTATGAGGAAGAACCCTATTATTTTTGGTGGAGGTGAAAGGTCATCTGGGGTCACCGGGGGTCAAACCCTGAAAACTTCGTTAATACGATATCTCAAGAAGGGAAACTGTGACAGTTCTCAAACTTGGTACATAGATGCCTTATATTGAGAAAAAGAACCCTATTGTTTTTGGTGGGGATCGAAGGTCACCTGGGGTCACCGGGGGTCAAACTTTGAAAACCTTATTAACACAATATCTCAAGGTAGGAAGCCTGGATGAATTTCATACTTTGTATATAGATGCGTTATGGTAAGAGGAAGAACCGTATCATTTTTGATGGAGGTGAAAGGTCATCTGGGGTCACCGGGGGTCAAACCCTGAAAATCTTGTTAACACAATAACTTGAGTTACAAAGCTTGGATGAATTTCATACTTTGTATGTAGATGCATTATGGTAAGAGGAAGAAGCCTATCATTTTTGGTGGAGGTCAAAGGTCATTTGAGGTCACCAGGGGTCAAACCCTGAAAACCTTTTTAACCTGATATCTCCAGGTAGGAAGCTTGGATAAATTTCATACTTTGTATGTAGATGCGTTATAGTAAGAGGAAGAATCCTGTCATTTTTGGTGGAGGTCAAAGTTCATTTGGGGTCACTGGGGATTAAACTCTGAAAATCTTGTTAACACAATATCTCCAGGTAGGAAGCTTGGATAGATTCCATACTTAGTATGTAGATGCGTTATAGTGAGAAGATGAATCCTATCGTTTTTGGTGGAGGTCAGAGGTCATCTGGGGTCACCAGAGATCAATGTCTGAAAACCTTTTCAAGATGATATCTCCAGGTAGGAAGCTTGAATAGATTTCATACGTGGTAAATTGATGTGTTATAGTGAGAAGATGTACCCCATTGTTTTTGGTGGAGTTTAAAGGTCATCTAGGGTCACCAGAGGTAAAAAAAGCAAAATTTCCCAAGAATATCACATGGGTTCACCAGAGGTCAAAGAGCAAAATTTCCCAAGAATTCCCAAGATCGTCATCTGGGGTCATCAGAGGTCAAAACGCAAATTTCCCAAGAATTTCCAAGACTAAATAGTAATACAAAACTGTATTTTTCCAACATGTTAAGATAGCATTTGACCATTGACTGAAAGGTATGGGACATCTTGGCTTTATTTGGAATAGAACATACAGTATATCATCGAAACCTCAATGCATTTTTGCATTCTGGTTTCTAACATGAACAGTTGTATGGTGTGTTAGTTATGTACCTTTACAGTAATTTTGTTTTGTGATATTGGTGTTTACTTGAATGGAAGGAAGGTTTTAAGCAAAATATTGGGTTTGCCTTACTGAAAATGTTCATACTCTTCAAACCATGATTTATGGATATAGGATGATGGATAATTGAAAATAAGACACATAAGTAACTTTATTTTCAAAGAAATAAGGTTCTCACAGAAAGAAATTTACTGTCTTGTAGCTTATGAATAATTTTTTCACCCAGACTTGCAACTTTTTGATGGATGTAATTTTCATAGTTTTTGTAAAGCTTAATACTTTGGGAAGGAATACTATTATTGAGACTGAATGGTTTAGTAATGATTATTAAAGTGGACCTTAAGTCTAGAATTTCAAGAATATATATTCAAGAGGTTAGAAAATATATTCTTTCATCCAATTCCCATTTTCATAGCTTCCTCTATTGCTGAGATAAAAAATGTTGAAGTTTATTCACTTAATTTGAAATAGTTCATTGCACAATAATTTGTGATGTCCTTCTTGTACAATTCACATTACCTGCTTTTGTTTCCTTTTGAAATAAAGATGTTTATATGATCTTGAAACATTTACGGTTCCCTTGCATAGCATGTTGTATGGAGGTTTATACAGCCAAGTCACCATACAGCAGTAAGACAATGATCATGTTTTGGTACAAGGTGCAGTGGCTTTTGAAAAAATTAAGAAATACAAGGACTGTAATTTGGGTAGTACAAGAGTGACATCACAAATTATTGCACAATATACAATTTTAAATTGAGTGAATAAGCTTCCACATTTTACATTTCAGCCCAGGAATGTCCTGTGAAGATGGAACCATTTTGATGCATTTTGCAAGCTTTGTAACATGTTTTTTTGAAATTCCAGACTTTAGGTACACTTTAAGGTATTTTCTCTCAGTGGCTTGTTGATGCAATGTTAATACAGTGATTCCGTTTAAGGTAGTCCAAGCAATGGTTAAAAGGAGAAAGTCACCCCAAGTTATTTTCAAAAATCTACTAAATCTTACATATCTCCTCTTACTTCACTCACATGTATCTTTCATTATGTTTCTTCAAAAAGCATTGAATTTTGAAGATAAACCAAGGTCTTATTCTGCATGAATTTAACAAATAAGTAACAAAAATATTGTCACATGATTGATAGGAGCCATTCCTGATTTAGGATAATGGGGTACACTAATTCAAATTGGGGTAAAAATTGCATTTTCCCTCTAAAATATAAGGTTAAAATGAAAACTGTGTAGACTGATATGTTTAGCAGGTCTTTCATTCTTTTGAAGTGGACCTAAAGTCGAAAATTACAAGAATATGTATTTTAGAGGTTGGGAAATAAATCCCAATCAGCCAACTCCCGTTTTCATAGCTTACTCTGCTGCTGAGATATAAAATGTTGAAATTTATTCACTTAATTTGAAATAGTCAATTTGCAATAATTTGTGATGCCCTTCTTGTACAACTCATATTACCCACTTCTGTTTTCTTTTGAAATTAAGATGTTTATATGACCTTGAAACATTTACCGTTTCCTTGCACAGCACGTTGTAGGGAGAGGGCTTATATAGCCAAGTCTCCTTATAACAGTAAGACAGTGATCACATTTTGGCACAAGGTGCAGTGGCTTTTGCAAAAACAAAGAAAAACAAGGACTGTAATTTGAGTAGTACAAGAATGACATCACAAATTTTTGTGCAATCTTCTATTTTAAATTGAGTGAATAAGCTTCAACATTTAATATCTCAGCTTAGGAATGTCCTGTGGAGATGGGAATTGGACCATCTGGATGCATTTTTCAAGCTTTGTAACATATATTTTTGAAATTGTAGACTTAAGGTACACTTTAAATAATGTGCTGTACATAATTATAGCCATGCTCACTCCGCAATGTGCAATGCAGAAATCTATTGACCAGAAATGTTTCTCTCATGTAGAAGGAAATTCTCTGTAAGAAATTGGGAACTTATTCCAGTTGTGACAAGAAAATGAATGATTTCCAATAACAAGGAAGAAAGTGGTCATTCAAATGAGATTAATTGTTAGTGATGGTGTTAGAACAATATTTGCAATCTATCACATAGCACAGTCTGGATTCATAGGCTTCCCATTTCACTTTTTGTTAACATGCTATCATTTGAAAATTTCCATGGCCATTGCACACATTTGTATTATTCCATTTGTTGGCCACTTTCATATTTGCATCTACGATTTAGTATTTACATCCGGTTGAGTCATTTGTAGACGATTCTGAGATAAAATACCATCCATCATGATCATTAATCATCTTCATGTCAACTTAGAAGGATCTTCAGATACACTGCTTCAAAGTTGTTATGAAATGAAACTAAATGTACAAGTGGAAATCTCAAACAGTGTATAGCTGTCAAGAGCTCTCCACTCTTTAGGAGTCATTGACATTGCAGCCATTTGTGATATCAACATGGACGGTTTCTCGAAAGACAAAAAGTTAGCCAGCTGATGAAATGACTCATCCTTTTCTCTATTGGAATCGAAGTCAAAGCGTGTTCAGTTCAAAAAGGTCAAAGTACTGTTACAGTGACAATTTGAAAGTCAAAAGCCGAACCTGGATTATGAAGAATTTACTTTCATAACTGAGTAACTGGTTTTCAAAATTGTCTCTTTTGTTATGCAGTTGTTGATTTATGATGTAACTTATTTCCGTTAAACCTTGTCGATACCATTAGAGGCAGGTGATGTCATTGACCCAAGACAGGTTACACTGTCTGTAGTGAAAGTAATGTTATGAAATTTCAGATGTTGGGTATACCTTGTTAGGAAAAAATGAAATGCATGTTGTTATAAGAGAAGAGGCTAGAAAGTTAGATTTGAAGTATTTGCTCAATTTTTTTCAAGTCACTCTTCATTACAGATTGACATACTTTGGTAATGTTTATTCATGATGTAGATCAGTGAAACAGATGTCTTGTAGAATAGTAGAAAGGTAACACTGATAGCAACCATATTTCACTCAAAATCTCCTTTCTTATGTGGAGGTTTTTGGTTTTGATGATAAGAGAAACCTATGCATTCATGATGGCGTGTGCGTATGTGTGTGTGTGTTTGTGACACTGCTCGTTAACACGATATCTGTAGAAGGGAAAGACTGACAGTTGTCAAACTTGGTACGTAGATGCCCCATGTTAAGAGGAAGAACCCTATTGTTTTTGGTGGGGTCAAAGGTCACCTGGGGTCACCAGGGGTCAAACCCTGAAAAAAAATGTTAACACAATATCTTGAGGTAGGAAGCTTGAATGAATTTCATACGATGTATGTAGATGTATTATGGTAAGAGGAAGAACCCTTATCGTTTTTGGTGGAGGTCAGAGGTCATCTGGGGTCACCAGGGGTTAAACCCTGAAAACCTTGTTAACATGATATCTCGAGGTAGGAAGTTTGAATAAATTTCATACTTTGTAAGAGGAAGAGGAAGAATCCTATCATTTTTGGTGGAGGTCGAAGGTCGCCTGGGATCACTGGGGGTCAAACTCTGGAAATCTTGTTAAACATGATATCTTGATATAGGAAGCTTGGATAAATTTCATACTTTGTATGTAGATGCCTTATAGTAAGAGGAAGAACACAGTCATTTTTGGTGGAGGTTAAAAGTCATTAGGGCCACCAGGGGTCAAACGCTGAAATACCAAGATTGTCACCTGGGGTCTCCATCTGGGGTCTCTAAAATTTCACAAGAATTGTTAAGCTCAAATATGAACACAAAACTGTATTTTGCCAATATGTTAAGATATGATAGCATTTGACCAGTGACTGAAAGAAATTGAACAACATGGTATTATTTGGAATAAAACATATATCATCGAAACCTCAATTCATTTTTGCATTCTGGTTCATTTTTTTGCTGAAGGTTGAAGGCATTTATCTGATGGTAATGCTGTGTTTGTGTGTGTGTGTGTGTAACACTGCTTGATCACTCAATATCTCCCCCACAATATCATTGAGAGATCTTATATTTGTCATGTAGATGCCCCATATTGAGTACAGGATCAGTATTGTTTTTGGTGTTGATCAAAACAGTCTTTTGATGTCAAACTTAAAAAACCTTGCAAACATATCTCTAGAACAGCAGTTTGACAAAGGTCATGCTCATTGTGTAAGTGCCAAAACTGAAAACCTTGTTGACTGCTTGTAAACACACTATCAAGAAAAGAAACCATGAGCAATTTCATATTTGACATTTTGACACCCATAGGTAGGGGTCAAAGGTCAGTGAGGTCACCAGAGGCCAAACTGACAACCTTGTAACTATTATAAATCAAGCATGAATAGGTATCTGGACTTCTGGATTGTAATTGTCAAAAATTAAATGCAAGGAGCTGATTTTTTTTTTTACCATGCAGATACATGACATCAAACGTGAAATCTTCAGTCATAGACCTGTGTTGAGTGCATTTACTGTATAAGGAAATTTTGTCAATTTCTTACCTCAAGCTTTGTGGGCAAGGAATCACTAAATCTTTTGGCTTTCTTGTGAATTTTATTGTTTATATTTCTTTCTTTACCCAGATCATTTCCAAGAGGAAAACTGAGGGTGGAGGGTAAGTTTGTCAATAACGATTAAGCTTTTTCCTGTACACAGTAACCTGCAATGCATTGTAGGTAGTTTTTGTTGGAAGAAGTAAGTTGGGAGACGATGGGAGGATAGTTACTTCTTCTCACTGCAGAAATGCAGAACTGCAGTACCTGATATGAATCCATCACAATGCAGGATTTATTTACATGTAACCATTAGATAATCTGACACAGGCAGCACACCTGAAAATGACAATTTTTCCCCTTTTGTTTAATCCATAGAAGTCCATATCACATTAGTTTTTATGCGTGTGGCATGTGTAAAAATGATTTTGTGGCATGCAGAAGAAATTCATCAAATATTTACATCATCAAAACAGGGATCACGAAACATCTTGGCAACATGAGGGCCCCTGAAAAAATGTTGGACACTTGAAAATGTATAAAAACGCTTAAAAACATAAATTAACTTACAAATATCTAAAAACCTCCAAAAATATGTAGTTACATTGTGTTGTAGTGATTGCCTTGTCTGTGTGTAATAGTTGTTTCATTCTTTTTGAAATCAAAAATAGAGACACTTCTAACATTTGAACAGTTTCTATTCTAAAGATATTAGCAAGTTAGACTAGCTCTCTGTTATACATCAGGTATTAGAAAAATAAAAATTAGGGGGGCGGGGGGGGTATACTCTGCCAAGGGTACAAAGACATAGTAGCCTAGTGGTAGAGCTTGTGGCTCTCGATCGTTGTTAGTGTGAGTCCTTCCTGGGTTGCTTTGGTGTTTCATTGAACACGACATTGTAGTCTCCCTGCCCCAGTCCACCCAGCTGAAGAGGTACCAGCTTAAGCTCAGGGGTTTTCCAGTGGTGGACTTTTTTCCCATACTGGGGTAGCATCACTCCCAATCTACTCCATGTCATGGAAACTGAAATAACCATGGGCCTTCTGTGCCCCAAGGGTTTGAGAGGAAGATTCTTTTTCCAAGAAGATTTTACCTTTACAGACACAAATGCACTCATTTTATCAAGCACTACCCCCGTAGTCTCTTTCACTTGTGGATTACAGCCTAGAATTTTATAATGTTCGTAATTTGGTAAGATGTGCTGGTGCCTAAAAACTTGGCTAGGTTAGGTGATGACTCATGTGAAGTTTACCTGCATGAGGAGGGTTCCAGTTGCCAGTTTCTTCCATTCCTATGTGCATTATGTCCAACCCACCAGTATTTCAGGCCAAAAACTTGTTTGTCTTCAGGTGCCCTTCAAGAGGTTGGGTCTGCTGGTCAGTTTAGTTTCTTTATATTTTCCAAGCTTACACTTGGCAATGACACTGTGTATTCTAGTATCAAACAAAGCAAACCATAACAGAGTTAATTTTGCAAAAGTCATCAATTTTGGCTGGTTGTTAAATATTATTGGCATGGATAAAATGTTTATTTCCTTTTTAAAAGCAAATTGTACTGCTGATATGTTTCCGAGTGAAAATTGTGAGCTTTTTGGCTGAAAAGAAAAAAATGACAGGATTGGGCCAGCTTACATGGTCAACTGGACTTGACAAGACAGAAGCCTGCTTGCCGAGGGCTTGTTCAAACCACAATTGGGTGTCTCTGTTTTCATTAAAATGCTCCATGGGCTAACTGTATAGCTGCAAAGCTAAACATTATCCTATGCCCTTTGAGGTTAGTACAAATGACTTTTAGGGTATTGGAATAAGTTTGTCAAATACGCCATGGGTTGGTACTAACCCTTCCGAAATTCTGAGCCCTGACACATAGTCAGACAAGGACAAACAAATAGGTTTTATTTTGTGCTTAGTGACAGTGCTTGACTATCATAGCTGCCTGCTGTTCTGTGCTGTTAATTTGCCCCTCTGGTAATTGCTTTATTAAAAGCAAGTTGTACAGCTGATAAGCTTCAAAACCTCCTATGTTACAATTTTTCTCTTGACAGGGGTGGAAGCAGTGAGAAGAAACCCAGGACTTGAGTGTATGTAAAACATCTGCATGAGAGTCAACTGCCAAGATATGTGTGTCATTGCAACTGTTTTTGAAAGAATTAATGCCACAGAAACCTGAGAATGTTTTCTGTAATAGAATATCTAGCTTTACTAGAACAGGAAGCAAGCATAGATATATATTTTGTTTGTTTTGGTTCATGTGATAGGAAACTTGACACTTCCTTGTATCACACGACTGTTTAAATGAGGTAATATCTAATACTAGAGAAATATGCCAATCGCCAGGAAGAGGGTTGTGTTCCAATGCAGGGGTCATGTATGAGGGCAGCATGGTAGTAGTTTAACTAAGGAATCATAAATGTTGGGTCAGCGCTGGTGTGCAAACTATTTTGTGTAAGGCAGTCTTATTTCACTTACAAAGCAAGTTAAAATGTTTAAATGTTTGAAATGAAGTGCCTCCATGGTGTAGGAAGAGCGTGGAAATGAAAAACAAAGTTGAACTTGACTGGAGTGTCAAGGGAATAGCCTATCTTGGGATTCCTGTGATAATATCCTGTTAGCCTTGACAGAATCAGCATTTTTTTAAGGACATAGGAGGGATGATAGGTGTGTGGGAAACAAAGTCAGAGGCATTTAGTAAAAGTGTGTTATTTCTTCTGATGGATTACTTTAAGTCCATCGTCATCAAGGTATCTTCCTACTATAGCCGTGATTTAGTGTGGTAAAATCTGCAGTCTTGTTTCGTTTCTTTGTGGTTGCTTTGTTAGCTCAGTTTTAAGATCTGAGAAAAGCTATTTATACAGTTGTATATCTTTTATCTCTTATAAAAAAGTAATTAAATGTCTATTTACTGCAACTGATATTTTCAGATTTTGTAAGTTCAGCATTAATTCTATTTGTAGGCTTTGTTCACGTACTTGTAACAAAAGTCCTTTTTTTTTTTGGTTCTCGAAGCTAGACATAGGAGTACTCCAAACCAGAGATAGGGCTACGTAAAATGTTGTACATACACTTAAAGGATGTGGTATGGTAATTTCATGAGTTACAGTTTCTCTAAATCTGCCTCCTGCTTTGATGTTAAAAACATGTTGTTCCCTTGGTGTCGTGTTGTTTCCTTGGTGTAAGAAAGTAATAAATGAGCTCTAGTCCGATAGTCATGGTTCGACAAATTATTCACCTTCCATTAAAACTAAATGCACAGTTGAAGGGGTTGATCATAAACATTGCTTGTAGTGGAACGGTGTTTAACACTTTTGACATTTGATCCATCTTAACTGTTAAATTGACTTTCAAGTTGACTCCATCCCCCAACATGGGACCAATGTGTCCACTTAGTTAAAAATTGTCTGAATCATTTGTGGAATTGTGCAAACAGGCTTCAAGCTATAAAGGAAAGATTCCTAATGTTTTTAAGTAAATATGAACTGATTTCTGATAGTCTGCAGTTTGAAATCAAACGTATGTGCATATAGTTATATTCAAACTGGTGGGTAATTTGGTGTGGGATGGATGATAATCAGGTACGGATCCAGACTTTTTGAAAAGGGGGGGGGGGCTGAAAGCCCCTTTAATATTCTCCTAGATTAACATTATGCCTAATTTTTGCATATTTGTTATTGTTGATGTGGAGAAAAAGGGGGGGGGGGCTGAGCCCGGGAAAGCCCCCCTTGGATCTGTGCCTGATAATGAGTGGTCTATTGTTGTACAAAGTAAGAAGTTACTCTACAAATGTGGCTGATATTTGGCCCCTTCTGCTCATCACAGATTGACACATGTAACTTTACTTAACCAATAAGTACAACTTTGCTTCCTGTTTATGTTTTTTTTTTCCCTTTCTATTGGATCCCAGCCCTTCTCCTCCACCTCCCCCCTGCTGAGAGTATTTTCACCTCAAACCCCCCCCCCCCTCTGTCACTTTCAAGGTTTAAATCAGGATATGCAAATTGGGCAGTAAAAATTGTTATTTTACCTACTCTTGGTAGAACAAAATGTGATCCATTTTGAAAGGTAATATTAAGGTCATTTCCCTTACTCATCACACAAAAACAAAAAAAATTGTTATTTTTAAATTTCATCAGGTTGGCCTCATAACTTTTACATAGGTCATTTTGTTACATGTTTCCTGTGCAAACCATACTAAGCAGATCATGTTGCTTTTCGTGAGATACCAACCTTATGTTGTCATTAAGAAAGACGGTAATCTTAATAGTCATGAAGTTGTATAAATGTTTTCATTTCGATTGATTGTTATTATGCAATAATTCTAATCACGAAGGAAATGTCATGATTATTTCCAGAGAAAATGTAATGGCCTCACAAGGATGCAAAATCTTTTCAGGATTCCTTTGGTTCCAGAAATGTGAAGCAGCTATCCAAATATTTAGAAAAAATATTGGAGAAGTGGAATTCAAGGCAACCATCAGTTCACACTGGAAAGTTGGTACCTGATCGATAGACATTTTATGCCACTTACCTCATATATGTCTACACCTCCCCTCCCCCTCTTCCACCATATTGGCATACTCTAAAATTATGTTAAGTGTGTATGCTGAATGAAGGGAAATGGTGCTGTTAAATTGGGTGTGAAAAGCCATCATCCCCTTGAGGAAGATATTCAGCAAAATATATACTTTCCAATTGGAGCTTTTATATGTTCTTGACATGCTAGTAAATTTCACATAAAATTCCAAAATTTGTTATCATTCTTTATAATGTAAAAAATATGAACCTATGTGTGATTTGTATAGGTTAAGAAGGACAGTTTTTTTAACAAATGATTATAGTTCAATGTGTATCAAGTCATTGTTGTAAATGTTTGGACCACTGGCTGGGGGTGTCACTATAATTAATATTTATATTTGCTAGCTATTAATAAAAATGTGGCTAATTTACTCCTTTGTCTTGTTTGAAGTTGTTTGTGATGTTTAGTGTAAACAGTATGTGGCATCTGTATATTCTTATTATTGAACAAAGTGAATTTTCTTGTATCCATGGCAGCGGCCTTGCAAAAAATACTTTACCTTGTTGAGATTGAAAATATGATTACATGTGCTCATTTGTATGTTGATCAAGGTGTAGCACCCATACAGAAATAAAAGAAGAGAGTAGATAAGCCATCAGGGGAGAGATGTAGGTGAACAAGGCTTTGAACTGTCCTGGTGCAACTAGCAGCAGTGTTCAGGGAGGGGAACTGAGCTCAAAATTTTGTTCTCACACTCCCCTCTCCAGCACCCTGCCACTTTCAGCCTTCCAGTGTTGGTGTATTTCATGTTGAGGATGTTACACTTTGCCACTTTCACCCTCCCTCCACTACCCCACCCTCATCAAGCTTTTCCATACAAGTGTGGTGTTTACATAAATTGACATAACCACTGAAAGGTATGGTACAGTCTCATCATGAATGGGAGATGTCAAGGCTGACCAGTGGTAGTACAAATAAACTGTAAATGGTGAACTTGATAAGGTATTTTGACAGGTGGGACTTGACATTCATAAGAAAAAGTCTAAACAATTGCATTAAACTCACTTCAGTAGACCCCATTTCTTTGGTTCAGAGAAAGACTATAAATAATGTACGTGCAGATTTGCCATAATAAGGTACTTCTTTGGGCTGTCCAAAGTTCAACATTTTGACAAAATAGAGGTTTACTTAAATCCCAGTAAGAGAGAGAGAGAGTAATGACTCATTGGGATTTAGAATGTTTTAATCATCATACCTTTCCTAGTTATTCAACATCACTTTCCCACTTTGAGTTTAATGGAATTTACCTCTCTGACTTCTGCTAACAGTTTTCAATTTCACTTCCATGAAACACTGACTGTATCTGTTTAATGACATCACTTGCATTGTATTCATTTGAATGACAAACAGGCGGAAATGAAAACTCTCGCAAGAAGAGAATGGCGATACTTTTCTTTTTGGAAATGCTGAGGGTGGAAGTGGTGGTGAAGGAGGGGGATGATGGGATATTTCAAAAGCGTCAGCAGCATTGGACAAAATATAAGGCCCTTGCCCTCCACTCTGCACAGTTTTCAAAAGGAGTGCAAAGAAGTGCTATGAAGCCATTGAGCCATTGCAATAACTCCATGCCCCTCCCACCATAATAAGGCAGTGCATTTTGGAAAGATGACTTCTGTCTGTGACATTAAATTCAAAGGCAGTAGGCAGTCGCCCCAAAATTTGCTTTGAAAAATCAGCAAACTCTTGTAAATCTCCTCTGAATGCATTACAAGCACCTCTGAAGACGTTTTGAACATAACTATTACAATAAATAGATAAAGCAAGGAGAAATTCTCCTTGAATTTCACACTTCACTAACAAAAGCTTTGTCACATGATCAAAATAGGTTATTCATGAACTAGAGTGATGGGGCATACTAACTCTGATTGAAACGACTGCCTACCGCCTTTAAGCAGTCAGAAAGTGCAGAGCTATGAAGTTAAAACATAATTTAATTAAACCACTTTGCACTGTACATCAATCCCCCTCCCGACCCTCCACCCATGGGCAGAAATTTCGAAAAATGGGGAGCTTCTATCCTCCCAATTGTTTGTGGTGCTCATATTTTGTATTTTCACACCATAACTACTTTCGGGGTGTTTATCCATTCCCCCACCTATTTTTTCACACAAATTTCCATGCACTGCTTCCACCTTTGCCAAAAGTGCGAACCAATTTTCAAGTGTGACTAGACTCTGGCTTTTGGGCTGTGGTAATGAAGTATTGGTAAGATCACTTAATTACTTCCAAGTTTTGATGAAAGCAGTATAATTGACAATACAGTTTTAGTTCTACTTTTTGTTTTCAGTTTCAACAACTCTTACGTAACTGAAATGAACCGGGAATCATCGTATGGGTTCATTATCCTGAAAAAACTAGATGACCTCATAACCTATGTAGCAATGTATGGAAATAGTAGCCCTGTGTGACATGTAGCTCTGGAATTACCTGTAATCATCGTTGTGAGATAGAGAACACGATTTTCATTTAGTGATAAATCACATGGCATCTTTTAGAAGTAGGATCTTTCCCATCTGGTGACATCATTTGACCTGGGGAGGGTTGTGAAGGTTACACATGGCATAGCCAGCTTTTCAATATTAGAGGGCAGTGTAGTCGGTGGGCCAGATTTTTTTTACTGGGCATTCGTTCCCACGCATCTTACGGGTCTGCTATTGAAAACGTAAGTCTGATTTTGGGGGAAAGGGATGCCCCCGAATCTCCCTTGGCAACGGACCCCCATTGCTAAATGTTCTTTGCCTGATTGTATCCTCTTGGTCTTTGGTTATAGTGCCCGGTTGTATCCTACAGTCCAAGACTGTCTTTCTCTTAGCGTACGTGATAACTTCAACAAGGACTTGGACTGTTTTCCCCGAGAAAACCTGTATTGCCCGAAAAAAAATCCATTCACCTACAAATCTTCTCGAGAAATAAGTTTTACGCGAATCTGTGGTGGGCCCCTGCCTCGTACGCCTATGATCTTTCCTTAACATAACTCGAAATAGAACACCAAAGGAATGACGTTTGGCAAAGATGGCAAGGATTTAGCAGAGCCTTTTGCTATCCTATTCCAACTGGAAGTTAAAGATTTCATTCTCAGTGAAGAGTCTCTTACAACAAACCTATGTAGACACAGCTAACCACATATTTTTCTATTTCTCCGCTCGCAAAAAAAAAAAAAAAAAAATGAAAATATGAAAATATGACAACTTCGAATTACTCTTCCTTCTAAAATTAAAACCAAGATAAAGATCACAACAACTACAGGATTCAGTTATCAAACTTGATAGGTCATGTACGGAAATGTTTAGGTTTGTGGGAATGCGATACTAGTCTCGTCATCCTGTAAAGGAGATAGCGGTTGAACATGAACGAGGCAAGCGTGTAGCGTCTTAAATTAATCGTTCCTTACGCAGCCCCGGAACCACCCCTTGATTTCCCCACCCAATTAGTGCCCCTAGTTTTTATAACCACCTTCGAAAAGGGTTTTAGAGAGATGAATCAACTTTGGTCTGCATCACTGAGCGACAACAGTGGATATTAACAATGACGTAAACCGGAGAAGACCTGAATCAGAAAAAATGTCGGAATCAGAAAAACCTTTTGCAACAATTTAAAAACCGTCTTAGCAACACCGTGAACAGTTCACTATAATCAAGTCAATTATAGACCCCGTTTACAAGTGGTTCTTCCAGCGATTTAAACCATTCATGTTTAAACCGGCACGACGTACACTCTTTCCACTTTTCAGAGTGGCAATTCCTTTCGCAAAGTTTTCCATCCTTGGTGGAACACGAGCCCACATTAATTAACATTCTAGGCCCATGACAGGGGTACAGGGGTGGTGCCAACAGAGGCTATGGCCCTCGTTTGGGAAAGCGACCCCTCCCCCCAGGCTGTTGGGGAAATTTTCCAGTTTCGTCGGGAAGCTTTAATGCGCACAATAAACTATATTATCCGGACAACAGTCAGCCGCCCTTTACGATCGGCTTGGTTTTGCTCTTTGGAAGGGCAGATTCTTCAATAAAAACCCAACTTTCCCAATTTTCCTTAATAAAAACAAAAACTTTCCTCAATAAAAACAAAAAAATCAAATTCTCTTCCATAAAAATTCCACATTTTTCCATTTTTTTCAATGTTTCTTCAGTAAGAATCCAAATTTTTCAATGTTTTTTCAATAAATATCCAAATTTTTCAAAATTTTCCATAACAGTTAAAGTTTTTCAGTTTTTTTTAAAGAAATATCAAAATTTTTCAAATTTTCTTCTATAAAAACCCCTAGTATAAATAAAAGCCCAAAAAATCGCGCACAAAGCGTGTCGAAACTTTTACGTTCGAAATCCTTTCTGCAACCCGTCTCCTTTGTCTGGACTTCGGGTTGCTGCCCCCTTTAGGGAGCTTTTGTCCCCTGTCTGGCAAATCCTGGCGCCACCCCTGCCAGAGTGGGTCTACCAAACTGCACCAGTCGTCTGATGTACCGCGAAGTAGGTCTAAAAAATTCAAAGGAAAGTCAATTGATAAGGACTTTTTCTATCATTAGGTTTTAACAGGCCTATACACAGAGGGAATTTCAGTAGCCTAGGTCTACGTTTTACTTAGTGCTGAAACTTGTCACATAGGCCTATGGGTGTTATAAGTAACAGGCTAGGCCTAGTGGAACTCCATTTTTCAATTAATGGTGAAAGGTGGTCCTCAGTTAACAATCAATAGTAGGCCTCGAGTCACAAAAGGTTGAGATACCATGCTTTAGACAACACCCTACCCCCAGGATGACGTTCACATAAATTTATTCAAATATTACAAATTCTATATAGGCCTAACTTCCATTCTGAAAGGAAAACCCGCTCCTGTTAAACTGCCCGGTTACGTCCCTGCAGTCAAGTCAAATTATATCAAGTTAATATGAGTTAAAACGAGTTTTAGGCCTAAACCCTTTCTATCCCTTAACCTTACCGGACTCAGTCTTTCCCTTTTATTCCGCTTTTGGATGTTACTGTGACCTAAAAATTGAGATAAACGGATGTATTTCTTTAAAAAGGCTTTCTGCATAATATTCTTTGCCACTTTTTAGTTCCTATCCTTGCGATACATTGTTTCCAGGTTCTAGGCTTCTTGCATAATTGTTGAAAGGATGAAGTGGTAATTAATGCATTATTACGATGACTTATCCGTTGGCAAAAGAAAAAAAGAAATAAAAACTCGGAAAAGTCAAAGCATTTTAAAGTGTTCAATGGCCGGTCGTTTATTGACTCCTTTTAAATTATTAACAGTTCTGCTGTGTCGGGTTCTGTAGACTAGAACTACTCGGGGAATTCCCAAGTTGAAAGCACTTTACTCAAATAGCAACAGGATTTAATTCTCGGCCTTAACACTTCCACTGATAGCATGAGGGCATTAGTAACCAGTCCCAGTCCCACCATCTACGGTACCCACTGCCCAACGACCTTTCTCCTTGTTCCTCTCAAAAAAAAAGGGGTCGAGGGGAAATCATATCTGTTCAAAAATAGATCGATTAACGAAAAATCTTGTAAAATTAGGTAAGTACATCTCTTGGGGCAACACAAGTTTCCGTGGCCAACCCCTTCTACCCCCCTCTCCCTCCAATCCTCCATAAACATTCAAACGAGGGTGTGACTTTACAAGACAAACATGATTTGCAAGCAATAGTTTTTAAGATTTGGTCATCCGGGAGGGAGCATTCATCCACAGGCATGATAACATCGAATAGTAGGCTTACGTGATTTTAATGGAGGACGGAAAATCTCACTCAGTCAGCACTTATGAAAATTTATTAAATGTCAATTTTTCCGGTAAGTCTGATGTGAAGTTAATCGCTTAAAAAGATTTACAATATAAAATGTATTTTTTAACATTCATGTTTTTGTTTTATTATTTAAAAAAGAAAAGTGACGAGTTGTTTTCGTGTCTGCTATGGGGCCGTAGCCTGTTCTGACGGACCCGCATCCTCTCTATGAAACCGAACGGTTGTAGCCTAGACCTATGCCCTGACGTGTGAGCTGCTTATGTAGACTACCCATTTATCTAATCAGACTCATTTCAGTGGCGGATCCAGGACTTGGCAAAAAGGGGGGGGGGGCCCAGGTCATAGTGGTTTGTATAAAAGTCCGATCTGGGGGAGGGGTCTAAGGAGAGGTGTCCCCCGGGGGCAGTGCCAGGGTATTTTGATAGGGGACAAAGCATGTGATGAGTATAATCGCCGTCCTGGGGAGGGGTCTAAGGGGAGGGGGTGTCCCCTCCCCTTTGAGAAATTTTTGTTAATTTAAGGCTGCTCAGATGCAAAATGGTGATGTCTGTGGTGTATTTTTTGAACTGATCTTATATGGCTGGAAAGCGTTCATAATTCAGTGAATTTTAATTTTTGGTTGGGTGAAAGATGCTTTTTTGGGAGGGGTCTAAGGGGAAGGGAAGGGGTTTCCCCCTCCCCTTTGTGAAGTTTTTGTTAATTTAAGATTGCTTAGATGCAAAATGGTCATGCCTTTAGTATATTTTTGAAGTGATCATATATCGCTGGAAAATGTTCAATATTTAGTGAATTTTAAATTTTACCCTTAATTCACAGTGCATTTCATTAAAATAAATTACAAGGCTTAAATAAGACACTACAGGGTAATATTGCAGCAAGTTATAGTTAAAAGCCTGATGGTGTCGAAAATATTCCTCTAAATATTAAAGAATTCTGAAATTCCCTTGAAAGTAGAAGCAGCGCTCCCAATACTGTGGGCCTGGCCGGTAATAGACTGAAGTTAGCAATCCATTAATACAACGCTCATGAGTAACTCCTTGCAATGCCCAGAGAAAGTTATTGAGGCCAATATAAGCCAAAATGTTATCAGTTGAAAGTCAGTAGCAGAGTTATTAACATAACACTTATTGTCTGAGGTAGAAAATAATGAACAAGTTTGAGTTTCACTCTGACACATCTCATAGGCCTGTTTCATTGGAATAGGGCCTTGTCCTTTGTTTTATGAAGTTGAAAAAGTTTCATTTTTTTTTTGGAAGGGGGGAGGGCCGGGCCCCCGGGCCTCCCCCTAAATCCGCCCCTGCATTTCCCCTACATTGCTCTTTTTTGTGGTAACTTGGGACGTCATAAAAAGGAAATATACCACGGTATTAAAATTGTCGATCTCTTAACCGTACGATAACGTACGCTTCTTGTCAAATCAAACCTGTATAGATTTATTATAAGGACGTAGATTACGATTATCAGATCCGTTCGCCCTTACTCATTTAGGCTAAATGAAAATAACCATACTCGGAAAACTTAGTATCAAAAAGTTTTCAATGTCCGGGCGTTTATTGACTCCTTCAATAGTAACGAGACTAGTGTCGCCAGTATGCAGATGAAACTTCAAGGGGAAGTCCCAAGTTGAACGCACTTCGCTCAAACGGCAACATTACATCACTTGCCTAATGCACATAATTGCACATGATACCTTTGGCGAAATACGAAGAAAAATTCAAAGAACACAGTGGATAAATAAATTGCAGGATATTCTGGAAATACATTCAGAAATGAACAAGGAAAGTCATATGATAACATGCAGCCGAATCGCGTACCACAAGGGGTATATTGATGATCTTTTCGCTGCATTTATATAGCAAAGCAATACTGTATGTCAATCAAAGAAGTTCATAAACGCAACACCGCCACAAACAGAACCAACCAGGGTGAATACAATTCTACCAGTGCATGCAATACGTACGTTACGCGCAACATATTGGTACGTGGTATATACTGTACTGAACAACGGATAAGAGAACAGGAGGTGCGACAGGAGGATAGGACGTAATCCTTGTTGCAAAGCCACGAACAGTTGTATCTGTCATCAACATGGACCTACAAGGTGCTTCCGAAAAAAATGTAAGCTCGGGTCTTTTATGTCAGTTTTCTGCCTTTCAAACAACTGTTTTAGGCTTCATTCGAGTGCCCCATTTCGCACTACTACCAACTGTTAGTGTTACTGTGTTAGGCCCAGGCCTACAATAACTTATGTTAAGGTGTGTTGCTAGGCTAAGCCCAGTAACAGTTACCCTTATACAAGAAATTAAGAATGAAGTGCTAGCAGATGGATGTTGGTTTATTTGCTGCTGTACAAGATTCATGGTCCAAATGAGGTTTAGAAGAAGCTACCATTTGCCATTATAACCCTATAAGAAAAACCAATCACAAAGTTTCGTGGAAGGGAATTTTGACTTCAAACCATCTCAGACCAGCCTAGAGATGTGGCTAGGGAGAGAACTCGCCCTATTGTTAAAACAGGGTTTGGTCGGGGGTTCCACCTGGGGTTCGATTGTGGAGTTTGGTTAGGGATAAGGTTAGGGTTAAGTCAGTTGAGGGGTTAGGTTAGGGTTAAGTGGCCTCCTTAAATATGCAATCTCCGAAGCAATAATAGCAAGTATATTATAGGCTACTATTTTTTTACTACCATATTTTTGGGTTTTGTGGATGACGTTCTCTCCCTAGACTCATGTTCTAGCCTAGGGAGAGAAGTGTGGGGCCAAACTAGTATTAGTTATTATTAGTATTAGTATCGGCTACTTGCATAGTTACAGTACCATAATAAGTGCTTCAGAAATCGCTTATTCAAGAGGCCACATGACCAAACCTATCCCTGACTGCCACCAAGCCTAACTGAACCCTAGGTGGAAACCCTGGCAGAACCCTGTTAAAACCAAAGGGTAACATATTTGCTCCCTGATACATATACTATCATAAGCATAGCAGTAAATGTGTAGACTTTACTCCTTAGGCTGCCATTTTTTACATTGTGTACACATGCAGATAGCCAACACAGTCCTGTGACATCAGGCCCATTCATGTTTGGATAGCAGTTGTCATCAGTGATGAACAGCAAAATTCCTTTCCCTGCAATACATAATCCCTCATAGGCCTGACTTCTTAGTATGTGGAAAAGGGTTTATGCATGAGTTACTAATCTTTACTAGCATGTGGTACTGTGGTAGGTAAATAAATTACAGAAAGACTTAGCTGGCCTATAAAATGGGACTGTCGCTTTGCATCAACCACCCAATTTTACAAGTACAGTAGCCCTTGAGGTGAACATGTATAAACTGTTGATAGTGTAAGATGGAAATCGTCTTACTGTTTCCAAATGTGCGACATTGGTCATGTTTTTATGTGCTGTACATGGGTCCATGCTTTGATGGAAAGCTATGATTTGATGATGGAAAAATGTTTGATTACTAACATAAATGTATGCACCATACATGCAATAAAAGATAATTTATTCAAATTAGGTAAATACCAAGCAGAATAAGGTACATTTAAGTTTTTAACATTCCATAAATAAGCACACATGCTCATTTTGAAATTTACAGAAGCAGGACACTGTATAAGGTTGTATTTTTGGCACATTACCACAACATTTATTTCCATTTGCTTATCAAAGTGTGATAAACAGATAGATGCCCCAGCCAGGCCTTAATTAAAACTCAGTGTTAATAAATAAGAACACTAGTAATGCACATTGTAAACTTATCACAAGAACTTCAAAACACTCTGCAGTTAAGGCAACTCAACTTTCTTCATTGTGTGTTTGTAAAATGTATCAATGCAATTTACTTGCTTAAATTTTATGAAGAAAAGATCTTCCTCGAGTACTGAAATGTCCAGCATTTCATAATTTTGAAGAAACAGGGTTGGGTCACCTATAACTTGTGTCTAGTTTAAAAGCAGAGATTCTCTTCTTTTAAACTATACAAGTATAAATAGGTGACCCAAGTGGCAGCCACAAGATTTCATCAAATCAGGAAATTATTTTGTGGCAAAGCATAAAGTATTCTTAAATCCTGTTTAATGCCGTAAAGTGTTTGCATTACATTACAACAGATCATGTCAACAAATGAACTTATCTGAATGAATCATAGATTTTTATCAACATTTGCATTTACTGAAGATAGAAAACTGCTGTAATTTCACCCTGACAAATAATGGATTACTTTACAGTGTAAATTTCCATGGGAATCTTAATCCATATGATACCATCATGTGATTTTAAACTTTAAATTCACACTATAAATAGTTGAAAAAAAAGAAAAACTCATATAATTTGAAAGAAGAATCTTTCATTTTTATTTTCTTGAAGGATCCTGAAGCTGGACTGAATACAAGTCCACCTCCTCCAGTTTATGGGGGGACGAATGAGTCAGAACCACCACCACCCTCCTATGCAGACACTGCCAAAGGTAAGTCATTTATACCAATTGGACATACATGATGTAGGCTATTTATTGGCATTTTTGATCCCTGAACAAGCAAATAATCATTTTGCTTTTAGGCACAAACAAACTGGTATAAAATACTTTTGTTGAAGGAAGAAACCTGTGGCTTTATTTCAGTTGTTTTGAACATAAAAAAGGAAATGAATGCATGCATTTTGTTGGATGTCAGCTGTAAATATTTTGTGAAGAAACCAAATATTTGCAATATTTACTTTTAAGTTGGACACTATTCTGTTGATGCCAAAACAGAGACAGTTGATTTTGGGCTGCAATTTCCTTTTTGTTGGGTTGTATAGAAACAATATTGATGTAAATTGTTTCTATTATCCTAGTCTCAAAGTTTAGTTATCCTTACTTTTGCTAGGTGAACAAAATATACCATGTATCAGTTCCTTTTTGTGATAAATTTGATTTAAACCTAAAAATTTGTGGATACTAACCAGTCTAACCACAAAAAGTACAACAAACCTTTAGAATTGCAAATTTCTAATTTAGCTCAAGTCAGCATAAATTGACTGAACCCTGGAGAAAAGAAATTCATATCTCCCATGAAAAGGAGCTTTTTCCCAGATTATGCAAACTTTCGAGGGGAATGATGTTCGGGGATAAAACCAACCTTTTTTGTAAGGTGCTTTTTTCCAGTGTGTTGGACAGAAATAGCCCACTGAAAAGTTTATGGCAGTTATTTTTGGATCTACATGGGGTATGTTAGTTGTTTTTGATAGCAATTATTTTATAGTAGAGGAGGAGGGAGATTTTCATTACATTCAGTATTTTTTTTTTTGTACTTCTTAACATCATTTTGGATGTGACTTTGCTGGGAGGGTGAATCACCTATCTCCCCTGTGTATTTACTTTGCTGATCATGTTCCCTTGTACAGTGAGCAAGATTAGCTGAACGTATCTGTATTTACAAAATAATTTTTGATAGTTCAGGTAGTTGTATAAATCATTTAATGGCCATAAAAAAGCTGTTGTTGTAAAGTGAAAGCAACTTCATGTAACTGAGTCAAATGATTTCACATTTTTACTCATTATGGATTGTCTGTTATAGAGGGAGGTCAGGTGAATGCATTCTATAGCATTCCTTCAGGATGAACTCATATGTATTGTACCAGTCAGGGTTAAAACCAGACACCTTTGTACTGTGAAGGTTACTTGCTTGTACACTAATCACGATTATTGTGCAGATGCCAATTAGCATTATTCTAGGAAGTTGTAATTCTATGGTAGTTTTAAATTTAAATTAATTCCAGAGAGGATACAGTTGGCAAAAGAGAGAAAAAAACCTCGTTAGCCCTTTCCATCAGGGAATAATTTGTCAAATATGTATATTGTATCTCATTTTGGTACACCTTTTCAAATTGTCACACAAATTCAAAACCAGCTGTGATAACACTTTTTGGACACATATCCCTAATGTTTTCTTAGATGACAGAAATCAATAAAGCTCAAGCCTAATGTGCAAACTTTCAACATTGCATTGCACACATCCTTTGGACTTTTATCACTTAAACATGAATACTGTAATCTCAAAAAGGCAGGAATTTTTTGTATTAAAAGTTAACAAAGTGAAGATGAATGGCATCTCTACATGAACATGATACTGGAATTTTAATATACTGTATGCAGTGTGAGCAATAGACTCACAGATATAAAAATAACAAGTACCCCGTTAGTGAGAAGAGGTAGCTGAGGGCTCTTTATGAGGTATTTTCTATATAAACCCCTAACTCCCAACTCCTACCCCAGGAATAGTCACCTAGGTGAGTTTTTGAAAAAATTGTCAATTCACAACATTACAGTGCCACAAAACTCACCTATTGAAATGGTTTGCAGTTTGATCCATGTGGAAGTCGCAAAAGCACATATGAAACAACTCTCAAAAATAGAGACGTAGATTTCTCATACCAAAAAACCCACCCTTATAGGAATAACCCCCTCTTTCTCCATACACCTTTATGAAAATAACCAGTTTTGATCCCAACTATTTCATTTTTGATTATCTTTCACAGTGCTCACTTTTATTTTCTGTATGTATATATATCCTCATGTTCCCTTATGCAAGTAACTTGTTTGCCTGTAAATCAAGTTAGACTTCGATTTTAGTGACGCCTTGCCTCCATGTGTAGTAAACTGCCATTCACAGACTTACCTATAAATAGAAAACTTAAATATTATTACAATTGAAAGTAAAATATTGTGTTTGTACTCACTTTCTGAATCCTCATATTTGCAGTTTAAAAGTTCACCACTAATTTCCCTGTAAAGACATTCAAGTAAGGCTGCTAGAGCCTGCAAGATATGAATTTTGCCGAGGTCATTTGGACGGACATAATGGGATACTCTATTAGGAAACTGAAAAGGTGTCAGCCTTTTGCCATGCTTAACATCATATGAAAAACTGTTCTTCATTGCAGCGTCAAGCATGTGTCGTTGGTTGTGAATATTTCAAAACATATTGTTTTGTTTTCTTTCTCTTTTACTTAGATGCACCCCCATCATACCAACAGCTGTTTGGTCAGCTGAAAGAAGCCAAGGAGACCTCCTCTGGACCACTGGACTTTCTCAAAAAACTTGTCACACTGCTCCTCAACACAAGTTAGTCCAAAATATATATATTTTAGTGAGAATTACACTGAAATATTATGTCATATTGTATGTTTTGAACATGACAGGTCTCATGAATTCTACAGATTTTGCATGGAAAAGATGTGGTGTACTTGTTTGCTTTGTCTTTCATTCAAAGTTCTGTGGAGTAAAAATCTTAAAAGATGGGAAAATTGCTTTTAAAGACTAATTTTCAGATAATTTTTGAGACAAGGAGGCAGAAAAAAAGAAGGAACTTAAAACTGCAACTGAAATTCTGATGTACAGTTTTTTTTTTTGGTAATTCTCCTCATTTAAATCTTGGAGAAATTTACAAAGGATTTACACTGTAGGTACTTCATACTTGTGGAGACTAATTATGTTGCATTTATTTGCATGGAAACAACTTCATACATACGACAGTACCAGCTGTGAAAGGAAAAGCACTTTTATTCAGTACTAAGCAGTCGTTGACTACATATGATTTATGAAATAGACATGCTAAATGTCCAGCAAGTACTGTACTAGCATTCGTTTGTGCTGCCTTTAGTCCATAGACCTTTTTCCAAGCAATTCGCATGGATTGTTGGATAAAGTTTTGGTGTGTGCCGTTTTTGGTCACAGTAAAATGTCACGGACAAAAACAATGCATACCAAAGCTCCATCCCATAATCCTTTGTAATTTGCTATTTGGAAAAGGTTCTGTGTTCAAATCATCTTATTTGTTGTGTGTGTGATATTAACAGTTTTAATTTCTGTTATGATTGCCATATTTTTTTCATGCTTGCCATTTTAGGTGTTGTTCATATTCCTTACCCATTAAGTAAACTAATAATAATACTTACTGGTAAGTCGGGCAAACCATACATGTGTCATAACCTTTTGTGGTGAACATTTAGCAGCAGGCATGGAGGGATAATTACAGCACTTAATTCACATGGCAGTGAAACATATGCCTCTAAGTACAGTATATGTGGGTGTTTGCATCTGGAAAGTGTAAAGGCTATGGCGTAATGGCTATGGCTCTCTTCTGGCTTGGTAGAATTAAAGGATAGGATTTGAGGGAAGTGCGAATAGACAGGGTTGGGAAATTGTTTTCACACAACATTTTATGGGATGGTCAAAGGTCAAGTGAACCACTTACACAGACAAAGGGTTGTGACCGTATAGCTGACCTTGTGACCCAGTGGAAAGTACCAAATTTCCCAACTCATCTATTATAGCTTATTGGATTAGGTTTTCTGTTCCTCTTCACTTGTGGGCCTTTAAGTCAATATTAAACTTTGTAGTGTGCTGGAATTTTAAAGCTGAAAAACAGTGAGAAACAAGAATTTTAGCAAAGAGCTGCCAAGACCTCAAAAGGCAGTTTATGAGTTGCCCGAAGTCGAAAATTGGAGACAAAAAATTGTTTGGATTCTCATATCCCTTGCTGAGGTACTTTGTTTATCCATTTAAAATTTGTCATGCCAGAGATTGGCAAACTTCATTTCTTTTCATGTAATTTGAATCATGTGGGACATTAAGGGGGGTTCTTACCTACATGACAGGCTCTGTGACATATTCCTTTTTCAGTTATAATGGGAATAAGAAGAGGGTAAACAGTCCTCTCAGTGGGGTAGGGAGGTACGACACTCACATGTAGTTTATATAGAGTATTCCTTGACCAATCATAATGGGAAGCCTTAAAGATGGGTGGAAGTTAAACAGAGTCCACTCTGTGGTGTACGGTGAACAAAACTTTTAACAAAAGCCAAATGATTTTAATAAGTTTTTAAAAAGTCTAAAGTGGTATTTCAAAGCAAGTTTGTGTTGGTACTGGCACATGCCTTACAGATTGATGGGGCAGTTTAGTGTAACATATGGACAGTCTAAACTGTTGAAACAAAGGTGACCTTACTATAACCTTACAAATTATTGTTTAAGAATGTCTGCAGTTCATCTGCAGCTTGTGTTTTACAAAAATTGTGGCCTTCTCTTTCCTGCTGTCAAAGAGTTAAAGACACAAGCGACCATTTAGACCATTTAAAAGTCAAGAAAAAGACTTTGAGGGTATAGGCATTGCATGTTTCTTTAAAATGAATGAAAACTTTTACAATTTGGAGAGAGGAATGTGAGTGGAAATAGGAAGGGTATTTTTATGTCATCATGATGCCAGATAAACTATTGTGCATCCTGTAACTTAATAAGTACTCTCTTCACAAACTTGCCTTCTTGTGTCGATCTGTCTCTCCTTCCTTCTCCATACCCTTCCTTTAACCCCTTACCCCCCCCCCCCATTATCTCCTTAAGCATCCTCCTTGTCTTCTTGTGGAAACTGAGGTAGTATTTTTTCTGTTGAAGAAAGTTAATTGCAGTTGGTGTATTGTCTTATGTTGTCAGTTCTCTTGTCCATGGTATGCTGTAACCAAAATATTTTGTTTTGACCCCAGGGCTGACAATTGGCAGAGAATTGGTTTAGGAAAAAGGTAGCTTTAAAAGTACTGTTTTGTCCATTTGTAACTAGATGTACGTTATGAATGAAACCTTTTCATTGTTAACACTATAAAATGTTATGTCATATGATGTTGATGTTTTTAACTTCTGGAATGCATATCAGGTAAGCAATAAAAAGTGAAGAAATAAAATAAAAATAGTATGTTGACCAGCAGCCCATTTAAAGTTATGACAGCCTGAATATGAAAATTTATCCATATTGTGTTCAACCTTTTGTTCTTATAACTTGCAATATTTATGACGGGTAATTAAATCCCTATAGGGATGTAAGGTATATACAGGGAAGTGGTGCAATTATGTAAGGGACATTACAACAGATTTGTAACTTGGGTTACAACTTACGGTAATGAACTGAACATCATAAAGTGTGTGAGAACTCTTAAAATTGTTTCAAAAGTGAAAGTTATTTGCTATAATGCTGTAGTTACAATAGAGATAATGTAAAACATTAAATGTATGGAAGAAAGAGTAAACCATTGTGAGATGGATACAAGTTTGTTGCCTGTAACATGGTCATTATTTATGCAATAACTGTGCAATATTAATTTAAGTTTTGTAAAGAATCTCTAATTTAATGTTCTTTTAGCAATTAGTGCATTGATTTCAGTATGTTTAAACATTAAATTTGTTTTTTGATTATGATGCTTGAAATACGCTAAATATGCTGAGTCCTCTCTTTTTGCACACTTCTAATAATTGTTAAGTTCTGTGGCATTTATTGTATGAGAGCTTTTGATAGAGAGCATGGTACAGGTTTAGGAATTAGAGAGCTTTCCTTTGACCAGTCCCACAAGGCTGTGGAAAGCAAATCCTGTCAGGGTATTAGATAAGGATGATGGAAGGGGGAGGGGGAGATATTGAAGTTTCAAAGGACTAGTCCAAGTAATTCAACCTGGTGATGTCACTTCTGCCACAAAGGTTGTCTCTTTATAACCATATGTAAATACTGTATCCTTTACCACCACAAAATGATGTACATGTTTCCAAATGCACCCATTCCCCTTTCTCCTTTCCATACCTGGAGAAGTTCTCATCTAATGTCAAGAAAATTTTCCAAAAAGATGGAGGACTGTTTTCTTCCATGTTATGAAAAAGTAGCATTGTTGTTTTAAAACAAGGCTGTACAGTAATTTATAGATCCGGTTTATTCTTGGATTTGAAGAGCGTAGATGTTTAGATATCCTTTAAAACCTAATTCATACTAATCTCATTCAACAAGCTTTCATTGATTAAGTGGCTAAGAATTGATAAGATCTTGACCACATCTAGGATTCTCTATGTAATGCAAATTTGCCCTATTGAAAAGTATCTTGACCACATCCAGCATTCTCTATGTAATGCAAATTTGCTCTATTGAATAGTTTGCTAATTTTACCAGCCATTTATTTAACAGAGATGGTGAAGGTGATTTAGAAATTTTGGAGTTCTAAATTCCCAAATCTTAGGCTCTTCCAAAGAATGTTATAACCATACAGTTAGGTTCTTACTCCAGGTTCAGCTGGCATAAAATTTTGTAAAGCAATTAAATTAATCCTAGCTGGTTTTTATGTAAGCTTGGGGTAACTGCTTTAATTGCCAGATGAATAAGGTTTCAGTTTTGTGAGCTAATATTGCTTCAATAAGTTTGTATCAATTTTCTGGAAATTAAAAGAAAAGGACCCTATGTAAGTGTAACAAGAAACCAAACAAGACCCTATGTACACCTGTAGGTGTAAAAATAAACCAAACAAGGCCCTATGTAAGTGTAAAAAGAAACCAAGCAGTGCATCTTCCTGTTCTCAACTGTAGCTTATTGCAAACCTGCTATAAAACTGTTGTAAAAAGTGGACATTCAGTTCAAGCAAAGATGTCAAAATTCAAAACATCTCTTTATTTTCATACTTCTACTGCACAGTGCCTACCCAAGTGCTCAGACCATGAGGTTTGCAAGATAAAGTGCTGTGTAGTAAATGCTACACCTCAACTGTGTTTTCCCAAAATATTTAGTGTGTGGAGTGCATGGTGAATGATTACAAAACAGTAATCAGTGTTTAAATAAACTTGGACAGTTACATTCCTTTCCTTTCCTCTCTTCTCCTCTCCCCTGCCCTCTCCCTCTCTCCCAACCCCTTCTGATCTTTCTTCTCAAAGTGTTAAGCAACCTTGATTTATAATCCAAGGCTAACAACTTCCTATTAACTTCCAAAAGTAGATTAATTGAATACTAAAGTGCTATTCTGCAGTGTGTAAAAGTTCATTCCCAGCGTTCACTCCACAAATTCAGAGCCATTTCACAAGAGGAAGTATTTGGTGCTGGAAAAACAAATCAACGTTTTTCAACAAGTCACAATCATGTGACTTTCTGCATCACATTTCCTGGCTTCTTGATGTACAGTTTTATCTCCTGAGAAGTTGTAGTGAGGAATGGTTGGAAATCAAATGTTTGCTTTAAGGTGTGGCCAAAAGTTTGATTTCATGTGCAAATAAAGCCGGCCTTTTTCTTCCTCTGAGTCTGAAGGGATCAGAGGAAACAAATTGCCACAACCAGGATTGACTTCATCAAATAGTTCAAGATTCATCGTCAGGGAGGTCGGTACATGTTGCTACAAAATACGTACCTCTTACTCCTACACCTGATGACTGGTTTATCAAGCAATCTTCCTCTAATGGGTACAGCTGAAAACATGTAAATTATCTGCGACAATGATAGAAAGGGATAGAAAGAATAGTTAAAGGTACACTGTGTATACCAAGCAGTAAGTTTAAACACTTTCAAAAAGTTCCATATTCCCTCCACTACCCTCCCCAACCCCCTTCCCCCCATCTCTGTGTGCTGTGACAATGCTTGTCTTCACTACCAAGCACTATTTTTAGATTGAATAGTAAAACCTTATGTTTGGTTTGGCATGAAAAGTGCTTTTATGGAAAGGGAAAAGCATTGGATGATAAGTTAGTGCAATTAGAGCATACAGTACCTTTAATTGAGCTAACAACATCGTTCTGTCCAACCATTAACATTTTCAAGTTGAGTGGCTGTTCCAAGCAGGAATTTGTAGGTTAATAGAAACAGCTGTCCATTCTTGTGGGAAAAAAGAAATTGACTGCATATATGAACTTTCAATTCTTGTGCTGAAATTCAGTAAGAGAAGCAGAGAAGGCAGTTGAAACATCAGATTTGTTCAGAATGTTTCTGAGTACTGGGACAGGGTTGTTCTGACATGCTTTGCTACATCAGTACAATAAAATGCCAAGAATTTATTTGAAAATCAAGATCATTAGGTTGAGTGTTCTTGACAAAGCATAGATCATATCGTATCAAACAATTTTTATTTAAAACCATACAGCAACAGTATCCCAGTTTGAAATATCAAGAAAATCAAGTTGCTAAGTGACCTGCACTTTCAATTTCTTCCAGCAAAATCAATTTAAAAAAACCAAAAATTTATTTAGTTTTGACTTTTAAGATGTCCAACTGGCAGCTCTGATTTGTTAAAGGTGTTCATTTTCCAAGACATACAGTCAGTGGCAGCACTAGCCCAGGTTTTGGGGGGAGGGGGGGTAGGGGAAGGTTCAGGGCAACTAGGGAAACTCAGGTATAATTTTGTGTAGTATTGGAGAGGGATCTTGAGAATTTGTGTTGAGAAAGTGTATGTACTGTATCATTTGGCAGTATTTCACTAACATTCCTAAGGGCAAACTTTTAACCTAGCCCTACCTACTTTGGACAAATAGTGGGTGGAAACTGGAGTGACAGAGGAAAGTTTGGGGAAAATTCCTCCTCAGTCATACCCCCTTTCCCTCCTCTGTGAATTGCCACTGTATACAATGCTGTACAGTGTAGATTTATATGAAAGGGGTAGTTCAACTCCACTACCTACAGTAGTTGCTAAATGCCATTAAATTTGCAAAGTTTTCTTGTTGCCCACCTTCTGCCCCACTCAGTAAAACAGAAAATTAAATGTTTGCAGTTTTATGCATCTTGCATGTGGGAATGTCTGAAATGAGAAATAGAAGTCCACCTTGCACTATTACACAGCCTGGTACTGCTCATCATGTGAACGTATGTTACTACTATCAGGAAGCTGATTCAGTGAAAACAATATCATCTTGTGATGAAGTGAGAATTCCAAGAAGCTACCCACCTCGATCAGTTTTGAAAGTGACCATTTTGAAATTAATAACTGCTAAGGAGAAAGCAAAACCCTCGTGATTCCTCAAGGCAAAAGGAACCTTTACAATCATGCTGAAGAGTGTACGTGTGTGTGTATGCATGTGTTTGTGACGCTTAGCTTGTGAACATATCTCAGGACAGGAATGATGGATACCTTGCATACTGTACATAGATTTATCATATTCAAAGAAAGAGCCCTGTCATTTTGAGTGGAGGTCACTTGTCATTTGAAGTCACCAGAGGTCAAAAACCTTGTAAACACGATATTTTAAGATAGGAATGATGGACACTTTTCATACTTGATTTATAGATTTGTCATAAAACGAGGGAATACTGTATTGTTATTGGTGGATATCAAAGGTCATCTGAGGTTACCAGAGGTGAAACCACAAAAAACTGGTGACCTGCTTAAAAACACATTATCTCAAGCTAGCAATGATTGATCCTTTGTGTACTGGGCACACAGGCATAATTCTGGTACCTAACTTAGTAATGCCAGTTTTAAGTACACGTAATCATGGACTTGTGTGAAGGATGAAGTGACTACAGTACAACATCATTAAAAATTGTGTACAAATGACATGTGTGTTGATGGTGCAGTGGAAAGTTCTTTGTTTAATATTTTGATGGCCAAGGTTCAAGTCCCATTCAAGCACTTTTTTAGGTTTTGTTATTCTGTTTTTGTCTTCTGTTGCTTATCATATTTGGGATGTAGATTTGTTATATTGAGAGGAACAACCCTGTTCTCTATGGTGGAAGTGGTAGGTCATTTGAGGTTACAAGGGTTCAGAAATAAAAAAAACAGTTTGTTGAACCCCATATATCATTTAAGGAATCATGAATGCATTTCATACTTGGAATGTGGATGCATTGTAGTTACAAAAATATGGCTGTAGTTTTTGGTAGAGTTACAAGATCATCTGAGCTCACCAATGGTGAAACTATGAAAACCTTGTAAACTGCTTGTAAACATGATATTTCAAGAAAGGTAACATTGAGCTATCTCATACTACTTAGGATGTGGATGTTCATAGTTGGCATTTGGATTCAATAATTGCATAGTTTTTGGTGGCAGTCGAAGGTCATCTAAGGTCAAAAGAGATCAAACTTTGACAACCTTACATGTAACTGTGAGGTATCTAATACATGTATAGCTTGTGAACAACTCATTTTCTTTGCAAACCCCAATCCAGTGCCCCACAACTGGAAAAAAGGCAGTGGGTGCCGCTAGATTAAACCAAGAGTTATAAGTTGAGGCATAAAACCCTATCTAACTAACTAACCCATTGTTTTTGGCAGGAGGTCAAATGTTATGGGAGGTCATGAGGGGTCAAATTGTAAAAATTCTGCAAAACATGATATCTCAAGAAGGATAACTTTAAGGGATAAACCTCAGTGCGACAAAGCATTTCCTTTTTCGCAAGGAATCACTAAGCCTTTGGGCTTTCTGCTTATTTCTTGTTTTAGCTCAACTTTCAAAATGTAATGTGCAAATTTAAGTTCAAGGTTTTATTCTGGGTCAATGCCCCTCCCCCCATATTTGCAAAAGATGTTTGCTGTGAACCCATAATGGATCCATGCAGTGGGACTCCCCTTTACAGAGTTTCTAGCTGTCCAGTCAACCTCTGCCCCTCCATAGGTGACCGTGCTGGCCCTGTTCCCAATTACTCATCCTTTAAACTGTTGTGTGGAAAAGATTTACCTGTTGCTGAAGCTGTTTTAGGTATTTATATATCAGGAAAGAAGTTTGTTTAAGAATTTTGCGTACAGTAGCAGTTTTGAGTTGAACAATTTCTGAAACATGAAGTCAGTGAAAATCCCAGGGTTAATAGGGTTGCTGTACACACAGTATACTGTACTGCTACACATTTTTGCATGTTTAGCAATTTAACTAAAGTACCTTGAGCAGCCAAATAAAAAACTACCTGACAAAACAAAATTTCTTCGCAGCTGCACTTAACGGACAAACAAAGATGGTACAGTGAATGCTCTTTTGTCCAACTTTCTATAGTTCTTTTCTTATACCATGATAATTTAAAAATCTTTCATCCTGTAAGTAATAGTGTTGTTTGTCTTTTTCAGTTCGTGTGAAAATTGACAACAATGCCATTTTTATAATAGAATTCGAAAAATGAAAGTTTGTGCCTATTTTTGTAATTTTAAACTCTGTTAAAAGTGCACTTGCAGAACATTGTTTATTTGAGACTCATTTTTTTTTTTCAATTGTAGAACAATGTTCTTACTCATCAATTTTTATACCAACTTTAAGGTTACACTTTTGCACTATGTTTCAGAGGGAAGCTTTCCATTTAAATGTTCAAGGTTCCTGTATGTAACAAATGATGTGGGTCATGTGATAACACTGAACAAAGTTCATTCTCAAAGTAACTTATTGTTTCTGTGAATCATTCTGTGTCTGAATTATCAAAACATGTGCATAAAACCAATAGCATGGGTAGGTTATTATAACCCTTCATTTCACAACAATGCATGTTAATATAAACATTGATTTTGAGTGCATTAATGTAAAATGTTACTTTAAAATACAATTTGATTATAAAAAAAAAGAAAAAACTAGGTGACATGATGACTCTTGTACGTGATTGTGAGGCTCTGAATCGAGAGATAGCAATTAAATCAACGTTGCCTATAACAGTTGTATATTTTATTATCAGAATCAATCTCTTATTAAACTCCATTGTCTGTCAATAATCTTTGGAACAGTAGTCTTTACCATCAGTTTCCACCTGTTAACCTCCTTTTCACCATTGATGCACATCTTACCCATTACCATAACCCCAGCTCCTTCCCCTTTCCTTTCCTTCACCATTTCCATTGCAGGGATGTGCCCATGCAATGTGCCCCCCCCCCTCAATAGGGTGACCAGATTTTGAAAACTGAAATACAGGACACTACCTGAAATTAGGGTTGTGTGCACGTGTAGTGTGCATGCACAACAAGCGTGAAGTGCAAAGCCCCTAGTGGGTGGAGACCAGAGGCCTGTCTTAGGGCTCCTGGTGGGGTCCAGGGGCAAAGCCCTGATAGGGGTCGGGGTGTGAAGCCCCTGTAAGCTTCTGGATTTGAGTGCATCCAAAGCACCAGGAAGTCAGTAATTTGGTTCAAGTTATAAGTTACAAAAGGACCAAAAAAGTACTCAATATGTATTCAAGTCTCTCTTTATTACAAGACTGCAGAACCGACTAGCACTACCTTACATTAGCCGCCATGTAATACATGAATACTGGTGGGTGAGCAGGCTTTGGATGGTTGTAGTATTACCCACCTCTACTGTACATTCTATGTTGCTTGCAGTGGTCCATTCTACCACTGCAAAGTTGTGTTACCTCATTTGGTTCTGTTGCAAATAGGCATCCCGTAGAGGTTCAGTACGGGTCGACGTGGGACATATTAACCAAATACGGGACATCTGGTCACCCTTCTTCCCACCCAGCATGAAAAAGCTATGTCTTTCATTCATTAAAATATTCCAAATCCCATCTGGCATTGTGCCCATCTAGCATGGGCAAATCTCTACGTATTCCAAATAGAAGGTTCAAATTCGTATGTGCAAAAAGCAGGTACCCCCCTACCCTTAGACTTTGCCAGGGTTGCAGTCAATGCTCCTCACACTCAGAAAATACTGTTCACATCCCTTCCAATTACTGTATTCCCCCCCCCCCCCCCCTCAACATTACTATTTCTATCCCTTTCTCCCTTTTCACTCCCCCATTCCCATGTTGACCCCTTTCCATTTTACCTACATTCTAAAAGTTAACTACCTTCTAATATGCAAGCAATACTTGTAACATTGGAAGTTGGATTCTCTGCAGCTTTTGCATTGTTGAATTCAGTATTATTTGATCAGTACAGTGACTGCTGCTCTAGTGTTTAAATTTGCTATATCTACAGTGTAGATAGATACTGTGTACAAATGTAGTGTGATTGCTTGAGAGTACAAGCACACATCGCTTCCATAAGAATGAGTACAAAATATTGAAGTTTACATTATAACAACTTTGCTTTAGTGGAGTTAAGGGGTTCAGATGACTCCCTGTTATGATGACTGTGCTTCCCATTAGTGAGTTATGATCAGACCCCTTAGAACATAAATATACTGAAATTTTACAATTGCTGGACTAGTTTGCATACAAACATCTTTGATTCTTCAAATATTATGTAACATACCTTGAAAACACCATACCCCCGAGATAGCATTCATATTTTAAATTTCATTCAAATGTTAAAACTTCTATCAGGAGTTCCAGTCAAATGAAAACACCATTCTACCCCATTACTCAACTTGGCTGCAGGCTTGGCATTTAACTATATAAATGCCATGAGCAGAGGGTATGATTATAGGCAAATGAGCCCAAGGGTGAGTATGAATAGGGCAGCTAGACTTACTTAAAGTCTGCTTTAGCATATGTTGAAACCTTCTGCAACCCTCTAGGCATGTTCTACAAAATTATTCTACTGTTCTAGCATCGTTTTGTAGCCCCCCCCCCCCTCCCCCACAAAGTTATTGTCATTCCCAAAAGAGGCCATGGACTCTAGTTTCTTGAACAATGCTTTAGTAAGTACTTTTTTCATTGGTATTATGGTTGCAGTTACCTATTGATCCAGTTGTTCTCCTACAGTAATTCACAAGGTGCAGTAATCAGAGGTATAAGAGGAAACCTGCTATCACCCCTCAGTTTAGTTCTTCCACTCCACTGCAGTTCTGGTGCTGCAGTAAGAATTGTGCTTGGGTTATGGATGAGATTGACTTTAAAGGGCATATATTCTGTTCAAGGCCTAAGCTTTGATTTAAATGTTAACTGGATATATTATACATGTAGCACAAGCATTCTGCCTTCTGTGCCCACTTTGATGTCTGAGGTTGTTGATGGGCCACTCCTAGATAAGTGATGGACCAGTTATCAGTATTCAATATTGGCGTGGACCCATATTCCTCATATGTATCTGATATCAGTGTTGATAAAATTTACCTAAAAATGCTGATACTGCTCCCTTTATTTAGTACAAAATATACATTTTTTTTTTCTTTTTTGACCCAGTTTTATCCGATGTAAAAGTGACATTTCATGGTAAATTACATCGTGGCCAATGGTTTTGTATGTCAAGTCATTTCCAATATATCTGCAGTATATGTATTTTAGTAGTGCAATTGTCTGCTTGAAATAAAATTTGTCCTTGAAGGGCAGTTGAGTGACCACAAATGTGGGAGAAACCTAGGCATATAAATTACAACTTCACATTGGGTGGCTAACCAACTCAACAATTAAGCTCACATTTGGTTTACTTTTGAAAGGCCAGTTCAGATGGGAAAACCATAGATTGCTCTGGGATGAAAAACCCACCTTACTTTGACCTGGCTGGGGATTTGAACACCAAACACTCCTGCTGCTAAGCTCCATTGCTTCAAATGCCACGACCTTTATCCACTCGGCCACAGAACCGGTTTATAAAACAGATAAGTAGTATTGGGTACTGTTATTCTGATACAACACTATCCTAGATGATTGAAATCAAATACTGTAACTGGCATGCAAGTTTCATTTTGTATGCAATATCTCCTTCACAAATCCCTGGACAAATTTCTTTAGAGTAGGTTTGGAAGTTGAGTGTAAAGCCAGTCATAGTTATTTACCAGGACTTTTCTCATCTATATTCAGATTGGAATAGCCCTTTAAAGTACTTGCAGTTTGAGGCAAACAAAACTTGATGACCAAAGATACGGATGTATCACTAGGCTCAGAGGTCTTTTAATTTGAACTAGGCTAAGAAGTCTTTAGTTTGAATAACATGTCAACATGATTTGTTTGATGATAGTGTCTGTACACACTGTTAGGGGTTGCTGATAGACAATTCAAACTACACATATCTTGTTCCATTGCTGAAAAGGAAAGGCCCATGTACTGTATGGGTAGCATAAATGCTACATACATTAGGCTTGGGCTGTGGCACTTAGATCTCACCAGTTTTGAATTGCTAATTTTGGTCACTTTATTAAAGATTCCATTTTGAGACTGGAATCTGAAAGTTCTCACTGTGTCTGCCAGCTTGGATCCAGTTTCACGAAAGACTTACAGGAATAAAGACACGTCTAGTAGCTTTGCAGTCTTGAAAATTTTTGTGTCAAAGGGCTCAGAATACCCATGTATTATATATAATATTTTAGTAAAGATTATAACTTATGATAAGCCTTAAAACAGAAATAGCCTTGGTAAATGTGGTGACAGTTTTAAACTATGGTAGCAACAGAAATAGCATTGGTGATTGTGTGGTAGCCTCAAGTCAATGACTTGGTGACCTCTAGTATCAATTTTACAGACTCTAGACCAGTGGTTCTTAACCTGGGGTAATTACCCTCAGGGGTTAATTTTGGTATCTCAGGTGGGTAATTATTGATCGCGATCCTGTGCAATACTTTTTTTAATTATTCCAGGTCTGTAAGATTACTCCCAAGTCCGACGATCTGACACTGTGGTGGATGTAAGTAGTAACCGTAGTACGATTACGGTACCAGACCCATTTTAGTGCATTCACATATTTGGGAGATGATCAGGGTCCACATTAAGGATTTTGTTTTGCATAGCAAAACTGCTATGCATTTTTTATGTTGTATAGCAATTAACAGTTATTTTTTCAATCTTTGTATAGCTACTGTGCTCATTTGCATCGCAAAATGGAATGCGATACAGCTATTGCTGACACTGGAGATGATTAACTAGAACCCATTTAGGACGGCTTTATGGAAAAGTAAAGGATTATATATTGGAAAACTGTCTCCAAATTAAAGTTAGGGTACTTTAGGAAAACAAGTTAGGGTCTGTTTTCCAGGGATATTGGGCATGTTCTTTCAGTGTCGTCAAGTTATTACCAGGTTATGATCATATAACGGTCCTAAAGGTCATTGTCATTGTCCACAGGCATTCTCTTTGCTGTGAATGTGAACTATGGAGAAAACCACTTTTGATATATTTTAGGAGGGGGGATACATAGGGTGTCTGATTGGAAAGGGGGTAATGGGATGGGGTGTCTGATTGGAAAGGGGGTAATGGGATGGGGTGTCTGATTGGAAAGGGGGGAATGGGATGGGGTGGCTGATTGGAAAGGGGGGAATGGGACGAAAAAGGTTAAGAACCACTGCTGTAGACTAACACAAGTCCACAACTTTAAGGGACTTGAGTCATTTCTTTCAAAGTACATGACTCGACTTGAGTCTGTAGAAAAGCTTGAAACACTTTGTCTGACTTTAGTCTTGGAATTTAGAGACTGGACCTGACTTAAGCCTTTACCTACAGTGTCTTGACTATGCTCAAGTCATCCCTCCACATACCCTGTGGCTAGATTTTAATAATTAATGCCAAAATTAGCATGTTACTATTAAAATAAACTTACCTGATGAGGGATTTTATTAGACTCACCTCACACAAGGTGAGTGGATTTAGATTTAATCATGTGACCCAACGTGACTCTACCTAAATACACAGGTACTCAACATGATCGACTCTCAACTAAATGGTGAGTCAAAATGACCCATTTCCACCTGAAATGTTAGACTTGACTGAAGTCTTCATGCCATGTGACTCCACATGATTCGAGTCTTGACACAATATGACTCAACGTTACTCAAATCTTGACACCCTATTACTTAGTGTGACTGAAGTCTTGACACCCTGTGACTTGATGTGACTTGAGACTCTACATCATGAATTGAGAGTGACTCTACATTAAGTGACGTGATAAAAACACTGCTGTACTGCTAGTAATTCCAAAATCTAGCGGAATCATCTCTTTAATTTACATTGAGTGGTAGAAGTTAAAGAATGGCTCATCGAAACTCATACATCACAGTATCTGACATGGTCCACTAAATTGGTGTCGTAGAAATACTCTTTAAGTTGAACTTTTGCTTGATAATGATGTAATTTATTATTAAACATATTCTTATTTTAGTTGCATTGAGTCCAAATTTAGCCATCGATTTTCTTGACATTCTAATCCCTATGTTTCTAAGTGGCCTCTTGCAAGAGTGGCCTGCGACATGCACTGAAGTGGCCCTTTGAAGAAGACTTGAGGCGGCCAAAATTTAAATTTGAAAAGAAGCTCAATAGTGGAGTCCTGGCTTCTGCAATAAATCTGTAGTAAAAAGTCACGCGATAGTGGCCCCCCAAAACACTTGAAAACACCCCGTTCTAACCACCAGGTATTCATGATGGTGTGGATGCCACTGCTGAGCTTAGCTGTGCTGTCTAGCCTCTTTTCCTTGCCTTACCCCTTTCTTCCAATTCACATGACCATGACGACATTCAGTGCTAGGTTAAGCCTACTGTAGAAGCCTTTCATGTAGCAATGCTCGCCAGCTGCATACGGCACATTGTAGTGATCTGTGCACATCAGTACAGTATGGATTTTATATGGCAAGTTTAATAGTACAGTAAACTCACACCAGCATACCAGCATGTTGTGGATAAATTGAAATACTCAGCCTTCCTCTAAATCATTATGTCAAGTACTATTCTGCCTACATGTCCCAAAACAATCAAACTACATATGCTCATATTAATGGATGAACTGTAACATTCAAATGTCCTCTGCTAACTGATCAGTATGAACCTAAGATTTGCACGATACAATGAGACCAGGGACAGGGATGGGTTGCACGATACAATGAGACCGGGGACAGGGATGGGGTGGGGGGAGGAGGAAGAAGACTGGGTGGAAGGGGACCGGCATCCAAAACTTTGATTGATATGTCTACTACCAACTTTCCATATTAACCAAATTTTGCAAAGTTATTGGGGTGGGGGGTAGGGAAGGAGGGGAAGGGAAGGGAGGAGGCAGGAGGGGAGGTGTGTTGTAGGGGAAACAACAAAGGAAATCTGTTTTTCTTGTTTGTGCCAGGTGATGAATTTATATTGCACCTTATTCCCGTTTGCCAAACTTAGTTTTGGAGATTTCTGAAAAACAGGCTTGATCTTAAGTTGCAACAGCATGATGACATGTGTGGGTCTGTGTATACTTTTGTGTGTGGTTGTGTATATTAATTTTGCAGATATACTCACCCCTTGGATATATATATGCTATCTACAGTTGTGTTAACACCATAACCCAGTGTCTGCCAGTTTGGCTTGAGGCCCGTTATGTCATGATCTACCTCCTCTGCAAACTTCCATCTCGGAGGATTTTATGCTCTGTGCAGTTTTGCCAAGTGCCATCTCGGCAATCTTGGTATCAGATTTTATGCATAGTGCTTCTCATTATTATTGTTTCACTATCACATAGCCCTGTTTCCTGATGCTTGTGAGTCCAAGTTGTAGGAGATTTTTGGAGGGAAAATTTTTAGTATAGCTTTAGTTGTTTAGGTACTAGTTGTCTTATATACCACAGTTTAGGTCTGCCAGTTGTGTAGCCTTATGCATTGCTGTTACTATACAGTGTATGCTACACACTTGATTGGCATGAAGGTGTATATTTGTGACCACTCTGCCCGTAAACATTTCTCGAAAAGGTTAACTGTGACTGAGCATTCACTTTATGTGTTTGGATGGCTTTTATTGTGGGAAAGAACGAGGTATTGGTTGTGGTTAAGGTTGAAATCATTTGGAGTCACTGTTTTCCAAGGGATCAAATGTGAATAGTTTGTAAAACTTAATACAAAGTATTGAAAGAGGAAGCATATATATCTTATATGTGGTTTGTGGATGTGTTACATTGAGTAGAAGAAACCTGCAGCCCTTGGTCAAGGTTCAAGGCCATGTGTCTCATGTTAGGTGATAAGAGGTCAAACTCTAAAATTAAACACATCTCAAGAAGTATATTGATGAATATGATATTTGGCATATGTTAATGCATAAATTTGTATTCAACAGATTAGCCCTACAGGTATTTTTTCTTTAGGGGAGGGGGATAGAATGGTCATAATTTAATTGCAGATCTAAGAGGTCATGACATTTAAGAGACAGTTTGTGATGAATTTGTTGAAGTCTAGTGTAAGTAGTGTCACCAACCTCAATGCATTTTTTGCTGATTATAGTTTCTTTCTCTTTATTTTAGTTGCTGTTACTATATTTATGGTAATCCTGCTGGCCATACCTCTAACTATGATCATTCTTGGTAAGTATAAAAATAGCTTCTGTTTATTTTTCAAAGACAGACTCATTTGTGTGGATAATAAAAGCATGTACCGTAAAAGTTGTATGCCTGTCCGGATCTCTAAAAAATGGAAACCAGTTTTTTGGCAGGCCAAATACCAACTTGTAGTCAAAACCCATTTTATTTCACACTGTAAGCTCATTGTTGATGCTTTTCTTATGGATGGTTTACTTACCATAGTCACCAAAGAAATATTCATTTATGAAACAGAATGCTTTGTAAGTTCTTTAAGTCAAATTAATTTTAGGAACATATCTGACACTTTAAACAAACAAAACGTGAGGTGTTGGTTGTGATATTTGGGGCTTCACAGCTTTTCCCAATCAGAGGCCAGAACAGAACAGTCTCTTGCAGTTTGGAATTATGTCAGGTTAGCCATATATACATGCTTTTATGTACTGAACTAGTAAAACAGTGTGCAAGTAGTAACACAGTTGTTTGTTTACAACAAAAGCAATTATGTTTACGACAGGAGCAGTTGCGTCATCTATTTATACGTACTGCCGTGCCAACACTGGGGCCCAGACAGTACTTTTGAAAGTCAATAGTAAACTTTCACAAATGGTACATTGTCATGCGTGTGAGTTTGAACCGTCTCGATTTGTTTAAATTTACTTCTATCGTACGTTTTTAGTATCGATAGTTAAATGCTAGCATCTTGCACGTAGAACATTGATGATTTGCATAATTTAAAAATGATTTTACCTTCAATCTAGGTGTATATGTTTGGCATGCTGAATGTGGTAGTGGAGTTTGTGATATAGCTTAGGCTGAGTTTAGGCTATTGCAACTCTTGTTAGGCTTTGTATAACCTGTACTTGTACATCTTAGGCCCACAACTGGCAGCAATTGCAGGAGAACATGTATGCTTGCAAGCATGGGAAATCTCTTTCTTACAGTATGATCATGAATTCATGCAATAAATTGGTGCTGATGCTTTCTTTGTACAGTAAAAATATATTTGACTTTTTATGTAAGAATTTTAATTGCTATGAAGTTTGTCTTATTTTAGGACACATAAGCACATTTATTTGGGTTAGTTACATATAGTATGCTTAGTTTTCAGTTAAATTTTTCTTCACTGAATGAACCTAAATTGGTTTAAATCGGTATTTCCCCTGCAATCTGTTTGTGACACAGCCCAAAAAGGTTGTCACACTTTTGCTGAAAATTGCCCAAACTTCAAAATTTTCATGTTAGTCAGAAGAGGGAAGGGAGGTTGCAATTAGTTTCTTTCTAACATATATTTCTTAATGTTCTTGGATCTTGAAATTGTTCATCTTGTTCAAGAGTGTGGGAATCCTAGACATGCAGTCACATAGCCAGAAAAATTTGTGTAGGGGATCTCCGGGGGGAGCTCCACCATTTCAAGGATTAGAGGGCTTCAAATATAGAATCGTACTTGTATATTTTTTCTGAATGTAAGGACCTAATTTTTCCAAAATTTTCAAAGGGTAGGGGGTGATGCCTATTTTTTCTTTTAGTACCTAAAAAATGTACGGTTAGTTTTTATTTTTTGTTCCTATCAAAAGTAAATCCTTTCAATCCAGGATGGTCAATTTATGATTCAAAATTGCACCCCAAAGACATCCTTTTTCATCATGTTGATTATTGATTCCTTGACGTAGTCAGAGGAATCTATGCGATGGTGATGCCGTGCGTGTGTGTGTATGTGTGTATGTGACGCTTTGCTTGTAAACACTCTGTCTCAAGAAGGGTAACCTGTACGGATCTCATAGTTGGCATGTTGATACCCCTTATTGAGTAGATGATCCCTATTGTTTTTTGGTGAAGGCCAAAGGTCATTTGGGGTCACCAGAGGTCATATGATAAACACCTTGGAAACTGCTTGTAAACACTCTATCTCAAGATGTGTAACATCAAGGAATCTCATACGTGGCATGTGCATGGCCCATATTAGGAAAATGATCCCTATCATTTTTGGTAGAGGTCAAAGGTCATTTGGGGTCACCAGAGGTGAAAAGGGTCAAAATTGTCCAAGCACAATATCTTTGAATGTAGAACTTGGTTTAACTTGAAACTTGCTGTGTGACTTGCTTTTATGTATTACATACTTGTCCTAAAATTTCATGAAGATTAGAAGTCATTTGAGGTCAAAATTGGCATTTTCTTTCAAGGTCTTCATTCTATGGTAGCTCTGATGGACCATTCATATCAATGATGTCGTAACGATCTACGTATACTTATTGCACGCTCTGTAAAACTTAACCATACCCCATGGGCATCCGTATCCAGAAGATCATAATAAGCTGTGAGCTCTGGTATTCGGCTCTCCCATTGGATAGTTGTCATGACGTAGTGACTTTCTCATGACGATAGGCCGAAGTATCAAATGGGAGGACCGGATGTCGAAGGAGGGAAATTCCCTTAATGTATGTGAAGTCACCATCGCAGCGACTAAATGTGATGTCTGGAAACCAAATTTTCGCGGAGAAATGTTTCTATTTTTTAAGACATTTTTGGTCCAAACTTATTGGAAGATTCATGTGTATTGAAAACCGTCAAGGTACGCTGTAAATAAGGTGAATAAAATCGTGATTCAGTTAGGCAAAGTTGCTACCGAAAGGCCATGAAGTGCACTACCTTTCCACTATTATATAGCCTGTATAGGGTATTTACTGTATAACGCTAGGACTGCCTGTGCTTGCATGTAGGCTAATGATTAGGCCTAGCCTACAATTAAACCTACCTACGAGTGTAGCCCTAGTCTGGAAAGTTCGTATCTGCTACATTGAATTTTTACGCCAGTCACCTTTTTTCCTCAATTTTTATGCCACGCCAAATTGTTGTACTGTCTTTTAAGTACAGTGTGTAGGCTTATGTAAAAGACAAGAAAATCACGCCATCCAATTGGTGTATGAGGTCTTTACTGCACGCCGAAAATCTTCGGCGTAACTTACATGTTTTCCGACGGGGTCTAGCCTAGGCCCATACTGGAAAGTTCAACAGTTTTCATGCAGATGTGGCAAATGAAGTTGTATGCCATACTGGCTTTGGTGCACAACGGCGATGTCATTGTGGCATAACAAACAATAATGTTAGCCTAGCCTGCATCCTAAGCCAAATACAGTATGCCTAGGCCTAAGCCTATGTCTGCAGTAACAAACAGTAATGCACTGTAGTGTCAGGATTATTCTTTCTGAGACAGGGGTGTTAGTAAGTTGGCATGGCATAGTCCCCTGTAAGGTTTCATGGTACCACTGAAATTTAATTGGTAGCCTACTGTCCGTTCCACCACAAACGGTACCGGTATAGGCCTACCGCAATACTGGTACCATAAGAGAAAAAAGTCCAAATTTTAACACAAGAAAATACCTGCAAAAATGTTTGATTCGTCAGCTCTAAGCTTGTAAAGTGATATTCATCCAGGGTTGTAGCTACGCTGGTCCGCATCAGGTCAGTGAACCACAACAAATATATGCTGCTAATAGTAGCGGGTAGGCTACAACCCTAACGTTATGAACACATTTCATGCAGCAAATTTTTCGTGACTGTTTTGCAGCAAATCACATAGACAGTAGGCCACATTCGATCTATCGACTCATATGTATAGGTAGTCGACCAGGTACAGTCCATTGATTTGCGAACAAAATCGAACAGATATTTATGTAGTAATATAGTGCATGCATGCATTACTTACCCCTGCATATGATGCTATAACACTTAAAAACAAACGTGTGAGCCTACACCCTGTGTTATGCAATACATGGTAGGATGGTGTGAAATAGCTAAGTAGTTGCATGGCAGTACTGTAGGCTTCAAAGTATTTCCTTTTATAGTTCGTTCTGTGAGAGACTTTTGGCTACGATTACGGCCGGGATGTGGCAGCAATATTTTTACTCTTGATATTTAAGAGAAGTGAAGACTTGACTCGCAATAAAAACAAAATGATGTGAGCATTGTTACATAGCAATTGTCACTGCCATTCTCCCGACTGTTGGCTCTGGCCCAACTATGTACTATTGAAAATGGAATATTGGTACATGGATGTCAGTAAATGGTTCCTTGGACCCTTATTGGCAACATTCATGGAGTGGCTCCACCATATGTTACCCTGGACTTGGCCTGAACTGTGTCCACTGTGGTGCTATGGTAGAAGGGATTAGAGCACCAACTCTTCCCTTAAGGGTGCCATATGATATTGCTAATGGGGTTTGTGGCAAATTGTACTTACCTGATTACGTTTCGTTCAGTCGCACTTCCACCAACTCTTCCCTTAGGGGTGCCATATGATTTTGCTAATGGGGTTGTGGCAAATTGTACTTACCTGATTACGTTTCGTTCAGTTGCACTTCCAGCAAGCAGTCACTTCGTGCTGTGCTTTCAGTACGTTAGTAAATTTAAATCTGCACACTGTATACTATGCATAGTAGTGTGTAGGCCTATACTTACGAAACCATTATGCCGTAAGCTCATTTTGACAAAGCTGTATGTTTACATATATAATTTTTCATAAATATTTTTGTAATCCTCAATGGGTTAATAATATAATTTTCTATAATAGCTTTAAACTTAGATGAGTTACAAATACAGCACAAAGCTGTTTTTGCAACTTTATTCTCCTTCAAGTTAAAACAAACATCACAAGCATGGGTGGAAAAAGCTGGGAGGCTCCTTCCCAGGAAATTTTTGCATTTAGAGTGAAATGTTAGCAACTGGAGGGAAATTGTCCTTTTTATACATCAGAATATGGAAAGAACTGAGGGAAATTTTACTCCCTTCCCGGCTGTGTTTCCTCTAAGAAATTATCCATTGGGTCAATATACCCAATATGAGAACATTTGACTCACTAGGAATTTCAGTGCCATGCGTCTACACTGCATCAACTTTAGGAACAAATGAAACCCTATTTTTTATTTTTTGCCATGAACATCAGTGCATCAAATCTATTCATTGCATCAAAGTCGCGTCATAGCAGCTTAGGAGAAACACTGCTTCCCGGGAAATAAACATTTTTTCCAGCACTGATCACAAGGGTACTCATTAGCAACGTAGGATAACATTAAAATTAACATTTCCGATGTGAAATTTGTGATTGGTACAGTGTGGTGAAAATGATTATCAAGTGAACGTTTCATGTTTGTATTTTGATATAAAATCTCAAGGCAGTTATCCAATAGATATGGTATTTATATTTCAGTAATATTTCATTCAATTGTATTTTTAAAAAAATATTTTCGCAGTACCGTCGGGTATGGTTCTCAGCGATATTTCGGTACCTTAATTATGATGGGTGGTAACGTATCGGTACCAGTACTTACATAAATACCGGTATACCATGAAATGTAAGTCCCGTTGCATGATAAATTTGTGGCTTACAGCATACAAACTTTTCAGCATGGGTATAGGGGGTAGGCCTACTATGTGAATTTGAGAAAGATCGAGACCAGACAAAGTTTTTGATTCCCTGACGTAGTTAGAGGAATCTATGCGACGGTGATGCCATGTGTGCTGTATGTATGTGTGTGTGTATGTCACACTTAGAGCTATCTTAAGAAGGGTAACCTCAAAACTTGAGTTTAGGGAGAGAACATCATCGGCAAATGCTAAAATATGTTTAAATAGTGCTCACTCTTATCATATCCTTGCAATTAGTGCTTTGAAGATTGCTTTTTAAATTTCATTGTCAAGGAATCACTAAGCCTTTTGGCTTTCTGGTTCATGAACAAGCTTTTGCCATGAATAACCTGTGAACAACTGTGCAAGGTTTCAGGCACAAATAATGAAAATCCTTAGAAGAAGAAGGGTTTTATGGCCAAAATTGGAAAAGGAAAATAATCTCTATTGATTCCAAATAACCATCAATCAGACACAAAATTTGTGAGGATATATTTCTGTGACATGTTCCATATCCTTTGCAAATTTCAGAGCCATAGCTTTTACAATGGCCAAGAAAACAATTTAAAAGGCCATAATCTCTGAACACCTTGCCAAACTGCTGTTGCGATCGCATCACTTCGAGTGCAGTGTTCTGGTCGCAGTAAAAATTCTTAGTTGATACAGTATGTCATGCCACATATGTACCAGGATGTGTAATTTCGTAAAGTTGGATGATTTGGAGATTCAGAAAGTAGGAAATTTTTGTTTGTTTCTTTTAGGATGGTTTAATACAACTGTAGCCATTGCATGGGTCAGATTTGATAGCTTATTATACACTCAACTTTGCTGGAGTGAAACTGAAATTGAAAACCAGGTTATTGCAACAGGCAAGGATAAATGTTGTGTTTGCTTATGAAGCAGTTTATTTATAGATCCTTGTCTAAACTGATAAAATGTATTTGCTGGGTTGACTCCTCACTTACAGCTAAATATGTTTTGCGGAACCGAAAATTACAATTTATGTGAATGTATATTCTGACATACTTTTTTTGGAGGATGGGAGAACCTCCCTTTGCCCCCCTCTCCCCCACCCCACCCCCTGATTTTTTGATGGCGCACAGTATTTTAGCAATCACAGGAGGGAGCAACCCATACAGTGCAAGCACTTGCTAACTACACTTTCCAGTCATTTTGTTTGTAATGAAATTGCTTCTTTTCAGTAAAATTTATAATGATCATCAGTATAGTCACATTTTTAAGGGATAAATAAACGAGGCTGCTGCTGCTGCTTAGAAAAAAAAAACATTGGGGATGAGTAGATTTGTAAACACCTGGTATGTGGGCTCACTTTATTGTGTAGAGCTGGGGTGTTTTAGTGGTACATGGATGCAGTATTTTTCTAAAAAGGAGCCTATTGTTTTGAGTTGAGGTTGGAAGTTACCTGAGATCACCAGAGCTAGGTCAAACTCTAAATATCCTTTTAAACATTATAATCTTTTTCACTCCTACCGACTTCACCTCATCTATTATATATGTGAACAATCCATCTACCACAGGATTAGACTTGGTAAAGTTAATCGGTGCAGAGGTGGCGCTATCTTTACTTTGGGGCCATGACCTATGAGGTCACCCTCATTTTGTTTTCTGCGGAATTAGGACTATCGTGCTTCTCTAGATGCTTGATATTTCAAGTTAAGATGCATCACTTTCACACTAGGTAGATGGATGCAACAATTTTCATGGAGAGAACCATATTGTTTGTGGTAAATGTAGGCGTAGCACCACAGGGGGGCAGGGCAGGCATTTGCCCCCCCCCATGGTTTTTCAACCCAAAAAATAAAATCGTCTAAAAAACGTTTTAAGACACATAATTTTGTAGGGGGTGGGTCGAGGTGTTACAGAATGTCACCCATCTATCACAAGCCAGTGAGCCACAACTGGAAAAAAGGCCGTGGTCGTCTCGACTTGAACCAGTTGGTTGGAAACTGGGACGTTAAACTTCATCTAACCTAACCTAACCTAACCTAACCTAACCTAACCTAACCCATCTCATCATCATCATCATCGATGTTGTTGGCCTTAGGCCATTTCATCGCTCAATAAACCAGTCAGATGGGGAAGGATCCCACCACGCATGCTCTGTAGTCATAGATCCCAGGAAAAAACTTCCAGTATGCATCTAATCTGGACTTAAAACAGTTTGTAACAACTCACTGTGTGAAAAAGTTCTGCCTTAGCCTTGAATTAAATCTCAGCCTGGTCAACTTAAATGAATGACCCCTAGTAGGAGTATCTTTAGCTCTAGTAAACAAGGTATGAGTAGAAGTTATGGCACCAGTCATAAATTTGTACACATAAATCATATCCCCTCTCAAACGACGACATGACAAAGTGGGCAGTTCCAAAATACAGAGTGTTTCCTCATATGAAAGAACAGCAAAACCAGGAATAATCGCAGCCTCAATCTCATCAACTTCCTTTAAATAAAGAGGTGTCCAGGCAGGTAATCCATATTCAATAATAGGCCTCACCATGGCTTTGTATAACAATAAAAAGGAGTTCCTATCAAGATACAGAAATGTTCTCTTTATGATACCCAAAGTTGAATTTGCCTTAGCAACAAGTAATGAAGTATGATGTCTAAAATTTAAGTCTTTGTCCATCATTGCCCCTAGGTCCTTCTCAGCAGTCACTATATTTAATAGCTGCCTAGTACCATCATAGTTCTGCATGGAATAATGAAACTGGGGATTAGATTGACCAAGTCTAAACACATGACATTTGTCAGGGTGGAACCTCAGCTGCCACTTTTCGGACCATTTAAAAATATTGTCAATATCCCTCTGAAGAACTTCACAATCCTGTACAGTGTTTATCCTCCTGTTGGGCTTTGTATCATCAGCAAAAATTTTGGTCTCGCAACAACTGACATACTCTGGTAAATCATTGATATATATCAAAAATAAAATAGGTCCCAGAACACTTCCTTGTGGTACACCACTAGATATAGGAGCCCAGTCTGAATACTGACCCTCCACTACCACCCTTTGCTGACGATTGGAAAGAAAACACTCAATCCATTTTAAAATACCACCACTTACGCAGTAACTCCTCAGCTTTGCTAGCAACTGGTTGTGTGGAACTTTATCGAAGGCTTTCATAAAATCAGTATAAATGACATCCACATTGTCCTGATGGTCTAAATAATGAGTCCAGTCGTCCAAAACATCAATAAGCTGTGATACACAGGATTTTCCAGCAAGAAAGCCATACTGTGCACTCGAAAACAATCTATCACAATATTAGTTAAATTGTTTGTTACAAAATACCTGAAACTTGCAATCCCCGGATGGATAACGTTTTCTGTTTTCTCCATTGTTTACGTGAATGCAGGTTAAGTATTACATAAACACTAAGGCCATTAAACATAACGCGCAAACAAAAAGGGCATAGGAACCGAGAGTAAAGCTAAAACAGTACAGTAGTATACCCTTAAGCCAAGTTATTGTGAGACCTTACACATATGGTGTCACAGAGAAAAAAGTTTTCCCTCTCTTGGAGAAAAGGTGTATATCATTGCAAGTTACACCAAAAAATACAGACAGCTAATTTGTGCATCAGGGGATACGCCTGATCCATGAATCTCTGTCTAACCAAAACCCCAACCTTACCCGTAACTCGGAATATATTTTCGTCCTGGGGAATCTTCGGTCTTTAGTGAACCTTCGACCAAGTGAACCTTTCGTCTATGGGTATTCCCCCCTGTCTGGATTATGTAATGTTTGGCAATCTCAAACATTTACTGTCTCTCCATTCCCAGCATGTGACCATTTAAAATTTAGAACATGAACATATATATTGGGGGTATCATGAGTCAATCACTTAACGAACATTTTGACAATAAAAATATAAAAAACATTTAGTAAAATGAATTAAACTTTGAAGTAATATTATATGTCTCCCTTATTGCATACGCATAGGAAGCGGGGGGCTGGGGGCTAAAGCCCAGTCAAAAAACCTGGGGGGCAGAAGCATACTACTTCCCCCAGTATCCAAGGTCAGAAACCCCTTATTTGTCTCTTCGGTAAAAACTATAAAAAATTTTCAGTAATTTTCCTTAAAATTTGCCCAAAATGTTGCACCAAATTGCATCTGAGGACCCTCAAATACCCAAAAATTTTTCAGAGGGGAGGGGGACACCCCTCCCCAGGACAGCGATCCGAAATAAGGTTCAGCCCCCAGTCTCGAAAAGTTACCTACGCCTATGCCTTATTGTACTTTATTTTGGTGTTGTCTCGACTAAGTAATCCATAGAAAACGAATTTTAAATAGTAGGTGCATGGCTGTACACAACACAATCTTTATGAAGAAATCTTGAGTCAATCAGAAAAAGAGCAAAGAAAAACAGGGCGATGCCACATGGGCAGGGGGCAACCGCCTCCTATCATTTGCAAGAACAGGGGAAAGACAGAAGGAAAAGAACAGGAAAAAAGAAAAGGAGAAAACGAAAGAGAAGAAGGGGAAGTGAAGGAGAAAGAAGAAAGGAGGAGGGTGGAGTAGGCATATATTTGATCCATATAATTAGTCCAAAGCTTCCAGGAGGCCCTATTCCGGTGTCTGCCAGCCTTTAGATACCTTGTATAATGCATATATGAAGCAACGAAAATATTCGTAATAGTTCGTGTTTCTGTCGACTCAACGCACATATTTTTGAGTGAAAACATACCCATACATAAAAGGGGGGGGTGGCTTCAGGAGGTTTGCTGACTACATACCGTTCTCTTAGACAATAAAAGCTACTCTCCTCTTTCACTAAACCAAAACTTAAAATTCAATAAAATTATTAACACTTTTCAGCCATATATGATAGCTCAAAAAATACCAAAGACATCACCATTTTGCATCTAAGCAATCTTAAATTGATAAAATTTCTCAAAGGGGAGGGGACACTCCTCCCCTTAGACCCCTCCCCAGAAAAGCATCTTTCCCCCAAGCAAAAATTAAAATTCAATAAATTATGAACACTTTCTTACATATATGGTCAGTTCAAAAATATACCAAAGACATCACCATTTTGCATCTAAGCAATCTTAAGTTACTAAAAAATTTCTCAAAGGGGAGGGGACACCCCTCCCCAAAAAGCATCTTTCCCAAACCAAAAATTAAAACTACTAAATTATAAACTTTCCAGCCATATATGATCAGTTCAAAATATGTACCAAAGACATCATCATTTTGCATCTGAGCAACCTTAAATTAACAAAAAATTTCCCAATGGGGAGGGGGACACCCCCTCCCCCAGGACGGTGATCACTCATCTCACGCTTTGCCCCCCCCCCCCCCATCGAAATATCCTGGTGCTGCCCCTGGGTAAATGTCAAAGGTCATGTGAGTTACCAGAAAATCAAACTTCCGGAACTTTGTAAATATGTCATTGTTGGAACCATTGATATGTACCACCTTTGTTACATGGTAGATGTCAAGTTTATTGTCACATGGAAGTCCCTAGAAGTCAAAGATGAAAATCTCCTGAAGTGCATAGCAGGAAGATGCTACTCTTACCTTAGGGTAGCATCTCCCTCTGCTGGACTCACGTTGTAACAGTTATCCAGTTGCCCCTGACTACCAAAATCTGTGACAGACAACCCAAAAGTAACAGGTTGGTTGTCCGATGGACAAGCAAAGTTCATGCAAGAAGAAAACAGATGGCATCTAGGGTAACTTCAAAATTTACTTTTGGACAATTAAAGTTTCTTTTGGACCATCAAAATATTCTGTAAATCAAGGCCTGCTGTATCTCTATATTGTCTGGGGCAACTCTAAGTGTCATAACTCTTGGCCAAGAGTTGAGTAGTGACCCCAATTTCCTTTAGGAACATGCCTGCTAAGAATTTTCAGTACTGGCACAAAGTTGCACAAAAAGTAAATTATTTTATATGGTCTGCATTTGTGGTCATTTTGGGACAAAAACTGGATCTTTTAGTCTAGTTCACCTTGAATTCTCTGGCATGTGCATTGGGCAGTTTGCACCTTTGGCTGTTGTAAAAAGCCTGTATAGTGTAGGATCACGGAGTTGCTATTTGTCAAATAGCTACTCCCTGGTGGGATAGTATTGATACTCTCTAGCTGATGTTGCATATGTGGAGAGGTTTGTGTGAGAGAGTGGGGGGGGGGGGGAGGGTCCTTTAGGCAAAAGTTGTTGTGTGGGGAAGAGGGATAAAGGGCCCTTGAGGCAAAATTTACTGTTTGAAATGTGAAATTAAGTCAATGGCAGCATCTCCAAAAAGTGTGTGTGTGTGTGTGTGGGGGGGATATATCCTTTAATCTCCTCAGGATTTCTGCTTATGACCAAGTTTGTCTTTGTTGAAGGTCAAGTGTAGTATCTTGTTACTTGAGGCTTTTTCTGTATTTTTCTATAATTATACTGCTACAGTTAAGGGATTTCTATGCTAAACCGTTACCCTGCAGATGTATCAAAGTGGAGCGAACAGAAGGTTCTTGAAATATTTTTGCCCGTGTTACATTGAAGCGAATCACAATCTCAGCTGCATTTCTACATTTCTGTCTTGTGGAAGTTAACATTTGAGCAATTTTTGCAATGACTAAAATTTCTCAGTATACAGTATAAATTGGTTGTAAATTCCTGCATTGTTACTCACAGCATGCAAGTAGCATATGAGGAACCTGCTAGATTGGTACTGCTTGGTTCGCTGGAATCTGATACTGAAACCAATATTGCAATGGGTATAGAAAGATACATAGTAAACATTACAGTAACTAGTAACAATCAAGGTTTTATTTCTTTCCTCTATGTATGCTGGTAGTCACAGAAAAAATGAAACTGGTAGTATAGTAATTTGACATTGCAGACTGGTTTTGTTTCATATATATGTCCCCAAATAATGCAGGTGGTTTTTCCCTGTACACATTTGAATAACCCAAGGTATAACATAGCAATCCTATGGGGTAGATAAGTGAATTAAATTGTAGCAGTAGCTATGCAATCTTACCAGATAGCCTGCATGAAGCATGCTTTTACATTTCGCTTCCTTGATCAAGAGTGGTACCCATTAATTTTCACATTTTCAATTTTATCTTTAATAAATGTTATAAAATGTTGCAGGATATAATTCTATTATGAGAACCCTTTGGACACCTGACTGAATTCATGCCTAATAAAGTTTTAAATGATGTAATACATGCAGATGATAATGTATTAGGCTATCAGTACAGATATAGCCAACAGGGTGACAGTGTCCCATTACACCATTAGATATGTATGGTTATTTGAAGCTACATGCAATTGCCCATCAGTCTACCACTCTGGTTCCAAACCTTTTCATCTCTGCTGACCCCCTGTGGTCACTTAAGTTTCCCCTCTTACCAAGTAATTGGCTAAAATAAAGCGAGTACAGTAATATTTGCCCAACCTGATTTACGTGAGGCAAATACGAAAGTCCACTGTAACACTTCTATATGAGACAGGATATATTGTAGGTAGTTGCTTCAATTGTTTAACATGTGACCATCATCTACAAAGTGGAGTGCCACCATCAGTTGGGACATATAGCATACATGGAAAATTTTTGCCAAAGTTTCGACAGATTGCCAGAGATGTGGCTCTCTGCAGGCTATATAATTTGCATCTAAACATTGTCCTTTTGAGATCTCATGGTTAAGTAATTTATGACCCAGATTTCTTCAAAAAAGGGCAACTTCATCAAATTTACCTGGTAAAATCAGTTGAAGGGGGAGATTAGATCATATCTAGTGACCTCAAATGGCCTTTGACTGTCACCAAAAACAATAGAAATCATGCAGCTAATGCTAGGCATCCCATATATGGTAAGTTTGAGATTCTCTAAGTGCACCTAAAGTCTAGAATTACAAGAATGTATTTTAGAGGCTGAAAAATGAATCTCATTCATCCAACTCCCATGTTCATAGCTTACTCCTTGATATAAAATGTAAAAATGTATTCACTTAATTTGAAACAGTGGATTGCACAATAATTTGTGATGTCCTTCTTGTACAACTCATATTACATGCTTTTGCTTCCTTTTGAACTAAAATGTTTATATGACCTTGAAATATTACATGTTTTCTTGCATGGCATGTTGCACGGATAAGGCTTGTGTAGTCTTGTCAACCTAAAACAGTAAGACAGTGATCACATTTTGGCTCAAGGTCAGGGGCGTCAATTTGATTTTGAAATTTGGGGGTGGGAGGGGGGACATCTGGCCGAAAACAGGATCCTATCCTGGTGAGCCTAAGAGGAGGGGGCCCAGATGTAAAATGGTGCCAAATGTTTCAACAATGGGAGGTACTATGAAAATTTGAAAAGCAGTTTCTTATGGTTGCTGTGAAAATAATATGGTTTCAAAAATGTAGGTTGCAGAATAATTTTCTACGGACTACGGACTACGGCCGATCTAAATTTAAGTGTCAGTTATACTCTTAAAAGATCAATGAATTGCTTTTATGGGTTGTTCTTAAATAGACCAACTGCATGGTCAAGTGGTTAGAGCATTGGAATTGCAGCGGGAAGGTCTGGGGTTCGACTCCTGGCCGGGTCATACCGAAGACTTTGAAAATGGAACCTACTGCCATTGTGCTTGGTGCTCAGCATAAGCAATGGAGTAGGGAAAACAAATCAGTGAGCCACAACTGGAAAAAAAGGCCGGGGTCGGCCTGACTTAAACCAATTGGTTAGAAACTGAGCCGTAAAATCTCATCTTACTCTAACTCAAAGTCTTAAATAGACATGATGAAACAATTGCAAAAATTTGACAAAAGATAACGAGCATTCTAATTGACCACTGTATCAGTTATCACATCTTAAAGCTATAATACACAACTATTTATATTTATTTTAATCGTTCATCTGGGCTACATGTTGTGGTTTACATACTTCGACGACTTCATTTCTTAAAACTTCCAAAGACATTTTGTGTTCTCTCAGGACAGTTATGCACAGGCATAGTTGCAGTTACTCATGGGTCAAGCTGTGTAAGCATGTCTCTGTGTACATGACAAAGAACCACATGGTTCAGTCAAGATTGGAGCAGTATGGAGCCACATTTTCAGCCTCCTAAGAGCACTTCAGGACCTTTCTGCTGAATAGGAGTTATCTAGAGAAATAAGTGCTAGTTGCAAAAGCTGCTCCACATGAGGGAACATTATTTCTAGTTAACAAATTATGTTGAAGAAACATTAAAATATGGAATAAAATATGATTTGATCTGTCAAGCTTACTGTTCACTTTTAGCCTGGTCCAATATGCGTAGTATAGGGCTGGGCTTGCGAAGCGCAAGTATCGGCCAACATGATTATTGAATAACGATAATGGGTCCAATACCAGGAAACCCAGTGACAACAAATTCTAGCAATATACATGCCTGTAGGTAACTTGGGAGTAAACTGAATGATGTTGGAGTGTCATTCCTTGGGAGTGCCATTCCTCTATCCTGTTAACATTTGTAATGGAAGATGTCTTCCATGACCTACATTTAGTTTTTGGTTACCTCACTTTTTAGTTTCAGGTCACAAAAAGTGTGGAGAGAGATAAATGTGTTAGCATTCCCTACACTCAAAAAAGTGTGGGACATGTCACCCATCTCCCAAATTGACACCCATGCACAATTTGAACTGCAGAAGCTTTTGAAAAAATAAATAAAAACAAAGACAGTAATTTGAGTAGTACAAGAGTGACATCACAACTTAGTGTGCAATCCATCATTTTCAATTGATTAAGCTTCAGCATTTTATATCTCAGCTCAGGAATGTCCTGTGAAGATGGGAGTTTAGATTATTTGTATTTATTTTTCAAGGTTTGTAATATATATTTTTGAAATTTTAGATAGGTACACTTTAAATGTTTCTCTTACTGAGATATCATGTTTACAAGGTTTTTACAGTTCGACCTTTGGTGACCCTCAGTAATCTTTGACTGCCATGAAAGAGGTCTTGCACTCAATATGGGGTATCTGCATGCCAATATGAGATGCCTCATAGTAACTCAGTTTACTGCAATGGCAAATACTGTACATAAATGCACAAACAGGACATCAAGATTTTACAAATTTCTTGTGACCAAGGGCAAGGAAAGAAAACTTTTTGATAGAAAAGACCAGAGTAGATTAGTTACAACCAACTGGTGTCACACACTTATAACACAAGTTTGTAAACAGCTTAGGTCACCTGACATGGATTCCTATGCATGACATGGGAATTACCAATAAAAATTTGACTACATCATAAAAGTTTGTCAAACAATAAATTAAGTGCACAAAATAGATGATCTAATCTCCCTCTTCAAATTGATTTTATGAGGTCAATTTGATTTTGTTGCTCCTTTTGTAAGGTATTTTGGTCGTAAATTACTTAGCCATGACATCTCAAAAGAACTATGTTTGGATGCAAATTACATAGCCTGTAAAGAGCCATACAGTATCTCTGGCAAAAGTTTTGCAAAAATTTTCATGGTATGATATATCCTCTGACTCATCCTCTGGGGGTGGAGCAGTCACCATTTAAAGAAATGTGGGCCTCACAGACAGTGAGTGCATAGTGAACAGCACACACTACTGTTCAATTTGGTAGCGTGTAATCTACATCGCCCCTCTCCTTACCTCCTATTCACCTACGTAATCCCCACTTACCCACAACTAACCCTGGTTAACTAATAGCACAGAGAGGGCGCCCTTGCACTTCGTCTCGAGGTACGAGGGTGGCCTCCCTCATGTGAGGGAGCATGTATACAGTAAGTTTGAAAATTAACCATTTGTTCAGTTGATTTGTGTAAGCAAATAATTTGAGAATCCTAACAAAATAACATGATGATTGGCAGAGCAAACAGATGTTTAAAGTCTTGGATAAGTTGATAACAAATCATTTAAAGGGAAAATGCAGTCACCCCAATTCAAATAGTTTAATACCCAGTTATTCCTCCCTTTTGACTGGTTCTTTTTAACCATGTGACAATATTTTTGTTACTGAATTGCTAAATTCATGCAAAATAAGTATGGTACTTGATTTACCTTAGATAGTCAGTGTGATTATGTCAAAGACACCATGAAAGATAGTTGTAAGAGAAATAAGAGATCTGTGTGGTTCTGATATTTCAAAATCCATTTTGGGTGACTACTTATTCCCTCAAAGTAGCATGTTTTAGCATGTTTGTATGGAATTATATTCTTCAGACTGCTAAGCAACCAAGCAAATCGGAAAGTCTCCATACTTGACGCTCGACACAATAGGATGACATGCATCAGTGAAGCTGCAAGTGTAAAAATTTAAAAAAGGTGTGACAGTTAACAGACTTTATGCCGTGGGGGTCTACTCGATGTTCATAAGGTTTTTATTCATAAGGGTCAATGTTTATAAGGTTCTTTATAGTCATAAGGTTCATTATTCATAAGGGTTGATATTCATAATCGTAAAAAAGGTTTGTTGTTGTTAAGGTTTGTTATCCATAATAGGAAAAGGTTCGATATTCGTAATGGGAAAAATGGTTCGATATTCATAATAGGAAAAAAGGTTTGTTATTCATAACTGGAAAAAAGGTTTGATATTTATTACAGGAAAAAGGGTTCAATATTCATAATATGGGAAAAGGTGTTTTTCCAACGTTAAATTTAGGCTTCCCATCTCGTGGGAGTGGGCACACCCTTAAAACTCGCAGGGATGATAGGCCAGTGTGTTGTCTACAATATGTTGACGGCACTTTTATATGGTCTATTTAGATTGGCTGTAATCGGCCTTTCAAAGAGACTCTAGTCGAAATTTTTGGAGATAATGAATAGCGAACCTTATTCTCGATTATGAACAACAAACCCTTTTCCCAATTATAAATAGCGAACCCTCTTGTCAATTATGAATATTGAACCCTTTTTTATTATGAATAATGAACCTTTTTTTGGTTATGAACATTGAACCTTTCTTTCGATTATGAACAACCAACCTAATTCTCGATTATGAATAGCGAATCTCATGGAGAATGAACCTTTTGTATCATTTATTTTTATGAATAACAAACCTTATGAACAATGAACCTTATTTTTGCCGTTCATCATGTTCTAATTAACGACCCCTATGAACAATGAACCATATGAATAAAAAAACCTTATGAATATTGGGCTGTCCCCATGCAGTGTACATACTACAGTAGCCATAGATGCATACTGTGCTGTTTCCAGACGCATTCCACATGTTGGTTTTAGCCTATTATCCACCAATGTGGTTTGTATTAAGTTTTCTATAGGAGCACATAATTGCAGTCAAGTTTGTCCCAGCCTGAGAAATGACAAATTCACTGTGCTGCTACATTCTGTACACCAGAAGCCATTACAGACAAATCAACGGGAAATGAAGATATTTACAGCAATCTGAGTAGGAGCAAAGCACAAGAGCTCTCTCAATTGTCACTTACAAGATTTTATGTGCCTGAACATCAAAATGAGGCTTCTTCACAAACACTGCATTTGTCTGTACAGTATACAGTGTGATTTCTGCCCAGAAAATTATTAGGGTACGTTAACTTTTACAGAGAAAAATCATCAGTTAGTAGGGGTGCCATGGAAACAGGTATATGGCTGCTGGAAATAGATGCAACATGTTTGTACTGAATGATACTGCACTTCATTCTAGTTTTAAAGAGGGAATACAGTAGTTTTAAAGAGGGCATACTGTAAGTAGTCCCCCTAGATTTGCTAAAAATTCAAATCTGATGTTTCCCTTACAAGTATAGTTTATGATATTTCAGAAGGAAAATGTTGCATGATGAGGTAAAGCCAAGATATTAGACTGCACAAATTTAACTATTTTACAAACATGCAGTATTGGTACATATTAACAAACAGCCATGGGTTACAATAAAATGTATGGCGACTGTATCATTTTCACTTTAAGTTGGTAATAGTAATTAGATGCTGAGGGGGAGAAGTTAATAGGAATTATAGCATTGAGGTCATTTGAGGTCACCACTGGTCAAATTACCAAATTATATGAAAAGCTGTTTTACTGGAAGTAAATTTATCTAATATTGTCCAGCCATCATTGAAGGTCTAGAGAGAAATGTAACATAACTGACTACTGCTATAGCTACAACAGAAAACATGATGCTTGCACATGCAGTCTTCTCCACTAGCAGTTTTGTTAGGGTGCTGCACCCGGACAAAATTTGCAGAGGGTGCTCAGCACCCGGACAAAAAGTTGTACCACCCGTGACAAAAAGTTGAGCCACCCTGACAGAAATTAACAATTCAAAACATTAAAACAGAGAAAACAGCAATAATTTCAGTGTGAACATTGAGTAATGATAATCAGAAATAGACTTAGTGATCAAAGAAGGCCATGCATAACTCAATTTATCATCTGCTTTAGCAAACATTTTTCAAAGAGAGCACCCCCTCTCTTTAAAGACAGTGATCACTATTACCTTTAACCTTCAGAGCACCCAGGCAAAAATGAAATCAGTGGAGAATGCTGACATGCATCTGTGTTGTAATGCAATTGTCACCTACATGTAGGTGTTGTATGAAATGAACAGGGAGACACTACATGTGGGTGATGTACTCTGTGAATGGAGGTGGTTGGGGAGAGGGTGAGAAAAGGGGATGGGGTAGAGGCTGGGGAAGGGGGATGGAAAGAGCCATATAAACGGTTGCCATATTGCTGTTTTAAATGCCAAAATAGGCAAATTTGGGGTTTTTTTACCTTTGTTGGCCGGTAAAATTTGAAAGTGCACACCCAACGGCATTTTGGCGGGTTTTTTTTGCATTTTTTGGGGTCTAATGGAAATTGACATAAAACACCTTCTTTTTTCACGAAATTTCAAGAAAAACCCTTCTTTTTTCCCCGATTTTAATAGTCACCCAATGTTACGTAAAGGGTTTACAATTTACACTCCACTTGTACTAATAATAGATTGAGTATGTAATGATGTATATCATATTACCGTGTGTTGACATAACCGTGTCACGACTGAGACTCTCTATACTGTACATAAATACAGGGTCAATTTTCCTCAAGTGGGAGCTTGTTCTGATTTGGCATTTTTTCATGTGATTTGGCCGGCAATTTGGCTGGTTTCGCCACAGAAAATCTGGCAACCCTGGCCATATACACACCTAAGTACAGTGATGCTGCTATGCAATTACAAGTAGTAATCACTCTAGTATGTATGCAGAGATTATCTTGTACATGACAGCCCTGTTTGTCTATATAGAGCTTATGCACGTGATGTCAGCACATTTCAGTTTGGCTTACTGGATGGAACTGCCATACGTAGTAGGTGTGTTAAAGATACATGCTCACGATAGCACCTTAGTAATAATTGTTGCACAATGTACGCCTGGATGGAAACACAGAGAAACGTGACGTAGGTGCATAAGCTCTATAGCAGACCTTTCAGGTCTTACACAGTGTACACTACTAGAAATTTAATTTGTATGCAATTTGACTACATGGGGAGGGGGTTGCAAGATATTTGGAATAGCAAGCACACAACTTTTCTGTCAAAATTAAAAGGAATAGTGAAACTGACAATCTTTCTTCATGTTGAGCAAATATAGAGGGTTACAGAAAAAGCTTTTATGGATGTATATATATTGTATACTATATACCATGCTTTTAACTGAAGCCACTTTCTGCTCATTTCACTGTTACGCACCTCCTCAGCCCCTGACCCCAACTGGTCCGCTTCCCCTCTCTCCCTCCTCCTTTTTGGTAGCATTGTCCTTCATACGTATGTTAAATGTAAAGAACACCAGCATGTACAGGGTAGTAGCTACCAGATTCTAATACCCATATTGTGGTGAAGCAATCAGACCTTCCCCTTGCCTATGTAGCAGGCTGTACGGCATATTCCTTGTTCAGTCATATCCCTACGACCTGCCTAAGTGAACACGGAGCAAATTCTTTGGATATTCATAGAAATTGTGTGGCCCTGAGTTTGGTTGAAATTTAGTGAATATTCAAAATTATGCAACATTTGGTCCGATTTAAATCATGCAGTAGCTTGTCTCCTAGAGTCCCATGTGGTTAGTACCCACTGCACATGTGGTCATGCAGCGCAGTAGTGATCAGACGTCTCAGGTTACAGTCCAGGCTTTCAGTTTTATGACTTCCATGGCCGGAACACACACACACTCTCAGTAAAATCAATAGCATGAATAATGAGAGAGGACATGAATAAGTCATATTACGATAATGAAGTTTGCATCCAGAATTGGACGCATTCCCTTTTGCTTGGACAGACTATGTTTGTGAATCCTTAAAGAGGGGCTGATCAAACAGAGTCTGTCCATGGGGTAACTTTCCCCTTAAAATTTAGGGCAGGATTGTAACAGTAATCAGGTCACCTGGGATGACTAAAATTTGTTCAGACAACAGAATGTAACATCTAATGAACAAAAAGTACCTCAGAAGAAGAAAATAAGTGCCGCCCATGACAACTTTATCATTTCCTGTTGGACAACTGAATTTTCTTTTTGACAACCAAAAAAGCAGACAGGTTGTGAAGTGGACGACCATAAAATTTTCTTCAAATCAAGGCCTGAAAATTGTTTACAGGATTGTAGCTATGTAATAGGATGGTTGTGCCTTTTATCTTGTGTACAACACTGCCCAATGCATCCCTGCACTAATTTTGTCACAACAAGTCTGCTTCCACTAATCCTAATAAATCTATCCATCTACTGCTCTCTGTAAACAAATTGTTATGTACTTTTAAGATCATCGCTTAAATGTTTCCCAAAAGTAGATGTAAAGGCTGTGTTATTAACAGGGAAAAAGTAATACACCTTTGAGCACTGAACAAATGTTTGAATAGAAACACCCACCTAAAATCCCTACAAATCCTGTTAAAATGGCCAGAAATGTTAAACTTTACCTGAGGCAAGATTAAAGTTTAACAGCAGAGTATATTTGCACTTTTTTGTGCAACAGATTAATATGTAGGTGTAGAGTGGGTTTTAAATTTTAATTTTTCTGAGGGGCTATTTTCAGATGTTTGGGGGAAAATATTGCCCCCTGTGGCCCCCTTACAAAGTGTGTGGGAGTTTGGATGTTCATAGGGCAGGCAGGGATTCAATGGACGGGGGCTTTCCCAGCCTCAGCCCCCACTTCTGCCACACCAACAATAACAAATACATGAAAATTAGAGCCCCCTTTTCAAAATGTCTGGATCCGCGCTTATAGGGGCTCATTTTATTGCTTGTTGACAATTATGTTACAGGGAGGGGGAGAGGAGAGCGATATCTGTAACATTTGGAATGTTTTCACTGTAAATGTGTTTCTGGTAATAATTCTCATTGTTGGGAGGGCAAATTGCTTGTTGCCTCTGTGTATTTTAGACAAATTATCATCACTGGCATAGAAATGAAGGCTACTAACCATCTAAAAGCTGGTGGATTTGAATGTCTTCCAACAGGAGACAGGAAGCTCCCACCTCCCACCCCCACCCCACCCCATTATGTATGGCTCTTTTGAATCGTGGAGCCCTGTATTTCTTGTTACTGAATTTGCTAACTTCATACAAGATAATGGCTTGGTATGGTTTACTTATGATATTTAATGTTTATGATCTGAAACACAGCAAGATAATCATAACTTTAGAAATAAGATGAGGGTTGAAAGATTTAAAGGGAAAATGCAGTCCCCCCAATTTGATTTAGTGTACCCGTCATCCTAATTCAAGAATGGCTCCTTTCAATCATGTGACAATATTTTTGTTACATATTCGTTAAATTCAAGGAATAACTCCTTGGTTTACCTTCCGTATTCAATGTTTTTATACAGGAACTTAATGAAAAATTCTTGTGAGCAAAATAAGAGGAGATTTGTAAGATTTAGCAGATTTTTGAAAATGAATGGTGACTGCCATCTCCCTTTAAGCTTACAGTATGTTTCTACATACAGTTGGTGCAATATAGCATTGGACAGTTTGCAGGTTAACTGTATCTATGAAAAGCTTAATTTATTAACCTGCATAATTAAATGAAGAGAATCTGACTTTTTTGATGAATCTATTTGACAATTTTGAGAGGTAAAGGAATTCTGAGCTTGTTTGCACAGTACTCTTACAAAAAATGTGAAGACTTGAATGGTACTTAACACTTGTAAAATTGTTTACATATATGCAAATTATACAGTCTCTTAACCAAAGATTGCCTGCATAGCTGATCGGAGAGTTTGTACGTGAAAGAGCACTGCCACTATGCTCAAGGGTTTGGACTCTGACAAACATGATTTAGGAAGTACATGAGTATCTTGTTATCCGCGGAGTAGATCAGACCAAAGGTTGTATCTTTTGATTAGCTGTGTCTATTTTAGAGTCATGGAATCAAGGTGCTATCTTTGACGGTTGTGGTGTCCCAATACACTAGAATGCTGTTATGGGCATGTACAGTACCTCAATGTGTGAAAATTTTTCAGTGGAAAATAATTTAGGCCTGAAATTTGTGACCACTTACTACTGTTTGATAGCAAAAACTCTAATACAGCATTTTATTGAGTTCTACATTCTTTCAAGTGTTAGCGTCTCAATGTGTCGTTAACATTCAACTTCATTCACATCTGATCTGGATGGATTCCGAGGGGAAACTGTTGCATTGCAAATCAGTACTGAGATATACTTTCTCATGTCTCCTGCAGACAAACACAAATCGTCAATATTCATACACTGCCAGATAGGGAATGCAGTATGCTATCCAAGGGTAACTGATCGTTATGTCATTAATTTTGAAAACTTCCTCACGGGAACCAAGCTGAGTTCTCATTGGAGAGACAGTCATAAATATGAATTTATATACATGTGTAAATGTGACACCATTGGGAAGATGCCAAGGTAGTATGTGTGTGTAGCATTGGGACAAACACTATTATTGTCTCAGAGATTTTTGGCACAATTTAAGTATACTACATATTTTGGTGCAATTTAAATAATTACTTCAAGTCCACCCCCTGGTCTGTCTTCACATAGTAGCTGCCATGCATTATTATTAATTATTAACAAATTTGTAAAGCGCCAACTATACAGGGAAGTAATCAAAGGCATTGTACAAAGTTAAAATAGTACATGAAAATGACAAAGGATGAAAACTAAAAGTAACAGAAATAAAAGAAAATAACAAACAAGCTTAAAAAAACAAAGAAAGCAGAATTAAAAGTACTGTCCATAATAGAGACAATAAAAATGAGTTTTTAACCTCTTCTTATAAGTCAAAAGGGTGTTACAAGTGCGTTTATCAAAAGGCAAACTCTTCCAAAGCTTGGGAGCTGTAAAAGAAAAACACGTGCCCCTTATTTAGAGTAGACCCTGGGGACAAAGAGATCAGAACTTGACTTACGGACCGAGTACAATGGCTACTAGTTCTAATAGACAGCAAATTCTTAAGATCGTCAAGTCCCGTGCCATTAAGCGCATTAAAAGTCAGGGTGAGAAACTTAAACTGTAATCTGTAGATAATTAGTAACCAATGAACCTATTGGAGGAGAGGAGTGACATGTGTAGAAGATGGAACATTAAATAAAACTTTAACAGCAGCATTTTGCACAGACCGACTGCAGTGGTCAAGTGGTTAGAGCATCCGACTTGCAGCCGGAAGGTCTAGGGTTCAAATCCTGGCCGGGTCATACCAAAGACTTTAAAAATGGAACCTACTGCCTTTGTGCTTGGTGCTCAGCATAAACAATGGAGTAGGGAAAACAAGCCAGTAAGCCACAACTGGAAAAAAGGCCGTGGTCATCTCGACTTGAACCAATTGGTTGAAAACTGGGACGTTAAACCTCATCTAACCTAACCTAACCTGCACATGCTGTAACTTGTTGATAAGATAGATAGGTAAACCACAGTACAGAAAGTTAGCATAATCAAGGTGACTCATAACAAGAGTAAGGATTAGATTATGACAAGTCTAAAAAGTAGAAACTTACATAACTTACAAATCCTTTAAAGTTGACCAAAAGTAGTTTGACACCTCTTTTTAATATTGATTTGTAAGTCGAGTTGTAAAGTTTTCGTCCAAAAAAGCAACTAGATATTTCACATTAGGCAGAATATCAACCATAGCATTACCAGCAAGAAGATGATTTAAGTTTTTGAAGTTGATGGTGATAGCCGAAACAATTATCTCAGTTTTAGCCTCATTCATTTTAAGTTTATTTTGAGCCATCCATACCTTAATTTCAGCCAGACAAGGCTGCATTTTTGTAGCTGCGTCGGTTTGGGAATCGACATTAAGGCAGTTGAAAGACAAGTAGAGAGCATGATCATCTGCATAGCCTGTACATCTATGCAAGTGCTTATTTCCTCTATGGTGCTGGCATAAACAGTGTAAAGAACTGGGCCAGCACACGAACCTTGTGGCATGGAAGTACTACCTCGGAGGTACTTCCATGCTTTTGGGACACCAGAAGTTTGCTGGTAAGCATTCAGAAAAGGAATTATCAGTTGTTACCCTGAAAAATCTGTCAGGAAGAAAGGAAGTGAACCAACTAAATCCTGTGTTCGGGACCCCAAACTTATTTTTAAGAAAATTTACAGTAGTAAAATATGATGGTCAACTGTATCAAATGCATGCTCTGAGCCTGGTACAATCATGTCTCAAGAGGCACTTTACAGTACAGTAGTTTAAAACCATTAGTACGTTGAAGTGTGCATACATAAACTATTAAACTGGCTTAACTTTAGTCTGTGATCCCATGTGATTGTTGTGAGATAAACAAATCAGTAGATCGACCTCTTCAAATGATTCTACAGAGGGGCCATCTGGTAGTGAGACTATTCAAATGTTCAGTCTAATTATCATCCCCTTCACTCAATTCACTATCTACAAAGTTTTAAAACTTCTTTGAAGAACCGTAATTTTAAACTTGCTTTGTTCTGTTTCTGTTTCTGCTGTTTGCGCTGCTATCCTTTAATGGCTTTTGTTAACTTAATTGTATGTTGTTCCGTCTCTTTTATATTTTTATCGTTAGCACTCTCCCTCCACATCTGTTACCTTGTCTTAACTGTTTTTTGCTTTAACTGAATTCCTACTTTTGCAGTATGAATTATGTCTTTTTAAGATTTCATGCAGAGTTTAACTTATGGTGCATTCCCTACATTATCACTCTTTTGTTCTTATTGTAAAGCAGTCTGAGCAGCTGTGCTGATCATGCTCTCTCTAAAAATTCGTAATTTTTTTAACATTATTTATTTTACGACAGACCTTGTAAATTTAAATGGTCTGTCACGGTTAAGTATGTGTCAGACAAGCTGTGTTGGATTGAAGTGGCCAAATTGAAAGGGTAAATTAATATATTAAAACATAACCGTTAGGTGAGGGTTGTCCGTTTCCTTGAAAACATTTCTTTGCTGTCACATATATGCAGAAATATGATGCTGCAGAGATTCCACCCAGCCTCTATGAAGTGTCCTTTAAATAGGACTGTAGGTGTCACAAATAGTATCCATTGTTGATTCTTGGAGTAGATACATATGTGAGATACATTAGATAACATCATGATCGACATAAGGCTATGTGACTCATTTTTTATCCCCACATTTCACAGAAAAAATGCACTAAAATAAGACAACAATTTGTGACATGAAATGACCACCAAATTGGACCTATGCTCCTGCTTTAGGGTTGACAAAATATAGACTGCTTTTGATTCAGATCTACAGACAAGACATGTCCTTACCTTATATCAAATGACAGGACATGTGTACAGAGAGGGAAAAACTATGGACCACCAAAAGTATTATGATGATCGTAACTTGCGGTGTCATTGTATTTTACAAACATAAGAGGCCTCAGAATATCCCTGAGAAGAAGATCTAGTTCATTCAAACAGGTATGACTGTATAGCATTCACTCCAACTACTAAAACAGTGGAACAAGTATTCTTGAGGAGCATGCATATTTTGCAAAGCAGGAAGTTTCTTGATGATGTTCATAACGGTGTCATGTATGTTACGAACATCATCACATGTTGAATACCACTCAAAATCCTCCACACAGTCACAGACGGGGTGTATATATTTTTGATATGCACCACCTATTGTGGACTCCTGAAAAACATTGCAAAATTGATACATGAAAGCCATGCATGCGACATAGGAGTGACTTTGGTTGTGGTGTCAACTGAAAATCCAAGCTTTGTGTCTTGTTACGAACATCATCCATTTTGGAATACTGTTGAGAAATTCATCTTAACTCATTTATTTTGAGGCACCCATTGCTTTCCTCAATAAACTGAGTTGGTTAATTCCCATTGCTACCCATTTTAGTGCTGCAGAAAGAATGTTTAAGTTATGTGGATGATGTTCGTAACAGTGTCAACTTGTCACATTGATTATGATGTACTATAAATGAATCTTGCTGGTGATATCCCAAGGTTGATGGACTTGATGGGAATGTTTGACTTTAGAATGGCCTCAGTATCATAGCTAAATATATATATAGCAGATGTCAGGCTACATCAAAATCCCCCAAAACTGGCAACTAGAGATCAATAAGGGATGGCAAACTATGCATGGTGTCTTGCTACCAACTTCATCAATACTGGAATACTGTTGGAAAAAAAAAAAACCAGAACTGCATTGGCTTGCAAATACACAGAATTGTAGTGCATGTTAGACAAGTCCTTGCAGTTTGAAGTAGACCAGTTTTATTGTGTATTCGGTACGGCGTTTATTTAGTCAAATATTTTTCACTACCTTTAGAAAGGTTTGCAGAAATTTTGTTTTTTGAAGGGCTTATTAAGTTCATATTCCACACCCACCAAAGCATTGATTTGCATAGCCCCCTTATCCGCGACTCTCCCCCTTATTGCCTCTGACCCGTTAATAACCAGAACTATACTTAACACTTTATTAACCGCTCCAAAAATAATCTTAAAACATCCCTGGATTTACTCAGTTATAAGAACAAGGAAGAGGTGGATCACATGGTCATGGGAGGGGTGGGGTATCCAGCTTAGGTTAATTACCACCGACTATGAGACATGCCAGAATGCCTGTGAATTTATGTTCTGAATTAACAGGGAACAGCGCAGTCGGTGGTGGGATTAGTTTCTTTTTATAGGACTGTGCTTTTCACAGGGTTCACTACCCCGTGGGGCAGATTCAGTTTGTTCAGTACCCCTTTAAGGCTTCACTGAACAATATGACTGAACAAGGAATATGCTGTACATTCTGCTACGTAGGCAAAGGGTTCACACGTTCCAGCCAGGTGATCTCCTTATAGACTTTTTTGAACGGTGTAAGCTGCTTTGTATTATCTCAAACCTCATAGATGAAACCAGTTTACACCACTCACTTCCCTCAAAATGCCAAGCCCTGTTGTATAAATCCTCTAGTACGTGAACCTCCTCTGTAATAGTTAACCGTCATATTCAGAAGGAGCAGCCAAGGCCGCTCGACAAGCTTTTATATGCACAGACACATACATTGCCAATGTTCTGAGGGCACTGTGTCAACTCTGTGCATGTAAACTACAAGCTGTGGTTGCTATGTTCATCATACGGCACTTACTTGTACAGTTCTGTCCACATGCTGTTGTCATATAAAGCGCTCTGTTCTCACCATTGAAGTAAACATAAGAGGAATACAGCACAACTCACTCAAACCAGTGCAGTTCGCTTTCCAACGGTATGTATGTCGTGTTACATGCTAAATAAGAAGCAGAGATTACTGTAATTGAAATATACTCCATGTTTTACCCCTCAATGGTATCGTGGTAGCTAAAGCCTTAATCACATTTCATCGCGTTTTCTAGGAATTTATCTGCAGAGCTCTTTCATCGAGTTAACTCGTTAACCTTTCATGAAGTCATGATATTTGCTTTTGTTACATGGGTTTTTATTTAATGACGTCCACAGATCGACTTACTGCTGTTGTTAGAAGGTCAAGCACAAATGTTTTTATGAACTAGTTACGGTACACGCAGCGACATTTTTAGGAAGGCGTTATAAGCCATACTCAAAGCTTAACAAAAGAATTCAGCAGTCAGCCAGTAATGCCAAGATTGTAGGGCACTACAATAATTCTAACCTCCATTATTTGGTGGCACCCATTGCTGCCCTCAGTAAGGTGAGAGTGCTCAAACTGAGCTGGTTTAATCCCATTGCTACTCCTTTCAGAGCTGCAGAAAAAATGTTCAAGTTATGTGGATGATGTTTGTAAAGGTGTCAACTTGTCACAATGATCTTGATGTACTGGAACTGAGCTTTACAGGTTTTTTCTGAAGGTTGATGGGGATATTAAAAGTTAGTATGACCACAACATTAAATCCAAGAAACATGGTTAGATTCAGGCAAGAAACCACAGAGTGAGAGTGAGACACCATGTTACGGACATCATTCACTCGGAGCAAACCTGGACCATAAATTTCAATTGTAATTTTCTCAACTGTCTGAAGTTCAGTTATCTTCTCCTTTTTGATTTCATGTTTACGAGTTGGTAGAGTTACAAAGAAACTTGTTAGTTCAAATATTTGAGTCATTTTAACTTTTGGGTGTCATGTCACAATTTCTGTTACAGTATCATATTTGTGCATATATAGTAATTTCATGATTCCAATGTTTACAAACTTTTTGTAAGAAATAGTTACAATTGCCTTTTTTTCCAAAGAAAATTACATCATATTCTTCAATTGTTACTGCTCTATCAGATAGAGTAATTGCCTGGGTTTTCAGTATGTACTGTATGTCAAATTGTATGGTGTTACTGGAGGTAATTATGTCAAAGTATCTCCCATAGTGCATAGAACTTTGGCAAGTTACAAAAATTACATAATAGTGACTGTTTCAGAATATTAAAATTCATAAAAAAAAAGGTGAGGATAGTGCATGAAACCAGGAGGCCAGGAGATTTGACTGCAAACTGGGAGCCTTTCAGTAAAACCTGGGAGAGCTGAAAGATTATGCTACAAACCTTTCAACTCCCCCAGGTTTTACTGGAAGGCTACTAGTTTGCAGTCAAATCTCCTGGCCTCCTGGTTTCATGCACTAATTTTTGTGTATGAATTGACATCACACCGGGTTATTTTGGCAACAAAACATGGAAGATACTGCATGCATAGACTTTGCATGCGAGTGCAGTATACTTATGCGCATATCCCAACAGAATGCAAATCAGTTGTCTGCATTTGTTTGTGTAAGTTGCAGTGATACACACCTGCCTCCATTAGAGGGCACACTTTCTGTTCTGTGACATCATATGCATAGTGGTCTATTCCCAAACAATGCTAAAATAAAATGCTTAAACAGTATTGTGTGGAAAAATATATCCACGTTCTTTATGCCTACTTTAGATTCAGGCCACACGCATTCTGTTCGTAGATTGGGTAGCAGAAGTATAGTGCAGAGCAACATACCTGCATGATTTTGAGCACTATGCTTCATTCGTTGGAAATGTTTGCAGTCATAGGCTGCAGTATACAGGGTAGCAGAAGTTGTAGTTACTGTACATTATAGTTAGTGTGTTAATCAAATGGTAGAAATGGCTGCACTCCCTGTAATTTGCCAGTATCTTCCTATTTTGTGTTTAGAAAGTTGGAAATCTCCCAGTTTTTGTGACAGACAGGTTGACAGGTCTGATGTTTGGAAAAGGTGACAACTACCCCTTGGTTTATGCTTTGATGCATGAGAGAAATTCCATTTTTTATTATTTTAACAAGCATTCAAACTGTGGGTGGGGGCCAGGGAGGGAGGGGTTAACAATCCATGCATACTTTTCAAAATGTAATGAATGACAAAGATTTTTTTTTTTTGCTAAACATCATCAGTTTTTCACATTTTTTAAAGTACCCTCAGGGAGAAGGGGATTGAAGGTCTGAAGAAATGTAATGTTTTGTACTCAGGCGAAATGGTTAGTAGTGACTTTTAATATTTCTGGTCTAAAATATTGCATGGGTCCTTGTATAGGAAATAACCAGGACTTTGATAGGTTAGCTTGATATGATTTCCATACAAGACTGAAACAGTCATATCCTCTTAAAAGGGAAAAGTTCATACCTCTTTCCAAAATTATTTTTAGGATATTCCCCAATTGTAGGGTTAAGTTTTTCATAATCCTTGTAAAAATTTAAATAATATACGCTTTCAAAAAAGAATCACCTCAGTATTTTTTTTTGACAGGGTTCTAGCAGTCATTGCAGAGATCATTTAATCGTAAATACTTGGAGAATGTACTTTTGTGCTTATTGAGGAATATCATATTATTGACATAAATGACATTTGAAAAAAAAAAATAACAAAAGTGCAAATATCTTGCAACTTTTTTTATAGTGTTGATATTTTTGCTTTAAAGATGTTATTTGTACAGAAACTTAATATTTACATCATAGACTGTAAAATAATATGTAGGAGTTCATTTTTTCTCAGTTTTGATTTGGGACCAAGATACAGTGAAAGATACAAAACAAAGAAGTTCAGCTATGTACTAAAAGGGATACTGGTATTTACCCTGGCGTTATCAATTCAACTCCTGTATCATACTTATCTTCCCATAATGGTCATGGTCCATTGGCCCTTCAGCCCATTTGTACTGCATCCCAGTTGTACAAGATCCCATTAGTCCTACAGCAAGTGTGATTTTGTATGTAAGTATGCATTGTGGGACTCATGGGCCACAGGGGCAATAGGCTATCCATGGGCTGTTTAAGAGTAGGAGGAAAATGGGCTGTTTTATGGTACAACCAATGGGCCATAGCATCAGTGGGCTATAGGACCAATGGGCTATAGGACCAGTGGGCTACAGGATGTATGGGCTGTAGGACTAATGATCTGTAAGACCAAGGGACTTTGAAATAGAGGGCAGTCATCCTCTACAGTGACCAAAACAAGTACAAGGCACTTTGTTGGTTGAGAAATCATTCATCATGTAACACGTGATAAACATGACAACAAAATCCTTTCCTGAAGGGTGCTAAAACATAACTGCGATGTTGCAAGATCAAGAAGCTCCTTTTGGGATGCTGATAGTAAACATTTAGTTGTGTACTACTGGGGTACATTGGTTTGACCAGGATGGTACAGAGTTTGTTTAATACTCAGATATTACTTAACTTGCTTCAAACATAACCCCAAAATATAGACAGAGATTCATATCAAAATCATTTTTGAGCTTTTGAAATGAAGGTGCATTTACTTAAAAAGCTGGAGCCAAGTCTGCAGTCAGTTTGACATGTCCTATACCATCAATTTTTTTTTTTTTTGGAGGGGAGGGGGGGAGGTCAAACAGATGATAGGATTGAAAATTCTAGTGAAATGTCCAAAAAATGTTTCATGATGATTATGCTGACCCCAGCATGTTTACATGAGAGTCATATTACAAAAAAAAAACTTAGCTTAGTGGCATTTTGTGCTTTATACTTTTCTTAGTCCAGGTTATCCATATGCAATTCAAATATTTCTTCAATTAGTATATTCCTAGTAAACTAAAATGGTCACATTTACCCACAATTCTTTGTAAGTTCACAACAAATTTTTGACAGTTATCATGTAGTATGGTTCGCCACATTTTTGTAAGAACTGCCACCTTTTTACAAAAGAAAATGTAAGATGTGTCAGGGCTCGATTTTAACAGTCATTCCGTTGCCCGTGACTACCAAAATTTGTGAGGGACAACCAAAACTGGCGAGTTGGTTGTCCATTGGACAACCAAACTTCATGCAACTAGTGAACAGACTGTTTTTAAGGTTACTGCAAATTTCTTTGTGAACTACTAAATTTTGTTTTGGACAACCATAAAAGGCACACAGGTCGCCCAATGGACAACCATAAATTTTTCTTAAAACTGAGGCCTGCTGTGTGTGTCGTCACATTTACATGTTGAGTAATGTTGTCATGCAGCTCAAGTGGCTGATATCTTAAGGTAGACCTCTTTTCAAAATATGCCATCTCTTCCTCTTGAATACTTGCCAGAGTAACTCAGTCCACTCAGTGAGCTTGTGAAATACCTTTTATATGTGTTTTTTTTTTCAATGTCTTGCTAACTTTTTTATCTTAAACAGACAACTTTAGATTTGTTCTGTCCATCAACTTGTGCAGATAATTAACTTAAAGATTGGCAAGAAAGTCATATTTTACACATCAAATCATCTGCCAATATTTTTATCACATTTTAAACATCACATGATTTGTTCTCTTCTTCTCACCCTTCCAGTGGTTTTAACTCAGCTGCTGATGAAATTCACACTAAATTTTTTTTTTTTTTTTCAGGTGCAATTTACAAAGATCAATGCCCTGTACAACGCTTAATCCCCATCTACCTGATTGTGTCGGGTTCTTGTTATCTGGTGAAGAACCTTATTGATCTCTGCATCAGGTACAAATCAAGCGATGAAGAGGAACAGCATGGACACACTCCTATGAACAGTTTCAGTCGGCTCCTGGGATGCTTCCTGTTTGGTTTCTTCATTGCTGGTAATATAATAAATCTTTGACAAAAACATTGCATAGTAATTCATTCTCAGTGATGGCAAATGCTGGAAGAAATTTTTGGCTCGATTAATCGATTACATTTTAATTTTGAAAGGCTTCCAGTCCAATCTTAACTCAGTTTGGAATATTTTTAGGTCATTCCAATTAGTACAATCACATGATTATCTTGGATGGAAACCTACCATACCTGTGTGGGGGTAGAATTGTAATCCTACAAAAGTCTCATAGCTTCATATGTATTCCCCTGTATCCTGTCAGCCAAAGCACCCGGTTTCAAAAGATTTTCTTCAGGGGCAGTGTTTGTATTAGGATGTATATCCACAGGGGGAATCCCCATTTATTTCATCTCTGGAGTGCACACCCTGTTTGGCAGTAGGTTATGCATATAAGGGGAAAATATATCCTTGTTCATTTAAATAGAACTGATACTATGGTCAGTTGCATAAAGACATCAAAAGCTAGGAAACAAGAAATAGTGGCGTCCTGTTTGTTTCTTTGCTCAAGGTCATAAGAACTGTGGGCTGTAGCCCCCACTCATTTACAGTTTGAATTTTTTTCAAAAGTAATTTATTACAAACATAACTACAATTAACTGCATCTTAAAAATTGCAAAACTTACCTCAGAAAATGGCAAAACCCAGGAAGTAAATTGTTTTGTCGCTCTCTTCAGTCCTAGAAAGCTTTTGTTAGATGGCCCTGTTGCTTCAGTTGTCACCATCTTTATTCCCTGGGCTGTTTACCCTTAAGAATTTTTTGCTTTACTGAAAGGGCCCCCCTTACTTGCCAGCCTGACGGATGTGTATTACTCCTGCACCTATATTGGCTGCACTCGTAATACCAATGTTGAACTTTCGCAAGAATTCTTCGTCAAACTGCGTAAAAACTGTACGCTATTAACTATTCATATATACGATCACAACAAACAGAATTATAAATATTCAACGGAAAAACGACTTAAGCAAGTCTTGGTTATCATGCTGTTTCAAACGACAAATGTCAGTGGAGTTTTAGTGTGTGATTTCGCCCGCTTCAAGCTCACACAGTGAAGTCACATTGACTTACTGTGTAAAAGTGAATGTTGCAGCTGAAGCCTTTTCATGTAATATTCATATATTGAAACCAATCAACAGTCGAGAGAGTAAAATCAGATTGGGCTCATTAATATAAAGAAATTGGATGATCTCTGTCCAGGCTTGGGGTAATCGTAATCAGTAATCATAATCAATTACAATCGATTACACTTTTTGAAGTAATCGTAATCGATTACTTTTGTGAAAGTTGCTAAGTAATCGTAATCGTAATCGATTACAGTGGCAAAGTAATCGTAATTGTGGTTTACTTTATGATTACATTGAAGTTAACTTTATAAAAGAAGTAGAAATTATTAAACAAATTTTTCAGTGCTTGTTACTTCTATTGGGGTGACTATAGTTAAGTTTCCTGCTTTCTTGAATGCTCCAGTCTAACTGGAGTGAGCAGTGCAGGGGGTTCAATGATCTCCACTTTGGGAAGACTTGGTTCTGTTGTTGGTACAAACAGGAATTTGTTTTTATTACTTATCACTTGCACATTTTGTTCACTCAGCCCCCCTCAACCAGAGCAAATGCTTGTTACACAACTGGTTGACTTTATATTAAACACTTATGCACTTGTCAATTGTAACCACAGCCCCATACCCAGGCATTGCGGGGAGTTAGGCCAGAATGTGATTTACAGAAAGGTAACAAGTGTTTCCTTCCCAGCTACATCTGGATAAAGTCCTGGTAGGGCGGGGCGACATTTGACTGCACATCCCTGCTAACTTTAATGCAGTGACTCTGTTCAGTGGGGCAGCAATCAACTGAACATCCTGGTATGTTCCTGGCCAGCTGAATATTTGTTATCTATGCAATCTGCTCCACAAAAGGTACTTCTACATACTCCAAGAGCAGACACTCCAAAGCAAGCTGTGGTTGCATGAAGCTATTCCTTCCAGGCGAGATATCTTATAAAACTGAAACAAGTATGTACTGTATAGGCTAATGTTTAAATATTAACAACTTACTGTACCAAAAAGCCGCACAGTCATTGGTAACATGCCATTTTAAATCCTACCTTGCTTCGGCTGCACTTTACAATCAGAGATGGTAAAGAAGGATCCTAGGATATTTTCATGTGCAATATCTTGAAAGGTTGAAATCAGTTTTTTGACAAAATAATTTTAATCAGTGGTGTGCACCAGGACGTGCATATAACAGTGCACCTATTTAAATTGTACATATTTCTTTGTTCGCTTTTTTCAGTCATCTACATCTGTAATCTGTATGCAATTGTACGTTCGAACAACTATTCCGGCTCAGTACATGTGGCTTCCAAAATAACCTACGTACTTACGTACGTACCAAACAGTAGAGTGCAGTGAGTACGTGCCCGAGAGTATGATAGGCACTCTTGAGTCAAATGCTTTGATGACATGTGATGTATGTACATATTGGTTTTCTTTGGCACTTACCCTTGTACAGTGCATGTAGTATATCATTGGTAGCTTCATATGTACACAGTGCTAAGTCCCCGCCATATCCCTGCGATTTACCCAGTTATTCTTCATGCAAATCATCGGGCAACTATCTCGGCCCATTTTTTGCAATGCACATCCCAGCTAAAAGTCTCATCACATTCATGGCATAGCGGGGACAAACTAAATCGCGTGCACATCCCCGGCAAAACTGTTGCAACAGCCCCGCTATGGCCCAGGTATTGGGGGATGTGTGGCCACAATGGACAAGTGCATTAATAAAACAATAAGAATCAACCTGAAAAAATGCAACATTTAAATAGAAATAAATTTAATACTCCACTGATAAAAACTTTCATGAGCATTGAGCCAGGAGACTCCTAGTACCAACTATTGAAAGCACATGCAGGTATGCTATTAATACCTCCTATCAGTCCATTGTTCTCATTAACAAAATGTAATCACGATTGCAATCGTGATTACATTGCATTGTAATCATCATCGATTACTTACATTTCTAGCTGTAATTGTAATCGTAAAATCTGAAGTAATCGTAATCGTAATCGTAATCGTAATCGATTACATTCATATGTAATCGCCCCAAGCCTGTCTCTGTCATTGTTTGCAGGTGTTAGAGTATGTAGGCCAAAGAGGAGTACATATTCAACACCTGCTATGAAGATAACCCCCTTACAAGCCACTCATCAGTGACCTCTGCATAATGTGGGTAACATCATCATGTGATGGTGTCTTCATCAACTAATGCCAGGACACTTGTCTCTATAAAACATTCATGCACAGTACACGAAGCCAAAGTTGGGTTACACATCCATGCCCCCTCTTATCAAGGTGTAATTTTGTTTACAATATACATTACCCCTCCTTACTTCCTATTACATTTATAACAGTTAGTCTCTACAGTAAGATCATGGCAAATAGATAGCATAGTGGTAAAGAGCCATCTGTCTAGGGCTCACTTCAGTTTCTTTAACAGACACACCACAGTTTAGAATTCTGATTTTATCCTCCTTTATTTCAACCCCTTTTGAGAGTAGTTTGAAGCATACTCATTAATATTTACGGTACCATTTCTGATACAGTATTGTAACTTTATTTGTTGGTGGGTCAGCTTTTAAAACATCAAGAAAGGGAAAAGATTTTAGCTGTTTGCTGTCTTTTTTATCATTTCTTCTACATTCAAGCAATTATATGGTTAGAGCTGATTAGGGTAAGGAAGCCTCTTGGGCTCACTGAAGACCTCTTCAGATCAACCAGTAATGAACAGTAACAAGATTGCATTCTTTTTTCGAGAGCGTTTGGAGGATAATAAGGAAGGAATGTAATTATAGCTCCTTATTTTTCTCTTAGGACCTCCATTTAACATCCCCATATGATGGACTAGAGTGTAGGCTCAGTTTAATACCGACTCTCACAAAGGCTGGGCAGGGTGTAAGGACCCTGCCATGGAAACTGCCAGATAGCTATGCTGAACAAAAACCTGAGGTAGACAAAACTGAATGGGGTAACCGCAACCAGAAAGCCCGACTCATTCATCTGAAATCTTCTCAGCAACCCGGTAAACTGTTGTGCTTCAGTAACCAGTCATACAGTTGGTTCCAGAACATTTAAAATGAGCACCCATTAGAAAACCAAGGTATAGACTTTTAACAAACGTATGCAGCTGGTCATACCTGTTGTCAATTCAGGTATTAAAGTTGTTTTATAGCCAGATCAATTTTCCAGTGCCACATTGTAAATGATTGATCTTGAACAGTTGGAGAGGTCAAGGAGATGGGGGTTGTTGGAAAAACTGGTATTTTGCAAATGGTTATTTCCCAAAATTTAGCTTAATTTTAGTAATTATGAGTGGGAGTGAGATATATTGAATAGGGCAACTGGGTTGAAATCCAGTTGAATTTGCGATGAATGAATGTGTGATGATTAATTTGTGGAAAACTTGCTCAAAGTTATTACTTTACAATGCAAATTGAAATTTCTCTTCAGAAATTTTTTGTGCGACAATCTGTTTCTTTATTCAACAAAGTAGCACAAATATGGGCTGGCTGAATTACCGATTTAGGTTAATTTTACTGATACTGATGTTAGACCAAAGTGATTAATTTTGGCCAGTGATGAATACTGCTAATAGGTCCAGCAGTGGTGAAGATTTGACCCTACTCACAGTTTACCATTCAAATGATATTGTATGAGGAAGTCGTGGACCAAAATCTACAGACAGGCCTTGGGATGGTAACAAGACATAAAATAAGCAGGTACCATGGGCCATTTGATTCCTTCTGGGCAGTCTCAAGTGGAACCTAGTTCAACTGGAATATATATATCTATATATATATATATATATATATATATATATATATATATATATATATATATATATATATATATATATATATATATATATATATATATATATATATATATATATATATATATATATATATATATATATATATATATATATGTATACTGCTAATTTGGGATTAAGGGGAAATATTGTATGAAAAAACGTGCCTAAAAGGTGAAATCGTCTAAAAGGAGAAAAAATCAGGTCGACTTTGCGAAATCACACGCTTTTTATATAGGAATGCGTAAACGGATGGTAACGTCCGTTTCACCACATGATTAACATGCTATTACTTCAATGTTGACCAACTTACGTACCAGTATCTTTTAACACGTACAGATGGTGGGCCATTGAAAAAGCGTTGCTGTATATCTGGTTTTCCAAAAGGGGAAATATTTTTTAATGTATTTTATTGTTTTTTTCTTCGCCTTAACGAAACCGCGATATATCGATTTCCCCGTACTGTAGGAATTAGCGTTATATATATATATATATATATATATATATATATATATATAGATAAATATAGATATATATATATATATATATATATATGTATATATATATAATATATTTCTATAATTTGGGATTTAGGCGAAATATGGTATGAAAAAACGCGACTGTTGGGAGAACTCGACCTTCAGGCGAAAAAACCGTTTCGCCTTAACGTTTTACACACTGTTTTATATAGGAATGCGTAACTCTATACGCGGTTATGCAATTACTTCTCTGAACAATATATATCTCAAAACTGAATATATATATATATATTATATATTAATTTTCCATGCTGACTCTTCATCAGCCAATACATGTTACATAGGCTACATAAAATTTAAAGAAAAAACTTGTAACAGGAAAAATAGTTGGTTGGCCCCTGCTTCATCCCAAATACCTAAAAATTAAAGGACACTATTGGCAAAAAAATGGGCTCTCATCCGTGAGTTTTTATATTTATCAATGAAAGGGACTTTTGAGGGCGGTGAGACACATTCGTCACTAGATAATACTTTATTATCTTTCTTTCTGTCATGTTTAAGGAACCTGTGATAGATGCCAAGTCTCTCACTATGTTTCCTGTTTCTGCTATTCTTATGACATCTTTCATGTGACGTTTCAATGTCACAGTCATAGCACGTGGACTTTATGATACAAAGACAGTGCCCTCTGCATTCTATGCTCCAGTGATCTCACAGATGAAGGGAATGCCCCTCTTGTCCACCTTCAGATAAAACATGCACGTAGTAAAACTTAATTGCTCTACATCATCCTTTATTAGTTTCGGTAGAATGATCATAAAGGTCGCGAGGCCCTTCAGGTGAGGACTTGATCCCATGATGTCTGACCAGGATTTCATCTCATGGTGACCAGGACCTCTTCCCACTGCTTTTTAAAGACATCCAAGAAATTACCTAATATCATTGCCAAAAATATTTTGGATTAACAAATCTCTTTAGAGAGCAGAAAAATTTCTGCAAGGTTTGGTTGGGGAGTGCAGAAATAGAATGAGGGACAAAGAAATTTTACCTTTTATCTGTTTCAGGAAGTACCTGGTACAGTGTTTTTGCCACAATTGACTGGACCCAATTAAAAAAAAAGAAAGCAAGCAAGCATACATAAATGATGAAGGGGAAAAACCTTGCAACTTTGAATCACTTTGTTAGTAGCTATTTTCCAGAAAACTGATCGACTTACCAAATCCCTACAACTATTTTTATGCAAGAAGTTAAGAGCCTGTTGTGATATATCGGGGTTTTCAATTTGTTTTCTTTAAGGACCATGTGATGATTTTGACTGCTAGCTGTAGGCCCTTTAGCTAGGGTGCTAAAGAGGGAAATGATACCAAAATGGTTAAGGAAATGTTACCAAAATGGTTGCTACTCCCCTCTTCATGGGGATGAGTGTAAGTACCCAGGGACATAGCCAGAGGGGGAGCAGAGGGAGCGACTGCTCCCCCTCCCCCTTTCTTAAATTCTCGTAAGCTCCGTTAACTCCATCATAATGGTAGTAACATTCAGGTCTCCTGACTGAGCTTCTTTACACAATGCGTCACCCTAATTAGGATCACAACACACATGTTCGTATGATTCGTTGTTTATGAAGCTAAGCGAGCACGCGTATAGTAGTCGTACGTGATACGCGCTTCCTCTGGGTAATTATTATACTACTACCACACTGCAATAACAGTATTTTTTAGGCCACTGCACATCTGGCAGCACAATTTTTTTAACATGTTCTTAATTCAAACAGACAGAAATCTGCTGATAATATGATATATGATAATGATGAAACTGGCAAAGTATTGCACCAGATTGCATCTAAGGACCTTCAATTGTTCAAAAATTTCTCCAAGGGGAGAGGGACACCCCCTCCCCCATATTCGTCACAAATGTGCTCCCCCCTTGCAGATTCCTGGCTACATCGCTGACTGTACCTCGGGCCAAAGGTTGTTCAGTTCATTTTTACATCAGTGCATGGTTTTGCTGAAATTGTGAATAGAGAGAAAAAGGGGATTGTTTTCACAAATTCTGTTAATCTCCTCAGCTTTATCTAAGCTTTTTTGAAGAAAAATACTACCTACCACTGTGTTGGTTTTTTAGTGGGTTGGATTAAATCTGTAGTGCACCAGATTCAGCCTGTGGGAATCCATTTTAGAACCCCAATGCATCACCTACTGATGTATCACTAACAAACCAAAGTGCTATTCAGGCTTCATTAAAGATGTTTATGTCCATAAATACTGTAGGGTGGGGAAGGCAGAGGTGTTGGAGAGCATAGTTTAACAGTAGCTTTTGCTCCATGTACTGTTCAGTAGACAGCACTACACTTTGTTTGGTTGACATGCAGGAAGCTTTGGGAATGAAGTGGAGAGTAAGGATACATATTGGGGCAGCTTGAGCTTCAAAAAGTCTTGCCCCCTGTGGGCGGGGGGTTATAGAATATGCCCACGGTATTCCCCACCTGTCGTAAGAGGTGAATAAAGGGGAGGACTTGCACTGTATTTGAACAATATTTGAAACCGAACTTGAACCGTATTTATCTAGTTGACACTATATAACACTTTCATGTTGGTGTGTCGTTAAATCTTATCTAACTTCAAAAAGTCTTAAGAAGTTTGTCAAAGTTTGGATGGGGTAGAAAACAGAGCAACTTTTGTGAGATGGTTGATGAAATCTCTGGAAGTTTCAGAAGAGAATATTGTTTTTGAATGAGTTGGTTTGACAGATTATTTAGACAAGTGTACTGTTCTGATTCAGAGAGGGACAAACAGGGATAGAGGTCCTGCCTGGGCTCAAAATTACCAGATACATGAATCAGAGGAGAAATGCAAAAGTGAGAAAGGAGGCAGAACTTTGGGGTATTTGGGTATGATTCCAAGATCACTGTGTTATTAAGTATTGTATTTTCATCTTTCATAACAGGAAACGTTTGGATTTACAGTAACTACCCTCCAAGCTCAGATGAAACGAGCCCAATGTATTGTCACCCTGTGGTATACTACTTTGCATTCTGGATAACAACTCTTGTCTACATATTCTGTGCCTTGTCATGTCTTTGCATTTGCTGCACAGCTTTAGGAGCTGCAGCGACTGCGTCTGCAGGAGAAGGTAGCCAGTAAATGTGTTCCAAGCATCACTGAAGCATGAGAGCAGTGTCTGCTGTGGATGTTCCAGAATCTCTGTGGACAGATTTGTGACAAGTCTAATCCATTCCTGTCAGGTTGTCTGTTAGGCTATGTGACTTCCAACTTTGACATAGGATGGGGACATCAAAGTGTGGAGTGTCAAGACTTCATTACTTTATACAAATTTTCAAATATTGTCAAGTCTTCAGAAAAGATGGAGAATCTAATGTTAATTACATGAATGGCAAGGACTTCTCACTATTATAAGCTTATGAACTGAAAGGGATATCTTTTGGAATGAATTTTTATGACTTTGGTGAAAGCACAGGAATAACACATTAATATTGTGTGTGTGGGGGGGGGGGGGGGGGGGGAATAAAACTCCAGTACAGTAAATGCCTAGATGGAATCTTTTTTGTATGACTTTTTTTAAAGCATGGTTTGTGTGAAATATTTTGCATGATTGTGAAGGAGGTGACAGGCTGCATGCATGTCTACCATGTTACTTCTGTCACAATATGTAAATGTGCTATTTAGTTAGCCCTATACATTACTGTTGTATTAGCATATAGTGTTATGCATGGTATATGTGTGCTTAATAGACATCTGTCATGCTGTCAGCATTCAGATTATAATGATGTTTGCCAACTGTTTGGACTGTCCGCCATGTTCTGTACATTCAGTCGAATACAAACAACAAGCAGGTACCCACATCCAGGGTCACCCTTGAAGGCATGGGAGAAAAGGTGATCCCAATTCAGGCCCAACCCATGAGTTTTATTTTCCATAGCATGGAATAGAGGGCCTGCTGGGTCTCACAAGGGATTCCAGGGGAGGTCACCCCTCCTCCTATGCACCTACCCAGAGTGACATGCACTTTGGTTTCCTAGTTCATAGAAAATCTAGAAAAGGTCAAGCAGTTTAGACACAGTTTGGAAAAAAAGAAAAAAAAAACAATTTGCATTTAAAGAGAATAAAATTCATCATTGGGATGAAGAATAATTCCGAGCTTTAGATCTCAGAATGGAAAATGTTCCTATCATTGTTTGTGAAATGGGTTACATCTCACAAATTTTGAAAATGCTAAGTCATTACTTTTTAGATGTCACATTAGGAAAAACATCGGAAAGGTATAAAATCTTGTTTAGGAAAGAGGCCCGAATCTTCATGCAATGACACGTGCGTTTATATTCATGTTAAGTACTAAAAATTGATTGACTTCCAGTGGAAAGATGTCAGGTTTCTGTCAGGAATCCTATGGCCTGTGCAGTTTTTCATATTATCATCAACAGTCACTTGTATTCCCTGTAATTTAGTCTCGGTTTCTCTTCCAATTGTTTTAACATACTTGCAGTCTACCTTTGTGAATGCAGTGTCATGGAAGTATCGTAGAGTTCCCTGGGTTGGATTGAATTGGTACCTTAAGTCAATTCTAAAAGCTAGAATATTGTGAGGGCATGTTGTGATTCAAATGTTAGCACCACCTGCGTTGCATATTCTTCCAAGAATATCAAAAACAAGTGTTTGTTCTGTTATTCTTCCCTTTGCAAAGAAAGCCTTGACTCACAACCAAGTTTTAACGTTTGGATTTTTGAATAAACTAGAATTTTGCAAATTTTAACAAAACAAGAATTGAGAATATCTTGAGTGACACTTCCATTCAGAATTTGTTAGAAAAGACGATATTTTTTGTTGTTTTTGAACGTAGTAATTCTTGAATAATTCTTGAACTTTAGTTCCATCATAAACGTCATGTTGTGCACTGCCACTTTCAACTCAAAACTTAGTTATAGGGGGTTATGCTTTCCGAACACAACCAAAGTATACAGAATAAATAAAACACATTAGAGCATATTCTTGGATGGTTTCATCCATTTTACTACAATTTTTCTGTATTTTTACTATCAAAATGATTGTTTAGTGTTTGACTTGTGGTGCTGCCAGTGTACATACTGGTACTCACATTTTAGTCTGTTGTACTTGTGAGAATGGATTTGTACTTGTACTCATCAAAGCAATCAAAACTCATGCCGCTAGAATTCAATAGGCTCATTTAGCCAAAGTTCCCCGGGAAAAGGCCATCTTCCCGGGTAAAAAATATAGCCGTATTAAGTCGCCTGATGGCTAAATCCTCCTATTGAATTCTAGCCTCATGTTGTAGTATGTACTCATACTCACACATTGGTACATTTACCTGTACTTGTACTCATGAGAATGGATTTGTACTTGTACTCATCAAAGGAATCAAAAACAGACTTGTAGTATGTACTCATACTTACACATTGGTACATTTACCTGTACTTGTACTCATGAGAATGGATTTGTACTTGTACTCATCAAAGGAATCAAAAGCAGATTTATAGTATATACTCATACTCACACTTTGACACATTAACCTGTACTCGCACTCATGAGAATGGATTTGTACTTGTAGTCATCAAAAGAATCAAAACAGCAGGAAAATTAAAGTATTGAAAAGCAGACTTGTAGTGAGTATGTACTTATATTTTACACATTTTGCAGTGCTTGTAATCATAAGAATATATTCATACTTGTACTCCTACAGATTTTGAAGTTAAGGCATTGGTGATTATGCAAAATTTTGAACTCATCCTCTTGTGACAAAGGTATTTTATACTTGCACTGTAAATCAGACACTACACTTTTACTCCCTACATTGTACTCACACTGCAAGTTAGATGTGCACCCATACTTGATCAAGGATAGTAGGCTTAGGTGACTCCAGTAGTTTTGGAGTCACTTACCCATTGTCCTATTGGGTGCAATATAATAAAACTTACACTGTAAATCAGACACTACACTTTTTCTCCTTACATTGTACTCAGACTGCAAGTTAGATATGCACCCGTACTTTATCAAGGATAGTAGGCTTGGGTGACTCCAGTAGTTTTGGAGTCAGGTACCCATTGTCCTGTAAGGTGCAGTGTAGGAATGTGTACCTCAGCAGCTTTAAATTGTCGACTTCTAGCCAACCATCACGGACTTCTTATATATATGGACAGAGCATACTGCACTAACGTCCTATGCGTAAGTTGTCGCCACTGTACGTACAGGAGTAGGCTTACCAATATGGCTGCCTGCTATAGCATTGTGTGTAAAAGTTTGGACTTGCTCAAGTGGCTCAGTATGGACAGATCGTGTGAGAAACTTGTAATATTTTCGAAAGGATGCAAATTCACCAAATAAAATGAAGGACTGTGATATTGTTCTTCCATTCATGTTTATATTTTGTTTAAAATGATGCATATTCATCGTCAAATTGGGCAAATGGTGGCAACCCGGCGGCCATCTTGGTAAGCCTAAATTTGTTCGAACGGTGGCGACCGTATTGGGCACGTTATCCTCTGTCCATGTATATGGGAAGTCCGTGCCTACCATTGAGTATTAATACCCACCACTTGGCTTTAGGCCTCTCAAGAGATGAGATACCCAACTGCCAACTTCAGAAAGTCAAAGTGGTCAACTTAAGAGAAATCTCACCATTACGCATACAAAAAAAAAAAACCAATCAAAATGGTTAGTTTTGGTGCCATACTTCATGAAAATCTGCAAAAAAACACACATGCGAGTTCCAAGCTATGATTTTTGTTCATACTTGTAGAAATGTTGAAAATTTGACAGGAGTTGAGATTTCAGAGAGAGAGTGGAGTTTTCACTCAACTCCCGGGCAGTAGTCACAATGCTGAAGTAGAGTTGAATAACCTGCCCCAGCCTAAAGGATAGCATTCGGGAAAAAATGATGGTACACACCTGTTTAATTGTGAAGTTTTTTTTTTTTTTTTATATCAACTAAAGGATAGTCAGTAGAGTGCTTAAACAGTCTTTCTAAATATGAAAATCTAACATAAATCGTAGATGCCACAAAATTCATTCATATAGTGGTTGCAATATTTATGGCCAATATTTTTATCTTGAAAGATTTTCATTCCATGTCTTCTTTGGAATCAGATTGAGATAAAGAGACATATTACAAAAAAAAAAAATTAACAAAGAGAAAACAATGCCTAAACTCTTACTAGAAGAAAAGTGCTGAATCTGAAAGAAAAGTGAATGTTATGACATGTCATGCATGATGGGAAATGTGTGATGTCCATGTCAGGTTGATTGGAGAGGAGATTGGTAGTTTTGTATTCCAGAACGACTTTTACTTTCGTGAAGGGCATACTTAACAGCTGAACATATGTTAAACACTCTACATAAGCAGTATTATACTTTATCTATCCCTAAATGTTATCCAAAGATCCCAGTTGCTTCTTTTAATAGTTCCTACTTAAATTCAATATAATGCAAATGACAAAAGTCCGAACCATATCTGTAAATCTTAAGGAAGATGAAAGATTCTCCTCAAAAAGCTAATGAGCATATATTCAAAAATATTTCAAGATACAAACAAGAAATTGCTTTTTGTGGTGGAGATTATGTAAAGAAAAATCATCAACCATTAAAAAGGCATCCTTATCACATACTTCTGGGATCATTTGAAAGATGCAAATGTGTGTATTTAGATTGTGTGTTTGCTGAAGTTGGTAATATAGATGGGGATGCTCTCTGGTGCTTTAATAAGGTAATGTAATAAGGTTAAAAAATGGTGTTGAAGAGAGGTGGAAATTACATACTTCTGGGATCCCTTAAAAGATGCAAAAGTTATAGTATGTAATGAACATGGGGATTACATTCTACCAGGTGCTTTTATCTTGGAATGTGATGTAATTTAATATGTTGTAATGTAATGTAATTTAATGTAACACAAATGAAATCAGTTCCTGTAAATAGCTTTAGACACTAAGAAATCACTCTAACGTGATGTAATGGATAGGATTATAGATGTGTGGTTTAACTTTTTGCATGTCTACAGGTGACATACTTTGGTCATTACTTTGTGAATCATAAAAAATGTGTTAACTTTTAAGATTGATTTTTAAGTGATTCTTGTGTAAACTTGTGGTTTAAAAACCAAGGGACAACCATGATTTTTCGCTTAGAAAATATTGTGAAAAGTTTGAAAGGCCTTCAAATACTTTTCGATCAATATAACAAGTTACTGGAGAATGATTTTGGGGGTAATTGGGTGAGGGTGCGATATTTAAAACATATATGTACAGGTCAGGACATAGAAATAAAAGTAAGGGAGAATGACTTCAGCCGATCTGGACTGAAGCCATTGATTTGGCCAGTCTGTACGGCAACGGAGCACCTGCGCGTATTACAAATATCACGTCATTGCTTTTGCCCCAAGTATTGGCAAATAAACTACAAGTTTTCAAGTTAGGAGTATAAAGCAAAATACTTAAGGCACCATGACTTATTTCTGTTGTGAAAATTACTCCAAATCTTTCGCAAAACGCATAAAATAAACTATAACTTCTGCAGCAGAATACACACTGTACGTACGGAGAGACATCAATCAACAGGTCTCTTGCCGTACAACGAAAGCGCCCTCACACTTTCCGTAGCTTCACCGGTTAAACATGCATGGATGCATTGTGTTAGCGTTCTCCCTTACTTTTATTTCTATGGGTCAGGACCAAAGAGATAGAGAGTGCTATATCTGTGAGGTGCAATTAAAAATAATCGATGTAACAAAGCAGTCTAAGGTTAACTAGAGCACTGTATTTAACATCCCTCTCTTCTCTGGCTCCTTCAGCTGAATGAAACATTGGAAACTTTGAAAGTATATTTTAGAAGAATCAGTGTAACATAACTTGGAAAAGGGTTTTGAAAACATAACTCTCTTCTTGTGACTCCCTTTCTTATTACAGACCTACACTTTGTTGTTAAGAGAATGTCTTTTTTTGGTTAGACATTTTTTGAAAATGTCATAAAAGTAAGGTGTTTGTGAAAAAAAAAAATGTTGAAATGGCTTAAACTTCCTTCTTCACTAACAGGTTTTAACAGTTTTAATGCTTTATAAAAGTATTGTGCAACTTTACTTGTAGTTACAGGATGGGGAATGTAATAACAGGCCCACATCTAGCTGCATAGGTACCCTGCTAAATACAGTTGTGACATTGTGAGACACATGACATCAACCACAGTGAAAATTTGTCCACACTTGTAGCATAGAAGATCTGGGCCCTATTTCATAAAGATCTAAGATTGATCTTAAGTTTGATCTGTCATGCAATAGCCTTATTGAAATCAAACTTAACATTGAGCATTAACTCATTATGAAACAGGGCCCTGGACTGAGATTTGTGTAAAGGTCCAAGTGCCTTGTCCCAGACTATGAAAATTCTCCCACCTGAGTTTGCTCTGACCTTCTTCCAAGTTAAAGAAAATATCTTCACACCACATCTTCCAGCATAAACATACAGGGTTTTTCAACCAGGGGGATGGGGACAGAGGGGGGGGGGAGGGGGGCGGAGGAGCTGCAGCATTTTCACCCTTATGTTTAATGCATGTTTGCCTGAGTGTAGTGTATGTCTTGTCTAAAAATAGCAAATTCTGTCTAAATGGGGGGTTCTGCAACCCCCCTTACCCAAGGTTATATTCTTCTAGTTACACAATGTGTGTGATTTTAAATTAGCCTGAGCTGTCAGATGTACAGGGTAGGCTATACTCAATCACATTTCATAGATCTGCACAAGTCACCATCGACCAGCGAAAGTTGCTTGTATTTGAACTTATAGCTTGAACTAATATCAATCAAAGTGTAGTCCCCGAGTGTGGATTGGAAATACCTGGAGGTTTCTAAATATGTTTGGAATAGTGCAAGAGTAGCTTTAAAATGTACCTTGATTTTCTTTCAGTACCACTCTGATCTTTTTGATATTTCTTGTAGTGCAATCTGAGTCAAATTATAGCTACGGGTATTTTAGATGGCAGAAGACACAAACACAAAATGGTTTCTGCGGCCTGTGAAAGTCGTGGAATTTCATATTTCACATTCCAGGCTTGGAATAGTTTTGGAAATTTGTAAATATGACAGAATTATTGGAAAAGTCAAGGAATTTTTGTGGAAACTGTAAGACTTTTTTATTTAAATGAATGATATGTACAATGATTAATTTTATCTGCATTTTTTTTTTAATGTACTAGATGGGATTTGGTAATATGGTTTTGAGAATGAAAGGCACACAAAAACATGAAAATTTTATGGTCCGTTGGGTGCAGGGACCTTGAAATACATTAAGTACTCACAAAAACGCAGTGAATAAGAAGTCAGTTTAGTGAGAATTTAGACTAGGTGCAGGCATTCTTACATGTGACAATACGTTTCTCTTCATGCCTGCATTATGGTGGCCACCATTGCAGATATGCAGTGGTTGGGTAATGAAAGGTAAAAGTATTTTTTCTTGTAGTCAAGTACTCTGCTGTTTTTTCTTAGTTTGTGAAAAAAAAACAAGTTTTTGATAAATTTTTCACTTTAACATCTGGATGATAGTATTGTAAGAGGTGCTTTTACTATGTGGGCATCTTAGTAGAAGGCAACGGAACCAATGCCCACCTCAACAGTCACATTATCTTTTGGCGGGCATCATATGCATTTTAAGACAGAAACTACCCACTGTTTTGCCAGTTTTAGATTGTTTTGACCTTGGTGATCCCAATCCAGCATTTTGGATATCTAAAGCTCATGTGACTTGAAATGGGTGAAAATGAGAGTGGTCTTGGTACATTGCAAGACTTTCGGCTGGGGCCCCTTACAACTCATGCAGTCGTACAGTTTGCAGCTAGCTGTAGAGTTGCAGAACAGTCATGGTTAGTTTTCTGAAAATTGGTAACATATACTCAGTTTTACTGTTATGTTGGGTAAAAATGATAGTGTCAATCTGGTAGTTTGGTTAAATTGACTACAGAGAAGGGTTATATTGACTTCTATGTCAGGAAGAGTATCTCAGAGTCCTCAGAGATCCCATCTGCCTTAAGATGTTGGGTGAGTTGGCAGTATAGGATGGATGGAAGGGGGGGAGGGGACTTGTACCTGTGACAGGATGTGGGTAGGGTAGTTAAAGTGTACCTAAAGTCTAAAATTTCAAAAATATATGTTACAAAGCTTGAAAAATGCATCCATATGGTCCAACTCCCATCTTCACAGGACATTTCTGAGCTGAGAAATAAAATTTTGAGGCTTTTTCACTCAATTTAAAATGGTGAATTGCACAATAATTTGTGATGTCATTCTTGCACTACTCAAATTACCATCTTTGTTTGTCTTTGTTTTTTCGAAAGCCACTCCACCTTGTGCTAAATTGTGAGCTCTGTCTTACTATTATAGGGTGACTTGGCTACATAAGCCCTCTTCGTACAACATGCTATGCAAGGGGACACTAAATGTTTCAAGGTTATATAAACATCTTAATTTCATAAAGAAATAAGAGCAAGTAATGTGAGTTGTAGAAGGATGACATCACAAATTATTGTGCAGTCAACTAGTTCAGATTAAGTGAAGAAATTTTAACATTTTGTATCTCAGCAATGGAGTAAGCTATGAAAATGGGAGTTGGATGAATGAAATTCTTTTTGAACCTGTAAAATATATATTCTTGTAATTCTAGACTTTAGGCCCACTTTAAAGTACAGGCTGTGGAAGTGTGGTCAGGTCAAGTCCAGTGAGTGGTTCTTCTTATAAGAGTAAAACTTGAAAACATGATTCTTTTAAAAATGACTTGTGTAATTTACTTTTAAAAAGTTTATTAGTTTGGCAAAAGCCTTCACTGCCTTTTAAGGAGTGGCTGATTTTCAGTTATTTAATAGTATTCAACCTGTTTGTGTGTGCAGTTATGTCAAATTAATCAGTAATGACTTCTCCTATGAGTCTTTATTGAATTGTGTTGAATCTGATGGCTTGCTGTGAACTGCCATGTACTGACATACCAATGAAGTTTGTCACCATTTTAATAGCTACTCCACATCATAAAATCTTTTGTTTGCTTGGCAGACCAAAATTATACTTAATATTTGAGTTTTACAGCTCTGAGATAAGAAGTACTGTAAAACTTCCAAAATTTCTGTTTGTATAATTTCTACAAGCAATTAGTTGTATTACTAACAAGTAACAACTCATTGTCCATTTTGGATGAAATCACCAAGAAAAAACTGTCATTTTTGGTTTCGATGATAAGAGAAACCAATGCATTCATGATGGCGTATGTGTGTATGTATGTGTGTATGTGCGTGTGTGTGTATGTGTGTGTGTATGTGTGTATGTGTGTGTGTATGTGTGTTTGTGACACTTTGCTCGTTAACACGATATCTCAAGAAGGGAAACTCTGACAGTTCTCAAAGTTGGTAGGTAGATGCCCCATATTGAGAGGAAGAACCCTATTGTTTTTGGTGGGGGTCAAAGGTCATTTGGGGTCACCGGGGGTCAAACTCCGAAAACCTTGTTAACATGATATCTCGAGATAGGAAGCTTGGATAAGATTCATACTTAGTATGTAGATGTGTTATGGTAGGAGGAAGAACCCTATCGTTTTTGATGGAGGTCAAAGGTCATCTGGGGTCACCGGGGGTCGAATGCTGAAAACCTTGTTAACACGTTATCTCAAGTTAGGAAGCTTGGATAAATTTCATACTTAGTATGTACATGCGTTATGGTAAGAGGAAGAACCCTATCGTTTGTGGTGGAGGTCAAAGGTCATCTGGGGTCACCAGAGGTCAAACTCTGAAAAACTTGTTAACACGATATCTCAAGATAGGAAGCTTGGATAAATTTCATACTTAGTATGTAGGTACGTTATGGTAAGAGGAAGAACCGTATTGTTTTTGATAGAGGTCAAAGGTCATCTGGGGTCACCGGAGGTCAAACTCTGAAAACTTTGTTAACACGATATCTCAAGATAGGAAGCTTGGATAAATTTCATACTTAGTATGTAGATGCGTTATGGTAAGAGGAAGAACCCTATCATTTTTGATGTAGGTCAAAGGTCATCTGGGGTCACCGGGGGTCGAATGCTGAAAACCTTGTTAACACAATATCTCAAGTTAGGAAGCTTGGATAAATTTCATACTTAGTATGTAGATAGGTTATGGTAAGAGGAAGAACAGTATCGTTTTTGATGGAGGTCAAAGGTCATCTGGGGTCACCGGCGGTTGAATGCTGAAAACCTTGTTAATACAATATCTCAAGTTAGGAAGCTTGGATAAATTTCATACTTAGTATGTAGATAGGTTATGGTAAGAGGAAGAACTGTATCGTTTTTGATGGAGGTCAAAGGTCATCTGGGGTCACCGGGGGTCGAATGCTGAAAACCTTGTTAACACGATATCTCAAGGTAGGAAGCTTGGATAAATTTCATACTTAGTATGTAGATGTGTTATGGTAAGAGGAAGAACCGTATCGTTTTTGATGGAGGTCAAAGGTCATCTGGGGTCACCGGCGGTTGAATGCTGAAAACCTTGTTAACACAATATCTCAAGTTAGGAAGCTTGGATAAATTTCATACTTAGTATGTAGATAGGTTATGGTAAGAGGAAGAACTGTATCGTTTTTGATAGAGGTCAAAGGTAATCTGGGGTTACCGGGGGTCGAATGCTGAAAACCTTGTTAACACGATATCTCAAGGTAGGAAGCTTGGATAAATTTCATACTTAGTATGTAGATGCGTTATGATAAGAGGAAGAACGGTATTTTTTTTTGGTGGAGGTCAAAGGTCATCTGGGGTCATCAGAGGTCAAACTATGAAAACCTTGTTAGCACAATATCTCAAGATAGGAAGCTTGGATAAATTTCATACTTAGTATGTAGATGCGTTATGGTAAGAGGAAGAGCCTTACTGTTTTGGGTGGAGGTCAAAGGTCATCTGGGGTCACCAGGGGTCGAATGCTGAAAACCTTGTTAACACAATATCTCAAGATAGGAAGCTTGGATAAATTTCATACTTAGTATGTAGGTACGTTATGGTAAGAGGAAGAACTGTATCGTTTTTGATAGAGGTCAAAGGTAATCTGGGGTCACCGGGGGTCGAATGCTGAAAACCTTGTTAACACGATATCTCAAGGTAGGAAGCTTGGATAAATTTCATACTTAGTATGTAGATGCGTTATGATAAGAGGAAGAACGGTATTTTTTTTTGGTGGGGGTCAAAGGTCATTTGGGGTCACCGGGGGTCAAACTCCGAAAACCTTGTTAACATGATATCTCGAGATAGGAAGCTTGGATAAGATTCATACTTAGTATGTACATGCGTTATGGTAAGAGGAAGAACCCTATCGTTTGTGGTGGAGGTCAAAGGTCATCTGGGGTCACCAGAGGTCAAACTCTGAAAACCTTGTTAACACGATATCTCAAGATAGGAAGCTTGGATAAATTTCATACTTAGTATGTAGGTACGTTATGGTAAGAGGAAGAACCGTATTGTTTTTGATGGAGGTCAAAGGTCATCTGGGGTCACCGGAGGTCAAACTCTGAAAACTTTGTTAACACGATATCTCAAGATAGGAAGCTTGGATAAATTTCATACTTAGTATGTAGATGCGTTATGGTAAGAGGAAGAACCCTATCATTTTTGATGGAGGTCAAAGGTCATCTGGGGTCACCGGGGGTTGAATGCTGAAAACCTTGTTAATACAATATCTCAAGTTAGGAAGCTTGGATAAATGTCATACTTAGTATGTATATGCGTTATGATAAGAGGAAGAACGGTATTTTTTTGGTGGAGGTCAAAGGTCATCTGGGGTCACCGGGGGTCGAATGCTGAAAACCTTGTTAACACGAATATCTCAAGTTGGGAAGCTTGGATAAATTTCATACTTAGTATGTAGATGTGTTATGGTAAGAGGAAGAACCCAATCATTTTTGGTGGCGGTCAAAGGTCATCTGGGATCACCGGGGGTCAAACTCTGAAAACCATGTTGACAGTATATCTCAAGATAGGAAGCTTGGATAGATTTCATAGGTAGTATGTGGATGTGTTATGGTGGGAAGATGAATGCTATCATGTTTGGTGGAGGTCAAAGGTCATGTAGGGTCACCGGGGGTCAAACACTGAAAATGTTTTTAACATGATATCTCAAGATAGGAAGCTTGAATAAATTTCATACTTAGTATGTACATGCATTATGGTATTAAGAGGAAGAACCCTAACGTTTTTGATGGAGGTCAAAGGTCCTCTGGGGTCAAAAAGCAAAATTTTAAGAATTCCCAAGATCGTCTCATGAGTTCACCAGAAGGCAAAAAGCAAATTACCCAAGAATTCCCAAGATCATCATCTTGAGTCGTCAGATGTCAAAATGCAAAATTCCCCTGGAATTCCCAAGATCAAATATGAACCTAAAATTATTTTTCCAACATGTTAAGATAGCACTTGACCAGTGACTGAAAGCATGGGACATCATGGTATTATTTGGAATAGAACATATATCATCGAAACCTCAATGCATTTTTGCATTCTGGTTCATCATGGTTTTCAATGGCTTGCAATGTTACCTAGAGTTGCCCATTGCTTGTTTCTTTTTGACCAGTCAATCTGACATACCAACATTTGTCAAATAATTTTTTTTGCAGTTTTCCAGTCAGTCACAAGTAATGGTACCATCAAGTCTGTTTGGTAATTTTGTACTTGCAGTATGTGAAAAATTGCATTGTGCATGCCATTTGATGTTGTAAGTGAAGTGTACCCGACCTATGTGTGTTGTGCATTCGGGTAGAGAGAAGTATCAGTTACAGTTACCTGCTAAAATAACTTTGCTTTTCAAACAGTTGGGTTTCATTCTGACGGGAGTTGTTAGATGTGTACAATTACATACTGTTTCATTGACCATGTTGTTAGAGCTGTGTAGACAGCGAGGGAAAGAGGTGGAGGGCAGGCTGTTTATATATACTTGCATTTCTTAGATGTGTTACAGAGAATATTGAAGGTGAGTTAAATGGAAGTTTTTGCATGCACAGGGTTTCAAAAATTTCCAGACCAATCTCTCTTTCCTTGAATTTCTTACATTTCGATTCTGCTGATTTCCCAGAACTATGCACCAGAAGTGGGCGGACAGTCCCCTCCAACCCCCACCTCTACCCCTTTGAGCAGGCCAATAAATACAGCCTGATAATTGTTTGGACAAATTCCAGCTTGGTGACATTGGCATGATATTTGTGGAGCTTTCAGTGATGCAGCTGTTTTATAGCCTTGTTGGTGTAGCTCATAGGCAAATTAGGTGGGGCCTGGGGGATTGGCCCCCTCCCTGAGACCAGAAAAAATGTTATTTCAAAGGAAAACATGGTGGTTATGAGGGTAGGATACCTGCCATGACTTTTTGCCAAAATTGCTAAAATATCAGGGAAAATAGCTTCTGCTTTGTCTTCACATATTCCTGTGGTGTAGCCAGTAGGGAGATAGAAGTGGGAAGAAGGGGAGAGGGCTATGGGGGAATTTAAAGGGGGGAGGGGGGCAGAGGAGGTTGAGCTGATTCCACAGTTAACCCATTTTGTTACCATTGAGATTTAATTTTATGGGTGATACAAATGTAATTTATATCAACACCTTTTGTTTTGTTTTGTTCTTACTATCATGTATATCTGTATTGTCTTTCTAATAAATATTTTGAAATGAATTTGTGGTTAGTCCAACAAATGATGAGCTGTTAATTAAGAATACGTTGCATTAAGGGATAAGAACTGTTAGACATAATCTGCTTCAAGTTTATAAGTCCCCCGAGTTCATATAATCTGTACTGGTGTCCTTTTCTACTTTCGTACTGAAGCGTAAGATACATATAGCCAAGAAAAGGGTTATAAAAAAAGATTGTATGATTTATTTGCAAAAGTGTTATTGTGTTGTTATATATTGAATCAATTTTGCCATATCTTTTTGGTGAAATCAATCACTGAAATTCTTAGTGCAAGAAAATAAAAAACATGAGAAATCTTGAAAGTGGGTGGGAATCTTGCTTTGTACTTTTGGAAGGTCCTTATTCAGTGAGGATGCAGTACATCTATAAGAGAAAACATTTTGAAATAAGTTAATTCTTCTTTTTCTCACAGCTGTCCAAGATTGGGGCGGGGTCAAGCAGAATGTGTTCTTTTTGGAAAATAGGCTTTCTATTGGGGAAAGTTGTAATAAGGACAACACTGAACTCACTAGCAAAAGTGATCAAACCCTCCGCCCCCCCCCCTCCATTGGACAAATTCCGAAGACATGGGGTATATCAGCAGGAAAACACGTTAAAATCCTATATTGGACATGTAATGTGAAAATTTATTGAAACTGAAGCTAATTTTTGACTAAAATGAAATGACTATTAACTGTTTAATTAAATGCTTATGGGCCTTGAACATTCTATGCCAAAGCTAATTGTAAACTTTCTGTAGCATACTAGCATAACCTTCAAACATATACTTTTCCAAAAGTCTCTGGCATAGAGCCAAGGAGTAAAACAAATATTACTCCTGAAGGAGTACTGCTACCCCTAAGGAGCTACATCCCAGAAGGACACCATGCAACCTTTGAAGGACAACTTAACTGACCATGCATGGTCCTGTTCTAGAATGACTGAATAGAACAGATACATACCATGAAAATGCCCACAAGCTTACAATCCCGAGTAGTCCCCCACAGCCCGGGAAAGTCTTTTTAGTGATGGTCAGTAACTTTCACATTCTTTCGTTTTAGTCCAGCGAGTTGTATCTTCGCAACCGTGCTCAATCCGGACATATGATCCGGCCAAGCCCTAGCAGCCACTGGAACTCCTTATTAAGCACCACAAGTCTTTATTTGCTCGAGCGCACATTGTGCTGATAGAGCTGGAGTTCTGTTACCTTGTTATGATGCAAGCCTGATTAACTGTGGTCAGCTTCTACAAGAATTTGGACTAAAAGGATTTTCATGTCATGTAACCACACTTAAGCATGGGAGGTTGGCCTCTGTGGTCAAGGACACTTCTGAGCCATTTAAGTATGACCTTCAAACAGGGCAAAGTTTATAACCCCTTGAAGCTGTTCGAGAAAGCCAAAATCTCTCATTTCATTCATGAAATCCAGTAACGATCTAAATCATGTCCAGTCCTCCCACATTCACAAATTCCACATTTTATTTATGCTTAGCCTAGTCATATTCACCTTATATCAACACCCATTTATATGAAATAATGCTTTAAAAAGTCACCCAAATAATTTCATGCACTATAATTAGCGGTGGATATTTCTGGGCGGACGAACATCAAAGTTATTGTGGCGTGCTTGCCAGATATGAACGTCGGTGATACTGTAGTCTGTTATGCAGATTGTGACACCTGTAGCTGAAGTTACGTAACTGGAATTCATGTCATCTTTACCCTGCTCTAGAGGTAGTTGGATTACGTATTAAAGTGTGATCTCACCGATATATGGAGAAACTGCATCGTCAGCTAAGCAGGAGAAGCTTGTGAACACCCTGTTGTTGCAGGCGCTATTGTTTGGCGGACTGAATGGAACAATGTGTGGCTCAGGGATTGTTCAATAGGCTAACACATTCCGACGTGACTGTAAAGCTCATTGAGGCTAAGTCAACCAAACGCTGTTGTAAAGCTGTCCACGCTTTTCTTGAACGCTTCAGCCTATCTCCAGTCCTTTCTTAGCCCACGCCATTTTCATCTCCTTTTGGATACTAGAAGTGCAGACATCTTAAAATTTGGGCTAGAGACATTTGCTAGAGTCTATACAGTCTCCTACTTTTGAGCCCGAGCCCATCCTCTTTGCCGCCTCCCGCCGGCAATAAGCCACGTCGGTCTCATAGTAACAACGGTTATCACAGTTCAGATGTGCATTTTAGACACTTATTTTATCTCACAGGGTAAGTATCGATACCCTCTATCTTTGCAATTTTGTTTGTGAGGGTACCCCAAAAGTTTGCGTTGTTTGGGTATTTGGGGGACTTAATTTCGTTTGGGCATTTCATGCCGAAAAATAATACATATTCCACTTCAGTCAATTGCTTCAAGATAAACATTGATAAATTCTATTTTGACTGTGGTAGAATCTAATTGTGCTGAGCTTAATTGTTGGGTTTTCGTTTGGTTTGAGTTACTGTATGTTTTGGGTCTAGACTGCAGGGCATCTTATGGGGCTTTAGCCCTCCTTGGCCCTTTAACTTGCTACGTTATGTTACATGCTTTTATCTGAGTGAATAAGCAATAGGCAGATTAGGATTGAATGTCCTTGATGGTATCAGCCAGGCCCGTAGCCAGACAAGGTGCTGAAGGGGGGGGGGGCGAAAAAACTTCTAGGGGGGGCGAAAAAATTTCCAGAGGGGGCGAAACATACTAAAATGCATTACGGCAATGCTAATTTTTGATCGGGGGGGGGGGCGAAAAATTTTCCAAGGGGGGCTTCGCCCCCTGCCCCCCCTTGACTACGGGCCTGGTATCAGCCTTCAAAAAGTAACGGTTGCGGTCACCGTACGTTCAGTAAAAGGAGTTGCACAGCCTTGAATTTTTTTCATTTCTGGGCCCTGAAGGACCAGCCTTTCAGGGCCCAATGTTTCAGAGTTCATCCCTAAAAATATTGTGGGTGTGGGAAAGGTGACAGCTGGGGGAGGGGGGGTTGGTAACAGAGGGATGGCGATGGGCAGAAATGGTATACAAAAGGTTACTACAATTTCTTGTTTTTTTTTATGGCGTACTTGGTACAATAAACATTGTTGATGGACCTAGTTTAGTGCTGCTTAAGTGTTTTCCCAAATTTCTGACTTGCTTAGCCCGTCAAGCACGCCAAATTTGGGGGGGGGGGGGGTTGCTTAGATGAAGCCTCATGCAGTTCCAGAGTTACACAAAAGAGGGACTCACTTTGTCCCAGAATCCTCAACATGGGAAGGGATGGGGATCCTCATCTTGGAATATTGTAAAATGGCACACGCATAGATGCGATTTCCTGGCATCTGACAATCAAGATATGCCAGGACCGTAGCGTGGACCAAATCTCTAGGGGACAGTTCATGACACTAAGTGGAACACCAAGTGGTACGGTATGCCTACAGATAGTTACGGGTAACACCCAGGCGGATCCTTACTTTTTCACATGTTCTAGGTACCATCGCGAAGGGGGGTGAGCCTGGGAGGGGCACAAGTAAGACCTGGCTTAGGTTCAGGGTATCATTGGCAAATCTTTGAACTGATTATATTGTTACAATTATTATTGTTTTAATTAATATATTACATTATTAAGTGACATTCAGTAGCGTAACGTAGGGAGCAGGGGGAGGTCGCCCCCTAGTTGTCGTCCCGGGATGGTCTGTAGGTACATTTGCTGATCTTGTCGGCACGTCCGCCCGGTGTGGGCGGCGACTAGTCTCCCCGACGGTTTACCTGTTTTTGCTCTCAAGAGGACAGTTTCTCTAGTAAGAACCCAAAATTTTCGGCGCGCTACGCGCTGTAGAGTCCCACCAGTTTCTCCAATAGTTTCATTCTACATAGCTAAATAGCATAAGTCCTGTCACCCTTACCAAGTAACGGAGTGCACAGAAACAGAGTTCTGTCACCCTTACCAATTAGGCAGAGTGCACAATTTATGTGGAGGTCGTAAATTTCATCCCATATCACAAAGTCTAGTTACTGTTCTCTTGTGTGTGTCATGCGGTAGGGTCAGTTGGTGAGGGACTCACGGAGCAAAGTTTGGCTATTTCAGCAGGGAGGTGTTATTAGCTGGAGATCCATCGAAAACTTTAATTTATGCTAATCCAAATAGATTGCCCTCAGAGTGGAGACTAAATCCTTTGATTGGGGATTATTGAACTAAAGGGCATTGGATTCCTTTTGTCTAATATCTAGGCAACCTCATTCATACCTACTGCGACCCCAGCAAAAGGATTATTTGGAACAATGCTTTAATGTCTAACTAGTTGCCGAAAGTCGAGTACGAAACACTGTTCTGACTTTCAAAACGACTGTTTATTGCTAAGGAACCTAATGATGCTGACTATAAACCAATGCTCATGATTTATGCAAATAAGCAAAAGAAGTATAAGACTAAACTTTCCTGTCGGATTTTCCTGCGGAATTTCCGCATTCCCTCGCATGACTTAAAAGGCACACCCATATTGAGCAAGCAGCGGCGTAGGAAGATGTTTGACATTGGGGGGGGGGGGGGCAGACCAGATGTGACTTCTCGACTTTGAATCCCCTTCCCACTCTAAAACACATTTTGCTCAATGTGAGTCTTTCCGATTTTAATTTGAGCAAAATAAAAATATTCAAAGCAAAAGGAAACAAAAACAACACCATGCAAGTGATATTTGTTTAGGAGGCTCTGGAGGACTGGAGATTTTGTGGGGGTGACTCCCGTTTACTATCTAAGCGGAGCGCCACCATAGGTTGGCGCAGAGCGTACCAAGAAAATTTTAGATTTGAATACGTCCCAGATCGCCGGAAATGGCACTTGTCAGGCTTGATAGCAGCCATCAAGATGTGCAATTTTTGTGAAATAATGTAAAGCTTGATTTGTTTTTTTTATAAAACACATTTCTGTGAGGACAGATTAGTTGAGCTGGCCTGGACTTGGGGTCCGAGGATTGGAAGTTTGAACCCCATTTACTATCTATGCAAGGCGCCACCATAGGTTTGCGTGGACGGAGCGTACCGAGAAAAACTGAGATTTTAATACATCCCAAATCACCGGAAGTGGCGCTTGCCAGGATTTTTGAAGCCATCAAGATGTGTCCTTGTTGTGCAAATTTTGTAAAGTTTGATTTGAATTTAACACTTTAAGTCTGTTACAATCTAACCGACTTCATTCAAAATTGTTCAGCGTTGAGTTATCCCCCATGGATTTCAGTGGATCAGTTGGAACTGAGATTTTCTACAGCCAGAGTCTGTTAACTTATTAAGTTGAGTAGAGGTAGCCCCACGATTTGCCCGGCGAACGGCCAACGACCCGAAACTCCGACAGCACCAATGCCGTCGAGTATTGGTGAGGTAGGATTTGAAGAAAGCCTGTGTACTAGCCTCCATTTCATTCGGGTCATATATTGCATAAAACGTGTATATACTAGAGAAGCTAAGTTCCGAGTTGATTAAATGTTTTTTTCCGGAATCTAAACTGCAAAGCGCGCGAAGCGCGCGGAAATTTTTCGGGTCATTTTTCACAAAAAACATAGGCCTATGTAATTATTAAAAACAATAAGAAAGAAAAGCTGTAGGGGTTCTAGACCGTATAGGAGATAATATGCATTGTATCGAAACTACCTTGACTATCCGATGAAATAGCCAAATATTGCTCGGTGAGTCCTTCACCAACTGGCCGTACCGCATGACACACAAGAGAACAGTAGCTAGGCTTTGCAATATGGATTGAAATTTACGACCTCTACATAAACTGTGTACTTTTCCTACGTGTTATGGTAAGGGGGAAAGGACTTGTGCTATCTAGTGATGTAGAATGAAACTATTGAAGAAACCAGAATATCTCTCCTGCGCGCGTAGCGCGCCGAAAATTTTAGGTTTTTATTAGAGAAATTGTCCTCTTAAGAGCAAAAATGGGTAAAACGAAACTGTAAACTGTCGCAATTATTGGGGGGTGGGGGAGCAAAATGACATTTGGCCCCCCTCAAAACATATTGCGGGGCCATGGCCTCCTTGGCCCCCGGTTCCTACGCCACTGGCAAGTCATAGGAAACTATACAAGTATGTTGTAAATAGCGTACAAATGCGTCCAAACCCTCAAATTAATTTATATCTTAAGCGACTGGTAATGTTAAGGCAAGGGGCAAATTTACCGATCTGCTCTTCGAGATGTAGCAGACGACGTACCTCTCTTGTACTTAGTTCCTAACACCTCTTAAGCCTATTGAATCATCAAGAACAACACACAAAAGAGATTATTGTCGGCAACTAGTAGGGTTCAAACAAGAGTTTTCGATGGATCTCCAGCTAATAACACCTCCCTGATTTCAGAGGGTAGTCCAGGTGGTTTCCATACAATATATGTTATCTTCGATACGGTCTACAGCCCCTAGTTTGTTTTTTTTTTTTTCTTCTTCTTCTTTTTGTTCTTAACGATTGCGTACGTTTTTATTGTAAGCCTACTAAAAAATTTCCCCCGCTTCGCGCGCTTTGCAATTTTCAGTACGCTTTACCCACTCTTTCTCAGTTCCGTTACTTAGGCCTATAGCTAAATTTAGCACAAACCCTTTCCAGCTTTTCAAGTAACTGAATAAGTAGAATACATGGATTTATGTAAATATCGGGAATTTCATCTCATTTCGCTAAACTTAGTTAATGTTCTCTTGTGTCCGTCGTGCTGTACGGCTAGTGACTCGAGGAGGGAAGTAGGCTACATTGTAAGTTCTGCCCGATAGGGCCCAACGGCCAGGACAATTGACCTATATATAAACTTTACAAAAGAATAATTCTTTTTAGTGTCGGCTTACCCCCCCCCCCCCAAAAAAAAAAAAAAAAAAAAAATCGGGCGTTTATTCACAGTTAAGATTCCGGGAAAAACATTAAATCAGCGCGGAACTATTTCCCTCTAGTTTATACGAATTTTATGCGATATATGCCCCGCAATGGCATGGTATAGTACACAGATTTTCCCTAAATCCTCCCTCACCAACCCCTCGACGCTATCGAGGCTTCGGGTCGTTGGCCCTCCCGTCAGGCAAATCCTGGCGCTACTCCTGGGTGGATGGAGGGAGGGTCACGGGTGCGAGGGTGACTTTTAAAGTGATAACCCTCTGAAAAAGTGTCGGTATATTGACTTTATGCTTTCGGTACATTTACCTTGTTTTCATCCCTGCCCCTCACTTCTATCACCCCAGTTACACTGGTGATATTCTTCATATTTTTTGGCTGGGCGGAAGGCAGGAGGTACTGTCTAAGAGGAGGGGACTCTCTTTGAGAAATTTTTATCTATGTGAGGTGTCTTGGATACAAAATGGTGCTATCTTTCTAAAGCTTCGTAAAGCGTTGAATTGATTAAATGTTTAGGAATCCTCATTATTTAGTGATTTTTTTCTATCCCTTTGGGGTGTAATTGAAGGGGATATTGCCTAAGAGGAGGGATTACACCTCTACTCTTTGAGAAATTTTGCTTGTTCTAAGTTTCCTAGATCCAAAATGGGTGTTATCTTTGGTGAAGCGTTTGACTCATAAAATTTTCTAAATTTTTAATTATTTACTTAATTCTTCGGTTGTGGCATGCATGGCACCCTTACAGGGCTGATACCCGGCGCAGGCTTCCCCGCCGCTTTTTTTCTGAAAATTTGACCTAAAACTCGATTATCTTCTTCAAGCTGTCTGCTTTCCTTGTTCAGTTCCAAAATAAATAGCCTAAATTGAAGGATATAGCCTATCTTAGGAATAACCCAGCAGGCTGGCCACAACATAATTTTTTCCCTTGTGTCAGGAATCGCACTGGTAAGAAACATTTCCAACGTGGGAATTCCCCCATCAGTGCTGTGGATCCATCTCCAAAAGGGGGGAGGGGACTTTTCACCATTTGCGAATCGCCGTCCTGGGAGAGTGTTCCTCTTCCCTTTGAAAAAAAAAAGGAAATTAGGTGTCTTTATGGCAAATGGTGCCATATTTGGGCGCAATTTAGCTTTTAAAATGTAGTGTCAATTCGCAATCTATGGTATATTACAATTCATCACAGTTTTAGTTTTCATTATTTTGAAAAAGTGGGGGGGGGCTTTTTGGAGATGTCCCCCCTTCCAGAAAAGTGAGGGGGACGCGTCCCCCCATCCCCCCATGATCCACGCCCTTGGCCCCCATCTAACGCTGCCCTTGCCAAGTACATTGATAAGTTGTAGTTACCGTACTCTTATTAGCCATTGCATTTGCTTGAAGCAAGTCGTATCAGTGGCTGAGCTAACGGTTCGGTCAGAGGGGGTTGTTGTTTTGGGGACATTTTAGTAGCAGCTATACGCAAATGCCTCGACTCTACGTAAGCCGGTGCTTGTCATCCTTTTCCCCTAAACTCCCTCTGCTAAGTGAAAACTGTTTGCCCATCCCCCTCCTTAAATATTCGATGTACTCTGATTTGTTTTCAGTCACTGTTTTTCACACTATCTAGAGTAAGAAGGCAGTCATTACAATTGATCCGCAGTTTACGAAAGGGGAGTGGGTGGGCTCAGTTTGTTCAGGGGTGTAGCCAGGAATTTTTCAAGGGGGAGGGGGGGGGGGCGAAGCCCATAGACAGACTCTCAGAGCTTCGCGTCATCATGAGTTGGCGCAAAGAGCAAGAAAATTTTGGCCCCAAATGCCTCCCAGATCGCTGGAAATGTCACTTCCCAGGCCTATCTACCGCATATAAATAGGTGAAACACTAGCAATATTGTAAAAATAAACATTAAAAAATACGAAAAATATGCTCAAAGGGTGGGGGGGGGGGCTGGCTACACGCCTGGGTTTGTGAGTAAAGATTTGCCCTTACCTAAAGGTAAAAAAGGAAAAAAGAAAAGAAAAAGGTGTTCAGGAGGACCTTCCAGGGAAAATTTACACGGATAGATACAAATGCCTCGCATCTGACAATCGAGATAGGTACAACTGCTGACTTAGGCGACTGCAATTAGTGGTGCGAGCTATTGTATAGATGTAAACAAGGCCATCTTCTCTGGCAAGTTTAGCTAACATTTTGCATGAATTGCATAACATTCACCCGTTTGGTCTCCTGAATCATATGACATGACGGTCACCAAACGTTTGTACGTTTGATGTTTTTTTTTTCAGTCGGATAAGTCTACCCCTATTCGTTTAAAAATAAAATTCGACTTCTGTAATAGTCCGAATCAGCCTCTCACAGCTGCCCCTTCTTTACTCACTTCAGCAAAGTTGATTCTTTAGAGAACGACAGAGCCGTATACGGCTCTGGAGAACGATATAGTGTGCTGCCCTCTATTCCTCATACTGCACGTGAGCTTGGAGCATTCAGCGTTCAGTTTACCTCTTGTCATCGTGGTATTCCTGCAATGATGGGTTGTGCTTCCAGATGAGCTTTCACTAATGTCATAATTTTCGTGCGTTGTAAAATTAAATTTTCCTTTTTTACAGTTTGGGTTTGAATGTATTCATATTTTTTTTTTTTTCATTTTGTAACTGCTTTTCCTTATCCGGTATGACTAGATGCCGGATTTTCCCCCGTTTTATTTAAAGTCCGTTTTGCGAATTAATTAAGCGTAGAGATACGTGTTATCTTATGTTGTCTAAAACATAATCCATTATTCAACTGTACCTTTCGTGATGAAATCGTGATTCCGTAGAACTGCCTTTTCTGTGTCATTGCCAAAATGTAAATTCCGTACGTAACTCTCAAGTGACGGTTTTCTGTATCACGAAACAGTTAATGGCTTTGCTTTTCACTGATCCATCGCGAGGGAGCTAATATAGTGAAGAAAGTGACTTGTAAAACACAAAATCGTCAAGGAGTAAGCTCTGGGTAGGGTTCTAGGAGCGAATCCCCTGGAAGGTTTTGAGGTATTTGCTTAAAGTGGGCATGACACGGCCAAAATAACTTTTGTGTATTGCAAGACTGGGTACAGTATTGTAAAAGTATCATCTCACACACAATTAAAACCGGCGCAGTTCGGCATAAATAGAATTTGAAGAAAAACGTCCAGAAATCCAATTTCGAAAAAAGCCACAACAGGTCACCTGACTTTTATGACGCAACTGGCGGCACCCCGCACTGCGCTATGTTAGGACGCGTATCTAGATGTGAAATTAATACAACGCTTTGGGAAAGTTTCATATCTTAGAAACTTCATGAAAAGGATAACATCACAACACCCGTCCAACTTACAGAGCGCAAAGCGCGGAACATGTTGGGGGCTTCGAAGCATGTCATTGGCTAATATGTTCTCGTGCATATGCGCCCGTGTTTTAGCTTCCCTGCATATAATAAACAGCTTTGTTTTTGTGCAAAAAGGACGCGGTCTGGGCGCGCTGTACAGAACAGCTATGAACATGTATGGACAGTCCATAACAAGCGCGCCTTTACTCAGTGAGCTGCTCAGTAACGTTGCTATTGTGAATGGTAAGCAGTCACCGCGCAACGACGCAGAGTTCACAATGTGGTCACTGGTCACGCGTGCTGCTGTATAGTATCGTAACACAGGTGTTTGCAATGATGTACCTGCTAACACGCGTTAGCACGCACATGATTCGATGTGTAGAAGGATGGGCGAGCTGCCTGGTACAGTGTTACTAACCGTGCCTCCAATGACGTCACGATCTTGAGAAGCGCGCACATACTTTTTTTCGCTTTCGAATTTCAGATGGCTGAGTCTGGCCTGTAACTGGGAATTCACAAGGTCGTATTACTGTGTTTATGGACGTAGTTTAGTCGGGAAAACATTCGCTTCATTTCAAGCTGTACCCAAAAAATATTTACTGAGAAACTTTCGCCGTGTCATACCCTCTTTAATAATTGAGATACTAGCATGAAACTTTCAGTTGACCTCCACATGACATGTGCTGGGAGCGCAATAAGCTTTGGTCAGAAAAGGCTGCTAACATGAACAAGAATTTGCACGAACGGCTAGCAAGACAATCAGGGGCGTCAATCCATATTCAAATGTGGGGGGGGGGGGGGGGACGGGGGACATACATGACTACATGACCAATTCCTTTGGTTTTGAAGAGGGGGTGTCTTCCTATAGGCCCTTTCCTCCTCCCCCTCCCTTATGATGACTGACGCCCTATTCTAATACCAGGCCCGTAGCCAGGAATTCTGATATGGGGGGGGGGGGCACCGACACCTCAAAGAGGGGCACCGAAGAAGATTATGTTTGTTGTCAGTAGTACCACCACAGGATTACAGTTTGACGGAACTACAGGGGAATATATCTCAAGGTTACCACACATAGCTGAAAGGTATCGTTTTTACGTGTGCACATACGCGCGCCGAAGCGCGCGAAAATTTCACACTTCTGGTGGAAATTTTTTCCTCCGCTTGCAATACAGAGACGTAGAAATTCTCCACAAGTGAAGGGAACAACACTATAATCACGATATATCTTCAGCTCAGCAAGCGCAGGTGAAGCCGGTTAAGTACTTTGCGAACGGCGAGGCGGGACCAGGGGCTGCCATTATGCAGACTTGGTGTGATCCAGTATGATTTTGTTAGGACCCAGAGGGAAATTCCCCGAATATGTGGCGAATTAACAATATGGGAACACTAGCATGGAGCTTTGAGCAGGACTTTGAATGACAGTGAGAGCACACCAATGTCTTCACAGTTCACACTTCGGATGGTCATTATCGTATTTCTACTTTGAACGAAATTTTACATGAAAAAAAAAAAACATGAGAAAAAGTAAATTTTGGCATAAATTTTTGGCACGAGTAAATTTAGCTTCAAACCGTATAGTCGTCGCGGAGCGAATGTTACTCATGGTACTAGATTACTACATGAAAGCCCGTTGATGTTCGGGATCTAACTTTGAGACTTCAACTAGCTTTGGCTGGAAGAGTTCACTCGAATTTTTGTACTAATAATGTTCATGGGTGATATTACTTCGCTTGTGAGAATTGCGCGCGAAGCGCGCCGAATTTTTGCAGGAAAATTATTCACCACGGTAAAACCTGCATACAGACTCAGCAAGGGGTGGTGGAAAGATAAGCCCGACGAAGGGACCAAGCTCCCCGAAGCCCCGTCAGAAGCAATGGGATACAGATTGGATACCGAACGCGAAATTTTGGGCGACCAGCGAAAAATTTGGGGTTCTGTTGAAGAAAAATTGAAAATATTTGGTTCTTATTAAGGAAAGTTAGAAAATTTGGGCTTCTATGGAAGAATCTGCCCTCTTCGTCCAATTCTCCCGACTAAGTTACTCCTTCCAAAACTGTGTTGAGCCCCTCGTGCAGACATAAACCTAGTTAATTGCTTAAGGGCATATCCTGCTGAGCGTACAAGACCATAATATGTAACCAGAACATTCTCTGCGCATGCTGTGTGTTGTGAGCTTTGATGTTAATCAAAGAGAATTCACCTATGACCAATTGAGAATTTTGCTTTCTCCCAACTAAAATGTATTTGGGGTGATGAGTGTCTCTTTAAGAACGAAACCAAGACGCCGGGCGACTGGTCGCGAGGGGATGCCCCCTTTCACCAACCCTGGACATTGAGACACTTTACGTTTCATACAAAATGATTATCATGATGTTGAGTCTGAATTAAGAATCTTCCCGATCGTAAGAGAAAGCCGAGAAGGAACTTTTTATGGATTCAGTTTTGTTTTTCCGGGAATTACACCTACACGAAAGAACAATTGCCTAATTGTGGAACCTGCACATTTATAAATTAAGCCAACATATCTGAAACGGGTGTTAAAGCTATATGTAGCTGAAAATGAAAGCGCGCGTAGCGCGCGAAAATTTTTGTGATTTTAGAACAAGAATGTTACAGAGAACAAAATACGTTCATTATTAAACTCCTTTTGGGATCATTTTTGGTTCCAAATCGCTTGGTGTCATACCAGGGCCACCGTTTACATGTACTAAAATTTTATTTTCGATCGATTTTCCGTATAGGGGGGCACAGTGGTCCGCACGGGGGGCACGGCCCCCTCGTGCCCAGACCTGGCTACGGGCCTGTCTAATAAGAATTATCATTTCAAAGTTAACATGACCATCACTGAGATCTGCCAGGTGAAATACATTTTACCATGTCCCAAAATAGCTGAAACCACGCTTCGCAGCGTGGATCATTGTCGGAGATCATGGAACCGACCAGGCCCGTTGCTAGGGTGACATGTTTTGGGGTGTGAGATGACCGTCCCAAATTCCGACTCGCTGGATGCTTTTTCCAACTGAGTGGAGACGTGTAAATTGCACTTTGTTTTATGAGCGCTCTGCGTTTTGTATACAGCAGTGGGGATCCTTCCTTTGTCACTACATAAATGTGTCGTCCTGGGGGAGGGGTCTAAGGGGAGGGGGATACCCCTCCCCTTTGAGAAATTTTTGTTAATTTAAGGCTGCTTAGGTGCAAAACGGTGCTATCTTTGGGATATTTTTGGAGCTGATCGTATATGGCTGGAAAATGTCCATAATTTAGTGAATTCTAATTTTCCCGACTGGCTAGATGTTTTTACTAACTGCAGTGGCGGCGCGTAAATTGCACCTTTTTTATGCACCCTGCGTTTGTATACAGCAGTGGGGATCCTTCCTTTGTCACTATATAAAGGTGTCATCCTGGGGGAGGGGGCCTCCCCTTTGAGAAATTTTTGTTTATTTAAGGTTGCTTAGATGCAAAATGCTGCTATCTTTGGGATATTTTTGGAGCTGATCGTAGTATAGCAAAGTTGTGAAGGACTAGCAAGGGCGTTTTCAGAATGCTTTTTAAGTCGTAAGTGTATTAACAATCACCATCTATACCGATAATGGCATCCGCGAAGCGGAAAATTTTTGAAAAAATGAGAGGCCCCTGATGAGAGGCCCCTGATGAGAGGCCCCTTCAGATGATTGGAGATGTATGTCTGTTTTCGGAGTGTGTTGTGATCAGAATAGTTCCATGTATTTACCTTTTTAATGATCGTGAGAAGGAGTGCAAACCGTTCGCGCGCCGAAATTTTGTCATTAAATAAGATTTCCCTGACGAAATCTGCATTCAGAACCTGCATCGAGACACTTAACAATTGCCCAGCTAACCTACATACCACTCAAAAAGCCAGTCAAATAGAGCCACGGCACTACTCTTTTACGCAAATGTGGGGGGGGGGGGGACATTTGATATTGTGTCCCCCACCCATCGAAATGTGGGGGGACTTGTATCCCCCACCCCCAGGATTGACGCCCATGAAGACAATGAGCGAGAAGGAGTTAAGCATAACCAAGGGGGAGCTAAAAATGCTTATTCTTTGTAAATTTGCTAAATATATTGCAGTCACCATGGACGGGAAAAGTAATGTTTTGAATAAGTTTGCTTAATTAGTAATACTTTATCATAGTTTACTACGAACGCATGTTAATCAAGGTATATCATAATGCTCCATGAACCCCCTTTGATGCCCAACCTCTAACGGGGTAGTTTTAGCCAGAATAACAAGGGACGTATCCAGGGATTTTCAATACAGGGGGCACAAGGTTTGAATGATCGCTGTCCTGGGGTAGGGGTGTAGGGGAGGGGTAACCCCTTCCCACTGGAAAATTTTTGCTTTTGGAAGAGGGCTGAGATGCAAAATGGTGCTAATATTTGACACAGTTTGAAGCATTTTCTTTTTGTGCCTCAACTTTTTTTCACGCATGACGGCCAATAGGGGAGGAGCGCGCCTGTTGCGCCCTGCCTGGATCCGCAACTGGAATAACACAGTGTAACGTCGTCGTAACGATAATCATATCGGAAGTCATTAATCATGCAGTGGGGGAGCGGCATGCAACCTCGCAAATACGTTTGAAAAGTGGAGCAGGCACACGGGGGGCATAGGGGCGCCTACCTTTCCAAATCTGTTTTCGAAAATTTTCGATTAAATGGGCCCAAAGGCATTTACACCATAGATTTTTGTAGGTGGTAGGGTGAGGTGTTGTTTTCAATTTTGTGACTGATCTATTTAAATCATTTTTATGGCACAATTTAAATCGTGTGCAAAATATCAAAGTTTTCGTATATCTTTCGCAAACTATCAACATTTTCGATCTCTTTAATTGAACCTTTCAGTTCTCTTTCTTTCTTTCTTTCTTTATTTCTTCTCTCTTCTCTTCTCTCTTCTCTCTTTTCTCTTTCTTTTCTCTTTTCTTTTCTCTTTTCTTTTCTCTTTTCTTTTCTTTTCTTTCGGCTCGCTTCACGACCAATTGCCACGGACTACCGTACATTTCATGGCTGATGACCATATTAGAACGATAATGCGTCGAAATTATTCTGGCGAGAACTATTTTAGTTCAAACTCAGTCAAGAGGCGATTTTGTAGCAATCTTGCATTATAAGCAGCATTTGTAACGCGGTGTACATGCTTATTCAAAGGTCATTAAGTGAATTTTAGAGATAAATATTGTTAATCATCTATCGCTTTTGTTACACATTTACTCCCATGTTAGTCATTTTCCACTGTAAGCTGCTCATTTGGTTTCTCGTTTAAAATAAGCAAAACTACGATTTTCTTGAAAGTGCCTGAAGTGCATTCTCACTCGTTTGGATGTCAGTTTAAAGCAAGGGGAGGGGAACCTTTTTTCTCGGGCGGGCCGTTCTGAAGGTCATTATCCACTCTCGGGCCGCACACAGAGAAGTTACAATAAACTTTTCACCATAGGGCGTAGGCAAATGGTCCTCAAACAGGACCTGGTGGGATCTAGGGTCAAAGTCTAGGCAAGAACTGTGGCGAAGCCCCTGGAAGCCCTGGAATTTGTACTAAATTCTAGGCCATAGAATATTCATCCACTATCTTTAGATGAGATAGAATGTGAAAGGATACACTCACCAGAAGTATCACAATATTACCATTTGTCTTTTGACTAATGCATGAACTAGTAATGATTGAGCACATATGAAAAGTGCGCGCGAAGCGCCCCGGAAAATGCGTATTTTTTAACGAACTTTATGTTTTCCTTGTAATTTTCATTGTAAAATTGCCCACTTTCTAACGTTTCATTCACTCTTCGGAGGGACAGTTCTAAGCCCCCACCCCCTTTCCAAATCTAAAGGAATAGAAGATTCAATGCCCACTGAGTTTCGTACTCCAATAGGTAGACTAACACATGTTATAGTACAATTCTGTACAATGTTATGTAGCCTGTCTTCAACGCAAAGCTTCCGTTACCTTTAGAAGTCCTTTAGAAGTAGGCTAAAAAGGTTCTGCGCCTCAATTATGTCTAAACGAAACGGTTGGTCTTCCAGCTCCCTGGTATGTTACATTGTGAAGGGGTTTTAGTAATATAGGCCTTCTGGTAGTGTTTAGCAGGAATAGCAGAAATACCAGGGAAGTGGTACTGTAGGCGTAAGTAGAATAAACGGTTGGCACCGTGGGCAAAAAATATTGTCAATTACTTTTCAAGTGATTCAAGTGAATTTTTACATTTATAAATTGCATGGCGGTCCGGATGAATTGGTTCGCGGGCTGCATACGGCCCGCGGGCCGGAGGTTCCCCACCCCTGCTTTAAAGCATCATACTAACGCCAACATTTTGTAATTACTCCAGAGCTTCCAGGATGCCCGCACCAGTCACATGGTACCCGCACCGTGAATGAGTGCCATGCCACAGCCAACATATCACTAAATAAAGATAGTCGCTTAAAGGAGCTATGGCATCCCCCAAATATATGTAGACATATCCTCATAGTTCTAAATCCAGTTGGTGATTACTTTGATTGGCATTCAAACAATAATAGCACCACTTTGGTTGGTAATGATGACTTGGACAGTCATTTGTGTTCCTAATTAGGCTCACAGTCACACACAGTTTGTTTTTCAATATTGCCTCGAGCAATTGAAACTCAGTGCAGGCTACTGTGCTCTGTCTTGGAAGTGTTCTACTACTAGGAGGGAGCTGTGAGGGATGGAGAAACAACACTTGTTCCTCCTTTGAAACTAGTCTGGTTCCTGAAATTCCTCTTAGAGGGATTAGGCAGTGAAGACAATTGTTCTTGTCGTCTGCTAAATCTGAAGGAACTCATAGGATGATTTCCCTCATTGGTATCACATTGCCAGCCGTCAAGGAGAACAAAATTTATTTCAACTTGTGCCGCCAGGTGCCACGTTTTAAAAGATCATCTTTTTACTACTCTTTGAACATAGACACATTGTTCGCTATTTCAGGAACACTCGGGAATCGTTTGAAATTTCATCATCGAAATCTAGACTCCATTTAAATTTTAACAGGTATATTCCTTTCTTAATGAAGAATTAGAATAATAATGGAATGTGCAACTTAAAGAGTGGGTGAGCAGTCGCTTTGATCAAAAACGGTGAAAACGTTTCACATTTTTCGACTGCACAGTTATCTTAAAAAGCAACATCTTAACAATGGTCTTTGTTACAGGATTACTGCGCTTTGAAAGAGGGAGATCATTGTTCTTATTGTTTGACTTTTATTGTCTTAAGACGACCAAAGTCAAACAATAAGAACAAAGGAACCTGTCAATCAAATTTTGGTACCTGAGGAGGATGTAATTATTCTCAAGTTCATATTGTCTGACAGATTTGGTCGATGTTTCTCCATCTCTGACAGCTCCCTGCTACTAGACAGTTTGTATTTAAAACTGGAGCGGGGCTAAAAGTCACGTCAGTTGGGAGAATTATTACTCTCTAGGGTGAGTTTAGAGGGCCTTTAACATGTAATCAGTTCAAAGGTTTGTCAAAGATTTGACATCTTAGTCACCGTACATAAACAAAACTTTCTCATTGGGAGAACTTTCAGTTCCTCCGCCCTTTACTAGTAACCCCCCCCCCCCCCAAAAAAAAAACAGTTCACTAAAATATGAATTTTTTCAATATATGATCAATTCGAAACTTTGCAAAGGATGCCACCATTTTGCATCTAAGCCACCCTAAATTTCTCAATGACAGGGAGACATGTTAGACCCCTCCCTAAAGACATCTCCTTTAGGTGACAAAGGAAGGGCTCATCCAGTACGCAAAAGTATCGTAGTATATGCACACTTTACACTGACTTTCTGGGTGTATCCGGGCTGGGATTACAAAATATCACCATTTGTGGTGCCCTCAATCGTCAAATCTGGGGGCGCAATGCGTTTGAAGCGGTCTAACATTAAAACACTGGCACTGGAGGTGAAAACCCATGTCCGTTTACGATTCGCATAGACACTTTTTACAGAAACCTATAGCTGTAACGCCTTAGAGGTCAGTTTAAATTCTGGTTCAGGCCGCTTTGGAGCACGCTCCCCGTACCTAGTCACGGTGTCGGCGCAACTAGAGACTAAATATTTTTCAATTTGACAAATAAATGGGGAGGAGGACGCTCCGCGTGCCTCGTATTGCTACTGGCTTGTTCTTCGTTATAAGGATTAATAGTCATAGAGCAGAGAGTCATTGAAATGTTTTCCCAAGAAAAAAGGGTGATTTTCAGGCATTTTATCGCACTTTAGTCATGGGGTCTGCCCCCGACGACGGCGCACCTGGTTTTCTGTTGCGCCGATCGGCACAACCCCTCCAATTCTAGCAAAACTCACTTCTCGGCCTGATCTTTTAAGGAAACCAGGGCATTTTTCTCGATTATACAGCTTTTTCTCTGGTAAAATGCCCCCACCCTCAAAAAATATATCTCGGACACCTATGAGCACTGGTAGGCTAAATGATACATGAATGTTGGATTGCTTTTTTGTGAAAAAAAAAAATAGATGGACAGATAGAACGATCGAACGAAGGTAGGGTAGGTGCAGGTAATATAAGTTTACGCCTTTGAATATTGAATAAAATACTTTAGTATTTAATTACGCCTAAACTCGCCCTGCTCCATCCCAGAAGAAATGGCGCCATCTATTATTTCTTACATTAACTCCTCTCACAAATTAATTTGTGAGATAATTTGTAAATTTGAAGGGGTTTGAAGTTTACCATGATAGGACGTGTGAATTTTGTGGGGGAGGGAGCCTGGGGGATGAATTCCATTATGTTTTTCAGTGTCGTCACTTCATTAAAGGAAGAAATTTATTACTTAAACCTTAGTTTAGGAGGAAACCATCTTCTATTCAAATGAAAGAGCTTTTTCAAAGTAAAAATAGTAAAAATCTTTCAAATTTGCTTATTTTGTAAGATTATTATGGATACATTTTCAAATTGATGTTTTGGCCTTTAATTCAAGCTGAGTAATCATTAGTGGCTGGTGTCAGTTTGTTTTTGTGATAGGTAATACCAGTCTGTGTTGCTTACATTATTATTTTGTTTTCCTTTCAATTCGTTCATTTTGTACTTTGGTGCTTTTTGCCATATATTAAGTATTTGTTCATGTATCATATTTTGTTAGTCTCTTGTGCCTCTTAAGGCGATATAGAGAATAAACTGAAACAAACAATCGAATGAACTTGGTTAAAAAAAGAAAAGTTTCTCGAAAAAAGTCATCAAAAACTGGTAAGGTATGTGTTACAAAAAGACAGTTTTTTGGCCCTGATATAAAATGACGCAATTCAGAAAATCTGACGCTCTTAAATGGGTCGATAGGGTGAACTAAAATATTTGCATTTTTAAAAAGCTTGTGAGATGTATTCATGGGCGTCCACAGAAAAAAATCAACGGGGAGGGGCAAAAATATTTAGGGGGCCAAACTTGGGAAATATTTTACTCCCAGAAGAGTTTAGATGCTACTTTTTCACACAGTGTTGACAAAGGCGTGGCCTGGAATTTGTCAAGGGGGGGGGGGGGGTGGGCGAAGCCCATAGACAGACTCTCAGCTCCGCGCCACCATGGGTTGGCGCGGAGCGCAAGAAAATTTTGGCACAAAATGCTTCCCAGATCCCTGGAAATGGCACTTCCAAGGCCTATTTACCGGATATGAAAAGAGGAAACACTAGCAATGTCGTAAATATAAACTTTAAAAAACACCAAAAATATGATCGGGAGGGGGGGGGGGAAGCTTCTGGGGCCTGAGTGTTGATATTTTTATTCAATTCCTGTTTTGAGAGTATTAATTTACACTGAGTGAACTATTAAGAAATGTTGATGTTATATTTTCTTCGTTATTTTCTCTGTTTTTTTTCTTTATTTTTTCTTCGTTTTTAAAGTTTTTGATTTGGGGGGGGCAAGTGCCCCCCTTGCCCCCCCTCCGGACGCCCATGGATGTATTGATCGTGAACAAAATAATAGGCCTATGTATCGTCGTTCAATTCAGTTAGCAATGCATTAAATGAAAGCTGTTGCAGTGCCACAGGTGCAGGTAATAAGACAAGTCCAACTTGGTGTATGAGGTTTGTTTACGTCGTAAATGACCATAATGATTTAAGACAATACACTCACTGTTACCGTTTTGGCACGGATCTTGGTCTTTGGTACTATGATTCATTTCACTTGTGAATTTTCAATATTAACCTCTAAAAACTTCAATGAACTAGGGGCAGCGATTACCAATTCACATAGTTTTTTTCAGTTCGTCTATCTTTATGCAAATTATGTAAATGAGCTTAAGGGTACCACATTACCTGCACCTACCCAAAATAATTTTTTGACAGACAGACAGACAGACAGACAGACAGACAGACAGACAGACAGACAGACAGAAAAATGAAATAAATATACTAATGACATAGATCCAATTAGGCCTATCCAAAAAATTTGGAAGGGGAGGGAAAAATTATGTTATTACCAAATACGCTCCTGGTGATATTGCTTCATTTTTGTTTCTTTCCTTCAGGAAGTCTAGTCCATCTGAACTATCCAGGATGAAGAAGCCAGAAAGTTTTACTTTTCACAGGAAGGTTTCATTCTTTCAGAAGTGAATGAATCGATGAAGACTTTCCGCTGGGCTCTGAAAGTGTGGGGGAAACCTGGGGCCGACTGCCAAACAGTGCCCAAGGCGCCGCCTCAGAAGTCCTGGTGGGGTCTGGATGAAAATCCCCGGAATGGGGTATTTACGAAATTTGTAGGCATTAAAATTATGCATTTAAGCTTCCAGTTTAAATGACATTGGGTGGACACTTGACGGACCACAGAAACCACAGTTTGACTTTTTTTCAAGTATATTGCTACTCCGTATGACTAACATACAGAGGGTGCGGGCGAAACTCACTGAAAATCTCATTCTCTATACTTTTTAGCGATATGAGCACTAGAAAAGTATCCTCAACCGGCTGCAGTGGCCAAGTGGTTAGAGCATCCGACTTGCAGCCGGAAGGTCTAGGGTTCAAATCCTGGCCGGGTCATACCCGGTACCAAAGACTTTAAAAATGGAACCTACTGCCTTAATTGTGCTTGGTGCTCAGCATAAGCATTGGAGTAGGGAAAACAAGCCGGTGAGCCACAACTGGAAAAAAAGCCGTGGCCGTCTCGACTTATAATTGGTTGGAAACTGGGACGTTAAACCTCTTCTAACTAACTAACTCAAGGAGGGGGAACTTTCCCCTGCCTTCTTCACTAAGCGTTTGTCTCACATTACCAGATTACGGTACCGGAAATGGCACTTTCCGTGCCTTACAACTTGCATTTTAAACAATCTATAAAAAAAAAAGTCGGTAAATTTACACAGATCGATGTGATAAACATTTTGGTTAAAAAAGTTCTGGGGGAAGGGTAACCTGCCCCCCTCTGCTGCGCAAAGCCATTGGGCATTGGCAGTTACAATAATAATGGTGGAGTTTGTACGAAAAAATGACAACCGAGATGTTCTGCAGGAAGTAATCCAGGCTGAGTCCCGAAGCTATTTAAAACGGTCGAGCGCGAAGCGCGCCAAAGAAACAGCGTTGCTTGAGATATTTAGTCGTAATCTATTGTTTTTCTTTATTTTAAATGCAGTATTACATAAAAATGCTCCTACTTTTCCCGGGCGCCTTTTTTTTTTTCATTTCTTTCATGATTCATTTTCGTCGACATATAAATAACCCTCAGCTTTTGTATTAGTGTGAAAAACAAGGTAAGTCAAGATTTTGAAGGTTGTAGAGTGTACGATACTTTTAAACAGTCAATGAAATGTTTTTATGGATAGTTTTTACATGGACATGGCCAAGGGCGTCGACAAAGCAGTTTCACTGGAGGCTGGGTCTTGGAAAGTTGTGGCCGGCAAACCCTTTAATGTAACTGCAGGCCCGCTGAAGGTGAGAGCTGTAGGCTGGGGGTCCTCCCTGGTCAATTTCCTAAATTTGGCGGCTTTTGCGGTCATTTCTAGAGAAAGTCATGCTTCCCCCAGGTGTAATAATTAATTTGAAATGCCAATGAAACATTTTTCTTACGATGATTGCAAATTTAAGATAACCGTCAGTAAATTTGATGAGAATGGTGGTAGTTGCATGGGTGGGGAAAGTAAACAGTGATATTTTATTCACATTTATAATCATTTCAAAAACAAGGCTACTTTCGTGTTTCCTGCACTTAAATTAGTAGGCTACACACGAATCATGTTATGTTTAAATAGGCGGCCTACTTTCCACGGACGATTGCAGAAAACGAAACAAGTACTGTGATTTCTATAATGTACTAGTTAAAAAATATGTAGTGTTTTTATAATTTATTACCCCAAAAGACAATTTTTGTAAATAGTACTTACCTCAAAGTGGGATGATGTTAACAAGTCAAATTTTGGGGTTCAGAGATCAAAAACCTGAATAGTTGATTTCAGTGAAAAATTCCATTTACTTGTAGCAATGGCTTGTCATAAGCTGCAAACCATTAAAAGACAAAGCTTCATCCAGATGATCGTACAGCTGTCCTATGGACAGCTACCTCTACCATAAATTAGGGATGTCACATCAGATGAGCAGATTGACCAGTTAAACACACAAAAAAAATCAGGAAAGTTTGACTCAAGGTGAGTCTAAAGGGTACAAATCTGATGGAAGATTTTCTTCAATCGGGGAGGGGAAGGGAGGGAGGGAGTACACCCCTTCAACCCCGACCCAGGCCGCCAAATGAGGACCACTTGATCTGAAAGAAGGCTGACACAAGAATGACTGTAGTATCGCCCCCTTGGCATTGTTTTGTCAATAAGGGCCATGTAATGCATTCGTTTTACTTCTTATTTTGACAAATACCTTACAACTGGTACCATTTGACCTTTCTGTTTCAGGCTGGCAAGAATCATCCTGCGATGAGTGCATCACATATTTCAGCCAGCTGTCTACAAGACATGGCCACCTCGGATACGGTCTCTCTGCCTAAGTCGTGGTCTTTTGATCAACACGCCCTCTGTCGGCTTCCTATCCTGTATCTCTTTCCACTATATAGTACCCCAGGGCACCACAAGATACTTGGCCAAGTTTAGCTGTCTGCCAACCCACACTGTGACTGTGAACTGTGTGAGCAAGATCCTGCAGCCTAAGCCCAGATGAAGCCAGTGACATCGGTACTCCAAATAGGACACCCAGAAAACGGTCAGAATAGTCGAGATGAAGAGATTTATATTACAGATGTTCCAGTCAGCAAGGATGTGCGGAGAAAATAACCGGATCACTACTAGACACCCTAGGACTGGGGTTCTCAAGTGTTTCGGGACGCGAGGACCACTTTTACCTCAGTGTTTAGGCTTTAAGCCTAGTCAATGTCATTAAACATTTTAAGTGCCATCTTAAGTGCCCATCGCGGGTCACCACATGAGAACCTAGTGCCTAGGATAATCAGTAACAATCGTGATGTAACGGATCTGGAAGTTGAGCGGTTGGTCACATTTATAGTTATGTGACCCTTGATCTAGGGACATAAGTAACATAAGAGTATGGGACCACTTTCAATGGTACAAAGTGGAAGCTGAGCATTGTATGATTGCCATACAGATTGAGTTTGGTTGGTAGTGCCTTCCGGCCTTGGCCGTGGCGACTATACAGTGGTATAATCAGAGCTGTGCCATTCATTTTGCGGAGAAAGTGGAGAAAAGTAGCCGATCTCAGATTTGTTGTTAATTCAACACTGACCACCAACTAGAGGTACACCCTGCTTCAATTTAATTCGGGAAGCGGGGGGGGGGGGACGGGGGTGACCGCTTCAGACCGTCGTCCTGGGCCTGGGGGAGCGGTCGAATGGAAAAAGATGTTCCTCCCCCTTTGGTTTTTTTTTTAATATTTGAGAGTACTGTCATGGATGCAATTTACTTGATGTTGCATTACTTGCACTTTTAGTATTATATTTACTAAAAAACTGATATTTTATTGAAAAGTTTTGATAAATTTCACAAGAAGACAAATTCATCCTTAAAGTGAAGGTGGAAGAATACTTCAACCAGTAACCCCCTCCCCTCGATGTCTGCTCCTATGTTGCCTATTAATGTGGTGACTTGTTAAGATCCACGAATTTTATGATAATTTGTTCACAAGTGTTAAGTTATTACTCTACGCTAGTACTAACTCTGCTCAAGAGAATTTCTTCCGACAACCACCAACTAGCAAACCTTGGCGCTAGGTCCAAAACGATCTTCGCAAGGGCTGATTCAGTAGAACCTATACCCAAAACTCTGTTACCTTCCCCTTTCTTAAGAAGGTACAAATGGAGTTTTTTTTTTAGAAATTCTACCGTCCGTTGTCTGTCGTGTGAAGAACAGTGAGAGGGAGAAGCGGGGGATAGCGTCAGAAACACAGGGGACGTCCAAGAGGGCGCGTAGCCAAATCCGATGATCTCAAAGGGAAAATTCAATGCCTAAAATCACGTTTCTTTGGGAAAAATATTCTATGACTCCTTTTTTAGTAAAACATTAACAAAGTCCTTAAAAAAATCATATTTTCGGTGCCCTTTGGTAGCCCCATGGCAAATAGTTGTCTCATTATACTGAGCCCTTCCCCCTAACCAAATTCTGGCTATGCGTCTGCTAATGGCCAACCAAAGTGATGGTGCAAGGGACTTTTGGTTGGGGAAGTTGAATGAGAAAGTTGAATGATATTAGGGGTTACCCTAATGAGAACTTTAGAACAGCAAGAGCCTCCGCTAGGGAAAAATATGTTTCAGACGTTAAGAAATTCATACAACAGGGCTTCGGGTTACTGCGCCACCACTAGCAAGCGGCATCTTAAATGATTTTAAGGAAACAGGCGCGTAGCCAGGAATTTGCCAAGGAGGGCGCGAAGCCTGTAGGCAAACTATAAGAGTAGCGCCACCATAGGTTGGCGCGAAGCGTACAAGAAAATTTTGGCCGAAGATGCCTCCCAGGTCTTGTAAGTTGCATTTAAACATTCTTTTAAATTTCAAATTTTCACCATTTTTTGACCCGCCCTATCTTTGTATTAGTAACGTCTTTCACAAAATTGTCCCTCTTTGAGTGTAATACCTTCCATCTGGTAAAAAAGATTGCAATGAGCGCAATAAAATAAGGTTACTTTAAACTTGGAACTGAAATTGAAAGTTCTTATGAAATAATTTAGAATTGAAACGGGAGGGATATTTCGAAAAACTTTGAACTTCGGAGGGATAAAACGAACTTGAACTTGACTTTGAACTTGAAAGGATAATGAACTTGCAGGATTAAATGAACTTGGCTTTGAACTTGAACTTCCAGGATTAAATGAACTTGAACTTGGCTTTGAACTTGGGGATTAAATGAACTTGACTTTGAACTTGCGGCATTGAACTGTCATCCACCCTGGGATGGTCTTGGTATCAGCCATGTTGGGGAGTGGGTCGGTGGCTTACCCACTATATCTTCCGTCTTCTGTTGACACCCTCCAAGCCCCTCCGATCTGGTCTCGAACCGAGTTCCTCTGGCATCCCAGCTCATTCCTTTCCTCTATGTTATGAGGGAGTTCCCATCTGAGATCGTGTTAACAAGGTTTTCAGTGTTTGATCTCTGGTGACCCCAGATGACCTTTGACCTACAGAAGGGTTCTTCTTACTATAATGCATCACCATACCAAGTATGACATCTATCCAAGCTTCCCCATGTTAAAAAGGTTTTCAGTGTTTGACCCCAGTGACCCCACATGATCATTGACTTCATATGACCTTTGACCCCCAAAACAATAGGGTTCATCTTCTTACCATAATGCACCCATATACAATGTGTGTTAACAAGGTTTCAGTTTTTGCCCTCTGGTGACCCCATATGACCTTTGAACCCCACCAAAACAATAGGGTTTTCCTCTTAATATGGGGCATCTATGCACCAAGTTAGTTTTGCGAGTTTGACACCCAGTGACCCCAGATGACCTTTGACCTTCACCAAAAAGAACAGGGTTCTTCCTCAATATGGGGCATCTATGTACCAAGTTTGAGAACTATCGCAGTTTCCCTTCAAGTGTTACAAACACACACCAGATACACACGCACATAAACACGCCATCATGAATGCATAGGTTTTCTCTTATCGAAACCAATAAAATGCTGCAGCTGAGTTTTGAACCGGAGACTTCCAGATGAGATTCTTCTTTACTGGCTACAAAGGCTTATGATACATGGTGAGAAAAGACTTGCATTAAGCCTTCGTCGGCCACAACTTGCGAAGATGCAGCTCCAATGAAAGTTGCTTCCCTGGCATCTTTGCTGAGGACGCCCTTGGCTATGTCTGTGTAAGACAACCCATAAGAACATTTCATTGATTTTGGAAAGTATTATTTACCTCTAACCCTCAAAACTTGATCATTTTTACAAAATTATATACTTAACCTGTATTATCCAAATTTATTCTTATTTTTCACAGTAATAAAAAACTTCAGGGGTCCCTTGTACCACGGCCATAGATAAAAATAAAACATAAAATAGGCGGCTGGGGAAAGTAGGATAACCTTTTATCTAATGGATAATATTGCATTTAATAACCAGAAAATCAAAAGCTTAGTGATTCCTAATTTAGTGATTAGTGATGTCTAAATACTTATACTATTAAAATCAACAACAATAATAAAGTACTTACATTTAATACAAAGTATGACACCTACTGTACATGACTGATTTGACCCCTGACCTCCACCAAAACAATAGGGTTCTTCTCAATATAGTTCACCTATATACCACATATGGCAGTTATCTGAGATTCCTTTCTTGATATATCATGTTAACGAGCTAAGTGTCACAAACACACGCACACACATACAAGCCTGCATGAACGCGTAATTCCTTGACCTCACGGCAAGGAATAAAAACCAGAGCACCAATGGTGCTGAAGCTCATACCTTCAACCAATTAAGGGTCCCTGGCTTCTAGTCTTTGTTAGTACAAGCATCATATGACTTTAAATGACGTCAAATGGCTTATGACCCCAAATCTCACATACCCTGATGGCACAAAAAAATTTTCATGCTATCTTTGCTTTGTAAGTTGTTTCATGAATACAATTTAAGAAAGCAAAATCCCCTAGGGCCCATGCATCTTCGGCCTTGGACCCCAAATTTCAAGTATCATTATGACAAACCATCAACATTGTACAAGAGAATCTGTAGTTGAAGATGCACTTTTGCACACTTCATAAAAGAGCCATAGGGTCCACATGGGCTTTTGGACCAAAATTCCACAAAACCAGAAACAGATCACTAGCCAAGCATCCTTATAACAGACCGTCAACTCTGTTAAACATTAACTGGAGGAAAAGTTAATCACTTGCAATACTACACAAAATGGACCCTATGGTCCATCTTGTGCCTTGGACCCCAACTTGTTAAACACCCTGATGGTACCACTAAGCGAATATAATTATGACAAACCATCAACATTGTACAAGAGAATCTGCAGGTGTAAGCAATTTGCAAAATGTCATAAAAAGGGCCATAGGGCCCATATGGGACCTTAGACCCAAACTTCCAGAACACCATAAACAGATCACTAACCAAGCATCATTATCACAGGCCTTCAACTCTGGAGGAGGAATTGACCATTTTGCAATATTTCACAAAATGGACCCTAGGGTACATTGGGCCTTGGACCCAAAATTCTGTACACCCTAAAAGAACCATTAACAGAGGATCATTATGACAAACACACCCACGTGCTCTGACAATGCACACACAATGGAAATACCCAATGGAAATCCCAGCAGCTCCCTTTTTTTAAACTAACCTAAACAACTGCTCAGGATTGACCTCTTCTACACAGACAGTTTTAAAGAGGGTGCAGTACAGAGAAAAATAGGTAGTAAGTGATTTTGTGAGACTGGTAAAATAGATGAGTGGCACAAAATTGGTTAGAAAGGTATCAAAAGTATTCTTCATCCCAAATTGGAGAAGTAATTTGTAAGGACCATAAACAGAGCTTCATTATGACAAATCATCAATACTGTACAACACAATTTGTAGGAGAAAAAGTATTTTGTAAAATTTCATAAAATGAGCCATTGGGGCCCACATGGGACCTTAGACCAAAATTCAAGAACACCATAATGAGATCACTAATCAAGCATTATAATGAGAGGCTGTTACCTCTCTTTAAACATTAAATAGAGAAGAAGTTAATTACTTTGCAATATTTCACAAAATGCACCCAACGGTCCATCTTGGGCCTTGGACCCAAAATTCCTGAACACCCCGAAGGGACCAATAACAGAGTAACATTACGGCAAACCATCAACATTGTACAAGAAAATCTGTAGGAGGAGAAGCATTTTGCAGAATTTCATAAAATGGGCCCTAGGGTCCACATTGGACCTTGGACCAAAAATTCCTGAACACCCCAAATGGCCCATTACCCAAGAAACATTGTGCCCAAGTTTCACACAAATCCATGAAAGCATGTGGGAGGAGAAGCATAGACAGACAGACAGACAGACAGACAGACAGATAAGAGTGACGCCGCGTGATCACAATAGCTCACACCAGCATGCTGGTATGAGCTAATAAATAGTACAATAGGATACAATAAAATGTCCTGAATAACGCTGGTTTCTTCAGCACGGGAAGTGATTCGTGGTTACTTCATGTAGCACAATTTTTCAAGTTCTACAACTTCTTTCATCACCATCATTGTAACCACCTACAACTCCAAACCTTCACCATAAAAATTACCTGTTATTCTCTCCAAAATGTGATTTTTGTGATCTGTGTAGTGAACATCCAATGCGTTTTGGAATAGTCAAATGCTTCATTCTAATGGTTTTAATTCTTTTTTAAATGCCTCTGGGCTGCCAGGGGCGTTCCCCCTGCCCCGCCAGGACGTTGCCCCTGGAAGCCACCAGTGGCTTCAGATTTCAATGTCTGGTGATCTCACATGACTTTTGCCCTCCACCAAAACACTAGGGACATAGTACTCATTTTGGCAAGTATGAGCATTCCTGCAGGTTTATCCTTCTTTAAGTACTGCGTTTACAAGCAGTTTCCACTGTTTGGCCTCTGGTGACCCTACATGAATTTTGACCTTCATCAAAAGCAATGGGGTTGTTTCTCAATATGGCACATCTACATGACATGTATGAATTCCTCAAAGAAATCTTCTTGAGATACCTGTTTACAAGCACGCGTCACATACGACATACAGATACACAACATCACCATCTCATAGATTGATTCCTTTGGTCTTTGGCAAAGACTCTAGAACAAACAGTGGTCATCAATGTGAGCGACGATCAATGTACACTGTGTTGCATGCACATGCCCTCTACCAATGTGCGTTACCTCGATGATTGACCAGACATGCTCAATATACAATATATCAATATATTCTTTGTTTACATATGAACGCAAAATGCCCACATTGAAACAATCGGGTTCTCAAGAAGTAACTTAAGCCCGGTTCGCTAACACAATTGTCGTTTCAGAGAAGAGAAAAAATTACGAAGTCGAAAATTTTAATTCTCATAATATGTATACTAATTAACTTAAAGAGAAATACCGCGTTTGTTTTACAGAAAATTTTCATAGATTTAAATTAAAACCAATGTTCATTGATACACTATGATAAATAACTCAAAATAAGGCAGTACGGTAGCTTTCTTTCCGAGAAATAAGGTTCTTACAAAAAGAAATTCGTTATTTGTTGCTCATGAATAATTTGTTGGCCCAAACTTTCAAAAATTCAAATGATGCAACTTCCATACCAGTGGCGGATCCAGGAATTGGCAGAAGGGGGGGGGGGCCCAGGTCATAGTGGTTTGTATAAAAGTCCGATCTGGGGGAGGGATCTAAGGGGGAGGCGGTGCACCAGGGTTGGTGGCAGGGTATTTTGATAGGGGGTAAAGTATGTGATGAGTGATCGTCGTCCTGGGGTAGGGGTCTAAGGGGAGGGGGTTTCCCCCTCCCCTTTAAGAAAATTTTTGTTAGTTTAAGATTGCTCAAATGCAAAATGGTGATATCTTTGGTATAATTTTTGAACTGATCATACATGGCTGGAAAGTGTTCATAATTCAGTCCATTTTAATTTTTGGTTGGGTGGAACATGCTTCTCTGGGGAGGGGTGTCCCCTCCCCTTTAAGAAAATTTTTGTTAATTTAAGATTGCTCAGATGCAAAATGGTGATGTCTTTAGTATATTTTTGAAACTGATCATATATGGCTGGAAAATGCTCATAATTTAGTGAAATTTAAATTTTTGGTTGGGTGAAACATGCTTCTCTGGGGAGGGGTCTAAGGGGAGGGGTGTCCCCTCCCCTTTAAGAAAATTTTTGTTAATTTAAGATTGCTCAGATGCAAAATGGTGATGTTTTTAGTATATTTTTGAAACTGATCATATATGGCTGGAAAATGCTCATAGTTTAGTGAAATTTAAATTTTTGGTTGGGTGAAAGAGGAGAGTAGCCTTTTTGAATTGAAGTCTTGTTTTTCCTTATATTACCCTAAATTCGAAGTACATTTCATTAAAGTAAATTACAAAGCTTAAAGAAGACGCTAATGTTGCAGCAAGTTATAGTTAAAAGCCTGAGGTTGTTGAAAATATTCCTCTAAATATTAAAGAATTCTGAAATTCCCTTGAAAGTAGAAGCAGTGTTCCCAATGCTGTGGGCCCGGCCGGTAATAGACTGAAGCTAGCAATCCAATACAGCGCTCATGGGTAAACCCTTGCAATGCCCGGAAATAGTTACTGTGACCAATATAAGCCAAAATGTTATCAGCCGGAGGTCAGTAACAGAATTATTAACATAAGACTTATTTTCTGAGGTAGAAATTTAAATAATGAACAAATTTGAATTTCACTCTGATACATCACAAAGGCCTATTTAATTGGAATAGGGTATAGTCATTTGTTTTATGAAGTTGAAAAAAACTTCAAAAATTTTTGGAAGGGGGGGCCCGGGCCTCCTGGGACCCCCTAAATCCGCCCCTGCATACCTCTTGTGGTTCATAATATTTTGAGGAGTTAAAGCTATCGCTGGAGTTTATTGGTGAGACTGAATGGTTTAATTAAAGCTCTTTCCTTCATATGCCATGTTGGTGCATTTTAAACGCAATTCATTCCCTTTAAGAGAGACAGCACTCACCCCAAATTATTGGAAAAATCAGCTAAACCTTTCAAATTTCCCTTTTTTACTTCACAAATGTCTTTCATGATTATCCAAACAAAATAATTCACATCAGAGGTAAACTGAAGTAGTTATCCTGCATGAACTGAACAATTCAGTCACAAAAATATCGTCACATGACTAAATTAGAGCCATTCATGAATCACGATACTGGGGTACACTAATTCAGATTAGAATCACTGCATTTTCCCCTTAAAATAGTGCTGAAAAATTCTTAGTATTCCAACAGAAATTGGTTGATTTTCCTCGTTTGGCCTCTCTGAAAACGTTTAGTACTGCAAACGAAATTGGTCTTTCTTGTTTGACATCTCTGAACAAACTGACATGATTTACGAAAGGAAAAAGAAAAACTATTACATAACATATATGATATGAGGAACAAAACACAGGTCGGCTTATGATGTTTAACAAACACATAATCCTTTCTCTTCTTTCCTGCTAAATCATCTACAATTCAACAAAACAAAATTCATATGGGATAAGGGGTGGGGTGGGGGGTGAAGGATGTATTAACCGGATCATGGATACACATTTGCTTAAAATTTACAAAAATTTCCCCTATATTTTCTTTTTCTTTGTAAAGTTGTGAATGAAAAGGTTAGTTATACAATAGAACTCAACATTAAAATAACACCCAACACAACGCCAACACCACAACACCACACAACACATCATAACTAACAGGTAAAAGGGCAAAGGAGTGCTAAGGTCCCATAAGAATAAGATGCCCTGATGTCCAAACCCTTCACTAAAAATACAACCAAAGTAAAACCAAGCGTGTCCAGTACAATTAGATTTTACCACAGTCATGGAAGAACTTGTCGATGTGAGTGAACTGAACTTAAAGTGGAGTTCAAGTGGACCTAAAGTCTAGTATTACAAGAATATGTATTTTAGAGGTTGGAAAATTAGTTTCATTCATCCAACTGCCACCTTCATAGCTTACTCCGTTGCTGAGATACAAAATTTTGAAATTTATTCACTTAATTTGAAGTAGTCGATTGCGCATTAATTTTTGATGTCCTTCTTGTACAACTCACGGCAGTACCCATGTGGCGGATTTAACAGTCAGCAGTGTCAGCAGCTGCTGACAGGGCCCCAAAAATTTTAAAATTGGGCCCTTTGTTGTGTAGAGTCGCCGCTACAGTCTACAAGCGTTTGTTAACCTTTTGTGCACCCACATGACAATTTTGTCATGAGAATTCAGCAAATTTTATCTCAATTTTAGGTAAACCCCGCAGCTGTGGTTTCTAGCTTATTTTGTTGGAAACAGGATTTTCTTTCCATTCATGCAAACTCTGAGGGAGTTCTACAGACGAAAATGCCGAAATTTCTCTTGAAATTTAAAATTTTCGAAGTTTAGAAAAAAAATGTTACGTCAAAGTTTTCTGATCCTCTAAAGCAATTTGGATGGCAAAGTCATAGTTCTAAATGCAGGTTGTGTAGTTTTTAAGAATCGCCAGAACAAACGAACGTAGAACATTCCATACTTCAATTGTTAAATAAATTCGTGTAAGTTCATTTATTCATTTCATAAATATAATCATTCATTTTGTTATGTAGTGTTTTGCTTTTGCTTTGCACCAGGGTTTGCATGAAACCCAAAGCCACCTCATATTCATAAGCATCCGCAGGGGGGCAAGGGGCACTTCACCCCCCCCCCCGAAAATCAAAAACTCGAAAAAAAAAAAACGAAGAAAAAGTAAAGAAAAAAACGAAGAAAATATAACATCAACATTTCTTAACAGTTCACTCAGTGTGAATTTCTACTCTCAAAACAGGAATTGAATAAAAATATCAACACTGACTCAGTCCCCAGCATATTTTTGGTATTTTATTTAAATTTTATCCGATGTTGCTAGTGTTTCCCCTTTTCACATTCGGTAAATAGGCCTTGGAACTGGAAGTGCCATTTCCAGCGATGTGGGAATCATTTTGGGCCAAAATTTTCTTGCACTCCGCGCCAACCCATAGTGGCGCGGAACACCGAGAGTCTGACAAACTCCTGGCTAAGCCTTTGTCAACACTGTGCGAAGTAGCATCTAAACTCTTTCCTGGGTGCAAAATATTTCCCAAGAAAAAAGTTGGCCCCCTAAAAAAATTTGCCCCCTGATTTTTTTTTTCTGCGGACGCCCATGCTCATATTTAATGAATAGGTGGACAAACCATGCTTGAATGTTTTTACTGTGTTTCTGTTTGTGTTTGTTTGTGTGTATGTGTGTACATCGCATGTGAATGTGTGTCTGTTAAAGTGTTGGATACCTTCAAGTGAGCGTGAGTGTAGTGTGTGAGTGCGTTTGCAAGTGTGTGTGGTGTGTCCAGGGGCTTCCCCAAGGATCAATGATTGGAGGTACTGGACCTTCACACGATTATAAAGGGTTTCATTTCCGACAAGATATGTGGTGTCATGAACGGTTTAACTCATAACACTAGTTTTGAGGAAGTCTTTGCAAAAAGTACGAAATGAAAAATATAGTATAATGGCAGAGCAAGATAAGCAAACTAAAGAAAAAAAGAAAAAGACAAACGTACCAGAAAACGCAGTTTAACATTTGGCAATGTCAATTCGACCATGGCGCACCGGTTTTCATTTATCTGCTAGTACAACAGCTCGGTCGAGTTGGTCATGTCTTTGGTATGGGGCGGTCAGTTACCCGCTTTAGTAATGCCCCTGTGTAGGGGCCCGGAGGGCGAGTCCCTCGAAAGCTCTGAAGCATTTACACTATTGTGGGCACTAGAATGAAGCATTTTACCGTCTTCAAATGGCATTGATACGCACTAAACAGACCATAACATTGGCAGATTAGAGTCTGCTTATATCTTTTTAAAATAGCGTAATTCGGACTAACCGCCCGTCGATTTTTTTCAAGATGCTCCGGGATTAACAGTAGGGTGGATGGAATGTCACAGAGTTTCTAAGGAAGTTTTGCAATAATTATACTCACTTTGTTTTATGAGAAGCTATGTTGGGTCAACAAGAGTACAAGATGCATGCCCGCGACCCGCAAAATAACACTTTTGAGGGCATTTTAGTAATATTTGCCTTCATTTTACATAGCAATTACCTATCTACAAATAGCACCGAACACGCACTAAGCAGACATAAAAATTGCAATTAGCCCTTTTATTTCCTAATAGCCAGGACTAACTGCCATTGTATTTCTTTATTATGCCGCAGGTTTGAGGGTTGGCAGCTAGGATGGGCAATCGTGAGGGTTGCATGAATTTTCGCATTAATCCAAAGCACGCTCTTTCCTTCTTCAATGATTAATTGAACAATTAGCGCATGTGAAAGATGCGCCCAAAGCGCACCGAAAAATAAGAGTTTAAGTCATTTTCGTGACGTTTTTAGCCATTGCATCTACAGAAAGAGTCGGAAAACTAGCCTCCTTGCAACCACCGCAATACTAGGTGTACGCACTTTCAGGCGTTTACAGCTGACACAAAAGCGTTTCGACTTTACGATTTGAGTAAGTAGACAGCCAGCCTACACTTCATCGGGCCATTGACGTAGCCAGAGGTGGGGGGGGGGGAGGGCATTGCCCATACACACCTGAAGGATAAGCAAATGATTCCTCAAGGGTAATTACTTGAGTCCCTTGGAAGTGAACCAAAAAAAAAAATCATTTGTAAATCCATTCGGTTTTTGACTTATTTCACTAAATTTGACAAGAGTATCGCCGTCAATTTTCTCAGTCACGAGAACTTTCCAAGCTAGCTGTAAGATGGCGCCCTTTTGCTAATACTTTATTTAAACAAAGTCCACATTCAGCATTGCCACCCGTAGAAAAAATTTGTAATGACACGCAGAGATTTATTTTTCTAACTTCTTCGGAAGTTCATAATTTTTCGCAGGGAATTATTCCATATACCACTAACCTCTCCATTCCCCATACACGTGGTAAATAATTATGACTATGCAGTTGCGTCTTTGTTCGCATTGCAAATTTGTCTCATTGCAGATAGCCCTCTCTATTAATCCTGACAATGCCAGTGCTCAACCCATGGCTTTATCAATATTCTCGAGCCGAAACTATTGGCCACGTTCAGATATAATGCTGAGTTTTGGTAATTTGACATTTTCTTATGACTGAGTTACGCCAACACCCCAGAAAAAAAAATCTGGATAAGCTCCTCGGAAAACGCCTGACTACACGATACACCAATGTACTGACAACCTTTGATTTGCTTAGCAAGATGTTTCTTGTGACAGTTCAGGTCCGCATCCAGGGTGAGTACGCCCCCTATTCTTTGCAGAGCAATTTACTTTTTTTGTAATGGAACAAAAAAAATATGACTTCAAATGATGCTAAATGTTGCACCAGATTCCATCTCAGGGTACTTAAATATTCAAAATTTGCTCGAAGGGGAGGGCGAACCCCTCCCCTAGGCCGGCGATCAGGCTATGCAGTTATCCCCCCAAACAAAAATCCTGCCTACGCCAGTGCTACAACCCGACGGCGGAAATCACTCGTGTGGCAGACGGGTCGGTTAAGTGTGTTCCAAAGTTTGTTCTCTACCCGAGTTTTGGTCCCGATTGCGATCCGACGGTCTACTTCATGACCACATCGGAAATATCAAACTGTTTGATATTCGGTACTGGAGTCTAGCGAGGGGGTGTGAGTTGCGTCGCAGTTGCGTAAATTTGTGGAGTGTGCACCTGTCATCGACCCAGATTTTTTATGAATTGGCCAACAAAGAATGGTTTGCGAAATCGGACGACGGTTGCATAAATTCAATGTACTCGCCCTCCTGTTTGATTGATAAACAATAGATAGCCCGATATTAACCCCGAAAGTGCGTTGCGTGGTTAACGTACAACCGGACCGCGACCTGACGCAACTGACCACGTACGTATATCTACAACTTATCCCCGACGAGCAGTCAGGATGAGTTGCACCACATTCCAAAAGGCTTTTATTTCACAGTGTCGGAAATGGTGTCTATTTCATGGCAGACAATTAAGCAACACTACTATTTTCCCGAAAACCTGGATTTTGTCAAAAGACAATGGCTTCCCAAATAGTGTATAGTAGAGCTCAATGACAAAGCGCCCTCAATTTGTGACAAGTTTCCTACCAATATAATTGTCCGAAGTAGTTTCTCAATCATCTGGGGGTTAATTCTTTGGTTAAATGCATCCAAAGGAATATTTTCACCGTACAATAATTCACTTAAGTAGTACGCTGTGATCATAAATATTCCCTACATTTCTGTAGCCCCAAAAGAAAGATTTTCGTCTTACAAAGTAAATTAATTGCAAAACAAAGTGACAATTTTTCCCGACGGGACTGCAAACTTTTCCCGACAGACTGCACTATGAAAATTTCTGGTCGTTGTTGCACCCCCACACCAGCATGGTAGTGACGCCCCTGTGTGTGTGTGTGTGTGTGTGTGTGTTTGCGTGTGAGCTGGAGTGGGCATGTCCTAGTACATAATTATCGAGGGCTGTGTTCGCATGTGTGTGCATGGTGAGTGTGTTTGTGTCTATGAAGCTGAGTTTGATGTTTCTTGTTTTGTATTGTGAATGTATGTTACATGTATGTGATATTTTCTTAATGTAACTAACATATTTTGGGCCTCCATGCCAATTTCTTATAAACCTTTAATAAATAAATCGATCAATCCATCAATAAATAATCCATGAAAACGTGTTTCAAAACTTAATTTTCGGGCTTGGTCGCTAAAATCCCTCACCCCCCCCCCACCATACCTTCTTGGGGGAAAGGTTTAGGGCCCCTGCCTCAAGCTGCTGACAGGGCCCTTGTCCTTAAATCCGCCACTGGCATTACCTGCTTTCGCATCCTTTTGAAATTAAATTTTTAAATGACCTTGAAATATTTACTGTTCCCTTGCATGGCATGATGTATGGAGGGCCGCTTATGTAGCCAGGTCACCCTATAATTAACAGACAGTGACCATCACATTTGGCACAAAGTGCAGTGACTTTCGAAAAATCAATGACAGTAATTTGAGTAGGGGCCTAGTACAAGAATGACATCATAAATTATTGCACAATCTACCACTTTAAATTGAGTGAATAAGCTTCAACATTTTATATCACAGCTCATGTCCCGTGAAGATGAGAATTGGACCATTAGCAGGCGCGGATCGGGGGGGGGGGCCTTTCCCGGCCTCAGCCCCCCTTACCACATCAACAATAACAAATACGCGAAAATTAGCATATTGTTAATCTAGGCGAATATTTAAGGGGACTTTCAGCCGCCCCCCCCCCCCCCCCACCCTTTTCGAAATGTCTGGATCCGCGCCTGATTAGGATGCACTTTGTAACATCATTTGATCTTACACTTTAGGTACAATGCAACTACTCACGTAAGTTACTGCTCTTGTATTTTATTTTGTACGGCTACACAGAGGGTCCCAAAAGAATGGGGAGTTAATGGTGCGACCTTGTGGGAGGAGAATGTGCAAAGCCTGTACCACACCAGAACAGTAATACATCGTACAATTTTTGAGTTGCAGTATAACTGGCAAACAATTCCGACAAGCAGCAGTAAACTTACACAATTTATACTTCTAATACCAAAAATATGACGTAATAACTGTATTTGTCAGCATAAACTAGCCTATACATAAAATCTCATTGAAGCAAATACGACGTAACGATTTTTCCCAGACCCTTAAATTTTGCGTTAAGAAAGAACCCGAATACGAATACTAAACTCAGTCATAATTAACGAGTTTCTCTGGTGTCATGACTTTTCCCCGAAACCTATTCGTCACACTCGACTCCCCGCGGTTGCATAATACAAATGACGATCCATGATGCCTTCGTCTCTTCCATGACTGTACAGGCGCGGATCCAAGGGGGGCTTTCCGGGCTCAGCCCCCATTTTCGCCACATCAACAATACCAAATACGCGAAAATTAGCATAATGTTAATCTAGAAGAATATACAAGGGGGCTTTCAGCCTCCCCTTTTCGAAATTTCTGGATCCGCGCCTGATGTATATAACACAAACTAAACATAATTAACGCAAAAACAATTTTTTCTACCTGGGAAAAGTCATGGACTTTCCTTACCGTCTGTGCTCATCAGGGTTGGGAAGTAACGAGTTACAAGTAACGCCGTTACTGTAACGAGTTACATTTTGTGTAACGGAACCCTGTAACGAGTTACATTTGCATTTCAGTAACGGAGCAAGTAACTAGTTACAATTCTGTGTAAAAGTAACTGTAACGGCGTTACATTTGGGTCCCGTTACTTTCCCGTTACAAATAGTCAAAATGACCACAAATTGCATTTTCTTTGAGCTAATAACAGAATAACAGAAAATTTTCAAATTGATGACACTTTGGTAGTAAAATGTAAAATTATTTTCGATATAGGCTATTTATCATTCATCGCTATTATCGACGTCGCCCTCACCGACATCAAATTTTATTCACGATTAGAATCAGAAGTTGATATTAGATGCACACGCTGCAGGCTTACAGGCCGGGCCACTTGATTGTCTATTGAACCAGGGAGTTGTCAAATAGCAACTCCCTGATTGAAATAAGTTTAAAATTGATCTGTATGTCAAAATACTTATTAGACAGATCAATGCTTATTATCCATGAGACCGATTTGTGCGATTATTTGAAAAATACTGAACGGTCCTCTAAGGCTCAGCTGACTTTATGTATTCTATGTAAAGTCAGCTGGGCCTTGGTTTACTCATATTGTCCTTTAGAGGACACAGTGGAGACAGTGTACCGTGAGAAACGGGTTGGCCCATGGGCATTCAAATACCAGCTTACTTTGAAAGTTTAATCATTGCCTCTTGAGACGTTAGGGCTGGACCCGTGTTCACCCTATCCGAGTCGGAGCTAACTGCGATTCTAGATTCCCGAATCTTTCCGAGCATGGTACTACTCAGGATCCTCAAATTTCTGCCCGTTTTGATTCCAATGGCACCAATTCCGAGACCAGTCTTTTTGCCAATGTATATCATATCACACATACAGATGTTTTAATTCTATCGTACATGTCCACCATTATTTAACAAAGTCATCGTTTGTACTCACTTCCATAGCCTGGCCTCCTGAGTAATTTAGTTGATTGTATGTGACAATACCTTAGATCTGTACATTGTGCACAAATGGAACTTTAAACACTTTTAATGTAACTTTCATATTTGAGAACTCGGCTGGAATGAACTCCGAGTCCGAGTCCAGTTACATCACATTCCGTAAAAATTTCGATTCCGGAACCTTCTATCCCGGGCAAATTCCTAATCTAGAAAAAAGGCTCTTGAGACCGGCATTAAGCTAACCGAATCCGGACTCTTGCGTTGGAGCCCAGTAAATCTATACGGTGCCAAGCGTTGGTAAACACCGTGCATCCATTTATGCATCTAATTTAACATGTATGGTATCTTTATTTGAATCAAACGTATGAATTTAGGCTATATCATATTCTTTTCAATGTCCGTAACTCCTTACACTGGAATAATAGTACGGTTAATATAAAAAAACAGCAGAATATTGAAATGGTCAATGGCGTTAAAAGTATCCTAACAAAGCTAATTGGAAAGAGAAGTGTCCGACTTAAAGCTTTACCTATTGTAAAGGGAAAGTGAATTATGTGCACATGATCTACATGTATAAACTGCATAGTATCACCATTTCTATGCACTGTTTTATATCGACACAATGTGAAACTTGAAATTTATGGGGAAATATCACTTAGCCCAACCTTAGCGGTGAGGTTTTAAAATTTTACTGCTAACAAATGTATTCATCCTCTTATTATACCATATTTATGCCCTTGAGGGGTGAAGACTTTAATTACTGCTGAAACAACGCTCTTCCCCTTTCCGGCATAGCCGCTAACCTCTCTAAATTAGCCGACTGTGTGATGGGAGTATAAAGATTTCAACCCTCAAAGAAGTACTTTGGTAACTGGAAAAGTTTGGTTATAACCATATTCCTCTAACAAATAGTTTGCGTAAGCTCCGACACAGTATCATGATTCGCTGCTTCATGTTGAGCATTAGGAGCCTCTGCGACAATGCCCATTGAAGATCAGCTAGCTTCATTGACTTTCTTTGGGGAACACCTAAGGATAACCGGCACAAATGAGGTGTCGGTCGTCTCATGTGCCCCCGTCTTACTATCTAATTATGCCCCCCCCCCCCTCCATTTCAGGTACCGAGGTACCGTATATTCACCTTGAAGTAACGAGTTACTTTTGAAATGTAGCTAGTTACTTTTTAGTCAAAAGTAACTGTAACTAGTTACTTTTTCAACATTGTAACTAGTAACTGTAACGAGTTACAATTTTACGGAATTAACTGTAACTATAACGAGTTACTTTCAAAGCGTAACGGGAACAACCCTGGTGCTCATTGTCTTCCCACATGGTCGCACCAGTAACTCCCCGCTACTTTGCGCCCCCCCCCCTCCCCCCACGTATAGTACAAAACACAATACAGGAGCAGTACTACTTACGTGAACTTAAATGGGTGACTGTCCGCTTACAGTGTTGCCAGAAGTACTCCATCCTCTTTCCCCACGTACCATAAAATCAGAACACCTTTCAAACGACGTAAATTCGGCTGCGAAGACAACCCAGCGTTTTACCCTCCTCCAAAGATATTTGTACATGATAGCCTAAGTTATGTAGCCATTATAACCAGCGCAAAGCCCCCTGAAAGCAGTAATTCGACAATACACACCCAGCGAAGAACAGCGCATCCCTGTATGACATTCCTCAAATAATGCTAACTGTACATATGCAAACTTCTGTTGCTGCCATAACCACCCTATTACGTAACACACAGTCTTGATGAGTCGAGCTGCATCTAGACAATGGACAGATTACCTCAGCCAGATTCTAACCCAAAATACCCCACAAAGTACGGAGTTTCCTAAGCAACTCGGCAGTTACACAGATCTACAACACTCCAGTACTAGTTTCCATCCCCTTTCTCCCCCTCCCCCATTCCTTTTGACTTAAAGGTCAAGAGCAGTCGTCCCAAACTTATTTTGAAGCAACAGCTAAATCTCACAATTTTCTTCTTATTTCTCTGCAAAGTATCTTTCACAATATTTTAGAACTTCAATATTGCATATTCAAGGTAAACCAATCAGTTACTTCTAGTAAATTTCACGTTTGAGGAGAAAAAATATTGTCACATGACTCTCAAGAGCCAATCATGAAACAGGACAGTCTACTACACTACTTCAAGTTGGGGTGACTGCATATCCCCTTTAAGAGCATCTCAGGAAAATGATGTCGATCATTATTTTATTGTCACTTTCGACGCAAGAAAATCCAAGTTCAGTAGTGCTGAACAATACCTGATAACAAGATCATCATCTGACAAAAGCAGGATGCAATAAGATAGTGCACAATCTATGGAAAACTACGAAGCTCTAGATAGGACATGGTAAATTTTTTTTTTATTACGTACGTACGTAATAATTATTACGTACGTACGTAGTATTATTACGTACGTACGTGATATTATTACGTACGTACGTAATAATTATTACATACGTACGCAGTATTATTACGTACGTACGCAGTATTATTACGTACGTACGTGATAATTATCACGTACGTACGTAATAATTATTACGTACGTACGTAATAATTATTACGTACGTACGTAATAATTATCACGTTCGTAGGTCGTGGTACTTACTACGTACGAACGCAGATACAGCACTGTGGTAATTAGCCCACTTATTATGAAGGGTTTTAAGGGATTAACTCGGACACTTCCATTGTGTTCTAAAGGCCTACATACAACAAGGTGGTGAACCGCAGGAAATACTAGGGTGTCAAATACTGTCCATGTAGATTGGTGTTACTAGTACATGCTGTCGAAGTGCTTGCACTTACTGTGCGCACCCTTGCCCAGGCTATACTCAGTACGGAGCGCCTGTGCATCAAACTCTCTTGAAGGTCCATTCAAGTTAAGCCAGTGAAGGATTATGGTATGGTTTGCATTGGGTTTCATAAATCCACTCATCTGCCCAGTAGGACTTAATGTTGGAATCAACCCTTACAATTAGCGAAGTGATTCTCAATCTTTCTTAGGGTGAGGGCTAAAATGCGTTACAATGGGCTGAGGCCGAGGGCTGCAAGGGATGATCTCAGGATTAGAGAGAGGACACTCTCGCCAAGGCGAAATTCATACGTAAGAGGTCCCTCAGCTGTATCTGTGTGTGTGTGTGTGTGTGTGTGTGTGTGGGGGGGGTTGCTTCGTAGATGAGCCGGGTCGTGGCAGTGTGCGGCTGTTACCGACCCGACAGCGACGCGATTTTAGTGTATAGTCAATGAAAAAACATTGTGAATCAAGTGACAGAGCAGAAAACAAAATGGCAGCTCTCATGTGGACAGAAGAACAAGAGATGAAATTACTGGAGCTTTGACAGTCAGTACCATATCTTCATGACGCCTCTTTATACTGCCCTACCACTATTTTTGGCTTAATTTCACTGTCAAAGTCTTCGTTTAAAGCACGGGTAAAGCACTAAAGCAACAATAAACGCCGACGTATAGCAACGATTTGTTTGTGATACCTGCCATTTTTTGCGAGACGGGAGATCGAACAATCATGAGTTTGCAGGTGGCAGTCGGGTTCGTGTATAGTGTACGTGCGGCTAGATCCGACTGCAACCCGACGCAACTGGTCACAACTGCATGCAACTCGACGAGAAGTCGAGTCCTGTTGCATCTGATCGCAGTCGGGTCGGTGCAGTGTGCACCGGCCCTAAGCAATCTAGCACCACTTCTGGAGAACAAATTTAAAATGAGTCAAGTAGTGACTTCAAAATAAACGATTTTACATGCATGTCAGCGTGGATTATTGCTCCTTATTTCAAATTTGCCAGGTTTTTTACTTGTCGAATATGATTCTTTTCCAAAACGTAAAATCAATTCAGGGGCCGCACCGACAGTGTCCAGGGGCCGCGTTTGAGAATCACTGTATTAGCGCATCGAAAGTGCATGCACAGCGGCGGATACAAGGCCTCGCCTGGGAAATTTGAAAAAAGAAGTCTTGTATGTAATGTAGTAGGCTTTGGCTTTGGGGTGTCTTAAAATTGTAGAATGAACATTTTAATCTGTAGTAAACCGAGAAAAATTGGTGGCTAATGCCCATTGAGACTACCACGGCTTTGTGCACGAGCGAAGCGCGTACAAAAGTAGGCCTAAGTGACATAACTGGAAGGTATTTGTATCGACATTTATTGCTGCTGAGGAGCATGGGTGGTTTTATGTAGCCCAATGCAAACCATAACTTAATCCGACGTACAAGCTGACACCTTTACACCCGAATCAGTATATTGTCAGTCCGAGTTGGGTAAAATTGTGATTTTTATTTCTGTGGTCTGCTTAGTGTCCATGCAATGCCATTTACAAATAATTTGATAACCCAGAGCCTCTGGGGACATTCCCTTTTGAAACCGCACTGGGGACTGTCTTTGGACCCCGCCAGGGGCCCTTTGAAAGGTCCCTGCGCCAAGACGCTTTCATGATATCACTTTGTGCCAGCACGACTTCTTTAGCGAGGCTCAGTTCTTTATATCGATGTGCCACTTCGGTGGAACATTTTGCCACCGAGTCCCCCCCCCCCCCCCCATTTCGAAAAATCTGGCGACACCACTGCGCAGGAGACACTTGACTAATAAATTTGTTAATGACTGCTGTCTCTGATTGTCTTTTTTCTTAGCCATTGGCTTAACTTGATTGAAACTTTAAGATATTTTGATCTCAGGCTCTCGGTACTAGCAGGCTGGTGGTATTAGCGTACACTCTTGGCAGACACTTACTAGCGCTCGGTAGTAGTACAGGCTGGCCAAGGGTATACAGTAACCGCATAGCCTACACTCTTGACCAGCCTATACTAGTACCGAGTGCCTGTGAGTTAGACAACCTAAAACGGGTGGGGAACCTTTTTTCTCTGGCGGGCCGTTTTGAGGGTCATAATCTACTCGCGGGCAGCACATAGAGAGGGCGCAATAAGCTTTCCCACCAAGGGGACAAGCCAAGGGGCCCCAAACAGGCCCTAGTGGAAAAGTCTAGGCAAGAACTGGGACGCAGCCCCGAAAAGATCAGGGATTTGTTCTAATTTGTGGACAATAGAATGCTCATTCACCATTATTAAATGACACAGAATGTGCAAGGATAAACAAGCCAGAAGTATCACAATATGATCGTTTGTCTTTTTACCTACGCGTGAAGTAATAATGAATGAGCGCAAGTAAAAAGTGCGCGCGAAGCACGCCGAAAAAAATTGCGTATTTTTGAACTGACTTTACTTTTTCCTCATTTACATTGCAAAATTGTCCACGTTCTTACTTTAAATTCACTCTTCGAAGAGACAGTTCTTAAGTCCCACAACCCCTTTCGAATCTACCTACACAAATGATAGTGTGATTCTGTACAATGTTATGTAGCCTAAAGTGTCACGCAAAGCTTCCATTACCTACTGAAGTACAGGGATTCGGCACCCGATTTACGTGTAACGAAACGGTTGGCATGTTACATCGAGCATACAGGGATTTAATATACTGGTAGTGTTCCACAGCAGATTTACGTGAATATACGAGAAGTGGTACTGCATAAGCAGGATAAACTGTGCGTACGGTAGGCTAAGAGATTATTATCAATTAGTTTAAGTGATTTTGAATTGTCATTTATGAATTGCCTCGAGGGCCGGATGAAATGGTTTCGCGGGCCGCATACGGCCCGCGGGCCGGAGGTTCCCCACCCCTGAGTTAAAAGGACAGTATTTAACACCTAGTAATTCCTGCAGTCAACCACCTTGTGATTGTATGAAGGTCAATTAGTGCACAATTAAAGTGTCCAGAATAATCTACCCTAAGATGAATCCTTTCATAATATATGGGCTTATTATCATAGCACTGTATCTACATTCTACGAAGCTCTAGATAGGACATGGTAAAAATTTTTTTATTACGTACGTACGTAATATTATTACGTACGTACGTAATAAAAATTTTTTACCATGTCCTATCTAGAGCTTCGTAGAAAACCAAGATGTAAAAATGCATTGTGATTTCGATGAATAGCACTTACATGATTGTGTAATCCCCATAGAAATAAAAGTACGGTACTTTTATTTCTATGGTAATCCCAAATAATGCCGAGATGTCCCGTTTCTTTCAGTCACTGGTTCAATGTGATTTTAATGTGCTGGAAGATTACAGTTTTGTGTTCATATTTCACCTTGGAAATTCTTGGGAATTTTTGCTTTTTGGCCTCTGGTGATTTCAGCTGACCTGTGACATCTGACAGGCCTCATAGATTTTCTGAGGGATTAAATGCAACACCATGTGAAGTATCCAAGCTTCCTAAATTGACATATCCTGTAAACAAGGTTTTCGGAGTTTGAACCCAGTGACCCCAGATGACCTTTGACCTCTATCATAAACAATAGGGTACTTCCTCTCACCATAAGTCATCCACATAGTATGTATGAAATCTATCAAAGCTTCCTACCTTGCGATATCATGGTAACAAGTTTTTCAGAGTTTGACCCCAGTGAACCCAGATAACATTGGACCTTTACCAAAAACAATATGGTTCCACCTCTGACCATAAGGCATATACATACTACCTATGAAATCTATCCAAGCTTCCTACCTTGAGATATCATGTTAACAGGACTGACCCCCTGGACCCCAGATGACGTTTGACCTCCACCAAAACAATGGAATTCTTTTTCTCACCATAATACGTCCACATGCCATGTTTGAAATCTATCCAAGCTTCCTAACTTGAGATATCATGTTAGCAAGGTTTTCAGAGTTTGATGCCTAGTGACCCCAGATGACCTTCAACCTTCAACAAACACAATAGGCTTCTACCTCTGACCATAATACATCCACATGCCAAGTATGAAATCTATCCAAGCTTCCTACCATGAGTTAGTTAGTTAGATGAGGTTTAACGTCCCAGTTTCCTACCATGAGATATCTTGTTGACAAGGTTTTTCAGATTCTGATCCCCGGTGACTCCAGATGACCCCTAACCTCCACCAAAAACAATAGGGTTCTACCTCTGACCCTAAGGCATTCACATACTAAGTATGAAATCTATCCAAGCTTTCTTCCTTGAGATATTGCGTTAACAAGTTTTTCAGAATTTTACCCCCAGTGACCCCAAATGACCTTAAACCTCCATTAAAAACAATAAGGTGGTTCTTCTCACCATAATGCATCCACACACTAAGTATGAAATCTATCCAGGCTTCCTACCTTGAGATATCGTGCAAACAAGGTTTTCAGAGTTTCACCCCCGGTGACCCCAAATGACCTTAGACCGCCATTAAAAACAACAGGGTTCTCCTTCTCACCATAATGCATCCACATACTACATATGAAATCTATCCAAGCTTCCTACCTTGAGATATCGTGTTAACAAGTTTTTCAGAGTTTAACCCTGGTGACCCCTAATGACCTTTGACCTCCACCAAAAACAATAGGGTTCTTCCTCTCAATATGGGGCATCTACCTACCAAGGTTGAGAACTGTCAGACAGGGGCGTAACTAAGGGGGTGTGTAACACCCCCGCAGTGAAAGTCTCCAGTGGCGTAGCTAGAGGGGGGCAGTCCCCCCCCACAAAGCCTCCGAAGGCTTCTGTCGGAAATTTCTAGTCTCTGTCGGAAATAAATAAAAACAATTGATTTGAAACACTTACAACACTTCTTATGTTTTTAAGCAGAATTACACATCGGTATGTCAGCGTGAAAGTCAAAAGTCGGTCTCAAAATTGCCCGGAAAGCCAAAAAAAAAAGGTCCCCAGAATTCCGAATCGTACAACTATCAAGATAATAATCTGTCGGAATTTTTGCTTTTGCCCCCCACAAAATATACCTAGCTACGCCACTGAAAGTCTCTGAGCACCAAAAACTCAGTCTCAGATCCAGTTCAGTGTGCCTTGTAACAGTAGACCAGACATAAGCAATGTTTGAAAGGTCCTCAAAAATTCGGAACAACATTTGAAGTGCAAAAAAGGCAAAAAAAAAAAGTCTTTGAAAATTCGGGTCGTACAACTATGTCAGCGGGAGTCGGTCTCCAAGAAATGTAGTTGGTTCAAAAATAGTTCACACCCCCCCCCCCCCCACGAATTCATGTATATATGCCCCTGCTGTCAGGGTTTCCCTTCTTGAGATATCGTATTTACAAGCTGCACGTCACAAACACACACATGCACACACACGCGTATATTTACGCATGCCATCATGAAGGCAAAGTTTTCTCTTATCATCGAAACCCAAAAAGCACAATGCGAAAATGCATTGAAGTTTCGATGAACTCATTTTAGTAGAATTCTGCATCATTCAAAACTACAAGGCGCTTCAATGCTAATCTTCTGGACCAATGTGATGCATGCCCCACAATGTGAGAAATTGCTACAGTGCGCATCTTGAAATATCCTAACAAGGTTTTCAGACTTTGATATCTAGTGACCTGAAATAACCTTTCAATGAACACACACACACATCAACAACAGCATTTTTGTAATAAATATGGTAAATAAACATGCAAAACTTTTTTGAGGGTTTCAAATCATAAAATATCTGGTAATGCAACTTCTTCAGATGTTGACATTTAGTGACCTCAGCTGATTTTTGACCTCTACCAAATACCGTAGAGCACTTTCCCTCATTATAATGCATCTACTTGGCTAAGTATGGTAAGTATACATGCTCCCTTTCTTAAGATAATTGCATATACAAGCTTTTCAGAGTTCAATGTCTAGTGACCTCAGATGACCTTTGACCCTTGCCAAAGCCCATACGAAGCTTCCCTTTAAATACTACATCTACATGCTGATAATGAAGAGCTTCCCACACTGAGATATTGTCTTAACAAGGTTTTCAGAGTTTGACCTCTGATGACCCCAAGTAACCACTGACCTCCACCAAAAACGACACAATTCTTCCTATTTAAATAATATATCTGCATATGTTTGTATGATGAGTATCCAGTGCCTCCTACCTTGAGATATAGCATTAACAATGTTTTCAGAGTTTGACCTTGGGTTACCTCAATGACCTTTGACCCTTGCCAAAGCCTACAGGCTGCTTTCTCTTATGTACTGCATGAAAAGGCTAATAATGAAGTTACCATTCTTTCTATCCTAAGATATTGTCTAAACAAGGTTTTCAGAGTTAGACCTCTGATGATCCTAAGTGACCTCTGACCTCCACCAAAAACGACACTCTTCTTCCTCTTGATGTAATGCATCTACACGGTAAGTATTATGAGTATCCATGCTTCCTATCTTGAGTTATAGTGTTAACACCATTTTCAGAGTTTGATTTCTGGTGACCTCAGGTGACCTTTGACCTCCACCAAAAACAAAAGGGTTCTTCCTCTTCATCAAATGTATCTACATACACAGTATCAAAAGTATCCATGCTACAAATCTGAAGATATCCTGTTAACAAGGTTTTGTGAGTTTTGACCTCTAGTAACCTCAGATCAAATTTGACCACCACTAAAAACCAGAATGCAAAAATGCACTGAGGTTTCGATGATATATGTTCTATTCCAAATAATGCTATGATGTCCCATATCTTTCAGTCAATGGTCAAATGCTATCTTAATGTGTTGGAAAAATAGTTTTGTGTTCCTATTCAATCTTGGGAATTCTTGGGAAATTTGCGGTTTGACCTCTGGTGTTCCCAGATGATGATCTTGGGAAATCTTGAGTAATTTGCTCTTTGACCTCTGGTGACCCCACATAAAACTCTTGGGAATTCTTGGATAATTTTGCTTTTTAACCTCTGGTGAACCCATGTAATATTCTTGGGATTTCTTGGGAAATTTTGCTTTTTTACCTCTGGTGACCCCAGATGACCTTTGACCTCCACTAAAAACAATAGGGTCCATCTTTTCACCATAACACATCCACATAGTAGGTATACAACCTATCCAAGGTTCCTACCCAGAGATATGTGATAACAAACTTTTCAGTGTTTAGCCCACATTGACCCAAAATGACCTTTGACCTCCACCAAAAATGATCAGATTCTTCCTCTTACTATAACACATCTACATACAAAGTATGAAACTTATCCAAGGTTCCTACCTTGAGATATCATGTTAACAATGTTTTAAGGGTTTGACCCCCGTGACCCCAGATGACCTTTGAACCCCACCAAAAATGATAGGATTCTTCCTCTCATTATAAGGCATCTACATACAAAGTATGAAATTTATCCACGCTTCCTACATCGAGATATCATGCTAACAAGGTTTTGGGGGTTTGACCTCCAGTGACCCCAGATGACCTTTAAACCCCACCAAAAATGGCAGGATTCTTCCTCTTACTATAAGGCATCTACATACAAAGTATGAAATTTATCCAAGCTTCCTACATCAAGATATCATGTTAAAAAGGTTTTCAGGGTTTGACCCCCGGTGACCCCAAATGACATTTGAACCCCAACAAAAATGATGGAATTCTTCCTCTTACCATAACGCATCTACATACAAAGTATGAAATTCATCCAATCTTCCTATCTCAAGATGTTGTGATAACAAGGTTTTCAAGGTTTGACCCCCGGTGACCCCAGGCAACATTTGACCCCTCCAACAACAATTTAGGGTTCTTCCTCTTAATATGGGGCATCTATGTATCAAGCTTGAGAACTGTCAGAGCTTCCCTTCTTGAGATATCGTGTTAATGAAGTTTTCAGGGTTTGACCCCCAGTGACCTTTGAACCCCACCAGAAATGATAGGGTTCTTCCTCTTACCATAACGCATCTACATACAAAGTATGAAATTCATCCAGTCTTCCTACCTCAAGATATTGTGATAACAAGATTTTCAAGGTTTGACCCCTGGTGACCCCAGGTGATCTTTGACCCCCATCAAAAACAATAGGCTTCTTCCTCTTAATATGGGGCATCTATGTACCAAGTTTGAGAACTGTCAGAGCTTCCCTTTTTGAGATATCATGTTAACGAAGTTTTCAGGGTTTGACCCCCGGTGACCCCAGATGACCTTTCACCTCCACCAAAAATGATAGGGTTCTTCCTCTTACCATAACACATCTACATACAAAGTATGAAATTCATCCAAGCTTCCTAGCTTGAGATATTGTGTTAACATGGTTTTCAGAGTTTGACCCCCGGTGACCCCAGGTGACCTTTGACCCCCCCAAAACAATAGGGTTCTTCCTCCCAATATGGGGCATCTATGTACCAAGTTTGAGAACTGCCAGTTTCCCTTCTTGAGATATCGTGTGAACGAGCAGTGTCACAAACACACACACATACACACCCACACATATACACACATACACACACACGCACAGTCGCACACCCACCCATACATACACACACCATCATGAATGCATAGGTTTCTCTTATCATCGAAACCAACAATGCAATTCTTCCTCTTGATGTAATGCTTCTCGGGCTTTTGTGTTAATAGTTTTTGGAGCTTGACCTCCTATGACCCCTGATGACCTTTGACCCCACCAAATTCAATACTGTACAAGGTTTTGAGAGTTTGACCTCTAGTAACCTCAGATCACCTTTGACTGCCACCAAATACAATTCAATTCTTCTTAATTTAACACATCCACATGCTACGTATGGAGACTATCCATGTTTCCTGTCTTGAGATATGTGGTAACACTGTCTTCAGAGTTTGACCTCTGGTGACCTCAGATGACATCTGACCTCCGCAAAACTCAATGGGGTACTTTCTCTTCATAAAATGCATCTACATGCTAAGTATGAAGAGTTTCCATGCTTCCTATCTGGAGATATCGTGTTAACAAGGTTTTGAGAGTTTGACCTCTGGTGGCTTCAAATGACCTTCGACCTTCACCACAAACAGTGTGGTTCTTTCTCTTAATATGGGGTATCCACATACAAAGGGTGAGTGTCGGTGTTTCCTTTTGTGAGATATCGCGTTAACAAGCTAAGCATCACAAACACACACATACACGCATAAATACACACACCATCCTGACTGCTTAGGTTTCTCTTTCATTCAAACCAAAAATTTCTACCATACTGACTAATTTTTCAAATACAAATACTTATAGTTTGTGCTCATATATCACAGTTCATGTAAATGCAATCATGACTTTGACCACAGTAACTGTCAAAACCAGAATGCAAAAATGCATTGAGGTTTCGATGATATGTTCTATTCCAAATAATGCCATGATGTCCCATGTCTTTCAGTCACTGGTCAAGTGCTACTATCTTAACATGTTGGAAAAACAATTTTAGGTTCATATTTGATCTTGGGAATTCCTGGGAAATTTTGCATTTTGACATCTGATGACTCAAGATGATGATCTTGGGAATTCCTGGGAAATTTTGCATTTTGACATCTGATGACTCAAGATGATGATCTTGGGAATTCTTGGGAAAATTTGCTTTTTGCCTTCTGGTGAACCCATGAGACGATCTTGGGAATTCTTAAAATTTTGCTTTTTGACCCCAGATGACCTTTGACATCCATCAAAAACGATAGAATTCTTCTTTTTACCATAATGCATGTACATACTAAGTATGAAATTTATTCAAGCTTCTTATCTTGAGATATCGTGTTAAAAACATTTTCAGTGTTTGACCCCTGGTGACCCTACATGACCTTTGACCTCCACCAAACATGATAGCATTCATCTTCCCACCATAACACATCCACATACTACCTATGAAATCTATCCAAGCTTCCTATCTTGAGATATCGTGTCAACATGGTTTTCAGAGTTTGACCTCCGGTGACCCCGGATGACATTTGACCGCCACCAAAAATGATAGGGTTCTTCCTCTTACGATAACACATCTACATACTAAGTATGAAATTTATCCAAGCTTCCTAACTTGAGATATCGTGTTAACAAGGTTTTCAGCATTCGACCCCCGGTGACCCCCAGATGACCTTTGACCTCCATAAAAAATGATAGGGTTCTTCCTCTTACCATAACACATCTACATACTAAGTATGAAATTTATCCAAGCTTCCTATCTTGGGATATCGTGTTAACAAGATTTTCAGAGTTTGACCTCCAGTGACCCTAGATGACCTTTGACCTCCACCAAAAACGATAGAGTTCTTCCTCTTACCATAACACATCTACATACTAAGTATGAAATTTATTCAAGCTTCCTAACTTGAGATATCATGTTAACAAGGTTTTCAGCATTCGACCCCCGGTGACCCCAGATGACCTTTGACCTCCATCAAAAACGATAGGGTTCTTCCTCTTACCATAACACATCCACATACTAAGTATGAAATTTATCCAAGCTTCCTTACTTGAGATATCATGTTGATAAGGTTTTCAGCATTCGACCCCTGGTGACCCCAGATGACCTTTGACCTCCACCAAAAATGATACGGTTCTTTCTCTTACCATAACACATCTACATACTAAGTATTAAATTTATCCAAGCTTCCTAACTTGAGATATCGTGTTAACAAGGTTTTCAGAGTTTGACGTCCGGTGACCCCAGATGACCTTTGACCTCCACCACGAACGATAGGGTTCTTCCTCTTACCATAATGCATCTACATACTAAGTATGAAATTTATCCAAGCTTCCTAACTTGAGATATCGTGTTAACAAGGTTTTCAGCATTCGACCCCCGGTGACCCCAGATAACCTTTGACCTCCATCAAAAACGATAGGGTTCTTCCTCTTACCATAACACATCCACATACTACGTATGAAATTTATCCAAGCTTTCTATCTCGAGATATCGTGTTAACAAGGTTTTCGGAGTTTGACCCCTGGTGACCCCAGATGACTTTTGACCCCCACCAAAAACAATAGGGTTCTTCCTCTCAATATGGGGCATCTATGTACCAAGTTTGAGAACTGTCAGAGTTTCCCTTCTTGAGATATCGTGTTAACGAGCAAAGTGTCACAAACACACATACACACACACACTCACATACACACATACATACACACATACGCCATCACGAAAGCATTGGTTTCTCTTATCATCGAAACCAAAAAAACAGAACATGGCTCATAGTAGTGAGGAAATTACATCACTCCTGCTCACTTAAAATTCATTTTGCTTTTAATACTTGGCTCTAACACTACTTCATTTAAACAAGAGCTACATTTTACCAATAGGAGGAGCTACAGTGCTAACAGAAATTACATGAAAATTGCACTTGAAAGCTTAAATTTATTTCAGCTTAAACCTTACCACAGTTGCCATGGTAAAACTTGTTATTGCTTCAAGAGTACATACATAATATTCCAAGTTGTGTATATAATATTAAAGTAGGTAACTTTGAAATAGTACATTGATTTGCTCTCCATATAATGTATAAACCAGAATGCAAAAATGCATTGAGGTTTCGATGATATACTGTATGTTCTATTCCAAATAAAGCCATGATGTCCCATACCTTTCAGTCAATGGTCAAATGCTATCTTAACATGTTGGAAAACTAGTGTTTTGTATTCCTATTTTGTCTTGGGAATTCTTGGGAAATTTGTGTTTTGACCTCTAATGACCCCAGATGACGATCTCGGGAATTCTTGGGAAATTTTGCTCTTTGACCTCTGGTGACCCCAGATGACCTTTGACTTCCACCAAAAACAATCGGGGCCATCTTTTCACCATAACACATCCACATACTAAGTATAAAATCTATCCAAGCTTTCTCCCTTGAGATATTGTGTTAACAAGGTTTTCAGTGTTTGACCCTCGGTGACCCTAGACGACCTTTGAACTCCACCAAAAACAATGGGGTACATCTTCTTACTGTAACACATCGAATTTACCATGTATGAAATCTATTCAGGCTTCCTACCTGGAGATATCATCTTGACAAGGTTTTCAGACATTGACCCCTGGTGACCCCAGATGAACTTTGACCTCCACCAAAAACACTAAGATTCATCTTCTCACTATAACGCATCTACATACTAAGTATGAAATCTATCCAAGCTTCCTACCTGGAGATATCGTGTTAACAAGATTTTCAGAGTTTAACCCCCAGTGACCCCAAATGAACTTTGACCTCCACCAAAAATGATAGGATTCTTCCTCTTACTATAACGCATCTACATACAAAGTATGAAACTTATTCAAGCTTCCTACCTTGAGATACCGTGTTAACCAGGTTTTCAGGGTTTCATCCCGGTGACCCCAGATGACCTTTCAACCCCACCAAAAATAATAGGGTTCTTTCTCTAACTATAAGGCATCGACAAACAAAGTATGAAATTTATCCAAGCTTCCTACCTGGAGATATCAGGTTAACAAGGTTTTCAGGGTTTGACCCCTGGTGACCCCAAATGACCTTTGACCTCCACCAAAAACAATAGGGTTCTTCCTCTTACCATAACACATCTACATACAAAGTATGAAATTCATTCAAGCTTTGTAAATCAAGTTATTGTGTTAACAAGATTTTCAAGGAATGAATCCCAGTGACCCCAGATGACCTTTCACCTCCACCAAAAATGATGGGGTTCTTCCTCTTACCACAACACATCTACTTACAAAGTATGAAATTCATCCAAGCTTCCTACCTCGAGATATTGTGTTAACAAGGTTTTCAAAGTTTGACCCCTGGTGACCCCAGGTGACCTTTGACCCCCACCTTAAACTATAGGGTTCTTCCTCTTAATATGGGGCATCTATGTACCAAGTTTGAGAACTGTCAGAGTTTCCCTTCTTGAGATATCGTGTTAACGAAGTTTTCAGGGTTTGACCCCCGGTGAACCCAGATGACCTTTGACCTCCACCAAAAATGATAGGGTCCTCTCTCATACCATAATGCATCTACACACAAAGTATGAAATTCATCCAAGCTTCCTAACTCAAGATATTGTGTTAACAAGGTTTTCAAAGATTGACCCCGGTGTCCCCAGGTGACCTTTGACCCCCACCAAAAACAATAGGGTTCTTCCTCTCAATATGGGGCATCTATGTACCAAGTTTGAGAACTGTCAGAGTTTCTCTTCTTGAGATATCTTGTTAACAAAGTTTTCATGGTTTGATTCCCGGTGACCCCAGATGACCTTTGACCTCCACCAAAAATGATAGGGTCCTACCTCATACCATAACGTATCTACATACAAAGTATGAATTTCATCCAAGCTTCCTAACTCAAGATATTGTGTTAACAAGATTTTCAGAGATTGACCCCTGGTGACCCCAGGTGACCTTTGACCCCCACCAAAAACAATAGGGTTCTTCCTCTCAATATGGGGCATCTATGTACCAAGTTTGAGAACTGTCAGAGTTTCCCTTCTTGAGATATCGTGTTAACGAAGTTTTCACGGTTTGACCCCCGGTGACCCCAGATGACCTTTGACCTCCACGTAAAATGATAGGGTTCTTCCTCATACCATAACGTATCTACATACGAAGTATGAAATTCATCCAAGCTTCCTAACTCAAGATATTGTGTTAACAAGATTTTCAGAGATTGACCCCTGGTGACCCCAGGTGACCTTTGACCCCCACCAAACAATAGGGTTCTTCCTCTCAATATGGGGCATCTATGTACCAAGTTTGAGAACTGTCAGAGTTTCCCTTCTTGAGATATCGTGTTAACAAAGTTTTCAGGGTTTGACCCCCGGTGACCCCAGATGACCTTTGACCTCCACGAAAAATGATAGGGTTCTTTCTCATACCATAACGTATCTACATACAAAGTATGAAATTCATCCAAGCTTCCTAACTCAAGATATTGTGTTAACAAGATTTTTAGAGACTGACCCCTGGTGACCCCAGGTGACCTTTGACCCCCACCAAAAACAATAGGGTTCTTCCTCTCAATATGGGGCATCTATGTACCAAGTTTGAGAACTGTCAGAGTTTCCCTTCTTGAGATATCGTGTTAACAAAGTTTTCAGGGTTTGACCCCTGGTGACCCCAGATGACCTTTGACCTCCACCAAAAATGATAGGGTTCTTCCTCATACCATAACGCACCTACATACAAAGTACGAAATTCATCCAAGCTTCCTACCTCAAGATATTGTGTTAACAAGGTTTTCAGAGTTTGACCCCCGGTGACCCCAGGTGACCTTTGACCCCCACCAAAAACAATAGGGTTCTTCCTCTCAATATGGGGCATCTATGTACCAAGTTTGAGAACTGTCAGAGTTTCCCTTCTTGAGATATCGTGTTAACGAGCAAAGTGTCACAAACACACACACATACACACACACACGCACATACACACATACATACACACACACACGCCATCATGAATGCATAGGTTTCTCTTATCATCGAAACCAAAAATCCATAGCATAAAACAGATTGAGTACAAGAATCTTGGAAGAAATTACAAAATTTGGATATTTTAAGCAAGTCCTGAACTGGCATGTTGTCAATTCCTAGCCACATATTGATAAATTTTAATATGCCCTTTGATTACTGTAAAATATATAAATACATCTAGATCTGTTATACAAATAGTTCTGTAAGCACAGCTATGATTCACCTTTTAGTTACTATACTACAAAAACACATTTATACAATCTAGTACTGTAATGACTATTTCAGTTAAATACTTTCCTACTCTGTAAAAGTGTAAGCTGACATAGCCTGAAAAATAGAAAATTAAAGAAAAATGCATAATTTTTGGGGTAAAATCACTTTTGACCTCACTGCAACTGATAATTTTCATTCAACAAAAATAGGTAGTGTTACCATCTGTGCTGCTTAAATGGGAGTCTCATTTTTAGAAGGAAACTCAAGATACCCTGCCATGAGGAAATTTCTCCCTTTGTTGTAACAGAAATAACAGTTATATTCTGTAATATTGGCCCTATTTTACATGCAAAGTGGAAAATATAAGGCAAATGAACCAGTTTAGCTAAGTTTATTTGCATGTTTTGAACTAGACACTTGTGTGTTCACATTGATGTTTTAATTACATTATGTCATACACACTATTGTCGAGGGTTGACATCACTCGTGCTTTCTTCAAGGTCAGTTGTAGTAACTTTAAACGCTACAATAATATCTTGAGAGCAACATGGGAAAATTTTCCAATGCTGCAACTATTAGTTCCTTTTCATGTGTCTCAAGTAAACTTTAGCTGAAATTCATTCTTTTTTTTATAAATTTACACTAATAACATGCAGAATTCCACATAGGTATTTAAAAACAATTTATATAAACTATTGCTCCATTTGGCATAATGGCAGCTACTGGAAACCTCTATGTTTTAGGAAAAGGGGTAGAGGGACGTTTTCTCCCCTCCTCTCAAATCCCTCTCCCAGATCTTCAGAAAAGATGTCCCATATTTATCTAAGGCTAAATGATAGACAACATTCAGGTACACCAACCTTGTCATATGTTTAAATGAGCTGTTATGTCATTATGAATTGGAAGTGTGAGCTTGTGGTGCCCACTACATTGAACAGCTCAATCTCAAGCTTAAAAACTGACTCTTCCAATCTTTGTCTCTAGCAGAAGCAGGGCAGAAATGCCCTGCACTCACAGTTATTAAAAGAAAACAACAAACAAGAAAGGGTTTAAGAAATACCTACCGTACTGCCTAATTGTTCATGTAAAAAGATTAATAGTTTACACTTATTTATGAATATTCATGTATTATGCAATCATGACTTTGACCATAGAGGATGAACACTGCTCACAGAAGTGAGGTTAACTCTTGCTTACTTCAGTTTCTCAACTTATGTTTTACCTAGCACATTTAAACAAGAGCTACACTAGTAACAGGATTTACATGCAAATGGTATGGGAATGCTTACATTTACTTCCAATATTTACTTCCAATAAAACCTTACCACAGTTGCTTTGGTCAACCTCATCATTGCTTCAGGGGTACATACATAATATTCCAAGGTGTGTATATAATATTAAAAGTTACAAAACAGATCATCTCCAAATAGTACATTGCTTTGCTCTCCATATACTGAGCAGAAAATCCATAAAACAAAATTGTATGAGTAAAGTACCACTTAAAAGAAACTTGGAAGGAATTAGAAAATATAGATATGTTAAACAAGTCCTGAACTCTCAGGTTGCCAAATGCCAATTGTTAGCCACATATTGCAATTACTTTTTACATGCCCTTTGATTACTGTACAATATATAAATAAATCTAGTTCTGTTACAAAAATAGTTCTGTACATACAGCCATGATTGACCACCACACAGTTACTGCAAAAACACAAATACAATCCAGTACTGCTATGACTATTTCAGTGATATATATTTCTTTGTCTGTATGAGCAGGCCTGTCAGTGAACAAATTCTGTGTCACTATCTATGGCACATTTAAACAAAAGCATTTAAACAAAAAAGTTATAGGATTTACATGCAAATTGCACTGGAATGCTTACATTTACTTCCAATAAAACCTGACCACAGTTGTTTTGGTCAACCTCATTATTGCTTCAGGGGTACATACATAATATTCCAAGGTCTGTATATAACATTAAAAGTTACAAAACAGACCATCTTTGAATAGTACATTTCTTTGCTCTCCATATACTAAGTAGAAAATCCATAAAACAAAACTGTATGAGTACAGTACCATTTAAAAGAAACTTGGAAGGAAATAGAAAATATAGATATGTTAGCTAAGTCCTGAACTCTCAGGTTATGGATAACCCACCATGACTGGGGTAGTCTTGTTCAAGACCCTAGTACTAGTTGCACACACTACTGTACAATGTTGATTGGGACTACTGCCCTCTATCTATATCTTCAGGTTTCAGTTTGATACAAGTAATGGACAAAATTCTCGAACACTGTACAGTTCAGTTGACAAGTGCCCTCATTTCATTAGAATGTGTGAGAAGTAACAATTCACTAATGCAGCAACCAAGACTATGATCTGGGGTAGAGCATACAGTACTCCAGCATTTTTGCTACAAAAACACCCTGGATGGCCAAAAATGGCACTTCCAGGCAAACCAAATTAACTGTGAATGTCTAGAAATTTGAGAAACCCAAGATAAATCACCTGTTTATAAAAGTTTGGTAAAAAAAGGATTCCATTTTGAAAAGAAAACACTAAAATTTCATGAGTACAAACAATGAGAATGGTTACTTCGATTACTTTGCACACTCATAAGATGCTCTCCCTGACACGTTATAAAAGGTGCAAGTTTTTTGTGAGATGAATGGAATTCCATGCTAAATGAAATTTCATCGCAAAAGTTCTTGGACTGGTGAAAATCGGTAATGTCATGGCAATTCTGTGCTAGTTGGCAAGTCTATGTGTGAGAATATAAATTATTTCAGTCTGAGAATATATTGCGCTTCATCTTTTTCAATATCCTCTGTTGTAATATCTTCAATTCTTGCCAATCCCTGATCAGTTGCCGTTAATATCTTTCCTTTCACATCCTCATAATCTTTTTTGTTATCAGGGTGATCTATACCCGTATCTATTAAAACCAACTGACTTAAACATCTTGTCAAAGATTCCATTAAGTTTTCTATCTTTATTGCTGGATCTGATAGATCAATAATAACGATTTTCTCCTCACAGCCTCTAAAGTATGATGAGTAGCTGACAATAATTTCTTTACATTCTCTATCATGATGAAATCTACTGGTATACTTCTCCATAATTTTGTCAACATATTTTTTGTGTGTTTCTGTCATTAAAATAGCAAAGTGATTAATGGACAGTTCGTCTTGACTTGTCTCTTTCCAACTAACCTGGAAATCTTTAAGAATTTTTACAATAAGCAAAGCTTGTCGTTTATGAATGCACTTCTCACAATGAACAGAGTCACCTGAGAATGGAGAATTACAGACACAAAACATTCTGTACAAAACTGGCCGATGGCCTGCGACACCATGTCCAGAAATGAGTTCCCTGTTAAGCATGTGACTAACAAATCTAACAACTTCCTTTGTCATCCTCATAATATGCTTAAGATGAACTTTCTTGAAACCAGGTATCTGTTCCTCTTTCTCATAATCACTAGTACAAAGAGGGTTCTGAATTACCCAAACAAACCCCAACCTTTCCAAATCTAACTTTTTCCAATCAGACTCAAACTCAGACTTATTTGTACCCTTTAACAACCAGTCACTTTCATCAATGAAAATGTGAAGGACTCCCTCACTGCGTTTATCCTGATACATTTTGATGACTTTTGGTAGAATATTACAAGTTGGTTTTGATATTAATGTCTTAGGACGATATGGATTATCATCGCAAAACTTTTCAATGCAAAGATCACAACTTTTAGGATATGAAATCTGCGAAAACTGGTGTAGATACTGCCAAAACTGGTGTAGATATTTCCTGTAGAGTAAATCATTTTCATTTCCTGGAATCACAATTACTGTGTGTTTTTCTCCAGCAGTATAATCCTTGTCAAAACCCTTTATGAGTTCCTCTATCTTATTCCAAAAAAGTAGTGTTTTGCCACTTCCTGGTTCTCCTGTAAGCCATAGCAGCTCTGTATTATCTGTAATAACATCTAATTGCTCTTTATTAAACTGGAGCCACCTCACACCAACCTTCTCAACTGTTCCATATTTTTCTGTGATTTGTTCCGATGTCCTCACTGCCTGTGCTTCTCCCACAATTCCATATGTCTTGCCATACTTCTCTCCCACTATCTTGAATATCTTTAGTTGAGAAGCTGAAACTTTAGTCTCCTCCGTGAGGCACCTAGGACCAAGTAATCTGCCAATCACCTTTCCGTGAAGATCAGCATCAAAGTCTGTACTTCTCTGGTGTGACTTAAAATCTCTCGTGACAGCATCAAACCATTTATAGATTTCCTCTGTGTTAATTAGATCATCTTTAGTTATTACATGCTTGGAACAATCATCACAGATACGTGACTCCCGAAAGTCATCCCTTTTTGAACAATTTGGTAAAGCAACAACCTTGATAAATGGAATGTTCTTATCATGGAACAAATCACTACTCACTTTTGTGACATACATCAATGTCTTTTCGCATTGTCCAAAGGCTTTAGTGGTGACACCTTGGACGCCTCCACCCCTCATATCAGCTGCTTTGACTTCGATGGATAGCAAACATACCCCTGGTAATGAGACAAAAAGATCAAGCTCTCCCTGTACTTTGTGTATTTCTTTTAGTTTATGTGGGTAGCCCCATTTGTTCCATTTGTAACCATGTATCAAAAAGGATGGAATTTTCTTTGCTTGCAGCATTGACAATATCATGCTAAAAACTTTCTCTTCTGGGTCTTCACCCTTTCGTTTTCTTTGCACACTCCCATAACAAACACTAACAGGTGTACCATCCTTACTTGTCACCCCTGAAACCTCTGAGTTTTTGTCCACACCGAAAGCAACATCCGAAGATTCACCTGGGTGTTCATAGTCAAATACAGGAGGCCAGCAGTAAGTATTGGACTTTGCATCTGGATACTGAATCTGCATGAATTTATTGTTCACAATGTCGAACGGTGTTTCCTTATACTGACCACCTCCAATGGCAATTTTAAGATTTTTCTTTAAGTCCTTATATTTCTTCTGTTTCACTGAATCATCAAGAAGCCCCTTGTAAGAGGTCACAAGAGTCTGACCAGCTATAGGACAAATCCAACAGGATGTTGCCATCATTACATGCTCCCCACCAGATGAATTTGTTCCTGCATGACTGGCAATATAAACATAACAAAGTAGTTACAATTTACAATAGTAAATTCTATGCTCAGCACTGCACTGTACTTTGGAAGAATTCTTATGCTCTCCTTTCTCTATAATGAATGGCAATACCTACCATATGGCTGTATACTGGTCAGGAGACTAAAGAAGGCTTGTCAACTTGAAGGGAACAGACAGTCACCGCAAAATTGCTTTGAAATATTAGTAAACTCTTGCAAATCTACTCTTATTGCTTTACAAGTACCTCTGAACTACTACAAGCCAAAGGTAAAGCATGGAGTTATTCTCTACGAATTTAACAATTCAGTTACAAAAACACTGTCACATGATCAAAAACAGCCATTCACGAATTAGGATAATGGAGTACACTAATTCTGATTGGGGTGACTGCAATTTCCCTTTAAGGTGTACACAGATCACCCTAAATCTCGACCAAACAGACCAACTGAAACTGAAGCCAGTTTAAGGTAGTCTCAGTGAAATTGGAATGATGAGCGAGTAGTCTGATCAGTCATTAGACCAATGTCTCTTTGATCTTAAGTGGTCTATTCCTTTTAAAAAGAAACAGAGAAACTTGAGACAAGAGCACCAATGGTGCAAAAGCTCATACGTTCAACCAAGGGTCCCTGGGTTCTTGTCATTACTAGTACAAGTCATATGACTTTTACTAATCTCAAATGACTTTTGACCCCAAATCTCGAACAACCTGATGGCAGCTTTTGGAATGTCACAAAGTATGTGTCGTGTTATCTTCATGTTTGATTCTATTGTCCTCAGAAAGCTACAAAGCATACATACGCACAGAAATTTATGTGTAAGTCCGACTAACACAATACATCTTTCTCAGTTGGTATTATTTTGGATAACTTTACACAAGCTTTAGAGTTGTCATAAGTACAAAAAGCTGTGGCAAGGAGCTGCTGCACCACATTGGTCTGTGTGTGTTACCACAGAAAGCAAGGCGCGTCATTTTAATGATTAGAGACAATGTGATTGGCTTAAAATGTGACAGCACAAGTTGCAACCACTCACATGATTGACTCCTGTGCATTTACTATCGTTACACAGTGTATCTTTATGAGCTTCGTAAGATGTTTTTGTGAATACTACTTGAGCGAGTTCTAACATAGTTCGCATGTATTTTGACTTACGAAAAACTTACACAAATGTTAGTGAATCCCACCCCAGATCACTAACCAAGCAACATTATGATAGGCTGTCAACTCTGTTTAACATTAATTGGAAGAACAGGTTAAGCATTTTGCAATATTTGACAAGATGGACCCCAGGGTCCATCTTCGGAATTGGATTCAAAATTCCTGAACACTCTGAAGGTACCACTAACAGCGTATCATTATGACAAATCATCAACATTGTACAACAGAATATGTAGAAGTACACGCAATTGGCAGAATTTCATGAAAAGGGCCACAGGGCCCACATAGAACACTGGACCAAAACTTTCAGAAAACCATAAACAGACCACCATCACCATATTATTATAGGCAATTACTATGTGGTTTTATTTGTCGAGCGTAAAATGGTAGACATGCTGTAAGTTGAAGATGATGGTAGTATCAGTTTTCAGCTGGTCACTCGCCGACTGCTTCATTTCATGTCTGCAGGCAGTTATTACTGAGTGTGCACTGCTTTTTAGTGCTAACAAATACTATCTGTCAAGTGAATTGACATGCTTCTATGTCAAGTTTCCTTGTCAAATGTTGTACAGAATAGCTTGACCAAGAACTTCTTGATTCATTTTCATGGAGAATTGTCACAGGTGAAAAAGGTTGGCTTCATAGAAAACTTATGGCATACTGACAGGAGACTCATGAATCCTTTCAAAAAAATTCAAAGCAAATGAGTATGATTTTTTCGAAAATTTCCAAGAGGTTGCAAATTGTTGTCTATGCCCACTTGTGGGCTGTTTTAGTCAAAGTGACATGGTACTGTGACTGTTATAGTCCTGAGAAAAATTAAGAGTATTCCTGCTGAGTTTTAATTGCCTTGTAATGCCATGAAAGTGTGTTGGCTACTACCTTTATTGTGTTGAATAAAAGTCTGGTAAATCATGAGGCCAGTTCGGGTAAGCAGGGTTTTGGACAATGGGGTTCTGCTAACCAGGGTTTTACTGTACTTTTGTGGAGAAAATAGAGGGAATGGCTCTTTTAATCGATACCCCTTTAATACTGTACTTACCACCTATGGCCTACTTACTTGTATGCCTCAGGTGTAGGCCAGAAACAAGATTCAAAAATTGTCAAAAGAGCAACATGGCACCCATATATTTGTCTACTTTTTTTAATACCAAATTTCTGACAAGTTTTGAACAGTACACCCTTTTGGGAAACACCTATTACTGTAGTTCTGATTATTGGAGGTGCAGTTACAGCCACTGTGGCTGCACCTCCAGAGTGGTATAAGGTGTTTTGGAGGGGATTTATATTTTGCAATTCTGCAGCTATGATAATATTTTAGGGGGATGAGATATATCAAGATCCACTAAGGTAATGGTAAGTTTTTATGTTCGGGAGGGGGGAGGAATATTTCTAAGGTGCCCTCCCCCCCCCTCCCCCTCTTGGCTACAGACCTGATGTAAACGAGCTTTAATAAAATGTCTGCTATAGGAGATAAGCTCTTCTCTTTTTGGGCAAAGGAGGTTTGCACTTCATAGGGTCCTTGATCAGGTTTTTGTATTCTTCCTGATATTTTTTCCCACTAATTTAACTACAATGAACTAATGAAATGAGAGGTAGGCAAACAGGAAATCATTTCACAAGACACAGAAACTGTCCCCCTGAAATTTCTTCAATTAGCAATCATGACATGAATTTTGCCCTGAAATGATGAATATGTTTTGTTCAAGGGGTTTGCTGACCCCCTCCCTCCCAATGCCCTGCCCAGTCACGTGCCTATGAATGAACATTCATGCAGTAAATCCTCATCCCATTCCCAAGTAGCTGTAAAGGTTGATATTGTTTTGCCTCATTTTGACAAAAAAGACGCCATCCTGTCAGTATATCGCCTCTTCTATCCTTGGCAACGTTTTCACAAACATGTAAAATATTTGTAGAAACTTTGGAACACAATGTCAGAATCCTTAGCACTGTACCTCTACTTGTAAGGAGACTCCTTCTGTATGTGTGTACTGTAGGCTAGGTTCTTTACGTATTACATGTTAGGCAATGGCCAATCTGCTAAGCCACTCTGGAGAATGATGTCCATAGGGAAAACCTGTTGAACTAAATCTTGCAATTATAATGCGAATTGTTGTTTTAGGTCTTGTGCATGTCAGGCAAATATTTTTGGCATTTTATAATGATTTGGGTTACTTGCAATTTTTCTGACCATCGAAATTGTTACTATGTCCGCCCCCTTCTGTACAAAAAACTTTTGGATAATGCAGTACAGTTTTATAACTGTGCTCTGGCCATGTATATCTTTCATCTGCCTTGGATGTGTCCACCTTTCATTATTTACGTTAGCACAATAGAGCCCAATTTTTGCATTTTTCTGGCATGAAAATAAATAATTTTTCGGCATGCCCTGTCTCGTTTTCATCACTGTTCACACAGTATATCTTACAACTATTATACAGAAGGGAAATTACATGTAAGTTCCTAATGACTCTCCTGAGCCAAGATACCTTTCTGTAAATCAAAGATACATCTTGTCCATCCTCTATCTGCAGGGGGTATGCAGTGAGGTATAGTTTGAGCGAATAATGGATGAAATATATTAATCTTTTGCGATCAAATTTTTCCCAAATTGCCAAAAGGTACGTACGCCTCCTGCATTGCTCTCTTCAGTGCTATTGAATCGTTCTTTGATATAATGATCAATCGCATTTATAAGGTTGGTCAACGGTGACTGGATACTACAACAGTTCTAATGCAAAATTTCGGACCGCTTCTGCCGCGATCGCCATTTTCTACACTCCATTCCTCAGTGGCACTGGCATGGGGACTGGGTGCGCGTGCCCCCTTATATTTCCACAAGGGCATTTAAGCTATACCCCTGTAGAGTTTAAGAGATGTGTTTTTGACCGAGTCGTGGTAACTATTTTGCATGCTTCACACTTTAATGTTTCCTTCAATTACATCAATACTTTCTGATTACAGCTCCAGGTATGTAGGTAGGTAGATGACATTTAACAACACATCAACTCATGCATGTTATACAGTGTCTTTCATGTTGTAGAATTTATGATTAAGGTCCTCCCAATTAGTTACCTTTTACAACAGGCAGGAAATACCGTGGGTATATTCACTAACTCCCAGCCCACAGGGGATACAGGAGGGGTTTACTCGGTTTTTTGGCACCAACCAACCCGCCAGTCGTAGGGTAAGTAGTAACGGCCACATGTGTGCATTTTATAGGCGATAGTTGGGCACAAACTAATCACCACACATGACCAACTCACCCCAACTGGATGCAGTTTAATGTCATACCCAGGACCAGATAACAGCTCCAGGAGAAGCACCCAGGTGCAGCACCAAGTTTGAATGGCCTGGCTAGAAACCTGCACACTAGTCCTTTAAAAAAATTTCCTCGCGAAGCACACGAAAAGTTTTCTATAACACTTCTCACATTTCTGTATCCCCCCAATCATGGCCATATGGGCCGGGGGTGCTGGGGGAGGCCGCCCCCCAAATGTCAGAAACCTGACTAAATCGGGCAGATATTATGTCTCAGTCAGGCAGAAAATTGAGCAGTTAAATTAGGTCTGTAGTCGGGCAAAAATCACCGCCCTCCATGAGAAAACTAGTTCCATATGGCCATGCCCCAAATCAGATAGGGCTTCTATGACGATTGCTTAACTCTGCTTAAACTTGTCATGGTACAAGTGGTGCCGGCACAGGGGGGATGTGACCCCAATCGATTTCAGAAGTTTTTTTGAAAATTTTAAATTGACTCCAAAAGGTGTTTAAGCTAAAGATTTCTGTAGGGGGTAGAGTGAGGTGTGTTTTGGACTGAGTGATGGATGTAACCATTTTCTATCACAAATGGTTCTCAAACTATCAGAATAATTGCAAATCCTTCACAAACTATCAAAATTTTTGCGCGCTCCGCGCACTTCAAACCTAGTCTCAGCATTGTCCTTTTTATCAATTATTTCCGGTAGCAACTCCAGTGGAGGCACAGCAACAAAAAGTTGAGAGCTGTTTGTGAATTCTCAGTTAAAGGACCGGCCTTGTGATTGGCAAATAGGTTTGTTGGGGAATTGAAAGTGTCTCGATGCAGAGCATGAATGCAGGTTTTGTCATGGTTATCTTATTTAATGAAAAATTTCGGCGCACTTCACGCGCATCGGTTTTCATTCCATCTCATGCCCATTATTTAGGTTGTAATACATCCAACTATTTCCATCAACAAAAGTACATCTCCAGCCTCTGTGGGGATAATGTGGAAGACTGAAAGTGCATATTTGCCGATATACATATTTCAAAAAATTTTAACGAGTACTTACTGGTATAGATAGTGATTATTAATACCCTTTCGACGCAAAAACATTCTCAAAGGTGCTTGTCTACTAGGTTAACTTATAAAGCATTTATTATTATGATTATGATTATGATCATGATCATGATCATTATCATTATCATTATTATCATTATCATTTTTGTTATCATTATCATTATCATTATTATTGCTGCTGTTGCTGCTGCTGCTACCACTAGTCCTTAATCACTTTTGCTTTACCTATCAGGGAGTCTAATATCACCTCCCTGCATCTACCTCCCATTCCCAATGCTGGAAGCTGTTTGTCTGAATTTTCAATTCAAACTTAGTAAAAATATGATAGTTGTAAAGTGCTTGGCATCATACTCTATAGTATCATTTGGATGTCAGGTAATAATCATCATGTTAGTACCCCATTTTATATAAATAATCCAAGAGCTTTCAGGAGGCACTATACCGGTGTGTGCCAGCCTTAGATACCCTTTCATAATGAACAACGAAGCAACGGAAAAATTCCGAGATAGTTCAAGAATTTTTCTGTGGACTCCACCCATGTATTTTTATGTAAAACCTTTCCCCGAATAGAAGGCATTTAAGTAGCCAAAGACTTCAGGAGGTTTGTTGACAACATACCCTTCTCTAAGACAACATACTCTCCTCCCTCACCTAAACCCTTAGCCTCTCCCCCAGGATGGCACCTCCATGTAGTGACAAAGGAAGGATCCCACACTGTTGTATACAAATGCAGAAATGCATACTCTCCTCTTTCTCCTAACCAAAAATTAGAATTCACTAAATAAGGCTATTTTCCAGCCATATATGATCAGTTCCAAAAATACCCCAAAGATAGCACCATTATGCATCTAGGCAACCTTAAATTAACAAAAATTTCTCAAAGGGAGGGGAACACCCTCTCTCCTGAGACCCCTCCCCCAGAATGGCACCTTTATGTAGTAACAAGAAGGATTCCACACTGTTGTATACAATCGCAGGGACGCATGAAAAAAGAACAATTTACCCAGACTTGGGGGCGGACTGAGGTGGCATTGTGATGTCATCTGTTATGCCCCCCAATCACCAAATCCTGGCGGCACCACTGCATGGAACAATGCATGACACATTTCAAATCTCCGGGTTTGAGGTACCAATCTCCGGGTTTTTTCATGAAAATCTCAAGGTTTGCTTTTTTGGAGGTTGGCAGGTCTGATAGTGGCTACGGAGGCCGGAAAATGCTGACGTACCTACGTACATGGATAGTCTACATTCTTGTCTTCTACATGGTTACAATAAGAACCAGTGTAGACAGTACTGCATATGTTGTCTAGGAAACATTTCTACGGTAAACATAGTACAACTGCAATACAGTTTCAACTTCATGATTTTCGGGTGAGGTAACTGCTGCCAATAAGTTTGTGCAGCTGCAGTTGCCAGTTGTTAAATTTGCAAAGCTGGCACTGCCGGGATTCGACCACTTTTTAAGCGGGAAATAAGTTTGCATGGCAAACTTTCCAATCTGGGGTATCCTAAGATAACATGTGCCAAAAAAGGTCTGATGGCTTCACTTACACCCTATGCTTCAATACAAAGCCTTGAAGGCTGCAACCAATACCAATCATTCTTATATGATTGCATCTAGGTATTGACAAATCAAAACATAATGTAATTCATTCATATTACCTGTTACTGAATGCTATATTTTATCAATATTTCTTGTGATTTTATTTTTCTTCTGAGAGTCTGCCTCAAATTAATTATGAAAATTCTTTCCCACATTTGGATTTAAGAGGGACTTTAGAGCAATTTAGGACAGCTTGGATGCAAATCCAAGTTATCAAAGGCCATTGCAAAAGCAAGAGAAATGTCTCCAGAGTATCTGTGTGGTTTCATTGTCAAGACAAAATCTAAAAAAGTGATTCCATGTCCTTCTAGTAATCTTCACAAGCGAGAAAAGTATAAGGTGGTAAATATGGCAGTTCCTTGGCATGGCAGTTGCTCAGGGGAAACCCTGTAAATAATTATGGGCTCTAATTTAGAATCCGTGCCCGGAAGTGACGTAGGCTACGTGATACGCATAGGTATAGGGTTAGGGTTAGGTATAGGCTAGCTAACGTTAGGGTTAGGGTTATATATACGTTAGTAGGCATACAGATAGGGTACGCATACGCATAAGGATAGGGTTACATACATAGTAGGCATACGGATAGGGTACGCATATGGATAGGGATAGGGTTATACATATGGTACGCATAGAGATAAGGTTAGGGTTATACCCATAGGGATATACGTATAGAATACGTATACATGTATAATTATAGCCTACGTATACAACTGTAAGTACTTATAATATTTAAAACTGTTTGCCGGCAGCTCGGCTCGCAGCGCTATAGGTTAGGGCATAGGATCGCTATACTGAGATAAATACCGCGTTCGTATTCTTGCAATGTTCCGCGTTCAAATCCCACTGTTGCTTTCTGTTGAACAGCTTGTCTTGTCACGTTGCTGTTGGTTCTTTTAGAACTTAACTTGTCACTGATATTTTGTAAGTTTTAAGTTGTAATTTACGTCACTTCCGGGCACGGATTCTAAATTCGTACCTAATTATGTATAATGCTGTGAACGCATGTTCTGTGGGCTAATAGCTTAGTTGACATTTCGCAGAAGTAGGCCTAACGTTAAATTATAATTGGGCACAGGTAAGTTGTTCCATACCATAGCATAACAGTAACTTCCAATAAACGTCAGGATATCTGTGGTAGCCAGCCCTTGGATTTTCAAAATAAATAAACGGTGGATAAAACGGTACGTTTATCATATCAGACATGGGGCTAGTATGTACCTTAGCACTTGAAGAGGGAAACTTTCAGTAACTTGGTGATGCAGGCTAGCCTGCCACTCCCACTGGCGTTCCCAGCATTACATACGACCTAGGCTACATACCTGTACAGTCTGTAGCGAGTACATACACTATACAGTATACACGAAACTTGGCCTATGTTTACACTCTTACTATATAACAGCTGCAAACCTTAAAAGACTTTGTTGATCAGGTCATCTGTTCAGCCAGGACATCCCAACGCCTCTTCGGATACAACGCTGTGCATAAGATCATATCTAAAAGGTAAAAAATCCGAAAAAAATTCTTGTGAACAAGACTGCCCAATCGCACTTCTCTGCAGCTTTTACAGATAAAACTAGCCTGCGCAGCTATCTTTCTCACCTAAACACTTAACGTAAGGTGAGGTGAGGTAAAAGAACGAAATTTCGCGATGCAGTTTAATGAATTTTCGTGATTTGATTGTCAGCTAGCAACTCCCTGATCCTACATAACCTACTTCCTTCTCTCTCATTCCTTTGCAAGCTATTCGCGCACGTTTTCCTTTCAAAGTTTGTAAAGATTCGATGACATTGAAGAGCTTGGCGTGCTGTCACCACAACGAACAACTCAGCCTAGCGTGGGAAGGGGCGAGTCCCGCCCCCACCCCCCCACCACCACCCCCACCCCCCCCCCCGGGCGAAAAATTGAAGAAAAATCGGGACGACGGAAATGAAGGAAAAAAGGAAGAAGAGGGAAGGGAAGGGGAAGGAGGGACAGAAAAAGAAAAAAAAAAAGAGAAAAAGGGAAGGAAAATAAAGAATGGAGAAGGAAAAGGGCTTGATAAAGCAGAAAACTAGTTCAAATATCGACGGGACGAGTACTGAAACAGGCAGGACTAGGGACCGTAGAAAAGACCGAATTAAGCCGGGAATGAGAAAGTGAAGGGCCCAGAAGGCAGAAACGGCCGGCACGAGGGATGAAGCCAGGCAGATTGTGTACGGGAAGGATAAGGGAACTAGGCCAAAGGGAATAGAGAGCGTTAGACGACTAGGGAGTCCTCGAGGACAGACTATGACGCTGAGCAAAGCAGAGTTAGAGGGACAGAAAGACGAGGACGTAGTAAAGAAAGTCTGTCAGTGTGGGAAAAGGAGGGATGACAGCTACCGTCCCGATTTTAGCTATCAAAAAGGGATACTTAAAATCACTGTACCGGTGCAGATTTTCTTTTAAAGTCACACAATGAGTGGAAAAGAGCCAGTTGCCAGTGCGTTGCCACGAATTGGTTTGGTATCAGAACCCTGGTCAAGAAAAGTTGCCAAGTAAAGAGAACCTAAAGGTGAATTTGAATATAGATAACGTTTGCAATGTAAATTGAAGCATGTCAATGAAATTCATACTAAATGGTCTTTTCGATGCGCTTCGCTGTAATAAATCATTATTGCATAGGTCGTCGTTAGTCAGTTTTACAGTGGGACAGTTTGAGCCTCAGAATTTACTCAAAGCCTTATGCGTACCTCCTTTACCATCATCCATCCTCTCAGGTGCAGATCCAGAGGGTATGGATCCCATCTCGTCTAGGCAGAAAATAGGAACAAATTTTGAAAAATAAAGGAAACAAACCAGCAAAAAAGATGGGGAGAGAAAAGCGACGAGAATAAATCAGAGAGAATTTTAGACAATTGAAGAAAATGTGTTGCAGGGCGAGCTGTCTTAATTCAAAAAGGATTTTTCCGGCGTGCTTGTTTCATTTTTGCTCTTAAACGGATTTATCCTTACAAAGACGCGTGTAGTTCCCAGCATAATCCATCCGCTCCCATCTACACTCACCCTATCACTGTGACCATCATATTGACCTACCGATAGCCTAGTCCAAGTCACAGGCAGTCCTAGCGTTATATAGTAAATACTACATATATATAAAAATGGAAAGGTAGCGCACTTCACGGCCTTTCGGTACCAACTTCGCCTAACTGAATTACGATTTTTATGCCTTAATATCCACCTTACCTCTTTTCAATACATACGGATGTTCAAATCGCGTGTTCCAATCACTTGAGTAGTGTCATGATTCATTTGGATCAAAAAATGTCTTCCAAAAAGAAACATTTCTCCGCGAAAATTTGGTTTCTACACTATCGCGTTCAGTGAAAAACAGAATCCGAGCTTCCCATTGGATAGTTCCACCCTCGTCATGACGTCATGACAAGTGGCCGTATACTATTCAATGGGAAAGCCGACGACTGAACGCGATAGTGTGGAAACCAAATTTTCGCGGAGAAATGTTTCTTTTTGGAAGACATTTTTTGATCCAAATGAATCATGACACTACTCAAGTGATTGGAACACGCGATTTGGACATCCGTATGTATTGAAAAGAGGTAAGGTGGACATTAAGGCATAAAAATCGTAATTCAGTTAGGCGAAGTTGGTACCGAAAGGCCGTGAAGTGCGCTACCTTTCCATTATTATATATATGTAGTATTTACTATATAACGCTAGGACTACCTGTGGTCCAAGTTAGGTAATTATAAAAAATCAAATTGTGATTCCGTATATTGTTTGTAGTGCGCATCCAATTCCATTTTAAATAGTTAAATATTTCGTTCAGGCTCATCGGGTTACAGGGTAAGCCCACATAGATACTAAAACACGCGCTAGCTCCACCCATATTTTGCATTTCCAGCTCAGATATAGGCTGAAGTGATAAATCTTACCTCTGTCCACTTAGATTTAATTTTCTCTCAGGGGACCCCTGGTGTGGCTGACTCTGGGAGCAATCCTCCTAAAATCTTAAAACCAAAAAATATTTGATAAGTTTAAGTGTAACTTACAACACCTGGGAAGTGTCGTTTCCTGTAATCTGGGAAGGCATATACATTGGCCAGAATATTACCCTGTACGCTTCGCGCCACCTAGAGGTGGCGCTCCGCTTGGATAATGTCTAGAGACCCAATAGTGGGAGAGATTGGCCAACTTATTTCATGGGCGCCATTTTGGAGCCAAATGTTAACTATGGCCATGATACCATATACACTGTGTGCGTACAGTTTTCCGTACAAAATGTGAAACAAAGTGAGTTACAGCGTTCTGTTCTCTTGTGATGATCATTCGTATTGGTTGACTCTGGCAGGCACTGTCTGCCGGATCCTTTAGTTTGTCACCCTGTGCAAGAAAAGCTGTCCTGGGAAGGGTCTTGAGGGAGGGGATAACACCCTCCATTTTGAGTAACTTTTGCCAATAGAAAGTGACGGAAATGCAGAATGGTGTATGCTATTTTGACAGTTTTAAAAGTGATTTTATTTAAAAAATCTCATTTTAGTGTGTCTTATTTTTGTGCTGGTAAGGGACGGGGAGGGGGTGGGTCTATTTATTCTGGGCTGAGTCTACCCTTTTTCTAAGAAAACTACTAGTACGTTAATAAAGCATGGCATACATGCAAAAGGTGCTCTTTATGGAAAGTTGTAAGCAAGTTGAAGTGATCATTTAAGATTTTTCATTATTTAGTAAAAGTTTCAGGAGAGGTCTGGGGAAGGGGTAAATACAGGGGAGCACTTCCTAGTGAGACTTTTTTTATTTTATGGAAAGGCCTAGCTGGCCTAGGTTTTATAAAATTGTGACTGACCAGGGAGTATTCCATGTAAAAACCTACATCAAAGTCAAAGGTACGCAAATGTTTCAGTTTTCTCATGTTACTAATAGATCCAACAGCAATGTTTGATCTGTTACTGTGTACCCCTCCCCTATGAAAATTTTTGAAAAATTGGGTGTCCTTACATGCAATCTTGTGCCACATATGCTACATTTGAAGTAAAATTTGTGTTAAAAAATTGACGTATTTTAGGAACTAAAACAAAAACATCGGCATCAGTGACTGGGAACCTGGCCCAATGGGGTGCCCCCTCCCCTGTGAAAACTTTTGAAAAATTGTGTCCTTACAAGCAATCTGGTGCCACATATGCTACCATTTGCAGTAAACTTTGCCTAAAAAAATTTACGTATTATTAGGAAGTAAAAAAAAACGGCATCAGTGAGGGATGGAGGCATGGCTCAGTGGGTCCCCCTACATACACCACTGCTCCTACACCTAGACAGGGGACTGCAGCTCTGGTATTTCAACGTCTCTTTGGGGATGTTTCGACAACTCTCGAATAGGGTTAGTATTAGGATTAGGGTTAGCCGGTTAGGCCATAGGCGTAGGAAACGGCCGGGGGCTGTGAGGCTTTAGCCCCCAGTCAAAAGTGTGAGGGGGCTTAAGTATGCTTCCGCCCCCAAAGATCCAAGGGCAAAACCCCTTGTCTCTTCCGTAAGAAATGTCAAAAATTTGCAGTAATTTTCCTTAAAGTTTATCCAAAATTTTCCAAAGGGGAGGGTGCACCCCTCCCCAGGACGGCGATCCGAAACAAGGTTCAGAGCCCCCCCCCCCCTCCCGTCTCAAAAAGGTTCCTACGCCTAGGGGTTAGACCAAAGGGTTAGGAGTTGTATAGGGGCTTATGTGCTGGAATATCAAGCAGTTGGAATATAGAGATGGAACCGCCGTATACGGTATAGGCTAGGCCTTGTACCGAACGTCGTAATCTAACTAAAGGCTAAGCCTACTCTAACGTTAGGCCATAGAAATAAAAGTAAGGGAGAATGATGTCAGCCGATCTGGACTGAAGCCATTGATTTGGCCAGTCTGTACGGCAACAGAGCACCGGCGCGTAATACAAATATCACGTCATTGCTTTTGCCTCAAGTATTGGCAAAGAAACTACAAGTTTTCAAGTTAGGAGTATAAAACAAAATACTTAAGGCACTATGACTTATTTCTGTTGTGAAAATTACTCCAAATCTTTTGAAAAATGCATAAAATAAGCTATAACTTCTGCAGCAGAATGCACACTGTACGTACGGAGAGACATCAATCAACCGGTCCTTTGCCGTACAACGAAAGCGCCCTCACAATTTTCGTGGCTTCACCGGTTAAACATGCATGGATGCATTGTGTTAGCGTTCTCCCTTACTTTTATTTCTATGCGTTAGGCCTACATGTATTACTAAGTTGTATACTGTAAAGTTACATCGCATAAGCGATCGCTATTTGATGTATTCCAATTGAACCTTCTAATTTTTACAGCCCACCGAAGCCTTCTTTTTGTACAGGATGGGAATCTATACAACTTGTAACCCTTTTCTGGTCTGTTCGTGCATCCAAATGCAGCACAACCCGGCCGCAATTTTGGAAACAAACATGTCTATCTTACATAGGATGCGTATGTCCGGCCGTACGTACGTACAGCCTGCGATCTCGAATGTACATAGGCTACACATGATCTAGCAAGCTCGTACTTTGGCTCCAAAATGGTGCCCATACATTTCGTCCAATCAGAATGCGTATCTCAGAACAATGGTTGGCCAATCTCTCCCACTATAGGGTCTCTAATAATGTCTCAAAGGTCCCTCTGAGGAAAGGTTATGGATCCCTCTGGAAAATTCCTCAATCTTACGTACAGTTTACCACTGACAAGGCACTCCGGGGTCATCAAATCGATCATTTCTTCCGCATTATTAAAAATTGTGACCAAACCGTTAAATTGTAATCAACGTGACTTTATCGGTTCGCATACTGATAAGGCTATTTGAATATCAAGTCGATAGTGTATCTCATGCCCCAATTCTTTACAATTCCAGAGCTTCCGGACTTGGCCCGGGGGTGGTAAACTGGACCCAGAGCAAACGGTGGGTGGGAGAGACCCACCTCTACAATTACTTTGGAAAATCATGAAATTGGGACGAAAATTTTCATTTTGCTCCCCAGGACCGAAGAGTCTGGCTACGCTCCTGGAACAACTCCCTGGTCAGTGTCATTTGGTTACCTGGAAAGCTCCATGAAAGCATTTTTTTACGGTATACTCGGCTTGAAGGGAATTTGCTCTGGATCCCCAAATAATGTTACCTCTGGATCACGCGCTCGCCAGGGCCATGTGGCGGCCCATGGATCCCTTCGCTGTTTGCACTCAATGCTTAAAGTTCAGCTGCGCTTGCGAGGCGAGGAAGCGTCATTAAAGACAATTCTTCATCTCACTTTTGAACAGGTGAAAGAGTTCAAATTCCCTCAGAATGGTTAGAGAAAGAGAAAATTGACAGGGGAATTTATAACTTGCTTGGCGCTAAATGGCGCACATGTGCATATTTCACACTTCCTGACTCTATATTTGTCTTTACCATTTAAACTTTTATAACCTTTTATCTACCTTATTTTTTTTTTACCTTATTTTTATCTATGTTTGTAAAGCGCCTTAGAGCAATTTTTAATTGAATGGGGCGCTATATAAATTTCGTGTAATAAATTTCGTGTAATAAATTTCGTGTAATAATTTCGTGTAATAATAATAATAATAATAATAATAATAATAATAATAATAATAATAATAATAATAATAATAATAATAATAATAATAATAATAATAATAATAATAATAATAATAATAATAATAATAATAATAATAATAATAATAATAATAATAATAATAATAATAATAATAATAATAATAATAATAATAATAATAATAATAATATAATAATAATAATAATAATAATAATAATAATAATAATAATAATAATAATAATAATAATAATAATAATAATAATAATAATAATAATAATAATAATAATAATAATAATAATAATAATAATAATAATAATAATAATAATAATAATAATAATAATAATATAATAATAATAATAATAATAATAATAATAATAATAATAATAATAATAATAATAATAATAATAATAATAATAATAATAATAATAATAATAATAATAATAATAATAATAATAATAATATTTTGCTATATCTGTGTATGTAAATACACTGTAGGTATAAAGTGTCATGTATTCTGAAAGAGAATTGGCATGCATGTTAAAATATATCCCTTGAAACAATCTTCCCGGAAAAACCAAAACACTAAATGTCTCGACCTTTGTGCCCCTGGGCCAACCAGGGGCCATAAGGGGGGACCCTGGACCCCACCTGTTAAGAGTTTTGTGCTCTTGACGGGTAGTTAATGGTTTGCCCCAAGGACACTTAAGTATGGGTACGCAAGCTGCTTTGCCGACTGGGCGACCAGTTTTGACGGTAAGCTGTGCCAAGTGGGAGGAAAGCTGGAGTTATTCAGAGAAGAACCCACTTACCTCGAGCAGGATTTGAAACCATGCACTTGTGAAACACATTGGTGCACAGCAGCTGGATAAACCCTCTGCCCCTTTGGGGCCAATAAATCCCTTTAAAGAATTAACAGTCAACACAAGACTGAGTGAGGCTGGGAAGTAATACACCCTCTCACACAACCTGCGAGCAATATCTCTGAGTGACCTTAGGGCTGACAAGTTTTGAATGGAGCTTTTGCTGGTTTCTTCTAATTTTCATAGCAAAATTCAATTGTTAAAAACCTTTTTGAACAAGGCAAAGGCTGTTCAAGTCTGTGAAGAGGACATATCTGATGGAGGGATTGAAGTGAATGGAAAAGAAATAGGATCGAAAAGTTAGGGTAAGGTGGGAGAAACCCAGCCAGCAGTTTTTCTGTAGTCTTAACGTTACCTGACATCTTTCTAGAGAAGATAGTATGAATGAGTGTGATGTCAACATACACTTTTCTCAGACAATTTAGATGGGGAGTTACAAGGACCAGCTGGAAGAGATGTACATATGGATGCTTTGTTGCAGTGCTCACTGGTTGATGGCTAGAAGAGTAACTTTTACCAGAACTTTTTAAAATTTTAAATTCAGTTTTACTTAAAATTCATTTCAATCATCCAATGAATACGTTTAGTCACAACATCAATGGAATTTTACTCCAAATGGAAAGTTTGAACTTTGGCATATCCTCTTGTCTTGCGGATTTCGAGACAACTCGGAAAGAAGGATTTAATGACCTGGTGTTATGTTGCCTACCTAGCAGGCTGTATGCATATTCCTGGTTCAGTCATATCCCCAACAGCCTTAAAGGGGTACTGAGCAAACTGAATCTGCCCTTCAGGGTAGGTGTTAGGATATTTTTTTAAAGTTTCAGCATCAATTAATATTTCAGCCATTGTATCTTTGGCAATATTTATTTCCAATGAATTCTTTTGCATTTGGTGATTAGTATAGGTGGAAATCCTGTGGGATATATCCTCCCTTCCCCCTTTTGCCCTACCCCACCCCCTTTTGGATATGCTCCCATTGACTTCACTTTTTTGCCTCAAGGGCTCATTATTCCCCAGCACCCAACTTTTTCACACAAATCTCTGGTACTGGTGATTAGTATAAGAGATTCATCTTGCTATGGTACAGTCATAGGCATAAGAGGTACAGAGGGACACTGTGCCCCCAATTTTCTGAATAACCCCACATTCCAGTAGAATCTGTAGAAAATTTCAGGCAAAATTGTGCAAAAGAACTGTGCCCCCAACCCCTCCCCCCCTCCCCCCAATCTAAATGTTCCCATATGCTTATGGGCAGAGTAAATATCAAGTGAACGTGGGAAGAAGTGATCACTGGAACCACTTTGATTCAAATGGAGGACAGCTGACTGGAGGAAAATGGTAATAGAAATGTAGGCTAGTATGCACCTCTAATTTCAATGCCAATGTCTAATTAAGGAGCAGATAACATTAAAAAGCTTTTTAAAAAATTGAAAACTTCTGTCAAAACCACAAAAGCCAAAACATTACACGACAAGTTAAATTTTATTTTCACTGTTGTATCCACCGATAATTTATTTTTTTTTTTGGCTTTATAGGTCTTTCTCTGATTACATATATTGCAGTATAGAGGAATGAAATAGGCTTTGTACAATGTACACAGATATACCTTGTTACACTTTTTTGTAAGACATATACATACCAATAACATACACTGACTTTCGACTTGATACGGCATGGTCTATACATTCACGTCGTACTGTGTTCACAATTATGTAGCACCCACAGAAGCAGCTATTTACACAAAACGTAACACTCAGAAGAGGTAGCGATAAAAATGAAAAAAAAAATTAAAATAGGGAAACTGAAAACCAAGAAAGCCTCCATAGAAAGACGTCATATATATGTTATGTATATATAATATATAGAAAATAAGTTAGTAGGGGATGTCCGACTCACCCATTCTAAGATAATTCCATTCTCATGATTGTCTTTCTTACGACGATTTTCGTAAAACCTTATTTGGCAATTGCTTGGCAATTTTGAATCACCATTTCCATTCATCATTAGAAAGACCGTCATGTTTTGTATGCCATCTCTACTTAAAAAGGCAAAATAACAATAAACAGGAACAAGTCCTGGGCACTCTGTGGGTAAACTTTGTGCTTCAAGAATGACAAATGTATCAACTTACATTTTTGAAGAAGTTAACAGTAATAAGAACATCTCATCATCCAGGGGCTGCCAAAGGTCACATGAAAATGTGTAGGATAAGTATCAACATGCAGTGGAGTTGATGGGGCGTGTGGGGGGAGGTGTATGTGTTTGGAAATGATCAACATAAACTGACCAAGCCCCTAAATAACATTTTTCACAGAAGTATGGTAATTGACACTTCTCTAGAAAATTATCATGGATAACTTTTTGTAGTAAAAGAGCCTCTGATATTGTTGAGATTTACCTTCTAACACAAAGGTACAGCTAGCCAACTAAAATGTGATAAAATTTTTCAACCAGGTTTGAGAAGTTTCAAATACAAAAAGAAAAAGAAAATACCCCAAACTACTGGCTTTATTTGAAAAGGAGACACACAAACTAATCCCTTTTAGAGCAAATATATCCTATGCAGCATATTCCCACTGAGTCTCATGACACCCTGAGAGTTTGGCAACCTGGAATTAAAACACTCTGTGATCCTATGGATAAATATTAAACCTCTCATGTTCAACCACATTAGTTCACCTACCTCTTTCCATCACTTCAGCTACACAGTTACCAGCTCTTTTTTTGAAATGGTTGACTTAACATCAGGGTTCATGAAACTTTGGGACAATGGAATTCTATTACCTTTCCATGGCCTCTGCACTACCAGGATGAAAAATTCATGACTAAACCCATTTTCTTGGGTGTAATATATCCAGGGTACACATTGTATATGCATTTAATGAAGTCACATGCATTTTACAAACCCCTCAAACACTTCACTGACTTATGCCATTTTCTACAAAATTTCTTGACTTTTCCAAGTCTAGAGATTAAATTTCATGTCTTTATCATTTTGCCAGGTCACTGAAACCCTGTACATGTTTTCTGAAAGAACCTTCACTGATTACCCCCTTGCTTCACATCATAAATTAATATCAGCAAGGTCTTATGTGAACACACCATGTTACATCCACAAATTTAGGATAATTTTTTTTTTTTGAATTCATGTGTCACACATCTTATAGTACTGCAGCATTGAGCTTTTCAGTGTCCAATTCTTCCTAAATCCCCACTTCAGAAATTTCACATCGTAACAGAAAATTCAGGTGAACAAAAGACAAAAGCCCTCTTGGCTCAAGTTGTAAAAAGATGTATAATATTACTGTTTCAATACTGCAGTTTTCTAAAAAATAACATCTCTTTGTTAAATAAACAGAAAAGAAACAGATTTGTAGCTGTTGTTGACATGATTTATAAATAAAATTGTGCCAGACCAAATTGACTCAATGACTGAAAGCTTTAAGCAAAATTCAGCTTACAACAAAGAGTTGGCAAGAGTTAGAAAAATAAAATCCCTGAATAAACATAAAATGATATTGAGCAAGAGTAATGGGAGAGCAGCTCATGACATATACTCGAGGTTAAACGTTAAAATAATGAGATGTATAATAATACGCAGAAAAGAAACTGACGTTTAGGGATTTACAAAAGTCAATGTTACACAATCCATTTCTGCTTTTTTTAAACAATTTTGACAGCAAGGTTTTACCACTGATAGGACAGAATGAAACGGAACAAACACGTCTGTGACTGAATCACACCGAAGAAACTCGTGCAGCTTATGTTCGACATAATCATACATATTACACAGATCCACTTCTACGAATAGTAACATATAAAGCTGACTATAGTGTTTCTCCATCCATTCAACTGTTAAGTTAATACAACGTCCACTGCTCACTTTATTTTACAGGGGGCAGTTGCGATAGTGCCACCATATTTTATATGGTTCTATATCAATTACTTATAATTTGTGAAAATAAGAATCATTTCTTTATGAATTTAGTTTTGTTCATTTGGAAGATGTTTTTTTTTAAAATCCATGATGTCTCCCCCCTCCTCCCAGTAACTTTGATAATGGTACCCACCTATAGAATTGAAAATGTCTTGTTCCTTCTTTTCCTTTGAATTTTAACAGAGAAACAAGAGTAATTAAATCTTCACCACAGGGTTCACAAATGCAACAACCACAGATCGGCTCAGACCACAGCTAGCTCTTTGAATCATAGGTAAATGCCATCCCTGGCAAAACCATTAACACTTTTCCTATTTGAGGTCTGCATCAATTCAGACCTTTGTTTCAGGACCATCAGCACCATGTTGATACATGGTACGGATCCTGCCGATGAGTCCGGCTACAATGTGACCATATGCTTTGTTATACCATTCAGTCGTCCTTCCCTTGGTATCGATTCGGCAGATGTATGTCAATCTTGACTTTCCAGACCCACTTGGCTCAATCAGAAACCTAGAGGCAAGTACAGTTCCTCGTACGCCCCCAATGAGAGGTGCATCGTCATGCTCAACAGAAGTAGACACCAAAACACAAGCTCCCTTTGGCAGATTAGTCCTCCACGATCTGGTTGAGAGAAAAAGCAAGTGAAAATGACTAAACATGACAAGGTTCATGAAATCTTCATCTTTTTTTTGTCCTTTGACTAACTCTTTTCAAAAGTGATGACTGTTTCTTTTTTTTCTTCTGGCAATACTGATCTTAACAAAGTTTCAGTTGAGATTTTGAGAGTCTTACATTAATTTTGTACATTTTATGGTAAAGATATATTTCCAGTTCTTAATGTTGCTTCTACTATTGAACCACCTTGACACCTTTGTGGAGTCTCTTCCTTTCAAAAGTAGGCATCTGTAATAAAACTACAGTACTAAGAAGAGTGTTTGAGGGGCTTACCTGACTACACAGTAGTCCCTGCTGGGGTGGGGGGCCATACTGTTTACTACATACTGGAAAACTTCAGAGTTGTTATCAAGACTCTCCACGACTCTCCACTTCAAGAGATCCTCATCCCAAAGATGCCTGATGAGAAAAAATATGAAAATGATGCAGTCATGAGATAGATATGTAACATCACTCAGAAAACAACAACAAGAATTCACACGAACTATATGAGCTAGACTTGTGAAAGTTGGCTTAAGTTGGACAAGTTTAAAGGAAAATCTTTACCTTTCTCTGAGAACACGCTGTAAGATATCATGAGGTGGTCCTTCAATCTCTGCTGAACACTTCCACAACCTGAGAGGGTGGCCATCTCCAACTTTCTTGTAGGCCACTTCGACTTCATCCAGGGGGGTGCAAGTCACCCAACCTTTGAATTTTTCTCTTGACTCCTGAAAAATGAAAAAGTTGCAAGAATCCAGTAAGGACATGACCAAAAGCATTAGCCAACAATGCTGACTGGATACCAATATTTTAGGATTCAAGCTATAGGTTACTGGACACTAGTGTTCCATTAATCATGATGGCAAAGTAACACATTTGCATAATTCACACTGGTGGCATCAATAGGCCATAAAGCATAACACCATACATAGTTTTGGGTATGAGTTGAAATACAAAAAAAATGTCATTTCTGTAACACAGGTAAATGTACTGGGCGCCTGTAACCTTTTTACTGATACATTGAAGGGAATATCAATAATAGATTCCAACAATCATCACAGGTGTAAATTAAGCATGTTGAAAAAGTATGGACGACTCTTCCTCTTCCCTCCTTTCATCAAAATATCCTCCAACCATCTTTCAGATATTTTTTTCATTCAGTCCCAATAATCACACATATCTTTGCTTCAGATATGTGCAAAATATCAGTTGCTTCAACTTTGTGCAAAATATTATACATGTAACGTAAGGCAGCACTTCTTCTGTCAGAGCTGGTTCAGAATGGAATGCCCTTGCACAGAATGTTCTCAAGGCTACCAGCATAAACCAGTTTACAGATCTCCTGAAAAGACATCTGAAAACAAGGGAAGTCACACAAGCAGAGGGCCCTCTCTGTCATTTACTCACACCCGATGAAAAGGTGTGGGATACATGTGTATACCGGCGAATGTTGCTTAAAAATGACAGGTGAAAACTCTCTTACACCATCCCTTCCCCATTTTTCTTACCAAATGCCCTAAACAGTCATATTCTTCTAATTGTTTTTAATCACACTCGGAAGCAGCTGAAATTCTTTTGCTTAATTCTTACCTTTAATAGTCCCTGGATACAAGTCTCTAGGTAGCTGTGGTAATCTCCTGAAGTGGACCCTCTCTTACGTCCCAATTCCTCAAGCAGGACTGCCTCCCCACGATCCATGTAGGAAAAGTTGTACTTGGCAAGTAGCTCCTCTGGCACCTGATTAAAATAGACCAAGGTTTGTTTGGTTGAATGAAGTTCAGGCTCAGGCTCTTATACTGACAACTGTCAAACATTTCCAGACTGGAATGTTATACCACCCCAAACTTAAAACTTTGAAGAAACATGATTGAATAAAGTAACATATTTTACAGAAATTTGATCTTGAACTAAGAAAGAGAGTCAGAAACCAGAATATAACCCAATACTCCAAATACATTTGCAACATAATATTAATTCCCTGATTGCAAAATTTGGTTGGCCCAATGAAGGACCACTGTTGGCCATCCAGCAGTTGCCAGAGAAATGTCCGATGGTACACCAGCAGTCAGCAGATGGCAGTGACACTGATTGGTTAAAACGCTTTTACCCATCATGGAGAATTTTGTCCAGCCAGCGGACCTCCGATGGCCCTCCACCGGCCTCATCGGCAGACCGTCAAATATTGCTGACATATGCTATAATTTCTTAGGCTTCATAAGGGAGTCAAACCCGTCATGGCCTATCTTCCATTTAACTGTTCATATGTAACAAGTTTTTGGCACTGCCCCTTGATATTTAGGCAGTTTATCATTTTCACCACTACCACTTATTATCTCACAGATAAACATTCAAAAAGGTCATCATATTTCAACAACCAGTGCCATAAAAGCTACATTTTGAGTGGTTTCATGGGTAAGTATTCAATTCTCTTTATCACAGGTGCACTCCAAATCTTTTATCTACGCCCACCTAAAATTTTAAAAGAAAATTCACGATCTTGTTGAAAGCTGAATTGTCACTCTTCTTTTTAATGCAATGGGGGTGGATCGAGACATTTCTTTTCAATCTGTTTGACCTATCAATGCTTCACTCCTCTGGCTTTTAACTGAATGTCAAGCACTGCATACTCATGGCAAACTGCAATGTGGTCCTTGTCAGAAGAAAGATACAACCGCTGCTTGTAAATTGTCATTTGATGGCAAAAGTAATTATTTAATTATTAAACAGAAGCGCTAATACAGAGCAGCAGTTATTTCTCCTCCGGCGCAAACATTCAACTTCTAGTTCCACATTCACTGGTGGGTGGAATAAACCTTCTATGAAACACGGAACACTGAAGTACGTTCTTTACTTCCATACCACAGCCTGCCCACTTGAGATGAATATTTTCAACAAGTTTACACAAATCAACCAAAATAAACAAAATACATGGTTACTTTTGATGGAAACACAGATAAAGGTTTTCAAATTGACCCCCTCATGCTAGCTGAAATTATGAATAACTTTTATTAGGGTATAAGCATGGACATTGCCTTTGTACCAAGGACACTTTATGTTTGGTTTTCTACTATTATGAGGGAAGCAGGGTTGGAAAACAGGAAGAGGGAGGTGATTACTTTGATAAGTGTAAACAGAAAGAATTTGTCAACGGAAATGGATTTCAATATTTAACACAAGATAATTTAATTATTTCAGGCACAAACGACGGTCACAAATGCGCAAGTCCCACCAAAAAAAAAGAAAAATGTGAACAGTGAAAGACACGGTTCTTTAGGGTAAGTGACAACATATCCAAAGGCCTTGGCCACATTTTGCAATTGATGTAAAGTCAAGTTTTACTTTTTCTGATTTTATGACCTGTTGTGTGTGTGTGTGATGTGGGGGGTGTTAGTATTTCACCCCTAACCCCCCTCCCCAACTTGTAACTTCTCTTCACTTAGTCCTCACTTGAGGATGAGTATCTTACCATGAAGAGTTTCTTAACCTCCCGGATCATGAGGGCCATGCATTCATTGGCAGCTACGTTGGCAAGCAGTTCTTTTTGATCTGGTTTCCCAGGGGACAGTTTACCACCTCGACGTGGAGTCTGTGGACTCCTCCCCACGGTAGCACTTCCAGATACATTGAGTTGGAATAAGGAAGGGGCAAAGCACACTGCCAAGTTGTATGCTGTCATCTGAAGAAGAAAGTGAAAATGATTGCGTGTGGGACTTTCTTAACATCTGTAAATCCCGAAAATATCAGTTTACTTATAACTATACAAACTGGCTTCTTATTTCTAATAGTATACTGCATTCCCCCATTTTCATTTAGAAATCCGATACAGCATTTAGCCTTCATTTACATAAATACTGGTCTCTGCCTACTAGATACCATTGTTTTCTGAAAAACCTGTTTTTGCAGCAGTGGTAGTGCATATTTCAGTGCTAAAAAAGGTCCTACTATCTTTTCACTACGTTCACAAGCGTTCAAAAATTTCATCGTGAGCTACTGATTTACACAGAGGAAGTCTGAAGTTAAGTTTTGACTTTTTGTACTTGAGTGATGTACATACAGTATTTTCTGCACCATCCAGAGTACAGTACTGGTGTATACATTAAACCCATAAAACCAACAGACTCATCTACCACAGATCTGAGATACCAGTCCACCTACTCTCCATGCAAACAAAGATAATATCATCTGAAACTGACCGCCCATGTCCAACGTCACTCAAACCCAGCACTATATACTGGATACACATCTTGTTGCCCATGACAGCGGTCTGTCCAACTAGGACACATCTAACAACTAACATCTAGTACAAGTGTTTCTACTTAGACACTCGATGAACAACCAACATTTAAAAGAACTACTTTCAACTCCCATCCACACTTAAAATTTTTTTCTCTTTTTTTTTTAATTATGGAAATGTGCCTTTTTATTTACAGATATAGTCAGATAAAAAGTAACAATTTTTATCATCCAGCTGCCAGTGGATATATTCTTTGTTTCTTAGGAAATAATTCCCATTACTCAATTCCAGTTTCCTTGCATATTTACTCCTAAAATCCACAAACCACTGATATGAGGACAAATGGTACCAAAAGCAGAGCCCACCCACTGGACTTCAGGTTCTCAAGTAACGGCCCATGGGCCATTTGCAGGAATCCGAAATGAACATGTAAATGTCATGGACATACCTGATTTTCCTGTGAGTTGGCAGCAATGTCTGTAAGGAAGAGGAGAAGGGACTGCAGGACTTCTCGGTTCTCATCTGGCATTAGCATGATGGCAGCTTGCATGCATGGAATACGTAATTCTTTTGGCATTTGAGCTATCAAGGAAAAAGAAAGTAGACCTCAAAAAAAGTCTAAAGTGAGAAACACAGACTAGTAACATCTGTTTTTTTTTTCACCGATTTACTTTTCTCATTAGTGGTCATTTTTATTTTTTCCCCATTTGTGACAAATGACTCCACAACACAAATATTGTCACAAGTATGTTATGGATTTCTTCTGAGTTTCAGCAACACATTTTACTCTCCACAGAGCATGCTCCCAAGACATATTTACGATACAATTACCATCTGGCATTAAGAAGGGTCATCTACTAACAGTTTATTTAAATAATGCCTTATCACCTCTACAGCTGCTCGCAGTGTTTATTTGATTGGTTTAGAGCAATGGTTGAAGGTCCTATGTACCTAGTTACATGAATGACATCACAAGCTGATAGATAAAGTCTTTAGGTAAACAAGGTATGATGACATCAAGGGCCCCAAGTAGCTGAAAACAAAAACTTCTCTGGGTCATTACTAAAGGATGACGTAAAACCTGAACCGCTGGTGGACAGCGTTACCACAACACTGCCCTGGAACAAATTGAAAGCAGGAGATTGGGAGATGAGTGACTGAATGTGTAAACAGATGAAACCTTTCAAAATGTGAGGTAGGAAGGTACAAGATGGGATCAGCTGCGACGCAAATAGCCGCTAATGATAAGAATAAAGATCAAAGGTAAAACGTGTTGATTTAACCTGCTTGGAGACAAGCAAAAGCTGAACCGTATGTCAGCATATAAGACTGTGGTAATACACTGCTGTTATTGAGCAAGCCACAAAGACATCCGGTGTGTTTCCATATGTAGATAAGTAGATTTCATGGGGCTATCTTGTGAACTCTGAGCAGACAGCTCATTGTTACTGCTCTTTTTTCTTTTTCTACTTTCTTCATGAAAATAATTCTGATTTGATTTCCAAACAGTGAAATAGTTCAGTTCCCCCACTCTGCTCCTTTCATCTATAACTGTATGCGTCTGGTATCCTATGTACATTCCACCTCCACACACAAATCAAAATCAGTTCACATGTACTATGCATGTTCCGACAGGGTTTCCCCCCATCCCTCTCCCCTTTGACTGTATGTCCTAACCACCATAAAACTTACATGTAAAGATATTGATGAATGTCTCTGAGAGTTTAGCTGTCATTAAGGGTTCCGGCAGTTCCCTGAAGTACTGTTTTAACATGTCAGCCACATCGTAGGCCATCATATCGTCATAATTGATGCTGTCTGTAGGGATACAAAAAAAGGAAAACCTTAGACTAACGCAGTAATTATCTTGCAAGACTGACTTCATATTTGTCCTTTATTGGTAATGGACCATTTCCCGAAAGAAATGGTACTTAACAAACACACAAACAAATGACGAATTCAACACATAGATTGAATGATGTAGACAAACCTGGCTCTGATTCATTCTGCTTCTTCAATTGCTGAATCCTTGACCGCACCCCCGGCTTGCGAAATATGCCGACTGCGTCAGTTCCCACCTTCCGTAAGTACCGCATGGCATACAGTATTGTCTGGGGCAAGGGCTGGCCTGATTGTCTCAAATTTTGCAGAAGGGGAACACCAAAAATGTTCCTGTCCTTGTACAATTCTTGACTCTTTCCTCGTTTTCTGAATCTTGGCACCATCCTGAAATTGAATGAAAGTTACAGGAAGTTAGCCATTTTGCAAAAATGAACCAAAGCAGATCACTATGGCAACATTTACGCTGAAATGAGGCCCATGTTAACCCCTTTCTTTAAGATCCATTCCACTTCACATGAAGTGGGGTGAAAAATGAGGAAACTTGAACAAACAATACACTTGAAAAAATATGTAGCGTCATAGCTCTATATTTAATTGGCCACCAACCATCGTTTCTATCTTGGGAAGTGATACTGGTTTCTAACAAGATGGTAAAATTGAAAACTTTACACACAGGCCAAAACAAACATATGAGTATCTATTTATAAATCTCTATTTTGAGATACCAACTGCGATGTATGTGACACTTTTAGACAAGACAGGGAAAAAAAATTGCAATAATGACATTGGAGAAAGATGAGCTACCACTCACCAGCTCCAGCCACTTCGGTGAGAGACGGTGTACTTCTCCATCAGAGCCGTCAGCCTCAGGAGGGAGAGTTTCCTGAGTATCATTAACTGGCTGACAGAGAGATTACTGATCTGAAAAGGTCTGTCCAAAAAAAGGAGAAAGGAAGAAATTGTAAGCGCATGCTAATGAGCTAAGGTCAAAGGTTATTTAAGCAACAGGAGAGTTTAGAATGAAAGAGGTCAAATAAAAGGGAATGGGTGGGGATGTAAGCTTCCCTGAGAACCTGTAACTCTCTGGATTACCATTTCTAGGGATATTTGAGATCTTGAATATTCTAGGATATTTACCTTTCTCAAGTCAGAAAGGACCAAGAGTGGCAAAATTAGCTTACCTGATTCTTTCATGAAGGAATGTTTCACACTTTTCTACATTCCAGCCTGTTATGTTTGCATCAAATAGAATCCATCATTCTATCCTATAGCCTTTACAATTCAACTTAACACTGAACGGCTCATTTTTTTTTTACCTATACAATGAGACAGAACTATCTGTATTCACATAGCTATACCACCCTCTCCACCCTGAATGTCAACTCTCCAATCCCCAAGCCATCATCTGCTTAAAACCAATAAAATCAATACATTTTTTTTTAATCTTTCCAGATAATTCAGCTGTGCCCACACTATGAATTAGCAAAGGACATAGTTTATTTGTCCCTGGTTCACTGATTCTATGACAGGTGCGTTTAAGTACATACATGCCCTGAAACTAAAGTGTGGGTGTTTTACCTACAGATACCTACAGAAAATGCCACAAATGCACTAAAATAACACAGGGCATGCCCAACAATAGTGACAGAAAGCTTAACAGCGACAGGAAGCCTAGTTTGAATATGAACCTTTGTGGCATTACAGACAGCCCTATGCTAAATGCCTACTCTAAAATCCCCTTTTTAAACACTTGTAAGGGATTACAATGCTCTTTTAGTCATGTTAAACACTTGAGGAAACGGTATGATACTTCAGAAACCTCTTTATAGAGGGCAGGAACCTTACAAGTGGCCATCTGAAAAAATATATAAATAATTAAACCTCTAATCTCACTACTGATGAGGAAAAAAAAACCCTCAAAATTCCCATTACAGTTGTACCCTACAATTTATTCACAGCAGAAGCCCATGATTATTCCTTCAATTCACTTGTTACCAACTTAATACCAACTTGTTCACTTTCCCATCACCTTAAAATTTTCAAATCTCACATGAGAAGGGTGTAATATATGCAGAATTTTTTAAAAACACACACTGGTGTAATATATGCCCATGTATATCATTTTCAGCCTGTATTTGAGGAACATTTCAATTTGAGCTAAATGAGCTTAAACAACACACTGGTGTCATCCAACACTATTTAGGTCTCACATTGGAAACATATGAAGGTGCCAATGGTCAAGAGATAACAAGAGAAGTTCACAATCAACTTCAAGCACACCTTCAATTTTCCCTATTTCTGAATTATATTGTCACCTGCACAGTGTCTAGCTTTTACTGCACTTGGCAAAGTACTGCCTCCATCACTGAAACCACTTCCCACAACTATCAGAAAGGTCTTAATAGCACAGGGTGACACATAATGTTTGTTGTTCCAAAGCACACACCCCCAAAAGTATTTCACATAACATCTGTCTCAGAAATTCCTTGATTCTATAGCTACAATCTCCATCCCAAACTCAAGTTCAACAACCTTGTACAAACATCTAAATAATACCAGGACAAACTTTGGTACACATGTGCACTGTAACAATTGTAAGGGACTGTTTATCCCCAGGGCCTATGTTGTAAAGCAATGACTAACTCAGTTGCTTTCAAACTCAAAAAGAGCACATAGACGTGTCTCGAAGCAAAATCTGAGTTGAATAAATGTTTAACAGAAGGATTTTGGGTGTAGAGTACTGAGAACTTGCAACCACAACAAATGCTGACATGTTTATATTGGTCTGATCAGTTTCCATGGCCAGATTCTGAGTACTGGCACATTTGAATATCAATAGAGTCCACCAAGAGCCCATGAACCTTTGTGATCTAATGGCCCAATTCTGCACCAAACTTTACCTACTACTACAGGGCAGGATTAACGTATCAAAATGTATCCAGACACGGCCACTCTGCAGTATTTTTCTTTCCTTTTGTTTTGGGGATGGGGAGGTATTGCTCATTATCTGAAGGAAAATGAATGATAATGAAATGCATATAGTGGCGTAACCAGAAGGGGAGCAGGGAGGGGGCTACAGCCCCCTCAGTCAAGTGGCTTGCCCCCCCCCCCCACTTGCCTCCCCAAATGAAATTCAGAGGTAAAAAAATATTGAGCAAAATTTGTATAACACAAAAATAAAGAATACTTAGCTGAAACTCACAAGGCCAGAGAGACTGGGAATTGCCATTTCCTGCAATCTGAGAGGCAGTTTTATAAAAAAAAACTTTTCTGTACGCTACCCGCCAACCAATGGTGGCCCTCCACTACAGTGTTTTTACTGCTTGCCCCCCCCCACTTCAACCTTTGCCTCCCCCTCAGTGCCCCCCCCCCCCCCGATGAAAAAGTCCGGTTACACCACTGAATGCACACTGTAATCTTCGTTTACTGTGCACCCTAAATGGGATGAATATGTTCACATAAAAGAATGCACAATGGCACATTCCCTGCAGCCAGTTTTTGGCATTTGCAGATGAGGAAACAACTCAGTGGTGAATCTAATAACCTATTGATGGGGGGAAGCAGTCATGCCAACCTTACTTGGCTGAACCTTACAAACTGCCTCCCATTCCCCTAGCAAGAGTGTGTAATGATGTTATTGAGCTTACTGAATATTAATTTAAGTTGAACCATTGAGTTATTTCACATGCATTTAATGAATCAGGAACAAAAATATTGTCACATGATTAGATTAAAAGGGCCACAGATCAAGTAGGATACTAGTGGATGTAGCTCCTGTTAACTTACGGTGGGGTGAATGCACCTTCCATTTAAGCTTATCTCACCCATGCCAATTACATCAAATTGATAAAATCATTAAGTCCGAGCAAAACGGCACTTCCCCACATCTTGGGCTCTTATGAAAAGTCACTAGGAAAGATGGCATTTCAAGCCACTACTAAGACCATACAACCAAACACATTACTACACCCTAAGAAAATGGCGACTAGGCAGAGGAAGTTTGTCCAGCTAAAATCTGGCTTTGAAATCAGGACATATCTTTGTTTGGTCTGTAAACAGTTCCAGGGCAAGGCTCCATAGATAATCCAATGAGATAGCAAGACATGTATTACCCATCCTCTTTCATGAGAAGCATGCAAGGAAGAACACATAATGTGGATTGCCATGACCCTTAGGGGTACCACATAATGGTATCTGAATTACTTTTGAAGCAAATGTTAGAAAATATGACAAGGCCACGAACCCTTACAGCTTGGTGGGTCCTTGATTCATGCCACGATCCTGCTAAGCTAAACCAAGCAGAAATAACACTGGTGCATGGGAATTTCTTTCACACATGTTCATGAGCAAACTGTAGCAGACTAATTGTGTCTTTGACAACTGATTTTTTTTAAACTGATACCAAATGATTCCCTTCAGCTACCTTCTCTAAGAAACATAATCAACAAAAAGAAAGATATTAAAAGGACTAAAACAGGAAGGCACCAAAGAGAAATTTCACTAGACAAATGTTTACTTAATAATTCAGAAAAAATAGGAACCGTAAACTTCTTCCCTCACCTGGGATCCAACCACTGAATAACTCTGTTGTAAGATGGTTTCATACTGCACTACCTACTGAAATGACTCTAGTAGTACTGTAGTACTCCTTGCATTGCTAAATATGAACTGCTCCATTCAACTCTACTACAGACCTATATACCCTCCGACAACTTCCGGCTTAGCCCACAGGATATTTGAAAACTTATGAAGCAATTTTTCCACAAAGGGAGAACATCCGTAATTTGAGTCCAAATAAATGACAACATACTTCCCCCTCTTCTATATGCAGGTAGTGTAATTGCATTATTTAAACAATAAAAGGGGATGGCATATTGATGATGTAATTATGAAAAAAAAAGTTGAAAGGGGAGTGGAAGTATGTAGAATGCTGTTTTACTGGGAATAGAATGACAGGAGTGTTCCTGCCAATATCAATATGGAACTACAAGTTACATATACGACCATCTGACTGAATTTGACTTTCAGAACACAAAAAGTTTTTTACAGTGTTTTGTCCACAGACTGCAGAATATCATGGCACTAATTAACAGTCATCATGTTTGGAAAGACCCTGAGGCGAATCACATACAAGTTGCCGTGAATGTTAAAAGAGTTAAAAACAAACCCATGGGTCCTCTGAAAATGTCAAATGTACTTCTTTTTTATGCTTCACTTTTGACATTCTCATAGGCTGGATAACCTTCTTCTACTGGAGAAAATTCCCATTAATTTAAAACACACCCACATCACAATCTGCATTTTGTCCAAAAAATCACACACACACAAAATTGACATTATAATTAAAAAAGCAAGGTTAGTACGATGCAAAGTTCTGTTTCACCTCTGCTCTTCAATTTTTTCTCAAAATCCCACGCAACACTGTTATAGTTTTTAAGTTTTTCAACCAACCATAATAAGAAAAACAAGACAAAGTTAAACCCACCTGGAATTGAGACTCGGCCTGTGAGATTTTTGGAAGCTATGCCAACGGATGCGGGGTCGTCTGCCTCTGCAAAGACAAAAAAAGATGCAACATTGATAAAACCTGCTCATTAGCTACACACAGCTTTTGTAAAAATAGGACAAAAACAGCAAAATTCATAATTAAGGCTCTCAGAAAATTGCTCTTGGCAACAATTTGTCCCAACAGTTTTTACCTCATGTGATACATTTCTTATTTATTCTTTCTCTCTTTTGGAAAGAAAACATCTGGATAACAAAAAATCTTGGTAAAAATAGAAAAAGTTCTCTGCTTCATTATGTATTTGATGTATAAGTTGTATAAAATGTACACCCACTGAAAGCCTAACCTTTGTAAAAGTGCAGGAATAAGGAAACCTCATTTTTCAAGCGGCTTTTTAAAACCTCGTTCAGCCTAAGCTGGCAAGAAGACCACTACCTTTAAGTGTGAAACAAAATACATATGTTCATAGCTATGGCTCAAGTTACATTCAAACATAACACATGCTCAGACATGTCCCCAGGGGAATAAACTACAACTTGTCAATACAAAAAGCCAAAATATCAAATAAAGTGAAATATATTTCTCAATTGAAAAGGCATATTTCTTGTCTGTTCCACTCCCTAGCTATCACTCTGGCAGCTATACTAATAACCTTAGGGCATAGCTGTCCAATATGCTTTCAAAAAGGCTTTTTAAAGCTAGGGGAATTTAAGAAAAAGATCCCAAAATGACCAATTCTTGCACATTATTTTCAGTTATGCATACCACATTCAATTTGTACTCCAGCAAACATTCCTGTTTTTAGCATCAAACAGGCTCCATTTTTTCAACAGAAAACAAATGGAAAGGGCTGCGCTATAAGATTCGAGTATGAGGATTCTGCAACCCAGGGCGTGGGATCAAGGAAGATGAACATGTCTTGAACTGTGCAGTTTCAAAGCACCCTCTACCTTTGAGAGCTGGCCCAATTGCTCTGCAGACCATAGAACTCCTTACGAAAAGTACTGCAGATTTCCTGCTGCTTCAGTGAAAAAAAAAGAAAAAACTCCAAAACAGATTTTTGGCCAGAAGGCACATGAGGCTTAATGAGAAGCCCTCAGAGAACTCTGCCATGGTGCAAGCAAGACCATAGTGCTTGCTATTGACATACTGTATGATCAGATCCAATGTATACTTTCTGAGGAAATTTCCGAGTCAAACAACGAACCCTTTTTCTTTCACAAATTACAGCCATACCAGGAGGCACAGACAATAACCAAAACCAGAGAGTACCAATAAGTCCTCTGAACTGAAGCCAAATACTTCAATTACCTACATTCTGAAGCTTGTCACTGCAGTCAGAAATAACCATTCACCATATGAGAGACTCAAAATTTCATATGAAAGTACAAATACCACTAATTTGTGCAAAAGCAATCTCTTCCAAGACTACATACGACTTTTAAGCAGCATTTACCATTGCAGAAAACTTCATATGATAAATAATCCCATGCTTAACAAACTGATTGATAGTGTCCTGCTTAGCAAACAAAATTGTTTGTTAAAGGGCATAAGCAGTCGCCCCAAACTTATTTTGAAACAACAGCTCAATCTCCCAAATATCCTCTCAGTTCTCTCCAAGTACCTTTCATGATATTTCAGAAAATAAAATACTCCATACTCAAGACAAGCCAAGGAGTTACTCTGCATCACAATTCAGTGAGAAAAATTTTTCACAGGCTACTCATGCACCATTCATAAAATTAAATACCCGGGTACACTAATCCAAACTGGGGTGACTGCACTTTCCCTTTAAGGTATTTTGTTTTCATTACAGTTGTATTCCCTTTTCCTCAACCCATGTGGCACCTTGCATTAGAATGGTATAGAATGTTAATTTCACTTTCTCTATAAACACAAAACACAACGTTCTCTATCAACATTCCCATCATCCAGTGTAGGATATTTTCCAACTGACAGAACCAAGAGTTACTCTTGTGTTTTTGTAACATTTCAACTTCAACATTTATGTACATGTAAAGAGACTAAAAATTGAATAAACCACATAAAATAGTACTATTATTTGATCTTAATACAGCCGCAACAAAATTCTAGGCACTTTGAATACCAATCCTGCCCAAACCTTAACCAGCAACACAATGGTTGCCACTTCAGCATAGCCACTTTGAGCAAGTATAACCGACCACTTTCAAAAGGGTGCTCAAGAAAGATGAATGCATAATACAGATGAAAACAATTCCACAATAAATGGTTTTAAAGATGGAGGGATGTCTTTGATGTTCGCCTTATCCTGGTATTACAAACTCTAACCAAAACACAAGCTCACTACCAACAGCATTCCAAGCAACCTTTTATTTTCATTCTTTTTGCTTTCTTATAAAAAAGGCCAGTTTCAAGTGGACAATTGCTGACATTGTTATGAGAGAAAAGTCAATTGCAATCTGCAACATCCAAAGCTACAACCCAAACACAAAATCTTTGGCCAAGTATTTTGCCTTAGGTCACAAAAGAGCAGATCTAGGTCAGTTGGGAAGCGGGAGAGCAGCGACTGACCCAAAAGATTTTGTTTAGAGTGTTTACGTTCATACTGGTGCATGATGTCAGCAAAATCCATTTCATAATTTTTTGGAATACCTAGAAATTTACAGAAAATGTAATTTTTTTTCTGAATTTACTTCAAACTTTAAATGCGGTTGGTTGAGTGTTCTTGTACCAGGCTATTAACGATGTGTACTTTGTATCTGCCACGTAAATTAATCGCAATATTCATCAAAATTAACATTCAAAATTCAATGAATGACAAATTCATGATACTACTGTTAAACTGAGAGATGATGCTATATCAATGCAACAAGAAGTGTCTTCTTTTGCCAGAAGGCAAGGCTTCAAACATAGCCCACCCCACCCCCTCACAAAGGTTCAAACCTCCAAGCTCATCTTCATTAAGCCCTCCCCAGTTCCAAAAGGACAAAAGTGACCTACAAACATGACATTCCTTTTCTAAAATAACTCAGATTTTAGAGAAAGTTTTACCTTTCCTTGACCTACAAAACCAAATAAAGGTAACTCCAATCATAACCAAAACAAGACTCAAAACTTCCTGTAAGAAATATTTTTAACCACATCTGCACATCTAGAGACTAATTTACTATGTAGATGAATTTGGATTCTCACAGTAGCAATTAAGTCCTTTCAACAAATTTCCTACTATTCAATCAGAGGCCATTTATCCTGCGAAAGGATGAAAACAGTTTAGTCACAAATAACAGATCCCACAGAGGAAATTAAAGCCCTTTCATCTCAAGGATAGTTTTAATATTCAGGTTAGACACATTGGAAAGAACCAAGAGTGCTTACATTTTCTTGTCTCCATTTTCCAATAATCTCTTCACTTTCTTTGCATGAAAGACTAAAATAGGATTTATAGGCTAAATATAGAAATAAATTCCAAGAAGGCTGTCTTCAATTCCAAAATGACGGAAGTATAACAAAGAACCTGACTGACACTTCATAGTTCAATTGTCACGGAGGTACTTGGAAAGTACATCACCACCTCCAGTGCTGTTTGTTTATTATCTTATATGAAGTAAAAAACATGACAAAATTCAGATCACATGTAACATGAATAAAGCAAACACTCCTATAGCACAAGGGTCTCTCCTCCCCCCTTTTTTTTTGAAAATAAATATTTCATAAATTCAATTCACATTTCACAACCACATTATGATTTGCAGATGATTTGTACAATTTCTTTAAGTAATGCAATAAGATGAGCACAGCATCCAACACTGACTTACCCACTAGGTCTTGTGAGAGAACTTCCGACTCCTGAGTCCCGCCTCTCCCTCCAAGGTGACTTATCTCCTCCTTTTGAATCAGGCTTTTCTTCTTTCTCATTTGAATTATCTACAGAGGTGGGTGACAAACTGCCCACCCCAGTGTCTGAATCCTGGTGATGTCGAACTGAATCCAGGTTCGGGGAAGAGAGAGGAGAGGGCACGGGAGAGTTAAAAGGGGTTGATAGGTGGGATCCAGCCGGGGAAGAGACATGAGAAGATTCAGATGAAAGACTGCTGTCTGTAGAGGAAGGGGAGGGTGAAAATGAAGGACATATTCACTAGTTTAGGGTAAAGTACATGAACAATCCAAGCCCCTAGTGAGGAAAACTGATGTGAAAGAACACAACAATATAAACCCAGCAAATGTCACACTTGTAGTTTTTGTCATTTTACACATAATTTGATTGATTATATACTTCACTTTACATCATCAATTGACAAATAAATTTCAAAGTCTTTTAGATTCCTGTACTAAGGAAAGAAATGGATTAAAATTAATGGGAAGGGAACAGTTGAACAAAAACATCTGACAAAAAGTTCTTCAACTAAAGCTTCCTGTGCATATACACACCTTATACAGCCTGCTGGTGATACCTAGCGCACACCTAACTTGTACTGTACACATACACAGCTCATTAATCACCCACAAAGCAGGCAAAATAAGAATGTTAAAACCTGCATATTTAAATAGCACTGGCAAAGTATGGTGGAGCCTTACTTCTTTTGATCTGACCCTGAATTTCACTGATGCTCTCATTAATACCATCCAGTATCTTCTCCAGCTCAGTATGAAGTCCCATCATCTCCTCCTTAACATCCAAACTTTCTAAGTCATCATCATCGTCGTCATCATCATCATCCCCCAAAATCTCTGATGGAGAGATGGGGAGACTGTTGCTCCTTTCCCTTCTCGGCCTTTCATCACACCCATAGTCATTAACTTGATATTTTTCTGACAGTAATAACTCACTGATATTTTGCAGAATGTCAATTTTCTCAGTCTCTGTCGTCATCAGCGACAAATTTTTACCACGTGTGTCACTTGCTTTAGTCTTTGACATGCCATTACTCCTTGGCAATTCACCGTACTGCCCATCATTACCGAGATGGCCCAAATTTTTCAAATTATAAATTTCCCTCATTAATTCTGATTCTGAATCCTCTGGCTCTGAACTGCCAGTTGGTACATTGTCCAGACTAGAATGTAATGTGTGGGGGATATTGTCATAAAAGCTTGGGATACGTTCACGAGATGCAGGGGAAATGAGCACGTCCAATTCAGAACCGATTGTTTCTTGGGACCGCCAAGTGGGCTGATGGTAGGGCACCTGACATGAATCACTGCTACTACTACTTAGGCACCTTTGAGTTTTAGGAGCATCTCCAAAAGAGTGCATGGAATACGAGTCCTGGGACGATACGCTGTGAAATCTATCAGCCTGGGTAACGGTGATCCTTGTACTAACTGTTGAAGTAGTGATGACAGTTTGCTCACCAAACACATCATCATATTTCTTTCTGTCATTGTTATTGTCCAAAACTTGTGACAGTCTCCTTGACAACTCTTCCCCCAGTTCCCTGTCCCCTTCTGAAAACTGTCTTTTCCTCAGAGCCCGGGGAGAACTGGGCTCTGAAAACACTCGACCAAATCGTTTCTTTGAATGCCTTTCACTCTGTGCTCTCCGCCTCCTGGCTGGTGGAGTTCTTGCTTGCCTACCACCCAATTCATTCTGGGCAGTCAATAAATCCATACAATTCATTTGCTGCATTTTCTTCTTCATTGGTTCAGAACTATCCAAAACAGGGCCACTGATGTCCACAACCTCCTTGGGAGAGCCCTTTTTCTTTCGAAAACTCCCCCCTACCCTCTGCCTAAAACTACCCCACTTTTGTCCAAAACTGGTATGCTCCTTTGATTTTGTGTCGGACTCTAATGAAATCTGTACAACTGGCCTAGGCATACTGCTATCCATTTCATCGAGTCTCTTCTCTGATTCCTGGACTGGCAAGCTCTGACTAGAGGCAGAGGCTTTGAGCCGTTTATCTACTCCTCTGGTTTCTGGGCGTGTTCTCTTGAAAGCAGCTGGACTGTCAAAACTACTGGTACTGGTGTAACCTTCATTTTTTTCACTGTCTGTTGTAGTAAGACTCTCCCTACTACTACTGTTGAGGCGACCATGAGCATGTACTAGAGTCGGAGAGCTCTGCTCCGAGTGTGAATGGTGTTCTGTTGGGGATCCGTTGTCTCCATTTCCATTGTTGGATGATCTCCGAGACCAACAACCTCTGCTGTATCTCCATTTTTCACTGATTGCACAAGGATCTTCATCATCTGATTCATCGAGCTGAAGATTTAAAAGACAAAGATTTAAAACATGATCCTTTATCACATACTACACATAACAATAAAACGATGCTCCTTCTGAAAATATTAGCACACAACTGAAAATATACACAACATCCTTTAAAAACAAGACCATTTTTTCCCTCCAGAATGGTATCAAGTCATCCACACCATGTGACAACCACGCTATTTGGCATTTACAATTTACTCAGCTGCGCTTTTTCTAACACAGCGCTTCAACAAAATGTTGGGGGCTCCTTGTACTTTTCAAATATTGGAATCGTTGACCCGAAGGGGCAAAGCTTAATTTCTACAGGACAGTGGATACATGGCTTGAAGCATATTCTTTCCCTCGTCAATGCACAGATATTCAGGCCATGATCTTCAAAAAGTCATAGTAATTCTCCAGCTTTTGTTCACAATGAAAACCATCACCGCAGCTATCTTTGTCATAAATCCTACTGAACCTAAGTCTGGCTTTACAGTACCAGTCTCAAATCCCGCACACAAATACCACATCATTCTGTTTCCTTCTATAATCTAGTGAACTTGAAACTGATAAGTCACAGCGGTGAAATGAAGCATACTTAAGCTGGGGCTAGCTTATAAAAGCATATCATACCACCAGAGCCTTTGATGTACTGGGTATCATCATCTAACAATGGCTTACATATTATTTTACGTACTTGGTATGCCAATTGTTTGGGTCTACAATATGCCCCAGAAGAATTGTCCACATATCGAATGCAAAATCAACCATTCAGCCAGCCGGCTGCTACACACCCTCTCTCCCCTCCCTCTTTTGCAAGCTGTGAACATATATTTCATACTCGAGTGGATAAATTTAAAGCAAACTTTCTTTCAATGAGTGGATTTTTTGCATGAACGGTATTGACTTAGACACTTTGACTGCTGTGTTACCCACCCACTTGTGCAATGGCCCTTTCATCAAGGACCTTTACTTTTGTGTCTCATTGTATACTTTAACAAGGACAAACAATAGGCTGAATAAACTAGAATATAAAAGGTTAAAACCGCTGTCTTTATGCTGTAAGTGTTAGAAGGCTTGGCGGTAGCCATAGAAAATACTTATTTACAGATTATTTTCACAAGTTCACAACTGGTTTGATAAAATTTTTTTTTGGCTATCACTGATCTTCACAAATTTAAGAGTACAGACAGCAACTTAATTGCCAGTAACTGCCATAGTAAGTAAACATCTTTCATCACCTCTCTTTCACAAGGGTATAGATTTGTTGAAAGTCAGGTCCAATTAAACCAGAAAGACAAAAAAAAAAGAAAGTGTGAGTCCATGAAAGTCTAGTTGAGTCCCAGCTAAATATATTACTGGGCACAACAACATCATACCATGTACTGTACCCACAGACATCCCATCCATACAGACAGATGATTATATGACCAACAGCATCACCACCATTCAAACGAATTGCTTATCAAGATGGCAGCTGGGCTACTAACATTTACGTAAATTAATGAGAATGGAAGAACGATATATGGCAGTCCTTCACTCTGTTCTTTCAATTTGGCCTAAACTTGCAATTTTCAGAAATTTTAGGCCTCCGAGTTTCTTGCATAATCTCTCGATACCAACCCACTTGAGAAGTCCACACTTAACACACAAGACACAGGGGGCAGCTGTATACTCATACTGTTAAGTCTACATGTGTATGTACTGTGGTGACAACACACTTCGCATTAGAGGCTAGTGCAGTATGCTCTGTCCATACTATGAGAAGTTAGTGACTGTACCTTACCCAATGAATAAAAGGAATTGCTGCAGTTTACCCTTCCCCAAAAAGAAATTTACATATCCTGTTTGTCCTATATGTTACAGCCTTACAGGGAGGGATTAAACAGTACAGAGTGTCAATCTGTGGGATGCCTGTTGCTAAGGTATTTTATGGGATGGTAAATATGGCAGCTGATTGGACTTTGGTAAGTTTAAATGATTACATTGCAATGATATCAGTGTGTCTTTTCTAACTGCACACTTAAACTCCTAGCTGTCACACACAACCTTATTCACCGAGATGATTCAATCAGGATAATAGCGTTCAATCAGAATTCCATGACAAAATCTCAAGCAAGGCCAGCGCTTTTAATGGATTGGGACCGACCTTGCTTTAGCAACAGCATTAAGTTAAAAGACAGTTTGGTGTACCCATGGAATATGCACATATTGGTTATAACGAGAGGGGAAAAATTTTTCAAATAGCAATTTCCAGCCAAAATTCTTTACTGTCAAAGTGTCAATAGTGTGAAATCTTTTTAAAGGGGTAGGGGGAGGAGGAGAACCCAAAGAAGGGGGGGGGGTGGCTTTCCAGAAGTAAACACTACCTAATGGAATTGTAAATTTTACATTATTGTTAATGAACATTACAATGGGCCTACCTACTGTTTATGCTATATACTAGTCTTTTTAAGGAGTATTCCCATCCAACAAGAGAATTCTTCCATCTTTTATTAATGCATGCAATGATTTCTCTGTTCTTGAACCCTTCACAGCTAATCAGTTTATCAAAGCCCACTCAGCAGTAGCCTTCCCACAGACTGCCAAGTTTGCCTTCAGGATTGCCTGCATTTCCCTCCAAAAACAATTACTATCACACCTTACAAGAAACCCCTGCTGTCCCCACAACCGCAATTCAATTTGAACCATTGGAATACTCCCATCAGTGACGACATGCCCACAGCAAAAGTGAAGAACGAAGTAAACGCCCTTTGTAGGAAACTATTATTACACGTTAAAGTCACTCCAGGTGTTGTAAAATGGCTAAGTATAGTAGTGTGAAGGTGCGATGAAGAATCAGACTAACACTGTGATACCATAAAATCAAAGGCAACATGATCTCACCTCACAATTTTGATCTCTTTGCCTAGAACTAAAACCCACATGTAAAAGCCCTTAGAGTATTACAACCAACCTTAATATTTTTGTTTTCATTACCTATAACAATATGTCACATTTCTGTTATTATTAGAGCATGTCCAGAGGATCAGAGGTGGAGAGTGACCCTGTCATCTGGGGCAGAGGAATAGTCATAAGTTTGCACTGGTTTGTTCTGTATTTAGGTTAAACCCTTCCAGGCTATAACAAGGTTGTCTCTGAGACAATAAAAAAATTTGTAGTTAACCCTGTGAAAGCCTGTCCAGGTAAGGCAAACCTATTAAAGATGGCATACTTTGGTTAGAAGTGATTAAGAAAGAAAGGCAATCTGCTCATGAGGAGGGAAAATGGGGTCAAATACTTTAAAATTAAAGGAGGGAAATATTAGGAAAACCATCACAATTTGAACTGTCCTACATAAACTCACCTTGACGTTACCCTAGATAAAAGATACCTAATGCAGTTCCCTCAGCAGGGCAAAGAAGTCGCCCTTACCATCACTGTTGAGTAAAAATTGCCACTAACCACAGATTAAAGGGGAGACAAATTTAGCTGGCAATGTCAAGAATGTTACAATTTTGCTATATATATTTGGGACCATAAAATAGTTATTTTTCTTTTTTCTTCTGACAGCTTGTAACATTCTTTGAAACAAAAATAACAGCCTTTTCTAGGTACAGAAGGTTACATGGAAGTCATCTTGACTCTGCACAAATGATACCGTTCATGTAACGTTTTCACAACAATTCAACCTTTTCATAGTCCAAGTTCACGGTGTCGCAAATCTTGAGCTGATACTTCCGTAATAACTTCCTATGAAACCTGCTAAGTTGTCATTACTTTGAATACTTGTTTACTGTATGCCATTAAATCATGATCATTTCCCCTCTGACCTATGGCCTAGTTGGTAGCTATGATGTCACTTCCTCTTCTAGACAACTCAGACAATGTACGATTCAATATTTTCCAGCTAAATAGGTCAACTTGGCATTTATCGAACTACAGGCTTGCAGATGGCTGGATGATTCCACATTAATGACTAGACATGAAAACAATTAGGTAAGGCCTAAAATCAGGTAAAAGGTCTCTTTTACACATGTTCTACATTTTCATGTGTTTATAAAGTAATTTGCAAGTCGTACTTAATTTGAAAGTTGTCAAACTGGAAATTATTTGCTTGATAAAAGTTTCCTTTTTTGCAATAGTATTAATATCCTTTCTCTACCATATCAAATAACCACAATGTGTGAAAGTTTAGAGCAAAATAAACTTTCGATGCTTTCTTCCATTCCTCCATGGCTTCCAGTAAGGGGTATCTATTTTTAAGCCATTTGGGACCACCACACATTCCACAAGCCTACCCACAATGACCCTAAAACCATCTTAAACTGAATACACTGGATTCACAAACTTTTGTATTCTGAGGAAATCCCTTCAAGTTTTAGACCACATGCATTTGAATGAACAAAGCAGAGAGGTTTAAGCCCTCTTGACAGCCCAAAATAAGTACTTTAGATTTGACTTCCTGTATCTTGCAGGGATCTTTTAAAAGCATTCAGCCAAAGAGGTAACTATCTTTTATCTACTATTGTGGTTTGCAACTACCCTCTCTCAAGACTGAGTTTATAAGACTTCAACTTTATAAGAAAAGATCATTTGACAGAATTTTCCAATTAAAAATGGGATCCCTCCAATGAAGTAGGGCACACATGGCTTCCTGTTTGCAACCAACAATATTTTACAACTGCTTTGCAATGTTTTACTGTAATGCTTCTACACAGTTTCCAGAAAAGTTAGGGGACATGCAACTCTCAAAACTTATCACCTCTCTGCCTGCTAACCAGTCAGGTTACATACGGTTATTTGATTTCACTGAAAAAGCCTCATGTACCTGACCATAAACCTATGTTAAAATTATGGAACTCAGTAGAAACATGGAAGCACTACCTCCAGAGGTAGTACTTCCAGTAGAAACCACCTGGAGACAGAACGTCCTTGCCATTACCGTAAAGTACCACACTGAAGAGTGTAGCTAAGGAAATGACTGATGTTATCTGCAAAGAGGCAGAGACCAAATTTACCAAGCTACCATTAAACATGTTCACTGACAGACTGAAATAAAATATGATTCTATCTTGTTAGTTACCATGGTACCTGTGCCCTCAGGACATATGGATACCATCTTATAAGAATGATTGACCTCTGCCCAGAATCTTTTCATGATGATTCTCTGTTTATTGGTTTGATCTCTATTAATATAACACAACACTTCACATGGCAACCCACTTTGTGTGTGCTGCTAGGTACCAATAATTCCTTTGCATTATATTACAAAATTTTTGATATGGCAAAAGTTAGCCCATAAATCTTTGTTTTATGGGTACCTTGGAAAGACAACCAAAGAGCCCATGGATGTGAGACCTAATGGTTTTGGAGTATTGGCAAAGTTACTTGCAATATCTCCAATAACTTCCAACAGGTAATCAGCCCACCACAGACCTGAGAGCTTGAGAAATTACAGCTTTCCTAGTTCCTACCCAGTTAAAACAAAGCCAATCTCTCAGGCAGATTTTTGGAAAAACACAGGCAATATTCTTGGTAGTACAGGTTTTCTCTCGTAAAAGAACTTTGCCCACATTACAATATTCTGTATACCTAGATGCACCCTACCTAAATTTGAAAAAAAAATTTCCTCAGCCAGCATGTGAAACCCATTGGCAACATTCAAATGCCAATACAAAGCTCATAACAACAGCCCTAAAGCTTTTTACCTTCTCATTATTTGAGTCTGTTTGATCAAGTTTCTGTACAAGTAACAATTTGTGCAAGAGTAGAATGGCATTTGAAAATATGTATGGGTGAGGGAGGTGGGGCGGGGTGGGGGGAGTTACAATAAGCTTCCAAGTCAACAAGATTGTGCTTTCATAACTGATCCACTTTTCACAAACAGTGTAGCTGATATCTTTCATACAACATTGATGCACTCTCACATTAAAAGGTTCAGCTCTGACTATTACTTATCTGCATGTAGATGTCATCTGCACTGTCTGACCCATTTTCTCAAAGCACTACCAAGTAGTTTTGATGTCAATGTGCTTGAGGGAATGGAAAAGGTAAAACCTAGAGGGGAGGGGGCGGGGGGACAAACTGCACACACCAGTTACAGCAACTCTCCAATTGTCTGAAATAATTACCAAATTCAAGGAAACAATGCTCTAGGCCATCCTCGATGCTAAAATCTATATGCCCACTTGTCTGCCTGAAGCTGGAACTTGGAAAGTACCTTACCTCCTAGCTCTTGAGGAGAGCACACAGAATGACTCAGCCTCCTTCTAAGAACCTGATACTGTATTGCTGGTACAGAAATTAATCTCGGCACCTCATACAAAGAGAGCTTTAGAAATGAAATTTCCAGTCTGAATTGATCTTCACGGTAACTGTTAGGGATTGTTGCCAGCATAACCACTTCCCTGGTATATATAAGTACATCAACTAGAAGTGTAATAGTACCTGAGAGCCATGAAGCTTTATATCTGTTAAAAGTTTTGAATTCATCAGATCAACGGTTTAGTATTACCTAGCAATCTGAGCATGGGAAAGTCTGCGTTCATTCAACTTCTGAGAAATGTGATGAAATTTAGTCAAACAGCAGATTCCTAATACTTAAGTTTCAAAGACTCTTTCATACTGAAGATTTTGATAACAAATCAGGGGCCTTCCCTGCTTCACCTATGTAATATCCCATCTAAATTGTAATACAGAAAATGAAAAGAACACCATAACAAAATGCAGAAATAAATTATATTGCTTGTAAACACCTTCCTTCCCCTTTCATGTCCCCTCCCCCTTACACCCACATCCCATAACATAATTGCTGTCTGATACCCTCTAATTCAAAACAGGGTGACAGCATTTTCCCCTTTAAAGGTCAAAAGCAGTCGCCTCAAACTTATTTTGAAACAATAGCTAAATGTCACAAATTTCTTGATGTTTCTCTTCCAAGTATCTTGCATGATATTTTAGGTCATAAATCTTGCATATTCAAGGTAAACCAAGCAGTTCCTCCTCATACATTTTACAACTGAGTGAGAAAAATACTGTCACATGATTCTCAAGAGCCATTCAGGAAATAGGATAGTCTACTATGCAATTCTTTATTGGGGTGACTGCATTCTCCCTTTAAGCTCATATTTATTGTATAATTATAATAAATGAAGAATTAATCCCACAACTCTTTTAGGACATGTTTTAAATTGCCATAGCCAATAAATTTGGAGAACAATGCTCTCTCTACTTTGGCAAAAATTCCAAAAATTACATGTCCCTCAAACTGTAATGAACTTGACAAATAGATGCAAACGAGCAAGGTATGGGGCAAGACCCCAAAACAGCACAAGTAAACAAATCTTACATTTAACAATTTGTAATGTTATCATGAGAAAAAGAACAGAAGATATGATCTGACTCACCGCCTGATGGGCTGGCATCTCAATCTTCATACTGGAACATTTATTCAAGACCTGTAACCTTCTGCAGAAAGAAGAGAATGCACTTTATACTCAATAGAGATCCCTTAGTTCATACCAAAAGGCAATATAGTGGCACACTTGAAGTATGAAGTGTTGCGTGTATTATACAGAGCAACTAGGAAAGGTACGGGTGTATGATCTCACAGATCCACAACCCACAACATTTCTCCCGGTTATACTTCCTAGTACTGCTATGTAGCCTTCGATATAGTGTACAAGTAGCTACATGATTTTATCAACCCTTCACTTTCATTATCACGCACTTAGTGGTTCATAAGGAGAAGGACAAGGTTGTGAACCATGAAAAACATTGAACACTGCTACAATCTGCTGGCAAAATACCCTAATGCCAAATAAATAAATAGTTATTTACATTAAATATCAAGGCCAGGTACGATAAACATCTTCTTTGAAAATAAAAAAACCAGGATAATTGTAGTCAATACCCCACATTTTTGAAGGTTAATGAAATCAGCCATCTTTTACCATCTCTCACTATAGCATGAGTTACTGACTATAATGTGGGACAGTAAGAAAATTACTGATCCCAGGCAAGGCACAACTTCAAAACATGCAAATTAAAATTCTCAGCTAGTGACATTTATGGAGGGGTATTACAATATACAATTATGAGAAAGAAAGGCAAAATGAGTACCTCGTAACGAGAAAATATTATGAGTACAAGAAAATACTCTAGTAGCTTCAAATGAAAGCTGTCCAAATAGATGAACCTCCTTACTGAACCAATCCAAAGTGAGTTTTGTTACTGAATGGTACCAACTCCCAAGTTTTGCTGAGCCAACCATCAGCTGACACTATGACAGGAAGTAAGCAGTTTTTCCAACAAGTGAACTGTAGGTCTACGAAATAATTAACCAATTAAATTCAGATACATTTCTCTGTCCCTGGTTTCTGTAGAAAATCAAGCCACATGAAAAGTCTATCAACCACAAGGTGTATGGAAAACAGTATGAGTTGAAAGTGCACACACAGTATAGAAGCAGTACATGTGAATGTACACAACACACTATCCTGAAGAACACCACAGAATCTCTATTCAAATATTCAATTTGTGGAAACACCTGTGATTCATTTTGCAGAAGTAATCATTCCTGTGTCTGGTACCTCCACAGATAAATTTCCAGAATGATTACACTAGGGATCTCAAGGTATGCAAGCATGAGACTGTATGCATGTGCACACACACATCGACATGTACACACAAATCAGAACTTGATGCTTGAAATCACAGCTCAAGGAAAACAGAGCCAGCAATAAGATGGTAAGCCAATCAGGTGTGCCCATGGAGCAACAATGGATTCTGATTGGTCAATCAAGACATATAACTGAGACAGCTTGGAAGAAGAAACTTCGGGGATATTCTAGAAACCACAAGAACATGATGCATAGTATACAATTACAATGGAAACTCCTTGTGAAACAGGACATTCCGGTTCCTTTTAGACATCTTTACCGCTCTTTGTAGGAAATTCTGCTTACAATTTGGACCATGGAATACATCCTAATTGTGCAAACTTTGAAATAAATGACAGACATTTGGAAGGGAATAATGATGCTCCAGGTTGATAGTATTTTTATAGAACGGAGAGAATGTGAATCATTTCCTACTTACAGGATGAATGACTCACAGATTACATGAAGTAGCCTCTTACAGTAGCATAGGAAAAACAAGGATACATATGATATCAAATTATCACTTCAAATTATCACCATATCACTCATGCAATTTATCACTGTATCTCAATATTACCGACATAAATGTTGAACACTGGTAAAAATTTTTCATGGCTCAGAGAAAAATTGTTTTTAACATGTTAAGAAAAATTAGCAGAGACTTTATGCCAATTAAAATTGACATAATCACCGTACGGTTTTTTTTTAAGCTCTGTAATGCCGTTACACCTACCTTGAAATACGAAAAAAAATTACCTTGAAATTATTACAAAAATAAAACAGAACTTGGAAGTTGGATAATATAGCCTGCATGTTTATGGCTCAATACAGTGCTAAAGAATAAAACAGGAAAGTTTCACTTCCGAGAGTGACCTTCCTTATGACAGTTAATGGAGAGGGGGTGGAGAGGTGCCACATAATGATGTTATCTTGGTATACACTTTAGTTCTGAAGGAGGGGAGGGGGAACAGGGGCTTTTTTTTTTTTAGTGGAGGATGCTCACATATTTGCTCTTACTCTCCTGCACATCAATCAATGTTTACCTACAGACATGCCCACCCCCTCCCCCCCCCCCTTTTTTTTTGCCTAGTTGAGGTTTATTGGGCTATCTTAAATTGTTGAAACTCCTATGGTTATGCCTACAAACAGCTGAAACACACTTGTGCAGTAACTAATACATTGTTATCTGTGAGAGCATTTGTGCCACCAAATGTGATCCTCTACAGTTTACAGCACACTCTTTGAACTGTAAAGCAATAAACATGCATAATGCATCCCATAAATAGCTAAAGAAGGAAATAAACCTCTCACTTCCTTTAGTTTTCAACTGTATAAATAAATGTTTGTGAGTAATTTCTTCCCACTATTTTGAGAATTCACTCTCATTGACTGTGGTTAAAAGATAGAGACTGCCAGTCTCCAAGGAAAGGAAACTTGTCCCCTTGAAAAGGAAACAGCAGAGCAAATCAGCTGTTTAATAACTATGACAATGCTGTAATTGCAACAGAAGTTCACAAAAACATGATGACCACTGGGATAATTTAAGGGGGGATTAGGGCAAGGGGTACAGTATGAATGGTGTAAAGTGACCAGACAGTTAGCCATTGAACCTCAGTTGACTCAGGGAGTTGCTATTTGTCAAATAGCAACTCCCTGGTTGACTTTAAATGACCATGGAACTCTATGAAATGACCAAGAGCAACAAGACAGGGTCAATGGCCTGGCCACCCACACAGTTTTAGTAATGTAATGGCAAAAAGTACAGTTGCTTGTAGTTACAGGGATCATCCCCTATGAATCACCTCAACAGATGAGCACCTAGCTATGATCTGGTCTTGAACAAACAAATAAACAGTAGACAAGATGGGGAATTTCCAGGTAGTGGCCCAGTGGTAACTTTTATGTGTAATTTTTGGTTGACTTCAGTGTAAGCACAAAGCCAGTGGCAGTGACATCTCCTTTGAGTTAATGATGGCTTGGGAAAAGGGTTGTCTATCTGGTGTCCTAATTGCCCAATACACGAACTAAAAATTTGAGAATTCCTAAATTGATTGATTGACAGCAATTAAAACTTGATAACAAAAAGTGTTTACAGTGTTTTAGGCATTTTCAAAAGGACCACTCATTAAGTATATGAAATAATATCACTACCTAAGAGTAAAAAGGTACCATAGTAAAATGTATGGTCTATGCTACACTGGACAAAATAACAATGAAATGAGCGACTGAACATTGCCGAGAATTAACAAACCTAGTGTATATACTGCACTGCTACCTTGAATGACAGTAGACAGCCCAAATTGGAGAAACATTTCTGGAAAAAAATTTATCTCAGACTCGATCTGGCATTTGTGTACAGGATTTGGCAGTTTTGCATGTCAACTTGGCTGGAATGGGTCAAAACTGGCAACTGGGAAATGTATTTTAGCCACAATAAAATACTCTAAACCTGCAAGGCTGAAATGGTATAACACATATATAGTATACACAAAGACAAATCACCATTCCTATCCATCCCCATAGATCCTTTTCCAAATAGCAGTTACAAAGGATTGTGAGATAGTGTTGGTACTTGACGTTTCTGACCACAGTAAATGCCATTGACAAAAATGATGCACACCAAAATTCTTTCCCACAATCCTTTGTAATTACTATTTGGAAAAGGGCCTATTTCCTGTTACCTGCCGAAGACACTAACTGAAAGAAGTTTATCTACCTTTATGGCTGAAATAGTCCCTAGAATGTGACAAAATGCAAAGTTCCATAAGTTGTCATTCAGACATTATGACGAATGATTTTCTTTATCAAATGCTTATCACCTACAACAAATAATTGATTAATCTCCTGTACGTGATGACAAGCACTGATTTCATGTTTACAGTGCTTACCTGTGTTAAGGTGAAATGAAGTCAAGTGTGTTTAATTTTCCTATGCCTGGTTAATGAAGCTTTTTTCCCTGAAACGAAGACGTCATACTAGTTGAATTTCTGTCATATTTGTCCCACTGCAAGGACAGAAAGAAGAATGACCCACTACAGGACAATTAAACTATCACAAGCAGGTCATAGAGTCAAGCATGGCAACAAGGTGCCAACAAACAAGGTCACATTCAGGGCCATGATGGGAAGTAGATTATATAGCCCAACTGCAAAGATCCCACTTCAGGGACATCTCTGCAGCACCCATCCTTAATTTTTCTGTTGCAATGACGTACATTAGCTTAAAACTGGTCTCGAGTTCTCTACGACTAGGATTATCTAGACGGAATGAAGTGACCCCCCCCCCCCCAGCATTAAGGACAGGGAAGTGGTCAAAAAGGCATAGGAGTGCTCAATTATAATTTTTTGTACTGTTCACATTGGAAATGCAGCGGAATGGGGGTTTGTTAAGTTACATGGTACTAATATTAATACTCTGCAAACCCTACTTTGCATCCTATCTATACCTAAAGTGAAAATGCTAAAGAATTCCACCTATGCTGCATTCCTAGTTGCTAATTATTGGAAAGATACAAATTGTTACAGCTGAAGTTTTCTTACATGAGGGAGATAATTCACCACCCTTTGACTTAACTCCCCTTCCTTTAAGAACTTATCACTAATGTAGAAAGAGTAAATGCTAAGTCTAAGTTAACACTAAATCTGTCATAATAACTACAATATGAATGAGTATTGACAACTACTAATATCAATTGTGTTTAGCACCATAGCTAAAAATGACATCATTTTGGTCTTTCTAGAGCCTAAAGACATATATTAATACCTTATTGTATAGGCTACAGTTCACACTAAATGGTCAGTATACTTGAAGATAGATACAACAGTGCAGCCCCCCCCCCAGCTACAAGCCTGGCCTTGCTTGAGGCAATAAGTCATGTCTTAAAACTGTTGTCATGACTACTAGACCATTAAATAACCAGCAGTGACTACACTTTGCTATTAATTACTACTAGATCTAATACTAATAAGAACAGTATTACACTCAAGGCAGAGTAGTCTCACTTCCATATAATATTATTTACTATGTTCAATTAATGCCTTATGCAGGGATTCTGCCATAAACTCAAAAAAGGGTGGGGATGGGGGGAGGGTGGGGATGGGGGGTGGGTGGGGGGGATTTATGTAGCTTAACTCTGAATCCAAATTGATGCTATCCTTGGTCAAGTTACAAGTGGGTTCAGGGGCACAAAAGCTTGTTCAAGGCCCCTATAAAGAAGGTGCAATTTGGAAGGTTTTAAAGGCCATTAATTTATGTAAGTTCAAACATTGCTGCAAAAGTGTCCAAGAAACCAAGATATTGACATTTTTTTCACTTTTTATAGAAATGAAAAGGGGGGATTTTTTACCTTCCTTCTGGAAAGGGGGATTTTCCCTTTCCCCCCTCTAACAGAAACCCTGTAAAAAATATGCCTTGTAAAAGGTGATTATTCCTTTCTGAAATTGCAGACCTGACTACAGTACTTGCAACTACCAGCCAATTAATGCAAATCCTACTCAAACTACACACATCTGGTACTGAACCCAAAAGAACCTACTTCCCATGCAATAACTGCTTCTGACTCCCTTGGTGGTATCAATATGATTTATTGCCTACCAGATAGTGTTTGGGTACTAAACCAAACATTGGTCAAAGGTCACTGCATAAGACCACAGGAACTTGTAAAATTTTTTATACCTTACTTGAGAAAGATTATGAGCATCTTGAACTTGCTTTACTGAAATCTAACTTACCCTGAATATAATCAGAGTCTATGCCTATACTTCCTTTAATATCACTGTTCAAAAAGTTAAAGCCAACTTTCAATCAACTGAAGAAGTTTACTCAAATCTGAATTACAATTACAACCAAGAGATAACAGTGAAATAAAACAATGGTAAAAAGTATCAAAATGGCAAACTTTGGATACAACTTAAATTTGTGGAAATTATCACAAAATAGTTCTTCTTCCTTCTTTGTTAAATGCACTGGTGGCAAAAGGCATTGCAACAAAGTTGCAACTTATATACATAGCCAATTTTACTGTTTTCTATAAAATACAGACATAAACATCTTATAAACAACCAAGTCCTGTCACATTTCCGGTGTCCCTACTGGAGACATTTTTTCACAAAAAACAGTATGAAAATACCTTTTCACTGACGATAGTTCCTGCCCGTTATCTACAGAGACTAAGAAGCTTCCTGCCAATTCTGCCAATGAACTTAGCAAAAATCGTCATGATCACACCTTCATGTAGCCTTTAATACTCTTTGCCCTTGGATAAACACCCACACAGAATGCATACGACAAAAATTTGGCTCCCATTGAAAACATGAGGGATAGATCTGCATCTGTAATATCTAATATCTGTTTCCCAACTGCAGTGCTGTGGTGCTACCCATGGAATTTCAAAATAACTAATTAGCAGCTGTGAGCTAACTTAAATAGATATCAATAAAGCGATACACACGTAACAGGAAGAGAAGGTGACAAAGCCTTCAATGGAAGTTTTTTTTTCACTCTAAAATGTAGGGTTCCAGCAAAATGGTCAAAAGAGACTTTTAAAAGCAACTATCAATGAATACCTCCATAAAGTGCTTTCTAAATATCCTAACAAGACACCTTCCATCAAATCTAATTTTACTTTTTTATCAAGTACAAGGGAAAATCTGAGCATATTGGTAACAACAGTAGACCTGTGTCAGGCTGTGTGTACACATTAGGCTCAAGCGCGGATCCAAGGGGGGGGGGGTTCCCGGCCTCAGCCCCCCCTTTTTCACCGCATCAACAATAACAAATACACAAAAATTAGCATAATATTTATCTAGGACAATACTGAAGGGGGCTTTCAGCCCCCCCCTCCCCTTCTCGAAATTTCTGGATCCGCGCCTGAGGCAGATGGGAAATGGTAAAAATATACCTCTTAACATTGCATCAGAACTAGAACAAAAGAGGTTTCTTCTTACAATATGCAATAATTATCTTCCCCCTCCTTACTAACCCCTTCCCCTAACCCCCTATAAAAATATGTAAACATGGCAACCTCCCTTTCTTTACCCTTCCATGAAAAATAAATCCTGCCATCAGTGCTTCTTGGCAACCTGCCAACGTTTATCAGATTGTGAGTGACAATGACAGTGAGTGATGGAGATGAACCAAAACTCACTGAATATTCATGAACAGTAAGATACAATCAAACTATAAATACTGAATATTCATTTACAATAACCTGTGGCAAAATCAATAGATGTGTCAAAAACTGAGTTTGCAGCAGATACAGACCGTAAAGTTGAATGCCACAACCTTTCCATTTCAGGATTTTCATTTAACTCTGACATTTCCAACCAAGCTCTAATGAATGCCATTTTACTAATTGATTGATTTTCTCCGTCTTTCAACTTTCCCTTGTCCTTGTGTTTTTGTTCATTTTGACAGATTGTTTGCTTTACGAAAGCTTGTTGCAGTTTGACGTAAGATTTTTCTCTCTGGGGGTACCAGTACTTAGTATAACAGCATTTGACCGTTTTGTAATTATCCAAACAAACCATTTTGTGTTATCAACCGAAAATTAAATACTACCCCTGGAGAGAAAAACCATTCCCATAGTTCAAATTTGTTCAAAACAGATGCATTTTGATCAGAGGAGGCAGAAGAAAGTCGTCTACATGTGGTGTATTTCTTATGAAATTTTACTCAAAATATGACTAAATGACGTAATTTTGAAACCAAAATGCAAGGCAGTAGCACCTACTTCCTTCAATGATTGATGCTTTTAAGCAATTTCTTTCTAGGGGAACTGAAGAGTGAACACACAACACTTGACCATTCTGTAATTAATCCAGCAACAAATTTTATTAAAGAGATACTTCAATAAACTTCAAAACATATGGAAATATGAAAAAAAAAGGGAGAAAGAGGAAATATTCTCTGCTTGAGGTACTTATCTTGAAGATTTACCCAGAATATGATCAAATTATTCAAATTTGCAATCCAAATGTAAGGTTACTACTTGATACCACCTCCTGTGAAAGCTGATGTTTCCGGAACTTAAAGCTGTAGGATCACAGATGAATACTAGCTTTACGGGCAAATGCACTTAGACAGGCAAGCAGGAAGAGGACTAGGGCGCCCTCTCTCGGGAGGTCGCCCAGGATCACTGTGCCATTTAAAGCTTGCCAGGGAACTACTGCGGGTAAGTGGGGATTACAAGAGTAAACAGGAGGTAATGAGGGGCGAAGGAGATTGCAGTCATTTCAAATGATCTAATTCATGTTTAGTTCTTTTTAACCATGTAAAAATATTTTTGTTATTGAATTGAAAATTCATGCCAAATGGTTACCTAATTTTCCTTTTACATGCAATATTCATGCTCTGAGATATAAAGGGAAATATGAGATTTGAAAGATTTAGCCGACTGCAGTCGTGGTGACCTTTTTTATACTGCCCTGTAACTCTTTTTAGGATGGCTGAAGAAGACCACTTCTGAAGATATACAAAATTACAACATTTTTGCCTCCTGAAAGTACCTAAAAGTGCCTTCAGGTTTGTACATTCAATGACAGAAAAGAACCACTAGAGCAAAACCACACTCTTTATTGGAAGCATTGTCTATTCCTGTGCTACATGAAAATCAGTAAGAGCTTCCTTTCCATTCTATAATTTGTGGTTCAAAGTACTATATCCTCCATCACTCAGCAGCATCATGTCCCCAGTGGGCATGGGGGTGGAGCTTGGGGGGAGGTTTACCTGATTTTACTTCGGGGTAAAGACTCCTAATTAGGGAGAGTTGAGAAGCCATCCCACTTTCCTGACTTCTTGTGACTACTGTCAATAAACAAACATGTATGCACGTGACATTCTAAAATGTTTCCTTTTGTGTTGTTTCACTATCTTTCCAATACAATTGTAAAAAAAACTAGTTTTTTCACTTTTCCTTCATTCCCATCATTTTACTGCTAGGATTCTTTGACACTGACAAGTCAACACTCCATCTGTAAAAAAGCATGTAGTGGAGGTGTATGGCGTAGGAGTAATAATACTTATTCGTAGGCTACAGATCGCAGTTAAAACGTCATTGTAAAAAAATATGAGTTGCCAATTGGGACTCTATTCAGAATTACAACTCTAAGGCAACAATTCACCAACTCCAAAAAAAAAATTTAAGTGCCACAGGCTTACTAATTCCCAGTCCCCTTCCCTAACCAGAAACAATTTAAAGTATTGGTACTCATTAACATTCAGACACATGGCCGCTTGCTAGCACATTACCTCACATGTATGAAAACAAAACCAAAACATGTTCAGATGATCAGAAATGAACGCTTGTTACAAATTACAAGAATTAGATCATGTGAAAACAGTGGATGGACTAATATCAAATTAAGACTAAAGTAGAATATATCCTCCTACAGAACAGTCAACTGCATTTTACAGCTTGTTTTGAGGACTCGGTAACTTAAAGGCACCATCTGTTCTCGACAAAAGTTAAAAATAATCATTCAAATGTACCAAACTTCTCATAATTCTGGGTTTTTATTTAGCCTACCTACCAAATACCTGATGATGAAAACTTAAACCACAGCAGCTAATGGACAAGCTGAGCAACTATCTCAAAATGAACGTAGATACCAGAATTTTTGGGGAGGGGTGAAGGAAACCATGAAGATTTTCACGCATGGGTTTAGGGTTATCAAACCATAGGATGATGATTGTTTGCCTTTGAAACCTCACCAAATTTTTCCGGGCATGAACCTCAGATATCCTTTGGGATGAATCCTGGTTAAGTTTTCTTGGAGATACTTTGATCTGATCCGACTTGACAAAGAAGCCATCTGGAGAGACCTGATCATAAAAGACGCAACTGTCCACCCCAATGGTGTAACAAAGTTCAAGTGGTTCGTTTGTACTTTTGATGACATCACAATGTGAGACAAAATACAGTACTTTTAAACAAAACAGATTAAAGTATGCGAAGAAATTCATCTTTCAATACAGACCAAATTTTTGCACAGGTTTGAGAGATTCTACGGAATATTGCACTTGTGTCTTCCCCACTAAAATTTCATTCCTTATGGTATTCTCATTTGTGATGCCATAACATCGCTAGTTTCTTAACATCTCTAGTTTCTTCTGTTTTGTTTTGAGATTTTACCACAAAAAGTTGAAGAGATGCAAAGTTACAAATACATTTGCTTTGCTTATACAGTACTCAACGTTTCAGTTACCTTTTACCAACGGTAATACTAAAAATATCCACTGATATCGATATCAAACACTGATAATTGTTCAATCACCATCTCATACGACCCAGTTCCTTCCGTACCAGAAAATGAGGACAAACAATTCTGCCAAAACCATCAGGTTACAATGGAACAAGATAGAAAATAAAGAACTACTTACCTAACATAAAATTATTGATACCTTCCTTTCCAGAATTATCTTTTAAAATCTTTTTCCTTTCAATTTTCTGACACGTTGTTTCAATAAATACATTCCGTTTCATCACCTGAGCGACACTGCATATATTTTTCGTCTGTTGACACACTACTGTGTTCCAAACATTACAGGATATTACCTTTATTTGAACTTCCAACTGAGAACTTGGACATCCCTTCTGACCACAACATGTCATACTACCAAGATCTGTCAGACAACCAACACCAAAACAAGATTTCCCTGCTTTCTAGGAAAAGGAAGCCACTCTGCACTCACAACATGACCAAGTTGTGTCAACAAAAGCCAGATACTTTGTTACAGACACTTAAGAAAAGGAGAAAGATTTATATGCCAAACCCTGGAATTGCTCTAAATATGACCATGATCAAGTCAGTCCCAACTAAGTAAAGACAAATGGACACCAGTAAATTAAGTTAAAAGGGGTTTATTGATAGGAGAGCTCCATTTACTGGGATTCAGCTACTATGTGGACATTTGACCTCATTCATCTTGCGAAGTTGTAAATATAACTTGATTGGATTCCCTTCATCAATTCTCTGAATTGCTTTTCCTACACTGAATGAGTAATTTTGTCACAAAAACAACAATTTCCTGGGTTCTGCTAATACACTGCATGTGCCCTGCTAATTTTATAGTACCACTAAAAAGGAATAAACAGTTGTTCTCGGCTTTAAGGAAGGCAAATTGTACCTCTCAGTACTGATAAGTTTCCTACAGCCTAAAATGCTGTCTGATTAACCATGTGTAGTTCTATTTTGGGCAGTTTCCAGGCTAGATAAAGTCAATATTAGGTTTAAATGAGGCAGTGCTAAAAAACAGGAGAAAAACAGGGAGAGAGAGGGGAAGAGAAATTAAAGCTGACCAACCTGAGAACTGGATCTAAAAGATCCTCTTCTAAGAAGTCATGATCCTTCTTCACAACGCTGACGTCGATGGGGAATTTGGATTCTGGAAAAAATGGACAGAACAACAGGACATAGATTTAATGAAGAGAATATTATAAAAGTCCAGTGGATTGACAAGCCAAGACTGAGATAGCATTAAAATGCATGAAATGTAAGGTAAACAACTGTTTTTGGCACAAAACAGACTTAATTTTTCAAAGAAGGCTCTTGAATAAAAAGGTAACACACCTTTTTGCATCTCTGACTAAATAACATTACAAGAAACTTTATCAAAATGCTTCCATGTTCAGAATGTCGAGTACTGCACAAACATTCAAAACTTTCTGCTGACAAGGAGCACATTTATATTTTGTGCCATCAATATTAGCACACACTGTCAAACTTCATTGGAATCAGATCCAGAAAGAGGGAAATGTTTTCTCTTGACATTTGCAAAGATATCATACACTGGCAAGAAATAGTACCACAAATGCTGGGTGGCTTTCCAGTCTACTGAACAAACACCGTTTATGTACAACTATTTCAAGTGAACTAACGAAATGAAAGTGAAAGAGAATTGCTCTTCAGCTAGGATGACAAAAACAAAGGATAAGAATAATTCTGAAAGAGAAATAAAGGAAAAGGATTTGTCTTATTGCTAATGAGACACTTTCCAAATCAGGATAAACATCCATACAGTTACTTTCATAATAAAGTTTAATTTAGTTATGACAATTGTATACAGTGTACACAAAGTCTAATGGGGGCAGAAGATCAGAAGAGACTGGAAATTTCATTCTGCAATTGCTGCTTAGCTGATTAGACTGTGAAATGATGAAAACATAATTCAGCTGAAATGAAGGCATTTTGACAAAGAAAACTAAGATTTATATAATACAGAAAGGTATAATGATATTCGAAGAAAACAAGGTGCATGATTTTGTTACCATTTCAAAACATATTTGTTACATAAGCAGTTGATTTGCGTTGCATAACATTTTTATGAACTTCACATCCCAGCGATATTTTTAAACTTCCAATTGAACTGTCTGCATTTTGTCCATGTGAGAACTTTTTAACAGATGTGTCCATTGTACAAAGATAATAGGAAGGTGGAATACAAGAAAATAGTAATTGGCCTTTGGGATATAGAAAATAACATGTGACTACTTACGTCAGTAAAACAAAGTAAGAAAGGTTTCATGTAGTGCACAAGATCACCAACAAACATTGCCTGATGACCTTGGTATATGAATCCAATTTAATATCTTACATACAAACAGATTATCTCTCCAACACCTAATTAGAGTTTTGTCTTTCAAAAAAGGTTACAGTTGAAGCAACTAATTGCTTTTCAGGTGCAAAATGATAAATAATATCTCCAGAGAAGTCTACTGATAAGGCTGACTTCACACAATGAGTGAAAATAAAGTCACAGTAAACAGTGAAAACGTCAACTTTACAATTTTTTGTTTAGGCCTATGTAAGGTGTGTTAAATGCAAAATGGGGCTATCTTTGGCAAAGCTTTGTACTCAAAAAGAAATACAAAATTTGGCAACATAAAACCCTCCCAGAACTTTCTCCCTAGAACTTCAAAAACAGTCCAAAGTGAAAGGAGAAATATCCAGAGCCAAATTGCCCACAAGAGCTGTTTGGCTGGCAAATGAGAAGAGGATGAGGGAGGCCCTCTACTGGAAGGTGCCCTCCTCTACTGTACTATTTTTTTGCCAGGGTCTTATTGTGAGTTTAGGTAAGGAAAATTTCAAGGGTCAGACATCCACTTTGGGGAAGGCAGGTATCTACCCACCTTAGCCTATAGAAAACACCTATTTACAGCACTTGCAAAACTGAGTACTCAAATGAGCTTATAAAATTTTGCTACTATTTTTCATTCTTTAACATTCTCATCCACCTAGGGGTTAGTGCACACCTGTGCTACCCAATAGCTAATGGTGAGAATTTATTATTCCTGCTCCAACATCTTATGATAAGCCACAAATTGATACTCACTGTCCAGTAGCTGACCTTCCTCACCTCATTCTAAATTTCTACCCCTTCTAATCCCTTCCTTCCCTTGAGCTCTCTCCTGAAATGCATAATCCTGCTATGCTTAAAGTATTCCAGCTTTGGTTTTGAAATAATCCAATACCTTAGCCCTAATACATGACAACACAAAAATGACAAGTGAGTGAGGTGTACATTTTCCTTCTAAAACTTACCACCCAGAAACGAATCAGTTTCAACCATGAAGGTCGTATCTGTTGTAGTAAATGCTTTGACAAACAATCCCATATAATAAATGTGATAGAAAATCGTCACGTGAATTAATTAGCAGAAATGTATCACTATCCAAAAGAGCACAGCAAGTTATACTGAGAACATTGGTAATGGAATAGTCTATGAACTAAAAGTGACAAACTGAAATATGAAGATGCGGGCATTCCTTAAACTGTCAATCACGGAGGAGAATTCATCCTGCAAAACTGTTCAGAATGAACTTTGTATGATCCAACTCAGACTTCTGCTACACTCCTGCAGCTAGCTTGTTTCACTCTTCAAAAAACTGTACAATCGTTAATCCCTCCATTAAAGCGTGGCAACTTAATTTGAAACCTTACAGACAAAATGAGCACAGGCCGACCAACCGTCCCTGAGTGACGTAAATAGATGAAGTGTTACAGGAACGTCTGATGATCCAATCTGACAGATAACACCCTAGCCTGGTATCCAAAGGGCATTTGTTTATTCTCATTCCCTGATAATTAGGACCAGCCTGTAGGGCGGCATGAAAGATCAAAGCTGCGCACTCCCTCGTCCATTTCAGCAGATTTAACTTGAGTCAACTTTCTCTTATCCGTGGGGACTGCTGTAACTGGAAAGTTTATTAAAATCTACACTAATCTATATTGGCTTATCTGCCTTAATTATACCAAAAATTATTTTTAGACACTCAGTCATTAGACAGATACAAAATGACTTTCTTTGTCAAGAATGCAGGCTCTCTTGTAGTTGGTCCCAGAGCACAGTGTATTTTAGACAGAGAGGTATATTAAACTGCTGTTTGTCTTTCCACATAGTCAACACCTGAAATTGTGTCCTTTATCTCAAGAATAACATCAGCTGTAACTTTCCCAGAAGGAGTGCATCACCAATTTATGAAAGTGATTAAAACAGCACATCAAAGTAAACACACAAACCTAGGGTGCCATAAAACAATATACCTCATTGGTACGATTCATGTCTATCCACCTGATACCTCTAACAGAAAAACTGTTATTTTCACACCCACGAAAAATTTGCGAGTCAAAGTCAACTCTTCTCAAAACATTACTCTCCTTGCCAAAGTGTTATGTGCCAGGTCTGAAGGCCACATGCAGAGACTCGGTATATACATGCAAACAATGTTTTCCGTTTTGTTCTTTGTAACTGTTACTTCAACTTGCTTCTCAAATTAGTTGATGTTCCCAATTACTGAAGCAACGAAAGAAAGCAAAAAACTCATACTAAAGCTGGATTTGGTGGCATAGCTAAGGGGGAGGAGGTAGTTGGGGGCACAAGTCCCCTGTTAGTCTTTTACCCACCCCCCCCCCCCCGAGCTCCCCAGTGAAAAATTCAAGAGCACGCCTGCAAAAAGCTGGACGCAAACACGCATTGCGTCCGCAAAAATCATGCTGCAGCTGGAAATTTTCATCTTAGTCCCAAATTAAGTAGACCAGGTAAGCTAGAAATTTTGGTTTTCAAAGTATGTGCGCCCACAGAAGTTTGCAAAGTTTTGCAGCCGTGTTCAAGAGTGAAAAATATACAATGATTCCTATTTGAAGTCCCCCCCCCCCCCTTAAAAAAACATTTTGGTTACCCTATAGGCTGAACTTCAAGGTGAAACAAAACTGAGAAAGGATGTGACTGAAATCATTATTTTCACATGATCACTCTTCACCAGTCTATCTCCTGATTTGGTAGAAAACAGTTACTTGGTCTTCAAATATTACATATCCTTCTAAAAATCTCTGTTTTTCTTAGATACTTTTTCTTGAAAAGTTTTCCATGTTGTAAGATGGGGATCTAGGTTGAAATCCCTGGGGATAGGGAGACACATGTTCATATTTTTGGAGATGCTCCCATTGTCTTTGAAACTTTTACATAGTAAATTTTGCTTTCAGGGCTCTTTTTCCCCATTCCCTCCCCCCACTTTTTCACACAAATCTCTGCTACTGGATGGGGAAGGGGAATCTGCTTTTAAGCAGGAGAAAATGTATGTACACTGTTTTATTTCAGCACTTGTGAATATGTAGGCAGCAAAGCCCGTAGCTTGCCAGTTGCAGTAAGACAATCTGTCAACTATTTACAGTATTGGTTATGAATCATGCCTTGCAATCTGCTGTGAGGATTTTCCTTTCACAAATTGGCAGGGACCTGTCAAAACACAGCAATTTAAACAAGTTCAACTTTGTTGGCAACAGAGAGGTCCTACCATGGGTTTCAATGACTGGTTTCGGAGTTCCTTATTACTCACTCCAGGGCTTACAGGCTACAAAGGATTCTCAACTAGTAAATGAATTCAAAGAGCAAGTTTGTTTGACCTGGTTGCTTTGTTAATGGACCAAGGTTGATGAGCACCAGTGATGGCCAGTGGTGACTCATGCCATCATGAAAATACCATCCTAATGGCAGTCTAGATAAATGTGGAATGTCCAACATATAACAGTACTAATCTCAGAGACATAGTTTTTGAGCTATAGAAATGATTCCATCTGATTTATAATCCAGATGGCTAAGCCAGGAATAACAGTGTAGTTTTGAAAATTATAGGAATAACAAATGAGGGTATGGAGGAGCACTGGTAGAAGGGGATACCATCTGTGCTGATAGATTGAAAACAGACATGATGGTGAGTCATTCTGTAGTCATCAAAGCAATAGTGATATGTTATGATGATAGATCTTTGCCATGGTAACCATAAATCATGAAACAATGTGGTGGTACAGGTTGATGATGGACTGAAACAAACGGAAAGAGAACCAAGCTCACGCACTTTCAATAGCAGTTTCACCTTGGTCTCAGTCCTTACCAGTGGTATAGCCAGAAAAAAATGTGTAGGGGGCTCCTGGGGGCTAAACAATTTCTGGGGGGTATGTAATCATCATATACTTATATTTTTACTTTTGGATTTTCCAGTGGAGGGGCTTCTAGGGGGTGAGAGACTTTTGGAGGGCTCTGGGACTCCATGCCCTACCTTAGCTATACCACTGGTCCTGGCCAAAGTACCCTGTCATTAACAGGGTAGTTTCATGCTATCCCCCCCCCCCCCACCCTCTCCTAATTCATTGGATTCAACTTTGCCTGGACTGTGCCACCATAGTAACACTTTCAAAATTAACATATCTTGTTAGAATTTTTCACACAGTGACTAGCCCCTCTTAAATAACAACAAAATGTGAATTTGAAATACCCACCTTTTTAGGTGTGTTCAAGGCACTATACATACTGTAAATCTTTCACTGTCTGTTCAATCTAGAAATGTATCACTTGCCCCTGGGAGCCATGCAAACTAGAGCAGCCATTCAAACACTCACAGTTTAACCCACAATATATGCTATGACCATGTTCCAAGCTCTTCTGCTGAGCAACAAGCCAAGAGGCAACAAGTCTCATTTTTAGAGTCTTTGAAGACGGTATGACTTGCCCAGGATTCGATCAGAGGTCTTTCGACTCAGAGGCAGATGCTCTAACCATGGAATTACTACCTCACATGAAGTTACTACCTCGCATGGAGTTACTACCTCAGAGGTAGTAACTTCATGCTCTAACCACTAGGCTAAAAAGTTGGTGTGAAATGTATGGTAATGAGACCATGGTCACACTTACATTGCTTCCATGGTGAATATGTAAGACCTGTTCTTTGTTGGTGTATAGCACACTTCTAAGCTGGTCACATAGCTGTACAGATCACTAGCTACTTTGATTGATTACACAAAGACTGCCTCACAATAGACTCTTTTCCCAATAGGAATTACAAAGGATTGTGGGATAGAATTTTGGTGTGCATCAATTTTTGCCACAGCAAAATGCCATTGACAACAACATCGCCTACCAGAACTCTGTCCCACAATCCACTGCAATTGCTATTTGGAAAAGGGTCTATGGTTGGGCAGAACTTGCCTGCCTGGCAGGTGAATACTACTCCTGCACCTGTACTGGCTCCACTGGTACTACTGTCTGCAAACTTGTGTAAAATTCCTCTCCAATTTGCATACAGATTCTACTTTATTAGAATACAAAGGCCTAACTAACCAACACCAACAAAGAGCAAGTCATACATAGTGCATATGAAATGACATACGTATGATTACTATACATTTCACAAAGCCATCGTGGACAGAGTTTTAGTGTATAATCTCCCTCCCTTCCGACTAACACAACGAAGTCCCATTCACTTACACACTTTTGTTTTTCATTACTTTACTCTTTTAACTTGGTAACTTTACTTGGAGAAACAAGACTAGTTATTTGAAGACTTTCACAATTTTTATGGTATTAGTAACCTGAACAAGCCAGAAGTCAGGTCTGTGAAACAATGCAATACACTGCCTTTATATCCTTTATACTCTCTTTACTTTTTGACTTCAGATCAGTAAAAAAGTATTTCTTTCTTTTTTTTCTTTTTTTTTTTTAACAGTGACAAATACAAATTTCATAACAATGGGCAACTCTAACTACCAATGATAGGGAAAGATTTTCTTGCAGGAATATACAGTAAATGTCTAAGCACAAATTAAAACTTAAAGCTAAAAGCCACACTCTCCCCCATCTTAACTTTTTCTGGTCCTTTATCTTCTCTTGCTTATTAGCTATGCTAAGCTAATATTTCAAATGTCCTTGTTTTATGTTTACTGTTATTTTATTGTGGATTTTGGCTTGTTTATCGTCATTTGGAAACTATTCTTGTAAAATAAATCAATTGGAGATATAAATAAATCAAATCAAATCAAATACGAATTTTCAACAGGCAATCTGAAATGCCTTATCATTTCCTCCCCACCCCTCTAAGCCCACCTCTGCAATACACCTTTTTCCAAATAGCAATTACAAAGTATTGTGGGATAGAATTTTGGTGTGAATCTTTTTATGCTACAGCAGAATGCTACTGACAAAATCTACACATACCAAAACTCTATCCCACAATCCTTTGTGATTGCTATTTGGAAAAGGTCTATTATCACAGATACTACCACAGAACACAATGTTCAGACAAACCAAAAGTCATCTTCCATTTCAAAGCAATAAAAATGTTATGTTTGCATGTGGTTTTGGTTTCAGTTTACTGGAAAGGTGCAAATCTCCTCAAGGGCTGGCAAAAATAGAAACAAAATTGGAGAGTGACACAGAAAGAACAACACATGAACTTGATGATAAATGAGTGTGCACCTTTAAGCTGATTTACAAACAAACATCCTTATGCATTTGGAAGGAAAACAAATTGACGATCAATGATAACTTACCCTCAAACAGCTGTGCATACTGTGGGAAGCCCGTAGATCTCAACCAGATGCAGGCCTCTGTGGCTTCAATCTCTGTAAAACAAAATAGATTTTTACAATTATAGGATATCAGTCATACAATTGGAAACATTTGCTCTGAATTTATAGAAAATAATGGAAGCAAATGCAATATGTTTAGAATTGTTCATGATGTGTGTATGATTACCAAATGTGCATGCATTGATGCTGTTGTGCTGTGGTCAATGATTGGTAAATAGTCCAGGCCTGTAACCAGACTTGGAGAGCAGGGGGGGGGGGGTCAAACCAAGCTAAGGGGGGTGCTAAGTATAAGTTATTGCACAGGGGCTGGCTATGCCTGCAGAACAATGAGCAGGGGGTGGTCCCCAAATGCCCCCTTGGTTAAGGGCCTCGTAAATACCCATTAGTATTGATGGAGAAGGAACTATGTCCCATTCATCTGCTGAGCAGGAACAGTCTTATTCACTTCTTCCAATGTCAGATATGTATTTTGCTAATTTTGGGATTCTTGTATCTATTTTCCAGAATTTTCCTGTCATTTCATGTGAGTTCTGAAGGGTTTTCAATTAACTCCCCTGCCTGTATCCCCCTAACAGGTCTCTTGCGGGACAGGTTGATGGATACAACTTCTAAAATCTGTAGTCAACCTCTTTTGGCCCCCACTTTAAAGTAAGGATCTTTGACATGGTTTGACTTTGACATAGCTTTCTTCTTTCCTATCCCTGATGAAATGAGGAAAATTTTCTTTCATTACAGCTTGAAACTTTCATAAGATCTACATTTCACTTTCAGAAACATGTAATGAGAGTACCCATTGAAATACTTGCATAAAAATAAACTTGTCAAAGTCACTTTTAACTATTCTCCTTACTGAAATTTAAGCATTTAGCTTCAGGTATACAACTACTTCCTACAATTCATCTGTTGGATTATCTGTTTTCACTTACATCAAGTTTCAAGGAAGCACCCCTCCTCCCTCACAGCCTCCTCCCTCCCTCCCCGTCCCTCCCTTCCCCATCCCTCCCTCCCTCCCATACCTTGTATGTTCAATGCACACAAGGCAAAGTAGGCTAATACTTTTTACAAATACATCCATCAAACTGATTCACATCAAAGTAAAACTGAGGTTGTCTGGTTTAAAGGAAGTTTACAACTGAATGAAAAGCTACCCAACAATGAGGCTATAGGCTACAGTGAAAACGAGCGTATATATCTACACAACAACCTTGTTGTGTTTGTATCAACACCTAATCCCATTCATTCATTGATCTCTCACAATCATAAAATAGAGGGCAGTATACCATAATGAACACTGAAAAACATTTTGACACACAGAGGCTTTTACAATCCTCTCTGAAAGAGAAAGGCACATAGTCACAGTACATATCACTCATATGAAAATACAGTTGTAGATTACAGTCACGGTTGCATAGTATTACGATTTTGTGGGATGTTTTATGGCCTGTATATTTCTCTTGTTTGTGACTTGAGAACTGTCACACGCTACCAGCATTGTTGGAAATTGAAGAAAAGTTTGCTGGTTCTATTTTCAAAATTATGGCACTTTCTGAATACAAAGCTTCCATGAAATATTGTTAAATATTTCATTCAAACTTCAAGGAGTAGGTAACAAAGTTCAAAATACTTTTAAAAGAAAAGAGTCTGAAAAAAAGTTATTTTATTGGTTGGCAATATCTTTAACTGCCTACTTTGATGGAATCTCAATAGCCATTGGTACTCAGTTGCGTATGTGTGCTTACATATGCAAATTATGATTATCCTTAAGAGAAAACAATCAAAAAACTTTCCTAGGCCCATAGCATTCAGGGTCAATGGTAAAATGTAATGGTAAGAGGTAGAAACCAGGAGCAACTCCCTTGCTTTAATTTCAATAATTCTCCCACCCACAACAATTGTTTCCACACCTTGATTTCAATTGATTATCCTCATAATGTATGACAACTTTCCTGGGCATCATATATGTCATAGACAGGCTAAAACCAGTGGATGGAATGTTGGAGCCACCAACAAAACAATCTAAAATGATGAAAACTTTAAAATTAATTAGATTAAATGACGAAAGCTTCTCTTCTTGATGATGAGCAAATACGAGGAAGAGGGGAGACACTGTGCCCTCTGATGGGCATTCACAAGACAAGGCAATTTATACAAATTAAATTGCAGGCAAGTAAGAGAGTATAAACCTAAATGAAAAAGCCACAGACTGGATCCACCCACGTGCCTATCCAAGCATACAACTCTACCCCACTAAGCCCGAGTAACTGGCTATGTGTCTGAACCAGGGTACCAACATTTCTCAACAGCAGAAAAAAAAATGTTCCTATGACCTCACACCAAGGCTTCCCCCCACATTATATTAGTAGCCTAAAGAATTTTATGAATGGTTATTTCAAGAAAGTCATTTCATGCATTGTCTCATTATATGAGAATGTTTGCCCTCTCAACATTTCTTTGGCACTTTCATGATGTCTGTTACATCAGACAAATTCCCCAAAACTCCCTGGATTGGGAATCTACGAGCCCCGATACTTACCTCCTATTTACCTATGTAATCCCCACTTACCCGCAACTAAACCCTGGTAAACTAATAGCACAGTAGCCAGGGAGGGCGCCCTCCAAGAGGAGGCTGACCTCCCAAGTCCATAGGTAAATAGGTAATTACAATTACATAGGTAAATAGGAGGTAAGAGAGGGGCGATGTAGATTAATAGTTCTAGACCCTTTTCTCCGACATGCATTGGTTAGGACTGGTGCATGGTGAGAAAGCAAATACTCCTTTTAACAGTAATTCAGAATACAGATTTTGTCCTGAAAAGATTCTTGAACATTATAGGTAGGATTTGTGTGTACAAAAGAGGCCAGGCAGTCAATAAATCAGGTTGCTGTACGAAAAAAGGAACAAAATAAGGCTTCGTTTAATGGAGGCACATGGACGTCCACGTGGTTAATACGACCTGTAGTTATTCATTCACAATGTGTGTTCTGCCTTTAACAATTAGTTCTTGGACATTATGGGTAGAAGGATTTAAGTGTTCAAAAGGGTCCAGATGGCCAAAACTTAGGCTGCTGTACAAAAACGAAGTAAACACACTCATTTGAAGAAGGCACATGGATGTCAGTGTGGTTCAATACTACCTTCAATGTTATTCATTCAACATACTTTCAGTGAGCAAATTAGACACATTTTACCACTTCCTGAATCCTCTAAATGTGTACACTTTTGGATGGATGCTCTGATAGCTGCATGCCTTAGGAGCACTTCTGCATTCCTATAACATTTTTGGTGCACGCTTAGTGTCATATGGTATAAGGAATTCATCCTAAGTGTCACAGCCAAGAGTAATGTACTTACAAAAAGAGTTGGGAACCTCCTGCCCGTGGGTCATATGTACTGCCAGCAGTACTAGACCACTGGACCTGGCCCATGAGACAGCTCAAAAAGCAATTTTTTGGTAATGAAGTACTTACTGTATTATTTTTCCTGCCTCTAGACTCGATAGTCCTTTACCTTTCATGAAAAAGCTTCACTGGCTTGCTATCAAAAAATGCATTAAATTTAAAATATGTCCTCGTGTTTACAAATGCCTCAATAACTGCAGACCAATTTATGTAACAAACTGTTTGATACAGAAACCACTGTCGTCTATGGGCCCTGTTACAAGGTCTGTCAGAGCAGGGAGTTGCTATTTGACGTCAAATAGCAACTCCCTGGTCAGAGATATATACAACTCTCCTAGTAGTTCCATCTAGGAAGAAATATATCGGTGACAAAGCTTTCTTGGTGCTGGCCTCTCACTTTGGAACACATTCCTGTGGAATATCTGGGAAGCTCAAACAGTCACTACTTTTAAAAAGCTCAATTCCCACCTGTTCTAACTGTACTTTTGTGTCCTTTTTCTGTTTTTTTCAGCACTTTTTGGAGTTAGTGCTTAACAACTATTGTATGTATATATAGCTGTGCTGTATGTTGTGCACTGCTTCTCATTTACTTGTGTTACATTCTCTGTCACTAACTCTTTAGTGGATTGCCAGCCTCAATGTTAATCTTGATGTTTCTTCAATCGTTATAAGGATCATGTTAATCAACTGAAGATACTAAAAAAATCAAAATTACTCATATCATTGCCATTATGGGATTTTGCATGAGCAGAGTAGCATGCCCAAGCCTAGAAGTCATGTCACATTTGTATGTACTTCAAAAGTACAAAGAGCTTAACGTTTCCAAAGCATGACGACCTAGAGACTTATGCTGCAATCATCCCTGTTAATAAACTAGAATTAGACTATTACTGGTAGTCTAGGAGTGTATGCACAATAAAATACTGGTATATTGCTCATTACACACTGTTACCAACCATATGTGGTTTAAGTCTTTTGACTGTTATCACTCACTAAATTGTGCATACGTGCACACATACAAGCAGCATACATTAACTTAAATACATTAACCTAATTCTAACATGGCTGTCTGTGCAACAAACAGAATACTTAACATTCAAATAACTTTATGATACTATACCTTTATGGTAAGACAGTAACCTCCTCAACAGCATAATTCTACATATGTGATATTTTCAACCAGGCAAAACTGTATGACATTGCACTCAAAAGTTTTCCTCCACAGATGGAAAAAAATATATCGAAAGCTGGTTTTTCCCTACAAATTTTAAACACAGCCAAACTTCTGGTTTTCCTTTTGGAAATTCTAGTTCCTTATAGAACCTTTCCCTTCTTGGCACTGGCTTGAGGAAGGAATACTTCAGTCATACTGATAAACAATTCCCTCTAAGAGTCAGGCAGGGACATCTGAAAAGAGCTTTTAAGGGCCCAAGCATTTGGGTGGTTGTGCTAATTAACCAAACTCCCTAAATGCATGGCTAGCCACTGTTCTTTATAGTGTCCACCTCTCAGGAACCTTAAGTGCACAATTACCTTCCACATGAGAATGGAACAAAACACATGGAACACTAGACTGAACACAAGACGGAAATTCCTGCCCAGTGGAGTGTGGCCATCGTTTGACTATCCTTTTCTTTACACTCTGAGGCAACACTTATAATACAGGATAACAATAGTCTTGCTGGAGTGTGACTTCTTTTTTGGGCAATTCTTTTCAGCTTGGAAGACCATGGGAAAAGGGGAAGGACAATAGGCTATTCTTTCTTTTGGAATTTTTACCACAATGAGTGGGGGTATGATTCCCTGGCACACACAAAGTATTGGTGTTGGATCCCTAAAGCATTATACAGTATTTTAGGACTGGTCAGTCTGTAACCTCTGGCCCTGTCTATGGCACAAACAGATCTATGCATGGTCAAGTTAAGTAAGCTGTAAGACTAACTCATCCAACACTCTCCATGATACACAGTGGTCAGTCTCCAGTAATCCCTACCTTAATTGGATTTCTAATGTGAGACAGCACAGTTGAAAAATGACTGGAGACAAGATTAATGTTAAAAGTAAAAGACGTATACTTAAGCTTATCTGTGCTTCTTTAGACTTGCAAGGAGCCACACAAAATTTATCACAATACTGTACCAAATACCATTATGAGACCTAACTGTACAGGAGACCAGCAGGTATATCAAAGGCATGGTGTCTATCAGTAATCCATGCATTGGGAGAAATTGATTTTATAATCCATGATTGGCACTAGATGAAGATAAATCCTCACCAATTTTGTGGTTTCTGGAAGCATAGGGGGAATAAGAGGTAGGGAGGACAATGTAGAATATCTGTCTACCTTTTAACAACCAACTGAAATCAACACAAGCTGTGACTTAAGCATAACTTACAACACACTGGTGACTATTCTAATTAAGCTGTACCTGTAACAAAATTCCAGGAACTGTAAAGAAAGGAATTCAAAAACGATTTGATGGACAAAGCATGGTACGCTTTCTGGTATGTAACTTAAAAGACAGAACCTTTGTAAAAGATCTATTTTGACAAGTTTTTTTAGTAGCTAGACCATGATATTTTTCAAAGCAGGACTGAAAAACTTACTTAGAAACAGAGTGGAAACAAGACAAACCAGACTTCCCATGGATATAGTTTCATTACATAAGGACTTGCTTAAAATTACAATTGAACTGAATGATGATAGAAGGAACATCCAAATCCAACTGTGTTACTCACAGACATAGGGGCAGGGGCACTCCTCGTCCCAATATTTTGGACAAACCCAAAATTCAGGCAAAATCTGGAGAAATTCAGGCAAAATTTTTCTAAAAAGGCTCAGGGATTTGGGCAAAAAACTTGTTCCCCCCAAATAGAAATGATCTCATATGTCAATTGTGTTACTCGTGTACCATGGGAAGAAAAAGTTGGGATGCTGGGAAGTTCCTTTCCTACATGGAAATTTAGGTATTTTGGCATATGGAGGAATACCTAGCATTTTGTTCATGAAAATGAGTAAAAAATTGTGGAAATCTCAAATTTCTTTCCCAAATGAACATATTTTGTTCTAACCCTCCTCACATGCACTTCAGAGTATGTCACCACGACAGGAAAAGATTTGCTCCAAAAACGAGGTCGATTTTCAAGTAAATTTTGAGCCATGTATTTCAAACTATTCCAAAACGCAAAACGGAATCACAAATTAACATCAATCAATACTGACAATAACAAAATTACCCATTTTTGCATTGAAATAGACATGCACTGTTTACCTGCCTGAGCTGCCTCTAGCTTCTCTGACTCTCCATGAATACTACTCATCCTCTGCAGTGTAAGCTACTGTCTTATGCATTCTTGAAGTACCCCACCAATTTTGTAGTTTGTCTGAAGTTGATTAGAAATTCAGCTTCCAGTGCTAGCTAAAGAGAGGAAGTCTAACAATACATACCCACATTTTATACATGATTTTCCCCTTGCGGGTACTCCCTTTTAATCCAACAAACTTCAAAGTGATCTACCGAACCAGTAAACACCCTTCCTACTTCTTTGAAAGTATTCTACACAACTCAAACAAGTAACAGCAGAATAAACTAAGTACTGGTAAGCTCAGTAGTTTGTCCTCTGCATTTATGAAAATATTTTGGATAATTATTTAACTTCTGCATGTAGACTAACAATGCTACTGAAGTTAAAAACTGAATGACAATGATGTTGTAACTTAGATATCATTGCTCACTTGTATTCTGAGGAACTGGTTAATGCTTTAGCTGAAAAAAAAGAAAAACCATTACAGTCCTAAATTTAGTTCAGAGCATCAAGAAACTGGGCATGTAAAGGATGTATAGATCTACATTAAGTATCTTATTCAGAATATGCTTAGAGTTTTAGGGAATACTTCACTGCCAATGTTGAGGGGGGGGGGGAGGGGGGAAACAAACCATCTTTTCCCCTGTAAAAATTGTTCTGCACACTACTGTACCTTCAGTTATAGTCCACAACACCCACCCTACAATAAAACTTCGAAGTTGGGTTTACCAATGTAATGTGTATGTGTACACCAAGTAAAGTTTACAAATCCCTCCCTGTCAAGGCCTTATCAGTTCTACTATCAATCTCAGGGGTCAAACCTCTGACCCTTTAAGTGCCAGACCTGGTTATTACCTTGTTGTCAAACATTACCTGAGTGACATTCAATTTGAAAAAGTGAAACAAGAGTTGTTTCAAGGGAAGATAAACATTGCTGGGGGTGATGAATGTTGTAAAATACAGAGGAATGGGAGTAATACACCTAGAGGAGTCTGTTATGGGTTAGTATGTCAGGAGCTGATGGCTTTATGACTGCTGAAGGGATTGTACTTTAAAGGCAGTATGCAGTCAGCCAGTCACCCCAATCAGAGTGAGTATATCCTGTCACTCTAATTCATGATTGGCCTATTTTGATCATGTGACAATATTTTTGTTGGTAAATTGTGAAATTCAAGGAGAATTTCTCCTTGCTTTACCTATTGTTTGTAAGAGTTATGTTCAAAACATTTTCAGAGGTGCTTGTAATGCAATAAGAGGAGATATGCAAGAGTTTGCTGATTTTTCAAAGAAAATTTTGGGGCGACTGCCTATTGCCTTTAAAGAGGTACAGTCATTTTTGGGAGGAAGGGGTGGGGAAGGGTGGGATGTGGGGAAAACTGTTGCTGAAGATAATGTGCTAAATGTTGTAAAATACAGAGGAATGGGAGTAATTCAGCTTAGAGGAGTCTGTTATAGGTTAATATGTCAATAGATGATGGCTTTATGACTGCTGAATGAATTTTATTTTAAAGAGGTACAGTCATTTTGGGGGTGGGGTTGAGGGCGGGAAGGGTTGGGGAGTGGGGAAAAGTGTTGCTGAAGATAATGTGATAAATGTTGTAAAATACAGGACATGGGAGTGGTAAAGCTAGAGATGTAAAGTGCACACAATACTGGGGATGGTTTTGCTAGGGCATCTGCTATGGACATCACTAGCTGACAGCATTCATGACTGTTGCAGAGACAACTTTATAAAGAGGTAGGTATGTGGCACTCCTATGGGTAAGTAAAAACAGAGACTGCCAACTGTCTGTTCCAGTAGAGATGCGGCTTAGAAGACAGGACTTATAAGGAGAACAACCATAAGGTACAGGATGAGCAGTAAAAATAATAAAAAATATAATACACTGGACAATATATAGCACCAATCAGCAACCAAAAGTGTAGTTGCTCTAGAAAGACAATCAAAGGAACAAGTAAAGAAATGAGTCTTTTAGGTGACTTTTAACCATGGATTGAAAAGAGACAGATAGGCCTTGTCAGAGGAATGAGGACCACGAGGAGAGCACGGTAGAGCAAGGATGAAGAGACATTACAATGCACATACTTTCATGTACAATGATGCTGTACTATCTCACAGCAAGTATACACCTTTCTTTGCTATTCATCAACTTAGCTAAAGATACAAAAGGTGCCATCATGCCTAAATCATCGTTTCACCCTACAAGGTCTGAAGGTACCTTCCTGCAAATTTTCTTGTCAATATTCACTTCACATGAATCTTTTTCTTTGTAAGTGACTCATTTCATTATTTTTGTCTTGACTGAGCAGAGGTTAAAGCTACCACAACTTGTGAAGGCAAATGCAGCTGAAGGGTGAACACACACACAAACAAACACACAAAAACAATCCTGTCCCTAGTAAAAAAACAAACCTTTTGTGAAATCAATACTGAAGTTGAACTCACTTACTGCTTAAAGGTGGCTAACTGTAACTCTTAAATAAAGGTGAAGTTTGTAGGCTAATCATTTCATCTGAAATACTTTTTGCAAATGGAGAAATGAAGCACCATATTTTGGCATTAATAACAACATGTTTGTCATGTTGAGGTTCCTTATTGCTTAAGGTAACATCATAATTTTCAAAGGCAGTAGGTGACTCACAGAGTATTATGTAGCCCTACATAGCAAACTGATGAAGAAATTGACCTATTTGTTATGTTAAACCAACCCAAAATCAGTCTGCTAACTTTTGTTGTGTAGTGATGAGTGACAAGAGGTTGCAGATTTTGTCTGGATCTTTCTACTTGTTTTCAGTGAACCAAACTGGGTCATGTTATTCCCAGAGGCGAGTGGAACCACTCCCTGTAAGACTACAAATCACCACCATATTCATACAACAGTCTGATGAGAACAGGTGAACATGATGTGTGAAGGGGAATTATGGTATGTGCAGGACCAATGCCTTTGTCAGTATAGGTAATCCACACATTCTCCATATGTGATTCACCAACTTTGGAGGAACAGGGATGTTGGCATAGTATCCCTAGTGGTTGGGAAGGAGGAATAACATTCTATCAAAGAATGATAGAACTACAAAGTCACCCTCTGTAGAGGAAGGGGCCTATCCCAGTGCTTACAAATGGTGCCAGGCAGTACTTGCAGCCAACTAAGGGAATTACATGTAAAGCAGGAGGTAGGTAAGCATGAAATAGACTAACTTTTCCCTTCACATAGTGTTCCACAACTGAGCTTTCTATTCCGAGTTGAAACCATGGGCGGAAAAAGCAGGTACCTGCGAATCACCTTACATGAAAATCTTGGCAATTGGGGGGGGGGGGGGGGGTGGCGGCTTTTTTGTTCATAAAGACTTGTAAACAATTTTGGGAAATTTGGCTTGCCTCCTGAGCAATAAACATCAATTTTTTTTTAAAAAACCTGTATGAACCATGAGTAAAACAAGATGAAGTCCTGTGAAACTTGTAAAAAAAAAAAAAAATAAAATAGCCTCATTCACTCTAATAGCAAATTGCCCTTAAATGTCAAGTACTATTACCACTGTGCCAGCCATTCCCTCCACCACCCCCCCCCCCACACCCCCAACATTAATACAAAGATATTGCTTACCAGCACATATTTAACTCTTGGTATCCCCAAAACATCATGAAACCCATATGTGCAAGAATGTATGTAGGTCTAAAGACATACCTGTCTCATACTGTATGAATACACAGCCTACTCCCTATTAGTCTACAGTGATATTTGTACAGAATTTTACGATGAAAACCAATTCATTATTACCACGAAAATCATTCATCTGTGAAGTGTCTTAGTTGTTATGCAAAACATAGCCACATTTTCTAATGAATGAGGAACTAAGCTTGTGCTGACTGACAGCAGGATCTAATTGTTACTAGAGAGCCATGCATATGCTGTAAGAGGCATTTTTTCTGGTGGTTGAGTTGCATTTGACCAAGGGAAGCCTGTATTTCTCAAGAAATCGCTTGATATTTGCTAAAATCTGCCCACGAAATAGGCTTTGCCCAAACTTCTGGGGGCCTTCCTTACCCCCCCCCTTACCCACGTGGTATGCCTACGAAGTCTTGCACTATGAAAGTTAGACTTCACTATATGAAGAGAACTCCTGCACCCAATTTAAAATCATTTCACTTGATTATGGCCACACTGTGCTTGCTGGTAGAACGAAAATGTATACTGTAAGAGCCAATCACTATTTGGCATGAATAGACTTACATTCAGGGTATAAAAAACCTTTTTCACTAATTTGCAATATTTATTCTCTTCAACTGCTGTGGTCAAAGTAAGGGTAAAACCATGTTCTTGACCACAAGTCGTCCTGCTTTGAAAATTATCACGAATCACAGCAGACAACGAACAAAAAGGACTTCAAATATTTTTATGAAGATTACTAGTAGTAGAAGCAGGCTTTGAAACTTAACAACCAACCACAATTACAATTATTCTGAGAAAGGCTTCCAAATCAATCAAGATTTTACCCAGTTCCAATTAATTGAATTATCCATTTAATTTAGGTAAGTGACCTACCCCATACCTCATTAATTAATTGAAGATGGGCACACTACAAAAGCCAAACCTAGTATACTGTAATTTATTTGACTGCATAGTTGACTTTGATGATGTGTTCAACAACAAACTTTAAATGCAGTGATATTTCCTTGAAAGGTAATATCCATGTATAATTTGACATTTTGAAGGAGTTTCATCTATGTCAGAGTGACATCTTGACAAAACCTTTATGCACACCATGTGTTGGACGCTACAATATTACAAAGGATCCTGCTTAACAACCATTCTTAATCCCCAGGGGTTCACCCAGCGGTCAGTGGAGACCATGAGACTTTTAATCTGACCATGGATCAATAAAACAGGCAGGTTCCCTTGACCATGTGGGAAGGTAGCAATAAAAGGATGCCACAAATTACATTAAAATTCTGCACTAACAGGAACAATTTAAATAGTCATTGGCACCTACTGTAAGGCATAAAAAATTTTCATAAAATTTAAAAATGTTTAAACTTTAGGTTAAAGTGACACTGAGGAGGAAGAAAGAGGCTGCAGCACAGGGCAATAAATTTCAAAACATTATTTACTGGGGCTCAGCAGATGATGTAGCACCTCTGGCTCCTTTTTGACAAGTAGTGGAATATCAGGTAAATCAATTTTAGAGATCCCAATATTAATCTTAGAACCACAATTGTGGTTGTGAACAGATGGGACCAGCCCAATGACAGCTAACCCACCAGGTGGAGATGTATTACACCTGCACCTATACTGGCTGTATTCATAATAATTGCACTTGTTAATCCTAACCGCTACCCCCTCCTCCCTCCCCTTTCCCCAGAGCCAACTATGGCAGGGACTTAAGGGGGATGTGATTCATGATAATGTAACAAGTATGCTTTATTCAAAGCTAAATCCAAAATAACAGTCCCAGTGGGGCATCATGTGGTGGCAAATCCCCACAAGGAGATGCAAAATTGTGTAGGCTCCACATAGTTTCAAAATTTTTGTATATATATAGTATCCTCCAATTTCCTCAATTCTTTCCCAGCTAGCGACTTCTCAATCCCAGGGTGATTTTGCTGCCCCTGTCTTTACATTGCACATCTCTGCTGAAAGTACCATGAAATCATCCTGGTATAGAGGGGAATAAATAAACTGTGCATCCCCAACAAAAGGATTCAAGAAATTGAAGGTTAAGCACAAGTTGATAGGAGGTAAGGAGGGGTGACAGATTCAGGAACTATATGGAAATTGGCTCTTTTTAATCATGTGGCAACGTTTTTGCTAGATTCATGCAGAATAATTCCTTAACTACCTTTTAAATGCCTTGAAATACTTTTTGAATCGTTATAAAAGATACGTCTCTGGGAAATGAGATTTGCCAGAAAAATAGCTGATGTCACAATGTAGGTTTGGGATGACTACTCATTCCTTTAAACAGAAAAGTGCACCCAGTTTGAGGTTAACCTTTTCATCAGCCCCTGGTTCAAATTTTTTAAGGTCAGTGCCTGGATTGTACAAATCACTCACAAAAAAAAAATAACAATAAATGCAAAAACATTACCATTTCTAGGTATTAACGTCCCAATCTTTTACAACCCCAATCATACTAACTGCATCATCTAAACTCTGATCTGTTTGTTGGCTGTATCATTCACCAGTTTTATTTTCTTGCCTATACCCCTCAAGTTAAGCCCGAAAAACATCTTCATACAGCAACAATTCCCATGGATAATACTTTTTCCAAGTCACTACCAGTATTCTAAAACTCTGCATGAAATTAAAATACCACACAGGTTTCAGGACCCCTACCTCCTACAGTACAAAGCTACCACACAGCTTAAGTTTGAAAGAATGACCCAATCTGTATGCAGCAGAGGAATTTTGGATATAAAACCGAAACAGCTCCATGCCACTGCTAAATTAAACACATTGTTTCTTCTTCTATTTAGTGGGACCACAAAATCTCCCTCTGCCTTGAGGTTACAAACTATAATCAGTTCTTGAGGATTACCAAGCCTGCAGGGTAAACTGTGGTTTCTGATACCTTTTCACACTTTTAAGAATCAATCTAATCACAGAAATGAAATGACATCAAGTTAAAATACCATGTTTATGTAAAGTTCTACCAATTTTGAGAACGGTTTTGATGTCTGTGTAATAATTACTGAGACTGGTAGAGGTATTTTTTGCCTTACTCTGGACAAGGGATGAGGGTGGTATTATATATCCAATATTGAAGACTTTAGAAAGAACATTCCTGAACGATTAATTCACAAAACTAGCGTCCTATATCGTGAAAAAAGATCATACCATGGTAATGACTACATACAAAAAAAAAAAAAATCAGTCCTATGGAAAGCACACAGAAATAAATTTGTAACTTCACAGCATACCTTTCATTCTCTTCTTCTCCAACTCTTTTCTCCAACACTACACACAGTTAAGAAAATCAACATGAAAATCTTGTGTGCTATCTCTCCAAAAGGGCTTAATCCTCTGGAGTCTTCCAGTGTTCCTATGTGCCACAACCTGTTCCAATGACTCCAAAAACATGTTCAAATAAACTGGAACCCACTTTAAAACCACAGAGTGTGGTGACACAGAATGACAAGTCATAGAAAGCTGGCCACCATGAAAATCCTTTGCCTACCAGTCACCATGCAGTTCACTACCTTTACAAACTCCACAAGACAAAATATTATCATCCACAGCTCAATGGTAGGTATCCCTAACCGCAACTGACGTGTTAACGGTAAATTCTACTCCACAGTACTAATGGTATACTAGGGAAATATGAGAGACCCTCATTAAAAGTAAGCCTCTCCTACCAAAACTTTGTCATCACGTTATGTACTTCCCAGAGTGGAGACATGGCAGATTGGGTCAAGAGCCGGTTTTATATCAAGCAAATCTCACAGCGTGAGTCTGGGCAGTCAGACAGCAGTTTTGTTCATCTGAGGTGGGAGGAGGGCAGGTTACAACCAAAACTAAAGCCCTAAGGAAGAGGAGAACAGCTTAGGTTACATATTTGGCTTGAACTGAATTGACCCATTCACAAGTATATAAGGGTGCACACCCATATTATTGTGGGGTCCCTTACAGGGTAATATTTTTTCATCAAATACTGGTATTTTATGGATGAACAGAAATATTTGGTGTGACATTGCCAACATATTGCAAACTTTAACTGTGGGGCCAAACAGACTGAAAATATACCTGGGTACAACAACCTTACAAAACACAAAAATGATTTTTGTTTAACAAAACAATAAAGAAGAACTTAATTCCAGAAGTTAAGCTAGCAAATGTTTTGCAGATGTCACATTTTTCTACCTCATTATTCCAAAATATGAAAACTTAAATTCAGTTCATGAGATTTACCATTTCCCTAGAAAATTACAAACTCACGTTTGGTTATTGTTTTGGCTTCCAGACAGTGGTGTAGCCAGAAAAATGTGTGTGTGTGTGTGTGTGTGTGTGTAGGGAGGTTTCCACCATTTCATGGGGGGGGGGACTGTCAAACATGTAGTTATATACATTTTTGCACTCTTGAATTTTCCACTGGGGTGCCTCTAGGGGTGAGACGTGGGGGGGGGGGGTAATGCCTCCAAAGCCCCCTTAGCTATGCCACTGTTTCCAGATCCTTGTAACTAGAACTTTTCAACAGGACCAAGCTTAACCTTCCCAGGAAATGTTGAATACTTATGTACTATGCCTGGGCAGGTTCTCCCACTCTAGAGGACTTCAGAGTCATGACTCCTTGCCAGAAGTCAAGTAGCAACTTCTCTTTCCTTAGAAAGTTCTACAACTCCTGCAACTCCAGCACTGTCAAAAATAAGCAAACAAACAAACAAATTTTGGAGTTCACATTTGTGTTGTTTCACAAGTTTCAATGAAGTAAGATTTCAGACAACTGGCTCTTTTCTTCTACTTCTTTATTCAATCTCAGGGTTGCTCTTCAGTTGGCTTCTATAATTCTTTGACAAAAGTGGTTTCCCAGTGGGCACCTCAGCCACTGAGAAGTCTAAGCCTGTAGTGTAAGAATCCTGATGTGTTAACACTCATTTAAAGGCTAGTAGTGGACAGTTAATAGGTCTGCTGATTGCTGAGGTATAAGCTCTTGCTTCAATTATGACGTCACTATGGGAGTTGCAAACTCCTGAAGGAGTCTTGACTAACTGGGCTGCAGGTACCCACATCCAAAATTATTGGGAGTCTTCCAAGCCTAATGTATACTTCTAATTCTGACACCTGCAAACAATGACAGCTCTAGATCATCCAATTCCACCACATTCATGAGCCTAATATGAACTAATTCCTTGACTGTTGATTGGTTCCGATATATCAATATTCATATTGCAAGGGGGTACTAACATAGTTTGCCAACTGTCTCACTTTTACACAGTAAGTCTCCATTAACTTTGTCCTGTGAAATGTATGGTAATCACTTTCTTCAGCCAGTTAAGAATACTTATGATTTGCTCGGTCTTTGGTGGTGAGGTATAGCCCAGGGGTCGGCAAACTAGGGGTTGCGACCCTCAAAAGGGTCGCGAAAATATTTCGGAGGGTCGCAAAAGGATTCCGGAGCGAAAAATAATTGCCAAATTTCTCATTAAAACAAGCAATGGGAGTGATTCTAATCTAAGAACCAGTGCTCTGCTTTATTAACACTGCATAACCAAAGTCAGATCAAACCCCTCTTACCGTCAATTTGAGGGCCACCAAGATTCCGGAGTAGAAAGTTGTGGCCACCAAGCAAAAAAGTTTGGGGACCCCTGGTATAGCCTACATAAATTAAATAGTGTGCAATCTGTATGCAAATTGACAAAAAATTCTTGCTTAATTAACACATGGATGTTAGCAACACAAGTTTAGCAAATGCAGGTGCAGAATAATATGGGTCATACTGAGCAAGCAAGATCAATAAGCTAGTACCCCTCATGTCATGACAAACTCACAAGTTCACTACTATGACCACAACACTGTGCCTGTTCCAAATGAATACATACATACATTCACAATTGAAGAGTTAATTGGAAAACATTACATTTGTCATCAATAAACCTATAAGTCTGACCCCCCCCCCCCCACACACCACTCCCACTGCCACTAGTAGCAGAAATTTATGTGAAAATATAGGGGATAAAGGACCCTTGAAGCAAAATTATCTGTGTGAATATGTTTAAGTCAAATGGAGCATCTCAAAAAGAGTGGGGGAGGGGGATAATCCCACAATCCCTTTAGGATGTCTGCTTCTGTCCTTGCATACAAACCTTTTGTTTCTTACTAGTTGTTTCCGGTAATATTTTGAGCATGAGAATTACCTTGAAAAAGCAGTGGGTTACTTCATGATTTAAGTCAAAATGTAAACCAATTGAGGACACTGAAAACAAGCATTTTCACCCTAAAGTAAGTTAATTTATGACTTTCGTAGGACTTGCAGCTGTCTTAACTAAGCTGCTTTAATAGGTTGTTCGTAAAAATAACTATGAATAGAATTATTTCTGGGTGTAGAGTTTATACTTTAGTTTCAGTTTCACCATTTCCAAAAATATGAAGGCACAATAGAGAATTAAGAAAACTTAGCAACACACTGATGTGGTTGAGAATACTTTGACTTGCCCATTATAAGATACACATACTGAGAGGGGTTCCCTTTCAGTGCTCCCTCTTCTTTAACAGCTCACTGTCACACGTTTGAATATATCGAGGCCTATATCTAGCCTCTTCTACTGATTAGTCTTAGTGTACTTTTGAGGGTCAACACCTACAGAAAACTAAAACACATCTAGTGCCCTTTATGTGTTAAATATTACATGTCACAAATGACAAAACTATTTCATCAAAAGACTGTCCGGCAATCCCTCGGCTACCATTACATTCCTTACACATAAGGTCAGCAGGAATGATAATTGGAAGTTTCAGGTGGAACTTTTAGACCATGGAAATATGCAAGGGATACATATGGTTAGGCTGAGAATACTTTTAAGTCGTTCCATTAATATTTGAAAGTGACTTACCAACAAACACAAACACACATACACACACACTGCTTTCTTGCAATATCCATAACCTAAACACTCATCTTCTATATGCTTTCAATATCAAAGTCCTAGTGGAGAAATAACAGCTCCCTGGAGTGACTTACAAGGCACTAGCCAGGGTTTCCGTCAAGGGGGGGGGGGGGATTTGTCCCCACCTTCCCAGAAGAAGGTAGGTAAAATCCCCCCCTTTCATTTCCATAAAAAACATGAAAAATTGTCAATATCTTGGTTTCTTACTTAAGAAAAAGACACTTTTGCAACAATGTTTGAACTTACATAAATAAATGGCCTTTAAATCCTTCAAATTACACCAAATAGGTGCCATGAAGCAAGCTTTTCTCCCCCTGAACCCACTTGTAACTTTGGCCTAGGTCATCATCAAGTTGGACTCAGGGTTTAGCAGTAATAAATCCCCCCCTTTTTTGAGTTTCTGGCGGAATCCCTGCTAGCCTATTTGAATAACGCTCACATGTGTTTTATTGCTTTCTTTATGCTAATTTTCTGTAATAAGTTTTTCTTTAATTTTCCTTTAATTTTCTTTAATTTGAGCTGACTTTCAAGAACACTCATCTAGTTACTGTGTCTACCATATTACAAAAGATTATAAGGTGTAAAGATCCTCCAGGAATGAAGGTTGATACTGAAGTAAAAGAGTTTTCACTCATCTGACCTGACTCATAAAAAGAGGACACTCCTGGGAAAGTGGGCTTGAACTGATTAATGTTAGCACAGATTCATTTTCAACTCTCTCATCTGCTTACACCCCCTTCCCTTACCCCTTCAACATATTAACCTTCTGCATTCTAGCACGCAAAGCAGTGTTTGCATAAGGACCTCACATTGTAGGATTCTTGCACCATGTCACCATGGTTCATTCCTGCAAAGAAAATATTCTTAGACCTAGATGATTCCTGACTACCCTAGATGGCCTAAATTTAGTATAAAAAGGACAAAAAAAGTAAAGGGGATCACTCCCAAATTGTATAATCCCCCTCTGAATTCATTTTTTGGTGGAAAAACTGATAATAGTATGTTGCCATAGCAATAAATATTTATCATCTCACTCAAAACAACAACAGCATTAAGCAAAAGAGGCACAATACTCACTGACAATGAACGGTCTCCTAAAGAGACGAAAAATGCAATGTTTCTGAATATTGAGGAGTGTCATCGGATGGTACTGAGGTCTTCCTCCATTCTGTGAAAGATCCATACCCATCACTCATGGTTAGAGCAGCAACCTTTGACCAACACTGAGTTAGGAGCTTAAGAATATTTGCAGATGCTAAATTAGCTTGTCTGGGGGATTGAGGTGTTGACTAAGTCCTCTATCCCCAAGGAACAAGCAAACACCAGACCTAGGCTTCCTTACTTGCAGCTTCAAAGCTTGGGACCAAAGCCAATATTTGACTGCTGTAAAATCAATGGCAGAGACTCCTTTTAATATCCTTGTAAATATAACTGTCAAGAGAATCCTGTTGCTTCTGAGAGGTTCTCCTCTTAAAACACCTCTGAAACTAAGAACATCCCCATAGAGCAGAAATCAGAAATCCTGCTTTGCTATGTTTGAACCAATCTTAAATCTGAAGGAAAAACAGAGGGTACTGGTCAACTCCAGTTGTTCAAGAGAAATGCATGGTTGTGGTCATATAACTGTTCTCTTTAGTGTAATGGCTACAGTAAAGAAAGAATAGGGCCCCTCTCCCATCTCATTCTTCTGGGATGTGGGATGCTCTTATAAAAAGAGGACTGTCTTGAAAGAAAATCAAGACATGAAATGGATGGAATGTTGAATTCTCCTCAATGGCATAGTAGCTCAATCAAGCATGATGCTACACTGATAGAGTAATACCTATTTTGAAAGAAGAGGGGGCCTTAAGAGCTTCTTTTTGTCCTCATCACTCTAACCACCAAAGCAAGATAAGTAAACCAAAAAAGAAACAATATATAGGACACAAGAGAATTTCCTGATATTTCAGGGTATTTAGGACCAACTTGTGCTCTGTAGTATGAATTACCTCTTGGACAAATTACTTAACCCAGAGAAAAAATGAAACGTGAAGAGTACAGTGGATTAAACATGTAAAAGACCACCAAACATGATTATCACTGCTATTCAAAACTTAATGCCACCAGGCCACCACTTCTATCTGAGTTTTCTCAAACACAGATAAAGACAATAAGATACCAAACAGTATCTCCCTCATTAGGATACAAAACTATAATCCTGTGGTCTTTGTGGTTTGTTCTGACTTTGCCATTGTCTAAAAGTGACTTACATACACAATTACCTTCTCAAAATTGCAAGTTGCAACCTTGAATCCATTCAATTTGTTTAAAAACAAAGTACCTAAACTCCAAAATTTTACTATCCTCTCACCACAAAATGATCCATATTATACTACAATCACAACTAAAAACAAAGGAAACAACAACACTGCCCCCATGTAATTAACATGACAATAATAGGGTAAATCTTGCCAATCCTATGTAGCCTATTTTATTGCATATGTCATCCTTGAACGTATAAAGCTGCTGGTAATACGGTGAATACTTCATGGAACAATCCACAAATCATACACGCACAGGCAGGGTAAAGGGGTAAAAGAAAGCCAGCTTCTGTAACTTGGTCAAAACATATAGATAGAGGACAAATTCATCCCAAATAGTTGCATTTCTCCCTACTAGGTTTACTTGTAGCTACTCCACCATACATTACAGTCTCCCTACATCGCCTCCAAGTCAACGCTATAGTAGCCTATACTGAGTTTTGATTGCTTGGGGCTATATTTTGAAGAGTACACTGGTCTACTTTGTGTGATTTTTAAGAAATCTGACCAGTGAGTGCAATAAGCTACATCATGTCACATTTCACTAACAGGGGCGGGGTAGCATTGTGAGGGGGCCAAAAAAGTATCAGGGTGCATGATATACTAAATTTTTCGGGGGGGGGGGGGAGATGTTCACTGATCTGCAAAAGTCATCAGTGATCAACCAGAGAAGTTATTGTTTGGATTTATGTCAATGGATAAAACAGTCATCTATTGTGAATAGGGAGCTCCCTTGGGTTCCTAAATATGTTTGGGGTGATGCAACTGCCTCTTAACAAGCATATCATCCAATTGCTTCAAGCTGCAAGTTTTGAAACAGCAAATGGGTTGATTACAATTTTTCTGGTGTTTTTGCAAGTACTGTACCTTATCCCTTGATGTGCCTGATAACCAAAGTCATATACTAGAGGCAGGGGAAATTACCCCTGGGAGGCAGCAGGAGTTCATCTGATTATGAATATTAAAAATTCATGGGCAAACACATTCTCAGGTGGTTTATGAGAAATGTTGGTTACACTTTTAGGAGGACCAATCTCATTAGTTCTACTTAGGAGAACGGCATATGCTCATTAACCATTTACCTCTAAAACAAGATGCAGGCCTATCTTCTATTCATATGGGGGGGGGGGGGAGGGGGTACTGGTGGGGGGGAAGATCAGCCTAACTGAAAATTGCCACTGTTCCTAAATAATTCCAGCAGTGACAGTTAAGTATTGTTACAGATTTTCTCTCCCCCCCCCAAAAAAACTGATTCCCCCCATAATCCCCCCATAACATAGTCTGTCTACTGCAATGACCTCAAATTACAACCATCTCTGTGAGAACGTTGTGATACAGTCACAACTGGGATCGAAAACCGCAAGCCAGTTTACATTGCACATGCACAGTGAGTTGCAGCTATCACAATGAAAAACTCTTCAAACAAATCACAGGTAGATTTACAACCGCAAGCTTCTCTCTCTAGCAATGCATTGAAATCACTGTCACATGTCCACCTATGTGGAGGATTAGTGAGGATCAAAGAATGAAAAGAACAAGAAGGCCTGTGGACCCTCAAGGCTGCAGGTGATGGGATAAGAGAGCAAACAGGGCATGTCAAACCATGTGGACAGCTACCTACACATCATGACCATGGAGAGGGATGATCCTTTTGTACACACCTTCTTTTTAACTCCATAATTCTATTCAGCAGCTGAATAAAATCCTTCAAAGCTGACTTCTATGTCGCAAAGTTTTTCTTATAGCTTGAAAGGAGAGAGGGATGGTCAATGTAAAATGTGTGAAAATCCAGCTGAGATTGAGAAAGGATGGTATCAAAGAAACGACCGCCTTGTCCAACCTCTCGTAAATCCACAGGAACAAGAAAGGGACAAGGAAGGGGAAGGGAGGGGAAGGGAGAAGTGTAAGAGTTTGAATGACAGGTTTGATGGAATGATAGGGCTCACCAACTATTATTTCAGGCAATCAAAAAGACCATCTACTGAAAAAGAAGCTTTGTCAATTGATTTACATTACACTGATGAAGGATAAACTGTGTGGCTCCTCAAACTCCTCTTGGTATTTCAAGAGATGACTGCTTGATACTTATGCAAATTGTCAGCTTTAGCCAGTGGTATAGCCAGATGTTCTCATGAGAGGAGGGGTAGGTCACAGGTATGGGTCACAGGGAGATCCCCCATCATTTCACAGGGTGTTCTACAATTTAAGCAAGTGCTTTAAATGTGCATGTGCAATTTTTCCCTCTAGAGTTTCCCCAAGTGTGTGTGTGTTTTTTTTTTTTTTGGGGGGGGGGGGGGAGGGGTTCAAATGATCTTTACGTCATAGATCTTACACCTGCACATCACCTTGGCTTCTCTTCTCCCCACTTATCACTGCATGTTCAGCACTAAAACATTTAATGACAGCCAAAGTTTCTGTGTAATATGATTGATGATGGCAGAGCGTATGTTACACTATACAGTTTCATGTTCATGAATGGTTTCCATTCTCAATTTCTTCAAACCTTTTAGGATAGAACATTTTGACATTTACTCCCAGGGAAATATGGGCTGGATAATGTTTCGTAAATACCAGTGTCCCTTTCATGGATAACATATGGAATAATAACAAAACATCCATCAATCTTCTCCAAGTTTTCAGAGATGATTCAGAAGGGACCTTTATGATCTTTCAAGTGATATCAACACTCATTCTCTACTAGACATGTTAATAGCACGTATAAGTTACCATATCTGATAACATATTGCAAATTGTTCTAAGTCAGCCATTTTAAATGGTTTCTATGACTAACTGCAAAGGGTTACAGCAGAGGATAAACAGCTACTGGTAAAAATTCTTATGCTTTACAACTGTATAGATACCAATAGCAATATCTTAACTCTTAATGCTGCACATGCAAAATTTAACAAATCCCTGATTTTTCAAGTTTACATCCAGAACAATTTTACCATTTCTGACTGCTTGCAGTGGTATCTTCATTGTTCTAATGTTCTTACATCCTTTTCAAAGGGAAAGTTTTGTCTAGAATCATTTAATTTTTGAGCACATTTGTTAGGAAGTTATTCAGTGTTAATATGATGGTAGACTTCTCGTACAAACCACCTTTAATGGTTCTGTCTGTTGAAGTCTGTCTTGTACTAGTATTCCCACTAGGAAATGAATTCAGGTCAGATACCCTCATCCATTATTTTGGACAGGAATTGTCTTATTTGAGAGGGGATTGTTCTAAAATTTGGATTCTTCAGGATATATAACTAAATGAAGAAGGGGGAGGAGAAATGGAGGAGGGGGAAGGCAAGGGGAAGGAAAGGGGAAGGGGAAGAAAGTGCCCCAAATTCATTTCCTAGGGTAAACACTGGCAGAGGACAGGATCAAGAGATGAAGCTAGCCATCTCCTTAAGGGGGAAAAGGATGGTATGCTGAATTATGGCCAAATTTCTCCAGCCAAAGTGATAAAACTTCTCTGAATGGCCCACTGTGCTCAAGAAAAATAATTTAAAGGCCAGGGTAAAATATGTCTGCAATATGTGATCTGCCCATAGCAGATATTGAGCAATTTCTTTTAATGATGTACATGCCCTGCAGAAATAGCAGATAGGGTAACTCTGGTAAAAGGTTAGCCTACGTAGCGCCTCTGTGGCTGCCGCCCCTTTTGTAGGCTGCCGCCCCTCAGAGCCTGCCGGCGATAGCCATAAATTCCTTTCACTGAGCCTCAAAGTTGACGAACTTAATATTCATGAGCATGAACGGCAATTGGTCCATTCCTGAGGTAGGCGGTGCTCAATGACTCGGATCTTTGCAACGCTACGTTGACCACAATTTCGTTTAAACCAAAATACATTTCGTCCGTTAAAGCTTCTAATTTAGATGAAAGTCTTGATCATGGACAATCTCCTACAAACAATGACAACTGATATCAAAGATTTCGTTTAGAAGTTGACAAATAATCTTCGGTTGAAAGATATCGAACAGTCTTTTCCCGTGGCTGAGTGGTAGGTTGTTAGTAATTAGTTGAGGAGTCGCTGTACTGTGTGTATGCACACACGGTGCCAGGGAATACCAGGATTGTGTGGAGTTGCATTGACCACTGTGACTCTACGTACTGTTGCTTCATCCAATCACCTTAGAGCTATGTAAATGAAGTTTGCGTTGGATTTCTACGCAGATGAAAGGAATTTGTTTCCAAAGCCTGCGGACGTTTGTTTTTTCGCAGTGATGAGCTGAACGAAAAAACTTCGTCCGCTCCGCGGGGTAGTAAAAGGTGGGAAAAGCTCTTGACTTGCTTCCAAATAAAATTTTCCCAAATGATTCTACCCAAGGCAAGAAGGAGACAAAACTTCCCCTGTGCAATGGATTAGAGAACAATGAAGTAATCCCTCCAGATGTGAAGCCAATAAAGTATTCTCCCATAGAATGAGGAAGACAAGTGTCTGTTTCAACATTCTCTTTAGTTTACTATCAGGTTTCCCAGACTTATTTAGAACACACTCCTTTTCACATTGATATTCAAGAAACAGTAGGATTACCACTCCCTGAGTCACAAAACTTAATTGAGTACTCAACTGGAAAGTACTTTTCTAATAGACACAGAAAACATAAAAAGAGATGCAGAGAGGTGAACACTAAGAGAAAACCCAACCTCTCAATGAGACAAAGATGGGGACCAAGAGGTATATTCTCCCCAGAATAAAAGGAACCTTTCCAAGCAATTCATTTTAGAACAAAAAAAAACACAAAAAAGAGAACATTTCAAGTGATTCAATCTCCATGTGTGGATATTCTTGCATGGTAGAAAGGGTCCAAGGACTCACGCTATGAAGGGGTGAGAGTGATTTTGAGAACTGAGAATGGTAGAAAATTGCTTCAAAAGACAAAAATCTTAAGAGGAAGGAAAGATACCTAGAAAGTGAAATTATGGACTACTATGAGTCATCAGTTAGACCATCACACCTGCACAGTTGACAAAATTTTAGTCCCATGTTTTATTATCAGTTGTAAATATTACTTGACTTATATCTGAAATACTTTCAGTTTCCTGCAAGTGCTTAAAAGAAAGTAGGCTTTAATATCTGTGGCTATGAACATTTACTTTCTTTTAGAGGAAACGCCAAGCTTCTCATCCACATGCACTGTATACTACAGAGGTTTACTCCGCTGATGATTAAACTCTGAATTATTACACACAATATGAGAGGAGAGAAGATGTTATAAGTCACACTGCATTCATGAACAGAACGTGGCCATTAAGCATGAAGGATCATTAGTACACAGGTGCCCCTGATCAAAAGTTATAACATGTTTGCCTCCTGTCTTTTTGATTTGCAAAGCTTTTATCTGGATAAAATTCCTGACTGTTTCAGAGTCATTTGTCTGATTCAGTCAACTGAAAATATTACAGAGCTACTACTACACTCTGCACAGTCGTAGACTCAAAGTCATATATGCAGAAAGTTTAAGTATGCTTTACCATTCCTACTATACCTTAAAGGGAAATATTGCGTTTAAAATGCACCAGCATAACATGCAAAGAAAATACCTTAAATCATTGTTAAACAGTTCAGTCTTACCAATAAACTCTAGCAATATCTTTATCTCCTCAAAGTATTATGCATTACAAAAATAATGGATGTTGCATCATTTGAATTTTTGAAAGTTTGGGTGAACAAATTACTTTTGTGCAACAAATAACCCAATTTCTTCCTGTGAGAGCCTTATTTCTTGAAAAGAAAGCTACTGTACCATCTTACTTTGAATTGTCTATCACTCTGTATCTATAAATATTGGTTTAAAAAACATGAAAATTTTATGTAAAAAAAAACGCAATATTTCCCTTTAAAATGTAGGCAAACTGTAACTTTAAAACTACTGGTTTATTTTTAGAATCTTTTTCACATCTTAACACTTACTCTCTATTGAATTGAGGTGCTTCACATTGACTCACATGTCCCTATCACCTTTCAGGGCCCTCTGTTTTATTAAGGGAGGCCAGCAAAGAAACATTCTTTAGAGGTAGATTTTTGCTCTTAGCCCTCCAAAGGGTCCAATTTTCTTAGCTCATAGACTGGAGGAGTGGTCTTGTCCTTTTCAAAGACACTTGTGGGGATTACAATAGTTCAGAATATGTTAAGCACACCTTCAGGCCGAAAGCACCGTTACTTGCAAAAACATTTGAATGCATAATAAGGAGAACAAAAGGGTCACTCCAGTCTCATTGCAAAACTTATGTTCCTTAAGGCAGAAAATATCTCTTTCGTTTTGTAGCTTGCATTTTCTTTTCTTTATTCTAAAAGCTCAGGCCAAGCTAAGAAAACTTCTTTTGGTTGTGAAAATAGGAACTAGAGTGTGAGGTCAGTTCATAAGGAATACGGAATCAATCAACAAAATGGCTGCATGAACATTCAAAATGCTGAAACTGTAAATAACTTCCACAGAAGTTCTTAATTATGGAGGCACTGAAGGTTTCTGCATCCGAAACAACTGGGCTGACATGTGCCACAACCAAACACTACCTAGTTTACTAAAAAAATATTTACAAAGGGGAAAATAAATGTGATGGGACATATTCTAACTATTCCATGGCAAAGTGAATCAATAAAAACAAGACATATTCATATATTCTATTTCCATACTGTATGGACTTGCTACCACCGATTTCTTATTCTTCTGCCCTGAGAGACTGGGTGGAGCATCTTCCATACTGAAGGTGGCAAAAAAGAAAATGTCCTTTACACATGGCATACAAGCCATGACATTTGATTGCTTCTCCTACACTACCAGGTCTGAATGAGGGGGTCACCTCTGGATATTTTTTGCATCATAGATATAAATGAGAGATGAAAATTTTGAATCAATCTCTTAGATTTAAAAAGACTGCGGACACTTTCTCTGGGAGAAATATTATATTCTCAATCACAAACTTATCCCCCACAAGATCTTTTAATCATCACAGTATTCAGCTGGGGGATTACTCATGGTAAACTACTACTCAGTTGGGACAGTTGGGATGCCACAAACCTACTTTTCACTTTGAGAACTGAAACCTTCCATTATGGGTGGTCTTTGCAAAAAGTTGTGATCTCTCAGTAACTTCTTGCATCAAAGTTTAACAGTTAAGTAACTACTTCCATAGTACAAGATTTAGACACTGCAGAGTCCGGTCCAAGTTACAACCATTTTACTACCAAGCATCTCTACTTTCAGGCACTGCTCACTCCCCCAATGATCACATGACTGGCAGAGACATTTCTCACAAATTGTGCAGATACGTGAATACAACCAGTAATGGTAATTTGTAAACATGACGTGTAACTGAAAGGAGACTTGCTCCCCCAATAATACACCTTTTGTCAATGGATAATGGATTTAGTGTACTTTTTTTCTTTCACTTTAATCCTAGTTTCTGGCCAAGCAAGTACACCCTTACTTAAAGCAGATCACCCTGCCTACACCTCTGCCTAATGATGCAAGTAAAAGTGATTTAATTTTGTAGGAATAAAAGGTAGGAATGTCAAGGAAAGAAATTCAGTGGTCAGCTTGTTATGACTAAGTGTTGTACCAATGTTATGAGAATCTGATATTACTGACGCAGATATTTCAATTTTCAATATCAGCTGATACCAATCCAGTACTGATATTTGAGAAATGGGCATGTACTGTAGACCAGGAGTGCCCCCCAACCACTCGATAGCGGTCCACTGGTAGAACACGGACTGATCCCAAGTCAACCGCGAGGGGTGTAGGAAAAAAATGAAAAAAATAAAGTTTTGCATGTGTAACTGTATGACAGTTTATGTTCTGTGAGTGATCTTGGGAGGTTGGCTACTTGAAAAGTAGATTTTGGGTCAAGAAAGGTTGGGCACCCGTGCTGTAGACTAAGTCGTAGGCTAGAAACTACTCTTTGGGTCTTTTTTATGAAGTCATACATTGGGATATACCATCAACATACTAAAATAACTTACCATTAGGTACAGTGCTGGCATTTTAACTAATTATTACCGATACCCATGCAAGACAAAAATGGGGAATATTGGCCGATATCCATGTTGACTATAAAATTGTTCTAGCACTATAGTTATAACTGCAGCAGAATGGGCCAATCACTCTATGGGCCTGTTTCTTGTAAAAGAAATTACAATAATCACTAAAATTGGGCATTTGGGATAACTTTTTAAAAACTGCTACTGTACCACTATTTCTCAAACACCTGCAAATCATTGGTTTTTGTGGTGATTGTCAATAGCTTTTTCACTACAAATGAGCCAGGGTCAACTCGTGCTGCAAGCTTATTGGCAAAAACCAAAAAATAGCACTTAAGTGCATGACTTGCACCAGAAACACTCAAGGGATAGGGGCTAATAAGTAACATTTTCCTCTTCATCAGAGAATTAGCATAAAAAAGACCATAACCCTCTGGAAAATATGCCTTATCTCTCCCTCTTTTTGTTTTTTATGTCAATGATCTAAATCCCCCTTTTTAAACGATCTGATGTTGCAAAAAGTTTGCTTGGAAAAGAGGCAAGTGTGTTGAATAGCTATGATTGTACAAACCAATAATTAATAACCAACAAATGGGAAATGAAACTTGCTGAAACTTTTTATCCACCTAATTCAAGTGGCAGGTTTATTAACATCTTTTAATAATTAAGTGCCACTTGAAGTTTATTATTCACATCCTAATGGATTCATTATGACAAAGCATACTGCATGTATCAATTACTAGACAATAGACACTTCACAGGGAAGTAGTTTGTCAAATAGCAACTCCCCAGTTTGTCTAGGTCCAAATATTGCACAATTCACAGTCCACACGATACAACGGTCAAGACTTGATTCAAATGATGCAGTTGTGACAAACCTGACATGACTTCCCTTCATTTCCCCACCACTATATTCAAGAAGCCTTTCAGTTTAATTTACAGACCACCAGGTTGAGTATATATATTGTGAAAACGGAAGTTTGTCAAAAAGGGTGATGGTCAAGTTGACAAAAGAACACACCCTGTCCACAACAAAATCAAGAAAACGTAATCGAAAGTGGGTAAATCAACTTACATACATGTATCTATTAAAGCTAGAGACCACTGCCAATTCCCCCATCCCACCCTTTGACAACCCCCAGTATCCCTCCCCTTAAGGATACCTCAGAATGGAGTGGCAACTATGGCTAAAGCCTTAAAGAGGGATTTGCATCACTCCAAGTATGACTTTTACTTGGTGGTAAGCCCCACCCATAATTGTCTTTACTGCTTCTCCTTGTGCAGACACAAACATAGTTCACTGCTCAAGGCCACATCCTGGTGAGCACAAAAGACCCCGTGTGTAATCAAAACATTCTCTGTGCATGTTGTGTAATATGAGCTGCTCTGCATCTTTTGAATTTTGTAAACTCTGATGTCAATCAAAAAGTAGTCACCAACTGAGACTTTTGCTTACCCCCAACTAAAAGTCATACTTGGGGTGATGCAAATCTGTCTTTAAGTGAACTCATCCTTACGTTTCTTGTCTGACATGACTGGTGCATAATTTTTTGGTCATGGTTAATGTTTTGGTTGCACTATAAGTACATTCATCACAGGTATTACCACATGCAGTCACTACTAGGAACATGTAAAAGATGAACAAACACCCACCCAGACTGCACATTACCATACTGCCTCCATTATTGTAACCAACCGTTAACTACTTAGCTTGCATAACTTACAATAAGTGGTAGGTCTAGTACTCACAAAATGACCTCCTCAAAACCCAGCAGCTGCAGCTAGTAATAAAATTTATTGAGGAAGCAAATTTTCTACACTTAACCATTCCTTTGAATGAAAGTCAATTTAAACCCAGGTTTCAGATATACAAAAGTAAATTAACTTTTCAATTCTTCAAAACCAAACTTAATTGAGTAAATTTTCTTTTCTTGAAGTTCTATTGGGAGGCCGCTTTTGTAGTTTGGACTCAGGTCAAGTAGCATATCAATATAATCTCCAAACCCCAGGACAAACAAGTGCTTTTTCAGAAATAATCCGTTAGGTTGTTTATAGAAGAAGGTATCACACTAACTCTCAACAACCGATAAAACTGGCACCTTGGAAATATTTAATGAACTTTTTTATCATTTTCATCCTTCGCTGTGTCCTTTACTGCCGTTCAAACCAATTGACTTCTATCTATGAGTCAACTCTCATGCTAGATGCTTTGGTATGGTGCTGAATAATTATCCCAATTCCATAGAGTTTGGTGGTATCAAAAGTCTTGTTGCCATGACAACTATTCATCAGGAATGGTCATCCAATCCAGTAACCTCCTTGACTTCTGCATATGTTGTACTTTTCATTGAGACTGATGTGAATAGTTCAAAAGGTAAAAGTTTGGAATTCCAGAGGTGCTAATTGCACCCCTGGATCAGGTGAATCTTAAAGTGCACATATGATCCCAAATGAGCAGTTGCCATCTTGTGGCTGATAATTGTGAGTCTCGTTAAGTGTTCTGTCACTACCAGACTTGTCAATGATTTTATTCCAGAACACAGGGTCCATTTATCAAGGCATCTCTTTAAAGATATTGGCTGACATATCAAACAATATACTAACTTCAAAAGATCCCAGGATTGCATAAAAAATGAGTGACATCTTGGAATGAGTTTCACTGCCTTCAGTCTTGGCAATTTATGATTACAATAATCACTAAAATTGGGCATTTGGGATAACTTTTTAAAAACTGCTACTGTACCACTATTTCTCAAACACCTGCAAATCATTGGTTTTTGTGGTGATTGTCAATAGCTTTTTCACTACAAATGAGCCAGGGTCAACTCGTGCTGCAAGCTTATTGGCAAAAACCAAAAAATAGCACTTAAGTGCATGACTTGCACCAGAAACACTCAAGGGATAGGGGCTAATAAGTAACATTTTCCTCTTCATCAGAGAATTAGCATAAAAAAGACCATAACCCTCTGGAAAATATGCCTTATCTCTCCCTCTTTTTGTTTTTTATGTCAATGATCTAAATCCCCCTTTTTAAACGATCTGATGTTGCAAAAAGTTTGCTTGGAAAAGAGGCAAGTGTGTTGAATAGCTATGATTGTACAAACCAATAATTAATAACCAACAAATGGGAAATGAAACTTGCTGAAACTTTTTATCCACCTAATTCAAGTGGCAGGTTTATTAACATCTTCTAATAATTAAGTCCCACTTGAAGTTTATTATTCACATCCTAATGGATTCATTATGACAAAGCATACTGCATGTATCAATTACTAGACAATAGACACTTCACAGGGAAGTAGTTTGTCAAATAGCAACTCCCCAGTTTGTCTAGGTCCAAATATTGCACAATTCACAGTCCACACGATACAACGGTCAAGATTTGATTCAAATGATGCAGTTGTGACAAACCTGACATGACTTCCCTTCATTTCCCCACCAATATATTCAAGAAGCCTTTCAGTTTAATTTACAGACCACCAGGTTGAGTATATATATATATTGTGAAAATGGAAGTGTGTCAAAAAGGGTGATGGTCAAGTTGACAAAAGAACACGCCCTGTCCACAACAAAATCAAGAAAATGTAATCGAAAGTGGGTAAATCAACTTACATACATGTATCTATTAAAGCTAGAGACCACTGCCAATTCCCCCATCCCACCCTTTGACAACCCCAAGTATCCCTCCCCTTAAGGATACCTCAGAATGGAGTGGCAACTATGGCTAAAGCCTTAAAGAGGGATTTGCATCACTCCAAGTATGACTTTTACTTGGTGGTAAGCCCCGCCCATAATTGTCTTTACTGCTTCTCCTTGTGCAGACACAAACATAGTTCACTGCTCAAGGCCACATCCTGGTGAGCACAAAAGACCCCGTGTGTAATCAAAACATTCTCTGTGCATGTTGTGTAATATGAGCTGCTCTGCATCTTTTGAATTTTGTAAACTCTGATGTCAATCAAAAAGTAGTCACCAACTGAGACTTTTGCTTACCCCCAACTAAAAGTCATACTTGGGGTGATGCAAATCTGTCTTTAAGTGAACCCATCCTTACGTTTCTTGTCTGACATGACTGGTGCATAATTTTTTGGTCATGGTTAATGTTTTGGTTGCACTATAAGTACATTCATCACAGGTATTACCACATGCAGTCACTACTAGGAACATGTAAAAGATGAACAAACACCCACCCAGACTGCACATTACCATACTGCCTCCATTATTGTAACCAACCGTTAACTACTTAGCTTGCATAACTTACAATAAGTGGTAGGTCTAGTACTCACAAAATGACCTCCTCAAAACCCAGCAGCTGCAGCTAGTAATAAAATTTATTGAGGAAGCAAATTTTCTACACTTAACCATTCCTTTGAATGAAAGTCAATTTAAACCCAGGTTTCAGATATACAAAAGTAAATTAACTTTTCAATTCTTCAAAACCAAACTTAATTGAGTAAATTTTCTTTTCTTGAAGTTCTATTGGGAGGCCGCTTTTGTAGTTTGGACTCAGGTCAAGTAGCATATCAATATAATCTCCAAACCCCAGGACAAACAAGTGCTTTTTCAGAAATAATCCGTTAGGTTGTTTATAGAAGAAGGTATCACACTAACTCTCAACAACCGATAAAACTGGCACCTTGGAAATATTTAATGAACTTTTTTATCATTTTCATCCTTCGCTGTGTCCTTTACTGCCGTTCAAACCAATTGACTTCTATCTATGAGTCAACTCTCATGCTAGATGCTTTGGTATGGTGCTGAATAATTATCCCAATTCCATAGAGTTTGGTGGTATCAAAAGTCTTGTTGCCATGACAACTATTCATCAGGAATGGTCATCCAATCCAGTAACCTCCTTGACTTCTGCATATGTTGTACTTTTCATTGAGACTGATGTGAATAGTTCAAAAGGTAAAAGTTTGGAATTCCAGAGGTGCTAATTGCACCCCTGGATCAGGTGAATCTTAAAGTGCACATATGATCCCAAATGAGCAGTTGCCATCTTGTGGCTGATAATTGTGAGTCTCGTTAAGTGTTCTGTCACTACCAGACTTGTCAATGATTTTATTCCAGAACACAGGGTCCATTTATCAAGGCATCTCTTTAAAGATATTGGCTGACATATCAAACAATATACTAACTTCAAAAGATCCCAGGATTGCATAAAAAATGAGTGACATCTTGGAATGAGTTTCACTGCCTTCAGTCTTGGCAATTTATGATTTGACTGGCTGCACAAAACAAATCTTTAATGAAGTAAAACATTTCTACATCTGAGGAATTCCTGGAATGCTCACAAAAAGACGCTTAAAATTCTCATTGTCACATTAGATTAGATATCAAACATAGTCCTAAAGGATATTTTCCAGACTTTGTAACCAGATCATTTAAGAAATATTTGTAAAGAAACGTTCTTGCATTTTTTGACAAAAATTTGTTCAGGTTTAACAGCTTCTCAAAATTAAGGCACAAGCATAGGGGATCTAATCCTCTCACAGGACTGAAAGACCAGAAATTCTGAGAAACATCATAGATGATAGCCCTGAGATACATAATGACCTGATGAAGCCTGCTAACGAAGTTTTGTTAATATTTTTAAGAAGTTTTAGTCTTGACAGGGGAACTTCAGAAGTGACATATTTCTAAAACCAATCCTACTATAATGGATGCTTAATGCATTTTAGCAATCAATCACATTTGTAGCAGCCTATAAAATAAATAGCTTACCCTCTAAAAAAAGCCACAAGAGTGTCAGTAAATGACCTGAAAGTACCCCATGGGAGTTCATGGAAAGGTGAAGTTAAGATTCCTAAATCTAAAGCAAAACTGATAGTGAATAGAAGGCAAGGAGAGGTGATACAGCTTCCAATACTGCTGTTTTACCCTGAAAATTGATCAATGGATTAAACTGACCACAAACATCTTCTAGGCAAAAGAGGTTCACAAACAGTAAAGTTTGTCTTACTTTTTGTGTCAAATGTATGATAAAAACCAGTTTATTGTACAAGCATTGTAATGAAAACAAACATGACCATGGCAACTGGATGCCACACATAATTTACCACTGTAAGCATGTAAGTACTACCTCCAAGGTTGTACTTCCATGCTGTAAGTAGTGTCGTGCCAATATTACCAGTCATCAATATGACCGATACTGATATTTCCACTCACAATATCGGCCAATACTGATCCGATACCGATATTTTAGAAATGAGCTTAACTGTGCACAAAACCACTAGTTATAGGCTATGGTACACAACCTGTGCTTTCTATGCATGCACATAGGCCTACTCCTTGAGCATATCTCAGATAGGTAATATGCTGCATTGTTGTTTAGCATGACTTAACAACAACAATGGCTAAAACTGTAATATCAAGGAACGTACTTCTCAATTCTTACCACTTACACCCTAAATATGATATATTTTGGTAAAATTATCTTTTACCACTGTTACGAATTTGGGACCTCAATTTACAATTCATGACGTGAACAATGAGTGTAGGCCTCAGTAAAAAGTTGCACACAGTACCAGTGCTGAAGGATAATTCGCACAGCGAATCATTTCCATGCTGTGCAGAAATATAGTTCAGTAGTAACTGACAGCATGCATGGTACAGCACTGTGTGTTGAAGTGTTGAATACATGGCAACTAGCACGCAAGCTTGCCTTTACTACAGGAGTCAAATGTAGTATAGAAGTATAGGCCTAGCAGCTATAAAACTTGATGAGTAATAGGGTCTAGTCTGGAGGACAAATAAAAGTCTACTTGTGATTTAGTTGAGATGACAAAATGCAGAGAGTGATAAGCAGTAAAATATTGAGAGTAAAATGAAAAGAAGTAAACAAAGAGGAAAAATATCGGTTACATAGTATCGGCATTTCGGACAGATTTTACAGATATTGGACAAAAATGATGAATATCAGCCTATACTGGGAGTGAATACCATTATCAGTTCAACACTAATCACAAGTGTTGGTTGAGCAGCAGGTAAATGTTATCAAATGCTGATTTGTGCAAAAAAATTATTATTATATATTTTTTTTCAAACAATTAACACAAATGGGCCCTCAGCTACTCAACAACAGATCAGAAGAGTCTCCCCTCTCCCCAAACATGTGACAAAATAAAACAATATGGGAATGAAAATCTTTCTTTGAATCTTAGAATAATTTCCAACAAAACTTGACAGACTTTGAAACAGTACTACCTACATATTGATACAGCATAAGACCTATATTTAAAAGGAAATTATACTGTCCTTAATTTAACAACAAACTGTTAACAAAAAGTATGACACACAGCAATCAAAAACACATTCAGTACCACTCATGAATGCACATAGAAGTATGCAAAAGAATGAGACTGCAGAATTTTGCAGCCCTGATGACATTTACTGGGCACAACGGCATCCAATTGATTCATAACGGTACAGTCATTTTCACACATCTCCATAAAACTCTGTGGTAAATAATTAAGTCATTAATCACAGGTTTTTTTATTATTGCCTTGGTTTTTGCTTTTTGTTATGTTCATTGAGAAAGTAATTCATTGAAAATCATATTTTTCATTACTTACAACTAGTATCTAACTGGAATTTACCAAGTGTATTTGGTTATAGTATATTGGTCAATACTCTTGAACCAAAAGTGATGCACATTTAAAATTTTTGGAGATTCTGCACAAAGCACTGTCCTATCAATACAGAACATGGGCCAAAGTCAGAAAACAAAAACAAAGTAGCTCCGAAAAGTTGACACAGTACAGAATAGCTCCATTTGTTACTGAACTTGCCCTAAATTCCAACACTTTATGGTATTAAAGATAGGACTAGGAGACCATTAATTTTGAACTGCCTGTGATTTACTACTCCTGAACACAGAGACTGTCATTCACATGACGGTACAGAACTACACCACACACCTATAAAATTAAATGCCAACTCAACATTTCACTCACAGTTGCATCTACATACTGTAAACATTAAATTGGAGTCATAAAATGGGAAGTAATGGGTAGAAGAAAATTTGAAATGAACGGTTCGTTTACCTGAACATTAGAATGGATTTATCACTTTCATTATGTCCGGATGACTGTATTTGTCTCCCACTATGGCTCTACTATTAGCCTGCATAGCAGATTTCTCTGGCTTCTGCCACAACAGGCTACCACCCCTCCAAGCCTGCCAGCAATTTAGTCCATTATTTTTTCTGAGCCCCAAAGATGTGGTACTTAAAATTAATAAACAGGGATTTCGCTTGAAACTCAAAAGGGTGGGGGGGGGGGGGTGATGGTAGTAATGATGTAATAAATAGCCAAATATCTTGTAGGTATGTAAATGAAGTTTTCATCAATTTTCTGATACAAAAGGTAACTTTTTGTTTCTAACCCCTCTAGACTTTGGTTTCATATTACCCAACTGATAAGCTTCATCCACAGATGCAGACTACTCTACCGCATGCTTTACAAACACTGAGTAAGGCCAAAAGAGACAATGCAAAGGCACATATATTCAGTTATTCATGACTAAATTGTTTGCACACTGTCCACATACATAAAAGTGATTTCTAGAAGGAAAAAAAAATAAAAAAATGGGACACATTTTACCTCTTTCTCCACACAGATAGTTGAATAGACACTAATCTACATATTAAAATGTAATCTTTTTGGCCTTGGGTGACTCATTCCTACCATGAAAAATTTTGCAGGTTAACCAAGGTCACTTGCAGAGGACCACCATTTTGTTTTGTGGACCAGGGGTTGTTCAACACTAACACTGAAGTAACATTAAGCATCAGGTACAATTACCAAAAATCTCACTGGTTTTCCTGCCTTCATTTAGAAATTTAAAAGAAAACAATTTTCCTTTTTTTTTTTTCTTGACCATGTTTTGTTCTATTAACGCACATTGAATTTATTATCAGATAGGCTGTTGCTAAACTAAAATCAAGAACTGCTTTAAAATTCTATTAAACATGGCTCACACTCCAAGAACAAGCCAACCCTCTATTTCTTACAGCCTATGCATGTCACACTACCCTATTAAGCGTTCATCATGTAATTTATTTATTACACCATCAAATTTAATACATAGCTACAGTATACTGATCTTCCCAGGGGAAGCTTGAGCAACCTTTTACATCAAGAAGTGTGATTTAAGAGATACACATGCCTGTCCTTGAAGTTATTTTTAAATGAGAAGAAAAAAGAAGGGAAAATATCTAAAGCAACTAGTCGTATAATAGTTGGGGAGATTCGCAGACAGCACCAAAAACATTTTTACTATCACCCTACGTGTGCCCCTTATGTGTATACGCTCTCTACTCATGACGACTCTAGTTTCCTCAATAACTCTTGTTCCCTGATGTTGTCCAATAAATCAGCATTCTAACCAAGGCTTAAGCCAGAGAGCAGTCCAGGAGTCATTTGGACTCCCAGAATTTTGGATTGCCCCATATATATATTACATTTTAACACACAAACTTCACTAGAATATACTGTTTGGACTCCCTGATCTCACCATGCTGGCTAAAGCCCTGATTCTAACTCATCTGAATCTAAATGAAGGCTTTCCTTTACCTCAGCTTAAAGTTTCTTCTCTTCTCCCAACTTGCTTTCTTGCTCATTATTTAATAGATTCTAACTCTGAACCAACTTGTACAGTGCTGTACTAGCATAATTCCCTGCACGGAGAATCCAAACAAAGCTGAACAACAATGTAAACAGTGGGCCCTTTCTGTAAAAGTTGCCACTTGTTACAGCTGGGAAATTAAGGAGACTGGAACCTATTTTCTTTTAAGCTGGAGACAATTCCTTATCCAAGGAGAAGAAATCCAGGCATGTATGGAGGACATAAATCTACATATGCCAAGGTTTACTGCAAGCCAAGCCACAAGAGTACATTTCTTTGCTACTAAAGACTAAATAACAGTTTCTGGTGGCCAGGCAGGGTTGCAAACTAATGTTTTTTTTTCAATCTCCTTTTTCCATTTTATTGATCTCACAAAAGCAGCAAATGGCAAAGCTGCACCATGATGGAAGGTGGGAAGGTATTAGCTTACTGCGTTTATTGGCATATGAGGCCGGGAGGGAGAAGGGGGGAGGGGAAAGAATAATGTTTACTTCAAGGTAAAGAATGCCTTCCTCAGGAGACTGGCACTTTATTTTACGGCTTTATTTATGGCCAAAAGTCATGTCATAGAGTTGTTTGCCAATCAGGGAAAATTTACAGGCAAACACCTCCCCCTCACCATATCCCCAACCCTTCCTCACACGAAATGTCTACCCACAATGTTTCCAGTGGCCTTATATCTGCCTGCCCTTTTATCTCAATGGATGCAACAAAGTAATTTTTATTCTCTCCCTTTCAAATTTTTCAACTCTGACAACTATTCCACTGTAGTTTGGACTCTGTTAATGGGGAAATACTTTCACACATCACTACATAACCCATAAATCTTTTTATTTATTTTTTTTTTCCATTCACAGTACACATAGTAGCAAATGGAACACAATGCTTCATATTACTTAGTTCAGCCTGCCTACTATATTGTATCAAGGAGGCAATATATATGGACCAGCCTAACATACAATTTCAATTACCAACTATAGCACTGCAATTTACATCATTTCTATGACCCTGCAACACACAACTTCTCCAATTTCCTACTTTCATTAACAAGTACAGAATATACTGTACAAATCTGAGCTTTAGTTCCCTTAAAACTTGCATTAAGTCCCATTCCCTACCCACGCAAATAAAATTATGCATGCACTAAGTAAAAGCAAGCAGAAGCTGATCACAACAAAGAGTTGCTAAATTCAATCATTAATTTGGCTGGCTAATGAACGAATAAAAGGAGTGCACAAAGAGATCCATCTACTAATTGCCCTAAGTGTCCTCATGCTGTTAATGAGAACAGTATTAATGGCATGCCACTAGGAGCACAGGAATTCTGCTTGTAGCCAGCCACCCCAAATTCTGCTAGTGAGAATGCAGTTCAAGAATCCTGCAAAGCAGAACTGGTTTGATCAAACATCATGGTCACCACTATGCCCACAATGATTAAGAGATGGATCATAGGCCAGCTATGCAGGCCAGGAGGAAAAGGGACAAATCAGTGACCGAAAGAAGCCTGGAATCAATAGAGCTCTACAGTGGAAGAACTATTCAGCAGTTATTCAGTATTGATTGGAGATGGTGATAAAAGGATTCAGGTTTGGAGATGAAAAGATCTAAATAATTAGATGATGAAGAGAGTGATTTCGATGGCTGGTGAAAAAGCAAATACCTATTGACTGTCACATACTGACACCTTACCTTTATCTAATACGGACAGGTCTCAGGTGGCAGACATAACGGATTGGTGGCAAAGATGTGGCGGGATTCCCGCCATATATGACAAGGACTGCAGATAACACCCCTCTTTATACCTCTACTGTGAACTTGTATGGCTTGTGATAACTGTGGGTTATATGCTGCCTATTGTGGCTATTTCAAAGGGACTGTTAGAGTAAGCACAACAAAAGGTGAACCTAATTCAATGAAAGATATTTCCACCACATTTCCAGCATTGCATGGCATCTGCATTGATTCCTTGAATTGCACAGTGACTGCATGTAACTGTAGTTGAAACTTATAGACCTTATTATGAACTGATGTCACACAATGTCATTTCAGAGAGCAATGAAGCACACTGAACACACAATGCGGACTTCGCATGCATGGGTAGTAGACTAACGCTCATGTCCAATGGGTTAACATGAATCAGCTTACCTGTGTTCATTGACCAGTGTAAGACTAGTTGGAATAATATGCATTTACCTCTGCCCAAGGGCACAATTTCTGTTGTGAAAATCCATGTGCAATGAGGTCTATACTAACCATTGTAACCAATACAAACCATTATGTAAACATTGTTCTTTCAATAATAATGCACAGAACCCTAAACATGCCTTTAGAAAAGTTCTAGAAGAGGTAAGGTGAGAAAAATGAGGACAGCATGGGCCACTCCTATGATACAGCATAGCTATTTCAGAAACTTCATGCTTTAAGTCATCTTTGTCTGGTGTCTAAGGCAGAACAATGACAACCCTCCCTAAACACAAACGATTCAAGTAAGAGTGTATGTCTTTCAAGCACACCCTCTTTAACTGGGCAGTCCACACAAAGTTCATCTCTGGTCAAAGTTGAAGCAGCGACCATTCTCAAAGGAGTCTGAAAGTTAAAACAACCCCTGAGGAATTCTCTTGCCATAGTATATACCACAGATATTAAAACAGCAACCTTTTAATTAGAATGGGGTTATTCAATGATAAATTTGGAAGATGCAATCTTGTAATCTGTAGAGACTGTTCACAGAATGGTTTGAAATCAAATCAATTCCAAGGTATTCTAATTCAATTACTTTGCAGATGAAATATAGATAAATTAACTCAATAATCTATTACAGTCCGATGCTATATTTAGATTAAACTGCATGTACTGTCAGGATGCATCTCCACCCACTTTCTCTTTTATTGAGAATCATCTGTTGAATGCAACAACAGGAACAAGAAGAGACAATATAATGTTTAAGCTTGGAATAAATGACACTAGATTAACAACCCTCCCCTGTTCCAAGTAATGCCATATCCCTTCAGTGGTTCACATGACTCCAAGGTGTTTTAGCCAATATGCCAGCAACAAACATGCATACAGTATAAAGCTAGGCGCAAATCTTAGGTTTTAACACTTCCATTCGCAGCTATGTAATTTTGTGACAATTCTCTGTCATAGCCACAGTGTTCTAATCACTGAACTAAACCTGAACGAATGGTGAAGACCCTGTAGCAAAGAGTACACCTGGTACAGAATGTTTACAATATAGAGATGTTATCAAGATAATCTTTGGTATCAGTCACAGTACTGTTTGAGCAATGTTGCATTTCTTTACATAACCAACATGTCATGAAGGAGTATACAAATAAAAGTTGTCAAATTAATATTTGCTGTGACCTCCTTACCTATTGTTTCTCTGTTCTGTAGTGTATTAAAGAGATATACTTCAACAAGTATCTGGAAGCACAGGCCATGTCTTCAACATTTAAAATTTTTAAGTAAACATTGCATAGGTTACACTGTAAGGTTTTAATACGGTAAGTAAGTGAAAACCTAACAACCATCTATGAGTCTCAAACTTAGAGTGAAGAATGACTTGAAACAGAGGATTCTTTGCCTACACACTTGGTTGTGACATTTATAATGAGTCTTTCCTTAATGTTAACTTCACTGTATATCAGTCTGTACTCTGTCACTTGGTTTGAATTCAGACAAGGTAAACATTTGCTCAATAGCCAAAACATGATATTTTTGGGGAAGGGGAGGGGGTGGTAGAAACAAATGGGATATGGTCAGACAAGGTCTATGCAAGTATGCACTTGTCTCTTGACCAATCATGACTGTCTCTAGTTATGGTTATGACATTAGTTTTAAAAGTATCAATGGAGTGAGTGAGGGGGTATGATTGAATCCTGAAGGGGGTGAAGGGGTGGCTACATATGCTACCTCTTGTTACAGGCCTGTTAGGAGGTATGAACAAAAGTTACACAAACCTCAGTCTGCAAGAATGTGTTGTGTTCATAATGAGAATGCTTAGCATACTGTTCAAACATTTTCTAGTATTTTTTAACATAAACCACTATAAAGTAAACATGAGTCCTGATTAACATTATCTGAATGTTTCTGATTAAAATGGAAAACTTATAAGTCATTTGGGCAAGAAAGAATCATCAAATTTGCTATTAGAATTCACAAGATGGAGGTATCATAATCATGGGGAGACTATACCAAACCACTAAAAACTAATAATCCAATGCACCTATCAATTATGTTTCAAACACGTAGAACAAGGGAAAGAAAACTCAAAACTAATCAGCTACTAAACTTACTCTATTGTCAATTCCGTACAGCAAACTGAAACTTTCTATGAGGTGTAGGCCAATACATCCCTTCCTTGACAGAGTCACCTTAACAAACTGTACATATAGGCCTATATAATGCAGACTGGGTAGTTTGAACAATAACATAGTAAAACTTAATATTCTAGCAGATGAGGACCCTTTCACATGTAAAGACTTTTGACTTTCCCAATTATTTTCATTTCATTATAAGGCTGATTAATCTCCTAACATCTATCCTCAGTGTCTTTTCAAAAGATATACCCTCAATTTTGAAGAAGGAAGGTTAAGCTAAATTTTTGTCCCTTTATTACTGGAATTGTGGGTAATGCTATTGTGCACAACCAGCATTCAAAAGTACAGAATAGTATGACTGACAATCCCCCAATCCCACCCCCCAAAATGCTCTTTTGTCTTGCATCATATGAAAAGCTGAGAATGTAAAAATTTCATGATCAGTGATCAGGAAATTGGATTTTAGTTCTCTTCTGTTGACAGATTCCAAGTTATAGCTATACAACACAGCAATTCCACTTGCTGTATTTGTAATGCCAAAGGTTGGTCCATAATAGCTGACAAGATGACCCTCAAGAATGCAGTTGCTATTAGCTTTTGAACAACTGTCAAGACTGGAGACTGCCCTGCCCTTTTATGTATGTACACACCTGTAGGTAAAAGTCAGGTTTTATGGCATATGGTGGGAGTTGTCTAGCTGGTTGGGATAATAAAGTAAGCCTCTATCAGTGGGTTTTAGTACTGCTACATGGCACTTGAGGCGACAGCTGTCCTGTCACACCTGTAGCATTAGCACCTATAAAACCCAAATCAATATTTGGGCTTTACCCCTTCTTTGTTCTGCATGAGATATTTCACAATTTCTAAGCTCTGGATTGCTGCATTTTTGTTTGAATTCAAAAGGATTATAAATGCCTTTGCAGGTCTAACTTTCCAGATGATACGGGTGGATGATTACAGAGTCAAACAAGGAAAGGTTGTATGCAAGCAGTGCTAGTATACCAACAATTGATGAATATGTCTGTTAAATTAGGTTACAGGATACAAATGACACAGCTTTTCCCTAACTGCCAAATTTATCAAAGCAGATTGGTCTTCCTTTTGTGGTAACCATACTAGTATTGCAATATTTCAAAGGCTGGCACCATCCCATTGTTGCAAGGGGGTTTCCAGCACAAGTTCATAGAAGACTTGTATTAAAGACACATCCTGTGGCCATTTACCAGGAACTACAAACACTGTACATTTTGCATTGACAAAACATAACACCATCATTAACTATAAATATTATATAATTATAATTTCTGAGGCATACATGGGAGGGGATTGGGGGGTGTCAAAGTTCCATGTATTTCTTTACAAACATACTTGCTGACACTCATTTCAGATGAAAAACCATTACTTTTGCCCTTAAAGAAGTTTGGGGGGGGGCAAATAAGTGTATTTTTGCAGATAATTATGAGAAAATGGGCACCCCTTGCTTGTTTAGGACCTCATGAAATAACATAACTTATTATAAACCAAAACATTATGCTACACAATATCTGCATTCAATTAACTGGATTCATTCTAACAAAATAAAATAATTTGTAGAACTATGGCTTATTTCAAATGCCACATTATGATGAACCTTTCAGTAACCCCACCTATTTCTTTACCAAAATGTTACCAACTGTACTTTATGAAGAGTTTTCACTCAAAGGCTTTCAAGTGTTTAAAATACAAAATTATGAGAGCACTCCACATGGTTCTGAAATACACAGACAACTCTGGTGCCTGATCTCTCCACTGTAAATTTCCCAGACACATTTGTCTAAGAGTACCATCAGTTTGAAAAATTGGCTTCTTGTCGATGTTTATTTTGCCTGAGTGGGTTCCTTGTGAGTAGGAAGGATGGTTGGTCTTTGGCTGCGAGTAAATCACTTTACAATACAAGCTACAAAGATCCATTGTTTTGTTACTTAACTGCAGATTTATGACTTCTATTACAATCTGCCTTATGCCTTTTGGTAATTGTAATGTAATAATATGCTGAATTACAGTTGGGTGTGAGGTCTACTAAAAAGTGCACTTAATCAACTGCTTGAATCACACCAATTCAAATGTGAAAGAATAGTCACAATAGTTTTGAAAACTCATTTGAAGATAAATGCAATACATGAATTGAATGGATTCAAGTATGGTACTCATCACAATACACCAGATCAAATCACTAATCATCTCGACATTACTAATTTATTGGAACAATCTATTTGAGACAGGAAAAGGTTAAATAGTTGACTGGTACTTCACAGATTAATTGTAACATATTGCAATAGCTAACCAGTACGCAGTACAAAAAAGTAAGAAGCCGAAACCATAGAAAGTTACTGCTAGGGATATGAGACTGGAGTTTCACTACCATGGTGCTGTTCATTCACAAGTACCAATCAGTTAGCTTTTGCAGAAATATTTCATTTTCATGCTCAAACCACACCCTACCAATTATGATCTCCACCATGCAAGATGGGGGAGTTTGAAGGCCCAGCTTTACCAACACTTTCTGTGTGGCGCCTGGTTTTGATGAGGGCAGGGGGTAGCATGTCTGACTGAAATGCAGCCGTCAGACCATGTCTCTCTAATCATGTGTAATAAGTTGGATGGGGGATGCCCAAGAGACCGAAGGTTCACTAGATCGAAGATTGGCTACACCGAAGATCCCCTTGGATGAAAATCTACTTTGGGTTAGAATTAGGGTTAGGATTCGGGTTTGGCCTACTGATTGAGAAAGGCTTAAGATTTGACTTTGGATTATCCTTGGTCAGGATTAGCGTTTGGGCAAGGATTTGGATTAGGATTAAGTTTAGCATTAGGATCTTCAGTCTAGTAAACCTACTTCGATCTAGCAAACTTTTGGTCTGGTGAACCCTACCCGTAAGGATGTTTGCCTGGACTTCCGAAGTTGCAAGTCTTGGTTGGACCTGTACTTACGGGTATAGAGTCTGTAACACTGCAACTTACGTATCGAATTTCGAGCTATTTTTGACCTTACATTCAACTACCAGTACCACAGACACAAGTGACGTACCCATTCCACCAGCGTATTCCTACAACTTTAATGAAAGTAATCCATCACTGATGGGGTTCAGAGAGACTTCTAGACGAATTTCACGTGCATACGTCTTCAAAGTTGGCTAAGGCCTAGCGAACGATCTAAAAATATCAAAGTTCAAATCGTGCAGACCCTACGCCTTGATGAGAATTAAGATAGTTTTGGTTAGGCCGGGGTCTTACTTCAATTGCACTTTGGTTACAGAATAAAAGTTTCAGAACACCTACCATGCAGTCGACGGCTTCTGTCACGCTTGACGACACGGTCCCACGTATTAGATTTAAATCGACCTCTCGGGTCCCTCAAGCTGAGGGACCGGGCGAGCACTTTGGACATGACTTTGGCCCCGGTGCTGATCAAATTAGCAGACTCTGCAGGCATGTGCGAATCCTCTGAATCCAGGTTTGCACTGAAAATATATATCCGACAACGACCAAAATGTAAACCCGACAGGGTGATAAAACGTCCGCTTAACACTCTAATCCACGGATTTAATTCGTTTTCCAACTTGATAAAATGCACTCGATGTTCCTGAATTCCATGCTAAACTAGCTGGGTATAATTCGGAAGGGCAAAGTCCGAAGTTACAAAATCCTCAAGTACAACCGTAAACCGCAAAGGGAGTATATGTCCACACACACACACAATGGTGTTGACAAGTTCAGCGGAAAACAGTTACTAACACAACGTGCGCTATGCCTCACGAACATTGCATTGTGTGCACGTATAACGTGGATGAAAAGGCGTACACTAACACATGCCGTATATATTTGCACGAACAGGCCATTTGTCAACAAACTATCCCGGGCATCGGATTCACATAAATATTACGCAATTGGCACCCTTATTGGCTTTCACGGCCAACGCCTACGCCGTTCATTGGCTTAAAAAGTTATCGTGATGAATATGTAACAGGTTTTTGTTCTTCCGCCGGTATTTCTCTCTGATTTTTAGCGAGAACGTGGGAACGATCAAAACTGCTCCCGCTGCGAGATAACTTTCGTCAAATTGGGTATGGTGTTGGGGAAGGTCAACTCAGTAATGCAAGTTGCTCGCTTATACCAAGCGCTATGCATAGTTGTTCTTTCTAGTTATCTACTGTCTCAGAGCTACTGACAGTGACTTCGTGATATTTTGAGGCGTACTGCCATGGCCAAGTGACCGTGACTTAGTTCACGTCCCGTACTAGTAAGGACGAAAACAAGCAAAAACTAAACTTTCTTCCACTCATTAAGTTCATGGACTATTCATTTCTTTTGAGGTATTAAATTGGATACAGTTCGTCATTTTTAACGCCTATGGCATGTTTGTTTTGAATATATAGGATGAAGTTTTATAGACATCTGTCACTGTTACAACTTACACAAAGTTTTGCACTGAAAGTACAACACAGACAAGGAAGTGTGTAGTCATCACCGGGGGCCCAAGTCAAAATTTATTTTCATCTGGTATGGTATTTTATTTTATTGCCTGTATAAGTTGACGAGAACAATTTCCAAAAATATCCAAAGTATGCCAAAGATGTTAGTTTTAATAGGTGTGTATTAAAAGTTTGAAAGATCATGCATTACATTTTTCAACCTCATTCATGAGCAATCAACCTGCTTTGTTTTTTTTTTTATGAAATTTCTAAAAATATGAAATAATGATCAAGATTGTAAATCTCCATAAGTTACTATTTCTGCCACTGGAAATTGTTTAACAATCTCCAATTGCAAGTGCCAGACTGGTTCATTCTGCCAAAGGTGGTAGGTGAAATGCTGCACATTATTGTGGCCTAATACAATGTTAGTGGCATGTTCACATACTTGCAGGAACAAACTTTCAAAAGGGCTGCCTTCGACAGGTTCAACTCCAAATGTTACAAAATATGCACAGATTAAAATCAGACAATATTAAAATCAGACAGGCACTGGGAAGGGGACTGGGTCATACTTCCCATCTAGAAGAAAGGACAACTCAATTGCTCCTTTTTACTTACAAGAAAAGAAGTGCCCTTCTAAGTTAGCAATTACCTGTTTAGGTTCCCACACACACATAATTTTGAAAAGTTACCATCCTTTGGATTCAAAGTGATGTATCACATACTACTTGTTCAAAAATGATATGATGAAACACAAATCTTGTTCAACTGAACATCATGAGTAGCCTATATGATAGAGACGCTACTTACAAGTAACAAGTAGTTCATCGACCTGGTAAGTCACACCAATGCATTTATATTCTGCATAACCTACATTATTTTGACCTAGGTCTTAATGCCAACCAAAGGTGACCTCTTATGTTTGGGAGCCTGACAAATTGAGGAGTTCAGTGAATCAGCACAAAGTCTTCACTGCAACAATCCACCTACACAATGAAAATTACAAATTTGGAAAGCCATGGAATCCTTTTAATGTTGGGATGGTAATATGTTTTTATAAGTATCATTTACATCAGTCAAAAATATCTGTAGTGTTTTGTACCAAAAGTGAAGACTTTACAAAATGAGCCTTCTTACATTCATGCAGCACCGTGCATGATAAGCAACGTTGCCATGTTGCAGAGGTAGGAGGGTTTTCAAGGTGAGCTGTGTCCATGGTTCTGATGTACTCAATCTGACATCACCAGAAATTCCCAACAATGTGGAGGGGAGGGATAAAAAGGTTAGTAGGAGAATGGAGGTAGGTCAGGCAAGGGAGGGGGCATCACAAGGCAAAAGCCCAGCAAATGGAAGATGATTGTTTCATGCAAATGCAACAAAAAGTTCCATAAAGACAGAATGGATCAAAATTAATCAGAGAACCTGTTAAAGACTTAATGAGCTTGTTTAAGATGATGGGAATATTTTACATATGACAGATTAATGTGATGCAATGATTATGACTATAACTGCCCTAGAAGATGCAATTTCATCTTACTCCTCCCCATTCCCCATCCCCCACCCTCCCAGTCACCCACCCAAAAAGCAACCCAAATTCTCTTCCCTACATCCTTCTCCCTGTAATACATTAAGAAAGTGAAAACTTGTTGGCTGTCAAAAAGATAGCCTGCAGAGCTGGTCAAATTGCACATCAGCTTCCTACTTTGTGAGTAGGTTTGGCAGGAAAGCTTGTTAGCTGTAAGGCAAGCTAACTGGTATTGATCAGGGTTTGGAAGGAGTTGTAGCTTCAAAGTGATTTACTTGTTCTTGTAGGATTGTGCTCCCCCACATTGAAGAATAAACCTGCAAGCTTAGATTAACATGAATTTCATTTTTCATTTAATTCAGGTCAAAGCAAATTAATCTACTTTTATCTTCAGTGAGCACATTAACCAATCATTGAATGACAAAATTTTTACACGACATTTCCGCAGTTAATCTTTGAGTTCATGTTAAAATGATGAGATACTGTGACCCTGACAACCTGTGTGAGAAATTCACACAATAAAAATTATTTGCAGCCTAAACACCAGCCTGACAAACAATAGTTACTACGACAGGTGATGTGCTGTAATATAGTGTCAGTTAGAAAAAGTTGCCTGGAAGGAACATAAGGCCAGACAGGAGCTAGGTCCATGGGGAAGCAACTGACTGCTTCTTCCTTACTTTTATTCTCCCTCATGGCCACACCCACCCACACAAAATGTTATAACCAAAAAATCATAAAAAGTCAAGTCATCAGGGTTACATAGTTGTATGTTTGGTTATGAGATTCCAGAATCAATCGATGAGAAAACATGTTGCAATGAGTTATTGCTGGGAATGCAGATCAGGTGGACATCCTCTGTTACCTCCCCCACCACCCCCTCCCTTCGCAAAACAAAACAAGAACAAAAGACACTCCCCACATGATGAAGCACACCCTGGAATGTAAATTTTAATTGGGGTGATTTAATTTGCCCTCTGAGAAAGCAGCCTCAATTTTGCCCTTTATTTTGGGCTCAGTTCCAGCTGGAACTTACACTATAAACTGACTTTGTAGCAACTTTAAACCAAGTTTTAAATTTGCAGTTGACAGAGAAGAAGAAACACACTAGCAATTTCTACCTTTACCTCAATTCTACTTTCCTTAATTTGGTTGTTATGTTAACCTACATTTTACCTTTGACTAAAAAGTTAATTCACATATGGTGAAAGAAATGATACAAACACCTTGAAACACATTTCTGGACCACTTTCATAAATTACAACTTAGAAGACGAAATTCAAACCTGCCGTGCTTCAAAATGTCAGATATGATTTAACTTCCACCATGCAGGATAAAAAGGGTGCTATACTCTGTTCATAGTACAGGAAAGTCTGGAGTTGTAATTAAAATTGCAGTTACGTGGCTTTGATTTGGAGGAGGCATGAGAACCATCCCATGATAATACTCTCAAATGTTAAGATTATTTTTATTCTGTTGCACTTATAATAATTACACCTCCCAACGAACTCGAAAATTGCACTTTAAATCATTCTGAAATGTTTCTGTAAACAGCATCACTTTGCTCTGATCTTGTTTCACTTGAATAATAATACTCTTAGCTTACCCTGTGTAAGTTTACCACTGAATTTGACCTGGGGATTTGTAAGTAATATGGGACATGAGAACCACTGACATTAATTGTTCGCCAGAAATGATAAAAAGTGAATAAAATTTAAAATAAATCTTAAAGGGAATGGGAAAATTAATTTTCAAAGAGAGTGGAATCAGCTTTATGTGAAATTATGATCAAAAGATTTATTCCAAAAGGAAGGAATCCCTGTTCCTTTTCATATGATCAACCATCTATAGAAGTCATATAAATGTAATGAAAAAAGGACAAAAAATAATTTACCATGTGAGTGACATGTTGATAAATTTTATATATTACATGTTTTATGAGGTGGAGCCAGGTAAGGGCATTTGCTCATATTATGTTTCATGTGATAAAAGTGTGATCTAATTGTGATAAAATGAAATTTTCATTAAATATATTTATAGAGCAGGAAGGTTAGGAAAATTATTTGTCCTACCCACAATCTTTGACTTTCTGTTCGTTCCTTCAACAAAAGGATCCTTTCAGCCAACAGTAACTTTTGAGCAAGTTCTTTGAACTCACAAGCCCTCACATCAGGTGACAGAAGGGATTCAGAGACTATGTTACAATGTGAGGTTAGCTTCACTCGCAGTTGTCAATGTTCCCTTGTGGAATAAATGATGCACCTCTAATCAGCAGCTTATTTGCTGAAAGCTTGAAACACTGCTCCTCAGAGCATTTCATTACAGCAAAGCGGAAACCCCACTCTTCTATTCTCCTCCACCATAGACTTTCAATGTCTTCATTGTGAAAGGCCCGGAGGGCACCATGATGAGAAACTGACTTATCACATACCCACCCCCTCGATGGAAGTTGGTAAGTTTATCTAATCAAATCTTGTTTTGGTATGATTATGTATTATCACATACATGACACTTTGAAGTGTGGGCCATCTGAGGAGTTCATAACTGCCACAAGACATGTTTCATATGCTGCAGAAGCTGTGGGAAGCTTGTAATGCAAGATGTGAATAATGTTTCTACAGCTGCCCCGCAAAATTGTGAGAAAGTTGAAGGAAAAAATGAAGCTGATTGTTTAATAGCATCCACTCATGTAGTAACAGCTGTAGAAAAACTTATTGACCAATTTATCACTAGTAATTGTTATTTATTTCTTTCCTGTGCTGATCTTGCACACTCTTAAAACACCGGGGTTAAATTTAACAAGGATCAGTGTTCTACCTACTCCAACACAATCCTGGTTAAATTTTCCATGAAATCATGGTTAAACTAATGCAAATTCTAATGAAAGTAACTCAAATCCTAGTTACTTTAACCAAAATTTGCATTACTTTAACCAGGATTTCATGGAAAATTTAACCAGGATTGTGTTGGAGTAAACAGAACATCGATCCTTGTTAAATTTAACCCCGGTGTTTTAAGAGTGCAGGTGACATAAAATCTTTATGTCCGATATCGTCTGTTTTACAACTTATGATACCCATTTGATCTTAATGTAAAAACTCTACATAAGGATTTGAGGAAGGTGTCATGTCCATAATAATGTTCCATGAGGCATGAACATTAGTACATTATTGTTTTGCCCCCTCATTTATCCTTCCTTTAATTCACTAACCCTCAGTACCCTGAACTGAACAATGGCCATAAAGAGTGACAGGCCTGTCACTCACATACACAGCTGATGAAGTGTCATTGGGTGAACCCATACCACAATGTCCTGAAGAAAATGTTTTGTATATCCCTACAGTGCATGTTCAAGGAAAATAGGAATGAAATTTACTAAGATAGTGTCAAAATGCTGTTTTGGCAAGATCTTAAAACCCCAGTTCCACTGCTTTCCACATTAAAAATGTCAGTCTAGAAATATTTGAGTTACACCTTTAAAGTGGGCAATGTTCGCCTACGTAGGATCAAGGTCAACCAAAAAATGTTGATTTTAATCTATGTTAATCACCTTTCACACTTAGTGCGATGCGATACGATACAAAAACTTGAAAGCAATGATTTTACTTAGACCCTATACAACGTGATTCAATATGACAAGATAAAACTGAGTGGAAACAATTTCAACTTTCACCTATACTTGTCGCTGAGCGATATTTTTTGTGACCAATGATGAGGCAGAATTGCTGTTTTCTTAGATCACATGACTAATTGGTCACTGGAACATAGCTGAGGGGGGGAAGGAAAATTCACCTCTAGTGCAAAAGGGCTGGTGACTTTTTTATCATGTTGTATCATATCGCATATGTGAAATGGGCTTAATTTTCTCCAATATTTTACCAGGTACACCAAGGAAGTGGAAGTCATCCTTCCCCACAAAATGGAAGTAATGACATAGGCGTAGGAAGTGGAGGGGGCTGGGGGCTAAAACCCCACCAGTAAAAAATGTGCTGGGGAAGAAGTTTGCTTCCACCCCCTCAATTCAAGGATGAAAAACCCTTATTTGTTCCCTCTGTAGTAAATGTCAAAAATTTATAATAATTTCCCTTAAATTTGCCCACTGTGTTGCACCATATTGCATATAAGGACCCTCAAATATTCAAAAATTTTCCAAAGGAGAAGGGAACCCCTCCTCTTACACCCCTCCCCAGGTGGGCAGTATGAAACAACGTTCAGCCCCCACAGTCCAGAACAACTCCCTACGCCAAGAGTAGTGATATTTCATTCTGCATGTGTGTAAATTTATGGTTAGGATTCTCTCATTGAATGGTTCAGGTATGTCCTTATCTTGCTTCACAGTAACTCACCAAAGACCCCTTCCATCAGTTCTTTTCTTCAGGTCACTGTTATACCAGGACAATTTGATATAAACTTTGATTTGGACTGTCACCTTTAGACACCAAGTCTACCATTATTTACCTACAGTGTAAACAGTACAGACCTCAGACAGGAGGGGGTCAAACTTTTACCTCAAAAGGTGAGTCATAAAATAGGTTGAAGGTGGCTGGGGTTTCACTGCTTGATTTATGATTGTACCTTCCACTTACAGTTTGCACGATATACACTCATTCTTGGGAAGTTCTTTAGTCAACTATTTATTCCCTGTGAACAAAGGAAACAAACTCCTTGTGACAATTAAGCTAAGTAGTATGCAGTATGCAAGTGCCCCCAAAAATTGCAATGCAATCATTTTTTGCTGTATGCACAGTTTGCCAGCTTGCCCCTACCATTCAGCATACCATTACAGTCCCATAACCAGAGGGGGTTCCAACCACTTGCCCCTTTCCCCCTTTCAAGCAGAGATTTCTGTTCTGGTTAACTCTTGAGACAAACTTATTTCGGTATTTGTAAAATGCTGCACAAGTTAATATCTGAGCATCTTTCATTACTCCAAAAAGGAAAAACTGCAATGCAACCTGAGCCTGTGACCCTGTCACCAGGATTATGCTCAAATGTAGATTTATTTGAATTCTATAAAATTCTACCCCTAACTAGTTCCATTGGAATGGAAAAGTGGCCCTCTCAGTTAAACAACATGGTAGTGGACCTGCATTCTGTTCTCAATACCAAAGGTGAACTTCTATTAGCAGGGGCACATCGATGTTAGATTTTTGCCAGCCTGGGGGAGGGGTCTAAGGGTATCCCCCTCCCCTTTGAAAATCTTTGCCTATTTCAAGGACTCTAGATGCAAAATGGTGTGAGATTTTCCATTTTTTCTTCTTACATTTGTATTCCAAAAATGCTGGTGTCGTAATAAATTTTTCCTCCTTCAGTGCAAGACCTTTCACTGAAAAATTTGGGAGACCCCCCCCCCCTCGGGGCTACGTGCCTGCCCATTAGCAAATCCTCGTCATTAAAATGTCCACAGGGAAGTAATTACATCTGCAAGTGACTAAATGTTTGCTAACTACATTATAAACTGATAAAGGGAAGCTATTCAGAGTTGTCAATGATTTACATTTTGTGAAAAGCATGGTTCAGTCTGATGTATCTTTGTTATGTGCTAATATTTTTATCTGTTGCATTTTATGAATAACTCTGCTCATTCCATATAAGGGGATGATGCAAGGAAATGAATACCTGTGGTCTTCCACAGGTGATCTGTCAACTTGCCGGGGCATCCGTATCTAAAACCCATTATCAAATCTTGATAAATCATATAGCTCAGTCTAATTACATTTTTAATGAATGAATCAGATTGTTTTGGCCACACATTGTAAACAAAGAAACTCTACTATATGTCATATGAGGTATTGAGAGATTTACTTTCCCACTTTCCAGAAAAAAAAAACCGTGTTATATGTAATATGGAGTATGGGAGATTTACGATGCCATTGTCCAGAAAAAAAATGTAATGTATGTGTCAGACTCACAGCTGCATTGAAGGAGGGTGGAGGTGGAATGGAGGATGCAATTGCAAGTGTGGGGATGGTTTTGTGGTTCCTAAGTAGGGGGAAACTGGCTTGCTATGAAAATCTGTTGCTAGTTTCAACTGCCATAATCAGTTGAACCCCATTTTAATTATCCTTCACTCTCCCCAATCAACAGATGACAATAATGTATGAATATAAAAACTTGAGATTACATAATGATAGGTCAAAGATTTCTAAAATACCGTCTTTTAAATTAAGTTTTTCATTCTCTGTAATGAACATAATCTGAATGTGTTCCTGGTTAAAATGTCTGACTTTCCCAATCCTCCACCCCCTGGTACCCACCTCCCCATTCTTGCAGAAGTTGCTGGCAAGTATAAGCCATGCATAATGAGTTGCTCAAGCTCATATCACGGAAGTACTACCTCGGACTTCAATGCTCATATTTAGTCCAACCAAGCTTGACCTATCCAACACAGTGAATTAAAGCAATTATTTAATTGTCATAGGAAGGTGATAGCACACTTTATAGGTCTTATAATTTCAAGTTGTAGTAATTTGTCACTTTGAGGGGTGAAGAAAGAGCTGTGGGTAATTTGTTCCTTCTGGCTACCTTTTAGGATCCTCTGGACGTGACCCATAAATACCCACCAGCAAGAGGGGGGTACTTAACCCTTATTACAATAATAGACATGAAGATGGTAATCAAGATAAGAGGTTTGGAAGTGTGACTGAAAAGAAGATAGAAGTGACCTCTTAAGATATTCATATTTTTGACTAAAAGGAGATCACAGCATCCTATATGAGGCAATAAGTAAAATATGTGACATAAACGTGGTTGGGACAGTGACTTGTATTGACATGAAAGGGGAACTGGATCACGAATGATGAGGGTGTATTAACGTAGCTTTATGCATGAAAAAATATGTTTATATGCAAGCACATATGCATGAACATTACATATACATGAATACATTTGTCTACATGACTGTCATTCACCTGGGTAAAAGATGCACAGGAAGCCATTGTATCTACTGTTGTTATCATAATGATGGAAAAGTCAATTCATGCTCAAAAGCATCAGCGTCATGACTGCCGTCTTTGAGGACATGAATCATATGCTAATGCTAGTCACTGCAGAAGGTGTATGACATCTAAATATGATAAACCATTCCAAAGCATTGGCACTGAACCTTGGCTGCACTCAACTTGGATGAATCTTTGGCAAGTTGTACCAGTAACTTTATATGATTGTGATAATTCATGAATATGCATTTGTCAGTAAGAAGTTTCTCTAGTTACATTTGTACTTGTTTCAGACTGTAAACACTTTCCTTCAAAGCCACCAGCAATAATGGGGGAAATGTTACTACAAAGCACGTTAGAAAAACAACTTGATCCCAATGATCAATTTGCCTGGTTTTTGTCATACTCAAAATTCATTTCTACATAACTTAAATACTTATTTTAGAGTAGGAAAAGTAATCTGTTTTTTGCCTGTCATCACAACTATGGCTCACACTATTGTTCCCCTGACATCAATGTTACTATTAAGCAGAAATTTGCCATATCCAAGAAAAATGTTCCAAGTTGAAAAGAAACACAGTTATGGCTCTGTGCCACTGACTTCTTTCCAACTACTGCAGAGTCCTTTTGCCAGCTAAAAAAAAAAACATGCTCCATTACAGAAGTTACAAATGTGGTCCATGCAAATTCTTAGTCTGGCCTTTCAGGCAAAATGCAGTAAAATTACTACCAAAAATGGAGACTTGACAACCTGGTGTAAGAGAAACTACCATATGTTCTCAGTTTCAAATTAAAAATTTATAGGACTTTTGTTCTGTATATTAAAATTCAATGTCATATATGTATTTTTTATAGCCATGCAGGTAGTGGTGCTTATCCTGGGGGCATAATTCCACTCCCCTGATGGGGGGGTGGTAGAAAGGAAATAACACAAAATTGCTTCCCCCTTTTTATGCCTCAAAGACCTCCAAAAATGGTTCCTTTCTTTCTTATCAAGAGAAAGCCATCCTATGACATTTTTGCAAAAGTTAAAATTTCATCATAGAATTGGTAATGTGACATGCCAAAATGTGCTGCACATTCACTTTGTAGCAATCATGTTAGCACTGTGCTTCAGTTCAGCAAGCCCCTGGATCCAATCCCAACTAGAGGATGTACCTTGTGTTTCTGCCATATTTTTGGCACAGAATGCAAAGCACGTCTGACACCATTTCAGCCTGCCCCCCCCCCCCCAAGATACAAACCTATGCATGGCACCCCTACTGTCCGGCAAGACTTTCATTGCCAGATTTAACCACAGAGTGTTTTCATTATGTTTCTCCATTCCCCCTTGCCTCTTCCCCTCCCCTCCCCCTCCATCCCCTCCCCTCCCCCTCCCCCTCCCCCTTCCCCTCCCACCCATATACACACATGTGCATGGAACCCATATTGATAGGCAACATTTCACTGCCAGATTTAACCATATTTAGCGGTAAAAGTTGGCAAATGACAGTTGTGCATGGTGGTCATCCATCCAGCTATTAACTAATGGACCCATTGCACTTTTCAACCTGCCTCAAGATCTGGTAATCTTCTTCCTCTGACCTCTGACTGAAGAGTGAAACATGACAACCACCAGTGTTATTGTAAGATTTCAACATTTCTGAATATGAAGAGTTTGATATTCTGTCAAAAGGGTGGAAGAGTTTATTTAGTAGAAAGTCACTTCAATTGTTTCCTATTAAGTTGTCTTTCTTTTCCAGGTAATCTAGAACACCAAAATAAACAGGTTCAAGATCAAATAATCAATTTACTAAGGGCCCTGCAGGCCTGCCCTAGTAATGTCAACATCTCCATTAATATGGCCTCTATACCACACTAAAGTAGTGATTATTTCAGCTATAGTTAAAGACAGACAGTCCCACCATGATTGCTTTGAAAAGTTAGCAAAATCTTGCAAATCTCTTATTTGCCTTGGAAGTACCTATGAAGAAGTTTTCAACATAACTATTACAAACAAAAGTTAAAGCAAGGAGTTATTCTCCATAACAGTAACAATTCAGTTACAAAAATGTTGTCACATGATCAAACTTGGCCATTCATGAATTAGAATGACACAGTATTTATATTCTAATTCTGATTGAGGTGACTGCATATTTCCTTTAAACCTCGTGAAAGCTCTGGAGATGTATTCTTTATAGTTCAATTTTTAGCAAATTTGTTTGCTCAAAAACATTTTAATACAAGAGAGGAAGGAAATATGCTATTCGGGTATCATAAAAGGGCAGAAAAACATAGCCTGAACTTCGAAAAGAAAAGTGATGTCCCATAAATATAAATACTTTAATACCTCACTTGCCTGGTTTAGGAAACTGGGATGGCTTATACTTTTAAAGATCAACAGATATTTTGGGTTTTATTTTGTGTTCATGCACTTTTAATAACCTCAAATTGGTAACTATAAAATAAAAGGAAAACATCCCTTTTTGGTTCTGTGGGTCGTAACTATTGTGATGACTATTTTTCATGAGATTTAGATTTAGATGAGGTTTTACGGCTCAGTTTCTAACCAATTGGTTTTTCACGAGATAGGCTACAGAGAGATGTCATTCAATGAACTTTGATGACTGCTATCAAAAACAGCCATATTATACTGCAGGATTACCATAAAGAAGTCAAGACAACATATAATAATATTACTGATGTAACAACAACTTCTTCAGGGGATGGCACGGCCACATGGTCCCCCTCCCTTCACTACAAGCCTGGGAAGGGTAGGCTTTGGGAGACTGTTATAGATTCTTGCAAGTGCCTGGCAAAATGCAAACTCTGCCCCAACAATTTTAACTGCTGTCTGTGGTCCATCTTGTATGGTTATACCCCTGCTCCCTGCATTTGTTTTGGAAAGGAAGTTATTATGAAGATGAACAGAAACGAAAAATAAAATCAAATCTGACATACTATTTGAGCAATACTGATCATTACATCGTCATTCTAGAAATCATTACTTAGTTATTATTCACTTCAAATGGTATAGACCTTATACATATGATGTCACAATGGAGAAAGTGCTCCTTCTTTTGGAGGAAAATGGCAGAAAAACACATATCATTGCAAGTTACAATAAATGCAGACAGCTGATTTGTCAACCAATGGTATATGCGCGTAAGTCTACTACACGTGCAGCGAAATCCACGCCATTCCTGCACATGTGATTCATTGTTTTCACCCAGTGTGATGTCAATGCATAAGGTCTATTGCTCCTGTTGTAGAATATCCCGTGGGGGAGTGGGAACTGTACCCTCAAATTTTAGTATGCATGCATAACAGAATGTCCCTACCCCCAGCACACACTTCTTTTGAAAAATCCATTAAATAAATGCAAATATGGTGCATCTCCAAAGAAAGTTTTGGTTGCTGAAAATTAATGTATGGTACACAAACACACTTTTATTTATCAACACTGGTTGCCATGCTGCAAGAGGAGCTGGTGTGCCAGTGTTGCCTTCAACATTGAAGACCCCATGCCCTTAGCTTGGCTTTGTTACTTCTACTAATGTTGTCCCACTTTGAAAAAAAACTTCACCCCTTGTGTCTCAGCACACCTTTTAATTAAATAAGCTGCCGAGGTCATTGTGTTGCTTAATGTTCCAGTTCATGTAATGAGTCTTTAAGACTGAATCCCCAAAACTGCAAGGTTTGGGAATCTACGAACCCTGGTACTTATCTCCTATCAACATTTGTAACCCTCACTTATCCATAATAAGGTCCTGGCATGTCTTAATCACACAGTGAAGAGGAGAGCGCCCTCCCACTGTGATCAAGACTTGCCAGCTGAGGATCCTATTACAGATAAGCGAGGGTTACAAATGTAGATAGGGGGTACAGGATGATGCAGATTGACCCCTTTCCCAGTAAGTATGTCAGTTCTGCATTTGTCTCATGCTATGACTATTGAAATTGCAAATTCAAGTTGAGGGTTTTCTGGAGAACTATCCCAAGTCTTAACAAACATCAAACTTTTAAGTAACGATTCCAATCACATCAATCTGACTGATAGCTAATCTCATCATTGGGTCCCTACAAATAAGTGAACCCTGCCAATTCATGTGGCTTACTAAATGTATATAATAATGTGTACTCATAGTCGTAACACATCCAGAGGTGATGACAAGATTCATCAAATGGAGTCACACAAATTGTAAAAGCTATGTAACTTGCTTCAGCATTCCCTTGTCTATCAGATACCACCGTGTCTCCATGTCTGTGGTAATTACTACCCCCTCAGTGAAAGTCTGAATGTTCTGCTCATGCAATTGACATTTACAACCAAATGATTTTTCATTTATGATGAGAGGGCAATTGGTCAATTTATCCAATAACTTAAGTGGTGACTGAAGTCTGATTACCTCTGTGATATTAATCGTTGGTTAGAAATATAATTTGTAACAATTTAAATGTCTTGTAAGAGCTAGGCAGGGCTGTCTCTTATCTCCTACCTTACCATAAAGATTAAAGCAAGTGCACTGAACTGTCACATAACTCAATATATATTTTTTTTCATGTTTTTAAATCCATGCCGCGTTTATTTTCCAGTTTTCTACATGCTGTGTAGGGCAGCATGTTAAGAACTGGAAAAGGGAACTTTCCTTACTCATGATGGCATCATGTTGCGCATTTGATAAATGGGATATTTGAGGAAAAGTCAATTAATTTTTGGGGGACATGATTATCATTCTGGATTGTTGGTTAGTACAATGGCAGTTAAATACTTTGAAGATAGCAATAGACCATCTGACCATACAGGGGAATAGCCAAGAATTTGTCAAGGGGGGCGAAGCTCACAGACTCTCAACGCTTCGCGCCACCACAGGTTGGCGCAAAGCACGAGAAAATGTGGCCCAAAATGCCTCCAGATAACTGGAAATGGCATTTCTCAGGCCTATTTACCGCATATAAATGGGGAAACACTAGCAATGTAGTAAAAAAAAAAACATTAAAAAATACCGTAAATATGCTCAAGGGGGACAGCTGCCCCTTCACTCCCCCCCCCTCCGGCTACGCACCTGTGACCATATTCATATGATGTCACAGAACAGAAAGTGAGCCCTTGGCTGAGGTAAGTGCTTGCAACTTACACCAACACAAATTGCAGAGAGCCAATTTTTGTATCCAGTCTGGTATCTGTCTAAGTCTGTGCATGCAAAGGCTACGTTGTGTGTACCAAAGTCATGAACCTTATCTAGCTTACTTCATTGTTTGTCCTCTACATGACTAAAGCGTGACACCAATACATAGGGTATACATGACACTTAAACAGTCTGGGAGATTCCCCCTTTTGGGAAAATCTAGTTTTCCCCCAATCAGGAGAAAAATTTGTCACAGGTGCCACCATTCTGCCTGTTTTACCCACAATTCAACACCTCCTGATTTGTACATCTTCAGTGGTGAATATTTTTTGGAAGCCCCTTACAAAGTTAAACGTCTAATGTCATGGAATTAAATGCATATTCTGTATGTGTATCATCATAGCTACCAAAAACCTATTTCCTAATTGATGGTTCGTCATGGATTTTTGAGGAAAACACAAGTTCTTGAGTGGTCTTCATTTTTGCTCAATCATTTCTATATTAGTCTAGCAAGCTATGATAAAGTGTTGCATAAGTTTTCCCCCACTTGGGATAATTTGGGTTTTCTCCCGGACTGTTAAAGGGTAAATATAGTAAACCCACCTTAAATTAGTATACCCTGGCATCCCTTATTCACTATGTATGGCTCTTTTATAATCATAAGCGTACAAGGCGGGGGGCAGGGGGGCATATGCCCTCCCAATTCCGGCAAAAATAGTGGATCTATTTGGGCAAACGACAGCCAAGAAAATAAATAATGCCCTTTTTGTAGGCCAAAATTCAGGCAACTTGGTCCAAAATTCTAAATTCGGACAAAAATTATCACTGCCCCCTGCCCCAAAAAATGTTGAGCCCCGTAAGCCTATGTTTATAATTATAAGATATTTTAGTATAAACTAATCGTTACTTTTTATGTAATTATTTTCTTGGTTTACCTTTAGCATGCAAGTTTTAATTTACGAAAAAAATCATCAAAGATACTTGTTAGGTAAACATTAGAGATTTGTGAAATTTAGCTGATGTTTGAAAATGTACAGGTTTTGGGTAAATACTTGTTCCTGGGATTCTGCTATTTCCAAACTTCATTCCTTCAACCCTTCAACTTTTCATGGATTGGTAAACAGAAGACCTAAATTTCAAGCTTCTTCCACATCCCACGTAAACTCTTAAGTTTGAGCTGAAATGGCATCAACCACTTCATCAATCACCCCACTTTAAATAAGTATAGGTAAGTCTACCCAGGGAGCTGATACTTTATAACGTCCCTGGTTTAATGACGGTCCCTGGTTTACTGACGGTCCCTGGTTTACTGACGGTCCCTGGTCTAATGACGATCCCTGGTTTAACGTCAGATTGAAACAACAACAAAACCTATCAAATCTTCTCAATAAACTTCATCAGTACATTTCATGATGTTTCACACTATGTAAGTTCACCATAACGGAATTACAATGCATGCTGGGAAGCGTCAAACTTTTGCTGTACAAACCGGCATAGGTAAGTAATATTTTGTAATAGCACACAAAACCTTTCTGTTAAAATCATAGTTTTCAATATCTGTTGGGGAACTTTAACTCCAAGACTCCAAAGAAAATGTATTGGATTTGAACTGGAAAGGTTCAACATGGCAACATTTTACTTGTAGACAGAAAAAGAAAACAAAGCACTTAAAGCTTGTGTACAGGTACTTGGCCGAGAAAAAAAAAAAAAAAACAGAATCCATCTGATGGTACAGAAATATTCCTGGTCTGCATTATATTAATGTCATTAATATTGGACTCACTTATACAAGTACTGTATGTCCCTTTTGAGAAAAGCAGGCCAGAAGTTATCTTGCCTAAATTGGTCAATTCATTCATTAGCAATTCTTTAGCCAACCCCCAACCCCCCCCCCCCCAAAGAACAATTGTCAAGCGTTAAAAAAGAGAGGTAATTATGCAGAGTAATACCCGCTCAATTTAGTATATAACCTTTTCAAGTTCCATCATGCCTGGGCTTCTAAAAAGTAGCGTCACACAGATCCTCCACGTCAATGATTTGTTGTCTACCTTATCAAAGAATAACTATATCCTGACAAGAGAGTGCTTGAAAATTATTTGCTGGGCGCTTTATCTAACTTGGGAGACGATAGCTACATTAAATCAAATATGCAACAAGAAACTAGTAAAGTCACCAGTAGCTATGTCCAGGTATCTGATAGTTTCACTTTTCAATTTATTTGATTATACATGCTGTCCTGTAGGTCTGCTCCAGTAATGTCAGGGGGAAGCTCTTGGCGGACCTAAAACATAAAAGATCAGTTGGGCTCTCTTTATGCCTGAAGCCGTTAGCAACGGCACAACAAATCCCAAATTATCACTCTTGACTGACATTGTTGGAAGGCAGATGGTAAAATATGTGCATCTCAATGGGTCACGTTAATAAATGGCCCAGCTATAGTGCAGCTATGACGCAGACTCCACTGAGCAAGCTGTACGAAAAATACACCTGGGAAAAAACAATTGGCACTGCCATTAAGAACTTCACAAGAAAAAAGTTTGAAAGAAACTAAAAAGAATTTTAGAAGGAAGGAATTACATGGGGGAAGGGGTCATGCATGAACTGCAAGCCTGCTCCGAGATTCTGTACATTTAAAATGCAATTTTCTATTAGGAAGATTAACTCTGTTCATTATAATTACATGTATATTTTAATAATTAAAAGCTGAACCGTATGTTATTTTAATTTCAGGTGTATTGATGAAGTGTAGTTTTTGAGATATGGTTGTCATGGCTTGTTTTTTGGGGGCGGGAGGGTTGAGGAATGCATCCCTAATTAAAGTGATTTTAATTGTTTGTTTGTTTGTTTTTTTTTATTCTTTTTTTCATCAGTTTCATTGTGGAAATCTCCAAGTGCCTAGGAAGAAGCAGGTTTCCCCTGACAGTGAGTGACACAATTCATATACAGTTTACTATAAGTCAGCAATGATAGAGGTTTTTCAAAACGAAAGGGTGGGGCAGCTTGGTGTTAGTGGGAGGACAAAAACCCTCTAATTACTTTTGTATTTTGAAATTTCCAGCCGCTGCCAGCTGGTACATTACTACCCCCACCCCCTTCATTGGCTGCAAGCTAGCATCTTCATTTTAAAATGCTAGCAAATGTCAAATTAGCTCTTAATTAACCTACAAAGGGTGACCAGCTTCTAGTCAAACATGAACCACCCTGGAGACAGTAATAAAACAGGTGAACTCATGATCATTGACCACAAGCAGTGTTGATAAAGATGCCTGGGCTTTGAATGGGCTTCTCAGAAGTTCAGAGACAAGGGCAGAGTGTACATTTGAAGAGGTACATATCCACGGATCTTTGATTAGCATCTGTGTTTGAAATCATGCCTTTGAAATGATGGGGGTCGGGTGGGGTGGTGTGATATCCTCTGTATTCAGGGATGTGTCTTAGATTAATGACAAACATGTAAGACAAAGAGAGATGACAAAGGCTTGATGTAGCATTCCATGATTATGTTCTGTGCGTAAATATCCCTGCTGGGCTATTGTATTGTGTGATAATGATGGCGGTATTTAGATTTATATGTGTACTACATTACAGGGGGCAGGGGCATAATACAAACTTTGTAAGAAGCATTGTTCCAGGATACCCCCTAATACCCCCTCCCTCCCCCTTCCTCTTCCCCCTCCCCTGCAATGAGCCAATACATAGGTACACTCCATCCTCATTTTTCCTGTCAGAACGTACCCCCTGATTCTTTCAAATAGGCTTAATTGATTCTGAAGACATCCTTCTCAAAACCAACTCAACTGGAGATCTTTATAACTGACATTGAGGGAGAACTCCTACTTAACACCCATCAAATCAGAATGTAACTCGATTTTGATGTCCTGTCCATGCTGCTCACCTAGTACCATTTATCACTTCCGAATTGAATATTGCTCCTGAGCCTGATCGAAATCGCAGCCTATTAATCAAAGTAACACTTCCTGAAAGCATGAGGAGGCAAGTCACATTTCATAGTTTCCTCATCAATGAGATCAATCCCGGCTGTCTCTTGTCATGGCAATTTACAAAACACCTTCATCCTAACTTTATGTGACCAGCAATGTACAATTCCAAATCTGCTTTTCAGATTGCATCTCCAGGGTATGATTTCTTGACAAAATGACATGCAGATGATGATAAAATTCCAAAAAATTACAAATGTCTAAAATTGCAAGCAAATCGTTAAAATTGTTTCAAAAACTATGTGAAAAATTAGATAAATTAGATGTAAAGATTTGGTAGCCTATATTTGATAAAAGAATAATGAATGTAAACAGGGAAATAAAATATACCAAAACAAGCTACAAGGATGTTGAATGGCTGAAAACTTCCCCAGCAATTTGTCAACTAATACATAGCATCTTTGAAAGGTTCTGAAACCACACAAGCCCTCATGAAGGAAACGAATACTTTCTATTTCACTAGAATTATGGAAAACTCTGTATTTTTTGTCTCTGTTTGGGGTAGGTTCCACCTAACCACAATGTCCTGTCCTGTGTGGGATACAGCTGGAGTCAATCATAGACTATAATATCTCATTCATGTGGTAATGATAAAAAAGTGAAGAGGAAAAAGTGACTGAATATAAAAAGATGAGTTCGGGAGGCTCATCTGCTGGCAAGATGGAAATCTATAGCACTTTGACATTTTTTGTTCAATGTTATCACTCTGCATCTTCAAACAGAAAATCAAATTTGATATTTTTTCCCCTAAAAAGGAAATTAGTTAAATAAAGTGACTATTCTGCAATACCATGCTAGGCTCTTGTGTGTGTTGTCACTGGTCACTGGCTAGCATACTCTCCAAAAGGCTGTGACATTACTGAACTACTCAGCACTACAAGGTCATATAATGTACATGATATCAGGGACTTCCGTAAAAGCTACATATCTCTGCATCAATCATGTCCTTTGTGATGTTCGGCACAGTGTGAACAAACCACTGAGTCGGATATGTTAAAAATATCCAACCAATGCACAACATATCTGAAGTCTGGTGCATAATGAGTTTCATGCCTATTAAACTCTATGGTGGTCAGTGGCGCCGGCACGGGGGGGCATGGGGGGCGCGTGCCCCCCCAATCGATTTCAGAATTTTTTTTTTGAAAATTTTAAAATGATCCCAAAAGGCATTTAAGCTATAGATTTCTGTATGGGGTAGGGTGAGGTGTGTTTTCAACCAAGTGATGGATCTTTTGTAACCATTTTCCATCACAAATGGTTCTCAGACTATCAGAATTATTCCAAATCCTTCGCAAACTTTCAAAATTTTCGCGCGCTCCGCGCGCTTTAAACCTTACCTCAATATTGTTCTAATTATCAATAATTTCCGGTAGCAACTCCCACAGAAGCACAGCAACAGAAGCTGAAAGCTGTTTACGAATTCTCAGGTAAACTCGGACTGGCTTTGTGATTGGCAAATAAGTTTGTTGGGGAATTGAAAGTGTCTCGATGCAGAGCATAAATGCAGGTTTTGTCATGGTTATCTTATTAAATGAAAAATTTCGGCGCGCTTCGCGCGCATTCATCACTATTTCCACTCCAACTCATGACCATCATTAAGGTTAAAACACATGCAACTATTCTGATCACAACACTTTTCCGAAAACAGAAGTACATCCACAACATTTGTAGGGGCCTATGGGATCTTTCAGTCTAATTTGTAGCATGATGTGGAAGGTTGAAAGTACGTATTTGCCGTTATACATTTTTCAAATTTTTTTACCCAGCGCTTCGCGCGCAGCCTCTACCTGTACAGATGGTGATTTTTAATACACTTACGACGAAAAAAATATTCTGAAACGCGCCTTTTAGTCCTTAACCTGTCTAATATCACTTCCCTGCACCTATACTCTCTCTCATTCCCCATTGATGGAAGACGTTCGTCTGGATTTTCTTTCAAACTTAGTAAAATACCATTGTTGTAACGTGCTCGGCATTATACTCTGTAGTACCATTTGGATGTTAGGTAATATCAAATCAGTGCCACATTTTATAATTAATACAGAGCTTCCAGGAGGCACTATGCAGGTGTCTGTCAGTAATAGATACCCTTTTATAATGCACAATGAGACAAAGGAAAATTTTCGAAATAGTCCAAAAATGTTTCTGTGGACTCCACCCACGTATTTTGTCGTAAAAGCTTTCCCCGAATAGAAGGCATTAAAGCCTAGCCACAAAGGGGGCTTGGCCAGGTTTGTTGACAACATACCCTCCTCTAAGACAGCACACTCCTCTTTCACCTAACCAAAAATTAGAATTCACTAAATTATGGATATTTTCCAGCCATGTATGATCAGTTCCAAAAACATCCTAAAGATAACACCATTTTGCATCTAAGCAACTTTAAATTACCAAAATTTCTCAAAGGGGAGGGGGCACCCCCTCCCCTTAGACCCCTCCCCCAGGATGATACCTTTATGTAGTGACAAAAAGGATTCCACACTGCTGTATACCATCGCAGGGACGCACACTCTCTTCTTTCTCCTAACCAAAAATTAGAATTCACTAAGTAAGGATATTTTCCAATCATATAAGATCACTTCTAAAAATACTCCAAAGATAGCACCATTTTGCATCTAGGCAACCTTAAATTAACAAAAATTTCGCAAAGGGGAGGGGGACACCCCCTCCCCCAGGACGCCACCTTTATGTAGTGCCAAAAAGGACTCCACATTGCTGTGTACAATCGCAGGGACGCACAAAATATGGTACAATTTAAGCAGACTTGGGGGAAAACTGAGGTGGCATTGTGACATCATCTGTTATGCCCCCCCAATCACCAAACCCTGGCGGCGCCACTGATGGTGGTAATTTATCCATCTTCACAAAATACGGAGCCAGCAACAGTAAGGAGTTGCTACTTTCAAACCTATGGATGGATCACAGTGAAATGTTCAAATTACGATTACTTGATTTGAATTACAACATATAAGCACTGTGTATTGAGTTGTCAACAATATGACATTTTTGACAATTTTTTCTTTTTTTGGGGGGGGGGGGAGGGAGGCAGGATTTATTCCACCAAGTTCATATCTGTCGATAAAGGAACATAACAATCCTTTGCAAATTTCTCCTTTTCTCCAAAATGACAAAACAGAATTTTGTTTCATAACTATGCATCATCATCAGAATGAGGAAATTGTCCTTTTGAAAAGTAAAACAGTACACAGTAAGTGCCCCTTCATCCATACTCCTTCCTTCAATGTTTGTTTAATAGTTTCCTGCATGTAAAGGTGAGATTGCCATGGGCTGGCCATCTTCCCCAAAATACATTCAATTAGCTATAAGCTACCTTTGTTTTTTCACACACACGCACCACCGTATTATGAGATGTAGGGTGGCCATACGTCCAACTTTTCGCCAGATTGTCAAGCTTTTGGGCAGCCTGTCCTCCATCTAGCATTACTTGATGCCCCACGTTGATTTGTCCTCCTATTTGAAAGTGTGTGAACTCACAATGACAAATCTTACAAATTTTGAATGAAAAAGCAATCACTTATACATTCGTTCCTATCACATATAGGATATTTTGATGTATAAAATAGAAAACTGCAGACGTATCTCGAAATGTGAGCAGTAACTCATCAGTCACATTCCCAGCCATATTATTCCTTCACGTGATTAGCTGAAGCGTACAATGTGTAAACCTGCAGGTAGGTACCTATTATGTGTGCACAACCATGGTGCGTGACACTAGTGACTTGACATGGCTGAAGACAGTCTTGCCTGCCCTCCTTTTTGGAAATTTGAAAATGGCCACCCTAAATAGATAGAGTTCACAAACACAGTCACACAGGACTACTTCACAACTGGAGAGCACTTTTGACTAGAAGTTTATTGATTTTATCACTTTATCCATCTATCAAAAAGGTATAAGTTTACTGAAATGAGAAAGGGTTTATCATTTATAGTAGGACTGTGAGTACGCTGCATTTTGAGAAAACCCTTCACCAGGAATTTTTTCTTTTCCATTTATTCCCTTGTGACTTCTCAGTTCAATCAAATTTATGCTGGTTGTGTATTTGATACAGGAATGAGAAAGTTCAGAACTCTATTCAAGTTTATTGAATTTTTTTCTTTGAAACAGGTTCAGTGAATTGTCTAGTTCCACCTGTTAATTCAAAATCTAGGTTTTTGTTGACAGTAGCACTATGAAAGAAACAGTGGTACTGACTCTGTATTGTCTCAGTAGAGGATTGTGTGGCTGAAAATTTATGAGCTACACGAAATGCTGGGTGGCTTTGAAATAAATTATTAGATTTGTGTAACAGCAGGGTGAGGAACTTGCAAAAATGCTCAGCAGGAAATTCTTGACACGTATAACACAAACCAAAGCAAAAGAAAAATACCCCAGGTATGAGACAAAACTCATAAAGGTATTAATATTGATGGGGATGATAATATCCATTACTCTCGATTCAGGAACATGACCTGAATTTGAAAATGGATCCAATTTTGTGAAGTGAAAACTTCCTTTCCATTGACACCTTGCAGGGTCGGAATTTAGAGTAACAGAAAGTGCAGCTACCAGTTGCTTTACATACAGTGAAACAGGACAGGGCTGAAGAAAAAAGCACCCAGCCTATGACAAGTAGAGAAAACCTGTGGAAGCATGGGAAGGTCGGTATGGATATTAACAAGGTGCATCAGCCGGGTCACCATCAATCTTACAGGCCATATGTACATATGGGTCCTTGAACTTGGCACGTCTGTTGAAAGTTTTGTTTAGGTCTCATACGGTCTGCTAAAAAAAGCATTGTACAAGGTGTATGTAAAAGAAAAATTGTGCTGAAAAAACCTCTAATCCCCTTCCATAGCTACTGACCCCTCCCCTTTTTGTTGCAATCTAAACAGTAAGCATGCTGCAAAATCCTTCCTCTTTCCAGTGCAACTGAAAAAATGGTATGTCTAAGATATTAGAAAGAATTCAGTCAAGATTCATAACATCAAAGAAAGCCAACCATCTTGTACAACAATGGCAAAATTTTTGCCTTTGTTTTTGGAGCCATAGTGAACTTCGTGAAACTATTTAATGTGTCCTGTATTGCATCTTCACAAAGTATATTAACAGCTGTAAATTCTTTGGCTCATTGCCTGACATTCCTAACAGAAGTTTTGATGCCTCCTTTTATCACCCTTAACTGAAAGATTCCCAAAGACAGTAAAAAAAAAAAAAAAAGTTATAAAAAAAAAGTAATATAAAAAGCATTCCCATATGGAACTTCTTACAAGAGAACACAGGTCAAAGATAATCCTCTTTAAAAAAAAAAAAGGAAATCAACATTATGCAGTAAAAGTTGGTAAATATGATAACTAAGAAAGATAAGTAGCTATTATCTAGTCTAGATCATGGGACAGGTGAGAAGGACACAGGTTTGCAATTGAGGGGTAAGGTAAGGTGAAGAATGCTGGACCCCAGGAAAGTGACCTTTGACATCTCTTTCCCAGGCCATGCTGAGCTGGAGCTGAAGACAATTGCAATGCTGCTGGCACACAAGGAGCCGCTTTGGCTAGCGGCTGTCAGGTTTGCTTTCAAAGTGGTTCTAAAGACGCCTGTTTTTTGGGGGAAGAGTTTTACTTTCTCGGCTCTCTTCATCTTTCTTTTAATGACAGAGTGGTAATTCTGGTTGCCATGTTTGTCTGCAAGAGACAGACCTGCCTATAAATGCTTTATTGCACTTGACACAACACCCTGCTGATCTGAATATGTTTTTCACTGATAATTGCTTCTTGGAGATGTGAACACTTCTGGATCGATTCAATGTTTGCCACTAGTCAAGCATTTTGGATGTATAAGCCCTTTTTGCCTCACATAACTAAATTTTGAAGAGTACAGCACTTACCTTATGCAACGGGGCAGGGACACCTCACATAGATCAAGACTATATCACAATCATGGTATAGCCAACATGTTGTTTTCTGCACCTCCTTCAACTTCATCTGAGCAGAATCTTACATTACTCGAATGTAACATGGGCAAACTAACTGAAGCAGCTCATTAAATTTAATAGTGCTTAAAGGAAACAGGCAGTCGCCCCAAAATTTTCTTTGCAAAATCAGAAAACTCTTGCAGATCTCCTCTTACTGCATTACAAGCAACTCTGAAGACATTTTGAAAACAATTATTACAAAAAATAGGTAAAGCAAGGGGAAATTCTCCTTGAATTTCACAATTAACTAACAAAAATATTGTCACATAATCAAAATAGGCCAATCATGAACTAGAGTGGCTGGGCATACTCACTCTGATTGGGGTGACTGCATTTTACCTTTAAAGAGCCTGAGTTATGTGGTGCAGCACAGAAAATATCATGTTTACTAATTTTCACTTTGTACAGACAACATGATGACAAAGCTCATACTTGGGGTAGGTATCATACCACATACCACCCACCTTCTGAGTACATAACAAAGTTATTCTGAGTATATTTCCTGCACATTATTCTAATATGCAAAGGCTTTCTATGATGTCAACAAACAATTGAACAATCAATTGGAACATTAATTAGCACTCACTTCCAAAACATTGGATGAAACAAACACCATGAACTTCTAGGCCTGATTTGTTTCTAACTCCCCTTCCTCCCCCCCCCCTCCCCCCTCCTCCTCCTCTTCTACTGACAAGAGACTTGACATTCTTGTTGAAAACTGACGTCAGCAAATCTCTCTTTTAACAAAGATTAATTCAATATTGTACAACTGTTTTCACCTCCTTGAAGAAAGGTCAGTAGCCATAAACTATCTGCTCCAAGGCAGAATACACCAATTATTCTGCTTCAGGGTACATAGAGGTCAACGAAATCTTTAGGAGGACGCAATTCAACAGCTTTGTTGCCTTCAGTCTAATCACGTATGTGTTGCTTCAGATTACTCGTAACAAGATCAAACACAAGTCATCTTGTTGGGAATGAATTGACGTAACTCACTTGGGTAATGGTATTTGTTGTCTCCGAACTCAATTTGGACAAACAGAAACCATCTTTTTTTAGATTGAAGGTGAAGGGAAGGGAAGGGGAGGGAAGGGAAGGGAAGGGAAGGGAAGGGAAGGAAAGGAAGAAAGAAAGGAGCTGAGATGGAATGTCAGAGAGATGTAAGTTCCTTCTCTGAGAGCATATAACACAGTTTCACACCCATCTGAGTAACTCAGAGGACTCTGAGAGAAGAAAGGCTACTCACCTCCCTGAAGTGGTGTTGAGTAACCCCAACCCCAAGCTTACTGAACCATGATCTTTATAAGTTTAACCAGCTAATAATATCCCCAATCACTCACCCCATGGTATCTTGCTGGTTTACAATGATTCTCAACATAATTGCATTTAATTTTAGGTACTTTTAGGTATTCTTACAAATGCCTCATTACCACAAACCCACTTGATTCTAAGAAATTCACCATCTATCTACAGGTCCACTGCAAGCTGTCACCTCAGGCAACAGACCAAAGGATGTAGAAAATAATGATTTTTTTTTTTAACAAAATGGAATAAAAATATACCATTAGAGGGTTAAGTGGAAACAAATGGTGAGCTGGCATACATCACTCCCTTCCTTTTTGTTATAACGAAACAGGATTCAGGGAATAACAGTCTGGATAATAACTTACTGCCACTACAGTCAACAGTGAAGGGATAGGAGAGATCACCTGACAAATATCAAACCCAGAAAATGTCACATTATCTACAAAATGTGCACATTTTTTCCAGCTAATTAGATTACCCTTTGCCCTTTAATGACAAGTTCAGTGTTAAGTCCATGTTTGCCTTGACTTTACAATATATAAATGTGACGGGTTATGAATGTTTTCAAAAGAACTTTATTTGTTTTGTCAGCTTTTTTTCCATGGTGAAATTTGTCATTTTCAAGGTTTTTTTACCATGAATGGAGGAAACTTTGGGGTCAAAAATTCTTTATGCTGCTCATTTAAATTTAACACTACCCATGTAACTATAAGAGAAAGTACCCAGAAGCATGGAAGGGTGCCTTTACATAAGACCCTGACTTGATCACATGCTCAGGATAGATCTGTTGGTTCAGGTCAAGGTTGTAATGTAACCTGAAGATCTGAACCTATGATTTTGATCGAGACAAAGTGAAGGATCTGTGAACCACCCACACCCACCCCTACCCCTCCCCTCCCCCTCCCCCCCACGCACAAGATTCAAGCTTGTAGTTTAAATTGTACAGAATCAACGGTGACTCAACTCAAGTTAACTGGTATTGCTGTGTATTCCTTTTGTCCTAGAGATGGAAAAGTTTGTCTACGGCAACCATATTTGGAAAGCATACTTTGAGGAAGACCAGAGTGACAAGACAATTTTAAATGAACCAGGACCAAAGCATGTTATGATTTGCTGACAGTGTGATCTTGTGATAAGATGTGGAGAATTTAGATTCGGGAATAGTGTTAAAGAAAGCAAGAACACAAAGACATGAATCTTGACATGGAATTGAGGCTCAGTGGGAAGAGAGAGCCAGGTTATGATAGCAGAGGTCCATTACAAAGGGGCACAAATTCTGCATCACCTTGAAGAACCAGTACGGAATACATGGGTAAATCTTGTGTTCAGAAGGAGAGGGAAGAAGGTGAGTATTCTTTCCTTCCATGTCCACCCTGAATTCTTTTTTCTCACCATTTTAATCTGACTTATAATGACAACTTTCGAAGCAGAGACATACCAGATGGGGCTACAATCATGCAAAGCACTGATGCACCTGTTGGTTTTCTGTTACTTGTACTTGTTCAAAATCTGCTTGCATGTTTTTTTTTTGTTTTTTGTTTTTTGTTTTTTTGTTTTTTTTTATAACATCTCAAAGGTCATCAAGTGTTACCTGAACATGGAAGATAAAGAATCCAGTACAATACCAGGGATATTGACAAAGCTTGCTTGTCACATCATATGTGACTGTGTGGTATCATTTCAAAGATTGTGTTCAGTTGATCACTTGACAGCAGTGTGTGTCCTTGTACATCTGAATCTATACGTTAACCTCTGAGAGTGCCAACAAGTCATGGCTTTGATCATTCCTAAACATGTACTTTTCAAAGTGACTTTGAATGCAGCCAGATAGATCTACTTATCATTGATACTCAGATTTGACATTATAGAATGTTTGCTAACTAGGTATCGTCATCTTAGCCTCTGAGCATATCGCCCCCTGTGGGCTAGGGGCTGTAGAATATGCCCACGGTATTCCCCGCCTGTCGTAAGAGGCGACTAAAGGGGAGGACTTGGAACGAATTTATCAAGTTGACACTATATGACACATTCGTGTTGGTGTGTCATGAAATATTATCTAACTAACTAACTAACTAACTAACTAACTAACTAACTAACTAACTAACTAACTAACTAACTAACTAACTAACTAACTAACTAACTAACTAACTAACTAACTAACTAACTAACTAACTAACTAACTAACTAACTAACTAACTAACTAACTAACTAACTAACTAACTAACTAACTAACTAACTAACTAACTAACTAACTAACTAACTGAGCATATCATAAATCCAGACAGAAAAAAAAAGAAATGATGGGATAGCATTGGCACAGGCAGATACAACCTCCAATCCCTGGGAAAAATGGAGCAAAGATTAAACCATGATGAAGTCAACAGTTGATTTTCCAACAGCCCACAAGATCTTTTTAACTATTACTTGTCCAGTTAACTCACCACGTGACTAACATTAAAACTACTCCCCCCCCCCCCTCTCCGCCTACCATTTCCTAACCCTAACCCATTCCTCAGGAACAGTTCTGTTGGCCAGCCTGAATTTCTTAGGTCATCATTCCCATATTGCTACTTTTCCTGATCAATGAACAATTTTGCCGCTTTTATGTAGCCAATTGTTTCCATGTTATCAATTCTAGTGTACCATACTACTCAGAAAGAGATAATAAGCTGAACTTGAAATAACCAAGGAAGGACAATAGTCACTCTAAAATGTTTGTGGTTTCCAAGACTGTTATTAAATATTTGTACCAGCACTCTCACTGAGTAATCCGTTGCTAGGTTACAAAGAAGCAAAACTGAGTTTAACAGCTTTATCATTTTGTACCTCAATGTCAAAGTGCTTATCATTATCTAATTGTTTATTTTCACTTGAACAATCATGACCAGTTTTGTTTATTGTACTATCATTGCCCATAAAAGTGGGTTAACTAAAACTTTTTATCAGTCAGATGTGGTTAGATACATCTTCTGGGACCTTATCAATTCATCAAAAAAAAAAAAATGTGGCTTTGGATGAAATCCTTCCTTAACAAAAATGTGGGTGAACTTAGTAACCAGGGTGGGGTGACTGAATAAAAAAATCTAACAAAGTAGATGTTCTTTGCATAAAGCATATATCAACACTTTAAATGGGGTTGATGTTCCTCCGAGATGCTGTGGAATCCTTCAAACAAGCCTTCCAGTTTTACTGGTGAGGAATGATGGGGAATTATCGCTGATATGGACACCAAGGTGTCTGCCCCAACACTGCTTTGCTCTATTCCTGCTGGATATGTGTCTAGTTTTGTAAGATAAAATGTGTCAGACAGGTAGCACACGAGGGGAAACAATGACATAATTTGGCCACGAACATGAAACTTTTTGTGACAAAAATGTAAACACAAACACTTGTTACCCATAAATTTGAGTCCCATCAATAAAAGATGTCACATCTGGAGTCAGTCACGGAAATGGTGACTTTGAGAAGTGTGGAATAATGATGCTCAGGTATCAATAAGACAATGAACTCTGGTTGCAATAAATTGCAAAATTCAGGAAAACAAAGACTTTTTGCTTGGAGTGTGACTAGGTCTATTTCCTCTAAATCCCTGATTTAATACCAATGCAAACTGAAGGATGCACATTTACTATGGTATTTCTTCAGGGCAGAAAACCCCTGTCTAAGAATCACATCAAATGCAGTATAATTATCTGGTTCAAAAGTTTTCTCAAGGGATTAAGCTTTAAAGGAAACATTATTACAGCCATTCAATTTACATTCTTTATTTCTATCGACATAAATTATACGCCCTTTTTTAGAAGACTACAAACTGTTTGGGAAATAATTTTGCTGAAACTCTGGGATTTGGGTAGAGAGGGAGGATCATAGGTCCTTTTCTCTTCTTCACAATAAGCCTTGTTGCAAGTACGATTGCTGAAAGGAATTGTGGGACGCAAGGAAGATGAACAAACCACACTTGCCATAAATAGTATGCAAAATACATGTATTTTGGGGCAGATTATGAGCCTCGACAATTTTTAAGGCTAAGAAGACGATGTTCACGTTGTTCAAGACACAAAACCAGAGAGAAGAACCCTTCTTACACGGTATATACTTCATGTAAGCCAACCTCAAACTGAAGTGAATAGACACCTACTAATCCTATTCACTTTAGGCTATTCAGCCTATTCATTTCCCTTCAGTTGTCTATTCACCTCAGTTTGAGGTAGTCTTACATGAAGTATCTCCCTCTTACACTCCAGGCTGATCTAAAAAGGATGATTCAAATGTTTTCTAAACTAAACGCAGTTTTTTGGCATGAGTTGTAGGTATGGCAGTATGTGTTTATCCTCAGTGTTTCAACATGTGCACATGTGCAGTCGAATTGCAAAAGGCTTATTTTATGAACTAAACTTGCTAAAGTCCTTACAACCATATTTGCCACCCACACTGGACAAAACTAACAGCCTAACACCATGGCACATCTCAGATTAACAAACCATTACACATTTATATCCTCCGATGTATCAGACGTACAGTATACAGTTTAAACCCTGCGACGTAAAGAACAAAATTTCTTTGGAGAAATAAAGGCTTAAAGTAAACTAACTTTTTAAGAAAATGGTTGCCTCAGAAATACACACTGGGATGATCAGAATGCATCTTTAAAGAGTGAGAGGCAATATTTTAACCAAGGATAAATCATCAAGTATGTACTGACAAATTATAGCTCACATGACAAGTTTCTCCTCACAGTCACCCCTGTTCCACCTTGTAACTTCTTTAAAAATTTTGTGACATAACTTTCAATTTCTAGGCAAAGGCTATTATGGTTGAAAGAAACTTTCTACTTAATTCATTGCACTGTCTTTTTGGGAAAGCTTACGTCACTGAAAGCACAAAGTTTTACAATTAAGTTGAAAGCATCAATTACACTCTTTTGCAGCAATGCCAATCCAGCTTAGATCTAAACATTAAACACCACATTCCGACTAAGAAATTAAAGCGTATATACTATAATACTTTTTTCATTTCAAAGCTCGTTTACATAAGTTAACATTTGCCACATGTTGACTCTCAAAATACACATGGCACTCCAGCTTTAGGGTATGCAGCCCCTGTTGTCATCAGGATTTTGCCACCATCACTGCCCCAGGGCCTTTATAGGCCTCTGGACCCCATACCCCAAGCCCTCTCTTTCCAAAACCTCAGGCAATGTGGGTTCTGTCAAACCAATGAATGTGAAGTGCTGTTTGCATGCTGCATTTACCAAGAAAGTTTCAGACTGGAAGAAGCACGTACATTAACTCTTAATAAGGTATCCATGAAGTGGAAATTAAGAGCTTCTCTTTTATTAAAGGGGGAACTCCCCTCCCTGGGGAGTAATTGTACACCAAGAACTGATTCAAAGACATCCTGCCACAGAAGACACAAATGTTGACCGCATGTGAAATCCTTCATCTGGTGGTTGTCGAAAACAAGTTCAACAGAAAAGGATGTTTTTCATTTTCTCCAAAGATGGTGGGAATAATGGAAATTTTAATTTAAATTGAAAAGAAAAAAATACCATCACCAGTGGTATTAAAATCTATTAATGATACCCAACCAACAAAGATGTCAATACCTTTCTCTTTTACAATCAAAATTATCTATTATTTTGATAATTTACAAAATTTCCGGTTTTCATATTAATATCATAAATATTGTCCCTTGGGAGAGTGATATGTGAATGTGAAAGTGCATAAGCACACTTTCTTGAAAAGGAAGTCAACTGCAATGTTTGAGTCATAACCCCATCGCCCAAAATTATGGCCTAAAATGATAAATGCAAGTCAGTACTGTACACATACAGCTGTGCTGTCATGATAGATGGAGCCAATGTGAACTTTTCCACCAGAAATCAGATCAGTGACCACCAAGTTCACAACCACTTTGTTTCCCAGTATCAAGAACTAGTTCTTCAAGAACACTTTGGTGATGTATGGGTACATTGACTTAAAATGTCTTCCTGAAAACACCACCTCAGCAAAAAGTGGCTTTAAGGGCATAATTAGATTGACAACTGGGTCAAGCCACACTCTGATCAAGGAAAAGGTCTTCCCCTAACCTATGGTGGTGAAATTTTAACACCATGAGATTCCTACTGATATTTCCCAATTAGTTCAGTGCTGCAAATCTCTGTCTGATGGAGGGCAGGCTTTAGGCTCCCAGGGAGTGTTGCAGCTCCAGCTTTGGGCGGAGGAAGCAATCGTGTGGACAGAATTCTGAGGCTATTCAAATGGTATCATAATTCATGCAAGAGGTACGTTATGCCATCAGCTCCTCCTACAAGCAGACCAACAGTCAGGGCAGATGCAGGAGCAGCCATATTTCTACCCTCAGGGTCCTAGATACTTGAACTGACAGTTTGATTTAGAATAAGATAGGATTATAGGTTGATAGGGGTGAGTCACACTTTGGTCATGAAAGTACCGCTCCGCTAATGAAGACGGATGCGATAAAGGATTACATTGTGATTCAGAGTAGAGTTTAATCCTGTTAAGAAAGAGAGGCTGCTGGTAGACTGCTCATTTATTTCAGGGAGATCTAAACCTTATCTCTAAATTTATTAGAAATGATAAATGGGAAACTGTAAAACACAGTTATCTGTTTCAGCAGACAACTACTTTAAGAGATTGCAAATATCAAGGATGGGGTACAAATTCACTGCAATCTCTTCTGCTGATGTAACTAAATTATATTGAAAATAAGGTCAAAGGGAAATATATTCTTATTGTGGCAGCTTCACATATTAATGCATGTTTCATAATTTGAACTTGAATTTTAGACAGGCAACTACCATTCATATTGTGGTTACTCTGGCCATGGGCCCAAGGATTTCCCCCTTTACAAAACCTCTGGCAACAGACCATTTTATTTAGCTATCAGATAGTGGATCAAAAGATGATCCCCTTCAGTCTCTTAGCAATTAGGAATGTGGCTTACAGTAGAAGTGAGGATGCCGACTGAATGTACCGAAAGGGGGTAAAACAGCTTCCAAGGGGGGGGGGGGGGACAAAATATTTTCTTAAGGGGACAAGACTTTCTAAAATGCATTAAGGCAAAAGTAAGTTTTGAACTTTCTAGTGGGGGTGAAAATTTTGAAAACATCTTCTAGGGGGTACCCCCTCGGCTACTGGCTTGATTCACCTAAATCCAGTTCTGGATGGATTCTTAATGAGCGAGGAGAAGGACTTCACTCAAACCTCCATTTCAAAGCTAATTCCCTTCAATAACTCTCAGAATCTTGAGTTTAAGAGACATGCAGTGATTTCATCCCTTCCTTCATGAAGACTGCATTTTATTTTACAGTTCCAACATCCACTTATGAAAGGAACATTTTCCTACAGCAATTTTCTTTTCAAGGTTGTGTTAAATCTTTACTTCAACTTTAATTACCCATGGGATGAAAAACTTGTCCCTTATTTTGATAGTCACTTCCTGACATGTAGGCCTATCATATTAAATTTAATGCGTTCCTGGGTTTTATGTTAAGCTACTTTCACCTTAAGGGCAGACTGAACTAAAAGAGTATGTGGAGAGTATAATTCCATTAATACTTTTGATATCTCCCTTTCATGAACATAATGACCTTTCCTTTTAAAACTAGGGGAACATGTAAAAATGTTGAAGACTCTAAAGTCAAAAACACAGCAACATTTGTGTTCCTCACCCTTCAACTTGGCATTCGGCTATATGAAAACACCCAAGAGTCTCAACAGAGTCTGCAGAATCTGCCATAAACTACAAACATGACGTCCTATGTCACCTCAACTCAAGAGTAAAATTGTAAGTGGATGACACAAGGGAAAGGGTAGGGGGTATGTATCCCCTCTACTTTGATGTTCAAGTAGTGAGGAAATCTTGATTAGTCTTTACCATTCCAATGCAAACTAAACAAAACTTTGATTTCTTTAAAAACTAACTCTATTTATTCAGAAATGAGTTTAAGTGACCCTTTATAAACTTTTTGATCTATCTCCAACTTCTGCAAGGTCTTAAGGTCATCATGATGCAAACTGTGCAAGTGCCTCCACACTCCTACCACAGAAAAAAAAAAAAAAACGTACCCTATAACTGAACTGCCACTAGGCGCACTAGCCGAGCAGGAGTAGTCACCATAGGTGCAATTTTTCTTGGGGCAGCATTTCTGATGTACTACATTGAAAAAGAAAAATAGGTTTTTACCTATGCAATGGAACAAACTCAAGTACTGCTCCTGGTTGTACACTCCACCCAGTGTTACTGGCTGAGACCCACAGAACCATTCAAATTTTTATTTCCTGTTGTCCACCCATTTTATTTCCATCCACTTTTCTGAATGATCATAAACTTGAGAGACTGCAGTTTTCAATGGATTAATAACAACTCAAAAAAGAACTGAAATGGTTCAAACTCCTCATATTCCACCCTGAATATCTTCAGCCGATTTGTTGAAAAATATAAAGGCCAGTTAGGTGGCATAATTATCCTTGGCATTCTGCCAAAACATGGGGCCATCTTAAATTTCAGATGAAGAGGATCTGTTATCAGAAACTAACATATCTCAAATTTACATCACTTCATAGCATCCATCACCACCAGGCAGTAACAACAAAGTTGTGTGATTTTAAGTTGCTATGGCAACTACCCAGCAATTCAGTATAACAAATTCATGATATGTGCTAAAAATTTTATGATGCTGACCTTAATCTAGGACAACTTTCAATGTCAAAGCGTACTTGAATGGTCAGTATTTCAATCAAAGGCATAGGAAGCTGTGGAAAGGGGGGGGGGGGGGCTGTAAGCTTAATATCATTGTCCTGGGAGAAGAATCTTAGGAGGGGCTCACCCTCCCCTTTGGAAAATTTCTGGAATACCCAAGCATTCTTAGATGCAATTTGATGCCACAGTTTGTGTAGTTTTATTAAATTATTGAAAAAGTTTGACAATTATTGGAAAGGTATAATATATTTTACAGAGGCGATTTACAACAGATTGAGGATGGGGCAGAAGTGTACTTTCCCCCTACCATTTTGACTGAGGACTATTGCCCACAACTCCTGCCCCCCTCCCACTTTTCATGCCCATGATTCCAGTGTAAAGACCCCTTCACACTACACGATATGATACAACATGATACCATACCACACGATAAAATTATTGCCAACTCTATCACACTACAGGCGACTTTTTCTTCCTCTTTCAGCGATATTCCAATGACCGATTAGTCTATCTCATCAATGGTCAAACAAAATATTGTTTGCAGAAACAAGTGGGTGAAAGTTTAAAAAATTAACTCAATTTTATTGCATCATATAGTATTGCATAGCATCGCATCATATCACACATAGTGTGAAAGGGTCTATGTAATGACACTCTCTTCAACTATCCTATCGTACTGTTTCACATCATGCCTAGTGTGAAAGGGGCTTAAGGGTGTTCGTGTTTCTGCCACCATATCCTTTTACCCATATATTCTCTAATAAATGCCCCGGGGGCATTGCATTTTTGAAAAGGGTGGCGTTTATTTGAGGGTATATTTTAAATAAAAAATAACTTACTGCTAAAGCCCACTCTAGGGTCTTTAAATGAGCTACAAGTTTCTGCGAAGGTTAACTTCCAGGGCACCTCTAACCCCCTGTCTTCCTTGCAGTGTTACTGTTTCCCTGTAACTGCTGTTGTTATTATAGTCCCTTTTTTAACTTGAAAAACCCAAACACCTTCGACTTCTCCCTTGGCAAATGACCACTGAACAACTGTTTTGCCCTTCAAAAATTTACAAGGGGGGGGGGGGGTGATTTATTAGAGGGGGAGTGTTTATTAGAGAATGTACAGTGGTTTCAGTCCTTACATCGAGCAGGCTATTGAAGCCATTTCAAGCAAGAAAATGTACTATTTATTTACAATTATCTGACACTGTTTGGTTACTTGACATTTTATATGAAAATAAATGGATACATATTATATCAAAAACCCAGTAAGATATATCTTTTGCATGCAGGGCCATATGCTGCTTTAACACAATTTTCACAAGAGTCAATCATGATTGTATAGCCCTCTGGAAGAAAGTCATGTTTTGTGGTAAAAGGTATCAGTTTTTTTTTTTTATCTTCTTGTGTAAGAAAGTGTAGATAATGATATAATACACTTGTCATTTCAAATTGCTTTTAAGGATCATTTTGCAATATTTGAGTCCACTTCCAAGTGACTTGTTCGACCAATGACCTACATGCTCAACACTGATAATGAATGAAGAAACTGAAAAAAAAAATTCCTACATAACAGAAATGCTTCCGAAATGTCAAATGCTACTTACCTGCCCTCTGTTTAGCAGTTTTAAGGCATGACAAGACCTGTGATGATAAAAGAAATTGAAACATCAGGTAAAACTTGTTATCAAGAGGATGAACATTGGGGCCTCTCTATATGGGATGAAAAAGTACCACACATTTATCACCAGGTCTCAACATGTATGACTGATGATGTTGCTTGCTCTGAACTAATTTAGCACGTACCATTTAGTTAGTATGACAACAATTCTGAAAACTACGCCAGAAAAATAACATAAAATTTTCCCAAGCAAAAATTGCACCTAAATTCATATATGTTTCTTTTTATTTAGGAAAGTTGTTACATTCGATGTGGCCTATCTGACAGTTACATAATCGATACATATACCTTAGAGAGAAGTACTGTGTTTAAAATGCACCAACATGGCATACAAAAAAAAATACCTATAATCATTATTAAACCATTCAGTCTCACCAATAAACTCTAGCAATAGCTTTATCTCCTCAAAATATTATGCACATCAAAAGGTACCCAAGTTGCATTATTTGAATCACTGAAAGTTTGGGCCAACAAATTATTCGTGGGCAACAAGTAACTGAATTTCTTTCTGTGAGAACCTTATTTACGGAAAACAATGCTACTGTACTGCCTTACTTTGAATTGTTTATCATTCTGTATCTATAAATATTGGTGTTGAATACATGAAAATTTTCTGCATAACAAACGCAATATTTCCCTATAAATATGACCAGATTTGCACCGTAATACAGGAAAAAGTACAAATGGTTTTTCAAATTTCTGTTTATAAATCAGTACATCATTAAAAACCCATCGAGGATACATTAAATACCGAATCGCCAAAAACTTGAGAGTTACAAGGAAGTTACCTTTATCACCACATCAATGGGTCATAAATATTACTGGTAGTGAACCTGAGATTTAAGAATGCATCATTTGAAATAGATACACAATGATATTACAAGATTGAAGCAGGAATGATAATGAAGCAGAAATGCCTAATAACCTCACGTTCAGTTCATAATACCGGCCTGCGCATTTCACTAAATCTGCATCATTTCATTGATGAGTCCACTCAATGGATGGCTATAATAAACTATTGGATACCTAAGAAGTACTCAACATTCCACAGCGTGAGATATGTACACAATTTTTAAAGCAGTATGAAGACGTATGACATACGACAGCTCAACAGATTGTGCTATCTTGCACAGGTTTCAGCATTACTCATAACCATGGCATTTGTTTATTAAAACTGCACTTAGTTAAAATTTAATGTTTGTCAAAAGTAGTGGGCTTAATTCCCTTTCAAACTTGTGGAGATGAGGTGGGATGATGTTGGTGGGGGGGGGGAGTTGAGCAAGTTGCATTTACACCCATTTTTGGTGGTGAAGGTGAAAAATAGGCATAGGAGATGAAACCTCTATATTTTTTTGTCACTCTCTTTACTTACTCCAAAGGACTTGGATACAATTAATGGAAATACAACTAAGGCCAATTTTTGTGTTGTGTGATCCCTGGACTCTTGATTTCTCAATATACGAAGTCCCTTAGTTTTTTAAGTGTCAAGTAGCAACTAACACGGTTATGTTGTGGATATCTTTGATACAATGTCCTTGATACAATTTACCAGTACTGTGCCCTTCTATACATGGAGAACTTTTGTCCTTCCCCTCATCTGCACCTGAGGATGGCAAGTCCCCACCCTTCAACCCCTATTGCCACACCATGCACTGTCTCCAATTCAAAATGTTCAGTAGTATTAATTCCCATCTCCACATTTTGAAATTTCAATATCCTCAAGTAATCTCACCAATAAAAAATCCCTGTTTGTGCAGATCACTTTGTCTTAATATTATTCCCAAGTTTAGACCTACCTGAAGGTTATAACAAGATTGTCATGCTACATTTGCCTCAAAAGTCATGGGGGAATACCTTGACACCCACACTTAAACATAAAAGGTTCTTTGAATTTCAAAGAAGTGTAATTTTGAATCCATTCAAAACTCAAGAGGGAACAAACAACATTCATTGAAATGCATATTCAAAGATGGCAGGTAGGGGTCACTCAATGTGTCTGTGAAGTGTCAGGTTAGGGGCTACTAACCTTGAAAACATGCATGTCCAAATCATTTGATCTAGAGGACATGTACAGTTTAAGCTTAGTACCTTTTATAGAAATGTATCATATTTGATGGCACTAAGCTTGAAAACATGCATTTCCTATTCTACAAATTGGCTGTAGCGTTAAGGAAGAAACAGTATTTACCCTAAAGGGACATTCTGGTAGAAGCAACAAGCACTATTTTTCATGTCTATACACAGACAGGCCAAAATGGTTTCTTTTATCCTTGAAGCAAGCAATATTTTACAATGATGCAGAGAAAGGAACAAATAGAAGATTTTGATACAGCTAGGTGCTAAAAAGTTAAAAACCATAAAACAGAAACAAATTTCATTACTAAACAACATTTCTGTGGAACATTGTAAATGTCCTTCAATGCAGCTAAAATCTTCAATTATTAAACCCCATTTACAATTTACTTTTAAATCATTGATAAAATGCCCTAAAATTAATAATCTTTTTTAAATCTTGAGTCAGCTCCCTGTATTATAGTCTGTGAATATTTAGAGTAAACTTGTTTATTCTTCACAAAACTTTTGCTTTCACTCTTGATCACACTGAGTCCTGGCAGAACTGGGATTTTATTTATGATGCTGAAGTAAAATATTAAATAGGGCATTCTCTTCATACAGGCTGTATGATCAAAGTATCTTCTCACATTATGTACAACAAAAGCTCTACTCATAAAATTCAACAGTCTCTAAATTCATCTTCATTCTGTCATTATGATAATTTGGGGAAAAAGAAAACATCCAAACCATATTGTTCAAAGTCAAGCATTTACACCTTACATGAATATTCATCATATTTTGCAACACCTGTACAAAAATTTCCAAAGCTTAACATATCCCTTTAATATCAGCATTGCAGACTGGGTGGCTGAGTGAACTTGAGAATTGTGTAGCTTGGGAATCATGTTGAACACAGTGCCTAGTCTAATGACTTAACTACAGAGAGGTTTAGGATTCCAATTACCCTGACAGTGAAAGTTCAATGGCCAGTCGTACACTGCATACTCGAAACAGGAAGATGACAGAGCACATATGAATTTACCCTGTGATAATGAGGAGACTGATTGTGCAGCCTGGCTAAAATGTTTACCTTTTTCCAAAGATATAATTATTCTTTTCTTTAAATCTGATAGATAAAGAAACATGAACAATATCAATTTAAATGAGCTGGCAAAATGAACAACCAGATTGGTACTATTTGCCCATCATATTGTGTAATGGATTATTCTTGTCACTCCAAAATGTATACTTACAGTGTCACATGTCTGAGCACGGAAGAACCTCGCTATGGTCTGAGGCTGCAACTCTGTCATATATGCTATTATGATAACATCCAGAGCTTGATTAGAGGTTTTGCGCAGGAGAGGGCGACTCTCTCCAATGTAATGATCAAAAATTCCCGGTGGCAATTTTTATTTTTATCCCGGCCCTTGGTCCAACAGAGAGACAACTTAGCCCAATTTTAATTGATTTGTGATGACACAGAACTAGTAAGGTGACAATTTTGAATCAAAGGTGTAGCTTACTTTTCCAATGGGATCTACAAATTACATCTGGAAATTGATTACATCTTTCACTTCAAGTGCATTACACTACACTTTCAACAAAATTATCGTGACAGTATGTGGCCTGACAGAGATTTTCAACATTTCTTCCCTCCACCCCTTCCCCAATGTTGAGAAAATGCAACAATTGTGATTTTTGTCATTGCACTGCCTTAATTTGCCTTCACAGCATTGAAGAGATTTGTGTGAAAAGTGGGGAGGGAAGGCTGTTGAAGTAAAATGTATTGTGTGTAAATGTGAAAGTCAATGGAAGTGTCTCCAAAAAAAAAAAAAAAGTGACAAGGGGGAGAAAGATTACCCCACATCCCTCTAGGACTTTGGTCTATGCAAACAACACTGGAGAGGATTTGTCCAACATTCTTACACCCAGGACTGTAGACTCTACCCTACATTGGAGGTGATAAATAGGGGAAAGACAGGCTAAGCAATAATTCTCCTGCTTGGCACTTCTAAAACCAAAGGTCCACCAAAATTAAAATAAGAAGCATTCAATTGATCCTGCAAAGGACACCTACAGAGGTATAAACAGTCCTGCAGTTATGAGGTAGCATTCAGGGGCATTTTCCATCAAACATTATCTCCCGCTCTAAGTTTTTAAAAACTTTGGTTTCAGTATCAGCATAGAATTACTACCTCACAGGCACCAGTGATGGACCATGTAAATGCCCTCCCCGAACCACCAAACAAAAAATATCCCTTCCAAACTGGTATGCTGGCTGAGCATTAGATGTACTTCACCCCTCAAAAAGCCAAAATATGGGCACATTTCAGCAAACATACTGTTTCAATATCCCACCCCTTGGAACACTCCTCGCTAGGCTTTCACGGTATTTCCAGAAAATACAATCGATATAATCGGACCGCTAATAATCGAAATTCGATTATAATCGGTTTTTACTTTACTTGTTAAAAGTAACTCATTGCGCCGAATGCAGCATCGCCAAAAAGTGTGTACTGTATATCACCTGTACATGAGCACCAAATTGGGGCCCAGTCTAGCCTTACAAACTGTCACAAAATCTTTAGTTTTTTGGTCTAAGAGATGATTAATATACCAGAGAGTCTCTCCATGATTTCTTTCAATTATTTAACGATTACTTGGATTTTTACGATTAGTTCGATTTTTCCATTTTCTTCTCATGCAATAATCATACCAAATCTAAACTGGTTAAAGCCGGTATCGATATAATAATCGGTTTACTGTGAAAGCCTACTCCTCGCCTTTTCCAGTCACTTCTCTTCATTTATGAAGTTTTATTCCACTAACTGTCTGAGTTGCCACTTCCCTGACAAACTAAGAGGAACATGTTCATTGTTTCAGTTTTTCAGTATAGCTTTAATCAAACAGTCTTGTCAAATCTTCAAGTGCCACCTGTCATAAAGGAAAACCTCAAACTCATCCTTCCTCTTACAAACAGAATGATTTGGAGCACTTTCCAGGAGCATTCATTCCCTGGCATTTAAATTTCTTTAAAGCTTTACAATGAAACAACAAGAAAATATGCATGTTATCCACAATCACCATGGAAACTCAACAAATTGGACAAACTTCTCATCTGACAAGTGACAACAGATAGGTATCAATTTCTACAGTTCTCATGGATTACAACTTTTTTCTACCAAACAGCTTTCAATCACCAGACAGACCACTGCCAAGGTCAAGACTGAGGTCAAATTGAAAGGTCACTCATGGAAGTTTCTCTGAGATTTCTTTCCAGATCTATCAGGCTTTCTCACCATAAAAAAAAACTAAGGAAACGTCCAAAAATATGTTTATGACTGGGAAATATCTGTTTGCCTGAAGCAGAATTATTTTCATTTTACATTTCAAAAAGTTTGCTGAGTTCCCTGAGAAACTAATCATTGATGCTAACATGCAACAGCAGCAGCGTTCAGTCTGCTTGCTTAATACAGAGTAAGGTTACACCTTGCCAGTTTTCTGTTGAACTTAAAAACATAAGCCTATAACCTTAGATCAGATCTGATAGGTAAATGTTGTATCTTACAGACTGTCAAAAGGGAATGCCATGATGAGGACGTTCTAGATGAGGGCTCCCTTCCACTGGTAACTTGCCAGGTCTTCACTGCAGTCAATTTAGGGTAACATATAGGACTAATTAACTACAAGGTATAAGTAAGGGGAATCAATGTTCATTGCTGTATTCAATGCCTAGGATAGGTTCTATCATCTCAAACATATGCACTCAGGAAAGAGCATTAGGCAGTCAAGAAAGAGCTATTGCTCCTTAACTACCCTCTACCCCCTATCCCACCCCACCCCACCCCCAAAACAACTTTTACTCACTTTAAATAACATTCGTGATACAGGAATGAGCAAAGCCAATGCTTACCCTCAATCTAAAACCAATAACAATAAATTTACAGTACTGCGGACCGTTACAAATTTAAATATAACTAAGTCAAGAGGAGCAACCCATGACATATCCCTTTAAAGGGAAATTAACACAATCAATTGATTATCATACCCACCTTATCCTAATTCACTGATGGTTCTTTCTAGATGTTACTTACACATTTCACATCATCATGTCATAAATTCTAACCATAGGCATATGGGGGGCAATATTTCTGGGGGTCAGGGATACTTTTTACCTGAATTTAGAATTTTGGACCAAGTTGCCCGAACCAAGTTGCCCGAATTTTGATGCTGACGTGTCGATTGCAAAAGGGCATAATTTATTGTCTTGGCTGTCTCATTTGCCCAAATGGATTGACTACTTTGCCTGAATTGGGAGAGCATATGCCCCTCCCTGCCCCCCACCCACCTCGTACACTTATGATTCTAACCCATCTCCAACTCATCATCCAGGCCCATGTTAACCTTTGCAACCTCACCTCATCAACTAACAAAGCCATTCCAGCTCATTCCATCCTTTCATGCCACTATACTGTTCTCCCTGAAGTTTCAGTTATGGAAGGAATGTGGGCGAGGGGAGCACCTGGCCAGCTAGGCAGCAGTTTTGTCCTTTTGTTTTTGGTAGGGATGGGTTCTTAATTTGTGATTTTCAATCAGAGCTTTCCTGGCCGAGAAGGTGAGAGGGTCATTTCTGTTTGTGTTAGGTAGAGCAGAATTTTGTTACCAGTCTAGTTGGGAAAAGTTTTACTAAGTATAATAATAAGTCATTTACTTCTCTGCTAGTTATTTGACTGGGCTAAAAATACAAGACTTTTTAATTATATTTGAAAGAATTTGGAGAAAGCTTCCTCTTTTATTGTGGACATTCAGTCAGGGAACCCATTAGTGGATGGGCCCCTGTAGCAAATTCATCACTTTGACTTCTCTGCTAGTTATTTGACTGGGCTAAAAATACAAGATTTTTTAATTATATTTGAAAGAATTTGGAGAAAGCTTCCTCTTTTATTGTGGACATTCAGTCAGGGAACCCATTAGTGGATGGGCCACTGTAGCAAATTCATCACTTTGACATGATTAAAAACAGCCATTCACTAATTATCATAGGGGTATGCTAATTCAAACTAGGTGACTGCATTTGCCTACTTAACTTGACCTTTAAAAACACAAAAATATCTAAGCAAAGGACTGCTTATTTATTCAAATCTATCTGGTGATTGATACTTTCTCAATAACTGACTTGTTATTTTGTAGTTGCTATTTAACGTGGCTAACGTTTTATTCTTTGGCACAAATTCATAACAAAGGATTGAGACAGGGTAAACATGAGACAGCCACTTTTCTATAGTACTGCAACACATAGGATGCAATGATAACTATGACAAATTTTTAACACAGTTTAAAATTCTCCGTGAAGTTAAATCCTGAATAAAATGCAAAAACTGAGGTGGTTTTGATAACATGTACACTGATGCTTACTGGAATAGTTTCTAATTAAATTGCCATTTTCCCCGGCCTTTGATACAGCCTGCCAGTGTCTCTAGAGAGATATTTCAGTAGTTATCAAACTGTGTGAGTTTGTCCCAAAAATACCTAGTGGCATGGAAAATAATTGTGCCATAATTTGATACATTCCAAACCTCTATTAAAAATCAATTTTGATTAGTTCTCCTTGGAAGTTACCTGAACTATACATGAACTTGGTGGAGCAGCCAATCTAGAAGTGTATATATGCTTTTTTTCAGTTATGTAGGTGGAGAATGTATTCTGCTCTTTAAAGGGCAAGTGCTACTTTCATCCAGTATTTTATTTATTTGCTTCATTTCTTCTTTCTTACAGCACGGACACGGATCTCAACATTTACAATAATCAAAAAGTAACAAAAGAGTGTTAACTGACATTCAATGAAATTAAGGAATATCAACTCAAAAGAATTTCCTTTACAAAAGATGTTGGTCAAATCTGTAACACTACTTGTATTACCTCAAGAATGATTTTTGTTTACTTTATTGAACAAAGTTACATTAAAAGGTGTTTTGTTGCAAGGACTTCAGGTGAAAGATCCTCTATTTTTTTTGATCTGTTAATGTGCTGGAAGTATTTACACAAAGACACGATGAAATTCCTGGCAGGTGAGAGCTAATTAAGAACAAGAACCCAGATGAGCCAAGGAGGAGGGGAAAGGAGGGGAAAGGAGGGGAATGGAGGGGGTGAGGTGGCTTTCTCACTTCGGTTTCAAGTAAACTAATTTGAATGTATTCTCATCTCATAAACTACAGTAAGTGTGAACCGTTTTCCCTTACAAGTATCTTTCATTAAGTATCAGACTACAAACACAACATACTATAAAAGGCAAGCCAAGTACGTAGTTATTTTGCACGAGCATAACAATTCAGCAATAAAAATATTATCACATTATTACAAGAAATCCATGTATGAATTAGTATACCAGGGTATACTTATTCAGACTGCAGTGATTGCATTTTCTCTGTAAGCATGTGATGACTGCATTGATGTTTTATCACCGAAAAGCCGATTATGGGCATATCTGTTAATTAAGTCTTAATAGTTCAATAAAACAAACTATGACAAAGAAAGATACCAAAATTCTTGAATAGCATTCTCTTGTGGATGCAGAGTCCTCTGCTCTGTTTTTTGTAGGATGATGTTTCTGTATGCCATCCTACATGCCATGGTCTCTGGCAAAACTACACCTTTACCTATTATTCACAATTAAGATCTTAGGCAAGGATGCAACTATTACAGAATACTGTATATTCTCTAATAAATGCCCCAGGGGCGTTGCATTTCTTAAAGGAGGGCATTTATTTGAGGGTATATTTTAGTTTAAAAAAATAACTTACTACTAACACTAGTGTCTTCAAACAAGCTAAGATCGAGTTTCTTAGATGTAGAGGTGAAGGTTAACTTGCAGGGCACCTCTAATCCCCAGCTTCCTTGTAGTGTTGCTGTTTCCCTGTAACTGTTGTTGTTATAGTCCCTATGTTTTTTAATAAAAAATGAAAACACCTTCGACTTCTCCCTCGGCAAAGGTTCACTGAACAACTGTTTTGCCTTTCAAAGATTTACAAGGGGGCGTTTATTAGAGGGGAGCATTTCATGATTAGATAATATATGGTAGCTCCATGGGGAAACCAAAAACATCATGGTTGGACTAAAAGAAGCACAAATAAAAACATTGATATTTTTGGGGTGATGTTTCAAACTTGACTAGATCAATAGAACCATACTGAGTTTTGAAATCCATTAAATTTCTTGAACTTCATGGTGCTTTGTCCCCCTCCCCCACCACACCTACATACCAGACTACTGAAGCCCACTTTTGTGGCTCTCTGAAACACCTTAACAGCACCTCTTCTCACAACATTCCAATTATATTGCTTTTGACATAGATGACATTGGCATACAGATGCCCACGACTCCACAAAAGAAATCAATCAACATTGTGTCACTTTGCTCTGAACTTGAAAAAACAAAATTTTATGACTACAGCAATTTGCCAGTCCTATTTTATGGTCAATGTCTGAACAGAAATGCTGGTAGTGAGGAGATAATTACTGAAACCCTGCATGTACAACTTTTCATTTGCTAAGTCATAACTTAATATAAAAACATACAATAATATAAACAGGTTAGGGAAGGCATCCATACTCGTTTCTGCAGACCGGAGTGGAAGGATATTCTCCTGTGCATCAGACCATGACTCCTTATCTCCCTTGTCCTCGTTGTCACTGTCAAACACTTTTCGAATTAAGCACCAATTCTTGTAAGCTTATAGTAATCCGATAACAGAACACAATGGCCAAGTCTGCAGCTTGGAGATTCCTCGGGACCATGCTAGAGGCTTTTGTTAGAGATCTACTTAAAAAGAATTTTCACAAAAGGGTGTGCACAGAGCCACTGTGATGTGCACTCAAGTTTGAAGGTCATTGCCTGTTCTACTCTTCATCTTACTTAGCTTCTTCATAACTGGTTTGTACATCCGATACATCGATACATCGCTACTGGAATAGAAATAAACCAACTTACCTTTCTTGAGTGTGTCTTTCATTTACCAAATTTTCTTTAAAAAAAAGTACTGGTTTTCAATGTTTATTTGTTTTATATTTATTTGTTTTCTTTACAGAGAGTGAAGAGCTGGGTGCATGTCAGTAATCATTCTTGCTTACAAAACTCAAAACTTTCTGCACGCCCTTAACATTAACCCACGAATAAAAGGCTAGGACTACAGGCCTATGTGTTATGCTTTCAGAGAGTCATGCAAGTTGCTCTTTTCCTAAGGCTGAAAAAAAAGTACTGACACTGATGTGGCTGATGTCCCTTAGTTTTGAATTTATAATATTAATAATATGTACCAACATAACATGGACCTAAGAAAAATATACTGATTCCTTAGTATATGCTGATGAATTTGGCTAAAGAATGAAAGGGGGCAAGAGAACAGATGAATATGGATAAAAGGGGGTGTCAGGAAGTGCCTATCAATTGGCAAGAATAATTTTTCTAAACTCCACTTTGTAACATTATTCTTCTTTTGAAATCACACTTACCGAGGTGCGATCACCCATCTATTGTTTCCTTTTAATTTCAAAACATTAACATCCACTCCACTGGTTTACATGAGAATAGGTCCAAATCAAACTATCTTTTGAGTGGGTTATCACCCTGAATGCCCACCATGGCTACAGATCAGCATCTAGATACAGTGACATACATACCTTTTCTTGCAATGGAGCATGCCAATCCTCCATCACAGCAAACATTTTGTTGATTTGTGATTCTTTTTTAGAATTCCGTTTGACGGTCCATGAGCGTTTCATCTCACGAAAAGCCATTTTGTCTTTTCACTGTATAGATCCTTTATATCCAAGTCAGTGAGATCACAGTAGCATGAAAGATTCCTCACATAAAAGACTACACAATCAATGAGAAGAACAGACATTTCTACATCGTGGTTGCTGGCCCTATGATTTTGAACAGATTTACATGTACAAAGTATCCTCTAGAGCTATGCCATACTTGCCAATTTCCCTAAACAGGGCACTAATGACAAGGATGATCTTCTCAAAGCTTTTGTCTCACAAAGTCATTATCCATGCTCCAAAGCAATCTCTCAAAATCTGTTCCTTTTCAAAAGTAACTTCACATCAAGACAAAAAACTAGAATGTCACTTCTTCACAGTTAATACCTGACAGAAATCCTTTTATTCTCATTTCAAAACAAAAGTTACTTTCTCTCTGAAAATATACTATGGCACATTAGCCTGCTCTTCAAAATACTTCACTTTAGAAATCATTTTCGGGTAAAAAAAATGACAAAAATTGTGAACTTGTTCATGTTCGGATGTTCCTAGATCAGTAATCACAAGAGGCTAATTGCATCAACGTAAGTCCTAATATTTGTGTTCCCATCCAAACAAGAACTCTGCAGGTTTCTATATTAATACTTGGAGTACATTTCACTTGGGAAGATTGGCTGCTCACTAAAATCTACAGAAGTAATTGTCTTCTATGGCGCCTCAGTCCATCGAAGAACTTAGCGTCAGTTTTGCTATTCCTTAGAAATTGCCTGGGACAATAAATCAAGTTTCAAGCCAATCTCAATGTGCAATCTAAAATTAAAGATACTGAGGAATGGGCCTGATCTGGTGTGTATATGTGTATACATGTATCATGGTAATATAGAGGTTTAGGGTAACATTAATCATGTTCCAGCATGACCTTTCTGATAGATAATTCTAATTTTCAGTTGAAGATTGAGAAAGACGCAGTTGAATCAATAGAATCTGGCAACAAAACACCACTGGCTGAACCACAGAGTTGATATCACTGACTAACATTTGAACAGCAGCTCAAAGCAGCTAACTTTTGTTGTACCAGTGTGTACACACATCAGGGCCATGGAAATCATTGAGGGGAGGGGACTGAGGAACCTCAGCCCACCCCCTACCCAAATAATTTTCAATTTGAATTTTTTTTTTTTGTCTTAAAAAGGTTCATAATCTGAGGAAATCTCAAAAACTTGGGATGTGAATATTTAAGCTCCCCAATCCCAGAAACCTTCCAACAGCACTCAATACATGACAAAGCTAAACCAAACTGAACTGTAAAATGTTTCATGGAAGGTTGGTGAAATGAGGATATCTAAGGACATTCTTTTCCTAAACTGCCAGAATTTTAAGTCGAAGTACGTCTCTCCCAAACCACCGTAATTCTTGACTACCATACGTACTTAAGATCTCTTCTAAAAGTCATATATCAAAACGTAGTAGTGCTTCCTGAAATTGTACACCAGAAGCAAAACAACTAATGCAAATGTATAAGTGACCTCTGCTCACAGTTGCAGCAAAAAGCTTTTTGTTCAGCTCATCACTATGAACGAACTATCAGCCACAGACCCGAGTGGTGTAAGCCAGTGGCTGAGAGCCATCACACAGACTAGTAGAAAAATGTGTCAAAAAGCGTCACAGGCTACAATTATAGTACTGTACAGGTTGGGGAAAGATGTGCCAATCAGAATCATGCACAGTCGACACTAAAATGCACGGAACTGCAATTGTTTTGCAAGGTCAGCATCATGCAGTTAATACAAAGGTATTCCCTTCAAGAAAACAAGGTCTAAATATTGTCATGAAGGTAATTCCAACTAATTTAGCATCTATGGGGTACAAGTCTTTATCGAAGTAATATTTCTTAAAGTAAGAGATAGATACTTCCAGTGATTATTAATATCTGAAATTCATACTTTTCATGTATCCATGACTTTAAAGGTAATATTAGCAGCCCACCCACAAAAGTGGATGGATTTTCTTAAAAATCTTACCCGCTCTCCAATAAGCCCCAAACCTACCTAACTTTTGCCAGTTAATTCCAGTCATGAAACTATGTTATGCATACACTAGGAGAAACATTTCAGTCTTGGTGTAATTTTCAGAGTATTTAAATATATGACCCCAAGTATGCACAAGTGTTTATGTTTATATTCACACATGTGTACGTAGCATGTGACATACCAGTACACATCAGATCAGCATACTTGTACCCCCCCCCCCCCACACTGTCAGGCAGTTAGGCAAGGCAATTAACACCATGCATGCACATTGAACTTGCAACTAAGAAATTTATAATAACCTGGGTACTTACTGTCTTTTACCAATCAGTGCTCAGTGCAACATGAAAAAAATGTTACTTTAAACATTGTGCCTAGTTTTATTCTCCTTGTATTATTTTCTTGATAACATTTAGCTTCAAGTTGACTGTAATACACTAAAAAGGAAAGAAAAAGAGGGATGATCTAAAGCTAAAATGATTCATTATTTTATTACTTCTCTTATGCTACTCTACTTACGGTATTCCAGCAAATCATTTTTTACCGACCACCAGATAAAATAATAAAATCCCAATTACTGGACGATTGAAATCTACTTAAATACCACAAGTACCTTTGCCGAAGATGACTGGAACATTTTGCCAGAGACTAGCTGACACGCAATATAAATAGATGCCAAAAATTTACCATATGGCTTTTCAAAGATGGAAAATTGCAACAACAAACTAATAGTTCTGTGCAACAGGGTATTTCCACTGAAAACGTGATAGTAACTACACGTGACAAGTTCTATTCCTCTACCGTTGAAGCTGTCCCGCTTTACCAGTTTCGTTAGCCTATACATACAATAAGACTGTGGAGTTGCAGGTACATAACTGAATGTGAACCTTTTGTGCTCATCACCTTTACCATGGTATCAGTATACCAGCCACCTGGCTTTATATTTCATAGAGTTGACTCATATTTCTTAGTCTGCTCTAAACCCTCAACTTTTCAGCCAAAGATGAAAGTTATACCACCGATGTTGACATTGGGGAAACTTGATGGGTCCCATTTTAGCAATGATGGAAGAGTCACATTGCACAAGGAGGGACAGGACATAATCTAATCATTATTCCTATGCTGGAGGACAGCACTAACCTTCATCCTTCAGCTATCCCTAAAGGGGCATAGGATATCCCTTTTTTTGGTGTGGGCAGGGGGGGGGGGTGACTGAGCCATTTTTGCTGAAGGTAAGCCTGAATCCTTTCTTCAGACTGAAGCACTGGATAATTTTTCCAATGGCCTGTCAAACTGAGAAATTTGCTTCATTCCAACTCCAGGGGGTCATGCAACAACCCTCTTTTCTCCCTCGCTCATGCCTATGCCCCCTCCCAAATCAATTCAGTGTGCATGCACTCATACAGAACACCCTCCACATCACACACCTTCAGATTCTTTCCCACACAAAACACCTTTTCTCCATGTAACTGATAATCGAAACAATTGCCAAGTGCAGTAAAGATGTTACACTGAGTTGCATGATAATACTTCCGTAATAAAGCACTTATAAAGAAGTGAATTCTCCATACAGAATCTTACCGCACTGATGATTTGCTCAGGCAAAAGCAGTTGCCCAGACTGTACTCTTAAAGATTGATCAGCTTAATCTTTGAAATATCCTCTTATTTCCTTTTTCCTTGAACAGTTTAACCCTCATGATGTTCCAGAACATAAATATCTAATATTTTAAAGTAAAACGAAGTTTTATCTAATATGACATAACAATTCAGTCAGAAAAATGATCTCATGATTTTAAGAAATTATAGTCTGCATGATGATAGGGGGGCATTTAAATTGGGGTGACTGCCCTTCTAAAAAACAGGACAATAAATACTGACCACACTCTCATCTGTGTTACTATCATATAGTGCATGGTGACCAGTAACAGGCAGGAAATAAGGTCACATGTATTTTGGAAAATATAGGAAACACAAAAGTATATCAGTCTGTAGTGAGCCCAGCTTTCAGGTGCATCCCAAAAGAGATTGGGTTGGAAACAACGACAGCATTTTGTATGAGATGAGGTATACCATATCATACCTTTGGGGCTAACATTTAACCAGGGAGCTGTTACTCCGAGTAATGTCCCTGATTTAACCAGGGAGCTGTCCATGGCAGCTCCCTGATTGAACTACTCACACTTCAAACACTGATGACATCCCTTCAGGTCCATTATGTTTACATTCCTAATGAATTCTGATGTCACAGTGTTAATTTAAACTGCACCAGGAGGAAACTTAAATTAACATTTCTAAAATTAATGATTCAAATTTATTTTACGAATTATTTCAAAAAAGTACATAAACAACATTGATATACATAAAAAAAAAAATAGCAAGAAATCATTTGAAGGACACTAGAAAAACAGAAAACTGTTAACTAGGCTAGTGGCCCAAATACATAAAAGTAACATATAGGGAGGAATACATGTTTAGGGACAGATTAACCACGCATAGCTGAAGAAAGGAAAAGTACTTTGATTAGTTTCACTGTCAATAAACAAGTTACTTATTACAGATATAATGCTTTATCCTATTTTGGAGTTTACATTGGGCGGTATGTCTTGCCATAATTGGTAACAATAATTGTTCAGTAACAATCTACCATGTGGTGTATTATGATGAGACACTGTAAAGGGATCTCTGTTGCGGGTACTTACAGTTGAAGGCTTATTGTGAATCGAGTTACGTTGAGGAAAAATGGTGGAAATTGCATTAAGTAGCATCTATAATGTGTAAATTTGTATCAGTGTTATCATATTGCAGAACTCTTTGTGCAGCTTGATTCCACAGCAAACTGTAACTGGAAGCTTTAAGCTAGTTATGTCTGTCCTGAAGATGTAACACTTAAGGGATGGAGTGGGGACATCTGGGCCACAGTTAAAGGGTGTTGGAGGCCAGAATTGAGCAGCCTCCTTTTGCTATAGAAATAATTATCAGGACCTAAGTTTCCTTTGCAACAGTAAGGAGAATTGAAACTTGTCATACATATGTATGCACTCATTTTTGAAGTCGACAAAAACTGTCCGTGCTTTTGATAACTTGGAATATGTTTAGATAAACTTACAAGGCTTGCAATGCGTCATTTCTGGCAATACAGGAGGTATTTTTGGCAATCCTGAGTACACTATAACCAGCCAATGTCCCCCCCCCCGGCCTCCATCTAGAATGTCACTACAATTATGCTGCCTAACGAAGGACCACTATATAATGTGTCCCAGGCTGACAAACCTTTGTGAATGGAGTAGTGAGTTGTGTATAGTTGTGGAAATGATGATATGTCCATAAGGCAGTTTGCTTCTATACTTTCCTGCAGCAAAAAAAAATTAAAATATCGTCCCATTTTACCCTATCATTGTTGTAATTTTCTTTTTCTGACAATTACTCTGTAAGTGTACAGCAACTTAACTGCAGACTTACAGCAGGGAGTTTGCTGAGGTCAGGACAATTAACAATGCTTGATAGTAGGCACTGCTTTGTCAGAGATAAATGTAGCTTTTTTAATGGAGCTCACTGAAATTGCTAAACCCACCCACCATTTAATCTGGGCTTTCAACCTACCTTCCTTGTTCTCCTTTGTATTCTTCATCCTAACAGATTTGTGTCATTATTCTTCTCTGACAATTGAAACTACTAGTAAAATGCATAATTTGTCAAATTAAAGCTGATACTTGAACCAGTGAACTTTCTACGAACCCACAAACAGTTTAGTGACAGCAGAAGAGAACCATACTGAAACTCTGTCAAACAGGCTAGTACTGAGTAGGCTATTGTTTGGACATAATATGAAATCTTCCCACATACTGCCAAAAAGATTTCCCTCAAAATCTGGCATTACATAACATGCACTTATAATGGGGGTTCAATGGATAATTGAATGCCCTCTATCCCCTCCCTCCCACCCATCGTACACCCCTCATACACCCCTCGTACATCTTTCTGTGCTTAGCTGACGGCTTCAGACTTATGGTCAAATCTAGTGTAAATACATGGACTGTTTCCTTTCAAGAGTGTCAAAACTATTCATGATGAAATCACTATATATGTGACATATTGTTGCCAGTCTTCTTTATAATCCATTGCAAGATTTTGAGTCAAACTTTCCTTCCATCCAAGCCATGAAAGGGCCACTTTCAACAGCAAGTTTTGTCAAATTTATCAATGGCATGGTAGGGAGAAAGAAGGGGTGTTGGTTCAGGGAATGGAAAGTGAGGCATTCAGAAGCATTTTCATATTTTCGGTATCTATTATAGCAGTGACATTATGAAAGGGGGGAGGGGGCATTTGCCCCTGGTAACAATGGCAGGAGCACCTCATTTTGATGCCATAAATTTTCTTACACATAATTGGCAATGTGGGGGGAGGGATCAGTAGTTAGTCACAGTGGCCAACAATGCTTATTAACACCACTACATCACAGTTTTTTCAATTACAGGCCCTCTAATTGACCAATACATAAGTGCCCTTCCAAATGAGTAGGCCCTACTCCTATGAACATGAGCTGCTGGTTACAGTCCCATCTCAATGACTTAATGCACAGGGGTGGTGCCAGTGGAGGAGGGCCATGCCCCTCCCATCAGGGAAATTTTCCAATTTCATCACAGAGCTTTACTCACAGCACACGATTTGGCCCCTAGGAAGGGCAGATTCTTCAAGAAAAACCCACATTTTTCAAATTTTCTCCAATAAAAACCCCAAATTTTCTTCGAGAGATGCCTGAAAATTTTTTGCATTTGACATCTTTTCTCCACCCCATCACCTTTGTCAGGGCTCCAGGTTGCTGCCCCCCTTCTCCCATCAGGGAGCTTGCAGCCCACCTGTCAGGCAAATCCTGGCACCATCCTCCCTGTTAATGAACTGTGCACAGGCCACACTTTACTGTTTATAACATCTGTTGTGCAACCAGAAGTATTCTTTATACTAACCACAACAGTATGCATCATAAATCAAACAGTACAACTACATACCATGAGGAATACTACTTCAACATAATAAATTGTATTACACAACGTTTAAAACCCACACTTCAAATAGTGGCATCGCCATACTTTTCAAGTGGGGGCACCTGGGACTTCAAGAGGGGGCACTGGGGGAGGGGTTGGGGAAACAATGTTCCACTGAAGGGGCACACCAACATGAAGGACTGAGCATGTGCAGGAGGTGTCATAGAGTGACACATAGTATTCCCCTATAAACTTTAGGTCCAAGGCCCACCATAGATCTCCTGGTGGGGTCCAAGGACAATGCAGCAGTGGGGGTCCAGGGGGTGAGGCCCCTGGAGACTCTGGAGTATTAAAAAACTTGTTGCCATAAGAATAAGCATTTAACTGCCTCTAAATGGCACTGGATGTGCACTAAGCAGACCACAAAAACAAAAGTCACAATTTGACCATTTTTTGTTAACTTCACTTACACAAAAGATTGAATAATTTGGGAGGGGCTGGTTGGGGTTGAGAGTGGGGAAAATAGATCATGTTGAGGTTCGCATTGGGCTTTACAACAATAAATCCACTCATGTCACCAATAGGAGTTAATGTTAAGACAACTACCTTCCAGGTATGACACAGAGGGGAAGCCTTCCATTCGCACTGATGGTGCATTTACTCCTGCGGACTTGCCGGGAAAATTCAGAAACACAAGCCCTTGCATGTGACTGGGTTTTAGGTGCCTTGAAATTATATATTTTTAGAACATATTACAACAATTGTTGTCTAAATAAACTTCCTGCTTTTTCTTCGGCAATAAATGAGAAAAAGGGTGGCTACTAACCTCAGAGACTATTCCTGGTACATACCCCTGGCATTACCTGTCCCCACCCCACCCTCACCCCATTCCCCCACCCCCTTGGCGATGTCACTGTTCACATAAAGTCAGTAGAGAGTATAGTGGGTCCACTTACATCTCAGGATTACAACAAAACATGAGTTTGAAAGAGTTTCCATAAATCTCCATAAAATATTAAAAAGAATAAACCTACCCAGGCCCCCCTCTTCCCCCCCCCCCCCTGAAAAATCTAGAGGCATGAATATATTGATCTCCCTTGAATGAAGCATCAGGATCTCCTCCTAGCTTCCCCCATTTCAGGTATCTTTCTCATCCCTCCATCCTCCCTTGGTCAACTATCTGTTGGCAACCCAGACCTCACAGACAGTCGTATTTATTTTCCTCTGTCAGTTTTTATGGCCACAGTTGTGATATAATGATATCAATTTTCCCATGCCACTTACATGATGAATGCCTTTAGGGATGTGTGCTTTTAAAATGGTACACACTTCATATGAATCAATTTTGTGTGGATGAATATTTCGGAGACAGCATGCGTGCTCAGTCTTCGCTCACTCAGACAAAACGATCTAGGCATATATGAATGTTAAATCACAAGTTCTATGTTTAAGCTGTCCGTAAAGACTTTTGTTTAAAACAGCAATCTCTTGTGATTTAAAGTGTACCTAAAGTCTAAAATTTCAAAAATATATGTTACAAACCTGAGCTGAGATATAAAATGTTGAAGCTTATTCACTCAATTTAAAATGGTGGATTGCGCAATAATTTGTGATGTCATTCTTGTACTACTCAAATTACAGTCTTTGTTGTTCTTTGTTCTTTTGCAAAGCGACTGCACCTTGTACCAAAATGTGTTCATTGTCTTACTGTTATAGGGTGACTTGGCTATGTAAGTCCTCTCCGTACAACATACCACGCAAGGGAACTCTAATTGTTTCAAGGTCCTATAAACATGTTAATTTCATAAGGAAACAAAAGCAGTTCATATGAGTTGTACAAGAAGGACTTCACAAAGTATTGCGCAATCGACTTTTTCAAATTAAGTGAATAAATTTCAACATTTAATATCTCAGCAATGGAGTAAGCTATGAAAATGGGAGCTGGATGAATGGAATTGATTTTCCAATCTCTACAATATATATTCTTGTAATTCTAGACTTTAGGTCCACTTTAACATTCATATAGGCCTAGATCAAGTAAATCACAAGTTTTATGTTTAAGCTGTCAGTAAAGACTTTTGTTTAAAACAGCAATCTCCAGTGCACTGAAATAAGAAATTAAAAGTAAATATTTTCTTTTTAGTATAATTTTATTAATGACATGGACAAGAATTCTTAAATTACCTTCTAGCCTAACTTCTCCATGATGACTGAAAAGTTTAATGCCTAAGTCTGTTTTGCATCAAAGTTAGCACAGTTCTGTAAAATCTCAAACTATTTTACATCAAGAATGTCCTGATGTAGGTCCCATCCAATGTTTCATTTCAAATCATGACATTTTATTTCAGCACCTTGGGGTACAGAAGCTAAACCAGCAATGGAAGTACTACCTCAGACTTCCTTGAGTAGGCCAACTGGAACAAAGAGGGCTGTAAGGTGGAGGATGTCCCCAATACTCAGCTGTCAACTGCTTATTTGTTCATCCAATGCTCATGATTTTGATGATCAAGTCAGCTGGGTGAAATATGAAGAATGGTCCTCTAATCTAGCATAACAGGGTATTAATTTTTGGACTTGCTAAACTTTTTTTTTTTTGATAACCATAAATGTTTCTGCCATAATCCAATGGCAGGAGGGAGAGCAGGGGGGGGGGGAGGGGGAGGCAGTGCTACAGTGCTAGTCCTCCCATGAAATGTGACAAATGCATGCATTCCTTGCTCCTCATGCAGAGAGCAAAGTATAATTCCCTTCTAATCAGCTCTCTAAAGTGTTGTGACAATTTTTCCCAACCTCACCTAACACTTCCCCCATGACAGGCTTAGAGGAGGGATGGCAAAAGCAAGATTTACACGGGGTAAACTTGAGGCCTACTTCAACTTCATCTTTGGCAACTCCATTAAGTCTGGCAGGTAATTGAACTTAACCAAGTAACTTGAGGACCAGCAATGTTCACAATGGTGCTGAAAAGGTTCATTGTTGGAAAAACAGCCCAGTGTTTAGCCAAGTGCCAATGTAATGAACATTATCATACTTATAGGCAAACAAAGCAGGGGGTTGGGGTGGCAGCAATAGCCCCCCCCTCCCCGACCCTTCCCCTTTGAGCAGAATATGCTACTTTGTGGCAACATATGTTCCATTTTGAGGGAAAATGTATGTCATTATACTTAAAATTTTGAGTGGAAGTGCTCAGTCACATTCCTCCCCTCCACCCCAATGGAAAAGCCCTGTATCTTTATGATGGTACCCCTTGGTTAGAGTAGTTTAGCAGTCAGAATCTTTTCTTGAGAAAGACTATCAATGTTGAAGTCATCTAGTTGGTAACTCTCCTACCAGATGAAATAAAACTGTCTTTATTCAACTTTCACATCAGTCTCAGGAAGTGCCACAACCAATTTGTCCAGGTTGTTTTATATTTCTACAAAACGAATTATCAACAGCCGAAAGGCGCACACGCCTGGGTAATATTGACAAAATGTCTATTTTTAAGATGGTGGGACATTCATGACATCAAACAGGTATGCTGTCAACAAAAAATGTAAAAGAAAACAAAAATCAATCAAAGAAGTGCCTTGAGAAAAACTCCCAGTTTCTCTCAATCTTAATTGTTAAAATGATTTAATGAACATTTCCATTTGACGTTGATCAAGAACATTTGCGACAATTGTAGAACACTGGTCTCCTGTAGCATTACTATTATTGGATGGGGCATGAAACACAATAAATTTGTGTGCTGACCTTCAAACATTGCTGCTGGGATAGTGCATGACAACGGTTTTACATAGTACAGATAACATATAGATGATACACGGACAATGGTCACCTTTTATTTTGATAAACGATCACCTTCTTAAGAATTGAACTGTCACAGTTTCAATGAAAAGCTGTGTTTATCTATAAAAGTACAACATTTTGATTAAAAAAACACTGACAAAATGTAAACTTAAAATATTGGAGAAAGGAGATATAGCAGATAAAGAAGGATTGAAGGGACTAGGAATGAATCTCCTGAATAAAGCAACTTGGAGAATGGCTTAATTGGGTCGTCTTGTTGCATCTTCTTTTTTGTATATTCATGTGAGTGGAATAGCCAAGTTCTCAAGCTAAATTAGGAGAAGGGTGGTAGCACATAAAAAGATCCAGAACAGGATATTTCATTCAAATTCACCATTCAGTTACAAATCTGGGGGAAGAAGAGTCATTCTCAATCCTCCACCCTCTCTCCTCCCAGTCCTCTACCCCTCCCCCAAATTCCCCACCAAGCCACTGTGTACACTACAGAAATGCATCCTCACTGTCTCATTATACATCTTTAGCAGATAATAGAACCTTTTCCAAATAGCAATTACAAAGGATTGTAGGACAGAATTTTAGTACACATCCTTTTTGGCTACAGTAAAATGCCATTTAACATTAACAATGCATACCAAAAACTCTATCCCACAATCCTTTGCAATTGCTATTTGGAAAAAGGTCTATAGCCAAATATGGATAAAGATTTACAAGTGCAAACAAAACATGTTCAGCAATACCCCTTAAAAGTACAGAAAAGTTTCCTCATGAACCCTTGGTTTCAATCAAAACAATTACTGTGTACTGTGTTGTCTCTTCCCCCAAGGAGCTGTGGAAGACAAGTCTCCCATCCCCTGCTACAATAAAACCTAAGAAATGGCAGACATTATATATTACAGTATAAACCTTGATACAGATTTAATGGTGATTAATTCGGAAAAGAAAACTATACCAGGATGACTCCAAGCCAATGATTAAACGGTTTAACAACAACCCTAACAATTAAAGTGACAGCTTGACCATCAGCCATACACAAAGACTATTTTTTCACCTTTCTGCTCGATTAAGTTTCATTAAGCACCCTTTTATTTAGAAACTGTATATAACAAAAGTGAATTGGGGATTGACTTTTATCCCAGCATTTAGGCTTTCCCTGGAAAGTTTAGAGGGGTCAAAAATGGTGAAACTACTTGGTGTGTCTATACTTGTCATCCCTGCTTGCATTCATAAATAGCATGGAAGTTAAACTGTTGAAGTTTACATTAAATATGAAAAGATAAGTACAGCTTGCAAAAATAAAGTCCCATTGTTCTCTTCTTTCTTTCAATAATTCTGTCCTTGATAACAATGATTTAAACTAATACTTTCTGTGCAAAAAAATAATAATCATAAAAATCCTCACCTAGCTTTAATAATACTGATTATTGTGTAAACAAAGTGAACAAATTGGTAAAGTTACTGTGAAGCTTAAAACTGATCTTTGTGCAAAGACAGTCATTGTCAAGCCAATACTGTAGGTCCATGATCAAGCCAAATGTAAATATTACACATTTTTTTTTTTTTTATCTCAAATCAAAATGTCCACTTTCTTTGTAGAACTAGGAGACTCAGTATTAAAGAAAGGCTTTTACTTGCTACATTAAATAAAAGTAGGAAGTCTCTCCAAAACTCCCTGGTCTGGGAATCTATGAGCCATGATACTTACATGTAATCCCCACAAATAATAGGGATCATGTACTTAATATGGGCAATACAAATGCTATGTATGAGATCCCTCACAGTTACCCTTCTTGAGATATCATGTTTACAACATTTTAACCTTTTGACTCTGGTGACTCCAAATGACCTTTGACCTCTACCAAAAATAATAGGGATCATCTACTCAATATGGGCAATCCACATGCTAGGTATGAGATCCCTCACAGTTACCCTTCTCAGATATACTGTTTACAAGGTTTAGACCTTTAGTGACCCCAAATGACCTTTGACCTGAACCAAAACTAAGAGGGATCATCTACTCAATATGGGCAATCCACATGCTAAGTATGAGATCCCTTGCAGTTACCCTTCTGGAGATATAGTGTTTACAAGGTTTTGACCTTTTGACCTCTGGTGACCCCAAATGACCTTTGACCTCCACCAAAAAAATAACAGGGATCATCTAATCTACATGAGCAATCCTCATGCTACATATGAGATCCCTCACAGTTACCATTCTGGAGATATCATGTTTACAAGGATTTAACCTTTTGACCTCTGGTGACCCCAAATGACCTTTGACTTCCACCAAAAACAATAGGGCGCATCTATTCAATATGGGCAATCCACATGCTATGTATTAGATCCCTTACAGTTAACCTTCTGGAGATATGCTTACAATGTTTTGACCTTCTGACCTCTGGTGACCCCAAATGACCTTTCACCTCCACCAAAAACAATAGGGATCATCTACTCATTATGGGCAATCCACATGCTAATTATGAGATCCCTTACAGTTACCCTTCTTGAGAATTAGTGTTTACAAGGTTCTAACCTTCTGACCTCTGGTGACCCCAAATGACCTTTGACCACCAAAAATAATAGGGATCATTTACTCCATATGGCCAATCCACATGCCAAGTATGAGATCCCTTGGAGTTACCCTTTGTGAGCTATCGTGTTAACAAGCAAAAGCATCACACACATACACACACCCTCCCACCCACACACACACATCACCATTGCATAGATTCCTTCGGCCTTTGGCAAGGAATCAAAAATAAAAGGCAAATCCAGGAGCTATTTAGGCTTGGGTGACTCCAATCGTTTTGGAGTCAGGTACCCACAAGTCTTCATAGTCACCACTCTGAAGTTGTGACTCCTACAATAATGTCTTTATTGATGCAGTACGTAGCATAATACTTCAGTAGCTATGTCAACTGTCAATGACTAGCCTACCAATATATATGCATTAATACACCATGAAGTGCTTAACTGACAATGTCAGAGAATAGCAGAGGCCAACTTAAAGGAAAACTTGCATTTGAAGAGAAAAAAAAATCAAATGAGCCAGCTGTGTTATAATACTTCATTAAATTCTGCAAAGTATCATAAATTATATAAAATCCAAAATATTATTTTTGTGCTTATTTTCAACAGTAATGGAAATTACCCAGGAGTCGCGATTCCAAATATGGTGTCATGACTTGACTCTCTGCCAGAAGTTGCAACTCTGAAGTACAGTTGGATAACCCGCCCAAGTCTCAGCTGTTCTGCATAAATTAAGTAATTCAGTTTAAACAGAAACATTGTGACATGATGATAAAAAAGGGCCGTTCATGAATTATACCAGCCTATGTAATATGGGCTATTAATTTAAATTGTGGTTGGCTGCATTTTCAAAAAGCAGACAATTTGGAGAAAAGCTTCACAATGTTGATTGTATCTTGTAACTACTGAAGCACTCTAAAGGACTATCCTACTATAAAGAAAGAGTCCAAAATGTGATTTTATGACAGTGCTGCCTGAGGGGTGGGGGGGGGGTGAACCATTTAAACCTCAAGATTTGACACTTTCTGATTTTGGACATTTTTTAAAGACAAAAAATCCTTCAAACTGAAAATTAGTGGCCAGCAGCCATCTCCTCCCCAGCTCCCTGGATCCGATGGCCCTGTGGAATCACTACAGACTTCAAGCTATGAATTAAATTTTGCAAATGACCACCTCCTCTCAGTGGTGTGGGAAACAAAATGTCACATTTTGAGAAGAGAACAAGATCAGATAATCATGCTGTTTGTTGTGCATGTTGAAAATTTGTTGCCTCATGGTTTGTATCTATCTAGCAATCAATTTTTGCAACAGATTTCACTCAGCTTTCAGCCATCAATATCACAGAGGTGTCTTGCCATGGGTTTTAAAAGGGACAGCTGTCACAGTATACACACTGAGAAAACTGATCACTATTGTTTTTAGCACAGACACATCACTACTGCTATTATCAATAATTCAAGTCAGCGAGTGATTTTAGGGATTATCATTAAAGTTGATGTAAGTGAAATCAGCTCCATGGTAGGCCTATGTTCAGTCAGAAGTTATTCTTTTCAATCACAACACATGTTTTGGAATACAAAACTGTGAACGCCATGCAGACAACTCTTTGCATAACGCCTTTGTAATATGCATATACCCAACCCTCATATGGTGCTTTTATCCAACCGACTCCCCCCTCCCCCCCCCCCCCCAAAAGTATTACTTTCCTCTTTTCCCCCAAAAGTCAATAAGTATATTGCTCAATGTGAACACTTCATTATAAACACTTTACTATATAGCTATTAACATAAAAACAGAACTCTTTTGTAAATCTGGTTAAATTACATCAAATAAAATTTTGCAAAAGATCTCCAATCCATTTACAGACATGTGCCTGAATTCTTGTCAAATTTCATTTTTCCACCAACCATGAATCCACACCCCCAATTAAAACCTGCAAGGTCACTTTGACAGAGAATGAAACCATTTTTCCTCGAAAACTCATTAGTCAAGGGGATTAAGTAAGATGCCCACATTACCCCTGAATACTGTGGACTTCAAAACAAAAGAAATAAAAAATATACTTTTTAATGATTGGGGATTAAGTTTCATTAATACTGTTTGTGTTTGCCTGCTGTTCACAACTGAAGTAATCAAAGATTTGATCTGCCAAAAAACAGAAGCCATATTAATGACGTTTGTGGCCAGTTTCTTTGTCAGAGGTTTTCCATAATGCCTGGGAAACCTGGGAGAATGTTTTTCAAAGATGACCTGTGGTGAATTTATGTCAGTAAATTTAAGTGATTCACTGTTATATTTATAATAAAAGACTTGGCATTAGGACAATGAAGGCTAAGCTTTAAAATTAAAAACAAAAAAAAAATTGCCTTCAAGAAAATAAAGGATACAAAAGGGCAGAGTAATAATCCATTGATCAATTGCATGGTATATCAACCAACAGTTGAGCATTAAATCCTAAGTGTGCAACTCTGACTGAGCACAGATTGTAAAAGGCATTTGAACACTTTGGCAGTTATGAAAGTAACCACAAAATGACATGAACTATAAGCAAAGGTTTGCAATAGCCTACACACTTACAAAATGCCTCTGATGACTGAGGGCCTGCAACACCACAATATATCATTTTCTGTGTAATAAACCTTCATTCCAAGAACAAAAGGGGCTGAAAATGTGACACTGACCAAGCGAAACGAAAAGTTGTCATAGCAAAATGTGGTGTCATCATTATGTACTGTGTCTTTGGCTCAGCGCAGTTCAAAGATGATTTCTACTACACTGTGTGATATAGCCTAAGCTTACACTATACACTTAGTCTTAACATTATCTGCATAAAGCAACTTAAATAGAAAGAAGGAATATTTCCATAAAAATTGCACAATTATTTGTAGGAATCATAAAACTTTCTAAGTAAAGCAAAATGATGCCTGTGAAGTCTCTTTCAGTGTTTGACAAACTGTAATTGATTGATCTTGGAGGCAAGATATTTCTGTCCATTAATCAATTCTCAAACATGTATGTGCCCATGGTAATTAATTACTTTTTATTAAGACGTAAGGCCAGTTTCATACTTCCAAATTTTCATGAACTATAAAGCTTTCAGAACCATAAATGGTCACCCCTTGCTCTACTGGGCCAATCATGGACATTGCTCAGAGCTGAACAGTGTTCAACTTCCATAGCTTTACAGAGCTATACTTTATACCACTACGTGTGATATCTCTTCCCCTTCCTAGTCTGAGATAACCTTGTATCTTGGCTGCTCTGCAGTAGTGACGCATCTGGAGCACCCTCCACTCCCAGATTGAACACACACTCTATGGCCAAACTTTTGCAATATAGTGAATATACACTCAAATTGAAAATCTGCTGGTATCTACATTACTAAAGCAAATGATTTATCATGGCCAAATTCTTAACCTTTCAGGCCTGACTGAACATTTTAATAAGGCCAAGTTGGCAATGTTTGGCCAACTCCCTGGGCCAAACATCTACAAAGAGGCAGCCTGCCCTGGTGAGGGACCTCGAGTATCTGCTTTCCTTTTGCAAGCAACCCTGTGAGCAGTCATGACAACTGATGATTACCTGATGTAATACTATATCTCATGGGTACACCAACTGAAAGTACAAATTTAGGAGTATTTCAACATCTATTCAAATAAATCATGAATTCTGATGTAAAACAGTCCTCTCCAGGGAAAAGGCAAGCAGCTTCATCCCAAAAACAGATTTATGGACCCCTGAGTTGGCCCCACGATCTTTACCCACATCTTTAAGGGATGACATGGGGTATAAAACAAAACAAGGATTTTTCAATTACTAAAGGAGGAATGAGAAAAATGTTGGAAATTATTGAAAATTATTTGGCAGTGATGAAGTTTTTGCAATTTCACACCTCTTACCCTCCAAATCTGTACTGACACTTTTATTGATGTCGACACCTGCGAGAGGCGTCCATGTATTCCCAGGTGAGTTTATTGTTAGCCTTTGGGATCTTTGTCAGTGATGCATGATTCAGGACATATCTTCTGTTTCTGAGTCTTCATATTGTTTGACACAAGAAACAAGATATTCTTTCTAGATTTTCAAGGCATAGTTAAAATGCTTAAATTCTCTTTTTCTCTGTAAAGAAGCTGTAAAATTTGCAATATACGTGATGGAAGGTTCAATTACATGAAAATAATTATAAATAAAGGTAATAGTCTCTACAAAGATGAAACATTGTAGAAAGTAACCTTCTGCAAATTCCTAGACCATCCCAAAGTTTTAAAATGTTTACTTCACTAACAGACTGTCACTGTGAGTGTCCTTGAACACTCCATAGTGTTAATACCCACATTGATACTGGTTGAGGAACTGAGCACTGAGAGCCTAAAAAGGGTGACAATTGTGAGCCAGCATATCCATATCTCCAACATGACGGGATAAAGTGGGCCCACCCAAACAATTAGGCCTAACCAATGAATTTCCCAAAAAAGGGTGACAAAGATTGACCAGCAAGTCCCATGTCTCTAACATGACTGGACAAAGTGGGCCCACCCAAACAAATAACCAATGAATTCCCTAAAAATGGTGGCAATTTTTGACCAGCAAGTCCATCTCTCTAACATGACTGGACATAGTGGGCCCACCCAAACAATTAACCAGTGAATTTCCTAGAAAGGGTGAATGTTTGACCAGCAAGTCCATGTCTCTAACATGACTGGACAAAGTGGGCCCACCCAAACAAATAACCAATGAATTCCCTAAAAAAGGTGGCAATTTTTGACCAGCAAGTCCATGACATAGTTAGACAAAGTGGGACCGCTCAAACTTTTAACCAATGAATTCCTTTCTGCTCTAGCCAACTTTAATAGTAAAATTACAGGGAATCTACAATGGACTTTAAGGAGGTTGAGGTGGTCTCCCTTCCCAGAATCAGTAAGTGAGACAAATCCCTTCCTCCTTTTTTGCAAGGGTAAAATATGGTTGCTATATCATGCATTACAAGCATTTTTTTTTTGTAGGCCTACTGCTTCTAACTTGAAATACAGTAGTCTACCAAATCTCTAATATAATGTTTCCAAGAATAATTTAGTCCTCTTGAACTCCCATGGCTTTACCCCTGAATCTCATGCCTTTAGTATTATATTTCACATAAATCCTAACTAACATTTTGGCAGAAACTCTGAAAATCACACTTTCAGAATTTTTATGAAATCAGAAAAGAGCAGAGCACTATTCATGGCAAATTAGAATACACAAAGTAGCATTTTCCCTTGTATTCTGTTCACTGCAATCAAGATACACATAAATTTCAAATTTGAAGGGAGATATTCTGGTTCCAGTTTTTTCTGTCCAGCAAGTTATGACAAGAAATAATTCATGAGTAAATATCTAAACCACTGTAAGATATGCTGTGCCATGAGGTCACAAACATATATTTCCAACCATTCAAACCCATTTATCTTGGGGTTTCTCATAAACCACTGGCCACTTAGACCTTTGACAGCCAATCTCTTTCTAGGGTGCTGGGTGCAGGCACCACAGACCAGATGTAACCCACAAAAATGTTCAGCAGGGTCAGAGTGACCTTAAAAATAGCCCTGGAAACCACACAGATGGTAAATCAAAATGGATAATGGGTCAATGCTTTTATGGAAACATGAGAGCATGAGAGCTACCTCCCTAATGGTAGTCACGGTTTTTATTACAAGCCTAAACAACGGTCTTGAAATAGTCACTTGAGTCCAGTGCCATCTCCGAGTAAGGAATGGAGGTGGGGGGGGGGGGGGGGGATGCATGACAGGTAAAAATTTACATCTGAGCCCAGAGTTTTGCCTTTGCAATGAAGCACTCAAGGAATGTCTGTGTACATAGCTAGTGGATCTAGTGTACTCTTTAATGACATCAGCATCTAACCTAGATATGTATTGCCCTGTTGCATCTTATTGGAAGAGTTGAAGACAAATTCCCAGGCTTCCCTATTCCCACCTTCCCACTCCCACCCCTCCCAAAGATGTAGCCTACCCCCCTAGCGAACTCACCAGAGGATGTCTAGCTATGTCAGTGCTTCCAAATAAACCAAAACAGATTTCCTTTCAAAAAGATGTGTTTCATGAGAGCAAGGCTACAATGGCTACATTAACTTAGGGGACTGAGCAACAACAAGTCCATGCATATCACAAGTACATCTACATAACACACATTCATTCATGCTGAGGTCTGTATCGAAATCGGGGAAAGGGGTCCAATTTTGTCCTATGTCCTTAACTTTTTACACTGATATCTTATGCTCTCATTGTCTAAATGCTAGGTTTGGTTTGTTTTCACTGCATGATAAAAGAGGCCAGCATATTCACAAAACAATTTACCATCATTTTACCACTCACAAAGACTTCAAGGCAAAGGGCATGGTACTTTGTTATGTGAAGCACCTTTTGTCAATAGACAGTAATGTAATGTGATCTATCAAGAAGAAGATGGTATATTTAACTTCTTAGAATATTATGCTTCATCAATTCCAGAAAATACTTATCACTTCATAAGAAACAAACTCCAAACCCCTTGAATGTATGATGATTGGTTGTCAGATACTTATGCTAGGTTTGAAGAGGTTCATATGTACAGGTAAGCTTCATACTTCTGTATGTTCAACTAACAGAACACAATAGGTAAGATTTTCTGAACATGTACAAGAATACTGTAATTGGCTGAGAGGTCAAAACTTAAAGAAAAGAGGGCGCCCTACCACAATGACTGTAGCTTATAGTACAAATTGAGTGTATTGTCAACAAATACAATCTGTTCCTAAAATTGTATAAAAATTCCAGTTTGGATAATTTAATGTAAATAACTATATGCAGTGATCCAGTAAATTCTCTTGAAACCTCCTAAGAATGTGTCACCTTGTGACTGCTTCCTTTGTATTGAAAAAAGATCAACAAAGAAACCCTATTAAACACAGCTACTTTCAGTACAACAGAGGGCGCTCCACCAATATCACCTCTGTAGAATTTCATTGCATGAGAACTTAGTGTGTCAGACATGCAGAGTTCATTTTGTAACTGTTGTAGTCTAGTTGCAACTTGCAATGGACCTTGTTTTCAACCAAACTAGTAGTCAAATTTTATGAAACTTTGAACTTTTGTGTACTTTAAATTCCTGACAAGATATTATTAATAGATTTAATTCAGATTTATGAAAAAAACATCAAATTCCCAAAAATAGCATGGTGAAAATACAGGCTATAAGGCAATGGACATGCAATCCAAGGACTGTTTGTCATTTTCATTTTAAACAGTCACTTTGTAACCTTATGTTCTCCTGCAAGATCCTTCATCTCCATGGCTTCTCTCCACAAGGGAGTAAAATGGAGACATGCAAGGCCACCTCAACAAATGCCTGTCTGTAGCTGCTGCAGTAACAGAAAACACCTTTTCTGAGAAAGGCAGTCACTATCATTCAACAACTTGAATGCAACTTTCCAGCAATTTTAAACTCTTTGATTTGGATTAAATTTGTCTAAATATCAGCACTTATCAAATACTTATTGTTAAAAAATGGCCAAATGTACATACACCATTACCTTTACACTTCGTAAAGGGTTCACTCACATCTGCACACTATTACTCTATGCCGATCACTTTAGAAAATTGGGAATCAAGTTCACTACAATGATACTTTTCATATTAAATTTTATTCATTTATATTTTGTTTTGAAGTGTTTCAAGTTGCAAAGAGGTCGAACCAATCCAATCAACATACAAAACATTCCACAATCTCACAACCTAGGTTTTGAACCTCTTTCCTTCATAACCAATCACATCACAGTTTGTTCATAGTCACATGATAACCCCACAGAAAGGTTTAGGACCACAAATGCCCAATCAAATCTGACAGCTAGCATTTCTTAAAGGGAGAAGGCAGTCGCCTCAAGTTTTATTTTCAAAAATCTGCTTAATCTTACCAGGGAGTTGCTATTTGACAAATAACAAATCCCTGATCTTACAAATCTCCTCTTATTTTGCACAAAACATCTTTCATTATGTTTCTGTATAAAGACACTGGATACTGAAGGTAAACCAAGGAGTTATGCTACATGATTTTAACAAATAAGTAACAAAAATATTGTCACATGAATGATATTAGCCATTCCTAAATTAGGATGATGGGGTACACTTATTCAAATTGGGGGGACTGTATTTTCCCTTTAAAGAATGCATTCCCAAAGGAAGGTGAACAACCAAAAAAACCTTCACAGTTATATAACCAAGAAAGAGAGGGCATTCATTCTGGTTCTCTGAAAGTTCAAGGAACCTTTCTTTTTTTTCATTGTTTTCTTTACATACAAAGTCTAAAGGACAAATTAAAGGTTTTGATCAAAAGTTACCTCATCAATTGCAAAATAGTGCAAAATTTAAAAATATTACAGAATTCTTGAGGAAATAATTGCAACAACTGAATAGGGACAGAGCCATTCTTCTGATGCCCCAAAAGAGTTCCCCACTGTGTTTGTTTAAATTTTCTCTTTTCTTTTCATTAAGTACCATTTGGGTTTTCTTCACAATACTTTCTGTAAGAGGCTTATCTCAGACCCATAGCCAAGGTAGGGGGTGGGGGAAGGGGAGGGATGATTTTTCTTTGCTATTGACTTTCCAAAACTTTCATGCAGGAGTGGAATTAAAAACTATGATACAATAGAGTGTTAATGTGAAAGTGGCTATACCAATAAGAGGAGGTATTGGGACTGATTATAGGAGAGCTGGGGAGGGGAAAATCCTTGCATAAAGGAAAACAGTGTGAATGCTATGTCTCCAATACCAGTACTACCTTATTGTATAGCTTGCATTAATCAATTAAACCATTCTACTGTCTCTGAAGTGGCACAGCCAGAATTTCAAAAGTGGGGGAAAGGGGCAAGTGGGAGGAGGCAAAAGTTTCAGGCTGAGGGTCAAAATGTTGTGGGAGTGCAATGCCTGTATACCTTTACAAAGGAGCAAATGGGGTTGTAAGGGTTTAGACATTGATTGGACAATGCCTCCCTACCCTCATGCCTCCCTCCCCCCATTTTGGCATGTAGCACCACTGTTTCTCTGTAGTATCCCCCATAATGCCAATGAGGATTCAATCTCACATTGCATATGGACAAGTGAGTTATCCAACATCCAACTTCCTTCACTCATGAATAAACAAATTTTTCCTTGAGATTAAGAAAATTCTATGTAATCACCTGTATTCCAAATGGAAAACTGCACGAATAGCCTTTTACTGAGCTGTGTTGTCAGCACTTCTCTCTTATACTTGATACAGATGAAATAAGTGTAATTAACCCCAAAAATAAAAAAAACCAAAACATAATTGCATTATTGTGTGTTCTACTACATATCAACACAGATTCTTAGTGCTCATTCTCTGCTTCTCTGAAAGACCTCTATTCTACTGGGCACATCAGTGGACAAGGCAACTGCAACTCTTTCATCTGCGTCTCACCATACCTACAGGGTAGGCTTAGATCAGAGAAAAGGGGACGACATCAGTAGTATTGTTTTGCTGGCTAACATTAGTTTCTACCATGGTCACTCTTGGTAACCCTGCAAATAGCAGACTCATGGGAAGGGTTATCATTTAACAGTAATTTTCATTCTGATTATCTTGGTAGTCCTTTGAAAATATTTTCACTACCCTTTCAAAGTTGTGACCTGCCCCCACGCCACCCATCCAGTTTGAATAATTAGTGGAGACTGTACTGGTACTCATGTAGGGACAGCATGTATACTGTTCTTGGCTTACACATACTCAGGATTAAGTGCCTAGTAGTAAGAACAGGGCAAAATTGTCATCTTCAGAAGACAAACTACTGGTGTGAATGATTCTATGCAAAATGTCAGTTAATTCATGAAAAACTAATAAAGTACAACAATCAACCTCTGAAGGAATCTCCAAACCATCAAGATTGGGAATCTATAAGCCCTTACACCAACTTATCTCCTGTAACACCTATGTGACCCTTCATTATCCACAAGTGGACCTGCTAAAAATGAATAGAGTGGAAGGGAGCCCTCACTCAGGATACCTTATACACTCATGAACCTTTTCTTGACCTGACTGACAGACAACAAAACCAGCCACAATACAAAGTTAGGATTTTCCCATCCCCCAATAAAAATTTTGGTGCAAGTTTGGGGTCTCATGCACTTGCTTGTCTTTAATACATGATGTCAGTCATCTTTGGTTTTAAGGAATTTAGTTTGACCAAACCTACTTTTCAAACATCAGCAAAATTTATCTGATCTCCTTATATTTTTCTCTTATGAGTATCTTTCATGATGTTAAGGATCCTTTACTGTATATAAAAGGTAAACCTAGGAGTTATCACACTCTGCAAACAAAAGAGCGAACTTCACTCCAAAAAGAGTGTGCTCAATGAGTGAATTTCACTCGGAATACAGTGAAAACCAAATAGAGTGATATTTCATTCCATGTATGTGAAGTATCACTCTCTTTGAGTGAATTGTCACTCTACTTGGGGTGAAATTCACTCTTATAAGGAGTGGTCACTGGGCACACTCTTTTTGGAGTGAATTTCACTCTTTTGTTTTTAGAGTGCAAGGTGTAATAAATCAAGTTGGAGTGACTACATTTGCCCTTCAAAGAGAAACCTGATTCCTTTAATAGGCATAACAAAAGATGGCCATGGTACACTTCACTGTTCAAATAATGCATAGCAGCTTTAATAACATCATCACCAAATCAGTGCAAAACGCTCTTAATGGGAAAATCCAGTCCCTCCAATTTGAATAAGTGTACCCCATCATCCTAATTCAGGACTGGCTCCTTTCGATCATGTGACAATATTTTTGTTACATATTTGTTAATTTCATGCAGAATAACTCCTTGGTTTACCTTCCGTATTCAATGTTTTTATACAGGAACTTAATGAAAGATAATTGTGAATGAAATAAGAGGAGATTTGCAAGATTTAGCAGATTTTTGAAAATAAACTTGGGGGAACTGCTTTCTACTTTTAAGCAATCAATAACTGGATGTACTTAGCTTTTAAAATTTTCTGGATCCTAGACATGGCCACCACAATCCTCAGGGCCCTCAACCATTACAAGAAATTCCTGAATGTGCCTCTGATGATGGAAAAACACTTAGTAATGTATGAATTTTGATATTATGTCAAGAAGCTTCAACCGTTTAACTCAAATTTGGAGTGTTTCCAATTAAAAGGCTGGATTTAAGCAACATTACATTAAACTTTTACCACATGAGAGGAACTACGTATCTGAGCATTGAAGTTCTAGAGAATTTCTTATTCAGTTCCTATGGTTGGTTCACAAGGTAAAAGCCAATGAAGTTACTACATTTGTAACCTATGCAATGAACTTGAGAAGCAATCAGGAGTGATGTCATCCTCACATTGTTGAGCTTTTCTCTGTTTTCAAACTATTGCTTAAACCATTAAAAAAAATGGAACATATTCATTTCTCATGGGAAATAGAAAGTTTGGAAAATTTTCACTAGCCTTTCATGCTTTCAGATTATGAAAGCAAACATTATGGATGAGGAAATTGCTTGTAAAGTTTAAAGAGAAACAAAACTATTTTGATTAATGTGGGGCTGTCTATGGTGTGATGTGCCTGCTCCAAATTCAGTTTTCGTTGAAAACATGATAGCTTTATCTGCTAATCTTGAGAAAACAAATAGAAACTGAATGTACTGTAGGCTTTGCCAGGTTGCTTTCATTAAGTATACCTTTTAACATATCAAAACTTTATCTAGGCCTAAACACTTGTTTAAAAAATATCAGTTCAGCCTGGGGAAATCCCCACCTCTTCACATGAAGACAGGCAGAAAAGGAGGATAACCAGGGCAGCATCTTGGCGTTAACGACTCTTGCTTGATAGTAACTGAGGGCAATTCAGGGACAAACATGTAAAACAGAGGTCAAAAGGGTGAATCAACTCATTAAACTGCTTTTAGATCCAAAATCTATCTTTAATTTGACCCAGTCATGGCTTGAACTCTTTACCTCCTGGTAAGGTAAAAATAACTACTTTAAATGGAATTGTTATATCCAATCTTTAAAGCCCCAGTAAATTAATCTTTGAAGTCAATACCTAAAAGGCCAACAGGAGTGTCTTACAAGTTTGAACAGAATTTCTTATGAAAAATTATATTTACCTATAGCAAAGTTCGCCAGGTCTGCTAATGAATATTGGATTCAAACGAGAAGGCAGAGTATTCCCCTTGTACAAATGATATTTGCAAAGCCACATTAGAGGGGCTGAGCAAACAGTTGTCAACTCTGTGGGTATATCCTCTAGGGGTGTGAGTCACTCACAAAGAGATTTATCCCAACTATCACCAGCCTTCATTAAACATCTTACTTATTAAAGTGTGAAGTTACGACTTCTTTGTCTCTCTATCTTATGCACCGCATATAAATTAGCAGACTGAATGTGCAATTCAATATTTCAAGGTTGGTTTCTGGACAAATCTCAAAAGGCAAATTAGTCAGGAAATCCCAAACAAATACCAGTCATGATATCCCCCTCTGTTCGTTCTCTTACGGTTTACTTTATGACTCACATGTGCAGATGTTTGAACATGCATGCATGAATTACTTTCTCTGCGAGTTTGCTTACTTGGCAGATTACAGCCTTACACAAATGATGAACTTTAATGACGAGTTTTTTCATAAGGACAGTGTTGTAGTGCTTGTCTTGTGAAAAAAGTAATTAAGATTAATGAACTGTTTTTATAAACTCAATAATTTGTCAGTTGTACAATTTTTGAATCAGCTTGGACAGATGGTTTTTCTTGTTTAAAATTGAAACAAAAGGTGACAAAAGGAAGACAGGAAAAAGCTCGGTATTCCATCGGTGGAAATTAGACTTGGTTTTTTGGGTGCCTCAGTCATAAGTACCTGCAGAAATTAGTTGGCAAATTTTCAAATGTGAAAGAGAACAGTACAAAAGGACAACCCTGGGAGGGCCATGAGGGGGTCTGGACAAAATTTACGTGACAAGTTTTGCCTATGCAGCCATTGTGGTTGTACATGTCTTTTGTACACTATTCCTAGGAACATTTAATAGCCCAATACACCATATGTTAAAACTCGTTTACTGATCGACTTTGATCCAGGTCACTTGGTGTACATGGGTACATCTAGATTTCACTTATTCCCCATTGTGGAGACTTTTTTATGTTGCCATTAGAAATGTGATGCAGGTAACTGGGTATAAAATTCAGGACTTGAAGGGTAGGTCCTTTTAAATTGCTTAGTGACCACAAATGTGGAAGAAGCCTCTTGCTTGTAAATTACAACTTAACTTTGAGTGGCTAACCAACTCAATAAGTTTTTGAAAGGGCGCAGTTCAAAAAACCACATACTACTCGGAGAAAAAAAAAGCCTCACCTTACTTTGATCCAGCGGGAGTTGAACCCTGTAAATTTGGAAAGGTTCATTGCTTTATCCACTTGGCCACACAAAGGTGGCAATTTTTCCTCAATATTGGGGGAACATAACCCCATTTTCAAGTAATTTACCTTGTGATAAAACAAAGTCTAGTGGCAATTTCTCAAATATTGGTGGGCATGTCCCCCCCCCCCCCCACCCGATTGCCGCCCATGTGGCCACAGCACTGGTACAGGAAAGGAATTTACCTTGAGCAGGGTTACAAGTGCAATATGTAGACAAATTTATTTCTATACTTTCACTGAAACATGAGCATCACCACTGCCAGTGACAATATTTCAAAAGAAAACTACCATAATGCCTGACATGGAGCTAGTACTTTAAATCTAACAACAGAACTTTAAAGGGAAATATTGCGTTTGTCTGGCTTTTTATTGAATCTCTCCTCGTTTATTTGCGATCGGGTCACGTTCGATGAAAGAGAGGTAACTAAGAAAAACATTCTACCCTCTGCCAATGAGCACTAATTAACAAGTAATTAACCTTTCTGTAACAACTAAAAGATTTGTTCACCCAGACAATTATGCATGCAAAACCACTCCTTCATCATCCTTGATTTGAAATCCACCAATCAAATTATTTCTATCACATTATGTCAGACAATAACAAATGCCTTCTACAGCATGTACAAAAAGTTCAGACAATACGAACTACGTACAGTACAGTACTTTAGTGGGAATTATTACTACATTATGTCTGTATTAGTGAACCAGGGAGTTTCTATTTGACAACCTAATGGAACTACCGTTATATTACAGTAGGTGGTCTTATCACCTCCCTGGTATACTATACACAAAGTTATAGTTGTGCCGTAATTCGAATTGCAGCCCTTGGGCCTTAGCAGGTTTGATTTACTTTCGAAACAGCCGGATGTAAAAGAGACTGTTGGTGCTTCAACAATGGTACAAAATGAAAATTTTATGAACCTGTGATGCCAGGGATTGCCACTTATCCAAAACAAAAGAAATATACAGGGCCTACAAGTCTTTCGCAGATAAATTAACACGTTTGTAGTGACTCTCCTGTAACAACTAATAACACACACTCACGGTGAACCAGGGAGATGACGCTGTGTCTCCATGTGTGAGTTTTGAATTCCAATGTACAGCACGGAGTGGTACAGAAACCGTGGTGGTAGTTTGTTTTGAGCAGGGTAGTTGGAATTACGGTAAGCAAGGTCAACATGTATTGCGTAATGGGTGCACATGTCCTGACATTACCACTCTTCCTAAATGAATATGCAGCAGTACGAATGTTGCATAGTGTGGGCGAGGCTTATCGTTCTCTAATGAGCCTGTTAGATACAAAAATTGTTGCTTCTTTCTTTCCATATTTCGTGAGATTAGTGTTTATCTGCTGCAAGTTATTAGTGTTCCATGTTTGGAAAGGGTAAAAGACCACAATGGGATTAAATTATAGAGTCACGTCGTGGTATTTTTTCAAACGCAATATTTCCCTTTAAAATGGTTGCCAAATCTTATGATTTCCAAACAGTAAATGTTCTTCAATGTATGCTGTTTAAGGTAAATTTGAAAACGTGTTTTTAATTTGGCCCTTTTTTAAATCCTTATAAAGCACATCTGAACATATTATATGGTAGAGTGCTATATAAGTCAAATGTACATAATAATGATACTCACTAAGATAGGACTGATCTGAAATAAACCATGTTATTCTTAGCCTGTCTTCAGCCATTCTAGAAAGGGGCCATGCATGACTGACCCATAATGTGGAGGTCTAAAGGTCAAGAGGTTGGTCATGTTAAGTCTTAGTGTCCCTTGGGAATGTAGCTCCTTTGGGGAGTAGAATTCCTTTGGGAGACTTACGATTTCCCCTGGCACTGTTTTTAAGAGGCAGCCACCTCACAGTTTTTGGCCATCACCTCACAAAAATTTGCTATAATTGCTACCTGTACTGTACTAACTATAGAAGTATTGATAGTTGTCCCTCACTGTTGGTGTCAAAGTTGGCACCATATTACCCCCCTGGACTAATACCACCTCATACTCTCTAAAACCCAGGGGAAACCCTGCTTAGTGTTTGGTTTTTGCCCTTCAACTCTTCACCAGAGAGTTGAGGGAATCTTGGATGAAGTACTGTGCATTAGTGAGAGTTAACAGGGTTTAGTTAAAGGTTGTGTGACATGAAAATAACATAGTTGGATATTTGATGTAGAAAGCATAAAAAATCCAGAAAATAGCCGCAATTTCCATTAAAATCCATCAAATATTGACCATTTTACAGGGAAATGTCTATTTCACACTTGTATCATGAATAAACATAGCTAAATATGCAAATATGTGGCATCGAAAGAGGGACATACCATATATGGCACATGTTAGCCTTTGTTTTTTCAACCTTTATTTCAAGGACACTGGTAGCATTGTTACTCCCTGAGGAGTTTATTATAAAAATTAAATTTTTTTCCTTGAAAAATATTGATATCACTCACCAAACTACAATCTATGTGATCAGCAATTAAGAGATAATTTACATAGGGTTAACAAAAGAAATCTTAACACTGTGCAACAGTCCACATCATTATTTTTGCATAGGCAATTAGTTTCTTCAGAAACCATCAAATTTTGAAGATGTATTTTTTGAGAACGGTAACAGATATTGGAATAATTCCAACGGATCTTTGATTGGAGGACTTAATTCTTTAACTGACAAGTGAAACAGCTCTTTTTGGTGGCATGTCACACAACCTTTAAACAAGGGTGGCACCAGCGGGGGGGGCCAGGGAGGCCATGACCCCCCCATCGGGGAAGGCTGGCTCCCCCGTCAGGGAAATTTTTCGGTTTCATCAAGAAGCTGTTATGTATACGATAAAATATGTAGTCCCCGACAACGCCCAGTCGCCCTGACGATTTACTTAATTTTGGTCTAAATTAGGGCAAATTCTTCAATAAAAATCCCAAATTTTCCAATTTTCTTCTTCAAAGCCCCATTTTTTCAAATTTTCCATGGAAAATGCCGGCAATTTTTTCACATTTTCTCAAAAAAAAAGCCCGCCAAAATTTTCCTTCAAACATCGTTTCGGCACTTTATTTCCTTCGCTGAGACTTTGGGTTGCTGGCCCCCCCGTTGGGGAGCTTGGCCCCCCCCTGTCGGGGAAATCCTGGCGCCACCCCTGCCTTTAAAGGATGCTTTGGACTTCCAAGACATTACCATCAATGCCAAAGGGACAAAACATGATGTTTAACAGTTGAATACATGGCAGTCAGTGCCAAAAAGGGTGTCTTCACCTTAGAGACCCTGACACTGACTTGTAGTCACAGGGCTTTTCAGGAGCACTGCAATTTAAACTATGAACCCCTCCCTCCTCCCCCCTTCATTTTTACAGCCAAGAAGGTTCAAGTATAAACGGGTACTCTTCTAACTACACATGCCCTGCCCCTCCATATGTGGCTATGGCTTTGCTACCTGACTGAAGAATGGGAACACTGCAATGAAGACTGTGTCACAAGAACAAAATAAGTGAACACTCTTTGAAAAATCTGTGCAATTTGTTGGTGAAATGAAGTTTCAAAATATCTTTTTCTTACCATAACAAATGAAAACTATTTCACAATTTTGTGAGAATATGTGTGGAATTTAAACACATAACAAGGATGTGACTGTAGGATACTGACAGCAGTATATACCATTGCTTGCCATAATGATTTTTTACTGCCTTTCAAAATTTTGTGACAGGAGATTTTATTCCCATACAACTATTTCCACTGAACCCATATTAATAAAATCAAAGCACCAACACGTCCCTCATGCTATAACTATATATCCATCTAAAAAATTGAATACAGACACCTCACTTCTTCATGGGTGGTATGGGGCATCATCAGCTTTTAACACTCATCACCAGATACCCAGTTGTCTCCTAGCAATCTAGCATTCATCCTACACACAGTGCAGGAAAAATGATGTTCTACAATAGACCTTATGCATTCATGTTATGCAACATCATTTTGGCAGCAAAACAATGAAGCACAATGCACACATGGCATAGACTTCACACGTGCCCATAGAAGACTATGCACACAACGGGTACACAAATCAGCTGTCTGCATTTGTTGGTGTAAGTTGCAATGATACACGCTTGCCTCCATTGGAGGGCACACTTTCTGTTCTGTGACGTCATGCATAAGGTCTATTGTCCATTATATAATTTGCTCACATGTAAAACTGCCACTACAGAGTGTGCTTTATTCTGTCACTGAGGTGGTAAGATATAGTCAACCACAAAATGAGCACGTAATAAATGTTTAGAAGGAAATTTGCATAATGATGACTACTTTTTGCAAGTAAAAACTTTGTATTCTACTATGTTTTGCATTACATATACGTACATATTTGAAGTGCTGAATTGCATGCTGCTTTAGTGTTTTTCTGGGAATCTGAATTGTGAAATTGCAAAGAGAATAAAATATTTTAGGATGGCCTACACAAGACAAAGAATCTATACTCATTTAATGCAAAAATAGATCAGACTGTCGGGACAGTTGGGCCCAGTCGAGGAAAGCATAGATTACATCAAATCAACCCCATCTGCTCAATGAAATAGACAATCTTCCGTCCCCGAGATGCTTACTATACTGCACAACAGAAACAAGAGATCAGTAGAGGATATGCCATATGTGATCACATTACCAACCTTTACATATAAGTGTACTCTACCAAGATTTTTCTAGACAGGGTGGAAAGGTGGAAAGAGTTTCTCTAGCTACATGGAATGGAGCAATGAAAGAAACCGAAATAAATCTACAGTATATAAAGCATACCAAAAAGTTTGGTTTTTTATTGAAGAAATTGCCCTTCTGAGAGCAAAAACAGGCACACTGTCAGGGATACTGTCATGGATAGTAGTAGCTGTCAGGGACTACATACTTTGTCGTACTGACTAACACTGCTCTGCAAAATTGGAAAAATCCATCATGGGGGCCGGGTCTTCCCTGATGGGGGTCATTGGCCCCCTGACCCCACCTGTCACCACCCCTACATCATGTGGTCATTGTTGTTCTATCCAAAATTCCACAGAAAACATTACAAACCAATAAGCCTATGGGACCATTTGGATTTCAATGGAGAACACAAGTTTTTTGTTCGCCTGAATCTCTGTGCCATTTTAGAAAAGTTTTGCCCACATTTCTACAGAGTTTGCCTGAGTTTTGGGGTTGCCCAAAAATTTGGGGGAGGCATAGTGCCCCCCTCAGATGCCTATGTACAACCCCTCTCCTCCTCCCCCCCAAAAAATTAAAATTTGAAAACTTACTCCTTTGTTTCTTAGCTTGTAGGCTCCCCTCTTCTCCTTCCTTGATTTTGAAAATTCTTCTTCTTGTGTTTCTTCAATGACATCATCACAAGGTACAGTGACAAAAATATCTGGAACACCGCCCTCTCTGGCAATACTTGTAACTGGGGAGGATGCAGCACGAGGTCGATGCATCCGTGTTGTCATGTCTCCCTCATTAAACGATGACTTACTTCTTGGACGGGTATCCTGGCCAGAGCGTAGGGTCAGGACTCGTCTTAGGAGGCCAGAACCCGAGGTCCTGGGAAAAGTCTCTGCCATTGTTCACTCACATCTGGGAAATAAATTTGAAAATCTTGTAAAATTTGAATGTCAGAAGCTTCAGGTCTCAGACACACTGCGTAGAACAGTGAGTGAATAGGTAAAGGGTGAGAAAAATTGCTAATTTTTGTGTTCTACTTCTCACATTTTTCATGTTGGCAATGTGGGAGCCCACGGCCCTGTTTCATAAAAGGTTATGCTTAATCTTAAGTTTGACTTCAATGGGACTTTGCATTGTAGAACAAACTTGAGATCGTAACTCTTTATGAAACAGGGCCCTGTACATTTAGTTTGCTTCCTTCTGGGTGCCAATAATAAACTACACCACTAATGTAGAAAATTGGAAATAACTTTAAAATTGATACAGCCAATATGTAGGTACACATCACTATCAGTCTGGTATCATAAGTGAAGGGGCTCCCTTTAAAAATTCTGTTTTAGTAATCAAATCATTTACAGGTAATTTATCAAGTATATACAATATTATGAGGAAATAGAATAATGCATCAAGTTTTTGATACTTAAATGCCTGACAAGTTACTGACAAAACACAGCTCTATGAAGAGCACCAATTACAGTAGGTCATACATGAAAAAAGCTTCTGTTTTACTCAATTGTGACTTGTCAATTTTATGTCCAACCTCTGAGTTAGTTAGATGGAGTTTTACGGCCCAGTTTCCAACCTACTGGTTCAAGTCCAACCTTTGAGGTAGGCTAAATATGATTGTAACTTTTCACAGTACCGTACCTCAATATACATCTGGGCCTTTTCAACAAACCATGTTAAAGTTCAGGACAAGAGATTATGCCATCATCTGGCAGCCACGTTAGTTTAAATCTCTGTCATAGCTACCGCCTGATCAACATCTCGACACTGGCAGCAGCGGTGTCGACTGGGCATGGCGTCACAACTCCTTAGAAGTCCTCACAGCCCATGGGACAAATCAAAACAGATGGAGAAAGTGTGAAATAAAATGAAGGGTTGTTACTGTCAGACTTGAACATATCCCATACCACCTTGGATGCAGGGCTCCCCAGTTCGTCTCATGGCAATGCTCTCTCTGCGTCATCAAGTTAACATATCTGGGTGAAGCTATTCTAGCCTGGGGCCTTTGGCTCTGCTGCTTGGATCTCAGCAGAACTATTTGGGCTGAGATTGGCATTGATGCCACTAGGTTAGGCAAAGGACGTAATGAAGAAAACAGACCCTGAAAACAGTCACAGACCCAAACAGTAGCGACGCTGCGTTGACATGTGTAATCAATCATAGGTTACTGAAACTAAGTTCAAACAGATACTTCACAATTCAAGAACTAAGCATGCCAATGTCTTGTTAAGAGCATGGAGGTGAGGGATCAATTATGAGCAGTCCAATGTCACACTAGCTGAGGATGAATTTATCGCATTGCTGTGAAAATGTGAACTTGTTCTTTTTCACATGTAACAGTCCAACAGATCTGAACATCGCTACCACAACAGAAAAAAAATAATCAAATAAAATATAACAACCACATAAGGACTGCACACAATAACCATGCCAAGAAGTTACAACCCTTTTTTTTTTTTTTTTTGAAAAACCATGGAATTTGTAGTTATTTCGACCAAATCCTGATTTCGATGAGCCTTCTCTGGAGTAAAAATGCAAAGGGATGAAAATGTCAAAGGATTTTATTGTCATGTCCTCAAGCATGGGAGCATATTTGGATTACATAATGTATCATGAATAATTACCAAATGAAGAAGACGGGGATATTGTTATGCAGTCCTCATGTAGTCTGTCAGACATCTCCTTTTGAGAGAATTAAAAATGCGTTTTCTTTGCTTTTGAGGAGAAAAATATGACAAGATCATGTTACACATCTAAATATCTGTGGCAGATGTATCAGGGGTCAAATCCATGTAAAAACACCCCTCCCCTCCATTTTGTTTTGTAGGCATGTTTTTCTCTTCATGTAGAAAATGGTTTTCTCACGGGTAAGAAATATTATCAGTTAATATATTTTCAGGATGCATAGAACACTGGAGTAAAACTATAACAAATAATATTATTTCCGATAGTCATATCAATTTTATTAGCCATCCCCCACCCTCATTCTGAGGTTCTGGGGTGGTGTCCATAAATGTTAAAGTACTAAAAGTACTTTAACAGAATCATGGAGTATGTGGCAACTATCTTTCAAGTTCATGGAGCTTCTTTGGGCTTAACCGATCAGAAGTTAAATCTCTTCTCGAATTCCATTCACTCATGAAAGCCCATTCTTGTTATTATATCCAATCCTTAACATATGCAATTTCTTTTTCCTAACAAAGATATTTTCCCCACAAATCGTGACTTGACAGCATTTTCTGATTTAAACATCAAATTTACTTTTTGTAGTTTATTTTTCTTTTCACAAGATTACAAAAACAGAGAAGAAAAGATGCCAAAGTGCAATGACATGGTACAGCTGAATGATACGAGATTGAGCGAAAACCAAAAGTTACCCGTTCTTATGGTGATTACTTGATACCATCATAGCTTGGTGAAGCAATTGGCCACCCACTAGGACAGGAATGTGGCAGAGGCATCATTCCTACAGAGCTTTACCATGAATCCAGAAAATTGAATTAGGCTACCAAATTGTTACTGTTTAAACAGTAATTTGAACTGGTTTTATTTTATCAAGATATGTTTAAGGTGAAGACGTCAACCTGGGTCATGTCACCCACTAAGTTGTCATTGTCCTAGTGGCAGCGGGTGTATCAGCCCACTTAGGCACAACGCCTGGAGATAATGTGCTGTTAGGTTATTAGGAGGTTGTTAAAGATGCAAAGTTGCAGAGGGTTTTATAATTGGTGAGGTATTTATTGCTTAACACTTAGGCACTGCTGTGTATGTCAGTAGTCATTATATCTCATGGCAGTTTATTTTTAGTTCTGGTAATATCATCTACCCGCTGCCGTCTGTGGCTGGTAGTGTCGGGATATTTTTGATGATTGGATCCTGTTAATAGAACATCACTATCATAATAAAAAGATCTGTTCAGTGTATGTGACGGATTAACATTCCCATTTTACCTAGTTTTCCCGTTTAGCTTCTGGTAAGCATCTAGTGTGCACAATTAGCTGTCAGTATAGATGCCTCGTAATCAGTAATGAGTCTTTAAGTTACTGTTTTTCAATTTGACATTTTACATTCTAAGAAGGAACATAACCTCAGGGTGTGTTAAATAGGGCATTAAACCTGACAAATTTAAAAAAAAGTAATATTTCTGTCAACAAGGTGATAATTTCATTTAATAAGATCAATGTCAAGCTGAGACCACCTCGAGGATACAGTTGTAAGCAAAGTTTGAATTGTGCTTTTTTTATTGACTGACGTTAAAGGTTGTCGATTATAATGTTCATTATGCATTTTTCCCATCATAAATTCAATTTCTACATCTCACTGCTGATAACAAAAAACAGGACTACAATTTCATCTTACCTTGCTTCCTATTGCAAATTTTCTGCTCCTTCATACTGCATTTTCCTTAGTAAATGCACCCTCCCCCCCATAACCACCCCGTGAATTATTGACAAATCTGAGGTGGCCTGCTGAGCTAGGCTATAAGACCTACCTAGCTATGGGCCTAATGTTAGTTCACAACAGTCCAGTGTCAAAGAAAAACAATTAACGTTTTAGATGGTTGTTTGCAGTTTGATCCATCTACATCCACAGCTAAAACAACTCATAGAACATTTGAACACACTAGTCTAGGTTTTAGACTTGAGTTTGCCTGTTCTCCTCCATTTTTATGCCTATGTTTTTTATAAATCAATATGTACACCAGTTTCCAAAGATGTCTTCCAATTTTCTCCCCTACACCCTCAGATTTATACTCAACAATAATTAACTGTCCTTAATCCTAAACGCTTATGGCAAGCCAATGCCCAATAATTCGAAAAACTTGGTTTATCAACCGATAAACTTGGTTTATCGAAAAAAACTTGGCTTATCGGTCGATAAACTTGGTTTATCGACCAATAAGCCAAGTTTTTTGATTGATAAACCAAGTTTTTCGAATTATTGGGCATTTGGCTTGCCATAAACGTTAGCAGGTTGAAACACGTCTTGGGAAATCCTTGGCTTACACTCATTTCCTCTTCTAGTTATTCCGTCTCAGATGATGACTGCTGAGGTCATGTGATTAAGTTTATGAATGGCATTTCCCTTCTAAAATTACAGCAACATGTTCCCAGTTTAAAAACGTAAGTTATGGGTAACTTCCCAAACTAGCAAGCTCCTCCTTTGTCACTGGGTTTAAATTTCAAATGACAGGATGTCATTGTACTGTCACTGCCAAACATGATATTCTGCATGCATACAAAACACTACAACTTTAACTACGTAATGTATGTATGTAATGTAACAGGTAAGTAATACATAATATTATAGGTAGCCTATGTAATATAAAATATAACAGGTATGTAATTTTTAATGTAACATGTTAATCCCGGATTTTTTGACATGAGGCAGTGTCTGAATTGTTGCCATAGGCAGAAATGCATGAGGTCCTCTAAACCAATTTCAAAATTTCAAACACTAAATGAAATGAAAAACTGTTGGTTGCTGAGAGCAGAGGATATAAGTACAAACCTCTTACACTCCCCCCCCCCTCCCCCGGATCCATACCTCTGTAAACCACCATGTACATACATACCTAGATGGGAGCCAGTTGGTGCCACCCATTCCAAACTGCTCAAAATCATTACTCTGTCAACTAATTAAGAAGTGGAATGTCAGAGCATACCTATTCTTGGGCTTTAAGATGGGTTTTGTGGTGGATGAGGATTGGGTGGGTAGAGGCCGACAAAATTCTCTGATATGAAAGTAGGTGAATGACCAGAGCATCTGCCATATCAGGGGTGGGAAAATAGCACTCTCAAGTTGAGGTCAAATTTGTGCAAGCAATCATAGTAGTAGCCCAATTTATAGTCTCATCTTTCTGAGTGCCACTATACAGAGCATACAGATATTGCACAACATTATTTGTTGGGGGAGAGTTACTTCTCTAGCTCTTTCCCTTGTCCTGGCCCCCACCCTCAAGCCCACCCTTCAAGTTACTAGTCAGAGGTGAAGTTTCTTCCCTTTCATTGCAGCATCACCATTGTTGAGCTTAGGGGAAAAGAGAAATGATGCTGCTGCTTTCCTTTCCAGATCCCATGGCAGAGATAAACTGGGTGGCATGCAGTCATAACACACAGGGAGTGGGCTGACTACCAAGTCCCAGGACTTATAGGCCCTCCTTGCATGCAGATCAAGACAAATCTTTGCAATCTGTCAGATTCCTTATCAAAATCATTCCTTTGTGACCCCCAGAAAAGTAAATATTAGTGTACTGGCTAATTAGTGAAGCCTCTTTCCATATACAGGCTGGTGTACTCTCCCTCCCCCTGATATCCCAACATAAAATACCAGAAAATCAGAAATATTTGTTTTTTTCCAAAACAATGCTGTCTTCAAAAAAGACTACACATTAAAAAAATACATATTACACTAGTGAAAAACAGTCAAAGGCAATAGGCAGACACCACACAATCACAGTTAGTATGCCCTGTCACTCTAGTTCATGAATGGCCTATTTTGATCATGTCGCAATGTTTTCTTTAGTGAATTGTGAAATTCAAGGGGAATTTCTCATTGCTTTACCTATTGTTGGTAATAGTTATGTTCAAAATGTCTTCAGAGGTGCTTGTAATGCAATAAGAGGAGATTTGCAAGAATTTGCTGATTTTTCAAAGCAAATTTTGGGGCGACTGCCTACTGCCTTTAAGCTTAATTATAATCAAGGCAGTCACCTCACAAAAAGGTCAGGAGTGTATGGACAGGTAATACATGTTAGTCATAAATGAATACTGCTATGGTAGCCAGATGAAGGCCAGCTGACATGCTAAAGTAGCTGAAAATAGCATAATGTGCAGACCACATTATCAGACACACATGAACTCTGAGGTGGAATGTAAGGGCACACCAATGTTTCAGTACATTGGTATTATGTGAAAACCAAACCATCAGTATGATATTATTTTCTCAGTACCATCTATATGCAAATGCAACGGGCTCTGATATTTTGATATCAGTACCAACTATATGCAAATGCAACATGATCTGATATTTTATATCTCAGTATCAACTACTGGTATGCAAATGTGAAGGTACACCAACCAACAATGGTATACATATGTATTACAAGGAGGTAATGAGGGGTGAAATAGATGTAAACTATCACGGAAATATTTTTCCTGAAAATGACCTTCATCATGATAAAAATGAAGCAGTGTTTAAAAAAAAAAGAAAAATTAATTTAAATCCTTCAGTCTCAGTTTAATCTCACTACAAAATGATGCTCCCTAAAAAACAAGATTGCCTAGGACGTAAAATTTGACAGCCGCTAAATTCTCAAAGAAGAATGGGTAAATTAACTGCACTTTGAGCTGTAAAAATTGAGAGTAACATTCCTCTGGGGAATATCCATCAAGTGAAGGAGATGAATCTACCAGATCAGAACTCAAAATGTGGAACTGCGGAATGAGTTCCACACCAGTTGAAATGCATTTTGCTCATCTCAAAACGTCTCCATCTTCACCATATCAGTTTGTTGTTCGTTGAAAGATATATAACTATTCACATGTAACCATACAAGACACATTCAACTTGGTAAGATCTATCATCCTTTATTGAATTTTCTGTAAAAAACTTTTCCAATATTAGCTACAAATTTCATTCCCTTGACATTATAATAACAGAAATTCTAACAGCCTTTCTACAAAACCTAATAAAATGAGAGCACAAGCCTGATGCTCTTATCATTGTAGGATTTTCTTCAGAGGCAGACTGATTTGTAAAAGAAGACTTAAAACATGTATCTTTAAAATTTTTTCATGAATGATGCACTAGCTCATCATGGAGTGCATTCACCTACTCTTAAAGCTGGGCATTGGACAGTGCCTGCGATGGGGGAAGGGGGAGGGGGTAAGGGGGCTGTGACCAAGTTCATCTCTTAGATTTTTGCATTCTTAGGTAACTTTTGGCCCTTCTCAGACACACCTCATAATAATTTTTGGCAGAAAAATTGTACAATTTAAATTGTTTGGGGGGGGAGGGGGCTATACCCAGCCCCCTAGCCTTCCCACCCCTGCCCCAGCACTGGTGACCTTTTAAGTTACTTGTGCTAGTGGATAGGATATAGAAGGTATGCCCTAGTTCATTTACCTGCAAGAACACAGATCTTGTATAATTTGCCCTTTGTTCATTTTGCAAGACTTTGGAATGATCTTCCTTTAGATTGGGGAAAATTTCTTCCATGAAAGACTTCAATAAATGACTGTCTGAATGTTATTTATCTACTATTAAAGTTTGGGTAAGGGGTGCACACTTCACTATGTACGTTTCAGATCTCTGGTCCATAACCCCACTTAGTACCTGGTACTACCTTCACTTTTGTTTGTACCAAATATGTAATGAATAAATAAATAATAAACAAAATAAAAAATAATTGTTCTGAAATTCTGCCCCTGGGACCATCACTATAGTATCCCTATCTAATGATGAAAGTGTTAAGTCAGTCTTTCATTTTCCCAAAAGCTGGACTGAGTAATACCCTTGATCCAGTCTGCACAACTGTCTAATATAGCTATGTATAGCTAGAACTAATATTGGCTAGATGAACAAATAACTAGTAAACAATTTTTCAGTATTCCAACCCAAATAAGCAACCGAATACTCCACCAAACATAATTAGCCTCAACCCAACAGGGGCTGGATTAAGAACCTAATGGGCCCTGGTGCTGACCTCTGACCAGAGGCCTCGGAATACAACTCTGAAACAATCTAATGACAACCTTTATAGCCATACTCATGCAGGTCTATTAGTCATATTTGTTACAGACATGCAAAGTCTATGGCATACAGAATCAAAAAAATACAAACTTTTTGTTTGATGCTTTTCATTAAGAGCCAATTTTTTCCCCAGGAGCCCAGGTCTCTAGCCATACAAGTCTTCATTTTAAGCTTCCCCTAACCCAAGAAATCAATCATATGTGACTTACTGTTGTGTTCTCCTTGTTGTGTGTACACTGCAGAGATTAACAAGTTTATGGTACTAATAAACCATAAAAAGTCACATGATTCCACTGAACAATTGTTGCTATGACTGTGGAGAAATACCCCACCTATAAACCCTTCTTTAATACAAAAGAAAATATACTTACACGTACACAATTAATAAACTTCAGGAAAAAGATTTCCCACAACTATCTTAAATCTTTCATTGAATCCACTACAAGTTTCCTGCCGTTACATATTTAATCCAGTAAAATTCCAGTAAAGATCCATTTAAAATCCGTTCACAAAGTCACTGTCCCAAAGCTATGCTTTCTCAAGGACAAAAGACATGCACAGTTTAAGAAATAAACCATATTGTGAGTGAATGTAAACATGTGCGCTGAATGCTTTGCATAGACTCACAAGTTTGACCAATAACAAGAGCCCAGCATTATGAATGAACACAACGGCTACACGTACATCACGCTGTTCAAAAACAATACCTTTGGAGTCGTTTTCCTTTAAATACAGGAAGTTGAATTCTTGTAATCTCTCCTGTGCTTCCTGTCTGATATACTAAAGGTGAGTGTAGCTTGAGACTGATGTTAAATGATGTTAGCCACCACAACCACAAAGTTGTAAATGGTACAAGGCTAAACAACAAACCCATTATCGCAGTAACATGTCAATTAACAAACGTCACTCTTAATTATAGCGGTGTAATGTAATTAACTGGCTCAATGTAACACGAACAAAGGAAGGCCAAAATGCAATGTAATTGGTCAAGGTTACATGGGTGAAAATGGTTAAAACTCATTGACAATCATGACAAGGTGTTCAGACTGAGAAGACTGGCAAAATTAGAGACAATGAGAAATTATCAATGAAGAGTATGAGGGGAACTTTTCAGTAAAGGTCCATCCAGAAAATTAACACTTGCCCATTGAAAAAGGTGGCACTTTTTGTGATAAATGGAGGAAGGGGGGGGGGCACTGACAATTTATGAATTCATATGTAGGCTACACATAGTTGCCACTGTGTGTGTGATTGTATTACTACTGATGCACCAACTTGGGTCAATCCATTTGTAAAGTTGTAAACATCACAGATAGGTAGATATCCCAGGGGGACATTGGCTAACCAAGGGCCCTGTTGGGTAGCTGGTCCTAATTCTTATAGCCCAACTGCATATATAGGTTCCAATTTTGAGCTAAATGGTGCTCATCAATAAAAGGTTACAATCTTTCCCATACAACTAATTCATTATACTGCACTGAGTTAGAAAAGTGGCAAAGAGAGGGCACTCAGTTGGAACAGGAAGGGTCAAGACAACAAGTCTTTTTTCGTAAAATAGCCTTGAAAATCTCATTTGGCTGGGGAAGGGAGAGGGCAGAAGGTATGGATCTTATTGGTCACCCCACTGATCACACGCAAAACTCCTAGTATCTCCTTTATATCTAGCCTACTGCTTATAAATGTTTCAAACTTAGCAAGTATCTTTTTTCTGAGTGGCAATCACATCACGGACATCTAATATATCAAATAACTCAATACAATACTCATTAAACGGTTCTCTTCATAACATTGAACTTATAACAACATACCTCACAAGGAAAGCATGAACAGGAAGTACTCTATTAAACTTTACGCTCAATACTGATGAGATCTCATACAAGAATTAATCCATCTCCTTCTAAAGAAACCAAACAAAGTATGACCACAAATGTTGTTCCCATAGTAATGTGGTATCCACTCACTTTGCTGACATACAAATCCACACAGAAAAGAATAGAAGGAAAGCCTGAAAAATTCTTTACACTGTTTAATTTTCTTGAGGAACTATTATCTGAAACATGATCTGAGCTATTCCAAGATTGTTCACTGACTTTCGGCTCACGAGCAGGAAGTTTATCTTCAAATGTAAAAACAGAGCCAAGGAAAGTCAAAGATATATTCAAAACAGAAACAAGAAATGTGAAAACAACCACTCCTCTGATATTTCTGATAATGAAGACTATGTTCCAAAGTCACAGCTTCCTTCTTCCAATGTAATGGAAAAAAAAAAGGGTTTGCGTGGAACGAACAGGTCTTAAAATAGCTGGGCATTCCATTTACTCTGAAAAAATTTTACAAGACTAAAAAATTTATGAAGTGAGATAGCCCCCTGTATTGGGTCTGTTAGTCAATAATTGCTTTGATGTGACTTTTCTTTGTCCTGGAGGCAATACAGTTATGAGTAAGTTTCAGACACACTGTAGTCTTTGAGGAGAACGTGGATATCTGGTAATCACGTTTGCTCCTCGGAGACATGCTCCGCTAATCTGGGTATTAGCGGAGATGACAGTTGAACTTGGGACAACTCAATAATAAACCGTGCTTGCTTTATTTGTATCTCGCCACTAAACTACACATGCTTGAATTTGTTGGGAGTTTTCAGTTTCTATTGAACTTGTTACAATTTACAGATTTCAATGACATACATGGGAGTGATTCATAGGACACCTAACAAAGACATGGGCTATGTAGGTTAATAATACATGTATGCTGCACATGATTTAGGGTGTCTATGTGCACTGGGAGGAAGTTCTATAACAGAAGATGAATACTGTATTCATAATAGATGAGAAGGTGGGATAGGATGCGATTAAACAATCCCATCCTAAACTTAGGGAGGATTGTCTTGCTTGCTGCATTATTACCTGCTGAAGTTTAATGTGGTCCTAATACAGAATTGTCTTCCTCTCAGTGTTGATGGGGGATAAGGGGGTACAAGGGTACAATAAGGCAGCACAGAAATTACATAGGAGTAGAATACTTAGTAATTAATCATATTCTCTGCTTCCATTTGAGTTCAATACCTATAAAGAGTTTGGAAACTCATTACTGACATTAGGCCAATGGAAGGAGCAATGTTTGAAACTGGAAATTTAGTGAAATATTTCTTGGAAGGGGGAATTTTCCAAAGTTAGCAAGACTTTTCAAATTTCTTCCTCTAAAAAACTTAAGCTATCTCACCTGGTGGGAATCAACTTCCTGCATCAATCTCACAGTCCTGTGGCCTAATATGAACACTGTAATAGTACCAAGCCAGGAGCAATGATAGGCAAGAACTAACATGTGCCCCACACCGCCACCTCTCACCTTAAATTTTTCAGTCATTAGTTTTTATAATTAAAACAGATAAATGGAATCAAAATAAAGAGGGAAATGATGGTCAACATTGCACTATTTGGAATTTTAGACTCTCACATAAGCAAGGAAATCTCAAAGGAAAAGGTGGCTCTCTCTCTCTCTCTTATAAGAAGAGTCTCTCCCAGGACAGCAGTCTCACTGGATCCAGGCATCTGACAAAGGGGCTTACGCCCCCCCCCCCATTTTTGGCAAAGCAATGAATTTTGTAATAGAATTTTACATCTCCACGCCCATGAAAAAGGTATGATCAGCACTGCAGAGGGTTACACCCCCCTTTCTCATATTCCTGGATCTGGCCCTGGATGAGCCCCCCCCCCCCAAATTTGCTACTATGGTTTCAAGTCTGAAGATGTGTCCTTCACTGGAGTGGATCATCTTCCCATCCCTTCAGGGTGAAGCAATATTCATCTATATTTCTTTTCTCTGGTCTAAACATACACAGCCATCCCTAAATAGAGTACCATCTGTGATGTCTTACCCCCCATGAATTAATTACTTTGAAATCCAGGTATATTATTAAAGAACTGACTTGCAACTTTTGCAGTGAAATCCCCATGACCTTTTGAAATTAGAAAGAACTGAGCCACTATAGTAGGGACACTATGACATCACATGACTAATATGACAGTGTACCAGACATCAAGGTTGGGACACTACAGCAAAAGAAAAAAGAAAAAAAAAAGGACATTGTGCAATAGTTTTGCAGGCTTCCAGCAGTGACCTTAAAAAATAAAGGGATACAGAGAAATCTTTCAGCAAAAATAAAGGAATATAACAATTTTCTAGTATAAAAGGTATTTTCTTTTAAAGTAGGTCATCTTGGTGACCCTCAAGTGGGTGACTAATATGTGATACCACACTGAGTGCCACTTCAAAATTGTGCCCCAAATGGCTTCTCACATGGCTGGAATGGTACTTCCTAAGCCTAGAAAGTTGAATTTAATCATTGTTTTCCTTCTCCTGATTTTTTATTGACTTCAAAATATTTTGGTGACCCTATACAAAGGGTTCAGGGCCCCAGTTTGAATAGCCAGAATACCACACTACTACAACTTCTTCTTTGTGAACAAGACACTATGCACCCAACATTTCCTTTCCTCCTTCCTATTATCCTATAGCAATTGACACTTTATGCAAAGCACCTGCATAGCATGACGGTCATAACGCTACTAGAGCAGCATGGGTTCCATGGGCCCACTAATTGGACCCTGGTGGTGAAGTCTTGAGCATTGCTCTGGTGAGCTCTTAGGGGGTGGGCCCCTTGGAAGCTGCAGTTACTAATTGGGAACTCCAAATGGCACTGCATGCACACCAAGCACTGTACAAAGGTATGATTTTACAGCTTGTGTAGAGGAGGGGGAAGGGAGTAATGGGAGGAGTTACAAAATACTAGGGGGAGAGGGATGGTATCTTTTGGAATTTTTTCTCAGATCTATATTTTAACCAGATAGTTGACAAAATAATATCTGTCCACAACTTAATCATTAGTTTAGCCTTAGTAATCAGTGGTGGCACCAGGTGGGGGGCAGGGGGGCCCTGGCCCCCCGTCGGGGAATTTTTAGTTTCATCGGTGAGTCTTAGTCAATACATGAAAACACAGCAGTACTCTGGATACTGCAAACTAAGTCTAAGCAATTTCTTTGACTGTCTCATAACTTCTCTTTATTATACCAATTTACTTCTAAAATACAGCAAACACAGGACCATTTCAACTTTATAGGGAATTCTTGTATTTTCCAACTTGTAAGGCACATTCAGGATAACTGCGTCTATACTGCACTGTTTTTGAGCACTGCAGCCAACACTTAACTTATGCAGCTACTGAATCAAGTTCTTAAACCTACAAATAGCTTTTTTCAAGTCTTTTTTTGCATAAATGAGGGTAGTTAGGACATATGTGAAGACCAGTTAGACAGACCATTTACAATTTGTGGGGTTGAGGACGGAAGACTCCATCTTCCCCATAGGCAGTACAGCTAATATATACACGTAATACATTTACCCACAAAACTGGCTGTTTCCCAACTGCCTGCTATCCCCCCTCAAAAAAAAAAAAAAAAATGAAAAAATAAATAAAATCTTAAGTCCACTGATCCTTCAAACTACACGTCTTCTAAGGTCAAAGTCACATTAGACCATGGCCACAGTCATAGTATTTTACTGATAGTACTACACCCATTCATCACAGGAAAATTATTTTACGTCAAGGACCTTTCAATATCCTGCAATATAAAACAAACAAAAAAATAGGGATAAAAAGTACTACGCACTGCATTCCATGAAGAATAAGAATCTTACAAATAATTAAAGGTATTTTTCCCATTCTGTAACAGACTACAAACACCTGCCAACATTCAACACTAAAAGAAGAAAACGTATTTCCAAGGAGTGTTTTATGCATGCGTGATCTTTGTAAATCTGAAGTTGACATGTACATTAAACATATATTTTCTTGATATAAAACAAGAGTAAATTATAAAACATTCCTGAGGGTTCCTGGAAACATTGGTGCAGGTAATGTCATCTGCACTTTGCTATAGCACAATGAGTAAGAGTACAGACCTGAAAGAAGGGGGCCTCAGGCTCAACACAGCCATATAAGGCAGGGGGTGTGGACGATAGCACCACCTCCTGACCCAAAATGTCGATTTCAGGACACAAATATGTGGTTTGGGGGCAATATTCATGTCATGATTGTTTGTTGCAGACCACAAGCTATCCACAGGCCACTACTTGAGGGCTAATAATAAGCCCTAGGGCAGGAGTCTCAAGTCTTTTGGGCTGCAGGCCACTTTCTCTTGAGTTTTTGCTGTAACTTTATTGCCAGGGCCTCGTTGAACCAGTTCTGTTCTTATTAAACTTTTGGGCTCCTCGAACCTTCTGTGGGCCACTTTTGAGCACATCGCAGGCCGCAAATGGCCTGTGGGCTGCTACTTGAAAACCTAGGCCCTAGGGTATGAGTACAAAGCACAGAAAAATGGTATGTTCTAGAAGACAAACAAGTATGCATGGAAATGAGTAGCCTACGAGTTCTTTTAGTCATCCATGGTAGTCAATTACTCCTCAGTCCAATTTAAGGTAAGACTGGAGACAAAAATACCAAGACACTGCAACATGTCCAGCAGTCATGTACTCATGATTTGGTTGCAGGGGAGATCCCAGAGATTGAGTCAAAAAGGACCATTTCCCCAAAACACCCTAATGGGGCCTGCAAGAGAGAAGCCATGGTCCAATGGATCCCTTATCCCCCTCTAACCTCCCTCCGCCATCCCTCAGTGTGCCATAATTGATGCTCACACAAAACATTTTGACATCCGTTTACAGTACTTGTAGTTTATGGATTGAATGAACAAAAATTATCCTTCTCTATTAGGTAAATCTTTTCATTTAATTTGAAATTAATAATCTTCGGGATGACAGTAAAAAAGTGAATTTACCAAACCATGGCATCGGAAACTACTAAATGAGATAGCACTTCATTTGGGTTTAGAAAGTCATTCTAGGACAAATGCTCATCATCCCCAAATTTTGATGATAATGAAAAACAAGCAGGAAACATTCCACAGCTACAATTTCAGTTACAAGCCCTCATAATGAAACCATGTATGCTCCTTTTCCCCTCCCCTACATTAAAAGATGAATAAACCTTTCCCTCTGAGCAGCTGGCTGCAGGCCCAGCACCAATACAATGGTACAGTGTCTTACTGCCAGCTTTTGACAACATTCTGCAGTCATAATCTTTTATTTGGCCTCAATGAGAGTCACAAAGAGATGCTATGATGGTTGGCAGTGCACCAATTTAATGTCTGGCAAATATCAAAGAGCACATGAGGACCAGTTTGGTGAACCATCCCGAAATGTCAGAGCCTATTCTTCCCTTCACTTTGTAATCCCAAAGCTGCTAACTGCCACAGATCCTTATCCAACTCCAGTATCTTAACAAGCCAATAGAAAAATTTAAACTGCCTGAAAAGTTTCCATCCAAATAGATTTCATGTTTTATTGCAAAACAAGGCAAAAATAGAACAAAACTTACAGTCCGTGTCTGAAGACCCCTTCAGAAACAGCGGTGTTATGTTCTTTCTGTTATCTCGAATGGATGCAATAAATCTTACCTCTGTGAGTGCTTAACAAAGGACTTAGCAGCAATTAATTTCAGATGACTCATAAATATATGGAGGACTAATGGTATAATGTAGTTGACACTCTTTGGGTAATTTCCAGGCAAGCTGAAATTTTCATTTAGTGGCAAAGATCTGACATCTGTACAAAGCCACTGTTTAAAGGGTCACTGATGTTGGATGGATGTATGAGGTCTATGTGTAATCAAGTATTGGATCCTACTCTTACCTGAAACAAAAGGGATGGAAGCTGTTTGTGATACTCAGGAGAACATTTGCAACCTTGAACCATGCAATTTTTTTCTAGTACAAAGTAATAGGTTTTAACAGATGGACAAATGCTAGATTTCAACTAGAAATATTTGAACTTAATAGGGATGGCAGCAAACCCTATTATCTTTGGATAAGGTGCAGAGCAATTACATACTAGTACGTTGTACAAAATGTACACATGCAATTACAATGCATGTACAGTCATCAGCACAAAGCCCAAATACAAAGTTGTGGGGACTGAGGCATACCCAGTAGTTGAGATTTGCATGACAAAGTTGGGGGAGAGGGGAAGGGAGAGGGAGGGGGAAGACTGGCCCTTGATACAAAATTCATTGTGTGAAAAATTGAAAGTCAATTAGGAGCATCTCTAAAAAGTGAAAAATGGAAAGAATATATCCCACCTACCCTTGCTAGGACCAACGTCACATGATCACGCGTCTCTGGTTTTGGAGGGTAAGCGTCTAATGTGTCACCATGCAGAGTAGGCTAATTTACATGTTTCACAGTAGCATCTATGGTTATGCCATGTGCGTGTGAGGTACATTCATTTTAATACTGCCTGTGTTTTTTTGCCCTTCAATGCTGGGCAATCTAAATCGCATGACGTCACAAAAAAATCCCTCTTTAGGCACGTCCGACAGGAGCCCAAGAAGCAAGTTGCAAGAATATCATGGGCATGGTAGATGTGACAATCCTAGAGATTAGGTTGTTACAGAGTCTGTTTTCAGATGCACACAAAAATATGTATATCACATAATTTGTAAAATGTTTCAAGTTTCAAGGAATATTCTTTGAAAAGTATTTTAAAGATCAACTTTACTGTTAAATTCGTTGATCTTCATCTGGTTTGAACTGACAATTTGTGCACAGAATGTGATATGAAATAAGGACATTCCAATTAACAAAGCACAGTAAACGATTATCCTGAAGTCTACGGTGTCTGCATCATGCCATTTGTACACTAACCTGGCATATCAAATAATGCCAAAGTTAATACTTGAAGGAAATGAATGTATATTTTCAGAAACGATAGTCAAGAAAACTTTGGTGGGGACACAGCAAATCAAATCCCCTCCACTAAAAACAGCAGGGATGCATACATATGCCATGCGGTTACATGAAGTATATTTTAAGATACCAAATGCAGGATATCTGTAGAAATGTAATCTGGTTTCTTCAGATTAATTCCATGTGGGATACGAGGAAGGTATTTAAGATTTCCAGCTAATATTTTCAGGACAATCACGTCAAAGAAAAAAAAAGCTTGCAAGATCACGAGTGCTTTCTCTGACCTTTCTTCTACCTTTCCTGATTACAGGCAAGTCTGTAGCCTGCATGCAGTGCTGTGAAATAGTATACTTGCAACTGGTACTGGATGTCTACATCAAAAAGTTTTAACACAAAGGTAAAGAAAAGAAAAATGAGTTCTTCCTCTCTATAAACATTGGGAAAAATGCCCTGTTCATTGTCTGATAGAAATAGGTAAACGGGTGATATCATAATTTATTGAAAAACAAAACCAAAGCTCTTTGATTTAATATCTTGAACTTGTAAGGTAAAAAACATTTTAAATCTAGCAGACCGTTTGCCTCCCTGGATTCACACAATGTTCTCAAGTCTGCAATGGACCAATAGCAGCACAAGGATTTTCAAAATCGAAAAAAACATGGGGGACAAAAAATCATAAGGGGGTGGGAAGGGTGTGAGGGATTGGGGGTAAGGGCATGTCATTTGTATAATTGCTTTATGGTTAAGGATTAATGCAGGGGGAGAGAAATTAGTTGTGAGGGAATAAATCTCACTAGGAAAAAAATAAACTTCATCCTTGAATTCCTGCTCCTTTCCATGTTTAATGCTGCCACTGTGCCAAGCTACATGAAATAAGCACATTTCAGCTACTATGAATCCCCACCTTGTAACTGGCAGGAAGAGTGTTCAACTATGTTTGGTAGAAGATCATTGAAATATTAAAATACCTGACAAAGAATAAATGTATTCATTTGAAATAAATCCCTGAAAATGCATACTTTAACTGGAAGCCATTGTAATTATCTCACTATGTCAATGCCTTCCCGGCATTCATACTCCCTCCAGCTCCCTATTACCATAAGCGTACATGACAAGCTTAAATTGGAGGGAGAGTACCAGACTGGGGAGGGGAGGGGGGTTAGGTTGGTGTTATCATAAGTTTGCCTAAAAAGAGCCTATCTTTCCAAACAGAGCCAATTATTTATTCCACAGAACTGCAGCTCTGCAGTTGTGATTCCCTAAAGCACAGGTAGACTCCACTCCAAAATACTTAAGTCGCCCAAGCCTGATGGAGCCATTATAAAGTAATGCATGCTTGAAATTGACTTATAGAAGGTTGACCGCAAGTTGACCTACGGTGGTGTTAATCATAAAGAGAAAATTGCATTTGTGACACAGAATATCATCCTATCTTTTACACCATTATTTATAGACACAGAATGATAGAAAATTCAAAATAAGATGGCTGATTGACTTTATTTTCAAAAAAATAAGGCTCTTGCATAAGGAAATTTACCACTTTGTGTAGCTCATGAATAATTTGATGGCAAAAACTTCCAAATTTTCAAATGATGCAACCTATGCCTCTTTTATTGCATAATATTTTAGGGATGACAAGCTGTTATAAGGTTTATTAGTGAGGCTTAAGGTTAAGTAATGATGATAAAAGGTATTTTTTTTTGTCTGTGTAACTCTGATGCTCTGTAAATGCAATATTTCCCTTTAACTTATAACTAATTGTTCTGTTGACAAACTTATATAACTTATTTATTATGTTAATGGATAAAACCTAAATAACACTTTTTTGTACGTACATATGATCCACAAAGTTTGACCTATGACCTGCAAATTCTATTCTGAAGCCACAGTGAACCACCTTCCATTCAAACCTGGCAGTAATGAGCTATGACAAGTTTCACCATGACATCAAAAATAAGCGTCCATATTTCTTAAAGAGATGTATTACTCCCTGGTCCTACAAGTACAGTCTCAAAGACAAATTAAACAGCTGATAATTACAGCCTTGTTTTTAAGTACAGAGTGCAAAGTATCATCTGGAGAGCCATTAAGACATACCAACTATGCTAAACAGAAGCATCAAGAATTTGGTCAGGACAGTATCGTTCAACTTTTTTGTTTGTCCAACGCAACAGCAGATGAAAAAAATCTTTTAATATTAGTCTCACTACTGGTGAGTCCTGAAAATGTTATTTTCTCTCATCTCCCGTAGAGTGATGCATATCCAACCACAGTTTCACTTTTAAAGATTTTGAGTTGTACCTGGATGCCTCTGCTGCATTTAATTTAGTGGTTGCTATGGCAACCTGCATTCAATAAACTTGCTATCATCAAACTGTAAAGTTCATTAACCTGTGTGCAACCAGTAAACAAATTTTTGGCAGTGTAAGAGAATGTGAAGAATTTATGAAAACAAGTCTTTGGAAATGAGTTACATATTGAAAGGCCCTGGCTCTCACCATCTCAGTGTTAGTGTTTTTGTATCTCTTACACAATATTAGTTACTATTTTCTGTAATAAGTGTGCAAAAAACATTTTCCTATGAGAAAAAAAGTTGTTTCATGAAGCCAGGATATCGCTTTTGCCTACTACAGAATATGTACTCATATGCATGGTGTGAGCTATTTTGAGTAATAGCAGTTAGGTCAAGAGAAGATGTAGTTAATTACATACTTAACTGGGCCATTAGTACAAGTCTGAGATGGGGATTGATGGGGGAGCGAGGGGTCTGGACTATGGGGGGAGTACTTAGCCTATGTGGGGTTACTAGCTATAGATGAAATGCCCAACAAATTTAACTATATATATCCCTGGCCAAAGTTTTCACAAATATGCTATACCCCCATATATCTTTACAAGTGCTCTTCCAAACAAAAGTCCAGTCCCTCAGGCCCTGAATCTGAGTTGCTTGCCATGGTGGGTAGATTGATATTCACCGATTTATTTAAAATAATTCTTTTAAAGCCATACAGAACCACTCACAGTGTAGTATATAGAGAAACCAGTTACACCTAGCTCGAAAGGTGGAAATGTATGGCATCATACTTTCTTCCACCAAGGATGCCCTGGGGAATGGGCCATTCTGCCATATCTCCAATCCCCATCTGCCCAGATCCCACTGCTGCTCCATCTCCCAATTCTACTGCATGACATTGCTCTGCTATAACCTGATACCTTCTACATTATCTCTTTGCTCCCAGATGATGAATGTGGCCTGACAGCATGGTTAAATCTTGTATACATATCTTGACTTAAAAGCTGTTTCATTTTTTTTGAAAATATCATTGCTTGTACCTTGCTTACTGGTTCTAGATCATACAATACCATTAAACTCTTAAACATACACAACAATGAGTAACTTTGTCAAGGCTAAAATTCAGCCACAGAAAGAAGATATTAAGGTAATTGATTTTCTTCACCAATTCCACCAGAATGAGGCCTGCAGTGTTTAAAGTACAGGTATGGAGTATAGTATAAAGGTGGGTTCATTAATTATTGGCCTGCTATCCCACCTCTGCAACCCCTCTTTTTCTTACACACAGAAGAAAACAGGGAAACTAAAAATAACTTGTCCTTTTTCATATATTTTCAGCTCCTCATTACTCAATTAGTAGGACTGCTTCCTCTGTTTCTAGAATAAATTAAAAGCACCCTGCACTTTAAAACTAGAAACTTTTGCTAAATACTCAATCAAAAAATACATGAAAAGGTTTGCAAGAAGAACTTGGGGCCAATTCAGAGGAAAAAAATTCATTTTTGGGTTACATGCGTGACTTTCTTGTAAATCATTTAAAACACGTTCATCTGGTTACAATTATGTTAATTTGAAACCATGGCAACCAAACTGCAATGATGAATTCATCAATTTATAATTCTGAAAGTACAGGACAATAAGTTTAACATATCATTCACTTGAAGTCAAGGCCCCTTCATGCACGAAGTTGCCAAAACAGCTATTGAAATTGCCATGAATTATTCAAGTTTCTCTTTATATTTCCATGGCAACTATCCATCGACAACAGCATAAAAACCTTCTGGAAGTGTTTTCTTCACATATGTTTTTTATCTGCCATATACAAGGAAAGATCATGCATGATGTTCTCACCTTTTATGAAAAACATGAGGACAATGATAGGCGATTTATGCAATAAAAAATAAATAAAAATAAAAAAAAAAGGATCAGCCAAGAGTGACCCAATCAAATCCCTTTATTCCCAAACTGTTGGTAAGGTAACTGTGGCTTGTCGAATCAACAAGTTTTATCATTTTCCCAAAGCCCATGACCACTGTATATTTATGAAGGAGATAGATCCAAACAATGAGTTGAGACGATGGTAAACTTCTGAATCATTCTGAAAACAAGTTGTGAAAATTTAAAAACTCAATTCTAGTAGTATGGAAAGATTCTCTAAATTCAAACTCAGCTGCAAATTGTACAGAGTACTGTAGCACCCCTCAGGGTGGGGCCTTGGGTTCTGCTGGGTGGGGGAGCAGAAGGCTGACTAATAAAGTCAGGCTTATATGAAACAAAACAACAGAAGGCAATTTAAATAATGAGAGGGCCATGCTTTCGGCCTGACTTTGGTTTTTAATGCAAACAATTCAATAAAGTGACCTGCCTTACAGAGATGAAACAATATTAGGGTAATTATCAAAAGTGCACTTTACCTTTTAGACTTATAGAAGGTGGCTGGCCAACTCAAAACAACTTAGTACTATCTTTAATTACTCAACTAAGAACTCAACCCTTGACAAAGGCAAAATGGCAAGTGAGACTCACCCCCTTCCCTTCGCACAAACAAAACACAAACTTTCCCTGGAATGAAGCACAGATAACTTATTATGTAACCTTTGGAACCAAAGAATGCACATAATTAAAGAGCAAAACAGCCCCAATGCAATTTCAAGAGATCCGTGGGTTCTACAGCACATTGACATTCCCCCACAAAAAAGTGACTGGTACTTATTGTAATCAGTGGGAACAAAACAGCAAACTGAGATAAGTGATCTCTTGTGCAGGAGCAGGGTCCACCACATCGAAGGTTCATTACTGTAGATTGAAGGTTCACAAGACTGAAGATCCTAGCTCTAACCATATTCATGATCCTACGCTTAATCCTAACCTTATACAACCCCAACTATAACCTAGGCTAATCCTTATTCTAGTCCAACCCTTTACTTCTATGTTTAACCCTAATCCTAACCCTTGTCATGGTCACCCTTCATTCAGGAGCTGTAGTTACTTTTGGTCTTTTCACTTACCATTCGACATCAGACATGGAGTTTCGAGAATACTTTTCCCAAACTACCCTCAATTTTTGGCAAAGAGTCAAAGGGTGAAAACCAATGTTACTTGTGAAGGAGTTCTGCTCCCCAAAGTAGACACCTCCCCTGAAGGGACATCACACTTAAAATGACCAACCTCTTGACCTTAAAGGGGAAATGCAGTCACCCCAACTTGAAGTAGTGTAGTAGACTGTCCTGTTTTATGATTGGCTCTTTAGAGTCATGTGACAATATTTTTTCTCCTCAAATGTGAAATTTACTAGAAGTAACTTATTGGTTTACCTTGAATATGAAATATTGAAGTCCTAAAATATTCTGAAAGATACTTTGAAGAGAAAGAAGAAGAAAATTGTGAGATTTAGCTGTTGCTTCAAAATAAGTTTGGGGCGACTGCTCTTGCCCTTTAAGACCTCCACATCATGGGTCTGTCATTTATGACCTCATTCAAGACAGGGCTGAAAAAACAAATACTACACATGATCTTAGCCAAAGGCTGAGAAGCAATACTTTGAAGTGCAACTTCAAGAATACATTTTCCAAAGTTCCCCTGACTCTGTGGTGTAGAGCCAAAGGGCAAAAACCAAACATTATTCCAGAAAGGGTTCCAGCTGCTCCCCAAAGGAGCTATGTCCCCAAAGGACACTTGAGACCTTAAGACCTCTACATTATGGGTCTGTCATGCATAACCCTATTCTAGACTGACAGAAAATAACAGACACTACACATTATCTTAGCCAAAAGGCTGGGAAGTAATCATCACAAATACACATACAAATCTGCCGCTTTTACTAGTGGTCACTCAAGAGTTCAACCAATACCATTGACATTGTAAAAGGCACACCTGTACTTGCAGAAGTGAACAGTGATGTCCACCATCAGCCATAGCACACTTTATAAATATCCAGAATATTTTCAGTACTGGTTTATCCATGATGATGAAGGCATTAAGCTTTCAGTAAGGTACAAAGAAAGTGTACTATTGCTTTCAAGTGCCTGATGTCTCAATATAAAGAATGGTATCCAAGGAAAATGTGTTGTTGTTTTGGCTCAATCACTTTTTCATCAGTCATAACATTGTGGATATTCATAAAAGTTGAGTGTTCCCAACCCTGATTGGCCCTCCACATTTTGCTTGGATGGGGAGTGGCTTTCTTCATGTTCTGCTCCATGATGTCAAGGGTAAGTAAAATAGTACCAAACTGGACAAGCATGTCCCTTGTAGTAGGGTTACCCTGACTATCCTAACCCTAGTTCTGTCCCTAAAAGTAGATTTTTAGTCTAGTGAACCTTCAATCTAAAGAACCATCAGTCAGGTGGAATTCCCCCTTGTACAGTATTATAAGTCATATTTCACCCTATTAATTCTTGTACTGTGTGGTAATGTTGTACTCTGTGGTAATGTTAATGCATAACTTTATGACAGAGGAAGTCCCTTGATGACATCTTCATTCAAAATTACCTCCATTTTGTAAAGGTTATTCTGATTACAAATTACAGAAATATTCCCCCTTTTGGTAAACTCTTAGAATAAATTACACCCAAAAGATTTAACCAACCCAAAAATCACTTCTTCATTAATTGACAGCTCCAAGGACAGATGTTGGGTCAGTGGGAATATATGGAATTTGGAATTCCCCAATACCCTCCCTGCTCACACTCCCCTCCCTCCCCCATCCTTCCAACTTGTCCTCCCTGGTAATCCCCAAACAAAATGAAGGAATGGCTAACATGCTATGAATATTTTATGATAATTTCTTCACTCCCCCCCCCCCCCACTTTTATTTCTGATAATGACTTCCTCAGAAAATAAAATATCATAGGGGGATCTTTCCCCTTCCCGCAAGGGGCAGAGGGTGCTCCATATTTGTATTGCAAATAATACAAATAAATAATATAGACTACTGTAGTTGAACAGAAAAAGAAATTAAGCTTCCATGTAGGAATGTCTCTTTGCGGTATTTTAAAAAATGACCATGCAGTGTATAAATCCAGCAATTACGTGCCCTATAATCTGAGCCCGGCACTTCACAGTTTGCAAAGCTTGCTAGTTACCTATCTTAGTACATAAACTGTATTTGACAGGCTTGTAATTTGAGGTGTTGGAGAAAGTCAAACAACTCCTCCTCCCCCAAATAGAAACTTGCACTGAGGCCAACTCCTGGATATACATTCACTTCAAAATTTGGTAAATGTTCCACCATGCAGTTTGCATTGGACAATTCTTTATTACTCTTAAATTCGTAATTGTAATCTCCCCTTCAATAAGACCCATCCACCTTAACAACTACTTTCACCTTCATAAATTTATTTGAATGTTACAGATTCTACCTTAAATTCTATTTGAATGGAAAAGCAGCCCTCCCTGTAGCCTGGATACTTATTTACATCTATACCATGGAGAATCCTTCTCTCAATCAGGGGCGTATATACATGAATTCGCAGGGGGTGTGTGAACTATTTCTGGACCAACTACATTCTTAGAAACCAACTCCCGCTGACATAGCTGGATGACCTGAATTTTCAGAGACTTTTTTTTTTGGCTTTTTTGCACTTCATATGTTGTTCCAAGTTCTCGAGGACCTTTTCTTGTTTTTGCTTTTTTGCACTCCAGACATTGTTCATGTCTGGTCTACTTTACAAAGGCACACTGAACTGGATTTGAGACAGACTTTTTGGCGCTCAGAGACCGACTTTTGATTTTCACTGGGGGGTGTCACACCCCTGTATTTACCCCCTGCTCTCAATACCCCAATACAGTTGGCTGTGTCAGGGAAAGTATTCAGTTACAAGCTAAACCATTGCATTAAGGCAACCCTCCTGCTGCATGAGTGACATTTTGAAGAATGGAGCGTAAGTGTATTCACTCCAGAACAAAATTAACACTAAAACATTTAAACGTACCAAAATTTTGGGAACGTGCATACACTCTATTAGGTTTGGATGACTTCAATATTTTTACCATCAGGTACCTGTTGACAGATTGTTCCCAACTATGAATGGAGTCGGTACTCCAACAATATCATTGTAAATGAATAAACTGATGCAGGAACATTCCTATAAGCATGGGCGGCAATCCTGGGAGGATGGGGGATATATCCCCCATGGAATTGCATGGGGGAATACTGTACACTATATTCTCCCCCCCCCCCCCCACCATGAAATCAACCTGGCAGATTCAGAAATCATTTAAAGAAGTTACGTTAGTTATAAGAAAACTTCTCAATAGAACAGAAAATTAAAGATCTGACAGTTGTCATAGTATCACGTTGCAAAGTCTGGAATGGGCCATTTCAGGTGATCTCAGAGGTACTTTTGGCCAAAATTTTCTTTGTACACTCCTCACCAACTGAAGGTGGCCCTCTGCTTAGATAGCACCACTGACTATACCCCCCCCCCCCCACTTTCAAAATGGATCCCTGCCCATGCATATCAGCAGAGTCAGTGTCCATTACTATACCTACCAATGAGTAATTTAATACACCAGTTGGCTTACACTACCTTTTAATGGCTGAGGTGCCGAACTGCAAATGTTAGAGAATCATACTGGCCAACTTGTGATTGAATGTGTATAAAGACAAAGAGCCATTTGTGCTGATTATACCTCGTTAAATCCTACCCACGGAATAAATTATCTGGTATGGCATCTCATTTTGCTACACAAGATGGTCAAATTGCTACACAAATGGAAAATGGTGTAGCAGTTTTTGTACATACAACATTAGGGTTTTCAGCAATTTTGTGAAACCTCAAAACTGCTATGCAAATTTGGAACCCTACATTATTCCCTGCTACCAAATATAAACACAAATATAAACTCCAAAATATGATTTTTGTGTGTATATAAATGTTTGATAGTATTGAAGATTTCCAAGGAGTTGCTATTCCAAGGAAAGGGAGTCACTATTTGACTCCAAGTAGCAACTCCGAATCTATGTCAGGTAACACGCAACCCGCCCAAGCCTACAATTAACCTACAGTATCTGTCATAAGTGGGGGACAGGCAGGGGGATATGCCCTCCCAATTCGGGCAAAAATAGTGGATCCATTCTGCAAATGAGACAGTCAAGAAAACAAATTAATGCCCTTTTTGCAGGCCAAAATTTGGGCAACTTTGGTCCAAAATTACCCAAAACCTACCTGTTTTGTGAATCTAATAGCCCTACTTACCTCACCTATTACTATGATTGGACAGTCCATCTACCGTGGAATGATCACTGGCGATGAAATTCCTAACTTGGTGGGACTATACCATCTCCTGCAGCAAACTATCCTAACTCGCCCTTGTTTCAAAGGCTCCATGCCTAAATTTGGGCACATTTTTTCCCTGCCCCCCAGAAATATTGATCAGCATGCCTATAGTGGTATCTGTTTAAAAGCACGTACACCAGGTTTAGAAACTTAGTACAATGTAGGGTCCCTTCATTCTAAGCACTGGATGTGACTAAACTTTACTCTCTCCATCAGACATCCCAGCTTCTCTGACCAAAATTTCACCTTTCTTTTTTATTCAAATTTTAAACAATATATTTAATTTAATTGAAATGGATTATGGTTTACAAGCAAAGCCTCCCCCTTTTCACTTGCACAAAATACCACAGGCTTCTCTTTCCATTTCTTATGTATCTCAAACGATCAACCTTTAGATGTATCAGCAAGCATCTGATTAGCTTTAGCTTGTCATAAAATCTGCTCTAGTGATCTGCTGTATCAAGTGAACGATCCCAACCCACGCCTCCACCTCTGGAAATAATTATGTCATCATAGTATCCTTTGTTTCACCAACAAGCTTTTCAATCCAATAAATACATGAACATGCTCACATTCATTCTGACAGTAAATATTTATGGCAAACCATCCCACCTGCAGTATGCAGTGAGCTGTTTCTGGTCAGGAAGGCCCGTCAACAAAATCTTAATTCAAGTTACAACTTCGTTATTAACAGTGACTCGTGTTTACTTGCTAGTCTTTGCATAAAGAGTAAAGTCCCTTCTTCACGTAAGTTAAAACTCTGCTTTCATCTCCATCATAATCTTGTTCACTTTAATCAAAAGCTCCGTGTTGCATCAGTGAAAACAAACTTGGCCTGCGTTGGCTGTCTCTCAACGACTCTGTAGCCAAGGACTGCCTGCTTATCAAGAAAGCATCCATGAAAAGCATGCAGCAATATTCTTGTGCTCCTAGAGCATCTATGGCTGTTTGTGCCTGCCTCAATGTGTCACTGGCTGCTTGAGGAAAGCTCCTTGCAAAGGTCATGCCATATTTTCATCTTCTGTCTGGTTTGGTACATGTATGGAAAACTGTCTAAATTTGGGTAAATTCAATGCAAGCACCAATGGCTCCATGATAAATACAAAATTTAGAGCTCTGTTGGCTACCTGCCCAAAGTTAGTTTAATAATTAAGCGACTTCACTTGAAGGAAGCGGATGTGCCATTTCCTCTTACAGAACAGATCTATTTACAGGACTTCAAATGATAAGAATCAAAAAATGATGGAATAGTTACTAGATAACTGCCTTTGTAAAGCATAGGGAAGCCCAAGTTTTTTACTACAAATCAGTGGTTTATCAGTATAAGAATACACTTCTTGAAAATTTTAAGTGGGAAATTTTACCTGAAATGCAACTAGCTGGGAATGCTTAAAGGCAATAGGTAGTCGCCCCAAAATTTTCTTTGAAAAATCAGCAAACTCTTGCAAATCTCTTCTTATTGCATTACAAGCACCTCTGAAGACATTTTGAACATAACTATTACAAACAATAGGTGAAGCAAGGAGAAATTCTCCTTGAATTTTACTATTCACTAACAAAAATATTGTCACATGATCAAAATAGGCCAATCATGAACTAGAAAGACACAGCATACTCACTCTGATTGGGGTGACTGCCAACTGCCTTTAAAGCAGGCCCGTAGTCAAGGGGGGGCCAGGGGGCTTCAACCCCCCCCATTTTTGGGCCCCTCCCAGATAGTTTGAATCTTACCATTGACTTAACACATTTGTACACATTTGGCCCCCCCCCCCGAGAAAATTTTTGCCCCCCCCTAGAAAAATTTTTGCCCCCCTAAAGTACCTTGTCTGGCTACGGGCCTGCTTTAAAGGGCAATCTCATCATCCCAGAAAGTTTCAATTCTCCCAACAAAGCAACTTGTAGCTCCTCCCATAACTGTGTAAAGCTCCTCCTTGTGCCGACACAAACCTATTTTACTGGCTTGAGGCCATGTCCTGGTCAGCATACAAGGTTATAATGTGTAATCCAAACACTCTCTCTGTACTGTGTGGAATGTGGGCAGGCTACCTTGCGTCTTTGGAATTTTCAAACTTTGATGCCGACAATCAAAGAGCAATCACCAACTGAGAATTTTGATACCCCCACACAAAAAATATACTTTGGGTGATGATTGTCTGTCTTTAAAAGCTCAAGAAAGTTTTGCTGCATAATGTTTTGAAGTTTGCAATTTTTTTTCATTTTGGTAACCAAAATGTGTGATCCAGTAACAATGCAGGCATGGGCAAGTTCACAAAATTTGGAAAATACAACATACTGTCAGGATAATCACAATTTAATGTTACAAACATTCCAGAACAAATAAGTAAAACTGCAACATTGGGCAGGGCTCACTAGATTGATGGTTCGCTAGATCAAATGTTCAATAGACTGAAGATCCTAACTATAAACTGAATCCTAACCCAAATCATAATCCTTACCCAAGCCCCGATCCTACCCAAAGATAATCGTAGGCCATCCCTAAACCTTACTCTGTATCTACTACGAATTCTACCTCTCCTTCTAGCCCAAAGTAAATTTCCGTCCAAGGGGATCTTTGATCTAGAGAACCTTCAGTCTAGTTGGTAGTCCCAATAATATCCAGAATGGCAACTAGATAATTTTACTTCTACTTTCAGTGAAGATCCTGAAAAGAAACCATACATGACGCTAGAAACGAATAGCAAGTTTTAGCCATCTCTAGTTGACCACTCTTAATCCAGAATCTATCAGAGAACTTCCTGTTCAGGTATCTTGAGATCTATAAAGTTAAAGGGGTTTGAACTCCTTTAAAGACTGTGGTCAACAGAGCAAGTTTAATTGTAAAAGGGATTAACTGTTGCAATTATAGAGATAAGCTTCAACCGAGAAAAAGCCCTTTTCTCGGGTAACATTGGCTAAAATGTCCTATACAATTCTAGCAGCATGTACAGTAGGTTTTGGTGTAAGATGGGAGATGGATATAACTCAGTACCAGACTACTGCAGTCAAAAACTAGCCTGACCAGTCACATGATCTGATTACAACTAACCAGTGTTAACTCCTGAACAAGGGTTCAAAAGTGTTTCAGGTTGGGAGCCACTTTGGAGTTATTACCTTGTAACAGTCATGGCTGAAGAAACCACAACTTAACCTAGTAGTTTGATTTCTTATGTACATTTTGGGCTCTTCCAACCTTCCACTGGTCCTTTTGGTGCTCATTGTGGGCCACAATCACTCTCTTAAAAGACATGACCTTGGGGAAATCAACAAAGACAGAGTGTATAAGGCCACATGTCTTACAGGTAAAGCTGGTAAGTCCTCTCTGAAGATACAGTGTTTTGTTTTTCTTACTGTAGATCCCAAAGTGCCTTGAGCAGTAACTCTTGGAACTGATTGGCGCTATATAGGCCTTTATGATTATGATTATGATTGTTGTTGTTGTTGCTGTTGTTGTTGTTGTTATTATTTTTACCACTACCACTACCACTATCACTACCAATACTACTACTACTACTAAAAGCAGAATAATGAGTATCTTGCAGAGCACCACAATAAATGAAGGACAGAAGATATATTCCCAACCAAGCCAACCAAAAACCATTTAGACCAGGCCTTGAATTAATTGTTGAGCACGGAAAAGGAAAGCAATTGGTTTCAGGGGAGGGGGGCAGCTTGAGGACGAGAAAATAAAAAATTGCTGTACATTTTGCTCAAAAGGACAGGGCATCGACGGCAGTTTAAAATGGCAATGCCTACAATTTAACAAGGGCACCACTGAACTTTTGCAACTCATCAAAAAAATAAAAAATATGGTGGGTAAGTTGTCAAACCAAAGAAGAACTAATTGTGATGATTTTGCCACCACATTTGAATACTTGAAAGAAAAGAGAATTCTAACACAAAGTTGAAGATAAGATACTGTAGAGCATTGTACGAGTAAGCCACAAATACACAGTCCAAAGATGTGATCACTACTGTGCTTTGTTTTTGAAAAGGCAAGATCTATCATGGAAAGTTTGAAAAATACATCTGTCGAGCATTTCTCCTATCCTAAAGTACATTACGTCTACTAGGGCCAATGCTACTCCAAAACCTGTCTTTTGGCACACTGACACAAACATTGTGCCCTGGAACTGAAAGTACAGTGTAAATGCCAGAAGAAAAAAGAAACAAAACAAAAACTCCGCGATGGTCATATGTAGAGTAATGAGTGGATTTCTTCCTTTTAATCCATTAAAATCTCAAACTTGTTTTTTTACTCGAAATTTTCAACAGGTTTTTTTACATGCTGTGTAAATTTTGTTTATTCCAATAAAGTTTGAGCTATAGCACCCTCCCCATAGGCAGCAAAAGGCCACCAATGACAATGTAAAAGAAGGGCAAGGCAGTTACTGCCATCAGTTGACTTTGGTGTTTTACTGAGGGCATCATAGGGAGTAGAACGGGCAGACATAAAATGCAGTGCCCTTAAAGTTATGATGACATATCACCAAAAAGAGCGATTTTCACTTACCAGTTAAAGAATAAAGTTCCTCAATGAAATATCTGTTGGAATTATTTCAATGTCTTTTACTGTTCTCAAGATATACCTCTTCAAAGTTTGATCGTTTCTGAAGTAACTACTTGCCTATGGAAAAGTAATGATGTGGAGTGTTGCACAGTTTTAAGGTTTCTTTTGTTAAAACCCTATAAATTATCTCTTAATTATGGATCACAAAGTTTACAGGTTGGTGAGTGATATCAATATTTTTCAAGGAAAATATCTTAACTTCCATTATAGAACCCTCAAGGGATAACAATGCTACAAGTGTCCTTGAATGAAGGTTGAGAAAACAAAGGCTAACATAAGCCATATTTAGTATTCTTTCGACACCACACGTTTGTATGTTTAGCACATGTTTATCCATGACACATGTGTGAAATAGGAATTACCCTGTAAAATGGTCAATACTTGATGGAGTTTGATAGAAATTGCCGCTATTGTCTGGATTTTTAATGCTTTTTACATCAAATACAATTTTCATGTCACCAGACCTTTAACACACAGGCCATACTGCTAGCTGCCCACCTTAACTTTAAAATCAACCAAAACCCTAAAATGGTTCATAATTTTTACAACCATGCCATAGCTGAGTAAACACACATTCATGAAAAAAATGATGATAAGTTTAGAAACAAAGCTAGGTGCATCATTTTAATATTCTCTCATGATAAGTTTCAATGGTCTAGTCAATTGGGAGAGAATATGGACCATATGTCCTTAAAGATGATGAGTACTCTTCGACATACCCTACCTTCCCCATGGAATGCAAATCTGTAAATAATGCCGAAGGTCAGTCATCTCCAGGCATCCCAATAATTTTTTCTTCTTGTCAAAGTGGTTTTCAGCCAGGGTCCTCACAAGGGTCCCTACAATTCCCAATGAAGAATAATGTGACTTGTATATGATTTTTGTGGGACAATGAAACATAGTGACTTTCAAACAATATTAAATGTTAAATGCAGATCAATTGACTTTATTTCATTTCCACATCAAAAATGTTTAATATGGAAAGACAAGAAATTTACTGTAACTATGGTTAAGTTTTATACTTCCCTGTAAAATTCCAGTCCCACATATTTCACTGCCTTTCCAGGACTGGCAATCACATTTTTTAAATTTGGTGATTTTTCTGGGGTTTTTAAGGGTAAAAATCATGTTTCCACTTAAAACCATAAAAAAGCCACTGCTTTTGTGTGTCTTGACAGACTAAATGTTAGAAGCTCAGCATATCTCACAGTATAGTAACTGTAGTATAGAGTTCTTTCAGGTGACGTAAATGCATTTCTGTCTGCCGTATTGGTCATCAAAGTTCATTCACAAAGGGGCTATTAATGGCATATGTGCATTCAGCAATACTCTGGACACAATTATAATACAATGAACGCCTGGCTGTCAATGTCCAACAAAGAGATGCGAAGCACAGTCACGTAGGTGGAAACCCTCTATACCCCTTGCTGGATTCAAAGAAAATGCAATCAAGTATCACACACGTGTGTGATACTTGATCACTACCCTAAGATCACCGTACTTGACTTTGACACAAAATGATAAGGTGGAAGTTAAAAAACTATCCAAGTTGTTCCTTTCTGCATTTGATTTGATTGACTAGGCATTTCATTCCAAAATACTGCATATTAACTCAAGAATAAATCTAGAGTAGAAGTACTTTTGATATCCTAAATTCTTTTGAAAGGATGTAACGCACATACTTAATTCATTTTAGGAAACCTGTATGATGCATACAGTGCAATTTCACGTAACATATATCTGGAAGGGCTACAGTACAAAATGGGGACAGTCTCAGAAATGTATGCAATTCACAAAGGAAAATTTTGTATGATACATTTAATCCAACAAGAAGAAGTCTACATTTTGTGAGCTACCAAAATCCTATACACTATGGAGATACAGTACATGTATACACATGTGATACAAGTCAAACTACGTCAGAAGGCACCCGATGCCCTAAATGATTTAGATAACTTGACGTTACATGCAGATCTGTAGCTTGTGTCTATTTACATAGCTCATCACAGTGAATATCCTTGGGGCCTTCTTTGTTCGCATGCCAGAAAATGTAAATATTGCCTGTACACGTACCGTAAGAGGCTTGAGTCAATATCCTTTGGCATTTAAACCAGCTTTCAATAACTCATTGCAACATGCATTTTAAAAATGCTCAACTTTTGCCAACATGCCATTTTGCAGAATCAGTAAGGACAGTTCCATCAGTGTGGAAATTAAAAACAATTCAATGACCAGACTGTCACAAAAAAAAAACCAAGAATCCAGTTTATACATAAAAAATTATGATGACTCTGAATTTTCCTTACAAGCTTATTCATTTATCTTTCCATACATATCCCCCCTAAACCCCTTCTCTCTCCCCCTTCAACCCAGCAGGACATGCTAACTGAAGTAGTTCCACACATGCTTTACCTCCAGCTATTATAGGGCATACAAAGGTCTACACAAATTTATTTTTTAAAGTGGAGCAGGGGAGGGGGGGGGGTGGGAGGTCATAAATACTACATACTTACACTTACAATTCAATAACACAACATATCATTGTACCACCATAATTCACAAGCACACATGTCACACAATAGACGTGCATACCTTTATTCCACACTGAGTTACTTTTAAATGATTTCAGGATATCAACTGACAACAACTATCTACTATCTTTATTCATCTACTGTGGATGACCAAATCACAGTGGTATTGTCAAAAATGTGCTTAATCAAATTTGCTGACATTTAAATTGAACTAGCATAACAAAGCACAGTAATTCCCCTTATTCACAAAACCAATGTTAGTTTAGAGACAAGGATATCATAACATCCTCTCCTTTGTCTTGCAAAGTTAATATTTCAGGGGTTTCACTGCTGTGATCGAGAGTAGACCAGATTTTAGCACAAATTGACACAGCAATGCAAAATAAAATACTCAATTTACTTACCAAAAAGCAAAACAGCTGCTCATTAAGAATCCCCATGTACCTCGCTATACAGTATGTCATTATTCCACAACCACTGATTACCGACTCCAGACGAAGCAATACGTAAGACCTCAAGTGATATTACGTTACAAGAAGCCAAGACCTCACACACACATGCAAACACAGATGCAGACAGTATGGGTCTATACCTTCAGTGCCATTGCATACAGATCTGCAAATGCTCACACACACCTACATATATATATGCAGACTCACACACACAGATGGGTAACTTTATTCAGCTCTCGTAAATCAGATGGTGTTAGCTATTAACTACAGTTAGTTTCCATACCCCTGTCACAACTAGGAACACAGAAGCTGTGTTTATCAGATAGATTGCATTAATGGTGTTTCTATGGCCTAAACAACACAAGATAAGAACAAGATTTTATTGTGTGATTGCAATTATCGTCAAATGAGCACTGGAAATCTTTCTCATTTCTTAGGGACATCTCATGAATTTTGAGTAGATACAGGGAGATGGGAAGAAGCTTTGTGACAGAATGACATAATAAAGTTGAATTGGTACTATCAGTGTTATTTTGGGGTATGGTATTTTTCATGCTATTTTGGGTTACATTTCTTGTTCTTATCTTTTTCTTATAAATGGGATATGCCAAAGAAATGATAGACCTAGCACAAGGAAAATACAAGTATTACAAATTACATAAGAGCATAATTCTTTTGATAAAAACTATTTAAGATCAGTTATTGTTATTTTAAAAGGATAGATTGATACTTATAAAAATAAATTTTATTCTTACTTTGCTAAAGTACATTTCTGCATTCTATTACATCATTTGCATCACCAGTCAGCCAGTGGATTTGTCAGGCTAAGGCAACTGGTAGCATTTTGTTTTATTCCCATTCCCCTTTCTAAAATAACTCTTGAAGTGACTGGTTAGTTAAAAGAGTTTTCTGCTACCTCTTTAGTACATCCACTGCATAGTTACTGTTTTATGTGTGTGAGAAAGGTAAAACAAATCTGCTATGCAGTACTTCCAGACATTAACACATGATATTCATACATATTCCTCTTTCTATTATGTGGAAATAATTTTTATTTGAAGGCATATGTAAAAGTTCCTGTTTTGATGGAATTTATTTGTTCAAACCAAAAATAGGTATAATTCTTACAATTCTGGTATTTTTCAGGGTTTATATGACATTTACTGTCTCCAATGTCCATTTCAAGTTATTCAAAAGTGTAAACTTGCCATTGCAAAGTCTGGCCATGAATCTCAGGCTGTTCACTTGCTTACATGAGTGGATGTATATATATATATATGGAAAAAAACTTTCCACTAGCAGTAGGCATATTATCTAGATCTCCAGTACTTGTGTAAAAATGCATGATTAAAACAGGAGTTTCCCAAGAACAAAATTTTTTGTTGAGTTTTGTAGTGTGATGTGGTAGATAGTCTTAAATTTTTATCCCCAGACATTTTCTTCCCCTATCATTACTATTTAAGTGGCCAGTTTATTTGATGATGTGTGAACATAGACATGCACAAAGCCAATCCTCACCTTGAGAAAGGGTCAAGCTAGAAAACAACACTTATTCACTTAAAGTAAGACTGATCTAACAAATTTTGTTAAAATTTTGTGAAAAGTAGCAAAGGACAGGCTGGATGAACTTGAATACATTTTATACAGATAAATTCACTATACATACAGTAAAGCCCTGGTTACCTGAACTTGGTACTGTATATCTGAAACTGCATCTATACAAACTGGCCTTGCAATTTTACCAGACTAATATTTAACACAGTTTAGAATTCACCAGGCTTTCAGAGCATTAAAAAGGCAAAACTCAACAAAATTTCAGCAGAAATACATTAATATACTCTTCAAGTGTTGTGGTAAGATGTCAAGCTGCATGTTTGAACAGCATGCATCTGGACAGAAAGACATTTTTTAACTTGTCAACTTTGGAGGGAAAAAAAGCACTTTTTTGAAAACATGTCAAATTTGAAGGAAGAAATCCTCCAAGCTTGATTTGAAATTTTTGGTAGGAGACACAAAATTAATAATTAGATATATATTTTTTGTTATTTTTCCTTGAATTTTGGTAGCCATATCAAAAGTAATTTGCAAAATGCTTTGGCCCACTTACTTGAGACCCCAAATTCTCTAAGGAAGGCCTTTTACATAAGATGGACCTTGATAAAGTTGTCCTTATTACATCACTAGTCTTCCTAAGTATCCCTAAAATTGAGAGAAATATATTATTTTCAAAATGTCACCACAACAACAAGTGTTTGTTTCCCTTTGCACACCAACATAACAATTTCATTTTAGTATGAGGATATACTTTAGCTTTTTAGGAACTTGCAATTTTCAGCAAGTGGCTAGAATTGCATACTACTAAGCCTGCATCTGACAAAGTTGTACATTAATTTTTTAGTTTTATGAATGACATCCCACATCAAATTACATTTCATTTTTTTAATACCATACTATTTTCAGATTTTGGTACCTGCTATGGTGACATAACTTTGTCAATTTCTTGTGCAAAATTGTGAAAGTAATGTTTTCCTTTGACACAAGTTATATGCCTCTTCCAGATCACTTTTTCAAGCCTTATGCAAAGATGCAGGTTTTTAAAGAGATCAGCAAAGTGGAATATCATACTTTCAGATGTTTGCAATTTTTCCAGGTCCCGAATTAATCTTACTCAAAGAACCAATATAATTATTTAGTAAAACCATTCCATCCATACGTTTTGAAACAGAAGATACTCCCTCCTTCCCTTCCCAACAAAACAAAAACAAAAATAAAACAAAACAAAAGAACCCTCAACTGGCTGCATCTTTTCTAGGCAGCTACTTCAAAAAGTAAGAAATTAATGATAGCAACCATTTTAAGTAGCACTGGGGTGAAATTGGAGTGGGTAAAAGTACCCTATAAAATTTGAAAGCTAGGTTATAAACTTGGGCCATGACCAATATTCTTCCCCCCCCCCCTCCTGCCATTTTCAAAACCAAATTGACCTCTAGCATTCACATAAGTGAGACCATGACACATTTAAAGACTTTGGCTGTCACTTACAAGGCAGCTGATGATCTACACATTATTGCATAGTCGAACATGCAGGCACTGTCCTACTAGCACACTATTCGAGTGCTTTTCTCACCATCACATCAGGGAACTGCTATTTAAAGCAACTTAATGAAACAGAGTCAATGTCACATGTACCACTTAAATCAAAGAGCCTACTCCTAGGTTTATAGACCTGCTGCCAACATTCCTGACTTCAAAGCCAACAGGCTTCCTTCAGTCAACCGTTTATCATTTCAATGGTGTGATACCTAAATTCAAGTAATTCCTTTCCCCTTCAATTTGGGAAACTGGACCCCTGTAGTGGATGCAGCTTTTAGAAAGATTTTTCTTGCAATTCCAAATGCTAAACTTTCATAAGTTCAATGTGGCTGTAATGTAGAGATGGTGATAAGCTGTTATTATTGTGCAACTATGCAATCCCTTGTTCATTTTCGAATATGCATGCATGCTGTGCAACTACTTGACTGCTCATGTGAGACATGTGATGTCAGGGAGAACATCAATCATACAGTACAATACAGCGATGATATGTAGGATTGTAAGTTGAACTTGTCTAGATAATGATAGGCTAAGCCCCAGGTGTGGAACATATCACTCACTTGATAAAGTAGCACTGTGAAAAGAATCTGTTTCAAGTTCCAGACTATGTGCAGGTTCATGAGCAAAGATGTTAAAACAATATGTGCATGAATGTATTTTAGAGTAATTTTCTTACGTAAGTAGAAGAAAACAGCAGCCCATCTCATACTAGCATTGTGCAAGCATATCAGGCTTTTTCATGGGGTTTGGTAAAGGTTATTTTTGGGGTTACATTAGGGCAATGATTATGGATTATAAAGTCAGTTTAGGGGTAAGATCAGGGTTCACTGTCAGGGGTGGCCCCAGGTGGGAGGCTGGGGAGCCATTCCCCCCCCCCCCTTCCCGGATATTTTCTGATTTTCTCCAGTTTCTGGTATCCTCAATGGGTATGATCTAGACTGGCATTGTAGTATTCACTTTGCATGGGCAAGTGTCTTGTGATTTTAACTTTTTGCAAGGCAATGAGTTTTGACTCAATTTTACACAAACATGAGCAGTGTCAAGCTTTTAAATACTTTTACCCTAGGCTACCTATGAACATGAAAAAGTTAATGTATGGGTACAGAACCAAGTTTTTACATGGGGAATTTGCTAATGATTCAATGATTTATTTTACATTAAATTTGATGATTTTCTTACGACAACATTGAAAAGGCAATGAACCTAAAAAATTCTGCTTTATTACATTGGTTTGATGAGGTTTCACTGTATGTTTCTTTCAAAGCTGATCTGAGGACCTATGTATCATCACTTTAACTACTCTAACAGGCACGGTCTGTTAATGGTGCAATATGCCTTTAAATTCATTCAGTTAGGATTGCATAGGAAAATGGACCCCACATGCTTCAAGGTGTGTGTTATATAAAGTATGTTAACTGTACTATCACATTAAAAGTGTTTCTAGGTGAAATGGTTGAAAATAATGTTAAATTACATCACCATGGCCCTGTAACTCTGTTACCAACAATGAAGTTGACAGCCTGTTATAAGACCTATAGAAAATAAAACAGTGGTTTCATATTAAAACACCACAATCTTATCTACACACTGCAGGTGTTCACTTCACTTCGAGTTGCTCAACTTCACAGGGTTTTGGTATTACTAATACTTGTCATTTTTCAAAACTTGATGTCTGTCACATGTAATTCGATCCTTTACTGAAATTCATGTCTCTGCTATGCTTTCAAGACAACTTGAAATCCTACTATCCTTAGTTGGTTAATAATTTTAGATCATACCTTTTATATGATACCCACATCGCCCAAATAGTGGTATTTCACTGATGTCATGTGATCATGCATCTCTTTGATTGTTAGGCATTTCTCCATCAAGCGTCAATTGTGTCAAAGTAGTATCTATGGTCATGCCGTGCACGTGTACTTGTGCTGTAAGTATATGCCTATAAATGCATATGTATGCTTTGCCTGGCAGTGCCGGGCAATCCCAATCGCAATGACATCACGTGAAATACCTTTATACCAGGAGCTGTTTCTCTAATTTTAAACAACATGTCACTACAAATGAGAAAATCCAGTAATTCTGTTATCCTGGAATTGCTCATACAGGGGGTATCATGAGTCGATCACTTAAGCAACACTGTAACAGTAAAAATATAAACAAACATTAAGTAAAATGAATGAAACTTTCCAGTAATTTTTTTAATGTATTTTCCCCCTTGTGCTATATTTTGGTTTCGTTTGGAATGAGCAATCTGTAGAACATGATTTTTTTAATTGAAGGTGGCAGTACCCAGCACAATCTTATGAGGGAATCTTGAGTCAAAGAGCGCCAAAATACTATAACTTACCAAATTTAGAATAATTTGGTTAATAAACAAGGAAATGTTGTTTTTGCCATCTAACATTTGAATAAAACCTTCACCAAGGACATTTTTGTCACCAGTAAATGGTAACATTTGTAAATTTCTATCAAGTTCATTCTAGGCTCAGGCCTAGTCCTAAACTTTAATTTGGCTGTGAGTAAATGTTTTCCTAAGAAAATGGGGAAAAAATAATGCAAATTATACTTGTTTTTGATGTTGTTTGAAGAATATGCATTGCAGATTGTGCTCACCTTGGAATCACATTGCACCTATATATGCTATACTAGCATTTAACGTTAGAACATGCAGTGATTGACTCAAGGTACCCCTGCTAGCTTATACTAATATTTGTATTTGCACGTAGGGCAAGCCCTACATGGCTAGCCTAGGACCAATTCTGAGAGTTGGCCTGCACGGCAGTGGCTGTACTAAGACCTACTTTGTTTGCGTGGTCAGATATGAATTGTAGCAACAGATGTTTTGTGTGGCCACGTACTAAACAGCACAAGTCAGGGTGCATTTACACTAGATCCGGATCTGATCGCCTGCGCGGGGTCAGATCCACTGCTCGAGATCAAATTTGTAGTGTAAACGCAGATCAGATCCGGATCTGATCGCCCTATTTTGATCCTGGTAAGAGGGGAGGATCAGACCCCGCGCAGGCGATCAAAACTTGTAGTGTAAACGCTCCCCGGATCAACGGTGACCCGAGATCAATGGTAATTCAACGTAAATTATTTGGAGGTCACTTCTGCAAAAACACTCATTATGCAGGGAGGTGGATCAGAGTACGAGACAAGTGTAAATGCACCAGGATCAAGCCATACACGTAATTCGATATGCTGATAACATAGGGCGATCAGATCCGGATCAAGTGTAAATGCACCCTCATACTGGTTGCATAGGCTTAGTCCAGTTCTTGCATATGCACATGGCAAACTTTCCAGTCCAGCTGGGGCACTATAAAGTATGTAATTTCCTACAGTGACCAGTTGCCTTAACTTGATTTTACTCTCACTGGGGGGAGATTCTCAAGAAAATCCCCCAAAAATTTAAAAATAACCCAGATTTTTAGGTTTTTTCAATGCAAATCCCAAATTTGCTGCAAAAAACTAGCCTAGGCCTAGGCCCTACTGCAATGTTTGGAGCATGACAAGTGCAGAAAATTTTAATTTTCATTGTGGCTATTTGCCCAACAGTTGGGCAAATTGGAAGTTTAGTTTTCTTATTTTCCCGACAGCAATCAACCAACCATATCACCCAAACGAGCTTGTGACGTAAGAAATGTTAGTTGCGCGGTGTGGTGTACGTGTGTACCACAGTTCTATAATTCTGTGGTGTATATGTCGCATGTGTGGTTACTACCTACAGATCATGCACACTATGGACTTCCATAGCTTCGATGATTTATGAGAGTAATCGGGAGAAAATTCCAGACAACTCCCATTGAGTCCCATCGGATTATGTTAAAAACTATCAGAAGAAACGTTTCTGTGTTCAGCATAGTTGTTTGTAGAACAGTAGAAACAGCGAACAATTAGAATCATAAAGGAAGGAAACAAGAAATGCAATCCAAAGGAGTTTTGTGTTCAATAGCAAATTTAACAAAATGATGAAGTCAACTCGGAACAGGCTTCAAACAGTTATTTGGTGGCACCATTTTTCATCTAGCGAGCTTCTCATCTTCAAAAAAAAAAAAAAAGTTGCACACGCCACTGCTCCCTAGGCTCGACAGTAGGGCAAATAAGGACCATTGTTTTCCCGACATGCAATTCAAATATTTTCTGAGGCTGCAGACTTAGAATGGCCCCATCACTTTCGTCCACTGTCGGAAAAATAAGGAAGCATGTCCTATAATTTTCCCGACTGTTGGGAAAATAGCGTTAACCGTTTTTTCCTGACATACTATTCAAGTATTTTTAGAGGCTACAAATTTAGGATAGCGCTATCACATTGGCCAACAGTCCGGAAAATAAGGAAGGAAAGTCATGTAATTTTTCCGACTGTTGGGTAAATAGCTTCCACCTTTAATTTTATGTTCATCATTCGCCAGGTAACCTGTCAACTTTGTAAAGGACTTTGAGTTGCTAGGGCTTTGGACTGCTAATCCCTCCCCCTCTCCCCCCTCCTCCTCCCATCTAGGCCTAGGGAGTTGGGTCCCTGTCGAACAAAATCCTGGTGCCACGTGCACCTGTCAAATGTTACTGTTAGCGTTGGCCTATACGGCATTTCATTGGGTGAGTGATGAAGGTGTGCAAGAGCGTTAATTTAAGAACGCACATTTAAGCAGACATAATTTTGAACTACCTCTTCTGCAGGGGAATAAAAATGCAGTGCACACCATGCCACCCACCCACAGACCCAGTGGAACTTTGTAGGCCTGTTAGGCTACTGTCAGTGTTCACTGCTTGTGTGAATAGGGCTAGCCCAGGCCTAACCACTCACAAAGTCACAGCATTATTGACAGGCTGCATTGGGAAAAATGACCACTAGCTTATCTATGCTATGCTCATAGGCGGCTCTAAGAAATTTTGTTTGGGCTGGCAAAATCAGATCCGTATTCAGAGACGTTCGGAAGACAACACCTCCCCCCGCGTATTAATGGTCCGCTTCGGAAAGTATTATGGGAGTATGGTTATCATTTTGTATTTAAGTGAAGTCTCATATATCTTTCAAAAGCTCTTCAGAAACAATCTCAGAGAGTCAGTCACCGCCTTTGCTGTCTTTAAAAATATAATCATATTATGGCAGGCATTCGCTATTCCAGCATAGGCGTAAGAATCAGGGGATACAGGGGCAATGGGTCTTGATCCATTTGGATAAACTGAGACTGCCTAAATTTTACAAATTACCAAGGTTAATGGTTAACATTTCATGGTCAGGACACTTGAGCTCGAAGAGGACCCTGCACCAATTCGATCGTGGATGAACCCCAGAAAAATTTGACAAGAGCTTAGAGGGTAACGAGGCAAGACTATACTAATCTCTCCCAATCCTGATCCTGTAACCTCCATTTAGCGTCCCCATGCAACGGACGGAATGTATACCCAAGCCTGAGCGACTTTCTCAAAGGCTGGGAGGAATGGAGAACCCTTGCACAACACCACTGCTTGACAGCTGAACCAACCAAGTGAAGGCCTGAATTGGATAGTTACCTACTGTGCCCCACAACCTGAAACTGCATAACTGCAAACAGCCATGCCCAAGTTTTGAGCCCCCCCACCCAACATTTCCATGAATTAACACAGGGATTTGATCCGAATTTCGAATGCAAAGTAGTACAGTCAACTACCAAGTCAGCTTCACCCTTAAAAATTTGTTGTTTCTTTGTTGTGTCATAATACGTTTCACCTTTGCCAAGGAGCCATAAAACGTCGGTTTTGTGAATTTTTTTCTTAACAAAAAATTCAGAGCATAAAGACACTTGAAAACTCTAAAATGATAGCACTGTTTTGGATCTCAGCATCTTCGAAAACAATTTTTTCATTGGGATAGGGGAATGTCCGTAACTCAGAATGGAAATTCACCACCTCTTCAAATAGGTCAGTCAGAAGTCCCACTACAGCTTTGATAAACTATTTGATGATCATTTCAAAATAATTGAAATGGTAGTTCAAAATACTCAAGCAACTCGGTTCAAAAGTCAAGTGTTTGAAATTAATCACTGTCTGGATGGATATTCCTCAGAACTTTCAACTAATTCAAACTTTGTCAAACACTGATCCGCTTTGAATTAAAATATATCGCATAACTTACATTAATCCTCACACACGCCGGGCACGTGTGGTTTTAGAAGACTTAGCATGCAAGCAGTTAGCGACTTAGGCGATCATCGGTGGTTATGGCTTCAGTAATTTACCATATAAGCGTTTTCCTCTTCACCTTTTTTGGGGGATATTAACATTTTTGACAAGCAAAATAAACTAAATGTCATGGAGAAACTTACAACTACGTATCCTGCAAGGTACTTAAGTTTTGGCATAATTAATTCCTCAGCACTATACGCTCAAACTAATAACGGCTTTATCCTATTAGAAAGTGTGGCATTTTATCATTTTTGTTATTTAAACTATAGAACCTTCCACACTGAAGGATATGCATGCCTGAAAATAAATTGAAAACACGACACCTGGATGGTACTATCATTTCACATGACCAGTGGTCAAATGGCCCAGTCAACATGGGTTGAATTTTGAAATTATCACGAAATACATACCGTACTTGACAACTGCAGAAAACTTTGCTATAGAGGGATTTCAGTCACGTGACTTTAACCAACTAGACGCAATTTTGAAGGGCAAGATCGCGCGTCTCTTTGGTTTTGACGGGCACGCGTCCATTGTGTCACAGTAGTATCTATGGTTATGCCGTGCGCGTGTGCTGTAAATGCGCTTACTGCTTGAGTATTTTGCCCGTCAGTGCCTAGAAATCCCACGCGCGTGACGTCACATGAAATCCCTCTATAGGCCTAGTTTAAAAATAAGACTTCATAAATAATATGACATTTGTGAGATGGAAGAGATGATTTTGTCCAAATGTTGAAATACTATTTTCATACCGTTTCGCATAACATTAATTTTGCAAAATCGAAGACCATGCTTTGCAAATTTTTGGGGGGGCACTTGCCCCCCTGTGCCCCTATGGCGAGCCGCTAATGGCTATGCTAGGCCAATTTTTACCAAGCATTAGGCCTATTATCAGGTTTTATGATGACGGCTATCCTGTGTTTGCCAGGCTGGCCTTATCCTCAGTAAACGCCAGTGTGGTCGTTCGCCGAGAACTCACTATAGTATACACAGCATAGCTATCGGCAACCGGCTAGCGTAGTTTTGACCGGCTGTACAGATGACTAACGTAACTTAGGCCTTACGTTAACTTTTGGCGTGCTGTCCTAACGATAGGCATAACCTACCTTGTCTTCTTAACCCCCGAATGGCTCGCGCCATCGAAAATTTCATTGGTCTGTGTTGTAGGTCAATGTTCGCATGGTCATCTTTATACTAGGCCTAGCCAGAGTCAATGATCATCAAAAGTCGAAAGTTCCAAAATAGGCCCTGGATTTATAGGGAGTTTTCATACGTACAAAGGTCTAGGCTACAAACACACGTGGAAGGTACGATAAAAGCATGGTACCGTACCCGATCGAACGTACGTACACAGTTTAGTACCTTAGCAGTCAGTTGCGAATTGCGTAGCGATCAATGCCATTATGCAAGGACGGCTACACATCGGGCATTTAAATTTAGGCGCGCAACATGGAACAAACTTAGAAAAGGGTAAAATTTCTCATTGAGGTCCCTGTAAAATTTGCAAAAAAGAGTACCCATGGCTGAACAAAGTTACAACAGCAGAGGGCCAGAGGCTTTAATGGTGCTAGTCTAGCCCGTTTTGGCTTTGCCTACATTACTTATAATGAACTAGTCGTCGTCAGATTAAGACCATTCCACACTGTCAACATTTTTTGAGGTCATGATGTTCACCCAAGAGTATTAAAAGGCTGGATCTTATTCTTGCTACAGCCACTTCACATTTCACACCATTGTCTTCAATCCATGGTAGGGTACCCTAATCCATGGGGAAGGTCAGTGGCAAGAGTAAAGGAGGTTCCAAGGTGTCATCATCAAATGGGAAAATATTAACATCATTAGGTTAGCCTGTCCCTACAAGTGAACTCTGTGCCTTTTCGAGGAACCAACGTGTTTGTTGCACTGATCACCACGGGGACCAGGAGCTGCAAAATCCAATGGACCTGAGGGCCTTAATTGTATTGTTCAAAGGGAAAATCAGTTTGCAAACCAGGATGTGGTACATCTTTTGGGCAGAGCAACACCCACGAAGGGGGCAAGATAGTTCCTCCCTCCAGCATTACTTGACTCTGGGTGTCAAGTACTCCTTTTTGAAGGTCTACAAAGTCACAATGAAAAATTCTTATGAATAATGAATGAAAGAAAGCTCTCACGAAGAAATAAATTTCTATTACATACATGACTGTTTTTCTCAGGGAGGGAAGTGATTTTTGCCCGACTCCAGACCTAATATAACTGTCCAATTTCTGCCCAACTGAGACAAAATATCTGCCCAATTTAGTCAGGTTTCTGACATTTGGGGGGCAGCCACCCCCCTAGCACCCCCAGGCCTGTACAGCCATGGGGGCAGCCACCCCAGCCCCCATAGCCTGTAAAGCCATGGTTATATGTGCTAACAGCAAGTCAAAAACAAAATATCTGTGGGTATTTCTTACAATATAATTAGATGACCATATTCTGCATGAGCAGTCACATTGATTATCTACTGCGAATGATGTGCTTAGCTAGCCTCGTGGGTATGCACATGTAGGGGGCCTATACTATGGTGGTGTGTAGCAGTCACCTGACATGGCTAGAGACAGTCATGTCCTCCTTTGTGGGAGTCTGGAAATGGTCACCCTACCTGTGAGGACTGGAGCAACACCCACGGTCCAGGAGCTAGGTGATGTTCCAGAGGCTCTAGGGTATTTACAGAGTGACCAATAGAATGAAGTTTAACTATCTCCAAATGGCACTGGATGTTTACAAAGCAGCTAGACCACAGAAATCACAATTTCAACATTTTTTTGTCAGCCAAACTTCGACTATCAGTTTAATGATTTGAGGAGGGAATTGCGAGTGGGAAAGACAAACTTTAGTGCCCCCTAGCCACCTTTTCTTGGGAAAAGCCACCAATTCCTACCGTCTTTTCTCAGTTGGGTAGTGAAGGTTATTGGTGGTGGAGGCACTATGGGGGCATTTCCCCTGTCCTCCAATTTACCCAACTAAACCTAACAAAAGTGCTTTGAGGTTGGCTTATCTTTATTGATCTGTTGTATCAGAACAATCTTCCAGTGTGATGCACTAATTCTGGAAAACTAAAATGTAAAATGAATTATTTTCTTTGTGGTCCTAAAAGCATACACCCATCCAGGACACAGCTTGTCCTGTGATTACTTTCTAGTTGGACAGCTGAGTGATATCACTGTACTAAACCCCCAGACATGACTACCATGATCATCCTTCCACCAATCAATCCACAAGCCCTATGCATCATCAACTCCAGTAGTAATTAGTTTGAGGCAGTAATTGTCAGTTTTGTGGCCCATAGTAGTGCCCATCAAGTGCCACTGTAGATAGTGAAGTACTGTACTAAGCATGCAAACAATTTTGATAAGTCCCCAGTGCTTCTGGGAGTGGAGCCCCTGGTCCTCCAATGAAATATTTCCTGCCAACCTGCTTTCATACCCAACCCCCTACCAATTACATAATCAGTGTAATTCACATACATTTAGGCATACATGGCATTGTCACCCCCTCCCAGTTCCCTAGATATGGCCTGAGAAAATACTGTTTCTGAAAGTGACCCCCATCTACTTTTTGACAAGGTGGTACACCCCTGGACTTTGCTGTGAACATTCTCTGAGTCCATCCATTCAGTTTAATTCATAAGCTAATAACATGCAGCACTAAGAGCTAATGAGTGTCATCTGACTTGAGGGGGAGCATGTTTATGTCCACCCCTATGATAACCCACCTTATGTGATACACAAATAAAAGGATGTATCTTTGTGTAAGTCAGAAAGTGGCAAATTTTGATGTGAGTTCTTGGCCAAAGTATGTATATTTCGTAAAAAATTAGTTCCAGCATTTTATTGCATCCCGATTAGCCAGGTTCACAAGTTGGCAATCCTAAGAAGACCTCACACTTCAAAACGACAAATAAACTACATAAATGCACCATTCTTTATACTGGAGGTTGTAGCAGTTTATTAGTCCTTGCATTTAAGCCAAAATGATCCATGATTGTGACTAAGGAGACAGACAAGCAAATCATGCTACAACTAAGAAATAAATACAGACCAGATTTAAAGTGAACAATTTTAATATATTTCCATAATGTTATGATACATCTCTGATTTATAATTGACTACAGAAATATCTCAACCTCTTTCGATATTAAAGTTAGCCCTATCCAGAAACCTCACTTTCAGACTTTTACTTTCGTTGTACACATTAACATTCGTGAACACATTAACATTACAATTCTGGCACTTAACCATCGTATCTGATTCTTTCCCCCTGGCCCCCATCCTTCCCATCTTGGTGCTTTCTTTCAAGAGCAATAATGAAAAAAAAAAACTTGTTTTTTGGAGGGATACACCTCCTGACAGGCAAAGTCCCCATGCCCACCCAGCAACCCCTTCCCTACTTGCTAAAATTAATTACCCCATCCAGAATCCCCACTTTAAACCATAACCTTTGTCGTACCCCTTCCCTTGGAGCATATTACCAGTACCATCATGGCACTAAATCATTGTATCTGCTTCTTCTTGCTACCACTCTTCATTGTCCTCGTGATGCTTTTTTCTTTTCAAAAGAAGAAGAAAACAAAACCACATTTTGAAGAGGTAAACTTCCTGAGAGGCAAATTTCTCTTGCCCACCCTGTGACCCCCCCCCCCCCCCCCATCAACAGTTCAGACTGTAAGACAAAATGTTTTGCAATTCAAAACTTGACCAGCTTTGTAAAATTCGAACACCAATTGCAAAGTCAGGAGAGTGAATTCTCAACAAATTAAATCACATCACATATTAAAGTGCAGCAGTTTAAAAAAATACACATTTTTGTCCCCTGTCCCTTTGAAGTCAAGAGAGTAAATTTTCATCATAAAACTCTGGCAGTTCAGAGCATCATCTGGCTGATAAAGAGAGCAGACTGCCTTTTGAAGCATGCAATAATAATGCCTGTTTTGGGGAAATATTTTGTAAGAAAAGTCTTGTCACTACCGCCCACTACAGTCAGTACCTGGAACGACTCCTAAACGGAATATCACCCCTGAAGTTATACAAAACTTAACAAGAAGCTCTCAGACAGCCCTGTGGTAGCGCATGTAAGACCTGTCTTGTGTAGTGCAATCAAAAACTATCTTGAACAGCTTAAGCAAAGTATTGCCAACTGATCCCAAACTGTACATATGAACTGTTGCATATGTGACAATACAAACATTTATGAGAGGAAATGTTAAAAAGATAAAAAGATTCTCTTCCTTCTTCCACCTATATTTTGTCTTCTTCCTTTGTTAAATTTTGATAAATTGGAATCAATTTGTGTGCGATCAGTTTTGGACACTTCTCTCTAGGAACACAAATAGTTACTTTTTTGGTTTCACCAAGGAAACAACATTCTCACTGTAGTGGGCATGTTAGTAATAATTTAATGGCAAATTTGGATTTGGGTTGTAGTAACTTACAATGAACATCCAAGACTTAAGCCCCCCTCCCCTCCTCCCTTTACCCCAGAACTAATTGACATGGCCAAAGGCAATAGTATCCAAAGCCACCTTGACATTTGCCATGGTGCCCTTGGAAAAGACATCCAGGTCTGATTGTGTTAAAACTGTCTTTAGTGAACTTCCCTTAGACTCAAGTTTTGTTGTGCCCTTTTTTCAGGCTTACGTCAAGTTCTGCCACCACTATGAATATGCACATGTATGCATGCACACACACAGAGAGACAGACAGACAGGCAGACACACACAAAGAGGCCCTGCTCTTATGGTAGACAAAACTAAACATTGCAGACAATCTCTTCTACTAAAGCTAAGTGTGATGACTAAAAAGCAAAGATACAAGAATGCCATTCTACTTTGGTGTAAGTACTTCACAGAAATATAATCTGATTTCTTTATATTTATTCTTCTTCCTTGCATAGCATATAACTCCTTTATTTCAAATTCAAATACATTATCTACCCACAACCACAAAAATTTATATCTGTTGAACAACAGAAATATTAAATAATAGTTAACAATACAACATTTTAATAAACTATATGTTGTTCTGGGCTTTAAGATTTTAGGTATTTACTCAATACAGACTTTATGCATATGACGCCACAGAACAGAAAGTACGCCCTCCAATGGAGGCTAGTGCATATCATTGCAACTGACATCAACAAATGCAGACAGCTGATTTGTGTACCGGTATGATACGCTCGTAAGTTTACTAAGCATGCATGCAAAGTCTCCATCGTGCTATCAGTGTGCTTCATTGTTTAGCCACCAAAATGACATCGCATGATGTCAATGCATCAGGTCTATTGGTCAGAAACCTTTTGGTACAAAGCCAACAGGTAATATTTAAGAGACTCTAAAACTGGTTTGAGTATTTGGTAGCACCTATGCCTACCCACTTACCACACTACTATAATGATAAATCCCAATGCCAGGCAATGGCAGAACAAAAGCACACAGCAGGACCCTCTCCAGTTGGTTTCTTTGAGACTTCACCTGAAGATTGAATACCATCCTTGGTCTCTGCTTGCAGGCCTGCAGTACAGTGTGAAAATGAGGTCCAACAAATATGGGCAAAAAAGGCAACCACCATAGGTCCATACCCCAGCTTATGGGGACTTAAAAATCACCCCCATCCAGAAATTTTTAAACATAACAATGAAATAAGGTATTGTAATGGGTTTGGGCACTAACATTTATCGGCATTTCTTTACCCTAATTGTGTTCGAGGCTAGCAGTACTGTTTTGATACTTCTTTAACTGACCACACTCAGGAAGAATTCTTGGTCAAACAGCCCTGGCCTACGATAAGACATAAAACTTTCAGGCACCATGGTAGACCAAATGCAGTAGTAGTGTGGGAGATAGGTTTGGCTAGAGATGTAGTAAATTTAGCTCATAATGCTTCAGACAAAATGGATGAAAAAAAAAATAAACTACAGAAATTAAGCCAGGTGGAAACATTTTCTACCAACTAAGGAATAATTCATTTGGTATCACACTGCATAATGCTGTACAAACTGATCAAACAGCAGCACGAATGCAACATACCTAACAATTTTTGGTGCACATAACCCTCAGGCCTGCAACGATTTTGTGAAGAGAACTCAATAACCGTCCAACCTGCTATGCCAACACAAAATTCTTCCCTGACAAAAGTAGTATTTGACCTGTCCAGTAAACAAGAAAGCAGCATTAAACCAAGGTCACAAACAAATATCCCTTTGCATCAATGACAACATATCTGCTACTGTCAAAGCACTCATTTACTTCAGTTAACAGACCTGTGCTTTGATCCATCCATCTTGTTACAAATTCAAATTTCTCTCACCCCTCTACCCTCCCCTCCCCCCCCCCCCCCCTCCACCTTAGCAATGAATATCCTCCACATTATTTGTCACTAGTGATGGAGTGCCCTCCATACTATCTGTAAGCATCATTAAGTTATATATATGCCAATTCTTTCATTTTACCTTTGGGTATCATTTCCTATACAAAACAGCAAGATAGGTAATTGCACATTACACCATTTCAAAGTGAAGGAGCAGCCACAAGCAATGACGAGAGACAGAGAGCATAATTAAAAGCAATGGTATAGATGGAAACTTCCATCAAATTCTTACAGGTTGGTTCTACTAGTTCAAAGGTAGTACATGTTTAGAGCATGATTCCAGTTATAGTTCTGAATGTTACTCCAGATTAATCATTTAAATCCTCAAACTAGTTAGCCAACACTAATAATGTACCTGTCTTGACTGGTATACTAGAAAGCCAATTTTAATACTGTGCAATTATTTCAGAACCTGCACTGATGGATATAGCAGTAAGCCATTTTAATGCAATAATTTTAGTAGTAGTACAATGGCAAGCCATTTTAATACCATAATTTCAAAATTTTTCTAGTTTTCACCACTATTATAACACACCAAACTCTGCACTTGGACCAGTGCCAACTACAACAGTTGTCACACAATAAGCCAAAACAAAGAAAAAATTTGCCCATTTTCAAAAATTCATTAAAGGATAAATGCAGTTGCCACAACACCCAATTACATTACCCTGGTATGTTAATTCCTGATTGGCTCTTTTTTACACCATGTGACAAATATCTTTGCTGCTGAATTATAAATTCCTGCAGACAACTCCTTGGTGTACCAATGATATGCAATACCTCTGTTATGCAACATGAAAATGACTGAGAGAGGAAGAGAGAGTTTTGAGAGATTTCAATGATATTTGAAAGCAAGGTTTCTCTTACTGCTTGTGTATTGTTAATAGTTTTAGCTATGCTGATTTTACACGTCCTCTTTTTCTTTTTTTCATACCATTGTTAATCTATAGGAAAGAGTTACTCATGCATGGAAGGTAAATACTTGTCTTTTCAAACCTTTAAAACCATGATTTGCAGAATAGAATGATAGGCAATTCAAAATTATGTAGCTGAGTACTTGACTCTATACAAATATGCTCGCCACAGATAAAAATTACTGATTTGTAACTCATGAACAATTTGTTTCACTCATACTTAAAAATTTTCAAATGATGCTACATTCATAGTTAACTCATGTAATGTTTTAGGGAAGAAAAGATATTGCCAGATTTTCTTGATGAGAATGAATATTTTAACAATGATAAAAGTTATTTTCTGTCTGTATCATTTTGATCCAAATGTGTACACAATATTTCCCTTTAATATTCACTGAACCACCAGCCCTGTAGTTATGTATGTAGAGTCTATGCTGTCCACCCTTCAATTTGTCGTAAGACCAACTTCTTCGTTTATCTCAACTCAGTCAGCTTTTATCAAAAAAACTTCTTGACTTTTCACAACAACTTGAAACAGTTTTTGTCTTGCCAAGGTATCAGTGCTGATTTATTTTTTTCACATCAACCAAAGTCACTGTCTTAAACCAGGTTTCAAGATCACTGATATTACTGTAACAAACAGACAAGCTGTTTTAATTGTCCATGCTAATTTGATTGTAACACATTTAATGCCATCACAATTTCCACCAGATTAATTGCAAAGGACTCATTTTTTGCCATTGACAAAGGACCTTCCAAAGATTTGGGGGGGGGAGGGGAGAGAAAAACCTCTGTGAGGCTGTAAGTATGATAAATCTCAAAGACCCATGTATAAGCTGTTGCTCTGCCGATCTTGGAGACAACTTTTTTGACATCATTCCATCCTGAATGAACTTTTAATTGTTTCAATTCTTTTTCATTCCAGTTCATATTTATAAGAGAATGTGATACAGTTACACTGATTAGTAGCTAAAATATTCTATAACAACAAAACTAGCTGAAATCTCATAAATTCATGAAGATGAAAATTGTGAAGATTTTATGAAAACTTATAATCTTCTGTAAAAAAACCTACACCTGTAAGAAAAGCATGCAGAAGTCTGCAACCCTGTTTGTTGCAGTATTGACAAAAAAGTAGTATTGCAAATAGATTATCATGCCAGATAGGAATAATGCACAAACCATGTGGGATAGCAAAGAACACTGCTTACTTAATACCTTCAAATTCCAGCAAGACTCACTCCAACAATACATCAAAAGTATTCAAAAGTAAGGAATAGCATACTCTTTGTTTGTCAAGTTTTAATCAGTACATCTCTCTGAGTGTTAGATTTATATATTGTTAAACTATCCATAAAACATACAGCCAACTAATATCCTGAAAATGTACATAGGTGGTTAATTTTGTACATATTAAACACAAGCTTTCCACTTTCTATTTACAAGGGAACAACTTATTGCAAAGAAAGAAAAAAGAAAAACAGGCAATGAACTACAAATTCCAGCATGCAGTTGGGGCTGATGCTTTTAAAAATGCTTCAGAATTTACCATCAGAGTACTTACAAAATGCTATAGTACATTTGACATGTAACATTGCCCAGGAAGGATAGGTTTAACACCATTTTCACAATTCTTGATTTTTGTGATGTAGAAATCAGGAATTCTTGCTTGAAGAATAACACTCCAGCACACTCTCTGCTGTATGGCACATCTTTTCCAGGAAGGAGTGTGCTGCCAATTTCCTCCCAAGCTGTAGGGGATCACAGGTGCAAGCAGTGGGGCTAGAGTCAGCATAAATAACAAACCTACAAATATCTAGGCAATCCGTGATGTCATGAAGGCAGTGGGGTGATAATTTCGATGAAATTGACTGGAAATTGTCCAGTCTTTCCTTTCAACTTCCCAACCATCCATTCACTGTTGATGTATCTGATTAGTTCGATGGTATCACCTTCCTGTAAGGCAAACATAAAAATGAACATTTATTTTGTAAGACTAAAAGTGTGAGGGAAAAGATGACTGATTTAGAATTGTATTTTTTGTGCAAATAGCTGACACAGAACAAGCTGAGAGGTAATCGAATTCATTTCCTTCCAAGTGACAAACATATTAAACATTCCTGCAAAACCATTTTGACTCCCAGTGGCATTCACGAAGCTTACACTTATAGGCGCCCTCTATAGGTAGGGGATACCACGGTGTCACTGGTTTTTGCCAGATGATTATTGCAGGCAATAATGGTATACATATGTAGATAGGAGGTAATGAGGAGCAAAATAGACTACTTTTTCCAAAGCCCCACGACTCTCAGGCGAAGAGCAAAGGGCAAATAAGAAACCTTTCTCCCGAAGAGTTCTATTTCCCAAAGGAGCTATGTCCCCAAGGGACTCTTAGACTGAACATGACCAACCTCTTGACCTTCAGATCTCTACATCATGGGTCTGTCATGCGTGGCCCCGTTCTAGAAGGGCATTCAAAAAGCATTACTGGACTAAGTGTGGGACTAATTCAAAGGTAACATACTGCACAGTATTTTAATGATAAATGACTCAAAGATTTCTTAACCAAATAATCTGTTAAAATACGTAAGGTTACATGTACAAAGTAGTGCTATGCACTTTTGGTTTTGTGAACCAATCTGACTAGAAAATGAAATGCTATACCAACAGATTGTTTTTTTATAGGGCCCGGGGGGGGGGGGGTAGCTAACCTGCCATGAGTTTCTACCATCCTTCCCCAAATTTCTCTGAAAATACAGGATTTGGCACAATTTCATTTGCACATTCTACTGCCTAGCATTACCTCCTCACCCCCTCTCCCACCCCCTATCCCTACCTAGAGGGAAAACTTCAAAAAATCCTACACACCAGATAAATTGTTCCTTGTGTTACATGACATTTTGTTCCTTTCAAAATCATAACATGCACACACTTTTGAACAACTGACAATCTAAATATCTCGAATTAAAATGTTTTGCTGCCAGTTGTATTGATAAGAAAGATAAAATACTGCAAATGCTTTAAAGCTACAAATTTATCACCAAGGAACAGTAGTGCAGCCTTCAGGTGTATAAGGGAGGGCAATGTGCAGTAGTATAGCAGGGAAAATAGCAAGCCAACAGGTGTGCACTGAAACAATCATAATGAAAACTAATGCCAAGATTAGAGATATTACATGGTACAGTTACCATAGATACAGTCACCACAGATACAGGACTGAGTGGTGTCACAAAGTTCACAATAGGTAGGGTGGAGTTGGGTGGGGGTAGGAGAGGAGGGAGAGGACTAGTGGAGCCCTAGCATGTCACTAATGAAGGATATGCCACCATTATAGATTTGTAATATGCCTTTCAGCTACAATTTATTCATTTGAAAACCTTTTTCCCTTTCCCAACATCCACAGACAATTGAACCACTGTCTAGCAACAAGTTATGGCTGTGACTTAAACTCAACTACTATTCAAAAGATAAAGTGTGGAGCATAGCATTGATTAAATATTAGAATCAAAGATTCTACCCTTACAATTTCTATCCCCTGGTTGGTTTCACCAGTCCTTATAAATGAGTTTGTGTAATCCAATGACAAACCCTCTTCAAGAAGACACATACTTTATGAAGGTATGTCACTGATATTGGTGCTATGTTGGTGTCACAAGGTATTCTTTCAGAGTCATCATAGTAGGAACTTTAGAGGTGAAATGAACCTCTATCCAACACCCTGGTCTACCATGAAACAATACATAACTGACATGAATCCCCAAACCAAGACAGTATGTCCAATACTTTTGAGAAAAGCTGTATTGGATAACAGCAAAACATGTGACAAACCGGACTACCATGTCTGATATCAGAAAACACCATCCAAAAATGAAATGTATGGATACTATTGAAAGAGCTTAACACTGAACCACTGTCTAGCAACAAATTATGGCAGTGACTTAAACTCAACTTCTATTCAAAAGATAAAGTGTGGAGCACAGCATTGATTAAATATTAGAATCAAAGATTCTACCCTTACAATTTCCATCCCCTGGTTGGTTTCACCAGTCCTTATAAAATGAGTTTGTGTAATCCAATGACAAGCCCTCTTCAAGAAGACACACACTTCATGAAGGTATGTCACTGATATGGTATTACATAGGTGTCACAAGGTATTTTTTCAGAGTCGTAGGAACTTTAGAGGTGAAATGAACCTCTATCCAACACCCTGGTTTACCATGAAGCATAATTGACACGAATCCCCAAACCAAGACAGTATGTCCAATACTTTAGAGAAAAGCTGTATTGGATAACAGCAAAACATGTGGCAAACCAGACCATGTCTGATATCAGAAAATCCAAACATGAAATGTATGGATACTACTGAAATGACTTAACATATTTTTGAAACCACTTTCTTATTTCAACAACATGAGAAGTATAAAAACTGGTTCAAAATAACTCAAGCCAGTGTAGTTCCAACCCTCCTTCCTTAAAAATAAATGGTTAGCCTACAATTTTGTGGCTAACACAACAATGCCAAATGCATTCAAGTATGTTGCCAACAGACATTGCTAATAACAAGGAAAACAATAACCAACTAAAAATAACTGATTCATAATTTTTCCTCAATAATCAAAATAAGGTGTTCATATTTTGTCAATCTTTAGAAGGGTTCAAAGAACAATAGAAAGTGAACGTAGTGATGTCTTTCATGTAACACAATGAACTAAGCACTTCCTGGACAGTTCCCAAAAGCATCATTTCTCACGTTCTTTTGTCATTCAACTTGGCCTTAAAAATTTATTCTTAATTTGATTCTTGGCACACACCCAAACTGTCTTTCTCAGATTTCTTGTTTAAATAATGACATGCAGCTTGCATGTTTTAAACAAATTCTGAATACACAATGACTAGCAATAATTGTGGTAATTTTAAGTTAAGAATTTTGAGCAGGTTATATGAAGACTAAGAATTCCCTTACACCCACCCCCTCCCCACCCCCACAGCCCCTCTCTAGAAACTGACACGGCATATGAATATTTCAATATTACCAAACAGAAAAAACATGAGGAAACTTTCTCAAGAATTCAGAATCCTAGTGATGAAATTAATGCTCTGAGATTATTTTCATGGAATTACACCTACTATTGTGGGCAAAAGCTCTTTCCGGAGGAAGTGGCCTATAGAAAGATATTTCTCACCCCCTGTCTCTCTCTGTGTTTGTCTCAAGTGGTTTCAAAATCACCTTTTGCACAAGATCAGCAGAGACAGCACAGAGGACAAGAAATTCAATAACTAGTGAGAAACAGATACATTACAGTCCACTCACCAGCCATTAAAGTAAGCACTTATCCTAATAGCATAGTATTCCTTACAATTTCACAGGAAATGTATTCACAAGATGAATATCAAAAGGTCACTTACTTACATAAAATGTACTCACTCACTGGCATGACAAAGATTTTGATGGCCAAAATTGTTTGCAATTCTTTCAGTCTTCACAATTTTAAAAATGGATCTGATGACTTCCAATAAATGTCACTGAGAATGCTTTAGAAGAAGGACCCTACAGCACTTATCACAGAAACAATTATATAATAATTATTTAACTAAACGACTGCATATAGGATTAACAATGCAATACCAGTGCACTCCAATAAGCTAATTAACTTATGGCACCCACAGGTCATTTACTTACACACGAAGCATTTAATCATTCACAGAAATACGGTGATGGTGGGGGAGGGGTGGGGAAGGGGGTGGAAGGAGGAAGGTGCAGGGGAAGGTAGCAGACAATCAAGTTTGTGCACAAGTTTTTCAAGGGTACATTTCAAGTGCTTTTTATGTTGCTGGGGGTCATCCTTTATTCAAAGATAGTTGTGTTTAACAGAAAGAAAGGAACTTTTCAATTAATAATTTAGGCCTTGAAGAGCAGTTGCTTTACGACCTGAAGTGACCACACATGTGGAAACAGCCTATATGGCTTATGAATTACAACTTCACACTAAGCAACTCAACAATTTAGATCAAGTCTGGTTTCTTTTGAAAAACCAGTTCAGATGGGGAATACTGTAGATTGCTCTTGGATGAAACACCTTCCTAACTTTGACCTCCCAGTTGCCAAGCTCCATCGCTTCAAATGCCACTGCCTTTATCCTCTCAGCCACAGCACCCTGTATCTGGGAGATATCTGGGCAATAGCAGGGCTGTTGCAACACATTTATCAGAAATATGAGATTTATTTAGTCTCCACTACACAGGAAACCTGATGGTACTTTGGACTGGATGTATATTGTAAAGAGTCAGCAGGGAAAACTAGGGTTTGAAAGGGAGAGGGGGGGGGGGGGGCTTTACACAAATATTTTCAAACTAAGTAGAGACTTTGCATTGATATTAGCCAAGATATACATACAAACCATGCCCCCACCCTTTCAGGACTTATTTTGGATTTAGCCCAGAAAGAAAGATACTTGTTACATTTCCATAAATCACATCCCCCTTAGATCTTTGCTATGCCTGGATATGGGAGTGGGGGGGGGGGGTGTGGTTACTACTGACAAGTGCATACACCCAGCTGCATAGCTTGTGCAGAGGTTCAGCATTTGTAATTATTTGGTGGGTACTTTTGAACATGACATATTTTAATACAGAAGTTTTGTTAGATTTTACATTTGTTACTGCTAACTTTACATCAAGCCAAACACATTTAATACTGAAAAGACACTAGCATTTGAAATCTTCACATTATGAACAAATTTTGCAATACAACATGCAGTTAAACTTTGAGATTCATTAAATGTTGGGCTTGTGAAATTTGATGTTGAAAGCAAAAAGCCACACACATACTCAGTAACAGACACAAACTCAAGCAATCTAAACTGTAAACAAGCTATAAAAAACTAAAAACCTGAGATGAAATACCAATATGCTGATGCTATCAGTTTTAAGACTTTTCCACTTCTTACGATGGCTGCAAGTATTATTTTCCCCCCAAAGAGTTTTATTCGTGGAAGTTGACAGGTAGTATGAACAGCAGGTGTCAGGAAGAATCTTTGTAATTAATCTGACTATTATTGCAAGTACAGTCACAGAGGGAGAGTCGAGAGGAAGGAATCCGATAAATCCTGTTTAGTGTGATAAAGTGACCCATTGAAATCAAATACACAAACAAATAATGGAAGATGCATAAAAAACATCCTGCTTGAAAAACAGTTCTACTGGGAAAATGCTAAATCGTCAGTTTCAAGATAAGGGATGTGAGGCAGGATGCCATTAGTTTTAGAATAAATGAAAGCCAGATTAAAGGTTCACTCTAGCAATCACATTAGAGGGTGAATAAGATCATGGAAACAGTAAACAAAATTTTTCTTGATTTTCTGAAATGTTAGTACTATATTTATTCTAATAGAAGCTTACAGTATGCCCTTATAGTGCACACCCAACAAACATTTTGCCATCTGACTAACGATTTTTGTGTTTTTGTTTTTTTGTTCAGACTAATGTCAGGTAATACTTGGAGGATGGCCCAATATAAGGCTGACCACTCTTTACGGTACAACCTATTTGTGAGACTGAAACAAAATTGGATGGACATCTGGTAATGTTGTAGCCCTATTGTTAAATGAAATGACATTCAAAGGACACTACTTAGTTGGATTTAGTCCTAACAACATCCGATGGATCTCTTTGCCAACGTTGATATGACACTAAACAAAAACATTGCTGACATCAGTCCGACATAGATGCTGATTCAAAACAGACATCAATCCAACGGCCAAATGTTTACAGGGCACATGCATTTTTGACAACTTTCAGGGTTCCATATACCATTTGCCTATGTCACCAATGGTGACAAAAGAAATGAACTGGCACCTTAATTTTTGCAGCACATTTAGTAAAAGAAACGCATAAAATGAAATGTGCATAGACAACATTATGTCAGGAAATATAAAAGAAGCAAACACTGTATGTTGTTCTCAATTCCCCGATTTTTCATGAGAAAATTAAGTATCAGTCCAGCCTCACATACCTTTCACCTTCAACAGTGAAAGTAGCTAAGTACACAGTGCGCTTAACAAATTCTATCAGTCCATTCACCTTGTTCATACTCTCAGGTCCACATCCTACACATTTACATACAATCAGTACCTACTAGGGTTCATTAAATCAAGCTTCTTTCCCTGGGACTCAGATCGGGAATAGCCTTGTGGGGCGATGCTCCGAAAATGCTGTGAGTCGGTGAGAGACAAGTTTCAAACCTGTATGCCATAAAGGTGTCAGTAATCAAATTTAGTTGTACAAGCCACAAAAGATGCTACAATATACTCTGGGCCTACTGTAAGTTTACTAACTGGCATAATATTCTTGGAAGCTGGCTGCACTCCCGCTGATTTATCTGTAAATTCATCAACTTATACAAAGACGCTCTCAAAAATGTAACAAATTCTAAACACTGCACAGAATTTCAAACAGAATATGTATTGTACTATAGGATACTTACCAAATTTTGTTCAAATATTGTGCATGAGTTTCTCATTTAGGCACTGTACAAAGAGGCCCAGTCTGAAGTGTTCAACTTTAGCTTACTGACACTCTTAGAATCTTGATCAAACCATATCAACTTAAAATGGCTTGAAAATTAGGTAAATCACTAATATTCTAGCACTGAGAGTCTTTTGAACCTGTGCAGACATGAATACACCAAATTTTGACTCCAAATACGTAGAGATTTTAGTCCAAAAATTCATGGTTCCAACCCACAAGCTCTTATACAGTGTGCACTGTAGACAACATGTCTCAATTAGGCCTACAGTACATTAAAATGTCTCAGTTACATCAAATGTTTATCAAATGTTTAAAGTACCCCCTAAAAAGCCCAACTGATCAAGAACATCCAAACAAAAGTACCTGACATTAGTAAAAACCTTAAAAAAAAAAAAAAACAATATGCAAGCTTCAGAGCAAACGGTATTCTCTACAAGGCACTTTTCTTCAGAGAGGCTTGACACTTGCCACTGCCTAACATGTGATACATAAGTACACTGAGACCTAACCTAGGCTATTTAACATGTCTCTGCAAGTTCAGGCATACTCCTACAGCAACTGGGTCTATTAAAATATTTGAATAATTCTTGGTGCAAAGTATTTATAACTGTTACACTTGGTCTCAATGATTGTGTTATACATAGAAAGTCCAATTAATCAGCCCACAGAATGCCATTGTTGCTTGTCCAAATTTCTCATATGCCTACTATTTTAACAGTTTTTGGCTCTTTACGTTATATGTAACACTGTTACAAGAAAGTATAAAACACTCAGATATACCCATGAACACATGCTTGGACCAATTTTAATGAAACTTGGATGCAAAGATTGGATGATGGCAGGCAGTTCTGGTCAAGGATTGAGTCAAAGGTCATCTAGGGGTCATTTTATGAATAAACTAAAACATGCTTTATAGTGACTGTCTTGGGTGTTTAGCATTGTGATGTGCCTACAACATACATCATTGCTTCACTTTCAGAAAATTTTTAGATATTTGAGGTCAATGGTCATATAGTGGTCATTGGGGTACACCTTATCACTGCTTTTAACTATAAACACCTGTTTTGCAACTGGCATCTTGCAGGATACTTTTGAGACTCTTGAAAAAAACAAAGCAGATACCTTTGAGAAACTTGTCACTCTTGCAAAAAAGGCTGAAGGTCTATGGACTCTTGGGTTTAGAACCCTAATGAAAACACCAATACAATTTACAACATACTTTTTTCAACATGGATTGGCTATGTAACAGTGCAACTGACAAATTTAAAATTGGCGACACTTTTTCAGAATTGGCTCTGAAGCATGCCTTTGGCTTCACTTTTCCTCCTGAGATTTGGAGTCTAGTTGGACACCTAACTTCCTAATGTTTTATGCAATCATTAAGGCATGCTGTTAATATGAGATAAAACTCAATGTACTAAAGAAATAGTTGAAACATGAATTACAGCTTGGAGTTCAACAAAATTGAAGATACCATTATTCCCAACTTAAGTTAATATGTTTGAATAATGACACATGTACCCCATACAAATGGGAACACAAAGATGCATATTTTTTGTACACATGACTGTATAGTGAAACAGTATGATTTTATGTTTATGCCCTAGCAATGCACTTCTACCAGGATATGGTATTTAACTATTGCTCCTGAAGAACTTGTAGCAAGTCTGTAACAGGGTCTTAACACTTTCATTAGAAGTTACTACATCTACTCAAAACACGATTGATGGGGGAAAAAAACATCACTGATGTACACAGTTGCATAGTTATCTGTAGTAGTGATGACTGCTTGCTAACTGACAGCTGGGGTGGAGGAGGCTGCAACTGTATCCTTCCCCCTACAATCTCCCTCCCTTTATACTTCTACAATTGTTTCTGGCAAGCATTCACATTGCTTGCCATGCCCATCTGTTTAGGGGATGTACTGTAATCGCACACACACATACACATAAATTCAGTATTATAGATGAAAATATCCCGAGGCCATGTAGGTTAGGTTAGGTTAGATGAGGTTTAACGTCCCAGTTTCCAACCAATTGGTTCAAGTCGAGATGACCACAGCCTTTTTTCCAGTTGTGGTTCACTGGCTTGTTTTCCCTACTCCATTGTTTATGCTGAGCACCAAGCACAAAGGCAGTCAGTTCCATTTTTAAAGTCTTTGGTATGACCCGGCCAGGATTTGAACCCTAGACCTTCCGGCTGCAAGTCGGATGCTCTAACCACTTGACCACTGCAGTCGGCCATGTAACATTTTCTATCTATCAGTGCAACTACATAAACACAAGTACTTGACAACAAGAAAAAAATATACTACTTCACATAGGCTCATCAACAAAACTTCATGCTACATTATTTAGTAAGAAGCTGGTACACAAGCAATTTCAAAGAATATGAAAACAGTAACAGCAAATTAACAAGAAAGACATACTTAACAACACACATGCTCAACTCTTTATACAAGGGTCTTTTGATACATCATTTCTCTATAAATGATAAATATCTAAACACTCTTAGTCAACTGAAACCCATCTAAAAGATTAGATTTCATCTTCAGCCTGACTTAAGTTGGTCTGAAGATGCTAGACTTCCGTTCAGGGTAAAACCTGACTCCCAACTTTCTGGATTTTATTCCAAATTTAAAAGCAAAAGAATTACAGCAAACTGCAGAAATTGGATTTTCCCTTTTCAGATGAACTCTGATATCATCAAAATGAATACCAAGTCAACAGGTTCTCACATAACCAAAACATAGATATATTTTTTCGGGGACTGAACTTCAGAGGAAAACATGACTCTTACACAGCGAAAATCTCAGTTTTTTAGAATATGATTTCAGCAAGGAGCGCAAGCGTTCAAAACACCAACTATGTGATTCAAGAACAATGAGAAGTGGAAAATAATATCCTGAGGTAAAGACAAGACGGACAAACAGCTCTTAAATAACACTTGGGAGGGGTAAAATGGTAGAAACTATGTGAGAGATGAGAGAAATATACAAGTTGTAAACTAGATTTGTTTAAGCTTTGATTGTGTCAGATTCTAATATGTCTAACTGTCAACTTCACTGAAGACCATCAAATTTCTCTCAAGTCACTTACAACTTGACTGTTTTCCTTTAATGCCACAAAGTGATATTCATGCCACTCAAACCATAAAGTTTGGAAAAATATGGTTTATGGAGCCAAAAAGTAGCTCATTCTCTACAAATAAAGTTTACAAGCTCCTACATATAGCAGTTTGTATACTTTCTTGATGAAGATATCACACACATTTCCAGCACACTCCCAAGAGCAGTGAGATCTACTAGGCATTTCAAACACAATCACCATAGTTTTTAGAGGTAAAAAGTTGGCAATGAAATCAATACTAGAACCATCTGAGATATATTAATTTTACAAAGGAAATTTCGTTCTTTTTTATAACCATTAATAGTCACATTTAGCCACATTCAAAGCCTTGATGTAGACGAGGGTTGGGTAATATAAAATAAAAAAAAAAGAATCATATCGCTACATCGCCAAAATATCCCCAAAACTTTCCCACAAATGTAAAAATTTGTAGACCTAACTTTCTACATTAGGCCAATATCACTGATTACTGAAATTATCCACTCTGTTTCATCTTCCAGAACACACAAATTTCAGTCCCAAAAGTTGGAGCTACGCTCTATCGATTGATCAACTATGCTACCACACTCTTACTGTGTAGGCTAGGCCTACATGTGATAGAGGAGTCTCACTTCAATCATCAGATTACAGCCCTCCAACAATTATCCAGTATGCAAAAATTTGTTAAATATAAATGGGACATGTGTAAAAGGCTCTTACTAAGCATGCAATATTTTCGACAGCTTTACTTGCAATTTTTCTGTACTATGTTTTTTTCTTCAGACTTACTTGTACTAACTCTTAGGCTAGCCTAACATATACTTTACATGGGAAGAGTTGTCAAGCCTATTCCATAGCCACATCATGCCTCCTAGCAAGATTTATTTCATGATACTTTGTTACTTCTGTTATCTAAGCATCAAAGTGACACTATCCTAAATTTTACCAGCCTATCAGCATACTCAACAGGATTTCAGTATTTACAATTTGTACAGCTCACATGTTTAAAGGGCAAGAGCAGTAGTCCCAAACTTATTTTGAAGCAACAGCTAAATCTCACAATTTTCTTCTTATTTCTCTGCAAAGTATCTTTCACAATATTTTAGGACTTCAATATTACATATTCAAGGTAAACCAATCAGTTACTTCTAGTAAATTTCACATTTGAGGAGAAAAAATATTGTCACATGACTCTCAAGAGCCAATCATGAAACAGGACAGTCTACTACACTACTTCAAGTTGGGGTGACTGCATATCCCCTTTAAATCAGTGCAATTTCCACATTGATTTAGTGTATGCATCTTGCAAAATTATTTTATATTAAATTTTTTCATATGTCGTGATATCATGATAACTTGCTCTTCATATCGATATCTCGACAGAAGTTCCTGGTGACAATATATCGATAAATACTGTATGTCACCCAACCCTACCTAATGCAGACCCATTCAGTATCAAGCACTTTCAAGGCTGTGAGTGGGAACTGATTATACCTGTTCACCTGCTTCTGTAGAATGGAATCTTCCATAGCTACTAAAATCACATCAGAATTCCTTTCCAAGGATTCAGAGAATCTTCTTTTCAAATGTGGGAGTAAACTTTCCTTATCAACATCACTTACTTTCTTTAAAGTGGCTGATTTAGGATGACTTTTAAAGAAGCAGGAAAATCTTTCATTAAAATATTTCCTTGTGGGCTTTGGACAAAAACACATTTTAGGAATCCCACAGCTGCATATCCTGATGTGAACATGATACAGGAGTAAATTATGAGTGTACCTTACAAAGATACACTGGTATCACTGGTTCCAAATACACAAGTGACCACATACCTTAACTGTGATCACAAGCCTTACCTGTGGACTATTACATGAATATTAGGAAAAAAACGTAATTTTGTCTTGATCTTGATAAGACTTTTGTAGTGAAGGAATGTAATCCAATGTTGCCATGGATTTCCCGCAAGGATAAAACATGTTTCAAATGAGAAAAAGAAGGCTAACAAAAACACCAGGAACACAGATTTCTCCCATGTTTTCAGTCATGATTACCTGTGAAATCATAAACATAGGTATCTTCCATCTCTCAGTCATGATTACCAATGAAATCAACTGCTTTTCATGTCAGAGGCACAGGATGACATGTTTTTTTTTTTTTTCTTCTTACGAGGTGTTTGAACAACATAATGGCAATATCTAAAACTACACACACTCAGCTAGTTACCACAAACATTCCTCACTGGTCTAAACGAAAGGGAATAATATGAGTTGAATGACCACCACAAAATCACCAACTAAAAATTGTAACATAATTAAGGCTTCACATTACCACAAATACACTAACCTTAACGCTCCCATGGATACTATGAGAAATACAACAGGAAGAGGATCAACAACGGGAAAAGCCATTTGGTTGAAAGACAGAACAAAAATTGTCAAATTATTGAAAGAATAAAGTTAAAATCCTAATTTCAAGAGGGCAGCAAATTTCATTTTCTAATGAGCAACAAGAGGAGTCTTTGTACTTCTCACTTTCACACCTCATGGTAATAACTTCTGCATGATAAGAGAAATCAATAAAAAGTCATTAAATTCTCTTTGTAAACTCTGTTTTAGTTTCTATTTGACAACAAATCATTAAAATAATGTTTCATCTCTTCTGCTTACCAATGATATCTCTATTTTATTTGCTGTATAATCACTTTGTTAAAACTTAGTGCAATGAAGATGCACTTCTTTTAAAATAGCTGTCTGTAATTATAATGATTATGGCTAGGGACAACTTCTCCATAGTCAGTAACACTGATCATGTGGAAGACTTTTAAGGCTTGATACTTCTGTTACCTTTCTGAAGAAATGTCCCACCTTTACTCATCCCTGCTGCCATGCAAAATGCTTACACACACTACAAGCCTAAACAACAGTCTAACATATAGGCCTATCTAAGCCTGGCTTAGATTTTCTTTTGTTTTTAGGTTTTCGGTAGGGCCATAGCCAGACAAACATTAGTAGAACAGTTATGGCAAAATCAGTACAGATGGCATCTCATAACATTCCAACAGCTGTACTACATGCATACAATACATACCTAGCCAAAGCAGTAGTTGCATTTATTGTCTTCAAAGCAATATTGCAATAGTGGAACTTACAACATTCAAAACAAATTTGTCAAGATGCTAGGAAGAAAATAACTGTATCTGTCGACACTAAAACCTACAAATGCAGCAAATTTAGTTCTTCACAAAGTTTTCCATGGTATATATTCCAAGTAATGTCAAATTGCAACTTAGTTTTACTTTCTCAGAGTCTACACTTGGACTTTCTGAGAAACAGAAGGTGGAAAAGTTTTTAAACTTTATTGCCAACGACTTCTTTTATAATATGATTTTGATGAAGAGAATTCCCAGATTAAATAAGAATGTGACGCATAGTGTGAATAAAGCCGACCCCCCTCAACACACGCAAACCACAACCTTTGGTGAAATTTTTGTCATTTCCCTGAGAACCACCAAGTTCTTTAATGTTCTTACCTTTTTCTAACAAAAGAACATAAGAGTTTACAGGTTTGGACTTCAAATGCACCCTATCAGGTTGCAAATACTAAATTTACCACAAGCAAGCTCCTCTTACTATTTGCAAGACAAACATTTATTTTTCACTACTCCTAAGAACTACCATTATGGTCAGATACATACTTCCCCATTACTGGGATAACACCACAATACACTGGAGTATACAACACTACCTATTACACACAAATTGCAGTTAATGAAATTTAACACTCCAATAAATGACCTGAATTTATGGCTGCCAGCACTGTTAATACCCGACTGTGAGTGTGAGCTCATCTTCACTTCTAAAGGACTTTGTGTTTTGGGTTAAAAAGATTCCACTATCGTAAATACAAATTTTCGACTGATGTCTTTTTCAAGCATACTAGCATCTCAAGAAATGAAAATGAAGAAGTATTCATTCTTACCCTAAAAGAGAGGTCCTCATTAGTTTCACCCTTGAATTCATATCTTGCTTTTCCAACACCTGTTGTTTTAGTTTGTGGCTTCTTTTGCGGTAAGTCTACAATAACCTCAACGAAAGATTTGGGAAAAATACCATCTTTCCCCCTGTATCTTCCTTTCAGCCAGTCATTACCAATCTTTTCCAGGAGCAAAACTGTCTCTCCTGCCTTCAAAGAGAGTTCTTCATCACCTTCTGCATCAAAGTCATACTGGACAAAGGCATGGGGCTCGACACTCTGTCATTTGGAGACAAAACAAAACATGACAGTTCATAACGTTACACAAGTGAGAAGCTTCTTTTCACAATGGTAAACATTAATCTGCACTTTGTTCGAACACCAGAGTGCCTAATGCAATGACCTGTTGATGTCATTAATGACAAATCTACGAGACTACTGCTTCTTCACCAGAAAAAGCTCTGAGAAATGTCCTCAAGCTAATTTACACTTACACAAAGGCACGGAAAAAACAGGTCATTCTATTGTGACAGTACAAACCTCCACCAAAAACAATGGGGTCCTTGCACTCCATCGGATACAATCACACACTATAAACATTATGTACATGGTTCTTGCACCCTCAGGACAAATAGTAGACTTTCCTGTGACTATTTCATCACCAATTTATAGAAAATCCATGACTAAATGTACATTAGTTGTCATAAAATCCTGGAAAATATGTGTTTTACATGCATTTAACAGCATTCATACTGTCTTTACAAAATTCTACATTTTCATGACTTCTACCACATAAACAAATTCCACAACTTCCCTAGACCTGAAGAACGAAAACAAAAGTTCTGAATTTTCCAGGACATAGAAACCTTGTACATATCAGAAGTATCCATTATTTCTACTCTGGAGATATTCTGTTTTATTACACAGTTTCTAGACTTTTACATCTGGTGGCCTAAGATGACCTTTGACCTCCACCAACAACTACAGGATTCTTGTACTCAATGTGCTGCACCCACATATCAAATATTAGAATTATACCTCTATTGAGATATTGTACTTCAAGTTTGGGCATCACACACCCAAATATATTTACATACACACCCATGCCATCATGAATGTATATATCTTTCTTATCATCCAAACCAGAACTTTTATTTTAGATAGTATATATGAATGGAGATAACTAGTACACGAGAATCTGCATAAAAGCAAACCTTAATAGCTGGTTCAGAATTTGACGACATATCTGTAGGTACTTTATCAACAAAATTGGCCGGGAATCGTCCCTGCTTGCCATTCAAAGTGCCAATGTACCAGTCTTCATTAAACTTGCCGACAATCTTGATTCTGTTTCCTTCCTACCTCGAACAAAGAAATACATGAGATGTAGCTAAAATGACCCGAATTTCCATACAAAGAGACTGTAAAAATATAAAGCAGCTAAACCTCTCACAAAGAGAAGAAAAGTTTTGAAAATTTGTGACACATCATCATCTGAATATGTACTAGAATATGCGTAACCTGAATATGCTCAAAAATGAGGAAAAACAGCCAAAAATAAACTTTTTAAGTTGTCATTCCACTGTCAATGAAACAAGGAAGATTTGAAGCAAGCATTATGATAGGTGTATGTGTGTGTGTGTGTGTGTGTTTGGGGGGGGGGGGTATTCAGTTAAGCATTGCCACTGTTATTCAGCAGTTCATGGGACTGTTCACTTTTGTAATAGGTGGAGTAAGCAGGGCTATTAGAATCACACACTACAGTAAGTATTGTTGGTTCTTTTGTAGAGAAACAATGCATACAACCTTGCAGCCTCACATATGTATAGCTAATAAACATACTTACATACACCCACTTACACAATCATGACCTCAGTTTCCACTGCATTGACACCAACAATGTGTTCACAGCCCTTTAGTCATGATGCCATACACAATTAAACAAGCTGTCCTTCTAAAAACAATAGTTAATACATAGCTAATGACATCACTATAAAGATTGTTGACCTTTCCTTCCTGTCTGATATTTTAATGTATGAATAATTCTAGTCATTGACACACAAGTGGGTTATTTACAGGACAGGTTTTCTTCCTCAAGTATACAGGATTAAACAAAAGAAGCATCTGGAAACCACCCAGGGTGTGAGGTAACAATAGACTTCCTTAAATGTTAGAGTTATGAATAGATGTAGGTCAACAGGGATACAAAAGGAAGAACTGAGAACAAAAGATGTCAAGCCAGGTGTTTGACTTCATATGGTACAATGATATCTGTTAACAGATGTAGCTCAGCAGAGAAACAATAGGATGAATTGACAGTAAAAGCAATAAAGCCAGGTGTTTATAACAATGAGGTCAACTTATGATGCTCATCAAAGTTTAATGGGGTATGTCGGTTATCTGGGTCTTTCCCCGTTACCCTAGCGACTTTGGAGTGAAAACAACAACTGACTACGGTAAGACTGTATGGGAACACTTTACGCGCAACAAACTGTTTTCACTCCAACACATTTTGTCGTGCGGAAGTGACGTGTCACCAACCGACCCAACAACCTTTCCTGATTATGGAAGGATATATCTGTGTAATTAGGTAAAAATCACATCCAGTGGAAATGAGTATAGTTTAAAAATTCATGTAAAAGGGACTTCATGCATATTCATCAGCTTAATAAGCACTCATGTATGTAACAGGTGCATGTGAAAGGCAAAATATAAAAAAGGAAAGGAGAATACAAAAGCATATTTTAAATAAGAAAAAGAAGTAGTTTACACAAAGGGAAAAACATGCACACACACACATGAAGGGAAACATGGATCACTAAAAGGGCAAGTTATTCAGCCTTGAAGTTTGAAGACACCATAAAACCTAACATCCTTAAAAATTTCATATACAACCCAATAGAATTACGGTCTGTACGGAGATGTGGCAAAGAGATGTTGTATTCAAACTGAACAATGGAAAACAACAAAGAAGTCCAAGTTCAGTTATACATTACAAGGAACTTCACTAGAGAGTCGCCGACTTTAACTTACAGGCTCCTCCACAGGGCAACTACCCATCGTTGACAAGCCAAGCTAACTTCTAAGGAGGATGTCTATGTTGCCACTTGCCATCTATGCACACACTGAGCAGGTAGATATATCCTCAATAAGGTGATTCTTACATTGCAACTTTGGTAACTGGAATGTGAGACTTAGAAATCTGCATTACATTATTTTTTTATCAATTATTAACACAGAATAAAACTGAGACAACACTTAACCCCAGTTTTAAAGAGGTACATCTATCACTGCCACCCCCTCTCCCCTGATTATGCTTAAATTAAAAACTAGGGATAAAATGTCCAGATACGCAGATGAATTACTTCCTGAGAATGTCAATCTGCCAATCCTTTCTTCTTTACTGAGTACCACCATTTACTGAAATATGCCCAAAATTGTTTCCATTAACAATAAAATTTTAACCTCCTCATCAAAATCTGTCCAACCAATTCATCCTAAATACAGTTTAAGCTTCAAAATTTTAACTTGAGTTGTGTCAAATGGAAGAAACTCACAAAAAGATAAAGAAAGGTAATATATGACATTTCAGGCCTGAAACAGGAATGAATAAACCATCTGTCTCATAATAATTATCACATATGGAACAGTCATCAGAGATACCAAGTTGTCAGAGTGAAAAAAGAAGGAAACTTAGATCTGATGACAAAATCAGATTGTTTCAAAACCAAGCTTTTTCAGAAAAATACAAAATCAGATTTTTCCAATAATTTTAGAAAAATGGTGTATATTACTCTGTTTGATCATGTCAAATGAAAAAATGTGAAATGTCAAATTTGAGCTACAAATTGAAATTACTCCTCTCAATGGAAACTGTTGGCATCTCCGTAGTCATATGCAGACAATGCATCATCCTACAGGAGCACTGACCTTAAATGACAATTCCCCATCTTCTGCAGCATCAAAGTCATACAGTGCAGTTGCCAGGTTATCTGAAATAAAGAACATAAAAGCAACTTAGTCACTATTCAAATATAAGATTTAAATGAAGGGTTTAGGCTTAACATTAATTTGGCTATGTTAAAGGGGCAGTATGATGAAATTTGCATTGAACTGCTCTGTGAGGTCTTCAAAATATTAGCAGATAAATTGCCCACAGTTTTCAACTATAAGTGAACTAAAAGCAAGAATACATGTCACCATAACCTCACATTTGTCACCAGTTTTGCTTTCCTTCAAATTTTAGAACCAATTTTCTCATCCATAATCTCATGCTTTTGCAGTAAAAATGCATGAGAGGCAAAATAAGTTACCATCCTTTATTTTCCCCCATACGGTGTCTTGAATCCTAATCTATTTCAAGGTCAAACTATCAATTGAAAAACAAAGAAGGCATAGCATCCTCATCAATGTGACAATATAACATCACTCCTGCTGCTGCAAGTTCACTCTAGGTTGCACAAAAGTGACAACCTCATCTGCTTAATATCTTACAAACTACACATAAAAACTGAGTGAAAATTTCACCACAATACTTAGATTTAACTCCTCTCATATATCAAAATCAAGTTTTGCTTAAACCCTTCCTTTAAGGCAAAATATCATATACATCAAAATTGGATGCAGCACAAAGTTTCCTGGACAAGGAGACTTTAAGAATGGAATGTGCTAATTGCCTCTCAATAGACCTTATGCACACAATGCCAGAAAGTCATAAAAACCAAGAGCGACGATTTGTTCTCAATATTGGGGGGGATATGACCAGAATTTCCAATAATTTACTGTGTGAAAAATCAAAGTCAATGGGCAATTTCTCAAATACTGGGGGGGACATATCCCCCCCGGGATCGCCGCCCATGATTAAAACCACAGTACACCTGGTCAGAGGACATGCATGTACACTCTCTTGTACACCCAGTACTTGTCCTCTCAAATGGCAGTTATGAAGTAGGTGATGATATCAAATGCATAAGGTTTATCGTAGGGCACACAATTTTCTCCAACGACAAAGTAAATATTACAATGTAAGATCCAAATGTTATTTACATATTTTGTAAACATTTATACTTTCTCATTTTTTTATACCCTTGGGTAGTTTAAAATATGAAATAAACATACCTGACTTCAACAGCTTCAATATATATACTTTTGGTTTCCAACCGAGGGACAGTATTAAAGCCAAGCATACCTACCCTACTTCAGATCACTCAATGAGAGCTTTGCTGTTTTAGTCTGTTGATGCTTGCAATGTTGTAACTAGCCTTAATTGATCACTACATAATACACCCATTCGATCTACATCAAATTTCTCATGGAAATGCAAGCAAAGCCCCCCTGTTGGGAGAATATACACTGCTCAGATGGACATGCTTATATGCACTGGCCCATCAAACGAAGTCATGCAGTAGTGCTACCGGTGTACATACATTTCATGTAAGTGTACTACTACGCATGCAAAGGTGTAGCTTACGAAACAGGCTAGCTCACCATATAAGCCTCCAACATGGTCACATAAACAAAATATGACTTCATATGAAATGGGTCTGTTACAACATATCCCTTTTGTCAGCATGCCATGACCAAAGCTGTAGCTGAGTGGATAAAGGCAGTGACATCTGCAACTTTTGGAGATCAATTTTGTATCACAAAGTTAGGTCTCTTGCGATGGGTTTTAACGATAACTTTAAACAGTGACTTTTATAATAGACACAGAAGTGAAGTCATTGCTATAAATGCCACCATCTCTGACTGGGAATATAACAACAATTTTGTCACAAGTACTAAGTAAACCATTACGACAGTACACAAGCAGTAACACTTTTCTGTCAAAAGTAGAGTTGGGCTGTACCGTGAAATTTTGGTACCAGTACTGGTGGTTACACAGAAACGCTATTGTGAACAGAACCGGCTCCCAACTCATGGAAGCGACAGGACGTATTGTGCCATGAACCCCAAACACAGCACTCTTACAGGAAAGGGTTGACTGTGCAAAAGAAAACATGCTCACACACTGGAACTACAGCTGAACTCTCTGTACAATGGAAGTAACATGATAATGAAACAGTACACAATCTAGGCTTTCACGATATTTCCAGAAAAGACAATCGATATAATCGGACCCCTAATAATCGAAATTTGATTAAAATGGGTTTTTTCTCCACATACTTTACTTGTTAAAAGTAACCCATTGCGCCAAATGCAGTGTCGCCAAACAGTGTGTACTGTATATGACCTGTACATGAGCGCCAAATTGGGGCCCAGTCTAGCCTTACAAACTGTCACAAAATCTTTAGTTTTTACACCCTCTCTCCACAATTTTTTTCAATTATTTAACGATTACTTTGATTTTTACGATTATTTTGATTTTTTTTATTTTCGATTTTCTTCTCATGCAATAATCATACCAAATCTAAACCAGTTAAAACCGGTATCAATATAATAATCGGTTTACCGTGAAAGCCTAACACAATCACCACTAGAAATCATATTTTTTGGAACACATTGAGCATTAAGAAAGAAAAAAAACCACACAGAAATTACAATGTGTTGTATTAGCCAATTTAGCCAGCACATGTCTCCCTGAGCTTTTCAACTTCATAGACAGTCCCTGTTAAGGCAGCACTGGTGTACTGTACCTACGAAAGTTGTCACTAAAAAAACTTTGCTATTCCGAGAGAAGCTGGTAAAATGTTATGGATTTCTCCATATTTTGACAACTTGCATTAAGATGGTTCCTTATATTCTGTGAAGTCAAGTCTGGATTGGCTTCTTCAGACGATTGTTCGCACTTGTATATCTACAATGTGTAGGTTACAAAGCTGCATTGTACGTACTATTGTGTCTGTGAATGCAGTACTATGCCATGCCAAATGTGGCGCACATCTAGGTCCCAGAAAAAGCCTGCTATAGCTGTACAAATGTTATGCTACGGTACAATGTTTGTACGCAAGATCAGCTTGGGCTTGTTTTTAAGTTTAGCCAGTTAAATATTTCCATCCCTTGCAATGTCATAAAAATCTTGTATCATCACCAATATTGTCGTAACATCACATGGTTTAACCAATTGGAGGGCAAACTCAGGACCTAGCACAGTGTAATCCTAATATCCCCTCATATTTGGAACAATGAAGTATTCACTTGATTTTCTCCATTTCAACTCTCCATTGAAGCATGGCCTAATGTGCATGCAGCCTTGCAAATCTCTGCTGTGTTGTGCATAGCATGTGTACGTACTTCAAAGATGGCCCTGTAGAGTTGGAAGTGGGTAGCACATGCACAGTGAATTATCATTCACTGTGCAGCTTCCCAACCCTTGCAAAACTGCTTTGGAAGTTGTGATTAGTCTTGTATGATTTTTAAGATTCTGACGTACAGTAGAAAAATGGAAGGAAATAGAGGGCATAAAGACATCCCAGGGAAATGTAATGCAGGACTCGGGCAAAAACTCAAATACAGAATGATCCTGTAAATTACAGGGCAATTGCTTTCCCAGCCAATGAAGAATGCTCTGTGGCCCATGCACTGTTGTACGGTGTATACTGTCGTACTACATTGTGTGTGGCATGAAAACTTTGGTAGTTGATATGGAAGACAGGGTAAGGTGATTTCAGTTTCAGGGGTGGGTTATTTTTGTAATATATTTTAATCATGGCACATTGTGACAGAAAACAAGTGGTACATTTATTTTTGTTTGGAATAAAAGAAGTACTGGTAATTTCATCAAGAACCAGTAAAAGTAACCCACACAAATATCTTTGGTATTTTCATTACCTGTACAGCCATTAACAGTATTTATGTGAATACCGGCCCAACCCTACTCAAAAGTGTAGAATGAGATGGCATTCATAATCATGAGTATGGCAACGTGCTTCACCAGGAAAGAACAGTACACACTTACTACCTTGTATACTCACAAGAAAGTACTCAAACTCATATGGATGGTTATGTACTTCATTGGTACAGCATCTCACTGGCCTGTACTCGCACTAACCAGTTGATACTGTACAATTCAAGGAATGCATAGTACTATAATGGAAGTGCTTGTGACTCTTGAATGAACAGGTCATGCCCTTTGTGTGTTGCTGTGGAGTGTCATTGAGCAAGACACTTCACTATGCCTGTTACAATCCTCCAAGCTGCAAATGGTACTAGGGGGTTATGCAGTAATGAACTGATGTCCCATATATGGTGGTAATACCACACACTTGATCTGCTTTATGTCAGGGAAACTGAAAATAAGCGCCATCCTTATGAGACTTGAGGTCTCCCAGAAGATGTACCTTAAACTGCAGTGTTCGCGTACTGAATCATTTGAGTAAGAGAACAGGCAAATGTGATGAAAGGATGAATTACACAGAGAAAAAGCTTACTCCAGATTCAAACTCACCTGATGAGACCAAAGAAAGAGCAGGAGAAACGCTAGTGGGTTTTGCTGACAGATCCTCCAATACCTCAACATATCCCTTAGGAAAGATCCCTGTCCGACCATTGTACTCCCCCTTGTACCATTCACCATCTACTCTCTCCACCAGCTTGATGACAGCTCCCTCAGGAAATGACAAGTCATCCCAATCACCACTCTGATATTCAAATTTAGCAACACATCTGGGACCACTGTATCAGAATACAAAGAGAACAGAGGAGTTGAATGGATACAGGGTTAGAAAACCATTGTGGTTCATAAATGGCCCTATACCTGGTCAATCATGGATGAATAGTGATATGAGAGCTTGGTGGCCTATTGGTTAAGGTGTTGGACTTGTGATCCGAAGATTGCTGGTTTAACTCCTGACTGGGTCACTATGTTGCATTGGACAAAATGCTTTATCTCAATTGCCTCTCTCCACCCAGGGGTATAATGGGTACCTTTGAGGTAAACTGTCATCCAGCACACTATTAGAGCAGCTGCCACACTGGAGGGATTGTCTCCGGGGCGATTTATCATTGAGCAAGGGTAATATTGTACTAGGCTTTTGATAAGGATTGCCTTTATAATGGTGCATTGAAAATGCAAATATTTAATTTAAATAAAGTGTCAAGACTGGCAATCTCTTTTGACAAGTGCTCAGAGTGTTATAAGGCAAGGGTACAGTGCTGCCCCCCATCACCCTTGAACTGAATGTCCTCATCTGACAGACAAGAGTGTATGACCAGTCTTTAGGCTGGGAGGATCCTTGCTATACTGGACAGATGAATCAAAGAAAGACCTGAAGAGGATGACTTACTGAATCAGACAATGTAATCAGACAACCAGATACCCATCTTCTTATCATCTACTTGAAACACTCTCAGCAACACTGTGAAAAGTTAAGCCCAAAAATAGTGTTTCACTGGGTACCCGACTGGCCATGTTACTATCCGGGTGGAATAATTACTACCCAGGTAGCATTTTGCTATGATTTTCTTTTGATCTAGGTGAAATGGTATTGCCACCTGCAAAATTTGTTTCCTTTTCATCTTATTCACAATATTAATTGACACTGAAATGAACTTGTTTGTTTCTATACCTTGTTTTTGTTAAATTGCACTATACACCAGTCACAAGTCCTGCAGTACATGTTTCTAACCATACATCAAGCCGCACCTATACCAGATTATGAAACAACATACCAGACTGTACATAGGTCTAGCCTACCTCCTTGACAAATGAACGTAAATTCTATAAAAAGACAACTCACAAACAATATGCACACTGCTTGTGGGGATCAGGAACTGAAAGGCCCAGAAGTAGCATAAAAGGAAGTGTGAGAAATTTTTGGACAGTACATTTCGTTGCAGTACACTACCCACACAGGCACACAATTGGCCTGATTATTTATATCACTACATTTCATACTTATAACTTAGGATGACATGCTTCCATTATTTAAAGAAGTAATTTTAGTAATACAGGACTGTCTACATAAGGTATGCACATATTCCATTCAAAATAATATTCTTTTGTCTCCAATCAATTGCTAAAAATTGGTATTTTTAGTGCAGATAGTTTTCTGGAAACAAAATTCACTTCATCTATAGGATCACATACATTCTTTTAAGGGGTGCCATGAAAACTTTCTTCCATTCTTTTGCTCACTTAAATATTAAAAAGATTCCTACCTTTCTGATGCTGAAACTTTTATACTGCTTTTCATACTATTTGCCAAATTTTTGTGTCAAGACATATGGCAAGAAAGAGTAAAATATTTTCCTCATTTTGTTTGTATACCCCATCCTTAAAATGGAGCATGCCAAGGTCACCTGCTTTTGTTTTCTTTTGACAATAAAATGTTTATATGACCTTAAAATTTACTGTTTCCTTGCATGGCATGTTGCAAAGAGAGAGGGTTTGTATAGTCAAGCCATCTCATACAAGTAAAACAGTGATCACATTTGGCAAAATATGCAGTGCCTTTTGAAAAAAAGAAAAACAAAGACAGTAATTTGAGTAGTACAATGATGACAAACTATTATACAAACTACCATTATAAATTGAGTGAATAAGCATCAACATTTTACATCTCAGCTCAGGAATTTCCTGTGAAGGTGGGAGTTGGACCGTTTGGACTTTAGGTCTACTTAAGGTACACTGTAATGATATCACATAAAGGTAAATGACCTTTCCTTTGAGATCTCTTCAAACCATTTAAAAACATTGCACAGTATGCACCAATATGCATTAGTATACAAATAATGAATGTTTATGAGTGCAATAGAATGAATTATTTCACGAGTTGAAAGATTGAATGTTCTATTCAACGAGGTGAAGCCGAGTTGAATAGAATGTTAAATTTTTCAACGAATGAAATTATTCATACTATCGCACAAATGAGAAACATTCATTATTTGTTTTATATAACACCTTATAACTATCTAACGCTACCTTTATCTAGTCGTTGTTTAAAGTTGTGTTTTGGCGGTCATTATGGTTCGCGTTTGTCCGTGTGGTAGCCCCATGATTTGTCATTTGCTAGCTACACATACGCGTTTATGTGCCCATTACGTATGATATGCAATGTGCGATCCCCAAAGCTGCGTTGATTTATTGAGTTGTGGCATATTCGAACGTACTGCAGTGATTGTGACGTCACAGCCGTGTGTTATACTACACTACTGCACGATCGTGTGTCATACTAGACTACTGCACAATGGATAACACACGACCGTGATGATAGTGCTGAATTACCCATGGCATGTGACCACCAATCCTCCAAACAAATGTACAGAAATAAATAAGGTGTTATACAATAATGCATAACAGATCAGCTTGCAAACTTCAGAATTAAGACCTTTTATCTGTGTAACACTTGAACAGCAATTACTACTCGTAGCTTTAAACAGTCACTTACGTAACATTGTTGCTGCCAACTGATAACTTTGGAGATACCTTAACCTGTGTAGGAGGACAAAATCAAGACACATTACTACAAACAACTCTCATAAAATGTGAACCATGAAATTATTAACAAAACAGTTATTAAGGTTTGAACTGTTAATGAAGAGTCAAGTGATGTACTACAACGACATGGAACAAACTTTGTATGACACTAGATAAACTCGAGAATTCCAACTCAAAATTTTGAAAGAATTGTGAAAAAATCATACCAGTGGCTTTGGCAAACGTTGAAGATGCCACTCTACTATACGTGAGTACTAGTACAGTAAATGAAATGAAACAAGAAGCAATGTTAGGTTGAATAATGAAGTACCTCCTTGATTGACAAATATTTGGTACATCAAAAGTAAAGTTAAAGATAAATTTAACCCAACTTTATTTTAACTTTCATGTTAGGTGTGAATGGTCATTGTGTCATTGAAGGGAACATGTAAATGATGCGTCAAGTAAGTCATGCTATACTTACATTAGTTTCTTTATAGCTTTCAAAGGGGAAAGATACGATCACTATCACTTATCCTCTTTATGCAGCCTTCTCAATCCTGATGATTTTTGACCTTTCAACAAGCCTTCCCTGAACCATGTACAGTACGTATGCAATAGGACATAACACTTTTCAGTGGAAAATATTCATGCAAGTGTAAGAGCTCATGGCAAAATTTGCTCTTCTGGAAATTTTTGTTTGAAAATATGCTTGAACAAGGGTACAAATTTTAGTTTCTTTCAAAGGGGCTTTTTTAAAATACTCGCCCATTGAAAAAGTTTACAATAGCTACTGCAGGGACCACAGGTTTTCTTCCATTATTTTAAGCTGGAAGTTAAAAATTTTAAGAAGGGTGAGGGCAAATTTCGTAATTTGAGGTATTTTTTCCCTCCTCTATATATAGAGTTTGGCTGCTGCAGGGCAAATAGCCCATCACCATCCCTACCCCTCATGTACTTTGTATCTAAGCTTGAACCATAGTTGAGTGGCTTTTAGTAAGTTTAAGCTGCTTTCTTAATTACCATATTCATGGGTGAAAATCTGTTTTCATTGTAGTTACAAATTCTGAAACCCTCCGCTAAAGATTCAAGAGTTTCATGTTTAATCCATCTGATGCTTGGATTAATTTTGGACAGTTTGCGGGAATAACTTAAAATATTTGCACTAGTAAATAACCCTCCTTAAAATAATAGTCTAATTTTGTAGGAATAACTAATTGTATAAGATCTCAGGTAATTTATACCTGTTCCAAATAAAAATTCCATATCTACATACATTTCTCTAACATAGCACAGTGTTGCACCTGTACATATTTCCTTGCAAAGGGAGGGGGGAGGGGGTATATCTGTCACCCTATGTTGATTCCAATTCCTCTCTCTGGGACTTGTTCAAAATTCAGTCAACCTTAACAGCTACATTAATCATTGTCATGGGGTTGGTCAATATTAAGTACAGAGGAAAGAAGCAGATAGTAATCAGAACCAATCCTGTTTGACTCAACAACTGTTCCCCTCCCCCACCTCCCTTTGTCCTTGCTGTATCCACTATTCTCATCTTTACTGCACTTCCTTTTTCAAAAAGTTGCACAAACAATCAAATTTACAACAAAACTGCCTTGCTGCAGGTCATACCTATTTATCACAAAAAAGGTCTTACCTCCTTGTCTTCAACAACATCTCGCACGACTCTCACAAATTGAGCAGGAAACATCCCTTCCTTGTTGCCACAGCGACCAATGTACCAGTCTGCATCAATCTTCCTTTTCAATATGATCAGATCTTCAGTCTGTTCAAACAAAGCAAAGAACAAATTGACTTTTAAGATACTGCCCCATGAAAACATTGAAAACATCCTTAGCAATGACAGAAATAAGAACTTAACATCTAAACAGTGAAAAAAGAGCAAACAGCACCAAGAGTTTTACTCAAAAGCATCAATCTCTTTTTGGTTTCAAGTTCAAGTACAAGTTCAAGTAAAACTTTATTGTATCCCACAAAGGGTTATTGTACACTCCCAAGTACATGACCGACTGCAGTGGTCAAGTGGTTAGAGCATCCGACTTGCAGCCGGAAGGTCTAGGGTTCAAATCCTGGCCGGGTCATACCAAAGACTAAAAATGGAACCTACTGCCTTTGTGCTTGGTGCTCAGCATAAACAATGGAGTAGGGAAAACAAGCCAGTGCGCCACAACTGGAAAAAAGGCTGTGGTCGTCTCGACTTGAACCAGTTGGTTGGAAACTGGGATGTTAAACCTCATCTAACCTAACCTAACCCAAGTACATGAAAGAGTAAAAACATGCTATGTAAAATAATAAACAAAAATGATAAATAATAACGAGTACCCTAAAGGAATACCTTGGTAGTTGCCCAGTGCTGACCTGGCATAATGACAGCTTAATACATTCAGTGCTGGCAGTGACTCTGATTGGTACACCTTCCCCCCCCCACCCCCCTCCCGTACACCTTCCCCCCCACCCCCACCCCCCTCCCACTCTGTACAGTCTTGAAGCCAATGGCACTTGTCACACTAGCCTGCATAACGGCTCTCAGTGGCTGCCACTATGAGGTTCTCTAACAATAGTTCTTTCACAGCAATGAGCTGAATGAAAAGCTATATTCCCTCAGCATGTTAGAGGTCATTTATTGCCATGCATTAGCTCCATGCTTAGAGGTTTGAACCATTTCAAATCTACTAATTGTAACAAAATATGAACACGGCTTTTCAATAGATACACAAAAGATACAGAAGCAAGAAGTACCATGGTTTGGAAGATCAACACTCTTAGGATTCAAA